>OW818033.2:78837969-80187969 GCA_942486065.2 Calliphora vomitoria
CTAATGCTCTAGAAGCGATTGGAATAGCAACTGCAAACTTGGAAAATTTATCTAGGCAAGTGAGAAAATGCACTTTACTTGTTGAAAAGATATCCATGTGAAGTATCTGACCAGGAAGATCTGGTATTGGTGATGCACCAATTAAAGGCTGTGGAGGTTTCCTATTATATTTATTTTCCAAGCATATTTTGCAGTTTTTAATAATCATCTGGAGCATTTGCCTTATTTTGGGGAAAAAGTATTCCGATGTTATTTGTTTATAATTTTCTCGCAAGGATCTATGGGCGCGGTTGTGCTCCAGGTTTAATGTTTCTAATTGATCGTCCTTATTCGTTAAGTCGATTACCAATTTTTGTGTATGAACAAATCTTATCAATGGAAAGTGATCAAGTATCTCGTCCTGAATTTCTGCTAGAGTGCTTAAATCACAATGTATTGCGTTAACCACTTGGGGATTAACACAGTTTTGCAAAGTTAGCAAAAGATTTTGACTGTCACTAAAATTAATTGTATGTCTTTTAAATTTTTGAAATAAAAACTTTGTAATTTTACTGTTACTTGGAGCCTTAGAAATAATCAATTGACTTAAGATTTGGTTAACAGGAGCGCTTATTGATTTTATCGTCTTCGAGAAGGACATTTCACTATGTACTGTTTCCGAGCTTGTTTGAGTAAAGTTGTTCATGAATTGGCGTGATAAAGCGTCAGCTACGACATTTTCTTTGCCAGGTTTATAAAAGAAAATTGGAGCAAAGTCGGCTATAAACGCTTGCCATCTTTTAATTTTCGGATTTGGATTTTTATCAGAAGTAGCAAAGGTAAGCGGCTGATGATCGGTGAATATGTGAATATTCTTGACACCATATAAGTAATGTCGTAACTTTTGCAGCGACCACACAATGGAGAGCAATTCACGCTCGTTTGTAGCATAGTTTTGTTCCGTTGAGGAAAGAGTGCGTGAAATCATTGTAATTGGTTTGCAGTTTTGCGAAAGGACGGCACCTATCGCATTAGAACTAGCATCAGTCGTAAGCTCGAAAGGCTTGTCAAAATCTGGGTGCTGAAGAAGTACATCCTCTGACGCTAAAATACGTTTGACTTTATCAAAAGCATCTATAGCCTCTTGAGACAAATGAATTTTAACGTTTTTTGATGCTTTGGAGCCAATATTGCCATTGTCTCCTCGCAGATACGTAGTAAGCGGCTTAACGATGTCAGCATAATTTTTAATAAATCTGCGATAGTAACCTGCTAACCCAATAAAGGACCTCAATGCTCTTAGCGTTTTAGGCGTCTGAAAATTCAGAATATCTTTAACTTTTTCAGGGGATGTTTTGATTCCGTTTTGCGAAATAAGAAATCCCAAAAACTCAACCTCAGGTTTAAAAAATCTTGATTTCTCTGTTGAAATTCGCATTCCAGAGTCTGCCAATTTTTTTAGAACTTTATCGACATCGCGAATATGGCTGTTTGCATCCGGTGAAAATATAATCACATCATCCATGTAAACAAAGCATGTTTTACCTATCTCATTGCGAAGAATGTCGTCAATGGCCCGCTGGAAAATACTGGGGGCATTTTTAAGCCCAAACGGTAGGCGGCAGAATTCGTATTTCCCATTATTTACGTTGAACGCTGTTTTGTGTCTGTCCTTTTCAGCCAATCTAATCTGGTGAAATCCGGATTTTAAATCGAGCGTTGTGAAATATTTCGATTTACCTAAATTCGATAAAATTACGGTAATATCTGGCATTGGATATTTATCCGGGATTGTAAAATCGTTAATTTTACGGAAGTCGATCACCATTCGTAATTTCTGTCTACCGTTGTAATCAACACCTTTTTTATTGACCACATGTATTGGAGAATTATAAGGCGAAGAAGATTTCCTTATAATGCCGTCCTTAAGAAGGCTTTCTATTTCTTTGTTTATAAATTCGGATGCGGAAATGGGATATGGGTAACTACGAGAATAGATGGGTTCCTGTTTAGTTAGATTTATTGTGGCCTCCACTTGTGTGTTGGCTGGCAATGCTCTGTCTGGGTCTGCAAATGCATTTAAATTATTTTGAATAAGGATTTCGAATTCACTTTGTAAATCCGACGGAATGTTGTCCCTGTCAATTTCTATTGAATTAACCTGGTTGCAAGAAAAATGGTTAATTGATTCTTTTCCGAATTTGTGAAAAAGAATTCCATTTTTTGTATCAATCGTAGCTTCAATTTCCTTTAAAAAATCATATCCTACTATTCCGTCAAAGGAGGTTAGAGACGGTAATAAAAAAAATGTTGTACCGTGATTAAGTAGATTTATTTTGCATTTCTGTCTAATGCAGGTATAGCCATTTATTGATTTCACATGAAATGGAGTTTCTACTGATTCAACACCCCTAAGAAAATCGAAAGTCCGTATGTAATTTTTAGATGTTCCCGTGTCAACCAAAATGTTAAGCTCTTGACCATTAATTGATTTTTTCACAATATATGGCAAGAGCGATTTTATACTAAAAAATTAAGGTCATCTACTATATCATTCTCAGACTCAATAGCAGAAAAATCTTCGCTTTCATGGATGCTCTCATTCGATTGATAATTCTCAACGTAATTAATTCTTTGCAGCTTTTGAACAGGTGATTGGCCTGAATTGTTGCTGGCGTGTAATCTTTTGGGAGTATTTCCATGAGCGATGACTTTTTGCCTACTGTATTCAGGGTTGAATCCCTGATGTTCAATACCTACATTATTTCTGAATGCTGTTGGTTTTCGAAAATACGATGTCCCGGTACCGATTTCCATTGGAACGGGGTTATCATATTGTGGCATTTGTACCTGGTTTGGAGAATGTTGGTAAGCAATTGCATGACTAGACATATTATTTGAACTATGTGCATTTGATGCCAAAGAATTTTTGGAGTTAGCAAATGCATTTGCAAATTTATACCTTTCGTGATTTTGCTCTAATTCTTGAGCCGTCGCCAAGGCCGTGGGTAAATCAGGCGGATTTGCCGAAAAGCAAATGTCACATAAAGGCTTTCGAAGGCCAGATATAAAAACACGTAATGCGTTTGAACGTGCACGGTCATTTAAAGCTTCGATTACCTCTTCCCTGCCAGAGTTAGTCATTAAAATCTTATTAACAATGAGAGTTAGTTGTTTGTTTACTTTATCGTAATATTCGGTGATCGATAACTTGCCCTGCCTTAAAATACTTAATTCATTTTCCAATAAATATAGTGGTCTTTTATCTGAATACGATTGATCTAAACGTGAAATGATTGCATCGAAATTAAATATGGTATTAAATGCGCTTAAGGTCGAATTTGCTTCGCCAATTATTTTATTTCTGAAAATTCCCATAGCAACATAATATGTTTCGGAACCCTTAAGGTAATAATTCATAGCAAATTTTGCTGCTTCTCTCCAAGCTGGGTAATCCTTTGAGTCTCCACCAAACTGTGGAAGAGATTTAACAAGATCTAAATTTGTGTTACCGGTGTCTACACCGGGCTGAATAGTTACTGGTATTAAAGGTTCCACTCGGCTTGGTTGCAATTGTTGTATTGCGCTTGTCAAATTTCGAATCTGATCCAAAATTTCCGAATTAGATGCACCCACCGCTGCCTCAACGAGGCCCAATACATCGTTTCTATTCATTTTATTTTATTTGTTTTTCTTTTTTTTAATTTATATTTATTTGATTCTAGATAATAAAATAGTTTAGTTTTTAACTTATCCTAACTTTGTAGTAGTTAAACGTATATTAATAATTGTAGCAAAAGTTATGAATTAACAAATTATCAGTAATAATACATTAAGTTAGAAAATAAAAGTATAATTGACAGAATTTGAAGTAAATAAAAGAAAATTGTAGCAGGCATAAGTATATATGTATGTACTTACATATGTAAATATAAAAAAATCGATGTAAAAAAAAATATAAGAATGCATTAAGTGTTTTAATAGAGTATAACAAGAAAATAAATCATAGCTTAAAAAAATAGACAAAAAAAAAAAAAAATTATATTAAGAGAAAATTATAAAAGAGTTGATCGATCCCGTTTTGTAATGATCTCTTTTGTTGAAAAGTCGAAACAAATATCTTCAGTTGCCACTCTCTTCGGCTTCTCTTCTATTTTGGGTTTCTTCTTCTATTTTGTGTTTTTTCAATTTGTAAGTTTTTTATTATCTCTTTTTTCTCATTATATTTTATTAAGTGTTTTTTATTAAAAATTTGTTGTAGCTTTATTTTGCCTTTCTTTCAATTTGCAAGTTTTTTATTGTTGCTTTATTTTTGATTATTACTTATTAAGTAATTGCAAAAAAGTTAGCTTTATTTTGTCTTTCTTTCTTTTCATATAGAAATCCACTTTTGTTTTTGTAATTTCACACGTGTTCTTTTATAAAGAATTTTAAAGTTACATTCTTTTATAAATAGTATGTTTATTGTATTTTTTAAATTATAATTGTTTTTTTTTTAAATTATCATAATTTTATGAAGAAATTATGGCTTTGAATGTCACACTGAAACACTTCACGTGCTTTCATCAACAAATAACGTTGAACTGGTAACTGATTGTACCATGCGTTGAACTTATTTTTTTAAAATTAATTTTTCGACCGAGCAAAAATTTATATGGTTTTGTTAAATAATTTATAGGATTTTGTTGGGCGCCAGTTATTACACGTTGGATACCTTTAACCGAGTACACGACTTTCTGAAATATCACACAACGTTTCACGTGTTCTGACCAAATATTCGGTCCTGTAAATAAAACGACGTGGTTGATTGTCAAAATGTGACTGACTTTATTATTCATTTCTGTTTTGTCATTAATACTTATTACTAATTGGCGCTGCCAGACAATAAGAATTATTATAAGTTATTTACAAATTCGTTATTTACAAGTTCCCAATTGGGATTTTAGCATGATATGTTAGGAGGATGCTAACTTATATAAGACTCACATCCGGAAAATTCATTAGAACAGAACAAAAATATACTTTTGAAGTTTGACTAAATATATTTGTTTACCCATTTTTATACTCATTTACTTCACTTGTGGTGAATAAGGAAATATGGACCCAATCGGTAATGTTAACCAATTATTAAGTATATAAGTTGTTAAATAGTACATTTTATTCCTATTATAAAATTATAGACTCTGTTGGAAATGGTAGGAATATGTAGTTATTTCAATTATAAATTGCTGAACTAGATAACATTTTTATACATTTGAAATAAAATATCTTCTGCGTAAACTAGTTTTTCTAACAATATATAAAATACTACTGTATTTTAAATAAACTTTTATTTTGTTTAAAAAAAGTGTTTTTATTGAAGAAAATACATAATTTGTATATAGTCCAAAATGTGTATTATATCAGTAATCCATAAAGTGGCTTAAAAAGAAATTCGGTTATAGTTCTAATTCGCTCATAGTCCACAAAAATTGTGCAACTCTATTTGTAGACTATAAGCGAAAACTACTGTATTACATTACCATTCTACCAATCTTCATAATCGGAGCTAAGTCCCAATAACAAACACTGAATATTTATGTAAAAAATAAATATTTTTTTCATAAGCTTAGAATATGTAGATATTTAAATTCAAACAAAAGCTTTGACAACTGTTAGAACCAAAAAGCGAAAAAAAAGTTATCAGCTGATTGACTGACACCACCTTGTATAAATTCGCCTTGATACAATTGTGCAAATAATTGTTGTGTTTATTTATTTATTTATCAGTGAGCACTCAACGTGTGAATATGATTATCGGATGTTTTTCAATTGCATCTGATATTTTATTTTGATTATTGTTGTTGCACAAGTGTGAAAAATATACCACCGTGTTATACACATGAATTTACAAATTTTGACCGTCCCCACCCAACTATTAGGATGATAGGATAACGTAAACTGGTGGCGCACATTGGTTGAGGTTCATAGAACGAGCGGCTAAAAATAGAAGAAGTTGTCAAAGGAAAATGAAACTTGGCACATAGGCATTTTTTTTTTTTTGAATCAAGAAAAAAATGGAAAAATCAAAATTATCCGCCCTCATTTACCCCCCCTCCCATACAAAGTGAAAACTAAATTTTGACATACGGCATTGTTTATTGGCACATAGCATTTTTAAACACTCAGAATCTTTTGTGTGAAATTTGAAATATATCCGCCCACTTCCCATACAACTTGGATTGAAATGCATTTTGAATGCATCAACTCAATTTTCACACAAAATAAATATTATAATTGTAGAATAGGCTCCGCCCACTTTTACGCCCAACTCCCATAGAAAAAACAAATAGAAAAAACCTAAATAAGTAATTTAAGCATAGTATTTTAATAATTTTTTAACACCATCATCATACTCCAATTTGTTTGATTTGCAACTATGAGCTAAAACTATTTATAAATGGGTCTGAAGACAATAAAAGATTCATTAGTGGCTACACGTCCAATTCTTCGCTAATGATGTAATCTATAGACTCTATAGACTTTATTCCTCGCTTACTGAGCTGCCACGGACCGCAACCGGATACAAATAATCAATTAAAATGTAAAAAATAAAAATGAAATCATTGAATAATGGCATTTAGATAGTGACATACCTATTGGACCGAAAATATGCTTAAGAGCAGGGGCACACCACAAGGTGGTGTCATCTCTCCACTTCTGTGGAATCTTGTCGTAAATAAAATCCTTTTCAGGCTTAGTAGGACAGGTACCAAAGTAGTCGCATATGCTGACGACGTTGTGCTTCTTATTCATCCCAAAATAAGTGAACTCATGGAATCAGCTCTCAGCGTTCTACTATCATGGGCCAGAGAAAACAGTCTAGGTGTCAACCCTGCCAAAACTGAGCTGGTTCTTTTCACCAGGAGATACAAAATCCCAGAATTCAGACCTCCATGACTGGATGGTACTTTTCTAAAGATTTCAAGCGAAGTCAAATATCTTGGCATAATTGATGAGAGTCGAATGAAGAAGGCACCGTGTGCCTTCTATATATGTAGGAAATCCTTTGGGAAGAGATGGGGTCTTAAACCATATATTGTACACTGGATGTACACCGCGGTCAAAAGACCTATTTTGACTTATGGGGCTCTTGTTTGGTGGAGAGCGGTGGACACCAAAACTCACCTCTCTACTCTAAACAAGGTACAAAGACTTGCATGTCTTGCAATTACTGGCTCTATGAATTCACCCCTCAAGCCAGTCAATAGACGATGCTAAATATAACTCCTCTTGATATATATATCAAATGCATTTCTGCTAAGTCTGCTCTACGACTCAAACAGTCGAGCGGACTCAAGCATGATCGTATTGGTCACGGCACCATCCTTCAGAAGATACATACATGGGGCAAGAAACGGATTACTTGGTACCTATACCAAATTTTGATAGGACGTTTAGGATCAAGATACCAACAAGGGATGACTGCGCCGCGAACACTGTCCTAAGGGACGACGTGATCTCAGTCTACACTGATGGTTCAAAGACAGAATGAGGCACGGGCTTCGATGAACTGGACCTTTTGCTGTCTCTTCGATTACCGGATACCTGCACGGTTTTGTAAGCTGAGATATATGCCATCGATACAGCCGCGAGAAGAATCCGGTAACGGAATCTCGAAAATTCGACTATACATATTTACTGGGACTGCCTGGCATTAATTAAGGCTCTTAACTTAACCAACTTTATTAAGTCGAAATGTCTTCTCAACTGCATCCAATCACTGGCACAACTGACACAACATCACCTCGAGTTGATATGGGTCCTAGGACATGAGGGAAATGAAGTATCTGACGAATGTGCAACAAACGGGTCGTCCCTAGACGTATCTCTTGCGCAAAGGGATATTCACACTCCCTTGATAAATTAATGGGCTGTGAGTGAGACGGAACTCAGATGGTCAAATATCATCACTTGTAGAATATCCAGATTGCTTTTGCTTTTGTCTCTTAGTAGAAATTCGATCAGGCTTCTTACGGGTATAATCACTGGGCACTGTATGATTCGACGCATGTCGGAACGTATGGTTACACACGTTATAGCTATTGTAGAAGTTGTTTGGATGAGGAGGAGGAAGAATCGGTACAACACCTTCTATGTGACTTCTCAACCTTACAAGAGCAGAGACTGCTACATCTTGGTAGAGCTCTTTTCCATGATCTGGACTGTCTCAGAGATGTGTCACTAGTAAATATGATCAGATTTATTAGAAGTACCGGCTGGCTCTCACGGGGATCACAAGAAGTACATAGTGAACGAAATTAGGGGGGCAACTATTCTCCCTTTATGTATGAAATTGAAACATAAGGGAATGGTAATTCTAAGGGTATCACAATTGACCACAAGGCCTCCGAGTAAACTCGCTAACTTGCGAGCAACCCACGTAACCTAACCCAGCCTTCTTGCTGTATTGCCATCGTTTGTTGTGCTCATACCTTTCTTCACTGCGTCCACATTTATGCCTAGTGTCAACTTTAATCTCTTCTGAATTTCAGCTTTATTTGACGCTATTTAAATTTTTGATAACACAGAATATACTAGTCATTACATTATTTAGTAATTTTAAACAGTAAAGAATTTTGGCAACAAGCATGAACGAAAATTCATGTTTTGTTACTTTATCACTTTATAGTTTTTAGTGTTTTTTTTTTTTTTTTTTGGAAAGGAGCAGCTGAATTTTTTTTTCAACTTTTAGCTGAAACTTCAAGCTGTAATTTGACATCTTTCGTTAAACAGCGCTCCACTGAAGTTGATAAACATTTAAATTTTGATATTGTTTATATTTTGTTCTATGAAATTTTGTATACGGCTCTTTTTCCAACCTTTTTTTAATGCAAGTCTCATCTATGACAATTGTCATTGACTGTGATTGTACCAAAAATATTGAATATACAGTAAATTTGCATGTCATTTTAAACAAGCGAACATATATGAACTTCGAGCGTGTCTGTCCAAACAAATAATAAATATATCAGCCTAATATTACGGAATCATAATATTCAGATATCTGAGAACAAAATACCAAAAAATTATCCAAATGGGAGAACATGGAAGTTTTGTGGTGTATTTGCAAGGGGGAAACATTTAATTTTTTCAGTGTTTGTAAAATGTTTGCCATTAAATATTTTTGCAATTTAATTTAAAGGAATAGAAATGTGTACATAATTGTCGTCCTAATGAGATATAAAATACAAAAATTGGTTGAAAAATTAATTTTTTGATCAATACATTGGGATATATTGACAATATAATAGGAAATAAAAATGTGAAAAATGTATGACAATGTATACCTTCTATAGTTTTTCCGTACCTGCGATTAAAATTTTACGATTTTCAAGAAAAACTAATTTGTTGGCTATATTTTAGGGGCCAATTTCCTTACTGCTATGCTTTATGTATTTTATGTAAAACCTGTTCAGACTATTATAGTCCTGGTAATTTTAAATATACTGAGAAAAATTTACTAAAATCGAAAAGCGTTAACCCTTCAATCGTGAAGGTCAAATAAGCCTAATAAGGAAAGAGATCGTAAAATTCTTAACACACGTTTTTCATTGAAACTTTTATCCCAAGTATTATTTGATTTTTTTTATAAAGTTACCTTTGTAAAGCATGTCAGTTATTATGTTCAATGTCAGTTATATTCATTTGTTGTAAATCTGATTAAAATGAGTGACCAGAAAAAAGTGCGTACTAAAATTATTAAATATTTTCAACTTGGTCCTACAAAAAGTTGGCCAAACAATCAAAGGTCTGCTATCAACATTTTTCCAATGTTATTAAACAGCAACGGGAGAACTTGTGCGTTGATATAAAACCTGGTTCTGGTAGAAAGAATGGACCACATGATGTTTCTAAAGCCCAGAACCACCGGCAGCCCGGTTAGGTCAGTACTCGGACTACTGACCGAGTACTGACTTTTCGTACGAAAAGTTTAAGCCAATGAATGTTTAAAAGCATAGAAGGCTCAAAAAGTTCCTGACAGGAAGTCTGCTAAAAATTTGGAGGCCAAAGACAGACCACGGAAATTGAAGTCAAATTTTATACAAAAAATACACCTTTTTTGTAGTTCTGTGTAAATTTTTTTATGTTGCAAATGGTCGAGGGAATGCTGAAGAAAAGCTTAGGAACCAAAAGCAGACACAATTTCCCAAAAAGTTCTTGGTATGGCAAGCCAAATGCATTTGCGGCAAAAAACCCAAACATTTGTTACAAAGGGCCCTATAAATACCGAAATTTACATCAAGGAATGTTTACAAAAAAGGATGTTTCCATTCATAAGACTTCTTAATGTGTTCACTTATTTTTGGCCTGATTTGACATCTGTCACTATGGTAAGAATGGTCTTGAGTGGTACAAGAACAATAATATGGTATTTGTACCAAAAGAAGCAATTCCTCCAAATTGCCTGGAGCTGAGTCCAGTGGATAGATATTGGGCTCTTGATAAAATAGAAATGTAAAGCATAAAAAGGTGTCCAAAAGCTGAGATGGACAACCCGTTCGAACAAAGTGGCATAAAGCTCTATAAAAACCATAATGGAAGGGTTTTCGAAAAAGGTTCAAAACTTCATCATTAGTGATTAGAACTATAAAAATATTTTTTTTGTAAATTGTAACAATAACTTCAAAACTGTAAGTTTAGTGGTTTCATTTTTATAAACACATATGTATGTTAAACATTTTTCGATCTCAGTCCTTAAGTGTAACAAGGCACGAAATACATTAATTTTTAAAAATGGCTTATTTTAAATTACAGATTAAATGATTTGATAATAACCTTAACCATTTGGTAAATAAAGTCTAAAGGTACCATGAATTCAAATAAGCTCCCAAAATGTATTATTTTTCACTATCTTAAATTTAGATGATTGTTTAAATAAAACTTTAAATGATAAATAAGAAAAAGAAAGCTTTCTACATAGAGATGTGCTATAATTTACTTGTCGCAAATTTTTCTATAAAAAAAGTTGCGCAAATTCCCTTGTGTTCTGCGCAAAGCGAATGGGAGGTCTGGATTAACCCTTTGACGACCATAGGCAAGTATGCTTGCCCGAAGATTTTTAGTTTATATATTGGCCCAGGTAACAGATAGAGCAAATATGTCAAAGACGGTTTAATAGAAGACGATTTGGGCAATAATAAAGTAGTTGAGTGCAAGTGCCTATCTGTTTCCACTTGTTTCCAACGAGGCTCCGAATTTGGCCAAACTATGGGAGAAGTTTGCGTAAACTCCAATCTGCCTTCAAATTATGTTTGGCAATTATGTTTGCCTATAGGTTGAAAAGTAAGTTTTTATAAATTCCAAATGTTTTGATATTTTGAGTTAATATGGTATTATCATACGAATGAGCTTAGTTTAGCTCCCATCAACACGTCCGTATTGGTCTACTGATCCAACTTTTCACCAAGCTCAGATCGCAGGTGTCATGCCACGGTTCAAATTTGAAGAAATAACAGCTAATCTTCACTTTTGGGACAACAATAAGGCAGATGTTAGTGACCGTGGTTATAAAATCCGGCGAATTTCAGATCACATATTAAAAAAAGCTGTCAATCGATGAATATATGGTAAAGTTTAAAGGACACAATGCCATGAAACAATACATGAAGGTCAAACCTATTTCATGGGGATTCAATCTTTGGTGCTTATGTATGTGAGTCAGATACTGGGTACTTGTATAAAATTGACATTTACACCGGAAAAAACCATTCGTTGAAGACGGTCTTGCGTAGGCTGTTGTATTGCACTTATGTGAGCCTCTGCAAAAAATGAGATGAAGTTTACTTCTACAATTTTTTTACCAGCCTGAAATTAATATACAGTAAGGGAGAAAATTGTTCACAAAAAGTATGATTAAAGATATATCTAAACAATTTTTTTTTACAAACTTAGGTCTGGCAACCCATTTTGTGTTATGTAGTCTGGCACAATGATGTTTATTGTATGGCAACATTTTTTTGTAGTACGGTTACTTTTTTACTAAAAAGAAATTAAACAACTATATCCACGTGTGTGAACATTTTTGGCTCTCAGATCTTTTTCTCAATTTTTAAAAAAATATAAAAACAAAAAACAAAATTTTTTTAATAACGTAATTAAAGGACATTATTTAAAGTTATTTAAATAAAATACCACTCTTTTAAATAATTTATTTAGCCTTTTATAATGGGAAAAGCTAAGACTCCCCTATTGAAACAAAATGTGGCAAAAGACATAATGGAAGGTGTCCCATATCGCGAAATCGCTAAAAAATATAATATATCAATAGGGTTAGTGAATAAAATAAAGAATCAGCATAGTTTAAACTCCACGGGAAATAAATATGGTCGTCCAAAAAAACTTTCGCTTGCCGATGCTCGAGAAGCTCGTCGATTGATTTTGTCTGGTGAGGCTAATACAGCTGTTGAGGTTACACAAATACTCAACCAAGAGTATAGTTTAAATATAAGTTCCAAAACCGTTCGAAGATGTTTAAAATTCAACGGCCTAGCGCCAAGAACAAAACTTAAAAAACCTTATTTAAGCGAACAAAATCGTAAAAAGCGGTTGGTTTTTGCAAAAAAGTACGAGCATTTTACGACAGACGACTGGATGAAGGTAACTTGGTCAGATGAGACAAAAATCAAACGAATTGGGACTGATGGGCGCCAATGGACATGGGTTGATAAAAGAATTGGAGTCCAAGAGCGAAATATTACAAGCACAATGAAATTTGGAGGTGGATCTTTGATGGCTTGGGGGTGTTTTCGTGGAAACCAGTTGGGTGTACTACCCCGAATAACTGGCAGAATGTGTGCAAAAAATTACATTACAATCCTTGAAGACTCATACATACCAAGTTTGTATATATTTGATTTAGAGCCGGGTCAGGGTGACATCTTCATGCAAGACAACGACCCGAAGTACACTGCAGGAATTACTAAAAAGTGGTTAGAAGAAAATGGGATTCAACTTTTAGATTGGCCACCCCAGTCTCCGGATTAAAATCCGATTGAACACCTTTGGTCAATATTGAAACGGAAAATATTGGCTAAAAAAGGCCCAGTGAAAACCATCAATGAACTTTGGGAGCGTTCTATCGAGACGTGGGTAAATATTGACCCATAGGTGCTAATAAATCTTGTAAATAGTATTCCAAAACGAATAAAAACTGTTAAAATTGCACAAGAAATATTAATTACCAAAAACGTAAGGATTTTCGTCAAGGGTCATAATTGTTCACAGCTTATGTGTGAAAGCTTTTTAAATTTAAAAAGTGAATTTAATATTTTTTGTTAGTTTTATCTTTTTTTTTATTAAAGCATAATGTAAAGATTAAAATCTATTTAAAAATTTTCAATAAAAACAATGAAGAAGAAAAAGCAAGTTATTTATATTTAATATTGGTTGTTTTGTGAACAATTTTGTCCCTTACTGTATATTCTTTAGGAAAATTACATAATGGCGTGCGGAACAATCCGATGTAATGTTATGAAAAGAGGGGACATCTGTTACTTCAAGTCAGATTGCATTTCCGTAGTAAAATGGATGGGCAGTCGTGGTGTCTACCTCGTCTCAAATTGTATTGACCCAACAGCACTATTCAAAGTCAAGGTAATTATACAGCACTATAACAAAAAATTGGGAGGAGTAGATCTAATGGGTAAAAGAAGTGTATTATGAGTACGATCGTAGAAGTAAATGGCGTGTTTATTTACGTCTGTTCTTCGAACTTTTCGGGTTATGTGTTCATTATAGCAACATAATATATTAAAAATTCATATTGGCCAACAGTTCCTCTATCAACATTACCACTATCGATTTTCGAGCAGCTTTAGCCCAAGAATTAATAAGTAGCTTCAATACAAGAAAGCGTGCTTTTTCAGCGGTAACCAAATCATGAATACGTTTTATAAGCAAGCCCAAATCTTTCCATAAAATGGAAAAGTGTGAAGGTTGGAAACGTTGTTCTAATTGCGCTTCCAATAATAAGTATAGTCGCACAAATATATTTTGCGTTCAATGCAATTTATTCTTTTCACTTCGTCCCTTGATTCCTTTGGAATGTATCATTAACAACACTAATAATATTGTATTTTTGTGATCTAGTTTTTATTTTAAATATACAGTAAGTATATTTAAAATAAAAACTGTTATTCAAATATTTTCTGCAATTAAATAATTTGGGTTAAAAAATTTTCTTTCAACCCATATGTAACTATGTTTGCCAAGCGAAATGGGGGACTAAACGGCTACCCAGGAGCAGTGTTGCCAGGAGCTGGCAAAAAAAGAAGCTATATTGACTTCAAAAAAAGGCCAGAAAAAGCCAAACTGCTTTAAAAAAAAGTCAAAAAAAAAAGCTAAAATATTATAAATTAAATTAATTTAGTTTTATATTTATTTTTAAATAAAAAATTTGAAAATATGTTCATAAAAATAAATAAAATTATAAAGGTACACTTCAGCAGCAAACAAAAAATAACATTAATCATTAATAATAAATATACAAATATACAAAAGCGACCAAAATCCTCTTAAAGCAATGGAAATAAGCTTTCTTTTGAGCAAAAAAAAATTTAGAAAAAGGGCCCATTTTGGAAAAAAATTTAGATTTTGCAAAAAAATTTCAAAAATTGTAAGTCTTGATTTACAAAATATTTATTTTGATAGATATTCCACTCGAATCCCACTAAACGAAACGTTTTTTTCCGAAATATTGAAGAAATAGCTATGTAAACTATTTGGGACACATTTTACTAAGAACAATAGGTAATAAGTTACATGGATGAGAAAAAACACCTGCTTGGCCAAAATGTCAAATTCTGATCCCCTCTAACTCAGAAAGTTTTCGACCGATCTTGTTGAAAAATTGTGTCTGAATTACTATCTAATAGAACTAACTATCGGAAGACATCGATTTCAAAAGATGGTGACATTAAATGCCCCATATAAATTTTTATACAGACAAATCTTAAATTTTGTTTTTTTTTTTTTAATTTAAGTACTAAGCATTTACTATTTTTCACATACATAATATATTTTTTTGGTTTTACGAGTACTATTTTAAGTGTATTATTAAGGGATAAAAAATCGATTTAGCGAAGAGTTTTCATATGAAAATCTTTGTCGCAATTGCTCAATTAGTTTAATTTGCCGTATTATTTTTTTCAGAATCGTCACTAATTAAACCGTTCTTTATTTTATCTCTCATTCTTCAAACTTGCATGAAAAATGTGGCGAAAACATTAAACAATTTTCAATTGGGGACGATAATGTATCAAATTCTTTGCATTGTATTACAATTTGAAAACACAAACTATGGAAAGGAAATTTTAAATCAGAAAACAGCTTTGTTGGGTCCGCTGAATTACTTACTGGTTTAAAAAAAAATAATACATCAAATTATAATCAGTATATTAATCACTTAAATGTTTGGCTTTGTAGCATTGCTGGTTTTAACTCGAAGCACATATTCACAATACGTTTAACGGCTATTTCAAATGACAGCCATCGAGTATCACAAGCCTTCAAGAGTTTGTGGGGCTCTTGTCCATTATATAACGATGAATATATTGTGTAATAACAAGTTTGTCTTGAAAGCGAATTTGCTAGACATTTATAGCTTTCAGATATAAAATACTATATTTCATTTTGAAACACTTGGTATTGGTGATTGTTATTTGTTCTTTTAATACTGCACAATTTTTGAGTATATTGAAAAGCTAAATGAAAATCAGTAATGAATTAAAATGAAAATGTCTCACAAATATAAATTTAGCCTTTTTATTTTCTCCTTATCCTCGAAATTTTGGTTTTAGCTTCGTGGTTTTTTCTAGCCTTTTTTATTTAAAAGAAGGCTATTATCAAATTAAAAAAGGCTAGAAAAAAGCCACGAAGCTAAAACCAAAATTTCGAGGCTAAAGAGTAAATAAAAAGGCTAAATTTAGCCTCAAAAAGGCTAAACTGGCAACACTGCCCAGGAGGGAAGATTTTTTTTTAGAACTATTATAAGGCCATATATTGCAAAAATAAATCAAACAAGTAATTAGCTTCAGCCGAAAATATTTGGTCATCAAAGGGTTAAATGCTTCACTCATACAAAAAATATACTTCGTCGCTTTATTCTTTGTCATTTTTAGTAGTCAGCAATGCTAAAACATATTTAATAATATAAATATCCCTTTTCACATATATGCATAATTTTTAAGATCTGTCATTATGTATGACTAAGGGCCGTGTAACAAATTTTGCTTTAAATGATAATTTTGATTGTAGTTAGAGAAAATGTTGAAAATTTTTTAGCCAAAACAATTTCGTATTTATGTTATTACTAAAGAAAAATTTTAATAGCAAATTCTATAAAAATTAAAACAATCAGAACATTTCATAATAAATCAAAACTAATTGGAAATTTAAACATTATTTACATATGCAAAATATTTTATGTTAATAAACAGTGTTATTTTTTTTAGAGAGTAACATAAATATGACAAATTTATGCTAATATACATATGTGGATCATAAATAATGTTTACTAATAGTACATTAACGCTTACATGAATAGAATAACATAACAGAAATTCTCAATTATGTCTTGTACGAAAATCGCAAAATTGGCTACATTGTTTATATATCGATAACCAATATGATTATCGAGTAATTGCTTAAATTTAATATTCTCTGATCTCTAAGCTTAATCGAGATTAACAGCTTAATCTCAATCTTCCTCTCTTTCCTTTTTATTACAATTCCAAAGAGATAAGTTATTTTACGGATAATAATTTCTTAAATTTTTTGATATAATTGATTTTAAAATAAATTATCGGTTTAAAAATGTTTTGCCTAAAACCCAATTTAATTTGGTAAGATATTGTAAAAAAAAAAATAATATATAATTCTTTCAAATAATATCGGAAATAATTATAGGGTTTTAATATAATAATACTTTTATGGAAAAGTTTTAATATGATATCGTCGCCAGTCAATCCAAATTAAAGCAAAATTCTTATATTTTATATTGCGAACTAAAAGGTGTGAGAAATCTATCAAAAATTATCATCAATCCACCACGTTACTTAAAATAATCATCAAGGTCCAAAGTCCAAGTTTGATATGATTATCTCTCAATTCTTGTCAACATATCCAACATCAATGTGAAATAATATCAACAGCCAATAAAACAAATCACACAATATTTTCATGCACTATTTTACATCAAATTATATGTTTCATTTGAATCGACACCTAACCTCAAACATCACAGAAGAACAGTATTCATTCACCAAAACCTATTCATGCAACATAACCTAAAATAATTACACAACAATTTGCCAACCATAATTTCAATATTAAATATTCGTAATCATCAAAATAATCCAATACAATAACCATACACTACAATAGTTATCTACACTTTCCATAATATTGAATGTGCTATATAGTCATCCACAACTGTATCTTTTTATTTTATCAATGAATACGTACCAAAGAGAAGACAAAAAAATCTGTAAAATTTATTCCATGACGTCATTAAATTATTGAGTAACATCATTCTGTTAAGTAAGCTTAAAATGTATGTTAAATGTAAGTAAGTTAACATAAAACTTTAATTAATGATAACAGAGTTTCTCTGAAAGCTTTGATTTAAAACCTTTTGTTTATTTTTACTTTTCTAAATATCAATATTTTATCCATAAATTTAACATTTGTTTAATTCTGTTAAATGTATGAATAAAATAATTTTGTTTTTAATAATTTAAATTTATTTGAATTACACATAACTATAATGTTAATTTAATTATTAATTTATAAGTTTTTGCGTGTTATATTAAATTTTGTATATTATATCTCCTGATTTGATCACTTTTCTATACAAGTTTTACCAAATATCCATTATAGTTTTCATTCAATAGCCAGGTTTGTTTTGCTAAATTTAGATTTCCTTTTTGTTTAGTAAAGTCTTGGAAAGCTTTACTTCTTATTTTATTTGTGTAGTGTTTAAAGGTAAAGTGTGATCAAGGATCCTCCCCAATCCGGCGAGCTAAGCCTAATCCAGCTTTCCACGCATCGATCACCTTTGTCACAAAAACTAAAATATTTCAAAACACAAAACATTTGCTACAGCCGTTATTAAAACATGCCTTTATGTAAGTAATAGTAAAAGGTAACTTTAAGTAATAGGAAAACGTAGCTTTCACTATTACGAACATAAAGGCAAGTTGTAATAATGGGCCTTATAATGATAACTAAGCACAGTTTCGAAGAATTGCGTATTTTTCTTATAAAATAAGAAAAATAAAAACTTATTTGATTTTTCAACATAGTCCCCTTTGAGCTCTACACACTTTGTCCAACATATCTCCAATTTTAGTATCCCTCCCAAAAAATAATTTTTGTCCAGTTCATCAGAATAGGTAGTTTTTGTGAGATGTTTTCATCGTTGTAGTCAAATCTCTTTATGCTGAGATATTTCTTCAGGTTTCGAGACAAGAAATAGTCACACGGGGTAGAGCTCAAGAGGGAGCATATCGTAGCCTAATTCATTGATTTATGCTATAGAAAGTGCACATGTGTGTCCCCTTTTCATGGCGGCAGCCATCTTGCGGAAATCTTTCTCATACGCAAGTGATCATTCAAAACCACTGAGACCTTAAACTGGGCGCCCATAACGTTCTGCATCTTCCGTGCTTTTACTGTCACAACAAACAACTTTTTTACTATTGAAATTTATGGTGCAGAGTTCCCATAGTCATGGCTTTTTACCCCAAAAAATAATGTTTAATGAGCAGACGAATTTCTCTTTTTTCCTCAAATCAGGATGTAGTCAACTGATTTAGGTTTATTACACGCATACCTAAATTGGAGCGGAATTCGTTTTTTACTTGTCAAAAATTCTCATGCCCATACAATTTGTATGCAGCATCCCGAAATAACGCGGCGGCAACGCTTTGCAATTGGAAAATCCGATTTTGACAGCGCGTTTAATAGTGAAGTTAGTTGCAAAACACAATAAATGTAAACACATACATACAAAAGGTGAAACAAATATGCAAGAAACTCATTTTTTTAACTTTAATATTTAGTTTTTTTTATAAAATTTTAGTTTCCAAATCACAAAACAAAAATCAGAAACACCAATACTGCAATGTACTTTATTGTTTAAATAATCCGGGTTGTTACATATATTTATTTTTTTGATAACCTTGTTTTTATTGTTTGACGTAGCGTTGCCGCTTTTATTTAGGTATGACATTTCAGCGTTAAAGCTAAGCGGAAAAAAACGTTCCGCCTTACGCTTTTATTTAGGTAGGCCAGTTAGTCTCACAAATAAATGAATAAATATATTTGTTAATATAGTTGAACACACTTTTGCATACAACATACTTTTGCATACAACACAGAGGTTTATAAACTTTTTAGTTTTAAAATAATTCGGTATCTCGGGAATTATTGGAGATATTGTTACAAAATTTCACACATGCATGAAATGCATGAAAAAACTTACAAATTTTTCAAAGGGGGCAAGTTTTGCGGAACTTCTGAGGAGTAAATAAAGGATTTTTATATAAGTATTTGATATTAATGAAAACGTTCGGACTTGATGATTGATTTTTTAGTAAATTTAAAAAATTTTATAAATTTTTGGGACCTTCGTGAGAAGGATATATATAAATTTGTCATTCCGTTTGTAATTTTCACAATATAATTTTCCGACCCTATAAAGTATATATATTCGGGATCCTTATAGATAGCGGAGTCGATTTAGTCATGTCCGTCTGTCTGTCTGTTAAAATCAATTTTCTGAAGACCCCAGATATCTTCGGAATCCAAATCTTCAATAATTATTTTAGAAATGCTTTCGAGAAGCTTCCTATTTAAAATCAGCAAAATCCGTTTACAAATAATGGAGATATGAGCAATAATCCGAGACAACCTCTATTTTTGGGCTACTTTTGATCTATATTACGAGTCATAGGTATAGACAATATAGATATCTAATGATAGATATTTCAAAGTCCATTGCAAAGATGTATATAAGGCTATAGTAAGTTGGACTTACAATAGGTCAAAATCAGGAAAACTATTTTTTAACCCGAATTTTTTTTTCAAAAATTTTTTTGTCATACATTTTTTTCATTAATAAATTAAAAAAAAAAATTTTAAATTAATTTTTTTTTTTTTTTTTTAAATTGAAAAAAGCTTTTAAAAAACAATTTCGAAAAAAAAAAAATTTTAAGTATACAAAATTTCCCAAAAAGTTCTTGATATGGCAAGCAATATGCAGTTGCAGCAAAAAAAAACAAACATTTGTTACAAAGGGCTCTATAAATACCGAAATTTACATTAAGTAACGTTTACAAAAAAAGGATGTTTCTATTCATAAGACTGTTTAATGTGTCCACTTCGAACAAAGTGACATAAAGCACTATAAAAACCATAATGGAAGGGTATTCGAAAAAGGTTCAAAATTTCATCATTAGTGATTAAAACTATAAAAATATATTTTTTTTTTTTAAATTGTAATAATAATTTCAATCAAATAAACAAGATTCAAAACTGTAAGTTTCATTTTTATAAACATACTAGCTAAAACCCGGTGTGCTTCGCTACCCGTATCGTAATGAAATAAAAAGTTTAGAGTTAAACAATATTTATTAAGGGCCTGGCTCACTAAATGCGAACGAACATTTTCTTTCTTATTTTATATTGAAAACAACAAATAAATTTGAATTTTTGTTATTGTTTTCAATATAAAATAAGAAAGAAAATGTTCGTTCGCATTTTGTGAGCCAGGCCCTAAGTTATTAAAATCTACAGTTTTCCTTTTAAATTAATTCTTATTATATTATCTTATGATTTACAATATACTTATGTAGTTTATCTAAAATTACTTTCTATTTTAATAAGTAGTACATTATTTGTTTCTTATTTATAACCTTAATGTTAAATATAGAAGTTTATAGAAAAACATTTTTTATTTAATGTTTGATATATATATTATTTTTATTAATTATTTTTTATTCTAATGCCTTATATTTTTGGTTTTTCCTTCTGGTGCATATACAGTGGTGGCCATGAGGTTAGCACACTAGCTACTTGCTATTTTTAAACGCAAATATATCCTATATTTCTTAATTTTTTTATGATATCTTTTGCATGCGTGTTACTTGTCCTTCAAAGATAACGTCCCATCATGTCCAGCATTATTCCTTTATATATATTTTGCGTTTTTCTATCCAGAATAGAATAACCTCAAAAAAACACTGGACAGTATTTTAGCACAAAATAAAAAAGTTTATTCATATTAAAAAAGTAACAAAACAAAAAAACTTATTTCACTAAAAACTTAGTACTTAGTTGGATACTCTTTATTTTTTATCACAGCTGCTAGTCTCCTTGGCATACTTTCTACAAGGGCCATACAGCGATCCACTGAAATATCATTCCAAGCTTTTTCTACTTCTTTCCATAAATCGGCCAAATTTTTAGGCTTTTCTCTCATTATATGCTGCTCCACATCATTCCAAAGGTTCTCAATAGGATTGAGATCGGGAGATTGGGCTGGCCATTTTAACACGTCGATATTGTTCGATTCCAAGCAACACCTCACTAAGCGTGAGGTGTGTTTTGGATCATTATATTGCATAAATCGCCACCTAAGTGGCATGTTGTCCTCTGCATAAGGTAGCATTGTATTTAGAAGTATATTCTGGTATACATACTGGTCCATACGAGTATGAATCTTTTTTATAGGACCAACACCATACCCAGAAAATGCTGCCCACACCATCACATTACCCCCACCGTGTTTTATTGTTTTACTGGTGTACTTTGGATTATGTTGCATGTTCGGAGGACGCCTTACATACCTCATACCATCCGATCCGAATCTACAAAATTTAGATTCATCACTCTAAAGGACATTTTTCCAAAAAATTAACGTATTTTCCAAATGCTCACGAGCAAAGGACAACCGAGCTTGTATGTTCTTTTTTGAAACATGTGGCTTATGCTGAGAAATGCATCCACGTACATTTTTTTCATTAAGTCTTCTTCTTATCGTTCTGCTGTACACGTTGATACCATATTTTCCTGAAATTTCTCTCTGGATTACGGTGGAGCTCTTAAAAGGATCTCCGACAGAGGCTCTGTATATTAAAGTGTCCTCTTTACGTGAAGTTTTTCTGGGCCGAGGAGCCTGTGTAACATTTTTAGATGTTTTATACTTCTGAATATGTCTTAGTGCATTATAAACCATCTTCCTGGAGCATTCCAAAGTATAAGCAATCTCACTTAAACTTGTTCCTCTCGAGTTCATTTGTTGAATAATCTTTCGCTGTTCCTCTGTACACAACTTTTTTTTAGCCATATCTAAATAATGTTTATTAAGTCAGTTTTTCTTCCTCATTGATTAAGTAATACCTAAACTTACCAATTAATATTTATACCCTCAAAAAACTTTTAAAAAATTTAATTATACTTATATGTGCTAAAATTGTGTCCAGCTTATTTTACATATTACTGCACTAGAATACAAATTTGAAAGAGAATAGCGATAGAATGCAAAAAAAAAGTAACGGGACTTATTGATCACACCATAAACAACACTAATTACCAAAAACTGTAGTTTATAATTGCAATGAAATGAAATAATTTGCTTTAGAAAACAGCAAGTATGAAGTGTGCTAACCTCATGGCCACCACTGTACATATGAGTCTGTGGGTTTTCCCACTCGCGAACATGCAACATAAAGCTGTCCATGTGAAAAACATGGATTTTCTAGATTTAGTCCACAAACTTGCAAAGACTGACCTTGAGCTTTATTAATTGTCATTGCAAATGCTAGGCGAATAGGAAACTGCAATCGCTTAAAATCAAATGGCATTTCCGAAGTTATCATCGGAATACGTGGCAGCAATACATCTGATCCATTGTACTTTCCAGTTATAATGGTCGCCTCGATTAGATTGTTCATTAATTTCTTTACTATAAGTCGAGTGCCATTACAAAGTCGTGGTGGATCAATGTATCTTAGTAAAATAATAGGAGCACCAATTTTCAACTGCAAGTCATGTGGTGGAAAGCCCGGTAAATCTAACGAATTTAAAAATTGGACTGGATAATTGACGACATCCTCAATATTTGTAACAGTGTCGATTGATTTATAAATTTTTAGATTACCATCGATGGTATTCAGAATGTTGCTGTTGAAGGAGTTAACGTCTATATTTTTGGCTGCCAGTAACGCGCGTTCACATAACCATTGCTTGTTTTTAAAATTTTTTCCGATATTGGGGAAAACGCAATTTATTAACTCTTCTATAGATTGCGTCATCCTGCAGAAGTCATTGAATTGCTCAAGCAAAATGTAGAATCTACATATTTTCCTAAATAAGCAATAAATAATATTTACTTCGTACAGGAAATATGGTAATAAAAGATTCTACCTCATGTAATTTCGAAGATTAGTATTTATATATACTTTCACAGGTATACTAATTTTAACTTAACATTATTGATTGATCATGATTTTTCTCCACGTATAAAATACAAATAAGCACACAATCATACAAACAAACACACATTCACTTTTATATATAGATAAGGGTTTCAAATGTATACAAATTTTAACATTTACTTAATATTGTTGGTATTCAGCGCATTTCTGTCCTAAATATTAATATTGATAGATGATATAGCTTTCCCTATTTATAATTTATCATCATATGTATGGGAGGTGCCACGCCCACTATTGATAGTCCGCCCATTCTTGTTATAAATATTAATATTGATGGTAGAATAACCGTACCATATATCTTATTGTTTCCCATATATATATTTTTTTAATTATCATCATATGGGAGGTGCCACGCCCTCTGTGGCTACTACTCCCATTTTTGCCGCAAATATTTAAACAAACAGTGGAATTGCTCATGCAAAATTTGTGGACAATAGCTATTATAGTTTCCTAAATATTTGATTTTTAAAATTAACTTTGTATGGGAGGTACCACGCCCACTTAAAATTTCAAAACAAAAAGTAGCCTATAGCTCCTTCCAGACATACATAAATATACTGTAAAAATTTCAAGCAAATCGGTTCAGCCGTTTAGCCGTCTATAAAGTCCAAACAAACAAATATACATACAAACACACATTGACTTTTATATATATAGATAGATAGATATAGATATGTATGTTAAAAATTTGTCGATCTCAGTCCATAAATATATGTGGAGCGAAATGCCTATAAAAATTAACCATTTACGACCGATAAAGTCCAATTTCGGGCGAACATTTGTATGAGTTCGAGGTGAAAAAATGGACTGATTTCAGCCAGTTTCAATAGGCTTCGGGCCGAAGCAAATGTTTGTACCAAATTTTATCTAAATACTTTCGGCAGTCATATGAACCACATACGACTGATGATTTTGTTTTCACATAGATTTTCTTACTAATAAATTCTCATCACATAGGTTTCTCACAACTTAGGTGTTGGACAGGAGAGTTTCTGATCTATGTGTATTTATCAGGGACCGTAACAATTATGACATTTATAATAAAAATCACAACCATAGATAAATACGCATAGATCGGAAACTCTACTGTCAAAGACCTAACTCAGTTGTCAAAAACCTAAGTGCTGAGAATGTATTAGTAGAAAAAACTATTTAAAATCAAAAACAACACTCGTATGTGTGATTATTTTGAGTAATTTTTTTGTTTGATTCTTTTTCTAGTTTCCGCTCTATGTTTCTCTATGATCACAACATAATTGTTATCTTCTGATTTTTATTTTTTTGTCATAAATAATTGTTATTTTTTGATTTTAATATTTTTTCGTCAGAAATATTTGTCAAACTTTGATTTTTATTTTTTTGGGAGATATAAAAATTAATTAATGAGTTTTATTTACATATATGTCTGAAAAGTATGTAAATAAAACTCAAACCAGCAACACTTAGCGATTGGCCTTGAGCCTTGTTGATTGTTATGGCGAAAGCTAGATGCACTGGAAACTGTAGTCGCTTGAAATCGAAGGGTAAGTCGGTTGAAATCATTGGAATTCGTGGTGGTGTGGATTAAATTAAATTTGATGATAGTTTTTTAACAGCAAGTCTTGATCTGTTGCATAATTTTGGTGGATTTAAGTTGCGAATGAGCATCAATGGTCAGCCTACCTTTAAAGTTAAGAAACTCTACAGCTTGTTCCTCATCTATAATTGTGTCAATCGATTTGTACTTGACAACTTCACCGGGTAGCTTCAATTGAAATTTGATTGTTAATTTTGTTGACATCTTCATTTTTCCGAGCCAAAATTGCTCGTTCGCAAAGCCAATCATGATTTTTGATATTGTTTGTAATATCTGGGAAAACTATCTGCACAACATTTTGAATTGATGACTGCATTTGTCAAAAGTTCGGCGGAAAAGTTATTTCACGTGTAATCGGATCAAACGGAAGTTTTCCATTGCCCATATCCTAAAGCTGTTTGGCAAATATTTGCGCAGCAGCAATCACACACTGTTGTATTCCACTGCGTTTGTTATAGTCGCCCATAATAAATCCAACTACTAGATGGCAATTACTATAGAAAGTAATTTTATTTGAATTTTGTAGAAAAACAAATGTAGGTAAAATATTGTAATTTAATAACAACAATACTATTTGTGTAAATATTATCTATCATATCAACAATTAGTTTAATTAAAAACAAGTAAGAGAGCTATATTCGGTTGTGCAGAATCTTATATACCCTTTACCAAATTATACTTTAAAATAAAATTTAAAAAATTCTTATTTTTTTAAATTTTTTTCGAAATTTTTTTTAAAGTTTTTCCCATTTTTTTAAAAAAATTTTTTTTTAATTTAAAATTAATTTTTTTTAATTTATTAGTGAAAGAAAAGCTTCTTGTGAAAAAAATTCGGGTTAAAAAATATTTTTCCCGATTTTGACCCATTGTAGGTCAAACTTACTATAGCCTTATATACATCGTTGCAATGGACTTTGAAATATCTATCATTAGATATCTATATTGTCTATATTTATGATTCAGTAATCGAGTTGTCTCGGATTTTCGATCATATCCCCGTTATTTATAGACGGATTTTGCTGATTTTAAATAGGAAACTTCTCGAAAGTATGTCTGACAGAATTATTGAAGATTTGGATCTCGATGATATCTGGGGCCTTCAGAAAATTGATTTCAACAGACAGACAGACAGACGGACATGGCTAAATCGACTCCGCTATCTATAAGGATCCAGAATATATATACTTTATAGGGTCGGAAAATTATGTTGTGGTAATTACAAACGGAATGACAAATTTATATATACCCTTCTCACGAAGGTGAAGGGTATAATAACTTAAAAAACTAATTAGTTTAATTAGTTTAATTTTATAATTATATGTTTTTAAAACATTTTGTATGTTTACAGAATGCTATCATTATATTTCTGGCTCTATGTGCGATTATAACAGTTGGTATTCTTTATCGAAATATGATTTGTCGCTTAATTTTTATTGCGGTATTTGGACTCTTCATTACGGTAAAATCTGTTAATTTGTTTTTATAATAAAAAATTAAATAAACACTCTTTGTAGTCCATCAATAGTGCCATGTATATGAAAACTGTCAAAATTGAATGTTTTGGAAATTTAAAATATGTATATGATAACTATACATGCCGCCTTAAAGCTATAAATCGGTATAAAACTGTTGGAATGATGGAGGTACATGCACGCGGCCAGTTGAATAATATATCGGTAAGTATGGAGATTTTACAACTTAATTATATACCTATTTATAAAGGAAAGGAAAGATTGCATAAATATAGAAAGTCTTTAAAAGCTTCTCAATTTTCATTTTATTCCTTATTGTTCTATTTTTTTTCCAGTTTAATATCGGCTTATTCGTTCGCAACAGTGCTAACATATTTAAACCGTTTTTATTCAATGTAACCGAAAATTTGTGTAAATGGTATGTTCATAGATTACCGGGAGCCTATTCAAATATTCTAATGAAAATTTTAAAACAATTTACAAATATTAATCATTCGTGTCCTTATACGGTAGGTGTGATCAAGTGAATTTAAAATTAATTTTATTTATTTCTTATTTTCTTATTCCAGGGCCCTATAATTGCTAGAAATTTATACTTAGATGTGAGTGTATTACCGATACCGTTACCAAAACATTCCTATAAATTTCATGTCATTTTTTATGAAGGCCAACAGAATGTACTCGAACAAATAGGCACTGTGGTATATTATATGGATTTAATAGAGTCACGTAATTGACGTTTGGAACAGAATTGTACCATATAATTATTAAAACGTACGATGCACAATTGCTTTAACTATAGCCCAAATGGGAATTAATTCAGGGATGACTTAATTTTAAAATATTAAATATTTTGTTATTGATGAATATTGCAAAAAAAAAAAAAACCTAAGTCTACTATCATAAAAAACCTAACTCCAAGAATGTATTGGTTACATTTTGTTTATATGTATTGGTGTTCAAATCACTATCACCACAATCCTCAACGCACATAGTCGTAAAAAAGAGACCTTAATAATTATAACAAAATTGTATTACAAATATGTTTAAAAGTTCAAACATTTCTCAATATAAATTTTTTTTTCTGCTTTTTATTCCCTAATTTCTGCAAAAATTAAATTTATTTGAAATTTTTATTACCAAATTTTACAAATGAGTTTTTTTGTTTGTTAAAATTTCGGGTTTCTCGTTTTCTACCTTGTTTTAAATATATATCGAAACATTGGTCTTCCATTATTTCTGATCAACAGCAAATATTTGTTGAAAATATCATTCCTCTAGGCCTATCGTGCCTCCAACAGGCATAGCTCAGTCTTGGTCGTACATAGCTAAATCTTCATTGTTATAGTTTTTCTTTGTTTTTTTTTTTTATTTTATGAATTTGAATATTTGGCACAAGTGTGAAAAACAAATGCTGACCGTCCCCAATCCACTATTAGGATAATAGGATAACGTAAACTGGTGGCGCACATTGTGGTTGAAGTTCATAGTACGAGCTGTTAAAAATAGAAGAAGTTGTCGAAGGAAAATGAAACTTGGCACATAGGCGTTTTTTGTTTAAATCAAGAAAAAATTGGAAAATTCAAAATTATCCGCCCACTTTTACCCCCACTTCCCATTGTTGTTTCTTTGCACATATCTTTTTTAAACACTCAGAATCATTTGTGTGAAATTTGAAATATATCCGCCCACTTCCCATACAACTTGTACTAAAAAAGTGGCATAACTCCCTTGATTTTTAATGCATCAACTCAATTTTCAGACAAAATAAATATCATAATTGTAGAATAGGCTCCTGCAAATATATACCTTTTCCGCTCACTTTTACGCCCATCTCCTATAGAAAAATCATGAATAAGTAATTTAAGCATAGTCTTTTAATAATTTTTTAACATCATTATCGTACTCCAATTTACCACTCCCTCCCAAGTCGAGAGACAAATGTTAGTATTATAAAAAATAAATATAACAAAAAGTTAGGAGTTCTCAGAAAGCTTCAAGTGCCTAGGAGTTCTGCAGACATAGAAAATTGCAATTAAATTACAAACATTTACCCAAATACCCTGTCACCAGTGTTGCCAGGAGCTGGTAAAAAAAGAAGCTATATTCAAAAAAATGCCAGAAAAAGCCAAACTGCTTTAAAAAAAGGCCAAAAAAAAAAAGATAAAATATTATATTAAGAATTTGCGTTTATATTTATTTTTAAATAAAAATATGTTCATAAAATTCATAAAAGTAAATAAAATTGTAAAGGTGCACTTCAGCAGCAAACAAAAAATAACATTAATCATTTAAGTACTAAGTATTTACTATTTTAGTGTTTCGAAATAAGTACATAAAATATACATTAATATATTTTCAGTCTTTTAAAGATACATGTATAATCATAAAACAGGTATAATAGTTTTATCATAATCGGCAGAATGAGAACTAGAATTTGGGTAAATATAAATAAAATACATTTAAACGCTTAAGTTTCCCATTTGTGCAAATATGCAAATTTGCGCGACGTGTTTCATGAACCCACCTTTTAAATTTTGTGCAATTTTATACAGAAAATGTCTATTTGATAAGAATGTCAAACAAAAATAAATTAAACAAATGCTTAAAAAAGAAGTTTTAAAAATTGTATAAATTTAAATTCTAAAAATTTCTAATGAACAAACAATGGTAAACATAGTTTGGAAGATTTTGCTTATGTTCTAGCTGTTGGTTAATATTTCCATACACAATGCCATTCAATCCAATAATTCTGTTCCAAAGTCACACAATTTTCACATGTACAAAATATTTGTATTTTATTTGATTTTTATTTCTTATAAATAAAAGTAAACAAAAGCAGCTGATTCATCAAATGCACAATAAATTCAAGTTTGCTAGTCTAAATTGTCGCGCAAACTTAACGGAGTTGTGCAAACGAATTTCCGTACAATTTTTGACAGTTCATTTGCGAGAGTATAAAAATGCACAGATTGCAGGACCCTTAATATTTATGTAATTTTTCAATTTCCTTGTACTAAAAAGTCGTTCAACCTCTGCATTGCTTGAAGGAAGGACTAAAAATATAAATAAAATACTAGATTAACCATGTCAGAAAATGGACATTGTTGGTTCTATATTTTTCCATTTGTAGTTTAAAATATTCTGCCCCTGAGGCTTAATCTTCGTAACTTCATTAGCAGTTTAATTTTTCACATACATAATAAATTTTTTTGGTTTTACGAGTACTATTTTAAGTGTATCATCAACGAATAAAAAATCGATTTAGCGAAGAGTTTTCATATGATAATCTTTGTCGCATTTGCTCAATTTTTTTAATTTGCCGTATTATTTTTTTTTTTAGAATCTCCACTAATTAAACCGTTCTTTGTTTTATCTCTCATTCTTCAAACTTGTATGAAGAATGTGGCGAAAACATTAAACAATATTCAATTGGGGACGATAATGTATCAACTTCTAAGGAGAAGAAATTTTAAATCAGAAAACAGCTTTGTTGGATCCGCTGAATTGCTTACAAATGATTTATTTACTTTTTGTACTTTGTGCAATACTGGTTTCAAAAAAAAGATAATACACCAAATTATAATCAGTATATTAATCACTTAAATGTTAGGTTTTGTAGCATTGCTGGTTTTAACTCGGAGCATAGATCCACAATACGTTTAACGACTATTTCAAATGACAGCCATCGAGTATCACAAGCCTTCGAGAGTTAGTAGGACTCTTGTCCATTATATAACGATGAAAATAATGTGTAATAACAATTTTGTCTTGAAAGTGAATTTGCTAGACATTTATAGCTTTCAGATATAAAATACTCTATTTAATTTTGAAGCACTTGATATTGGCAATTGGTATTTGTTCTTTTAATACTGCACAATTCTTGAGTATGTTGAAAAGCTGAATTAAAATTAAAATGTCTCACTAAAATAAATTTAGCCTTTTTATTTTCAGCTTATTCTCGAAATTTTGGTTTTAGCTTCGTGGTTTTTTTCTAGCCTTTTTTAATTTTAAAAAAGGCTATTTTGAAATTAAAAAAAGGCTAGAAAAAAGCCACGAAGCTAAAACCAAAATTTCGAGGCTAAAGAGTAAATAAAAAGGCTAAATTTAGCCTCGAAAAGGCTAAACTGGCAACACTGATTATAAAAAATAAATATAACAAAAAGTTAGGAGTTCTCAGAAAGTTTCAAGTGCCTAGAAGTTCTGCATACATAGAAAATTGCAATTAAATTACAAAAATTTACCCGGATACCCTATCACACACATGAGGATTAAGAAAGAATTTGCCAAAAGTACCTATTTTTCCATTTTTACAGTAAAGAAGAAAAAAGTTCAAAAATTATTAAATTTAGGTCGAAGTTCCATATGCAAGTGTTATTGAACTCCACATCCGTTCATGATGATTTGCCAAAACAAACTGAATAAATGACAGTCAATTCGACATATGAAACTTTAACAAATATGGCTGCTATCAACTGTCAAAGTTCGGAAGTAACACGCTAGAACTATCCTTACTGTATGAGGGTAGCTGGTTCGTCTACCACCAGAGTATGAAATTCACAGAGCTTGCGATTATGTGTTTCATAAAGAACTTTCAAAATAAACATGTTTTGAATTGTTCCCTTTTAAATTGATTTAAGAAAAAAAAAAAAAAAAACGTGAAAAGCACAAATCTATTTACAATTTTATTTAACAAGCTTTTATTGGTTTACATGAGTAAAGTTGTTTTTGGACACACAATACAAAAAAAAAAAAAGTTTTTATCCCACTTACCTGGTGACAATTCTTCTGTAATCCCTTCAATAGCAACCGTAAAAAGTGTCAACATGACAACTGACACAACCAACCATTGATGTTGCTGCTGCCATTGTTGAAACTTTTTCTGTTGAGGGCGTATAAACTGCAATATTCGAAGAAGTGATTGTTTCGGCTCTTGCTGTTGATGCTGGTGGTGATGCTGCTGTACATATCTTGTCGAGTTTGGCATTGTCATTGTTGGTTTTTTTTTTGTTTGTTATAACTGCTTGTTTTATTACAAGTGCTTCTGTTGTTACTCTTACTGTGGGGTTGGTGTTGTTTCCATGTAAATCAAGGTGTTCTAATTTTAGTATCAAATGCAATTTTAACTTGTACTAGTTTTGATTTGGTTTTTTTTTTTTTTTTGTTTTGTTATTTTCTAGTTCTTGCAACCCCAACAACCTATTGCTTTTTGCCCTTGTTAACTGAACGAAAAAAACGTCTACCACTACATCAACAATTTACAGCATTTTAAGCTTAGTTACTTTAGTTAGTTGGATTTGTTTTAAAACTATTTTTTGATGTAGTTTTGACTTCGAAACACCCTTTCTGGTTAGAGATTGTTAGAAATTTGGTGTGATGGTCATCTACACGTTTTATATTTGCATTAAATCGTAACACCTGAAAAGAAAATGGGTTTTTTTTTTTAATTTTTATATCAAATTTAATAGATTTTTGTAAAACTTTATTTTTGAAGATAATAAGATATTTATGTCATAAAGTTTTGATTGTTTTTATGCACTACATGAGTAATTGTATATCCGTTTGTAATTACCACAACTTTCATTTGCGACAATTCTAAGCGTTTTAGCATCGAATTGTTAGTGCATATTTTTGCATATTTTGGTTTTTATAGCATATTTTTGCATATTTAACTCATAACTTTCTTAATATAATTCTTTTGTTTGCATTGTAATTTTTCATTTCTATATTTTATTATTTTGTTAAGGTCTAATGATAATTGGTCTTAGTTACTTAAAGAAAAAAATGGGAGTACCCATAATCGACTTATCTTCATAAACAGAATAAAAGAAAACTTCAAACATTTTTTTCAGGCCGTGAGAGTTTTCAGTCTCCCATCGGACGCGTCCTAGGTGGCTGATAGGTGGAACAATTGGCTGGTCATGTGATACTGTTTTCTACAACGGGTCATTATCCCTGACAAATGCTCGAGGGTTTGTCAGTATCTTTTGGTATATTTTCTATAGGAATAGTCTTAACTTCTAGGTCTAGGTCTGTAATAGTCAATAGGGAAAAATTAGCCTCGGCGGTGAACACTTTCGACCCGTATAAATCACCGGGTGCGGACGGAGTGTTTCCGGCGATGCTATGTAATATCCCCGATACAGCGCTATTTCTTTTGGCAGATATCTTCAAGAGTTGTCTCGACAGAAGATATTTTCCGAGGAGTGGAGGGAGGTTAAGGTTGCCTTTATACCTAAGGCCGCACGAAACCAAAGGATTTCAGACCATTCGGATATTAGCCTATCGTCTTTTATTCTGAAGACATTAGCACGACTGATAGATGTACATCTAAGGAGCAATATAGATACTCACCTCATTAGGAACGCCCAGCATGTCTACCTTAAGGGTAAGTCTGTTGAAAGTGCGCTCCAGGAGGTGGTCGGTTGTATAGAGCACAGCTTGAAGCATAGGGAATATACCTTAGCTGCGTTTCTGGATATAGACATAAAGATAGAGGCAATTAGGGATTCGTTAGTGAAACTTAGGGTTAACGACTTCCTGGTAAGTTGGATAGTCTTAATGCTGGAAAGCAGGATTATCAACTCAACCCTAGGGCGCGATATAATCAGAAGACGGGTTATCAGGGGCACACCACAAGGTGAAGTTCTTTCTCCTCTCCTGTGACTACTGGCGGTAAACTCCATTCTTAAAATCTTTGAGTCTAAAGGTAGGAAGATAAGTAGTTGCCTATGCAGATGACGTGGTGATACTGCTAAAGGTAAAATTTCTAGCCACTATCAGTGACATTATGCAGGTAGCGCTTGACGACCTCTTATCATGGGCTAAAACTAACGGGTTGGGGGTAAACCCATCACAAACGGAACTAGTTTTATTAACCAGGAAATATAAAGTGGAGAGCTTCAATCTGCCGAAATTAGACGGCGTTGAGCTGAGTTTATCAGGGGGTGCCAAGTATTTAGGAACCTTCCTTGGCAATAAATTTTCTTGGAAAATAAATACTCAGGAAAGATTAAAGAAGGGCCTCAGTGCCTACTATACATGCAGGAACTCAATTGGTAAAAATTGGGGTTTGGGATCAAGTATGGTTAATTGGATCTACACATCGGTTGTTAGACCTATCATTACTTATGGTTTTACAATGTGGTGGGAGGCAATGAGGAAACGTAGCTATAGAGTTGTAATCAACAAAGCCTAAAGGTGTGAATGTCTGGGCATCATAGGTGCAATTGGCAGTACCCTGCGGGCGGCCTTGGATATAATCCTAAACCTACTACCCATTGAGAACTATGTTGAAAGTGTGGCAGCAAGGAACTTACTCAGACTACTTGAGTCTTTTTTCGTAAAATCTTTGCGGGCAGGTCACTCATACATTATGAGGCAAGCCTTATCGATCAGGAAAATATTCCATCTGGAAACTCTGAGTATAGGGTCGCGACCATCAACTTCGGTGCATCACCCCAAGTAGATTTCCCAAGTAGGGATAATTGGGTTGGATCCGCTCAACTGTTCGATGGGTGTTCTGTTTTCACTGACGGATACAAGATGGACTCTGGTACGGGGGTATCAAGCACTCATGTAGACTATCTAACGAGTGCAGCATCTTCCAGGCCACAGAGTTGATAAAGGCACATGTTAATGAGGGGTCTACAGTGAATATATACGTGGACAGTCAGGCGGCACTAAAGGCTCTGGAATGTCACTTAATTCATTCTAGCCTAGTGGAGGACTGTAGGAGAGCTCTCGAGTAGTTATTTGTTCCGATTTGGTTCATGATACCAGGTCAATATATGAAAGATTCCGTGACTATTCCAACCAATCCTGGAGCAGTTTGACGGATTGCAAAATGTGCGGGGCCTTTTGGCCAAAACTGAATGCAAATGTAACCAGAGCACTGATAGAGTTGGATAGATATAATCTCAGGATTCTAGTAGAAGTGATAACCGGTCATTGCGCAATTGGGGCCTTCAAAGGCAAATTGGATATCGACACACAGGATTTCAGTAGGGTGTGTGGGGATGTAGAGGAGATAGAGATAGGAAACAGATTTCTGGACGAACTCAGTAATGTTGTCGGCTGTGAACTAAGTAACACACTAGGTTTCATTAAAGGAATAGTGTGGCTATTTAAGGGACGTTCTACGGCAATTCCGAACCCGCAATAAAATCTTTCTTTCTCTCTTAACTGTCTAAACACACCTATTGAAGCGAATCACAATGGACCTAACCTAGGTCTGTAACCGGAATTGAGATAGCCAATCATTATAAATCCTAGCAAAACTGAACTCGTACTGTTCTCAATGAAGACTAAGATCCATAATTTTACGTTACCCCGACTGAGTGGAGATGGGGTATTATTACCAATAGATCTAATGGCCAAGAAGCTGGAACTGAACATGGCCTTTAGTCTTAACGCATGTAACATATGGAATTATAGGTCCAATGGACATGCTTGCATAATAGGAGGTATTCAAAATCTTCCTGATCATACTGAATACGGCAACTTTAGACACTTTTTTCATGAGGAAATTTGGAATTTCCCATTCCGTCCATTATGGAATCTAATGATAGTCTCTTCCTTGGTTTAGTTGGGTTATCCATCAAAAGGAAAGGGTTAAAAAAAGGGAATTGAGTGGGCGGAGGTGTCTACATTCCGGAATTTGTGATAAGAAAGTCCTTTAGACTCCAAATGGATGTAGTATTCTTCAGGTATCGGCTATTAGGACAGCGGTCAACTGGCTCAAATATTACAGGATATCTGGTAGCGATATTCGTATATATACTGATAGTAAAGCTGCAATCAAATCCCTGTTAGGTGTTTATACAACACCAAATACAGTCCAAGAATGCCGGGCATCTTTAAATAATAAGGCGAGACATTCAACAGTTGTACTTACTCGGCTATCTAGACACAGGGATAACGAAGGTAATTGGGTGCCACGATAGACTAGACGATAGTGTGCTGGACTATCAATCTGAGGGTTGCAGGTTCGATTCCCGCCAGAGACTCTGGGTGTATCTGCAGACAAGCAAAACGATTCGCAGTTTGTGTTTGTTTAAAAAAATAAAAAATTGTACTGCTGATAACTTGCCTAGAATAGAAGCCTCGATGTCGGAAGATGAAACAGATTTCCTATGTGGCATTCCGCTGTCGTGTAAGCAGCGGATAAATAATGCATATTATAAACTTGCCCAAACAAGGTGGAGTCTACTTGTGCCATTACGAGGATGGTATACTCTGCGTTGGACTGTAAAAATACTTTATATCTACTTGGTCTACAACGAATACGACTTAACAATATGGTGGCGATGATAATCAGGCATTGCACTTTCGGTACATATGCTGCAAGACTTCTGCAGGAGTTATCAACATGAGGAGGAGGAAGATATTATCTTATACTTCTTTTGTAAATGTGCCAGGCTTTTAGGCGAACGTTACTTTAGCAATCTCTCCGAATTATCTGGGAAGGAATTGAGGAGCATAGACGCTTTTATTAGGAAAATCAGGTGGTTAATAAGACCGAGTAAGCAAATGGTACCTAGCAGTCGCATGATGGTCTGCGCTCTTTGAATTCTTCTCTAACTTCTTTAACTTATAGCTTTCTCACATAACTTATAGCTTTCCCTATTCTTATACTTCTCTGTCAATTCTCTCCTTTATTTTTCTGTTCCTCAGGTTCAATGAAAACAATCAATGGACCCACGTAAGCTGTACAAGACGAAAGGCTTTGGACAGCTATCTGTGAGCATAACCTCTGGGCAACTTATTAAAGGTGAGGATGCTGGTCAACCATTTGGGGGAGGTAAAAATAAATTAATTTTTTTTTTATTATTTTAATACTATTCGGTTTTGGATGGGTATTAATTTCCTATTTTCGCCTTCCTGGATGCGCGCCTGACTTAGTAAGTTAGTATATGAGTATATGAGAAATTTTAACAGGAAAACACTTAAGGTTGCTTGAGAAAACCTCGCTTTCAAAGCCCATTGATAAATTTACACACATTGTAACGAAGATAGAAATCATTAAAAACAATATACTTACGGCCATTTTCACAATGCACGATTAAAAGTTAGCGTCAACTTTAACCGCAAGTTAGGCTAATCTGAATTTCACAATGTACGATTAATTTCTAACTGACACTATTTAACAACAAAGTTGCTGTTAAATATAACCGAACAAACTTCGCCGGTTAGCATCTTAATTGTAAGAAATATTATAAAAGAACATGAAAAAACATTTATATTATTGTAATATTTATAATTTTTAAAAAATGTAAAGCACAGAAAAGGAAATTTTGCACGGCGTGATCCAGATACCAACCGGATATTCCACTTCAGAAAAAAATACAAACCAAACAACAAATGTGCACGTTTCCTTGTTGGTTTTCAATATTTGTTGTTCAGTTTGTTTTTGGTATAAAAGCGCAATATAGTTAGGTACCTTAGCATTACTAAATGCTTTTGTTAAGTAATCAAATGATAGTGAAACGTAAATCGCTAATCGTTGGTTAAATGGTCCCCGTTAAACAAACCGACAGTTAGTTTATTTTCAGTTAAAAATGAAATAATCGTACATTGTGAAAATGGCCGTTACATGGATAACGATAGAGGAAGCAATGATGAAACATAGGAAATGTCATGGTATTTTGAGTTCCAAAAATAAAACTGTAATAATTTTTTTTTAATTGTCACAGTCTTAAATAGTGCAAATCATGGAAATATTGTAGTCTTTTTGATAATTCTGTTTACATTAAATTTATTTAGATGTTAATCTACACATATGGTAAATGATCCAAAAATCTATTTTAATTAATTGTTTACCAAAAAATTACGCACTTGTGTTTGAAACATAACTCAAATGAAAAGCTTCATGTAGAATAGAAACATTTAGAGAAATTTATGAAATATCACAAAATAAAATGTTATGCTACTAAATACTAAAAAAAAAGTTTAAAATATTAGGCTGTTTAAAATTGAATTGATCACTTGATTAAGATTGTCCAATAAACTCAACGAAAATCTAAAACGAAGATTTAAGTAGTTTAAAAATTTTAAAACTTAAGTAAACACATAGTAATTTGTTGTACTTAATAATAAAATGAATTGAATCAAACAATCTTCATGTAGTGCCATAGTCATTAAAATAATAATTTAATAATATAAAGACTGAGATCGAAAAATTCTTAACACACGTTTTTCATTAAAACTTTTAACCATTTGACGACCACGGGGACACCGGTGTCCCAACACAAAAACATTGAATAACTAAATAACGAATAAAACGAATGGGTTCCATTTTAATTTTAATTAGTTCGTAAACGTGTCTCTTATTAATGTGTTTAGATTAAAACAAGTTCGGTTACAGCATTTATTATACCCTACACCACCATAGTGGGGAGGGTATATTGGATTTGTGCAGATGTTTGTAACGCCCAAAATTATTAGTCTAACACCCACCTTAAAGTATACCGATCGACTCAGAATCACTTTCTGAGTCGATTAAACGATGTCCGTCCGTCCGTCCGTCTGGCTGGCTGGTTGTCCATGTAAACCTTGTGCGCAGAGTACAGGTCGCAATCTTGAAGATATTTCGACAAAATTTGGTACATATTATTTTTTCTGCCCAAGGACCAAGCCTATTGAAACTGGCTGAAATCGGTTCATTATTTCACCTAGCCCCCATACAAATGTCCTCCCGAAATTGGACTTTATCGGTCATAAATGTTTAATTTATATAGGTATCTACACAAGTTTTTCTCCAAATAAGTTTTATATATACGAAATTCATGTCACCAAATTTTATTGTGATCGGTCCATAATTGGTCATAGCTCCCATATAAGGCCTGCTTCCGATAATCACTTTAACGAGCATAAATCTCTTAAAAATGTTGGTATACACATAAAATGCAACATAAACAATTTTCATACAGACATTAATCACACCACTTAATTTCATGGTGATCGGTCCATAATTGGTCATAGCTCCCATATAAGGCCCACTCTCGAAAATCCTTCAGGAATATAAATTATTGAAATTTTGAAAGAAAAATGTTTTTGTTCATTTACTTAGTGTAGGGTATTATATGGTCGGGCTTGACCGACCATACTTTCTTACTTGTTTTTTATTGTGTTTAAAAATTGACAGCTTTATTGGTAATGTGTTCAAGAATAGTTTTAAAAAATTAGTCTTATGGTCGCGAAAGGGTTAACCCAAGTATTAATTGATTTTTTTTATCATGTTACCTTTGCAAAGCATGTCAGTTATTATGTTTAATGACAATTATATTCATTTGTTGTTAATCTGATTAAAATGAGTGACCCAAAAAAGTGCGTACTTAAGTTACTAAATATTTTCAACAAAACCCAACTTGGACCTACAAAAAGTTGGCCAACCAATCAAAGGTCTGCCGTCAAACTGTTTCCAATGTTGTACTGAGGGAACTTGTCCGTTGAAAGAAAACCTGGTTCAGGTAGAAGGAATGGTTCACATGATGTTTCTAAAGCCAAAAATATATAAAGCATTTTCAAAAGAACTCCCAACACATCCGGTAGAAAAGCAGCCCGGTTAGCTCAGTGCTCAGACTATTTGGTACGAAAAGTTAAAGCCAATGCAGGTTCAAAAACATACAAGGCTCAAAAAGTTCCTGACAGGAATGCTGCAAAAAATTTAGAGGCCAAAAACAAAGCACGGAAATTGAAGTCAAATTTTATAAACAAAATATTCCTGCTGCATAATGGATGACGAAGCGTATATTCTGGCTGATTTTTCGTAGCTTCCGGGTCAAAATTTTGATGTTGCTGATGCCCGAGGGAATGCTGAATGCAGTAACAAAGGGCTCTATAAATACCGAAATTAACATCATGGAATGTTTACAAAAAAGGATGCTTCCATTCATAAGTCTTCTTAGTGTTTTCGTTTATCTTTGGCCTCATTTGGCACCCTGTCACTGTGGCAAGAAAGGTCTTGAGTGGTAAAAGAACAATAATGTGGTATTTGTACCAATAGAGGCAAATTCTCCAAACTGTCTGGAGCTAAGGTCACTGGAGAGATATTGGGCTCTTGTTAAAAGAGAATTGAAGAACACAAAAAAGGTGTCCAAGAGTGTGGTAAATTTTAAACGGAAATGGACAACCTGTTCGAACAAAGTGACAGAAATCACTATAAAAACCATAATGGAAGAGTTTCCAAAAAAGGTTCAAAATGTCAGCTCTAGTGATTAGAACTATAAAAATATATATTTTTTTTTGTAACTTGTAACAATAATTTCAATCAAATAAAAAAAGATTAAAAACTGTTAGTTTAGTGGTTTCATTTTTATTAACATATATGTATGTTAAGAATTTTTCGATCTCAGTCGTTAATAACAAATTTTAATTTTCGAGCAAAATATTTTATTTAATTTTAAGTTGAAATCAAACCAAAACCAACTATTTTCAAGTGCATATGATAAATGTTCAATTAATAAATCTAAATATCTAAAGGGGCCCATAGACACATACTGCTGACATATACTGCCGATGAACCCTTCGTATACGTGTGTGATTGATATTTTACTACACATCTATCAATCATCATTTAAAAAAAAAAATTAAAATTACAATAAACATGCGTTTGAGAACAAAAAAAAAAATATTATTTTCTATCTTTCTGTAACTGAAACGTCAAATTTAAAAATAATATTTCAGAAAAAATAAAAAATTCATATTATTGTTCATTTGATCAACTGTCAGCAGTATGAGTTCATTTCAAAATCAAAACTATTTTGATTTTTCATACTGCATTGTCTGTGTGTCGCATACATAAACAAAAATTTCAAATTTACCAACACATGCTTATTGCATGAGCATGAGCAGCAAAGAATAATAACAAGAAGTGAAACGCTGTCAAAAAAAACCTAAGTCGGTTGTCATAAAAAACCTAACTATATGAATGTATTGGTAACATTTTGTTTATATGTATTGGTATTCAAACCATTTTCACCACACTCCTCAAACACACATAGTTGTAAAAAAGCGAACTTAAAAATTATAACAAAATTTTATTACACTTAAATTTAAAAATTCAAACAATTCTCAAATCATTTAATGTATATTTGACCTGGAAAGATTTTATAAATAAATTTTTCTGCTTTTTATTCCATAATTTCTGCAACATTTTAATTTATTTGCATTTTTTTTTATTAATTTTCAATACGAAATTTTACAAATGTGTTTTTTTCAGTTTTAATTTCAACCCCCAAAAATTAAAAGTCAAAAAAATTAAAAAAAAATATTTTTCGTTTGTTCAAAATATACATGTTTCGGTTATTTTAATAGTTAATATGTGTGGAAAAAAATAAAAGAAGATAATGTGTCTGTGAAAGAGTATGTTAGAATTGCAATTTTATTGCAATTTTCAAGAAAAAGTTTTGAAGTCAAATCTCTCTCTCAAGTGTGTTGAATTCACATACTACTTGTATGTGAGAAGAGAGAGAAGTTGTTGTTGTAAAAAAATTGAGAGGCTTCACTTCTTGTTATTCTTTGATGAGCAGTATGTGTCTATGGGCCCCTTAATGGGTCAGTTACTGTAAAACTGCTCCAAGTTATGTTAATTTAATAACAAGAGAGTTTAACAAATTCCCAAATATGACTCTCCGGTAGGTTACCAATAATCTATTATTTTTTATTAGCTTTCAATTTGGTGGCGGCAATACAAATGAGACTGGTCTTGGTTGCTATTGCCCCGCCAAAATACTCCTTATTACTAGGTCAATCCTGACATGGAATATGAATCAAAATGCAATTTAATATAATGTAAGACGGCCAAAGTGAAAGAGACTGGAACCAAACTGGTGTGGGGCTGTTTTTGAGGGCAAGGTAAGGCTCGAATTTATACCACATAATATATTAGAGTTGTGCAGCTCATGAAAGACCTAGTTCAATTGAACTATTCACTTAACTGAGCGAAGTGAATCATTCATCATACTGAGCGTTTTCAGCTCAGCACTGAGCGTTTTCAACTGAACGCTGAGCGTTTCCAACTGAGCGCTGAGATCAGAGCGTTTTCAACTGAGCTGTTTTGTAGTATGCACATATTTCTTTCAGTACTCATGAAAGAGCTGCACAAGCATATTCAATTTGTTTCAATGTTTCACTTCACTCGTCAAAGCTGTAACTTTCATTCGCTCACTGACATTGTAAAACGATCGTTTTATTTTTGTGAGTTTGTTATGTTTGTATGTATATGAACATATACTACCATGCTCTGCCGCGTATATATTTTTGCTTTGATATGATACAACGTTTGTATGCAATGTTTCAAGAATTATTAGAGTTATCAAATTATTTTTGTTTTCTTGAATGAATTTGGCTATGTGTGGTATTGAATGTGTGTGACTTTATTTATGGAATGATGAGGCAGTAAGAAATAAAGTTTGTAGGTATATTTCATAAACCAATAATGAAAAAGGGAAATACATAATTGTTATTTTTAAAATAATAATTGTAATTGAAAGTTTGTAATTAGTAAAAAAAAAATACTATTTCAAAAATACATTGGTGGGATTATACCTATCTACCGAAAAACAGAATTAAAAAACTACAAACTACTAATATTCTTATTAAATTAGCATAATATTCAATCACTTATTTTTAGAAAGTAGATTTCTTATGCACTTTTTCACTATACTGATACATTAACAGAACATAACATTTGACAGGTACCATGCATCGAAATTATAAATTATACAAAAATTAACTTTTATTTCCGAAAAATATTAATTTAAAAAAAATTAAATTTTATTTTTTGAAATTAAAATTTTAATTGTTATCAGTTATTTCACGCATAAATCTCTAATTGTCAAAATACTGTGTGTTTTTACAACTAACAACAGAAATGTTTGATTCAATTTACACAAGCAATTCACAAAATGAAATGGTCATTATATGTACATCATACTGAACTAATGAGCTAAAAGAGCGACCTGTTTCATTTGAGTGAGCTGAGTTGAAAAGAGCGGTCACTTTACTGAGCTAATAAACCCAACTCTATAATATATTATGACTGCATGGAGAAAAAACTATAGTTGTGCATGAGTAATGTAACCATTTCAAAATTTTTACAAGTTTTTTAACAATATTATAGTCACAGAAACTATTTATATGATTGTGGTAACTATAATATGGATAATTTACGATTCACTTGATTGTATCACCCATATATATGGTTACAGTAAACAAGTATGTGTTTGTGACAACCAATTATATAATGAAGGACTTATGCATATCATAATCTGAGAACAGCATATTATTATATAATATTTCATAATAAAAATGGTTGTCACAAACATATACTTGTTTACTGTAAGCATAATAGGATATCTGTCTCGCTAGCTCAAGCTTTCCAACGCAGAAATCTTTTCTGGTAACTTGTATATGTAGGTTATATTGTATTTAACTTAATAAAATTGTTCATATATTTAGTTCAAATATACTCTTAAGGTATTAAGATTAATACAAACATTTTACACCATTTTAAATATTTAATATTAACCAACATTTACACCATAACAACATCTTTTATATTAAGCATCTTTGGCTACATGAAGGACAACAAATTAAATGCAAATTTTATACCGAAAAACAACATATTTTTGTCACTTCTACTACTGACTGTCACTGCAGTTTATTTACTTATATTATAAATAAAAAGAGGTCTTATATGAGAAGAAGTAAAATGAAAATAAAATAAACGAGTATGTATGTATGTATGTATGTAAGTATAAAGTAAGATAAACACGTACTATCTGGACTGATGACAGTTTGACATTTGACAGTTGTACTTTGCAACAGTTACAGCCAAAAAACAAAAATGTAAGAGATAAAAATGTTAAAAATATACAAAAATGGAAAAAGAATACATAACAATGACATATAAAATAAAGTAAATATAAGCATATTGTTATTGTTGACATTCTTTACGTTTTATTTTATTTTTTTTCCTTGCGACAAAGTAGAGAATCTTATAAAAGTACAAAAATAATAAACATGTACATATAAGTAAGTATATATTCTGAGAAAGAAATCTGTTGTAAAGTATGTAAGTGTATTAGACTTCCACATAATAATGATTTCTGGCTTTAATTTCCCCTAGAATAAAAATAAAATGATCGTATTTGTATTTTTTAGATTTAAAAGTATTGTAAAGTAAGCTAAAATATCTTTTGAACATGATGTGAGGGAGCATCCATTCCTAAATTGACCACAAATTTCAATTTTCAGATTTCTCATTTCGATTACAATAAAATTTGTCACCAAGTATTATATTTCAGGAATTCCATTAGATATCACAATAATGTTACGAATGTGGAATAGCGATTGGAATTTAACGGTCTGTAACGACTGCTTGCATCATGTTTATAAACACGTCCATCAGTAGCAGTTTCTACTTATCAACAATGTTGATAGCATGCGGTTATTAGCATTGTTTGTAAGTATGGCAACACTGCATGTTTAAGCTGCTAACATTAACATCGAAAGCTCTACAATTTTAATGTACTAGTATGTCTGTTAAGAGCATTGTAGAAGATTCCCGAGAGATGGCGTGTGTATAAATAGTGGCAGAGGTTGCAGTCATAAGTTGAGTTTATCATAGGCGCTATTAGAGTTAACATCAAATGTCTTGTATATTATAAAGTGTGTGTGTATTTCTGCGAATTGATAAACGTGTACAAAGACACTGAGTGACTATTTAGACTGTTGTTGTTGTACATTCGAATAAATAAAGAGTTGTTACAAATTTTAAACGACTAAAGCTGCTTTTTATTTGCAATCAAAAGTATCCGGGTTATTTAAAAGAAATAAACCCCCGTTGTTAAAAGGTAAATTAGCCTTGGTTCTAACGATTTGTATGAGCCTTATTTCCCTAAAATCGTAGTATTTCTAAAGTTATTAACGATTTAAGATAGAAAATATTTGAGTTTTTGACCCAGAAATCATTTTCGACCCAGAAATATATATAACGGAGTGTCTACAAAAATGGCTTTTATCTTTCTTAAAACATCACAGAGTGCCTTCATATTTCTGGCCCGATTGGGCATCATGCCACTATGGAAATAACGCCCTTGAGTGGTATTCAAACAATAATATAAATTTTGTACCACGGGAGGCAAATCCAACCAACTCTCCAGAACTCCAGCCTGTGGAAAGGTATTAGGTTCTTGTAAAAAAGTATTAACCTAGTAAAAAAAGGTAACGGAGGCAACCAAAAAATCTTTAATGGTAGGATTTCCGGAAAAAGTGGATAAATTTGTAAATACCGAGTATTTGAAAGTAATGAATTGGTACAATATTTGAATAAATTTACGTATTTTTGAGAATTTTTATATTTTATATTTTTGGAAAGCACTTTTCTTGAAAAACCACGCTTGCGTGTGCTATTTATCTCTTATAATTTAAAATTTTAAATTGAAATTTAAAATTCAGCTTTTTTTTGAACCAAATGAACTCGATTTTTTTGTTAGTTAGACTGAATTAACAATAATATTTAAAAAATTTCAAAGCAATATCAATTATGGATCCAAAGCTTTGCAAACCCTGATGTGTTCCCTAATTACACCCAAAGTTTTTGCCCATCCCCAAAGGGTATGTGGATCCTATGGGTAAAATTGTTAAAAATAACATTTTTGGAATTTTCGCTCCAATTTTTAGAAATTGCGGGATTCCCTTTGACTTTTTGCCAAGTTTTTTTACACCTTATTATTAAGAATTACAAATTTAAAAAACGTTGAAAATTTCATTGAGTTTTGTCAATCAATAAAGATTTGATTACATATTTATTGAGTTTCTAAAACAAATTTTTATCCTGATCACACCAGACTTTTAGAAATGCCAGGTTTATTTCCAAAAAATGTTGATTCTGCCCCACTGTGGTTTGTAACAAACCCACTAAAGTAGTTTGGAAATGGGAAGGTAATAGTTGTTTTTGTTTTTTATGAGGATAAATTGTTGAAGATGAAATCTATTATTTCACCTAGCCTCCATACAAATGTTCCTCTGGAATACTATTTGAGCAGTCATAAATATGTTGATTATGCGGCAATCCTGATGAAATTTTGCATAATTTAGTTCTAAGTACTCTGAAATTTTACTTTAAATTAGAGTTAAAATCAGAAAATTACTTGAACATTCATAATTATCTTAAAATAATTAATATCGTGATGAAATTGGACATAAGTTTTATATGTACCTGCACCTTTTTATCAATTTTTGGGAGGATCGGTCCATAATTGGCCCTACTCATATATATGATTTTCAATAAATAAAAAAATATCCACATATTGACGGTTGGTGTACCAGATTCGATATAACCGAAACCTGTTAATCTTTAAATTTTAAATGATCACTACTTAATAGTATTGTAGGAATATTAATAACCTAAAATATCACACACCCAAGGTTTTTGGCGTGGTTTACCGAAATGTGTCAACACATTCCTTAATTTCGAAAAAATACAATAAAAATACCGTCTCCACGATTCTCGAAAATATTTGATTTTGCATTGTGAAGGATATATGTAGAATTTGTTCGCTCTTTACTCATACCAACATAATCATAAAATTCCCGCCATCTGTCTCATTTTGTTCATGGTCCTACGTAAAATTGTAATGAAGAATACTTAACGGCCATTTATTTAATTTTAAAGATTTTTTTTTTTTGTATTTGAAAAAAGAAAATCATGGTTCTCCAACCATCATTGTATTTAAAGGATCATTAATATCTTGGAGAAAACAAGTGTGTGTGTGTGCGCGTGAAACAACCAATCAATTTTTCAAAATGGTAAAAGACCAACAAGAATTATTGCAAATACAAGGGCAAAAGTTGATGTAATTTGAACTTCCCTGTTAAGGGACATTCATCACTAGAATGTCACAAACTGACAGATGTACAGCCGTTTTTATTTTGTTGTTTTTTTTTTTTTTTTGCCAATCAGTCTAGCCACAATTTACGAGACATATGTTTTTAGCGCTCAGTCTCTTCCCCATAGCAACCAACCACCTTGAACAACATGACATTTTACCAATTATTAACAAACAGTAAAACGAAACAGCGTTGAAAATGAAAAATCATTTTTCATTTCTTATTTTGTTTAAAAAAAACATACATAAACATGGATGTATGTCTACCTCAACCAATAACTAACTAAACGAATGTCAAAGAAAAAAAAAAAAGGAAAAATCTCATAAAAATATTTGGTTTTTTTTTTTTGCAAATTGTAAAGTCATTTTTAAGTCATTATGAGTTTTTTTGTAAAATTCAAACCAGGAAAATTGAAAAATGCAAGAGCAGTAAAAAAAAACACATACACAATCTGGTTGATATTTTCTGTTTTTATATTAAATAAACATTAAATAATGTGAACCCAGGATTTTAATATTTCCAATGAGCTAATATAGAACACACATGTTAGTGACGTCAAATTATTTTCAGTATTTTTTTAAAGACAATTTTTAGATAAATGAGTATATACGCATTTGCTTTAAAAGAAAACTTAGTGATTACAAATTTTATCAACATACATTATGAATGTAATAGCTAAGAAAAACTTCATGAGCTATACAATTACATCTAATATTCCAACTATAATAAGTCATTGGAAAAACCTGTAAATGTACCCGAAAGTTTTAGCCGCACTCTGGTCTATTTTAAGTCCAGCTGAACAAAATTAAAAAATGTGTGTTAAGAATAATTTATAATCGTTTGGTTTGGTCTATTTCTCGAAATCAAGTTATCGCCAAATTTTGATTTCAATAAATCAATGATTGACATCGCCGTATGGCACATAGCACCATCTTGTTGAAACTCTCGCCTGGATAAATCTCATCCATATTTTCAAACAAAAAATCATTCAACATAGTGCGGTAATAACCACCATTGTCCGCAACGGGAGCTTCAACTTAATTTTTGAAAAATTAAGGTGATACCACCGGACCAAATGGTGCATTTTTTTAGATATAATGGAGTCTGTATGAACTGTTGTGGATTGGCCTCAATTTTGTTTATTAATAAACCCATTAAGCCCCATCGATGAACACAATTTTGCGATACAAAATCGGGTCGGTTTCCAACTGCTCTTGAACCCAATCGGCTAAAGAGCAACGCATATGAGATCTCGTGGCTTTAATTCCTACACCAGCTGGATACGTTCAGGACGTACAGAGCCCCAATTCCTGCGACCGATGACGAATCGATAAATTTGGATCTTCTGGCACACTTACGTTTACAGCGTTGATATTCTCTTTGCTTCGAAGTGTTGGTGTTATTTAGAGACTATGTGGTATGAAATCTGTCCACAGTTCGATGGAGGGCTTGCTGATATGGACGATTATGTGGGTGAAGGTCTCATTCTGAATTTTTTATATATCTTTTGTGCAATTACTCATATTTAACTAAAATCTTTGGAAAATGGAAGATGGCTTTTTCGAGATATTTTTTAACAAGGACTGAGATCGAAAAATTCTTAACATATATAATTGGTAAAAAAAATTAAACCACTAAACTTACAGTTTGGATTTTTATTATTTGATTGAAATTGTTATTACAATTTTCAAAAACATATTATTTTTATAGTTCTAATCAATAGTTATGAATTTATGAATATTTTCCGAAAACCCTTCCATTAAGGTTTTTATTGAGCTTTCTGTCACTTTGTTCGAAATCTACCACAATTTTGGACACCTTTTTTGTGCTCATCAATTCACTTTTAACAAGACCCACTGGCCTTAGCTCCAGGCAGTTTGGAGGATTTGACTCTCTTGGTACAAATAACACATTATTGTACTTGTACCTCACAATACCTTGCTTACCACAGTGACATGATGCCAAATCAGGCCAAAAATAAGTGGACACATTAAGAAGTCTTAAACATTCCTTGATGTAAATTTCGGTATTTATAGATACATTTGTAACAAATGTTTGGCTTATTTTGCCGCAACTGCATATTGCTTTTCATACCAAGAACTTTTTGGGAAAATTTTCTGCTTTTTGGTCCTAAACTTTTCCACAACATTCCCATTCGAGCATCAGCAAAATAAAAATTTGTCATCCATTATGCAGCAGGTATATTTTTTTGTATAAAATTTGAATTCAATTGCCGTGCTCTGCCTTTGGCCTCTAAATTTTAAGCAGAGATCCTGTCAGTACTTTTTGATCCTTATATGTTTTTAATATTTAATAATTTTAGTACGCACTTTTTGCTTATCACTCATTTTAATGAGATTAACAACAAATGAACATAATTGACATTAAGCAGAATAACTGACATGCTTTACAAAGGGATCTTGATAAAAAAAAAATCAAATAATAATTGGGTTAAAGTTTTAATGAAAAAAAGAGTGTTAAGAATTTTTCGATCTCAGTCTTTAATATATATCCTGTTTTGATGAGAAACGGATTTCTATAAAAAAAAACTTTAATTTGCTACAACTAAATGTATATCTTGTTGATGGCCGGTCCTCAGTAATATAAAATAACCTCTAAAACCTTTCAAAGAATAACCGGAAATTTGTCTAAAATGTTTGCTTTTTGGGAGTGCCATTCAGTGATATCACCAAACTTGGCTTTCTATCAAGTAAACACAACATCATTATAAAAGACATCATTTTATACCCTACAACACCATAGTGCGGAGGGTATATTGGATATGTGCAGATGTTTGTAACGCCCAAAAATATTAGTCTAACACCCATCTTAATGTATACCGATCGACTCAGAATAACTTTCTGAGTCAATTAAAAGATGTCCATCCGTCCGTCTGTCTGGCTGGCTGTCAATGAAAACATTGTGCACAAAATAAAGGTCGCAATTTTGAAGATATTTCAATAAAATTTGGAACTTATGATTTCATCGGCCCAAGGACCAAGCATTTAGCCCACATACAAATGTCCTTCCAAAATTGGACTTTATCGGTCATATATGTTTAATTTATATAGGTATCTACACAAGTTTTACTCCAAATATATTTTATATATACGGAGTTCATGTCACCAAATTTAATTATGATCGGTCCATAATTGGTCATAGCTTCCATATAAACCCGCTTCCGAAAATCACTTTAACGTGTATAAATCGTCTAAAAGTGTTGGTATATACATAAAATAATTTTCAGATAGACACAAATCACTCGAGATAATTTCATGGTGATCGGTTCATTATTGGTCGTAGCTCCCATATAAGGACCACTTCCGAAAATCGCTCACGAATATAAATTTTTGAAATTTTAAAAGAAACTAGTTTTTGCTCATTTACTTAGTGTATATCTGGGCCGACCATACTATCTCACTTGTTTAAACTGTAAATGGTAATTTGTAAAAAAAATTTTTACAATACTTTTCAATTTTACTGAAAATGGCTAACAAAAAAAGGAAACAACAGAATCTGAGCTCACAATCACCCTTCACTTGCACAATCAAGGAAAATCATATGCTGAGATTGGAGAGATTATGGAAAAGAGCCGTTTTACAATTCGAGGTATCATGGAACGTTTTAATGGAGCATCAACATTTGTAACTGAGCATGAATGCAGCCATGTAATAAACAAGTAAGAAAGTATGGTTGGTCAAGCCCGACCATATAATACCCTACACTAAGTAAATGATCAAAAACATTTTTCTTTCAAAATTTCAATAATTTATATTCGTGAGCGATTTTCTGTAGTGGGCCTTATATGGAAGCTATGACTAATTATAGACCGATCATAATAAAATTTGGTGACATGAATTCCGTATATATAAAACTAATTTGGAGAAAAACTTGTGCAGATACCTATATAAATTAAACCTTTATGACCGATAAAGTCCAATTTCGGGAGGACATTTGTATGGGGGCTAGGTGAAATAATGGACCGATTTAAGCCAGTTTCAATAGGCTTGGTCCTTCGGGAGAAAAATTTGTGTGTACCAAACTTAATCAAAATATCTTTAAAATTGCGACCTGTACTCTGCGCACAAGGTTTACATGCACAGCCAGCCAGCCAGACTGACGGACGGACGTCGTTTAATCGAAAGTGATTCTTAGTCGATCAATATACTTTAAGGTGAATGTTAGACTAATATTTTTGGATGTTACAAACATCTGCACAAATCCAATATACACTCCCCACTATGGTGGTGTAGGATATAAAAATGTCAAGTTATGTCCAAAAATATCTTCAACACAGATTGCTGCAGAGACTAAAGAAGAGTTTGGGAAAGATTTCATATGTGAACCAAAAGAAGCGTTTAGAATATGTCGAAGAGGATTTTCTTTGATGAAAGCAAACTTAATATTTTTCGCTCCACACGTTATGGTGAAAACCCAATAAAGAGCTTGAAAAACTAAATTTTACTTCAACAGTAAAATATGGTGGTGTAGTGGTAATCGTGTGGGGTTGTATGGCAGCTGCCAATACAACTCAACCCAATAGAGCATCTGCATAAATAATTTTGTAAACTTAAAAACACATTTATAACCTGAAAAATATTCTTTAATATTTCACATTAAGTTCTGAATTTGAAAGTATGGAATACTGCCTCCGACACAAAAATAGAATGTAATCCAAATGCAAATGTTAGCGTCCCCGAAATATTAATTTTTGAATATGGAATAAATATTTTAACAGACGATTATAGTTCCTAGAGAGTTGTCTATAAATTGGTACCATTTTAGTTTCAGTGAAGCAAAATCTATATTTTTAAGATTTTTTTTTTTTAAATTTTCGTAACATAAAGAAAACACTACATGAGTTAAAAATTCTTGAATGCATTCATTATATAACATAAATTATAGTGTTTATAAACCGGATAACCAGTTTTTCCGAACTCTCATGAATTCATCATGAATTTAAAATTCTTGATGACATTCATTCTATCCAAAAAATTAATTGAATTGAAATAGGAATGAATTCATTTTGTTATTGACGTTTATCGTAATTCATTTTTTAGCTTTTGATTTTGAAAAACGGTATCTTACTTAGAATGAATTAAACTTTGATTTTAGTTGCATATATATCCACCACATTTGATTTGGGGCCAAATTACTGTATGATATTTAAACACATTATTTTGTATATGGTTATGGGTTTAGGAAATAAAAACGTATTTATATATCTTTTGATTTTGAAAAACGGTATCTTACTTAGAATGAATTAAACTTTGATTTTAGTTGCATATATATCCACCACATTTGATTTGGGGCCAAATTACTGTATGATATTTAAACACATTATTTTGTATATGGTTATGGGTTTAGGAAATAAAAACGTATTTATATATTAGTAGACCCACTATGTGGTCGATTAATTATTTTCTATTTTCTAGCTATACAAATTTTGGACCATTTTCTTATACTTATTAAATTATTACACTTATACCTAAAGTTTTAATATCATTTGCCTAAAACAATTTAAGCTTTTCTTCCACAATTGCATGAAAGCATAAGTTGAAACCCCGAAAACATTTATTTTATTTTGAAAAAAATACTTCTTTAACCAACAAATTCTTGAGGAAACTTTTAAATAAACATTATCTGACCAATAAACAGTAAATTTAAACTTTCGAAAATAAAATAAATAAATAACTAAAAATAAGAAGGAGCTGAAAAGAAAGCTGAGAAGAATGAGGAAAACATCAACACAAACAGCAACAGCACCATATTAAAATTCCAAAGGCCTAAACAAAATGAAATTGTACAAATAAACTAATTGCCTCCGAGGATATTTTACAACGTTGAGCTAAAGGAATTAACAAACATATACATGGTACATGTTTCATACAACCAAAACAACCAAGCAACAATCGAAACTCACACACACACTACCACCACAATACCACCAACACATGGGCAAAGAAAAAAACTCTCACTCACTCACACATACACACACTCATACTCTTCCTGCTAATACTCTACCAATCACAAATTCAATATTGAATAAAACATTGCAAATACTTGTACAAGTTGTAGTCGAATGATTTGTATTTAGATGGTGTGGAGCAAAAAAAATTTAAGAAGAAAAAAAAAAAAAAAACAATTTTTAAGTGAAACGAATAATGGTCCGGAATTTTAATGTAATTTATTTTATGGAAAATTTTCTAACAGAAAAATTTCTTTGCTTTGCTTGTATTTTTTGGTGATACACAAATATTATACTGGAGCAGCAGGAGAAAAAATAGCGAACTGGAAAACTTGCTAAAATATGCTACAGGCAATAAAACAGAATAAAATCATTGAATTTTAAAATAGTCAATAGTTAGAAAATGCAAACAACAAAATAAATTCCAACTAAAAATAAGTATATTTATTCAAAATGCCCTACACTCTGCTGTTGTGTATTTTATGTCTCATTTGTCGTTTTTTTTTTTTCTTCTTGGACCAGCACTCAGGGGATTGACCCCTATTCATGTAAATCATTGTGCTGGAACTAGGAAAATAGGTTATGGGAGGGAGGAAAGAGGAAGTAGTGTTTGTGGACATTCGATTTGAACTTTCCCATATTGGAAATGGCAGGAAACACTTCGGCGGGAAGTTTGTTCCACATACTAACAGTTCGGCTAAAAAACGAATTTTCCCTGTAGTGTGTTGTGCGGTTCACTGGCCAATCGACCACAAAGGGATGTGTTCTTGACGAAAAACGTGTATTACGTAAAAATCTACGGGTATCCCTAATTTCAGAACACATTCCATTGTAGTACCGATAGAACAGTAAAACGCAGCCCACATTGCGACGGTGCTCCAGCGAATCAAAAGAGTTGGACACCCTACTGTCACCAATAATCACCTTCGCCCTCTCCTGTACGCGGTCGTGCAGCTCCAAAATAGACTTTGAAGCACCGGCCCATACATGGGAGTTGTATTCCATTTTCGGTCGCATATATGTAAATAGTGAAGAGATCAGATGGAGTGAAGTAATTCCCACACCGTTTCAAAAAACCGAAACACTTGAATGCTTCTTTTGACACTTGAAAAATGTGTTTAGACCAGCGGACATCACATTGTATTTTCATGCCCAGAACATCAAGAGCGTCTAATTCCACAATATTTACACCATCCATAAATACAGATGAAGCAGCATTGTTTGTCGTTCGTTTTTGTGTTAACATGCAACACTGAGTCTTGCGGGCGTTGAAAGCGCTCTATTCGCACGACCTCATTCAGAGATTGTCACAAGGTCCCGATTAAGAGAATCATTCATGTTTTGCCTCATTGCCCCAATCTCCGACAGGCTTGGTCTACAACTGAATGAATATGAATGGCAAAAATTTGCTGTAGAAGGTCATTTAGAAAAATAAGGAATAGAGTAGGACAAAGATCTTGAACTCGTTTGATGAGATCCCATCTATAACAACTCGTATAGTGTGATTTCTGAGAAAGCTCGATATAAATCGAGAGAAGTTATTACCGACACCAAAAGCAATTTTATGGCTCATTTAACATGTTACACATTTTTGGAAACTTTCTAGTTTTCGCTCTATTATGGCCAATCTAACACAAATGGATGAGGTATTGTGGAGAAACTTATGTTATGTGGAAATATCTGAGCGTTTTCCATAATTATGGCCATAAACTATTAAATTATTACAAACTAGAGCATACTTTTAGGCAGCTTAAAAAATTTATTTCGAAAGCTTTTTGCGATTTTGATATTGAAGATGAAGTATTTTTGCGTTTATATGTTTACAATTTTTATTCTTTATGACAAGGGCAACAATTTTGCCTCAGAGAGTAAATCAAATTTCTGAACTGTTTGCAAGATATGAGCCTGAGAAAATGATCACTTTTTGCAAAAATGACACAGAGGCCCCAAATCTTTGGGGGCCCATAAAAAGTGCATGACTTTGGGCTAAACTGGGAAACACGGGACTTTTTTTTGGCCTTTTATCACTTAGTGGTGTTCGTATATGGTTATTTTTCCATGACTCAAAAAATTACACACAGTGTATAATTCATTTGTTAATAGTACCAACGAAACACAAGTCATTTTACATCAATACTTCAGTGGATTTAAGGAGCCAGATCTACTTCTCTCTTCTCTCTACGTGATGGACCATCTCTAAAATAGACGTTGAAATACGGACTAATAAATGGGTACAACATTACAATCGCAGTCTTCAAAATAAGAACTAGAGTGGAAAAATCAACGAAGCTTTGCTTTACCCCTGAATAGAACTTTAACTTATTGAATGATCATCCATGTACAACAACTCGTATAGTTCGACACTGAGAACATTTAACTATGTTAAACACTTTGCAAATATATATGAAATTGTTAAATTTTTTCTACATTTACATAATTCTTATGAAAAAACTAAATTTTTGGAACAAATTTTCAAAGTTTTAGGCTTAATTAGAATTTAAAATTTTTCTTCACGAAAAATCACTTTATCATGAAATTTCAAAAATTCGGAAGTTCTTACCAGTGTTGCCAGTTTAGCCTTTTTGAGGCTAAATTTAGCCTTTTTATTTACTCTTTAGCCTCGAAATTTTGGTTTTAGCTTCGGGCTAGAAAAAACCACGAAGCTAAAACCAAAATTTCGAGGATAAGGAGAAAATAAAAAGGCTAAATTTATATTTGTGAGACATTTTCATTTTAATTAATTACTGTTTTTCATTTAGCTTTTCAATATACTCAAGAATTGTGCAGTATTAAAAGAACAAGTAACAATTGCCAATACCAAGTGTTTCAAAATGAAATATAGTATTTTATATCTGAAAGCTATAAATGTCCAGCAAATTCGCTTTCAAGACAAAATTGTTATTACACATTATATTCATCGTTATATAATGGACAAGAGCCCCACAAACTCTTGAAGGCTTGTGATACTCGATGGCTGTCATTTGAAATAGCCGTTAAACGTATTGTGAATCTGTGCTTCTAGTTAAAACCAGCAATGCTTCAAAGCCAAACATTTAAGTGATTACTATACTGATTATAATTTGGTGTATTATTTTTTCTAAACCAGTAAGCAATTCAGCGGATCCAACAAAGCTGTTTTCTGATTTAAAATTTCTTCTCCATAGTTTGTGTTTTCAAATTGTAATACAATGCAAAGAATTTGATACATTATCGTCCCCAATTGAAAATTGTTTAATGTTTTCGCCACATTTTTCATGCAAGTTTGAAGAATGAGAGATAAAATAACGAACGGTTTAATTAGTGACGATTCTGAAAAAAATAATACGGCAAATTAAACTGATTGAGCAATTGCGACAAAGATTTTCATATGAAAACTCTTCGCTCAATCGATTTTTTATCCGTTAATAATACACTTAAAATAGTACTCGTAAAACCAAAAAAATATATTATGTATGTGAAAAATAGTAAATGCTTACTACTTAAATTAAAAAAAAAAAACAAAATTTAAGATTTGTCTGTATAAAAATATATATGGGGCATTTAATGTCAAGTGAACCATCTTTTGAAATCGATGTCTTGCGATAGTTAGTTCTATTAGATAGTAATTCAGACACAATTTTTCAACAAGATCGGTCGAAAACTTTCTGAGTTAAAGGGGATCAGAATTTGACATTTTGGCCAAGCAGGTGTTTTTTCTCATCCATGTAACTTATTACCTATTGTTCTTAGTAAAATGTGTCCCAAATAGTTTACATAGCTATTTCTTCAATCTTTCGGAAAAAAACATTTCTTTTGACTTTTTTTTTTGCAAAATCTAAAACTGTTGACATTTTTTTCAAAATGGGCCCTTTTTAAAATTTTTGCTCAAGAGAAAGCATAGGTCCATTCCTTTAAGAGGTTTTTGATCGCTTAGTGGGATTCGAGTGGAATATCTGTCAAAATAAATATTTTGTAACTCAAGACATACAATTTTTAAATTTTTTTTCTTTGCTTAAAAGAAAGCTTATTTCCATTGCTTTAAGAGGTTTTTGGTTGCTTTTGTATATTTATTATTTATTATTAATGATTAATGTTATTTTTTGTTTGCTGCTGAAGTGTACCTTTATAATTTTATTTATTTTTATGAATTTTATAAACATATTTTCAAATTTTTTATTTAAAAATAAATATAAAATTAAATTCTTAATTTATAATATTTTAGCTTTTTTTTTACTTTTTTTAAAGCAGTTTGGCTTTTTCTGGCCTTTTTTTGAAGTCAATATAGCTTCTTTTTTTGCCAGCTCCTGGCAACACTGGTTCTTACGATCGGCTAAACCACAACGAAGTCAAGAAGTATTCGTAAGTTCTTGAATTCGGCAACGGATGAAAAAATACGATTGTAAGAAGAATTCAAGAGTCCTTACGATCGGCTAAACCACAGTCAAGAAGAATTCTGAGGTTCTTGAATTCGGCTACGGATGCAAAAATACGATTGTAAGGAGAATTCGGGAGTTCGAACGATCGGCTGAACAATAACGAAGTCAAGAAGAATTCGCAGGTTCTTGAATTCGGCTACGGATGCAAAAATACGATTGTAAGAAAAACTCATGAGTTCTTACGATCGGCTAAAACTACAACTAATTCAAGAAGAATTCGGGAGTTCTTGAATTTGATTTCTACTGCTAGAATACGAATGTAAGAAAAATTCGGCAGTTCTTTCAAACGGGTACGATAATTCTATAATACGGTTATCAAGAATGTATTAAAAATTCGGGAGTTCTTACAATCGGCAAACTACAAGAGTAGGTATTGGGTTAGATCCGGGTTGTACGCCGGAAATACAGCACGAAGGCAATAACAGCTCTCTCTCTTTATCATAAAACTCTGACTACTTATGTATCTAAAAATAAAAATAAAGAATTTGGGAATTATATCAACACACATCAAACTGTAACTACTAAAGGTACGGTCAGACACAGCTAATATTTGACGATTATCGTCAAATATTTCATTGTCTGAATCTGACCACAAATAAAATTTAGAGCAAACAACAAAACAGATGATTTTAGTCAAACAAATTTATTTGTCGGCAAACAAAATATTTTCTTAATGTGAACATAGTGTGACCACTAGCTATATAAATACATAAAAAATATATAATTTGATCTTACAAATCTATTTAAGGTTAACGCACTTACTTCTAATTGTAAAACAATTATTTTATTAAAGTTTTATTGAATTTTGTTATCATATAGTGAATTTAATTTTTCACTTTTTGTTTGACCAAACTGCGGCGAAAAAGAATCAGTAAATATATTTGCCGTGTGGTCACACTATATCAAATACTTTCATGAAATAATTGTTTGATCAAATAGAGCAAACAAAGAAAATTATTTGCTCAACACAGCGGATTAAAAAGGAGAATATTTAAACATTTTTGGTACTAAATTAAAAAAAAAATTGCACTATTTTTATTCTTTAACTATAATACATATCAATATTTCTTGTAAAATTCTTATTTAAATTATTTTCACTAAAAAAATGGCATCAATAAATGAAGTCTTCTTCTTCACATAAAAGTCATTCAGCCTAGAATGACATACTGGAAGAAAAACTAATTGAAGACATGAAGTCTATGTTGCGATTTTTTGCATTTGTATGCGATTATATTTGTATACGTATAACATAGTCTGATGTTTAATTGTTTTTATACATGGAGTTTTTCTATTTACAAAATTTAAAATTGCTCAAATGAATGGAATATTTATTGAATTTAAAATCGAAGAAAATAGTTTAGATATACATAAATAAACAGTATGTTCTGCTTAATTTTTTTTAATGCTAATATAATATTTGTGAACATTCAGAATGAGAAAAGTTTGGTGAAAGTCCTGTTCGATTAATAATTCTTATTAAAAAAAAATAATTTCAATTATGAATTTCATTTTTCCTTCTACATATAAGTATAGTTTCAACCAAAGTATAACACGTAGTCCGACTCTATTTTTCAATATTACTCTCTCACATAAATGAGTACCGTGTGAATTCAACACCCTTGTGAAAAATGTACACATCAAATGTCTCGATATTTTAAGAAAAAATTTTCGATTAAATATAGTTTAATTCTCATTAATTCTTTAACACACAGAATTTTATAATTTTATTTTACATTTCTAGCACATTTTCATTTCGTTTTGCGTCCAATATATAGTTAGGTACTGCGGTCAAAGAGTTGGACTACTTGTATATACTTTGGTTTCAACATTTTAAAAATATACTTTTTCTTTTTAACAGTTCGCTTATTTGATTATTGTAAAGTTCATCATAGTAATATTCGTTTTGTTTGAATAATGCGGTTTTTGTTCAAAATCCAAACAAAGCCAAAACAAATACAATAAAATTCCAAAATTGTTAATTATATTAGGGATATTTTGTAGATTTTAAGTACAATTATACCTACAAATTTTAATACGTTGACAGTAATATAATTTAATAAATAAACTTTTAATATTATATTATTAAATTGTTCAAGCTTGAGTTCTTTTCGCGATTTGTTTTCATTATTTTGCGATTTTTATTTTAAGATATAGCAACACTACTTTTGCGATAACACATGATGCAACAGCTGTTATTTGACGCTGTTTGATCTTGCAAATGAATTGCAAGATCAAATAAAAAATTGAGGAAAATATTTGCTGTTTAGTGGTCACACATTGGTCACATTACAAGAAAGTTTTCTTATCGGCAAATAAATTTGTTTGACCAAATTCAGCTGTTTTCTTGTTTGCCGTACAAAAATATTTTCTGTTCAAACTAGGAACATAAAATATTTGACGTTAAAATAAAAGTACTGAAATTTCACAATTCTTTCAAATGTAAAGCAAAATCTAGTAGTATTTTACTTTCTAGATATGTATTTTTTATTGATGAATGAAATTAAAGTTTTTTTACAGCTTTATTTAATAATTATTTAGAAAAATTGTTACCATAAATGTGACCACAAGACAAATATATTTTCCCCTTCGTGTGTTTGATAGTATTAATATGGCAAATAAATGTGTACAGTGTGACCACAAAATCAAGCCATGGATTATTTGATGTAATTTTGATCAAACACATGAAACATTTTGTGTCAAATAATTTGCGTAGTCTGACCTTACCTTTAGAAACAAATGTGTGGATAAAATTTGCTATTGTCTTTTTTTCAAATAAGAAAAATATTTTCCAACAATTATTTTCATAGAATCTCTATCACGCTCTGTCAGCGTAACCGACTCTTTGGCTTTTTAGTAATATTTAGACAAATTCATGATTTTTAGAAGGTAAAACCACTAGGGAGAGTTTTAAATTTTTAGCCCTATGTGATTTTTTTCATATTTTTTTTCACATTTTCTTTTGTTTGACGTTACAAGAATTTTATAATTTAGAATTTATTTTCTAATGAGTCTCAAGGACAAATCTAAAATTTTTCTTCTTTCTGAAACATTTATAAAATATTTTTGGTATACGTACTTCGAGCACATGTTACCTGTTAACTTTCCGTATCTGTTAACTGACTAAGATTGTCTGATATCACACCTTTAGATTTGTATACCCACTATCAAACAATTTGGGGCTATATTGATTTTGTCATTCGTAATATTCATTACAGACCCACAGAAGTATATATATTCTGGGTCCCTATAAGATTCAAATACGATCTAGCTATGTCTGTTTGTCAGCGATACGGCTCAAACAAAAGCAGGTAGATGGCTAAAATTTTCAACAAATATTCTCTGTTGATAAGGTTTGTTTGGTAATGAAAATGGTCAATAGCGGTCTATGATTTTACTTAGCCCTCATACAAATGATATCCGGAATACAATTTTAAAAGTCATGCGGCAATACTGATACAATTTTGCAGAAATTGAAACTAACCTGAAATTATGACGAAAATCGAACAACATTTGTCCCTAGTCCCCACTCAATTTCCCCGTCAGAATATGACTTGAACACTCATAAATGTCTTATAAAAATTAATATCGTAATGAAAATTGACAAAAGCATGTTTGATATGAACCTAAATCTCTCTATCAAATTTTGTGAGGATCGGTTCATAATTGACCCTTCCCCCAATATAGCCTCTACATTAGAAAAATATTTTATTGTCACATATTGATGGTGGGTATACAAGATTCGGTACAGCCGAATATAACACTCTTATTATCTTCGTCGATAAGCCGGCTATGATTTAAAACTTGGACGCCAGCATTACTCGGATATTTTGCAAAATACCAGTAGCAATGCTGGATATAGTGATTGAGCGTCTCAAAACCCACTACAAACGCACAATACTAATAAAATAAATACATTTTTATTTATGCAGTGTTTGATTTTTTCTAACTTCATTTTCATATCCTTTGGCAAACAGTGTTGTAAATAGTAAGTTGAGTATAAAAATATTACTTATCCTTTTATTCAATTTATTTCAGAAAATTCACTTCTTCACATACAACTTTAAAACATTTTTTAAACATTTATACACTGTATAGCTGTGAAGCGGTGTTTCGACTAGTGGAATAACATTATTTCTTTACTCCACCCCCAGTGTGTGCGTGAGTTCTTGAGTTTTTTCCAAAGTAAAGTATGATCATGTTCATATAACGGTTATGGTTATAGTTAGTTAGTTATGCAAACTTTCTAGCCATTATTGGCCCCTTGCTACCACCATCCTTTCACACATACATGTATACAAACATCTATACATACAGAAATCTCAAAGTGTAAGTGTAGTTTGTATGCTAATATTATGGGTCATTGGGATTTGTTTAACACTTAAGTAGTTGTTAAACATTTCATTAGTTGTGTTAGCAGAAAATGCTCAAGTGAATAAAGGATTAAATTAAGTTTGCGAAATAAAAAAAATATAAAGAAAATACGTATGTAATAAGAAATTTTAATATTAGAAGATATATTGAATAGTATTAAATAGTTTAGTAGAAAAAAAGTTTAAGAACACGTACAAAACATTGTATGAATTATGCAAATTTAGCTTCACACTCGTATTAAGTAGTAAAATTTTGTTATAGAACGTGTTGCTCATGCCAGGACAATAACAATTTGTATATAATAGTTTTTTAGCAAAAAATATTGTAATTATGGCAGTAACAACAAATAACTTTGCCTAAAAAATTTAATATTTTTAACTGTCTTTAGGTCACGTCACGTAGTTCAGTTTGGAAGGGCTGCACTCGGAAATACACTCCTAAATAAAATCGGAGAATCACAATGGACCTTATCATTGTGATTATCTTCAAAAGTCAGATAAAAAGAAAAAGTATGGCATTCCAGAAATATAGTGTCTTAGAGATAGCAAAAGGAGAAATAAATTGAAAAATCAAAATCTGCATAAAGATGGAAAACCGGTTAGATATTTGAATTCACCTTTAAAAAGCCAACCTAAAGACTAAGATCGAAAAAACCTTAGCACACGTTTTTCATTAAAACTTTTAACTCAAGTATTATTTAATATTTTTTTTTGATTAAGTTACCTTTGAAATATAAATCAGTTATTATGATTAATGTCAATAATGTTCAATTGTTGTTAATCTGATCTTGTCTGTTGATAGAAAACCTGGTTCATGTAGAAGGAATGGTCTACATGATGTTTCTAAAGCCAATAATATAACACATTTTCAAAACAGCTCCCAACACAAAGCAGAACAGTTAGCTCAGTACTCGGACTATTTGGTAGGAAAAGTTAAAGCCAATGTAGGTTTAAAAACATACAAGACTCAAAAAGTTCCTGACAGGAACTCTGCTAAAAATTTAGAGGCCAAAGAAAGACCTGCTGAAGAATGAATGGCGAAGGTACGTGGGAAATTTTTCGCAGCTTCCGGATCAATATTTTTATGTTGCTGATGGTCGAGGGAGTATTGTAGAAAAGTTAAGGACCCAAAAGCAGAACATTTTCCCAAAAAGTTCTTGGCATGGCAATATGTAGTTGCAGCAAAAAAGGCGAACATTTGTTACAAAGGGCTCTATAAATACCGAAATTTACATCAAGGAATGTTTACAAAAGAGGATGCTTAAATTCATAAGGCTTCTTAATGTGTCCATTTATTTTTGGCCTAATTTGACATCCTCTCGCTATGGTAAGCAAGCCCTTGAGTGGTACATGAACAATAATAAATCCTCCTGGAGCTAAGACCAGTGGAGAGATATTAGGCTCTTGTTAAAAGAGAATTGAAGATCACAAAAACGGTGCCCAAAAGTGTGGTAGATTTTAAACAAATGGAAAAAGGTTCATAAATTCTTCACTATTGATTAGAACTATAAAAATAATATTTTTTGGAAGTTGTAGCAATAATTTCAATCAAGTAAAAAAATCTAAACTGTAAGTTTAGTGGTTTGATTTTTATTAACATATATATATGTTAAGACTTTTTCGATCTCACTCCTTATTTCTCTGATAAAACCTAGTAATATATATATATTTTTATATTTTTGGAAAGCGCTCTTCATGATAAAACATGCTTGCGTGTGCTATTTATCACTTACAAGGCATTTTAAAATTGAAATTTTAAAATTTTGCCATACCTTGGTCCGCTTTTTTTAATTATAGGGTGTACTTTTGAATCGAATGAACTCAAATTTCCTTCGTTAGTTAAACATCTAAATTACCAATCATATGCAAAAGATCTCAGAGAAATATATTACAGATCCAAAAATACACGACTTTCAATTTAAAAATTAAAAAAATACTAAAAAAGCTTGTTAAACATCATTAATTTTATTTAGAAAATTTTTTGAAAACCTTACTTGAATCATTATAATATATTAAAAACGCAAAATTTTCATTTGTTTTCTAAATTTTCCTGCTGTTTTTTGGGCGAAAATGTGACTTAACTCTTTTTTATAAAAAAACTAACTTTATTTAAGGACAAATAACAATTTTATCTTTTTCTGTAAGATATCTTTACGGAGAATATTTTAGTATCAAAAACCTATTTTTTATTAAAATTTCAACTTTGGGCCACATGTTCTAAAATCCCAAAGCTGTGATCAGAAAATGAAAAGCAGTTTTGGAAACCGTAATGTGATCCCTATTTATTTCCAAGCCATAAAGAAAATGTGGATCCTATAGGCAAAATTGTAAAAAATATAATTTTTGGGATTTTTGCTCCAATTTTCAAGAATTGCGTGGTTCCCTTTTGACAAGTTTCTTTAAACTTTGTTATTCAGAATGAAAAACTAAAAAAACGTTGAAAATTTCATTTCATGTAATAAATTTACTGAGTTTTTGAAACTAAAATTTGTATCAAAACTTTGATAGGATTGAAATCAGGGACAGAAAATAATTATTATTATTGAAATTTAAAACAAAAAAATCATATACAAGAAACTAGACCATCATAGATTTGAGTATACCAATTTCATTCTCAGCAGATGTACCATCTGAAAACGTTATGATTTTTATTTCTTAAGTTTTATTTAAAAAACTTAAATTCAATAATTATTTTTTAAGTTTTATTTATTACTCAAAAAATAATCATTATATTATAATTTTTATTTTTTGTTCAAATTATAATGATTATTTTTGAGTTTTACATTTAAAATTCAAAATAAAACTTATTTCTTGAGTTTTACTTTTTTGCTTAGAAAATAAAAATTATTTCTCAGTTTTATAAATTGTCTTCAATCATAAAACTTAATATGAAAATTTGTGCTTATAAGATTACAAAAAAAATGGATTTAGAAAATTGAAAATGTACCATTTTTAATTAAGTTATTGTCATATTGCAAATCGAAAGTTACAAAACATAATTAAGAAACATTTTATTTTAATGTCTTAATGAAATTTCACAAAATTAGAACTAATGTGTTTTAGTTTGATTAGAGTAATACATTTTGTTGGAATACTTTTTTTTCACTACAATAGTTGTGTTCACGTACTTGATAGTTTGTACAAATTATCACTGGATGTTACGGGATTCCGTTCGTTTACTTTTAAAAACTTGCAACGAGAGAGCAAGAGAGTATTAAAAGTGACAGTTCGAAGATGGAGAACATGATATTTTTTACTGGACATTTTTTGTCCAGTAAGAAATATCAACATAAAAATATGTTTAAAACATATATGTTATTTTATTTTGCTTTTTTCCTGAAGATGCTATACATTGAAGTAGCGAAAAAATAAATATATTCATCTTTAGAAATAAGTTTTATTATTGAACAATAAAATATAACTTATGAAATAATCATTATTTTTTGAATAATAAATAAAACTCTGGAAATAATTTTTATTTTTTGAGAAAAAATAAAACTCAAGAAATAACTTTTATTTTTTGAACAATAAATAAAACTCAAACAATAAGTTTTATTTTATAAAGAAAATATAAAACTCAACAATAATTTTTATTTTCTGAGGAAAATAAATTTCCTTGAAAAATAATTATTAAAACTTAAGTTTTATAATAAAACTTATAATTATTACGGTCTCTGATTGAAATTAATTTTTTTTCCGAACTATTTTATTTTCTTTGTTTAGATAAGTTAATTTTTGGCCTTATAAAAAAAAATATCATGTGAATATCTCAATTAGTTTCAAAAATATACCACTTTAAAACTTCGTCCTTCAAAAATATTGCACTCGGATGGGAAACAAAAAAATTGCACGTGTTTAAAAAGTTTCCACGTTGAAGGTACCCTATTTTGAACCCCCATACCGCCGCGCCTGGAGTATGTGCAGAATACGTTTTAATAACTTAAACTCGAATACTCTTTTGCTGCGCCCACGTCAAATTTTATCCCGATCGGACCAGCCGTTTAGAAATGCCAGATTTATTTCCAAAACATATTGATTCTGCCCCACTGTGCGCCCATGAAAAATGTTAGTTTCCCATAACCCAGTGATGGGGCTGAATATGGAAATGAGGTGATAAACCTTATTCAGAATTTTACAATAAAATGTGTACTTAATAAATTTCACTGTAGATAACAATATTTGTTTAACTAGGTTTTGACAAATCTTTAATTTGAATCTTGTGTTCCAAGAAGTATGAGTTTTACATAAATAAATAAAATTTTAAAAATCTTTTATTGCTTAGTTGCTATTTTAAATCCTGGATCCACAGATCTGTAAGAACTACTTTGTAGGCTCAGCCAAATCGGTTCATAAACTGAGGGGATATAGGCCATTCACTATAGTTAATTTTATGTTTCTTAACAGAAATAATTTTAGTATACTGGAGCACTATATAACGACCGACTTTGGAAAAAAAATATCTTAAAGGTGCCGATATAAATTTCCATACGCCGTTTACAAAATCAAGGCTTTATTATACCCTTCACCTTCGTGAGAAGGGTATATATAAGTTTGTTATTCCGTTTGTAATTTCCACAATATAGTTTTCCGACCCTATAAAGTATATATATTCTGAATCCTTATAGATAGCGGAGTCGATTTAGCCAAATCCGTCTGTCTGTTGAAATCAATTTTCTGAAGACCCCAGATATCTTCGGGATCCAAATCTTCAATAATTCTGTCAGAAATGCTTTCGAGAAGTTTCCTATTTAAAATCAGCAAAATCCGTCCACAAGTAACGGATATATGAGCAAAAATCCGGGATAACCTCTATTTTTGGCTTATTTTGGATCTATATCTCGATTACTAAGTCATTAATATAGACAATACATATGGATATCTAATGATAGATATTTCAAAGTCCATTGCAACGATGTATATAAGGCTACAGTAAATTGGACCTACAATGGGTCACAACCGGGAAAAATATCTTTCAGCCCGAATTTTTTTTCACAAAATATATTTTTTTGGCATACATAGTTTCACTGATAAATTAAAAGAAAAATATTTTCAAATTAAAACAATTTTTTTTTTTTTAAATATTTGGAAAAAACTTTTAAAAAACAATTTCGAAAAAGAAATTAATTTTATTTTAAAGTATAATTTGGTGATGGGTATATTCAGCACGGCCGAATATAGCTCTCTTACTTGTTTTTAAAATTCGATTTTTTCCTTGGCACTCCACCGTGAAAATTTTTCCTTCTTAGTACTTTTTGAAATATTAATACGTAATACTGGCCAGAGTTCGTTTTAAAATTTTGGAGCTGATAGGCGTACTCTGTAACGATATCTTATCGTATCAAATGTTCAATCGTTTTTTGTTTTAGTAAAGGGTTTTCCAACAAGAGGTGTTATTTGGAATTTTGAAAAGCTTTTATTCTTTGACATTTGACTAGTAAAAACTACGCCATTACGAAAAATGGAACGATACACACTTCAACAACCGGACCGCAATACATAAAATCGGACCGCAATACATAAATTGGTGGAAAAATTCGAGCTGTTGGTACAAGTTAGTGATGTGATGAACCCTACGCCCATATAACTCGTATATCAAGAAAATATTTTGAACATATTGCTGATATTCAATACCACAATTCTTAAATTTGTAACCTATAAGCTATGTATCAGATATCTTGGTACTCTCGAAAGTTGGACAGACGGACATCGTAATATCAGCTTCCTTGTATATAAGGATCCAATATATATATACGCAAATACATGACCTTCTTGCTTTTTTTTTTTTTTTGACCAGTCTACTGTTTATAAAACATATGTAGCAGAATATCAATAAAAATATATTGTACGTATCCAATGACTACCAGAATTTGCAAACATAAACGAATACACACAACTCTCAGCAAAAAACATTGTAAACATTAGCCAGCAGAATTTGACAGATTTTATACTATTTTGACAGGTTCATGTTGTTGGTAATTCTCATTGTGTTCCATACAATTGTTTGCTAATTTATATAAATCAATGAATGAAAATATTTGTTTTACACAAAGCATTATAATAAATGTATTAACACGCACAAATTCAGGATAAAAATTTTTATTACTTTAATTCGGAAATGTTGTTATTTTTATATTAAACAAACTGTTTATACAAAAGATACCCTTACACTTTAGAGAGACCAATGATAGGAATATGTAAAATTTTACAAAAACCTGAAGATATTTGTACTTACAGAAATTTAGTTATTCTTGTTAATTTCCAGCTTAAACACTTGTTTTTTTTAATTACACTTTATAATATAAATGTTTATACAAATAATCACATAATCACGAAATATAAACAAAAAATTTTTTTATCAAAAGGGATTGGCTCTCTCCAGGGAAATTAGTTGAGGAAAAAAGAAATCCCGTCAAACAAATAAAAACAATACAAACACAATATTCGTGTGAGAAATTAAAATAATTTTCACTTTACTTTTAGGCTTTGCCAAAAGTTTTATTTATGTATTATCTCACTTTAATTAACACTTAATACATTTTTCTTATGAAAACGCAATAATAATACACTATTATTTAAAATAAATTTAAACAAAATTTTTATTTATTTTGCATAAACTTCACGGAGTTGAGAAATTTTTGACAGATTTCAATTGCTGTTTGTTTCAATTCCAAAATACACATAGACAGAGAGAGAGAGAACGAACAAAAGAGAGAGTATACAAATGTCAAATTGCTGTAGATGAAACTGTCAAGCTGTTTATGTTTCTTTATTAAGGGTGTTTTTATATAGTTTGCCAAATTTTCAACCCCCCATAAATGATGTGTCAAATTTTGACAATTGTGTTTTATTTCTGCTCGCACTGCGCATGTCTCTAATATGGACTAGAGTTCGTTCTCAATTATTTCATTTCCATATATAACTCTCGGTGTGTCTTGTTCAACATATTATTTTACAGAAGGGTTGTTTTTCTACTTTGTTTTGAAAAATATTATTTGTTGTTAATTAGAATTTATCGGCGTGCCTGTGTCAAAATTCTACTTACACTTAGAGGAGCAGATGTGTACATCTTCATGAATGAAATTACATTTAATAACAACAATGTATGTACATGATATTTGCAACAGTAAGAATACAGCCCAAAGCGTATAAAAACAGCACTTTACGGATTTCTTGTCTCTGATTTAAACGAAATTTACCACAGTTATTATATATTACAAGTGTTTATCAAATCGTATATTTTTGGACTCGAAACCCTTTTAGGTCGAAAAGTACGACTCACTTTGTGTGGAAAGGGAAAAATCAGCCGATTTTTTTTATTAGCTACTAAAAAATCCTTAAAAATTAAAGTAAAGTTTCTTGATTTTTTTGATTTTTCGTAGTGGATATTTTGTTTCCTCTTGCCAAAATCTATCGAAAAATCCTCAACACAATATCAAACAAATTTTGGCCTTACCAACCGACCCACTCTAATATAGATATCCAAGAATAAAATACATTTGGGAGGTCCTTTTTATAAAATATTTGTAAAGATAAAACTGAATATTTACTTCCAAAAGTTAAAACGTTGACCGTAACATTATTAGTTTTTACCAAAATTACGATATGTCCAACTTTAGAGGGCTATAAAATATCCACTATATACGATATGAGCCTAGTTTATACGCCATAAAATGCGCATTTCAGAGTACAGAGATTTGATTAAATTAAAATCGATAATAGTGCACAGTGGGAGAATTAAAAAAAAAGTGGAAATATTTCTGTAACTTCAAAGCAAATAGTCCGATTTTAATAAAATTTCACGTGGCTATAGAGGAGGTGTTGATATGTTTAAGTTTTAACTTTGGGCTTATAACACCAATGGGGGTCGAGCCACAATGCTCCAAAGTGGGACACCTAGGGTATATCAAAAATTAAAATTATGCAAAATTTTTGTTTGCGACACTATTTGAAAGATTATTATATATATATATGGAATCTATTCAAGATCCATTAATGAGACTATCGGAAAAGAAAAGATATACATATTATATATCAACGAGTCGTAATTTCAAAAATGTACAACATTTTTAAGAATTAAAAAAATGATACAAGACTTTTTTCAAAAATATGGGTATAAATAAGCTATAAGCTATATTCGGCTGTGCCGCATTTTATATACACTTCACCAAATTATACTTTAAAATAAAAATTTTAAATATTTTTAGGTAAACAAATTAATTTTACTTTTCAAAATTTAAAAAAATTTTTTCTCGAAATTGTTTTTTAAAAATTTTAAAAATAATATTTTTATTTCAAAATTGTTTTGAATTTTTTTTTTTTCAAATTGTTTTTAAAAATTTAAAATTTTTTTTTTATTCAAAATTGTTTTCAAATTTTTTTTTCGAAATAGTTTTTTTTAATTTTTTTCAAATTTGTTTTTAATTTTTAATTTTTTTTTTTAATTTCTAGTGAAAAAAAATGTAATTGGTAAAAAAAATAGGGCTAAAAAATATTTTTCCCGACTTAGACCCATTGAAGGTCCAAAGTACTATATCCTTATATAGATCGTTGCAATGGACTTTAAAATATCTATCATTAGATATCCATATTGCCTATATTAATTAATGACTTAGTAATCCAGATATAGATCAAAAATAGGCCAAAAATCGAGGTTGGCCCGGTGTTTTCCTTATATCTCAGCCATCTGCCGATTTTCTTGATTTTAAATATCAACCGAGCCGGAAGAATTCCCGATATATTAATGTATGAATCAAGTTTGTAAGTAATTTGGTAATTTATTTCAACAGACAGACAGACATACGGTCATGGCTTAATCGACTCCGCTATCTATAAGGATCCAGAATGTATACACTTTATAGAGTCGGAAAATTATATTGTGGAAATTACGAACGGAATTTGAAAATAATTCGGTATCTCGGTAACTGTTTGAGAAATTGTTACGAAATTCCATATGGTTGGAGCTGAGGAATTTTCGAGTTGATTTGCGGTTGTTCAGCTTTCTAACGCTAATGGGGGCCAGTGCGTTGCCCTTCAAATTTGGTCACCTCAGATCTCAATTTCTTTTTAAAAAAATCGCCAAAAATCTATTTATGATCGGAATGATCTGAAATTTAAAATATAAATAGTGCTTAAGAAGATCTATAATTTTGGTATGTCCTTTACTTTAAAAATAATAATATGGTGATTTTCCATTGTAAAATTTTGACGGTTAAAGATATCATAAAAAATTTTGGAACTTATATAGACTCAATTACCTTTAAATCAACTGCATTATAATTTTTAAACATTTTTATTTTCAAATAACGAAATTCCTAAACCGGGGAAAATGTGTTCCAAAAACTGAGTTTTTTTAGAAAAGTGCCTACCGAGTGATATTAAAAAAAAACTTTTTAGATATTTAAGAATCATATAGGGTTATACAAATATGAGGATCGGTGCCTTTTTAGAATTTTTTACCCAAATCTGAAAGTTTTGTTAAAAATTGGCCATGTTTCGATAGATCTGGGGAGTGTTGTGTGCACTTAATTGAGCCAAAATTTACTTTTCGCGCTTTTGCATTAAATTCTTTTTCCGGATCATATAAAAATTGTATATAGTCCCGAAGAAAATTTTTTTCTACAAAAGAAAAAATATATGGGCCTTTTTGGGAAAAAACTTAAAAAAGATGTCAATTTTTACATTCCAATTTTGGATGCGTTTAACTTTTTATAGAGACAAGATAACGGTTAAAAAATTGTTTTTATTTTATTTAGAATTTTATCACCAATATAGGTGATATCTTAAATTCGACCATCCGTAGGCCCGCCACATCTAAAAAACCATAAAAAGATCGAGCAAAATTTAAAAAAATAAATTACTAAAACCTAAATATCTCTTCAACTAATAGAGCTAACCTACACATGTAAGCGTATTTTTTATAGATCTTCTTAAGCACTATTTATATTTTAAATTTCAGCACTTTCCGATCATAAATGGATTTTTGCCGATTTTTAAAAAAACTTTGAGGGGCAACGCACTGGCCCCCATTAGTGCTAGGAAACTCAACAACTGCATATCAACTCGAAAATACCTAATCTCCAACCATGTGAACAATAACAATATCTCAAATAGTTCCCGAGATACCGAATTATTTCCAAAAAAAAAAAAGTTTCTAAACCACTGTGCGAAGGTAAGAGTATAAAAATGGTAGCTGATTTTTTTGGAAAATTGTAATTTTTAAAATGTAATTTTAAAAGATTCACATAATTTTTGACTCAGTAAAGATTTTAAGCAGTTTCTGCTTACTATTATAGAAAAATTAGTTATTAAATCAAAAAGAGATATTTCAACAAAATGGGAAAAGAATTGGATCCGTTATTAAATCGGATTGCAAATTTTTCATTTTTAATTGTTGATATACCCGAGGTGCCTGAATTCGGGGCATTGTGGCTTGGGCCCCCCTTGTTGTTATAAACCCAAATTAAGAAATTTTACTTATAAACACCTCCTCTAAAGCCATGGGAAATTTTATTAAAATCGGGTTATTGCTTTAGAAGTTACAGATTAATTTCCACTTTTTTTCTGTTCCCCCACTGAGCAGTGTATGCTATGAGCAATTTCAAAACGTTTGCGATCAGCAGGATTCATTCAAAAACTGGGAAATTGGATACTATACGAATTGAAGCCGAGAGACCTTGAAAAAGGATTTTGCGTGTCCGAAATGCTGTTTGAAAGCTATAAGAGAAAATCATTAATTTTTGCCGAATCGACAACAAAGCAAAATATTCATGGCGCTAAGGTAATGTTCTGTATTAGCTGGCAACAAAAGAGTCCTATCTATTATGAGCTGCTGGCCAAACCATTACATTAAACCTATTCCGAACGCTACGGATTCGTTTTATGCGAGCATTTCATAAAAATGCCGAGAATATCCGGCCAGACATGAAACCGCAATGTTCCATCACGACAACACTCGGCCACATTATACAATACCTGTTAGAAACTACAGAAAATGTCGGTCCAATCTCCGTTGAAATGACCAGGTGCAACAAGATCTGAAAACACTTGGTGTCTCTAATTGGCGCCAGCATGCAGAAGACAGGAAAAGTGTTGGTTCTATTTTGCTTCAGGCTCAAACCAACTCCCGGTTGTAATAGCCATATAAGGTAAAATAGGTAAAAACTATTTGGAATGAAGTGGTTGGAAAGTTTTGCCTTACTCGCTTTATAGTCCCGGCAGTGGCCCTTCCAACTACTCTGGGATACACTTTACTTTGGAACTGATTATCCGATATTGGCTTGAATCGTTCTTGGCCTGAAGAGATGTGCAATTCTTTTGGCTCAAAATCCTTATGTTGACAGAAACAGCGAAAAAGGTTATAGCCAACAATGGCCAATACCTTGAATTAATTCATGTTGGACAAATTTTTCAAAACAAAATCTAAAATATTAAAAAATAAACGCATTTTTAAGTCTTACATCTAATAAATTTTGACTAAATTGGTTGGAAGAGAGTAAAAAAAGATAAATGAAAATTAATTTATAGTTATTTTTAAAAACCAATTCAGCATAGACTAAAAATAGATATATACATAGAAGCGTTACTGATAACAAAAACAATCTGCTGTCAAAAACTAAAGTAATGCAACAGGAAGATATACGGTATCGTATGTAATTTGTTGTTGTCAGCCAAATGAAATGTGAGAAGAAAAGTATTTTTAATATATTTGATTATAACTTTCGCCTCTAGTTCTTGTCTATAAAATTCATATTAATTATACAATCATTAGTTTTAAGTATATAATTATACATTTTAACAATTATATAAATAAATTTAATATTTTTTAATAAATCTATACCTGGAAACTATTTAAAATACTTAACTGAATTAATTGAACAGTTGGTACTTATGTTGTCTGGTTCATGTATAATTTAAAGTGAAGTTAAAAATATGAATGTTTATAAAACAGCAAAATTATTACTTTTAATAATCGTTTGGCAAATAATTGTATGTCAAAATGTAAGTTATTTTATTTAGAAATTTAAATAATTGATGTAATGACTCTATACTTATAATAACCATGCACAATTTAGAAGAGCCTTGCCCAGTTGGAATGGAAACGTGTTAGCTGCCATTCGTTGGATCAGGGTTACCTTAAATTTGAACTGTGCGAATTGAAGAGAAATAACACCGTCAACATGAATGTATTTTCAATGTACCTAAAACTTATGCAGGCTCCTATAACAAATTGCAAACTTCAAATAGAATTTACAATGCATAATGTGATGACTCCTATTCATTTCAATACCACCTGGGATGCGTGTGATTTTTTGGTGAATACAAAACGTTTCAGAGCCCTAACTAAGTTTTATCAAATAATAAAAGAATACACTAATTTAAATCATACTTGTCCATATAATGTAAGTACTTATATGGTATGAGTAGATATGTATATGGTATGATGAAATAATTAAATATTACAGCACGATGTATTAGTGACCGGTTTGGGAACAGTAGATCCAGAACTATATATACCCCTGATCAGTGGCTTAGTTACTTTCAGAACCATATGGATTACAGATGGTATTGTACGTGTTATTGTTGAAGGTGTGGCGAACTATCAAAATAAGCGTTTTAATAGAAAAAAAGTCGTTGGAAAAACTAACGATAATCATTAGTTATAAATGAAATATGAAATAAACAGGTACCGTAACAATTATGACATTTATAATAAAAATCACAACATAATTGTTATTTTTTGATTTTTATTTTTTTTGTCTGAAATATTTGTCAAACTTTGATTTTTATTTTTTTTTGTCAGAAACAATTGTTAATTTTTTGTGATTCATATTTGTCAGACTATATAAAAAAAAATCATAGTGTGATAAATATGTATGACAAAAAAATAACAATTATTTCTGACAAAAAAAATAAAAATCAAGAAATTAAAAATCATGTTAATTTATGAAAATATAGTTGAAAACGATCAAAATGGTATGCTTGACTTGACTCTCCGATATTTTCTAGTGATGGCTTTTTTCCTTTGAAATTTCAAGAATAATTATTATTTTCGGTCCCTGGAAATAAAGTAAAATTTATCAAAATTTATGACAAAAAATTTGTTCCGACTTATCACTAAGTATAATTATTGTATTCTTGAGAGCTTTAAACGCATGATTAAATTTAACACTGATATTTTCTAGTAATTGAAAATTTAAAATTACCAAATGGGGTGAACTAGATAAATGTCTTTATAAAACAAGTAAGAGAGCGATATTCGGCTGTGCCGAATCTTATATACCCTTTACGAAAGTATTTTTTAAAACATTCTTGAAAATATTTTTTAATTTTATTTGGTGAAAAAATTCTCGGTTTAAAAAATATTTTTCCCGATTATGCTCATATCTCAGCCACTTGTGGGTCCTTTTTCTGTCTGTCTGTCTGTCTGTTGAAATCAATTTTCTGAAGACCCCAGATATCTTCGGGATCCAAATCTTCAATAATTCTGTCAGACATGCTTTCGAGAAGTTTGCTATTTAAAATCAGCAAAATCGGTCTACAAATGGCTGAGATATAAGGAAAAAACCAGGACAACCTCGATTTTTTACCTATTAGATATTTCAAAGACCTTTGCAACGACGTATATAAGACCATAGTAAGTTGGACCTACAATGGGTCAAAATCGGAAAACCAGATTTTTTTTTACCAAAAGTTTTTTTCGCTAAATATTAAAAAAAAAAATTTTAAATTTAAAAAAAAAAAAATTTTTAATTTAAAAAAAAAAAATTAAAAAAAAAAACAACTGGAAAAAAAATAAATTTTGTTTACATAAAAATATTTAAAATTTGTATATAGTTATATAGTTTGGTGAAGGGTATATAAGATTCGGCTCAGCCGAATATCTCTCTCTTACTTGTTTCTATTGTAATATTTGAAAGTAAATCTCAAAAAGACTTGAAAAGTTGTTATTAAAAGATTTAAAAATAATTCATTAACATTTTATGAGAAATTTAATAATTTACAAGAACTTAGCGAAATGTTTAATGGAACAATTTCATTCCATATAACTTGCTGAGATACAATTTTGAAAAATTAAATGCAAGTTCGAAAAATTCGATACACTCACAGTTTTTTACTAACAAAATCAAATCTTTCTTACTTGCAGCTAAGCTTACAAGATAACTTGCTGGTAAGTAAATTTTTGTACCCTTCTGTTCACCCGATTGTGAACACTAATTTTATTATATTTTTTAAAAACTTAAAAAAAAAATTGTAAAAAAATTCAAAAAAAAAAAAATTTCGAAAAAAAAAATTTGTTTGTTCCAAATTTTTTCGAGTTATCTTTGAAATTAAGACCTGTAGTTTGATAACAAGCTTTACATGAACGGACAGACAGACATGAACTGGGGACATTATAAGCGGGAAACGGCATTATTTTATCCCAACACATGTTGTTGGGGCACATTCAAGAACATTCATGAATATTTTCAAAATTGGACACAATAGTAAGCTTTTGACAACTTGAAGACTGTTTTTTGTAGAGGCAGATAACTTTAAATTAAATTGTCTTTATTAATTAGATCATTTTGAGGCAATAATGTTTAAATTGATCGCCGCCATGGCATGTGGATGTGCAATTTTAACACTCCCCTCGCAGTAATTCACGCTGTATTTCGGCAATAACGCATCGAGTATACGCATCCAAATGCTCTATCTTTTCCGGTTTATCTGCATAGATCTGGCAATTTATATAACCCCAGAGGAAATAATCGAATGACGCATAGTCACATGAACGATGCGGTCAGTTAACAGGTACATTTTTTTGAAATTATTCATTCCCCAAATGTTTCTCTCAGTTGCAATTCAAATGCCTTTCAATTGAGGCACGAACAAGTTAGTAAGCTCACCGCTCACCGTTGACTGTAACAGTACTGATGGACGATCATAAGCATCATAAAATGCTCGTAATGCCCGATGAGTTTGTCGAATCGAACCATGGTTTTCAAAAAAAATTCAACAATTCAATAAATTGCCAAACAAAACTTACTATTGGGTTACATATAGACGAGACGTAATTATCAAAATCCTAACTTTTGCAACAACAAAATACATGCTAGTCAATGTATTTTGTTGTTGTTGTATCAGACATATAATTTGTTGTATTTTTGTTTGACAAATCAGAGTGTGTCGTCTCTATGTATAATTCTCTATGGAACTAACCTTAAAACAACCGAGAACTGTCAGAGAAAACAGTGCTGCCAATTTAAAGTTCTCCTGCTCTAAAAATACACCTTTTATATTGAGAATCAATACGCTTACGCTTATTCAGCTGAATTCAATAATACCATTATTCGCTTCTAAATTTTTGTGTACAAAAAGATTTTTTGATTGTAATTCTTAAAACTAATGTAATAGGAAATATTCTATTGTAATATTTGTATACTCTTCACCACCATAGTGGGAACAAAAAAAATTGCGCAACGTAATCAAATAACAAGGGTTATTTCCTAAGAAATTTCGGATAACCCATACAAACGAATCGCATGAATTCTTCTAAATTTTTGACATTGAACTGCCAAAATCAGCAAAACAGACACATTTAAGACATTTGGCATACCTGTAATCACTCTTTCTCAAGAAGGCCATTGTTTCATCGTCCAATATTCTGCTTTAGCTCTGCTGTCCCATAAATATATAAAACAAGGATATTTGGTAAAGCCGCTTTGTTGACCTAAGAGAAAATTTACCATCTTAAGATCAACAAATTACACACTTATGTTCATCATACTTTTTCTTCCTCATGACCAATACAATTACAGAGTATTCTTCTTTTACTATGGTTGAATGTGCGATCGCCAAGGAGTGAAATTTATTTCCATTATGCAAAAGGACACACTTCAAGCTGCGTTTTGATGAGTCAATTAATAAACGCCATTCGTTTAAATCGTATAAATTCAATCGTCATGAAATGCATATAGTACTCGGTATCCAATGCTAGTTCAAATTGTGCGGATGTATATGGGCAATTCCAGGTCATCGTTCGTGACATTTGTACGCCTATAGAGTGGAATAGATTTTCCAAAAATTAGAGTATCTGAAAAATAGTTTGGTCTGTATGTTTCATTCAGAGGGTGCTATATTTTAAAAAAATAAAAAGTTCTTTCGAAAGATTGTTATCCAAAATATCGAGCGAAATAAGGGTATATCGTACGTGACATAAAACGGAAGTAATATGCGAAAATTTGCGAATCATGAGAGGCGTTATGTTTTCTTTTAATTTCTTACACTAAACGAAATATTTTTCCTTTACAATCCGTCATATTTAAATAAAAACAATCATTGGGTGATTTGATAATAAATAAAATTTAATATCGTACGTGACATACCGTACGTGACATACCGTACGTGACATACCGTACGTGACAGATTTTTCTATTATAATAAAACAATATATATTCTGAAAATATATGTATACAAAAACTAAAAAAATGAATAGAAAATATACATTCAGATTCAATATACAATTTTATAACAGCAAATAAACAATCAGAGTCAAATTCATTTCACACAATATGCTAATTGGAAGCTTAGTTTTGACCGCAATTTTAGCCCAAAACACGTCAATTAAATTAAAAAATTAAATATAGTCAGGTTAAACTATTATAATAAAATGCTATAATAAGTTTTAAATACTGACACAAAGTAATATTTTAGTGTTTTCTCCTAATTCAAATCATCTTGAAAAAAAGTTTCAAGGGTTTTCAGCAGTGGTAGTCATTCTCGTGGAATTGCCCATATATTAAAGCAATCTTGCTATGACTTTTGCAATGAAGTTAAGAAGCAGTTTCGTTTTTTCCCGGTGATATATAAATCCGGATTGTTTGTACATTAAAGTTCTCGCTTTCTTGCACATTTTTATTAATACTTGTAAGTTTAATGACTTCAATCTTTATATAGGGGAAAAATTCTGTTTCCCTTATCGCAAACACTTCTTGAATTAAATAATAAAACGGCTCAAGGTGTTCTTAAAGATACTGATACTATAATTTGGTATAACCCTTTGTGTTTGCTGCAAATTTTTTGTTATTGCCAAGAATTCTAAAAAACATTAAGGAATTTTATGCAAAAAAATCATCCATTACAGGTAGCCAACGGAAAAGATGAGCAATTTAGCGTACATGCACATTTATGAGCGTTTATTAGTTGCTACCGCAATCGTAAAAATTAAATTAATTTCGATGTGAAAATTTGTAAATTGGGGCTATAACTTTTATGAATAGTTTGCAAATATCAAATTGGCCCTAGCATAATCGAATAGACCATTGAAAGTTATTTTAAAAAATGGTATTACTTTTTCGCGGTTGTCAAAAAAGTTCACCCACAAAACGCGGTAAAGTTTGAAGATAATTTTTTTATTATTTTTTTTTATTGAAAAAGTGCATATAGTTTTTTTTTATAAATATATCAACCCGGAGCGAATCTGTATTTATAATTTGCGGTAACGGGAAAAACTCCGCTGTTTTACTTAAAAAAAAAAACTGATTTTACTTTAAAATATCGATTTTGGTGAGGTTTTTATTCCCAAATGACTTGAACAAAATATTGCCGTAAATAAAACAACATTTGCTAGGACCAAAATTTGGTTATAGCCCTATTGTACATAGCGCGTGGAAAATGTTTTCAAAATTCAATCAATCGCAAGAAGAGGATTAACTACTCAATTTTATGTATATCAAACAAAAAACTAAAATTTTGTAAAAATAAGCGAATTCGCTTAATTGTGAATAAATTCTAAAATAATCCATCGATTTTTATGATAGATAAATTATTTTTTCCTATTACTTACATGTGGTTTTACGAGCAATAAATCATAAGTGGCAAGGGTACAGTATTGGCCATAACTAAAGCACCCCCTTAGTGAATTTTTTTCATATTATATTTTTTTGTATAAAAACTAAGTTTTAAATTTTTATTGTGTATTATTTTCAATTGTTAATATATTTACTATTGATAAACAAATACTTTTAAAGTTAATCTTTCTATAAGAGGTAACATTAAATCAAAAGATATTAAAAGCTGGAAAATAAAACGATCAAAACTAAAGCACCCCTTTATGGATATAATATAAAATTGTTTTAAATATTTTGTTGCAAATCCTTTGTTTTGGATGACACAAGCACATCTCTTAGGCATAGAATATATTAAGTTTTTTGTGGTGTCTTGCGATATTCCTTCCAGGCTATAATAACGGCTTGATATAAATCGTGAAAATTGCTGATCATTATTTCGGCATATTTCACGATTTATTTTCATATTAACGAATTCCCACAAGTACGCAATAGGATTGAAATCTGGAGATTGAGCAGGCCAATGAAGAACTTATTGCACTGTATCCAAGTCTTACAAACTTTGGAGGTGTGCTTAGGATCGTTATCCTGTTGGAACCTCCCTTTAAGTGGAATCTCTTCACTGGCATAAGGCAACATTACATCTTTCCATATATCACGGTACATGAACCGATCCATAATCCCATTAACTTTATGAATTGGCCCAATTCCTTGACCAGAAAAGCAAACCCAGACTTTTACATTGCCCCCTCCATGTTTAATTGTTCCTTTGTAATACTTAGGATTCAGTCTTTCTACTTTTCGTCTGCGTACACGCCTTATTCCATAGGAACTTTTTAATTTGTATTTGGATTCGTCAGAGAACAGTATTATCTTCTATTTTTGGACACTCCAGTTGATGTGGGCTTTGGCAAACTCCAGTCTAGCTTTCTTGTTCTTAGCTGATATAAATGGTTCTTTTGCTGGTCATCGGCTGAATAATAGTTCTTCTACTGCTCTTCTACGGATTATTCTTTCGCTAAGGCATAATCTTAAACTTGTTCTTACTTGACTAGCAGATGCTGTAGGATCATTTTGCATTGTTTCTTTGATCAAGGAATCATCATATCGTGTGATTTTACGCGGACGTCCTCCAGAATCCCCCGGTGATATACGACCAGTCTGCTAAAACTTTGGAATCAGCCGGGAAATAACTGATCTGTTAATTGAATATTGTTTACTCAATTCATGCCGTGATAAGCCCGGCTTCCAGTCTTCAATAAATTTAATTTTAAATTCACTGGAGTACTTGTTTCTTGTCATCCATTGTTTTTTCACAATAAACTGTATAGAACTTAAATTATACAGACTACGCCTTCCTTTATTTTTATCTTCTGGAATTTTCAAATGCATCCGTTGTGAGCCCCGTTAACTGATATTGCAAATATGCAGAAAAATAGTCAACTTTTTAAACATCTTATAAGGGGGTGCTTTAGTTTTGTCCGTCGCGTTTTGTGTTTTTGTATCTTTTATCATTTTAAATAAGTTGTTGATAAAATTAACCTTTCCTAAATAAACACAATATGAACATTAACAATATAAATTAATAAAATATATACAAAATACATCCCAAAAAAACCTTTTTTACCAAAAAAATTAAGATATGAAAAAATCCATTGAGGGGGTGCTTTAGTTATGGCCAATACTGTATATATAAGTTTGTAATTTCTACATTTTTCACCCCCACAAAGTATATATTTTTACTTTGTGGGGGTGAAAGCTTTATTTAATAAAACGAATTTTTCACTTTAAGAAGCCTGACAACATTTTACCATTCGTTATACCGAGTTTTAGCTTCGTCTGTTTATTTAGTTTTTTTAAATTAATTTTTATGTCATTTATTATTGTTTTTATTATAAAATCATCCAATATTATTTAAAGTATCGTTATAGATAGCGAAGAGGATATAGCCATGTCCATCTGTCCGTCTGTATGTTGAAATCAACTTTCCATAGCCCCCAAATAACTTACATACATGATTCATACATTAATATATCGGGAATTCTTCCAGCTCGGTTGCAGTTTAAAATCGAGAAAATGAGATATAAGGAAAAACCGGTACAACCTCTATCTTTGGCCTATTTTTGATCTATATATCGATTACTAAGTCATAAATATAGACAATATGAATATCTAATTATAGCTATTTCAAATTCCATTGCAATGATGTATATAAGGCTATAGTAAGTTGAACATACAATGGGTCAAAATCGGGAAAAATATTTTTTAACCCGAATTTTTTTTTCACAAAAAAAATTTTTTTGTCATAAATTTTTTTTCATAATAAATAAAAAAAAAAATTTTAATTTTTTTGGAATTACAAAAACATAAAAAAATTTTTTTATTTTAATGCATAATTTGGTGAAGAGTATATAAGATTCGTCACAGCCGAATATAGCTCACTTACTTGTTTACTATGCAATGGTGCTATTAACTCAAAATTTGGGATTTTTAACTATGACGTTGTTGCAGGAAATGAGCGATATTTATAGATAAGCTTTATTCAATATAACGAATTTTTCAGTTAAAGAAGCCTGACAACATTTTACCATTCGTTATACCGAGTTTTAGCTTCGTCTGTTTATTTAGTTTTTTTAAATTAATTTTTATGTCATTTATTATTGTTTTTATTATAAAATCATCCAATATTATTTAAAGTATTTAATTAACCATACCGATTACTATATGAAGTAATTGCTAAGTATTTTAACAAAAACATTTAATTGCAAAATTATAGTTAATACATATTAGTCGAGTTAAATCTCTGCAGAAAACAAGTAATGAATTTGTTTAAAAATCATTTAGCATTATTCACAATACTGCTATTACGAGTATCCGTATTAGAGCGGGTGAGTCATTGGAAATGGGAAAGGAAATACACAGAATAATGTTTAAAATATTCCCATAACATATTTTAGTGTAATGGCGGCCATTTGGAATGGAAGAATGTTACCTGCCATTCAATGGATGAACGATTTGCTAAATTTAAATTATGCGACTTGAGGAGAAATAACATCAGCAATATGAATATGTTTTCAATGCATTTGCAACTTCTGCAGGTTCCAGTAAGAAACTGTAAGCTGCGAATAGAATTCACTTTAGATAAGTTGCTAAAGCCTTTTAATTTCAATACTACCTGGGATGCATGCGAATTTATGGCGAATATGAAACGTTATCGAGCAATGAAAATATTTTATGAAGTAATAGCCGATTATACGAATTTAAATCATTCTTGTCCATACGATGTAAGTATCTACAGGAATACTTAGTTTTATGAGACAATGTATAATGTATAATTATATAATTTTATATTTTAGCATGATATTGTTGTAGCAGATTTGGGACCGGTGTACACACAACTTTATGTTCCTTTGATCAGTGGCACGATTATATTCAGAACTGTATGGATTACGGATGGTAAAGTTCGGCTTACAGTTAGCGGTGTGGCGTACTATAAAAATAAAATGTATAATAAACAAGTAAGGAAGGATAGTCGGTTAAGCCCGTCTATGGTAAATTAATGACCTAACGAAAGAGAATTTTTTATTTCGATTTCTTTTGATATAAAACGTATTTGTGGCGAAAACTGTGGGGATACCTATATGAATCAGACATTTGTGATCGCTAAAGGGGACATTCATATGGGGATAGGTGAAATAATAAAGCGACTTCAACCAGTTTTAATTCTCTTCGTCTTTTGGCGAACAAAAACTCATTTACCAAATTTTATCAAAATATCTTGAAAATTGCGATCTACACTTCGCAAAACTTTACATGTACAACCAACCAGATGGACAGACATTGTCAAATCGACTCAGAAAGTGGTGTAGGGTATAAAAACATGTCGGTATAAAAACCAAAAACTAGTAGGTAAACTATTAATATAAAGTGAAATAAGAATAATAAAATAGTTCTAAAATTTTAATTTTAATATAGGGATAAATTATTTCATCCAATTTTAAAGATCTACAAACAATATAATCTACAGCAATATAATTTCAAATCCAATCTTGTAAAGCGTAGCATTAAAGGTCTCCTGGATCTACAAGAATAAGTAACATGCAGCTCAGTAAATATAAAACAACATCCTAGTATTATATAATATTGATCGGTGCGCTTCGCTACCCCAATTGCAATCACTTTATTTCCCACAAAAATTTCAAAATATCTAAGATTGTTTATAATTCGCAAACTAAACCCAGCAAAAACTTTACTTACTTAGTAAGCCAGCAAGTAATATTGGTGCAAACTGGTAACTACTTATTATTTGGCTGAAACACTAGTTACCGTTGTTCGAGATTTTCTAAAAATTCAGGGGTCCTACTTATAAATATACTTACATTCAGCTCAATTATATGTATTACATTCACAATAAGAATATGTAGCTAAAAAAAAAACAGAAAAATGTTACCTCGTGTGGGTATCGAACCGTCACATTATTTGCTTGTGTTTGCTAGTCAAGCTGCTAACTCACTGCCCCATGTACGAGTTATTTTATTGTAAGTTAACAATGGTTTTAACATTAACATATAAATTAATATAATCTGAACAAAAAAATGAATGGCGCTGACTGGTGTAGAACCACTAACGTCTCGTTTTCCAGTCAAACACACTAGATCGCTGTGCTAAATGCAAAAGTTCATTACCAACCAGTACAAAAATAAGTACATATTCTAGTAAATAAAATAACCACCACTCATTACAAAAGAAGGCATGTGGTAATTAGTTGCCATTACAAAAAATCACAAAATTTTTGCTGGGTTATAGCGAAAATAGAGAAAATATGTATGTGATTACTCAAAATATCTAAATTGCTTATAATTCATCGTAGAGCAAAAATAAGGAAAAATCGAACTGGATTATTTTAACGAAAATTCCAAAATTTCTAAAATTGCTTACAATTCGTAAACTAAAGAGACAGCATATTTTTATTCAAACTACTTATAATAAAAATAGAGTAATTCATAAAAAGTTAGAAGCCTCAAATCGGTCCAGCCGTTTAAGCGTGATTGTAGAACAGATAAACTAACTTACAAAGACATTTATATATTTATATGGACATCTTATATTTCTTTCGCAATTAAAACGTTTGGCCTACATACTATTGGTCATGACTGAATCCGCCAGCGCTTGATTTTAGAGATATCCCAGATCATAAAAGAGATACATATCAATATAAATCTTGTTACGGCAGTGTAGTCACATATATACCTATTCAAATTCATCCAGATACCTTCTGCAATAGTTTTTAAGTGGGTACTTTCTGTGAAATGTTCAATCATAATTCTAATCCAAAATTTCTAAAATTGCTTACAATTCGTAAACTAAAGAGAAAGCCTATTTTTATTCAAACTACTTATAATAACAATAAAGTAATTCATAAAAAGTTAGAAGCCTCTAGCCATAGAAAAAACATACATAGAGCGTCAAAAAACTAAGTAATGAGAATGTATTAGTGAAAAAAAAACAACAGTCGTATGTATAACTTCATTGAATAATTTGTTTGTTTGAGTTTTTTTTCTAGTTTCCGCCCTATGTATGTTTTCTCTATGAGTCTAGCTATAACTGTAATTTAGATATTAGAAAATAACTATTTAATTTGTATGAACTGATACCTCCAATTTTAAATAAGTACAATGGTACCACAACAAAACAACACATAACCAAAACTGAGAATCACACTATTACAGATCCCCAGATATTCATTAAAAACAATCCCTCTCACTTTAGGACAAACAACCGGTACAGGCGACAATGCAATTTAAACGAAGTATGAAAACTCTATATATAGTAGTTCCCAAAACATTCAGGGTTAATTTCCATTTTTGCACTGTTATTGTAAATTATAGACCTTGAGGAATACTTTTGTGAAGTTTTCATTAAAATCGGCACAAAAATATATAATATTTCGCATTTATTCATTTACATATATTCCAACTATTGCTAAAGTTTACCTTTGACCGTCACCATTTAAGGGTTAAAGTTGTCCGCTTTTAGTAAAACTTTCAAAGTATATTTTAAATGATCTGAACTATAAGATTCTGTCTCTCATTCGCCAAAATATGGCCAAAAAAATATTTTCTCCCGAAAATGACAAAATTTAAATCGTAGGCACGGAAAAATTGTAAGAGTTATTGACATAATTTTTTCATATTTTTATTCACTATTATGATCTCAATAAATCCAAATGTAATGATCAAAAAATTCGGAAATTTGTTTAACAAAATTTTTAAAAACTTGATAATGGAGATTTGGCCATTCCTGCGAATAGGTTAACGGTATTCTACAAAGACAAAAACTCATACAAATGTAAATACGGATATATTTTAAGTAAAAATTAGCTTTTATTTTAAAATATTCGGCACGGCCGAATATAGTACTCTTACTTGCTAGCTCCATGCAGTGGTAAGAAATTAATTCATACAAAGTTTAAATACTTTTACAGTTACAGTTCTCCAGATATTCGAGCTTAACTATTTACTTTCTTCAATCCCGGCCGATGTTCCGATCACTCCCATTTTTATAGTGCTCTAGATATTAGAGAATAACTATTTACTTTGTACGTGAGGTGTCAATCCCCAGTCTGATCCATGCCATTTTCGGTTAAACTTCATCCAGTAATAATAAATTGATTTGTATAAAGTTTAAAGGCTGTGACAATTATAGTTCTGCGGATATTCGAAAGTAACTATTTACTCTGTATGGGTACCACGCCCATTTATCCAATCCCTCCCATTTTCAAGCAAGCCGAGTATAATAGTAACGAAGTAGATCCCGAGAAGTTTTGGTGTTTTCCTCTAATATATAATAATCTCGTGTCACAATGTTTGTGTTTGAACTCCTCCGAAACGACTAAACCGATTTTTATGAAATTTTGTATGTATATTTGGGAGCTATGAGAATAGGTCGTAAAGTATATTTCATACCGCTAGCTCATGAGGGTGTCCCTATCCAGAATTTGTATTTACAATTTTTTTTCCAAAAACATTTTATTCGCATTTTCTTTATTTGGCATTCAAAATTACCTATAATCCCAAATTTTCATCAACCGACCCTCACCCACCCAATTCTTAGCCGAGATTTTAGTATTTTGTATGAGCAATATCCAAATATCAATACATATTTACCATTTTTTATGGGGAGGGTATAATGGATTTGTGCAGATGTTTGTAACGCTCAAAAATATTAGTCTAACACCCACCTTAAAGTATACCGATCGACTCAGAATCACTTTCTGAGTCGATTAAACGATGTCCGTCCGTCCGTCCGTCTGGCTGGTTGTCCATGTAAACCTTGTGCGCAGAGTACAGGTCGCATTTTTGAAGATATTTCGATGAAATTTGGTCCATATCATTTTTTCTGCCCAAGGACGAACCCTATTGCAACTGGCTGAAATCGGTTCATTATTTCACCTAGCCCCCATACAAATGTCCTACCAAAATTGGACTTTATCGGTCATAAATGTTTAATTTATATATGTATCTACACAAGTTTTTCTCTAAATAAGTTTTATATATACGGAATTTATGTCACCAAATTTTATGATGATCGGTCCATAATTAGTCATAGCTCCCATATAAGGCCTGCTTCCGATAATCACTTTAACGATCACAAATCTCCTAAAAATGTTGGTATACACATAAAATGCAACATAAATAACTTTCATATAGACATTAATCACACTACCTAATTTCATGGTGATCGGTCCATAATTGGTCATAGCTCCCATATAAGGCCCACTTCCGAAAATCGCTCACGAATATAAATTATTGAAATTTCGAAAGAAACATGTTTTTGCTCATTTCTTAGTGTAGGGTATTATATGGTCGGGCTTGACCGACCATACTTTCTTACTTGTTTTAAATATTTTTCGCCAAAATTTTTTTTTTGTATTTCTCTTCATTTGGCATCAAAAATACCTAAAATGTCAAATTTATTTAGAATACATTCGTTATTTTTTATTTAACAACCAAAATATTCACTAGAAATAATTTGTATGACAGGACAACGTTTGCCGGTTCAGCTAGTAATCTATATAAATCTTGTTACGGCAGTGGAGTCACATATATGCCTATTCTACTTCATCCACACGCCTTCTGCAACAGTGTTTAGGTGGGTACGTTCTGAGATATGTTCAATCATAATAAATCTAATCTTGTTTCTATCAAATGCCATGCTGTCCAAGTAGATAACACGCGGGAAATCTGTGTCAACTGATTTAAATGAACAAGTCTCGTGATATGTGAAAAGAGAATATATCACCTGACTGGTACAATTTATAAACTATTTTAAACTAATCTGGTAAAAATATTTTAATAAAATTGTATGACCAGTATTAAAATATGTATCCAAAACAGAACAAACGCCTTTAGTTAGTTCCGTCACCTATCACAGAGTGCATTAAAAGGTGTCAATTTACCCCCTCCTAAGTCATCACCATGTTAAATTGACAGGTCTCTTTCATATAAAACGTTTGAACTAGAACCGGTCCCTATCACTATGGAACTAGCCACATGACAAGTTTTGTGTTAATTCCTACTAGTCTACTAGTCGTTAATGTGTCGAGATTTAATTCTCGGATTCTTCTCTAGAAAGAAGCGAATGTACTTACAAGTGGTCAACAAATTATGTATATATATAGAAGTTGTTGCATTAATCTCTATATAAAATAGTTTATTTATATCTCGTTAGGGTATTATATGGTCGGATTACCCGATCATGATATCTTACTAATAGCTTTGACAGTACGTAAAATAAAAAATATACAAACAAAATATATTTTCTAAATATAATATATGGCCGCCAAAAAATTAACCACTATTAGTTTGGCAGAATTACTCAAACGAGTACCACCGAATCAAATGAAACAATTTGAGGCATTTCGTAACAAAACATTAGAGTATCAAAAGTACAGCGAAATAAATATGTGCATAAATATCAATTGCTAATCTTTAACTAAAATCACCATTTTTCTTTGCCCAGAAAAGTACATCAACATCCCGACACGTTACCAACCATTGATTGGGAATACTATCGCAATAATGTTCGTGAAGATCACATCAAAATGGTAGAACAATTTCGAATAAAATATGAAGAATTGAGTCATGTTTTTGCTTCACGACACGAGGTCTTGGATCATGGGAAATACTATGCAGAATGGGAAAAATTAAACTCGGAAGTTCAAGAGGAGGTAAAAAGATTTGTTGAGGACTCTGTTAATCGTGTGAGAATCTATAAAGATGAAATACAGCGTATTAAGGGTTTGCAATATGAAAATATGACATTGGAACAGTTTGTTGAGGAGCGTGAAGATATTGCAAATTTTATACCGGGACAAGGTAAAGCTTTATTCTGGCCTCATAATGCAGAAGAACAGCTCGGCGAAGGTGGTAGGGAGTAGGCTGCAGAAAAGTAAGAAATGTGATCTTCTTCAACTATGTGGTATAAATCCCATCAACACATATCGCCCATCTAATGCAACAGCATTACAGCTCATAATTTTTCTCTAACGGAAATCTTTTGAATGTCTTAATTTATAGAATTTTTTAGACTTTAATATCAAGCGATCTTTGTGTCTATAATTTACGAATCTTATAGTTTTCCATATATTTTTAAAAATTGTATTTCTTGTGTATAATTCCTCATTTAAATATACAAACTAATTATTCAGTACTAGGATTTTTCATCCTCTAACCCGCAAGACCATAATTTTTATTTTCAATTAGATATAGGTGATAAATAATGAAGACCATAGGGTAATTCACTATGTTGAATACCGTCTGTAGGCGCTCTTGCCGGTTTGCTTGTAATAAAACACCATAGGTTAATTTTACATACATACTAGCTGACCAGTCAAACATTGTTTTGCCTTCAAATTTTATTTAAATTTGCAGAAAATCTTTGGTCAAATCTTTGGCAATTGATTCTGTTTTTTTGAAATATTTGCTGGATGGGTTGCGGTCGGGTCTATTTTGAATTGTATTTCCCCTCTTTGAAGCACTCTGTAATAAAAAATATTTTTTGTTTTGTTGTCAGGTGTGAAAACGATCAAAGCGGATGGTTTTCCGACACTGGAACATGCAACATACAGTTGACCGTGTAACAAACATTCATTCTCCAGATTCAGGCCATAAACACTCAATGATTGGCCTTGTGATTTATTGATTGTCATGGCAAATGCGAAGCGAATTGGAAATGGTATTCGCTTAAACTCGAATGGCACATCTCGGAATGAGAATTTCCTCACCTTTGAACTTTCCTTTTAGTATTTTTGAGTGAATCACATTGGACATGAGTTTTGTGACCGCTAAACGCGTTCCGTTGCATAATTTTGGTTGATTTATGTTGCGAAAAACGATGAAAACTGAACCAGGTATATCCAATGAATTTAAAAACTCAGTTGGATAGTTGGTTGCTTCGTTTGTTACACAGTCGATAGATTTAAAAGAATGCAGCGAACCAATGATCTGATATTGAACTGTGCAGTTTAAGTGATCCACATCATCATTCTTTGCCGCTAAAATTAATCTTACACTCAACCAATTGTAGTTTTTGTTGTTAGCAATGATGTTCGGAAACACTTTTTTGATGAGCTCCTCTTTCGTTGAGACGAAATTTCAAAAATTCAGAGGGAACGAAATCAATCCATTCGATGCGTCGACAGGAACATGACCAATACCAATAGTTGATTGGAGAACACTTCGGCAGATGGATCATTTTGCAATGCAACTTGCATGTTTGTCGTCAGCTGAAGTTTCTTCACATAACGCCACAATGTCGATGATTTGAGGCAAGCATTGATCTCATCGGCAGGAAATAATACGAAAAAGTGAAGTCCTTCTCATGGCGGTCTTGCTGGTTTGTGTGTACATAAAACTCTATTGTTGGCTATGTGCATACTTTTATTTTACTATTGTATTAAAAACGTCCTTATACGAAAAATATCAATTTGGAGCTGATGAACACTTTCTCAAGTTGATCGATTCTGTAGAGTTCTGTAGACAGCACAGATGAATGTGTTGATAGCGATGACAGTGCTGCTGATTCCACTTATGTTCCAAAGACAAAACACCATCTTCGAAAATACTAATGAAAGGGGGATCAAATTGTTCGTGCTTTGTGATTCAAGCGGCTTTTCCTACCGTTTTTAAATCCTCAATGGGTCTGAAGATAATATCATTTTACCTGTTACACCGGACATTGGAGCTACCTTAAATATTCGGAGGAAACTCCGAACATACCTAATTTTTTCTATCATATTTCTTGTTGATCATTATTTGCATTTGTGTAAGCTGCCGACCGACAGCGAAATGACTAAAGAGCAGAAATGATTTTGCGTAAAATACATGACCTCAATACATGTAGTCGATGTGAATACTGTCTTATGGAGGGATAACAAATATGTCCGCCCATCAACGACATGTGTAGGTATTGAACGTTTCAGAAGAACCAATCCTGGTTAACAACAATCAAAGGTTCTTCGGTATGATGGAAAAAAGAGGAAAAAATTAATCGAAATTAACTGCCCTCAAATTATTCGAGAATACAATGATCGCATGGGTGGAGTAGATCTCATGGATGGTATCCAGGGTCGATACAATATTTGAGCTAAGGCTCGCAATATTATGATTAGGTTGTTCTTCCATTTTGTGGACATGGTCTATACAAATAGATTAATTTTATACAAACATCTGCAGGCCGATGAGAACAATGCTTCCAATAATGTGTCCGATTAAAGAACTGCTTTTCCAGCTTCCTGGTATGCGTTAGGTAATAGCTGCTAGACTTGTTTCCCTCAAAAATATACCAGCTGTAGGGCGACCATCTGTTCGGTGAGGCTTTATCACTACATCCTGACATACCAGGTGTTGGGAAAAGATCTGCTCATCAAGTTCCTGATGTTCGGTTCGATGCTGATGATCATTTTCTTGTTTGGGTGGAGAGAAAAGCCAAAAAGGTGCAAACATTGCAAGAAATGTGACACTTAAGTCGTTTGTTTCAAATTCGACCTGGCTTTATGCGGTCAATTCGATCAAAATTTTTTCTGGAACTACGACCATCGAAAATAGTCTGTAATTAAACTTTGTTTTTTCCCTTCTCTCAATAAAATTTATTTATATATAAAATTTACCTGAGGTGTTATATTACATGCAAACCGGCAAGACCGTCTACAGGCGGTCTTTACAATTTTTACCTGACGTTAGTTCAGAATATTTTTTCGCATAATAATTAAAAATTACGGTTCTATTGACTACATCTACTTGAAAAAAATTATTGGCTTCATCGGATAACTTTTACGCACTTGCCAGTTAGAGGGTTAAGATATTTAAGATTTTTGTCGAGAGAATTTGCAATTAAAACTACATTAAAAATTACTGTAACTAAAATTTCCATTTCTATAACTACTCTAAATAAAATGTTTCACTTTCTTTTTTTCATTTCCTTTTGAATTAAAACGAACTTTCCATTTTTCACCACTTAATAAGGAACTTTTATTTTATGTTTATCATTTGCTTACCTTCAAATTAAAACAATGAAAAATACTAAAATTAAAACATAAAAATTGTTGAAACTGTGGAAAATATAAAAAAAAGTATACAAATGTATAAATAGGTTTTGCCAACCATCATATTTTTGTAAAACTCTATACACATTGTTGCAATATCATACATATGTAAGTATATAGAGACCCTCACATACTGATATAAGTATATCTGTAAAAACTTAAACAAATTCTTGTACATTGTATTAAGTGTTATACTATTTAAGTACTTAAATATACATATATACCTACATATATATATATACATTCATATACATACATCTATTTACCCTCCATATATGGAGGGAAAAATATAAATACACATTTACACAGAAACCTACAAACCAACCGAGAGAGATATCGAAGCATATTCATTTATAGAATATTATCTACCCTAAAATATATAGTGAAAATATGCAGATTAGTTGCCTTTAAGCTTAAGTTCAAAACAACACAAAAAAAATTATTTTTTTACTATAAATTTTCAATAAAATACCAAAAATAAAAAACAAAAAAAGGCAGAATAAAAAGAACAAAAGTTTATAAAAAAATACACATACATATGAATGTATAAATGTTTGTATATCGTTAGATTTTACAGTTTTTTTTTATACAGAATAACTCGAATACATTTTGTTCCGTATGAAACAATATGAAATCTGGCGATTGAACTACGAAGAGCCTATTTCATAACACAGTCTTATGAATTTCCAGTAATTTAGTTTCATAATCTTGGGTTAGCTGTGACCCTTTCCCATCTTTCTGAGAATATGTGGACTTCGAGCCAAAATATCTGCTCATCTTTGTTCCAAAGTGATGCGTATCCCAGACACAGGGACGGGGTACTGTCTGGACTATAAAGTGGGTGAATCAAAACCTCCAAACCACTTCTTTCAAAATGGTCCTTAACAGGTATAGCAACATGTGGCCGAGTATTGTCATTATATTACTTTTTCATGTCTGGCCGCATATTCTGGTAATTTTTAGGCAAATCCTCTCTTCAAATGAATCAGTTGTGTTCGGTACAGTTTCCCAGTGATGGACTGGCTAGATTTCAACAGTTACTAATAGAAAGGACCCTTTTGGTCCCACCAAATAGAGAGAATAACCTTAGCGACATGAATATTTGGCGTTGGTGCCGATTCGGCTGGTTGGCCGGGCTTCACATACGATCAGTTCGGATTATCGTAATGGATTCATTTTTCATCGCTAGTAATGATTCGGTGCAAAAATGCAATTCTTTTATAACGTTTTTCAAGGTCTCTCGGCTTCACCCAATTTCCCTGGTTTTGAATAAATTCAGATGCTCGCAAACGTTTTGAAATTCCTGCTTGAGTAGCTCCTAATGCAAGTTCTTGTTGAGCTTGACAACAATCTAGTTTCGTTGACTATATGCTTCTTGTGATCCCCGTGAGAACCAGCCGGTATTTCTAGTAAATCTATGATCAGATTTACTTACTAGTGACACATCTCTGAGACAGTCCAGATCATGGAAACGAGATCTACCAAGATATAGTAGAATATGCTCTTGTAAGGCTGGGCATTTACAAAGAAGGTGTTGTACCGATTCTTTCTCATCCTCATCCAAACAACTTATACAATAACTATAACGTATATAACCATACGTTCCGACATGCGTCCAGTCATATAGTGCCCAGTGATTATACTCGTGAGATGCCTAATCGAATTCTTACTAAGAGACTAAAGAGTCCTATTCCTATCCTTTATCAGAGTGGGCCAGAGCAGTCTGTATATTCTACCACCTGAGTTCCGTCTCACTCAAAGCCCATTCATTCATCAATTTCGATACGGTCACCAAAGGAATGTGAATATCCCTTTGCGCAAGAGATACGTCTAAGGACGACCCGTTCCTTGCGCATTCGCCAGATACTTCATTTCGCCGGATGCCGTCATGTCCGGGAAACCATTTCAACTCGACGTGATGTTGTGTCAGTTGTGACAGTGCAGTTGAGAAGACATTTCGACTTAATAATGTTGGAGTTAAGAGTCTTGATTGATGCAAGGCTGTCCAAGTAAATATGTATAGTCGAATTTTCGAGATTTAGTTCCCGGATTCTTCTCGCGGCTGTATCGATGGCATATATCTCAGCCTGAAAAACTGTGCAGGTATCGGGTAATTGAAGAGACAGCAAAAGATCCAATTCATCGGAGAAAATTCCCGAGACCGTGCCTCTTTCTGTCTTTGAACCATCAGTGTAGACTGAGATCATGGCATCCCTTAGGACAGTGTTCGCGGCCCAAGACATCCCTTGTCGGTATCTTGATCCTAAACGTCCTATCAAAATTCGGTGGAGGTACTAAGTAATCCGTTTCTTGCCGTGACCAATACGATCATGCTTCAGTCCGCTCGACTGTTTGAGTCATAGAGCAGACTTAGGAGAAATGCATTTGATATGTATATCAAGGGGAGTTATATTTAGCATCGCACACTGGTTCAAGACCTAAGTGAATGCGTTTGAAATGACCGTATTATATATGCTACCTTCTATCGCTTCAAGCTTTTAAAATACTCTTGTAATGACACTATAATGATTTTTTTTTATACAATTGGATGTTATAAATGATATATATGCAAATAAAAAAAAATTTGAAAATGAAAAAAAAAAATTTTTATACTACTATAAATTGTCCAAAAATATTTATTTTCTCCAACTTCTATGGCTTGTATCTGTTGATCTCCAACGACCTCTAGCCCGAGACTCACATCAAATTAGAGCTTGAAGTCTCAGCTAACGATTTCTTAAAAATTCAGCTGCCCATTTTTGCCCCTAAGCAATTCCGGTATAAAAAAACTAAAAAAAATTAGGACAAATTTCCTTCACAAGCATGTTATTGCGTATGCAATAACAGATTTTATTATTTTTTTGCTTGCTTGCTACCCAGCAAAAACTTTACAACAAATAGAATTTATAGAATTATGTATTTACAGACAAAAAAAAAAAAAAAAGTCGCAGCCACGATTCGAACCAACAACTATCCGATTGCTAGTCAATTGTTGTACTCACTATACCACTGCTTAGTTCTTTTATTGTGCGTCAAATAATTGTTTTCACACAGTAATACTGTATTCTTTTCTGTTTTTCTAAAAATAAACATGCAATAAAAAAAATGGGCAAATTGAGAAAAAGTGACGGTTTATTTGTTTTTTTTTTGCAATTACTTCTTCCCATTATTTTTGATGCAGTTTTTGTTGTTGTTGAAAGTTCAATATTTTTTATCAGCTGTAATTATTAGTTGCATTGTTTTTGTGATTATAGCTTATTAGTTTATTGTTTTGAATTTTTTATCAGCTGTGATTATTAGTTGTGTTTTAATGATTATAGCTAATTAGTTTATTGTTTATGAAGTGAAAAATAGAAAACAAATTATTTAAATATGGACAATCTTCAGTTATCTTATTATGAAATTTTTGATCTTTTATTAGATTGTGATAAGAACATTGATGTAGTTTGCGATATTATTTCAACAAATAATACGAATTTATCAATTATTGACGTCGATCAATTTAAAAAATTTTTAAATAAACAATTTTTACCAAAATTTAAAATTAAGTGGGCTAGTGCAAAACGTATGAAAGATAGATTTGTTGAACAAAACGAAGTTTGGTTGGAAAATATGTATTGTTTTGGTGAAGATCTTCCAATGTGTTCTCATGTCAAACGTGGCCGCCCTTCTAAAGCTTTTGAATTTTGCAAATCTCGTGCTAAAAGGAGTAAAGTACAGCAGTTATGTGATATTAATTCGCCAGAACTTATTTCATCAGCTGCAAAAAGAATTAATAACGATGGACAATTTTTAAAAATGTTTAGTCCAGAAAAAGCACTAAGCCTCATTTTTGATGCTTGTTTATCAAAAAATCAGTATCAAATATTAAGATGGAGTGCTATAGAAATTGGATGTGATATTTTCCCCTCATATCATCAAGTTCTTGGTGCTAAAAAGGAATGTTATCCTAAAAATTTGGAAGTACAGGAGAACTATAGTAAAGTAAGTATGCAAGATTTACTCGATCATACTGTATCCAGAATATTGAAGGCGAAAACGAAAGCTGAGGCAGAGGTACTTCCAAATCAACTACAACTAATTTCTAAATGGGGTTGTGATGGATCTGCAGGGCATAGTGAATACCATCAAAAATTCAATGATTCAAATTTAAATGACAAAAATATTTTTTTGACAAGTATTGTTCCTCTCAATTTAAAATGTATTGATGGCACAAATGTTTACTGGCGAAATACAAGGCCATCATCAACAACTTTTTGTAGGCCAATAAAATTTCAATTTGTAAAAGAAACGGCAAATGTTATTTCTGAAGAAGTTGAAAGGGTGCAAAATGAAATTAAAGATTTGAAAAAAACTGTTGTTAATATTTATGACAAAAGTTTTGAAATTTTGCATTCTCCTGTTTTAACCATGATTGATGGAAAGGTTGCGAATACAATCACACAAACATCAGGAATGGCTGTATGTTTTATATGTCAAGCTAAGCCTAGCGAAATGAACAATTTGGAAGTATTAAGGACAAAACCAGTTTCGGAGGAAGGGCTTCAATTTGGAATTTCCCCTTTACATGCGAGGATAAAATTTATGGAGTGCATATTGCATATAGCATACAACAAAAGTTTTTCAAAGTGGAGAGTAACTAAAGATACAAAACATGAAAGAGATGAAGAAAAAGCGAAAATACAAAGAAATTTGAAAGTGGTTCTAGGCATAAATGTGGACATGGTTAAACAAGGAATGGGCACAACGAACGATGGCAATACTTCTAGACGTTTTTTTGCAAATCCTTCCATAACGGCAGATGTTCTTGGTGTTGATGAAAATTTAATTCATCGCTTTAGTACAATTTTAACGGTTATAAATAGTAATTCCGAAATAGATACAGAAAAATTTAATGTTTATTGTTTGGACACTGCGGAACGATATATACAACTGTACAGTTGGTACTATATGCCTATTACTGTACACAAAGTTCTAATTCATGGGAGTAAAATTGTGTCAGCAGCAATATTGCCACTTGGCATGTTGTCGGAGGAAGCTCAGGAAGCTCGTAATAAAGATTACAGAAGTTATCGCCTAAGCCACTCCAGAAAAACTGATCGCATATCAACAAATGAAGATGTCATTCATATGTTACTAGCGTCTTCAGATCCATATATAAATTCATACCGTAAACATTTCAAGAAGGATATATTGGAATTTTCTGATGAAGTAAAAAATTTGTTATGTTAATAAAGGTACACAAATAACTTTGTTTTTAAATTTTTTTTTAATATTTTCTTTTATTTATTTACAGATATTTTCATTGAATATGGGCGTGACTGTTACTGAATTTTATTTATATTTTAATCAAATAAAAAACACGCAAATTTAAACCTGTGTAGCTTTTTTAAGCGATCTAGCTTTGTTAACAAAGAAAATATTGCATTTTATGTGGTCATTTTGTATGAAAAGTAGGCGTATTTATTAACAGATTTTGCTAATTTTTTCACCATTGGTTAATATTATCATAAAATTGCAATGAGCAAAAAATTGTGACTCTACAATGATTTTTAATTTTTGTGTTATATGGGAAGTAGGCGTGGTTGTGCTCGGATTTTTTTCATATTTGCAGTATTTTTTTATCACAACCAAATACTTATCTGTACCAAAATTCAAGGCTCTACGATGTTTCCTTATATTTAATGCCACCAATCGTATGAAGCTGAACCACTGTGCATCGTCTCTAGACTGGCCTGAGTGGTGGAATTCATAGAACCAGTAATTACAAGACATGCTAGTCATTGTACCTTATTTAGAGTAGAAGAGTGAGTCTTGGTGTCCACCGCTCTCCACCAATCAAGGTCAAAATAGGTCTTATGACCGCGGTGTACATCCAGTGTACAATATATGGCTTAAGACCCCATCTCTTCCCAAAGGTTTTCTTACATATATAGAAGGCACATAGTGCCATCTGTTTGGAATCCCACATTTTAAATATAAAATCTCTGAAGAAATTTAATGTGAGGAATATTGTTCATTTCAATGTCAAACGTGACCACCAGAGGTATGTGAATAATCTTGTAACCGATCTTAAATATTCTTTAAAGCATGAAAAGGAACTGTCCCATTAGATCTCCTCATATTAGTCACACTGTTACTTCGAATATTTTCCCTTTAAAACTGTTCTGTATTCATATGTGGGATATGTTTATGTGGATGAACATTGAAAACTTTTACTAATTTCTACTTTTTTCTCTTGTTGCTCCAAAAAAAAAACATACATAAAAATTCAGTTTACATTCACATATATGGATACTAGGGCGGTCCTAACATCTAAAAGCCAAATGCTGAAAATTTGTGCAAATTCAGATAAAGTTTAGAGGTTGCACATTCTATTTGATATTTAGAGTAACAATATTTCCAGAAAACTAAATGTTGAAAACAATCCAATTAAAAACAAGTATGATGTATAGTCGGTCAAGCTCGACCATAAAATACACTACACTGAGTAAAAATGATTTGCTCATTTTTCTTTCAAAATTTCATTAATTTTTATACACTTGATGGTTGTTATAAAAATGATTAAAATTGATAATTGTGGCAGACCTACATTACTATATATTTTGGGTCCTCACAAGATTCGAAAATGATCTAGCTTTGTCCGTCCGTCTTTCTGTTGAAATCAGGATTAGGCCCAAACGAAATGAAGTAGCTGGCTGAAATTCTTCTCAATAAATCTCAATATCGGTCCACGTTTTCACTTAACCTCCATAAAAATGTCACCACGGAATATTGTATAAGCAGCCATAATTATGTTTAAGGACTCTAAACGTTATACGATTTTGTTAAAATTTTCAGCATTTAGATGAAGGAGTTATAGTCTTTTGAGCATCAAATATCGAATAAGGGCCACACTAATACATAATTTTTATACATTAAAAAATATACTAAATTCAACAACACCCTCCTACACATGAATCCGTAAGAATATAAAACAAATTTGAACTGTGTTGGAAAAAAAAACTGTATATATCAGTTGGATGGTATAATTATGTAAATTTTTTATTTTTCTGTTTGCTGAGTTTTTTTTTTTATTAGTTTTTGTGTAAAATGTTTAAGAACCATCGGAAAATGCAAGTAAACTGGGTGAGTGAGTCAATACAATGTGGAAAAAATAAGCTTTAATTTAAACTATTTAGTTAATCTGTAAGAAAAAACTACATTCATTTGAACAAGTATATATTAAATTAGTAAAAGTAGGAACTGTATTTAAATATGTTGTTTTCAAAGTTTTTGCGTAACAATTTTGTTTGACTTAAAAACTAGGGATTTTTTTAAATGTTTATCTTTTATTTTGAAACATTTGCATAATAATATAAATTTTTTTAAAGTATTTGAATTGTTAGCTATGACCATTTCCCAACTTTCTGGCAAAAGAACTGCTCTTCTTTTGAGGCCAAAAACGAAACAATTCAATTTCTTATACTCGGTTTTAAGGTGAAGCTTATCCCAGAGAGATCATACTGCAACGATCGAAACAAACAGTAGTCGGGTGGTTCGAAGCCTGGACTACAAGAACGGTGAGAAAACTTCCCAAACACTTCATTCTAACTAGCTTTTAACAGGTATTGCTTAATGTGGCCGTGTTTTATCATGATGGAATATTACGGTTTTATGTCTGGCCTCATATTTTCGGCGTTTTTCGACAAATTCTCGCTTAAAACGAATCAGTTGTGTTCAGTGCAGGTTCCATGTGATGGTGTTGTAATTGAATTTTTAACCATTATTGAAAAGTCACAGATAATTGGTCCACATATGTTCTTCAATTAGAACAACAAATGGTGTTCATAATGAGGAAATAAAACGAGCATGTGATCTAAGTTGGCTGGGTAGCGAGTCGCTCGAGCTTTTACAGAAATTATTTGACGGGAAAGTGGAAGAGCAAAACTACAAAAATATAATTTCAAAGTTAAATGACCATTTTATCAAAAAACAGCATATTCTTGCTACTAGAGTTAAATTTTATAAAACAAAAATGAAACAGAATCAAACGTATGCAGATTGATTTGCAGATCTTTGAGGCGCTTCAAAGGAATGTAGATTTGTATGTGATAAAGAAGGCTGTTCACTCTCGTATGTGGATAATGAAATTCGCGACATTCTCCACACGATAAAGTTCGTTCTGCAGTACTTCAAAAACTTTATCCTACGTTGGAAGAAGTTAGTCAAATAGCCAATATATATGTATCAACCATCAACGAATGCCTGGAAATCAAAGGGGAGGAAAAATCCAGGGTCTGTGCCGTCCAGCATTTTAAAAATAAGGTACCATACAAAAAACTTAATGACAGTAATTTCAAATCGTGCCCTTCTTGTGGCAATTCCCATCAAAGAAAAGCATGTTTTCATTACAAAAACAGAACCGTGTGCAACATTTCTTCAAGACAAGGCCACATCTCCAGTATTTGTCAAACTAAGTCAAATTCACCTGACGTATTAGACTCAACTAAAAAAGTTCATAATAAACACAATAATCAGGAAAATTCGGTGTCCATTGATTTTACTGAAGTTTTGGAGCCATCGCAACTAGAAATTTATAATACCAATTTGTCAAAAGAGGCTAAAATATTTGTTGTTATTAACGTCAACGAATCAAATTGTTATTTTCAAGTTGACACAGGTGTCACTTGTTCTTTAATTGGTTTGACAACTTATGTAAATTTGGGACAACCAAAATGCATTCCAACAAACAAAATGTTAAGAACTTGGTGGTAGTTTTGTTCCTTTAAAGGGGTATAAATATTATCGTTCATGTTATTTGGAATAATTGTTCCCAAGATTTACCTCTCTATGTAGTTAACAATAATAAAGCCACTAATATTCTAGGTTTGGATTGGTTTCGTAAGTTAAACTTTGATTTTAAAATTTCTCCCGATAACGATATAAATTTGTGCAATATCGCTACTCCAAAGTCATCTCAAAAGCAGTTGTCAGAGATTATGAATCATGCTACTAGTGCACATAGTGTTCTTTTTTCACAAACTCTTGGTCAATGTACAACATTTAAAGCCGAAATCAAATTGAAATCGAATGCTAAAGCAAAATTTTGCAAGGCTAATAATATTCCCTTTGGCCAACTCGAAGCTCTTAAAGTAGAATTGGATCAGTTAGTATTCTTAAATGTTATAAAACCTATTGAATGAAGTGAATGGGCTTCTCCAATTGTGGTAATAAAGAAACCTGATGGTAATACCAAATACAGAGCTTTATCTTAGCTCCATCGGTATTTGACTTTGGTGTCAATTCAGCTGGTTGGCCGGACTTCACGTACAATCTCTATGATCCATTTTTCATCAAGTAATGGTTCGGTGCAAAATTGATTTCCTTTTCTAGCATTCAAACATCATATCTTACATATAAAATCGTCTTATAAGGTCTCTCGGCTTCAATTCATATGGTACCCAAGTTCTCTCTGCTTTTGATGAATCCTGCTGCTCGAAAACGTTTTGAAATTGCTGCTTGAGTAGGTCAAAATGATTTTTCAAGCTCTTTTTGAGTTTGACAAAAATCTTCATGGAGTAATGCCTCCAATTTTTGACCATCAAACTTTCTTGGCTGCCCTGAGCGATCTATATCTTCCGTGTTCACTTCTGGATCGAACAAGCCATATCTCGCACGTAGAATCCGATGAAACACATTCACCATAAGCTTCGAAGAGTAATTGGTTTTTTCAAATTGGAGAAGTAAAGAAAACCTTTCCGCATATGTCGATTAGTTGGTACAAAATTCATTATTTTTGAAGCAAAAAAAAAAAAAACTTTGTTGTTTACACGATAATGTTCAATAGCTAAGTGGCAATAAAGGCTGAAATATCAGCCATGAAAAGGGCGGCTAACTGGCTCAGTTATAACAAGATATCAGCTAGGGATATTCGTATATATACTGACAGTAAGGCCACAATAAAATCTCTAACAAGTGTATATACAACATCTAATTTGGTCCAGGAATGCCGGGCATCCTTAAAAAGGATGGCGAGACATTCAACAGTCGTACTCAAGTGGGTACGTGGACACGGAGATACTATAGGCAACTGTGTTGCTGATGAATTGGCGAAAAAGGGCGCCATGCTGCATGACGGACACATAGACTTCCTATGTGGGATTCCGTTATCCAAATCCAAGCTTCACATTAGTAACTTCTATTGTGAGCTTGCTCAGGCAAGATGGGGTTGTGAACCCACATGTACTATTTCCAGAATTATATGGCCCCGACTAAATCGTGGACGAACAACATATCTTCTTGGCTTGGCACGCTCACAATTGAGCAGTATGATGGCGGTCATTACCGGTCACTGCACTTTTGGCAACCACGCGAGGAGACTTGGCTTGCCCTACAACGACTTCTGCAGAAATTGTCAAAACGAGGAGGATGATGAGACAATTTTTCATCTTCCTTGTCACTGTCCGGCATTGGAAAATCTACGCTTAAGGTTTCTGGGACATCTTTTCCTAACTAGTCTCTCTGAGCTCTCGAATTTTAGGCTTGAGTGCATTTATGCCTTTGTAAGGAACAGTAATTGGCAAACCAGACCTAATATGTGGATATCCATGGAGTGACCAATGATAATCTACTCTATGCCTGGACCCACGTGAGCTGCACTTCTTCTTCACTTCGCGGCTGCCTGGAAACCTAACCTAACCTAAGTGGCAATAATCTTCAAAATGACATATAAGTTATTAAAGACAAAAACCGTGTTGAAAAGATACGTAGTGAATCTTTATTCGATTAAACGTAAACTTACATTAATCAGATTTTTTTTATTGCAAATTTTTGGTGATAATCCTCGGTTTTCTATGCAGCTACCAGTAGTTTACATGGATTAGCATTTTAAGCATAAGCACAAAACCACAATTTAATATATATTTTTTTCACAAAATGTTTTTAACAACATTATTTTATTTTATATAACATTTCGTCAAAAGCAGTCAACAACTTTATGAACTCCGCCTCTACAAAATCTATTCAAAAACATATTCTTATCTTTGTATTACCTTAAGCACCCTTTGTGTGCTTTTTCAATGCTAAAGACCTTTTCGTTTTCAAACAATTGCTAAAAAGAACATTTAATGACAATGAGCGAAAAAGGATTCCCACCTGCTTTTGTGCGTTAAGTTTTATTTAAATTTTTAGTCTAAGTATAAACAAAATTACTTTGTAGGTCTTGTTTTTTTTTCAGCTGCTACGACAGTTTATTATATTATATTAATTTTTCGCACAATTGAAAAAAGTCACTTTCATAAAAGTACACACTTTGAAGTGATTTTCATCAATTGTCTGCTGACAAAAGTGTTAAAGTGCTCAATATGTATATTGTTTGATTGTGTGAGGGATTTTGGTTTTATTTGTTTATTGTTGCCTTGCTGGGCTTTTGTTCCACTCTGGAGAGTTGGTGGAGAAAAGGCTTATATTGCAATTTCTATTTAAATGTGAATCCTTTATTTACATAATTGCCATTAGAAGAGGCTGATGATTTTGAGAATAGAATAGAATTTTTGCAAATATTTTAAGTAAAATACAAATGTTAGCCAAAGTATCCTATTTTAACACGAACCTTTTTGTAATTTTGTGGATATACAATATTTTTATAGGCTTAATCACAAGTAGGGAAATCTAAACAAAATTTGTCATTCCGTTTGTAATTTCCTCAACTTTAATTTGCAACTCCACAATATATAGGGTAGAAGGGGGACAATTAGCCATAGGGACACTTCCTGCCCAGCGGCATCGATGCGTAGCGCGCATCAATGTTTCCATGACTCTGGTACATAAATCAGGCTGAATTTAACCGATAGCCTGGGTTATGTTGGCTTTGAGAGCCGCTGTAATTTGTGGCTTATTGTCACAAGGAAAAAATCTTACGGAGTCAAATCGCCAGATCTCGGTGGCCAGTTTAAAATACCTTTAAGTAAGATAGCAGAAATACTTATGTATCTCGAGGGTAATATGTGCAGTAATGACAATGTCTTAGTTAAGAAGTCCACTCAGTACTTTCCTATGAATGACTCTTCATCAAAGTGCTCATGGATTCAAGTAAACACTAATACTCATTTGTTAAATTCTTTAAAAAAAAGTTTATCCCATAATTTACATATGCTGCAATGCACTTACATAGCTCCTATAATTTGAATGACAAATCCTTATGCTTTATCTTAAGTTTTCTCTAAATTTTTCTTTTTAATTTTATTTTAAGGTTGAGGCAATCAGTTTTTAACCATTCATAAATTTTATACTGTTAACTGTAATTTATGTTCTGTAAAAAATAAAATAAAACTAATTGCAAACGTCAGTAAGAAAAGTTTTTTACTTGCGGCTACATAAAATACGTTAAAGATACTTACTTAAATATGTACATATGTACATGTATTTGAGTAGAAAGAAACTTTGCCATTTGCAGTTGAACACAAAGCTTTTTGTAACTACGGCTACTGCCATTGCTACTGGTTTTGACTACACACTTTTGCCAATACTTACTACTTAAACTTCTACTCCTGCTCTATGGCAGATGCCTTTTCACCCATAACTGAAAGTATTGTTCATATAATGGAACATTTCGAATTAGTATTTTGCTTTTAGATTTTTGCCTTTTCTGGTAGTAAGAGACTTTTAACTAATTTTTTCTTTTTCATGAGATTCTTAACAATTGCTTTTAAATTATTAAATTAATGAAATCTCAAATTAACAAATTCTAAGAAGTTTAATAAAATACTGAATTTTGTCCAAATTATATATAAAACTATACAATAAATAATAATCATACGCTCCAGGGTGCTATGATTTGTTTTGTATACAAAAATATCACTCATACGCAGTGGTATTTCTTGATATGATTTTTGCATATAAAATACATACAACACATTTATTTTGATTTCACTTTACAAACATTTGTATTTTCTATTGTCTATAGATTTTTTGTTTTATTTTCTTTATATACATATGTATATACATTGTACTCTAAGTAAAATTTATGTGACTTTTAAGTGTCTCCCTTGAAGCTACAATTTCTTGAACTTGGCATTCTTCTATACAAATATTAAAAAATATCTTTCATATGACAAATGCTGTATTCAATGCCAACAAAATACATATTATTCACAAAATTTATGAAGGAAATAATAAACATTTATTTATGTTTTTCGTATGTAACAAAGCATTTAAATAAAATAGTTTTAAGGCAATTTGGTATTTTTAAATAAAAATATTAAGTTATTAGCTTTTAGTCAGAATCTCTAGTAATTTTTATTATATCTGACTAGTTGGGTATAAGACCAGCAAATCAGATAATTGCAGGAATAAACAAATTTATATTATGAGTTGACAATGAATCTGATACATATATGGCTAAAATCATAGAGAATTATACATAGAGACGAAACAAACCGATTTGTCAAATATAAATAAAACAAATCATATGTCTAATGCAACAACAAAATACATTATCCAGCATGTATTTTGTTGTTGCCAGAGTTAGGTTTTTGACAACAGACTTAGGTTTTAACAATTACGTCTCGTCTCTATGTTACTCTATTTGTAAAGGAATACCTAAATTAGAAAATTAAAATTCTAGACTATAATATGTATTTCATAGTAAGGCAAAACAATCAGGGTCGTTACAGTTATTCCATATTTTTTATTGATGTAGGCTAAATAGGGAAACTCAGAAATTTTGGAGAATCGTTAAAATTGAATTCCGATTGATTATATTCCTTTTGTGTTTCGGTGGACCATACCTAAAAATGTTGATTCAAAAAATATGCTTTGAAACTTTTTCATTAATTTGATATATGTACTCACAGTATTTAACTCATTATAACATAAATTAGAGCTACTAGCCTTTGGATATATTTATTGCCGATTTATAAACGTGGAAACACTTTTTGGCGTAAAGTTATATGATGATATAAAAATGAAACCTAAGTTTACCGACTTTTACATTTTTTAAGTTTTTATACCCTTCATCCTGAGTGAGTGGTAAGTGTATGTACATAAAAGTTTGCCATACCAGATGTAATTTGTTATTTTGAATCACCCGGTATTTCGGTAGCTGTCACTTTTGAAGCTTTTATTCTTTGACATTTGACAAGTAGAAATAAAACGATACACGCTTCAACAACGCATGGAAATTATTAAAATTTACTATAAAAATGGTGAAAATCTTGCACTCACAGTTAAAGCATTTTTAGATCGTCGTGAAGCACCTTGTCGGACCGCAATAGAGAAATTGGTAAAAATATTCGAGCTGTTGGGACAAGTTAGTGATGTGAAGAATAAAAGCAGTGCACGTCGCTCAAGAATAACTGACAATATTGCTGCTGTAGCCCGAAGTGTAGAAGAAACCCCAGGTTTGTCCATTCTTCGTCGTTCTTTGGAATTGGGTATTCCATAAACGTCATTACACCGTATTTTGGTCGGAGTTGGATGCTATTGATCTGGACAACGTTTACTTTCAACAAGACGGCACTACGTGGCAAACAAGGAACGAAACCATAACTCTTTTACAGGAAAAGTTTCCGGACAGTGTTATCTCTCGAAGAGGTGATCACAATTGGCCACGCAGAACTTGTGATTTAACACCTTGCGACTTCTGTCTTTGAGGCCACGTGAAAGATAAGAACTACGCCATCAGCCCAGCGTCGATTCAAGACCTCAAAGATAGAATTCGTGAGGCTACCGAAGAGATAGCGCTGCCACTTTGCGATTTGTTTATGGAAAATTTCATGAAAAGGATATGGTGCTGTAAGTCGTGGTATGGTCGTGGTGGCCATTTGGCTGATGTTGTTTTTCATTATTAACGGTATACCTTCCTCTTTATTATGGAATAAACATCCGATCATTTATCACAAAAAATGTAATTTTTCTTTGAATACCAAAATAATACCTCCTGTTGGAAAACCCTTTATAATACTTAGCGAAGATACAGTAGCACACATGCATGATTTATGCACTAATATATCTTCAATAGTCCCGCTTAGATTTCTGTATATATTCGAGAATATCTTTTTCAGCCAAAAATATTTCCAAGCATTATCTTAAAGTAGAGATTATAAAGCTCTATTTGTTGTTTTTAATAGATTTAAAGTCTTGGGTATATGTCGTTGTTGTATGGGCACCAGGAAGACGTAAGTCATAAATCTTTAAAGAATTCCCGTAAATTTTTCGAAAATGTATATTTTTCGCTAGTAACATTCACAAATATTTTTAAACTTGGCTATTATAGTGCACTAGCTGAACCCGGTCCGATTCCAATGAAGTCAAAAATTCAGTAGGATAGTCGGCGGATTGTTCTTCGTTCATTACTGTGTCATTCGCATAAACATTGGGAAACGGGAACAGTGATCCAATTCTGTGGTACATTTGGCCTTAAACTTTAAAGTTGTGCATGAAGCCGACGTCATTTGAAGGCATGAGTTGTACTTTTGGATATATTGAAAGAAGTGCGTGGAAATAGGAAATGGCACCGTAAATGTAACTTAGAAGCAGCTCAGGTGGCTCAATAACTGGTGGCAGAATAACTTTACCGTTCGAACAGCACATTCCCTTGAACTTTAAAGGATTCCTTAGGGAACTTCAAAATGCCTTTAGTAGATAGTACCTTTTTTCTCCCACCATATACATTGCATTATCGTAGTACCATGAATATTTGGCTTTGGTGTCGAACCGCCGAATAGGCCGGACTTCACATACGATATCTTACTTTTCGAGTTATTGTAATGGATCCATTTTTCATCGCATGTAATGATTATAGCTTTCAAACATGACTTCGGACATGCAAAATCATGTTTCAAGGTCTCTTGTTTTGAAGTTTGATGTTTTTAAACGCTTTGAAGTTGCTCCTAATGATGCTGCAAACTATTATTGAGCTTCGCAACAATCTTCATGGAGTAATGTCCAATTCTTGGTATTCAACATTTTTTGTCTTCCACATCAAAACCACCACTTCTGAACCGCACAAACCATCTCTTGCATGATAATACCTATGGAACACATTCACCATAAGCTTTGGTGAGTAATGGGTGTGCTTCAGCGGCACTGTTTTATAGCATAAACGAATATAACTCTCTTACTTGTCTTAATTTCAATTAAGCAAAAATTGTATTTATGTCATAAGACAAAATATTTTTAGTAAAATTCTCCAAATTTATTTCGTTTATTTAACAATAATAAATACACAAGTATATAAAGGTCATCCGCAAAAACCGACAGTCTGTTTTGGATAGTCAGAGGAGTTATTGAACCGTATTAGTTTATCGATGAACATTATCTCCACGTTAGAGTAAATAGCATTTGCTATCGCACCATAGTTAGTTCATATAATGCTTTATTTTATTAAAATATAAAAAGCCGTCATTATGGAAAAATTGCACAATAATTTCTTATAAATGCATATACATATTCTGTATTTTATTGACAACCATAAATTATTAAAAATGACATACCTTAAAGAACGTGATTAGCTGTATAGGAAATTGTCCTGTGTCTTAAATGTCAACTAAGTTTTAATTGCAATCTTAGTTCAAAATAAAAGTCCCAGTTTTACTTCGTTACCGACATTTTTTCATATACACCTAACTAAAACATAGACACATACATGTGTACATTGAAACGTATTCATAACTTTGCCTTGTTTAGAAGAGAAACTTTAAATATGGGCATCACATCAAAATTATTATGCGAATGTTGTGTAATTTTATACCATTTTAACGATATCACGTACGTTCGTTAACTAATTCTAACTACAGCTAAATGTTGAACTTCCTACATTCTCAGTCTCATTTATAGCCATCATTATGTTGCTGCCACTGCTACCTAAGTCATGTAAAACAGACACCAGTGAAAACTTGGTAGTAGTTCCAACTGCTAACAAAGATACACACTGGTATATACAGCCACCCAATGATTTAAATTCCTGGAATTATGCTGTGCTTAAAGCATAATGTAATCAACAGTAAAACCAACAACATCTATGGAAAAATGTAACCAAAATAAAAATCCAACTAAACGGAAGTTGTGTAGAGGTCCTTTAACAAGAGCAGATGTAGTAGTAGTAGTAGTAGTAAAGTTTTAGTTGTTGCCAGGAACAGTTAAGGTGAGCATACTGCTACTGCTATAAGTATTTAATAAGCTTTTTTATTAAGCAGCATGGAAAAAACTTCCTTTTCATACTCATATGATGACAATCACGTCTTTTGAAACTGTTGGCTGTTGTTGGTGGTGGCAGTGTTGCTGATATTTTTAGTAGGGAACTAAAAGTAGTCAAAACAATTTCTGGTTCGTTAAACGACAGTAATTAAACTGTAAAACCCTCCACAAACATATGTACTAGGGTGGCAATGAAAAATCATTTTTTGATTTTTTCAACGTATTTGGGCAGATATTGAGTCTTTCAAGGTCTCTCGGCTTCAACTCGTGTGCTACCCAATTTTTCAGCCTTTTGATGATTCCTGCTGCTCGAAAACTCATTGAAATTGCTGCTTAAGCAGCTGCCATTGGTCTTGCAAGCTCTTGTTGAGTTTTTCATATAGTAATGCCTCAAATTCTTGGTGTTTAAACTGTTTTGACTGGCATGGGCGATCTTTGTCTTTCAAGTCAAAATATAATTTATATATACATACAAGGTGGCGCAAAAGTAAACTTCCGATGTTTTTTGGCTGTAATTAAAAAAACAAATTAAAAACTTTGATTCTTCTTGTGGATTATTTTTATTTGGTCTTTTAGTTTTTTTTACATCAAGTCGAGAATATGATGTCATGTAAATGGCCGCCGCCACAGTTTATTGTCATTTGAGCCCTTTTTATGGCATTTTCCATCACTTTGGCCAAAACTTCCGGCGATAGGTCCTCACATTCTTGACGGATATTCTCTTTAAGAGCTGCAAGAGTCTAAGGCTTGTTGACATAAACCCGCGACTTCAAAAAGCGCCACAAAAAGAAGTCTGGAGCGGTCAAATCAGACGATCTTGCTGGCCAGTGCAAATCGCCAAAACGGGAGATTAGGCGCCCGGGAAATGCATCCTTCAGCATATTGGTCAGTAGCTAACAGCTGATGCACCGTCTGGACTTTGTACGGAAACATCTTTAAATCTTGTATTAAAATTCGCTGTAAAGATCGTCGACTGATACCCATTTGGGTGGCACAAGACGATCTCTGAAATCATCAAAGAACAACGAAAAATCGTATAGTCAACGCATTGAACTAGAAAATGCATATTCAATAAAATATTAGGAAGTACGAAGAGCTTCTAGGAGAGACAAAAAGATATCTACCGATGAATTTGCATTTGCCCAGGCAAATGATGCCGCAAGCAAAAATGACACTAAAACTGTTTATGAGATAACGAGAAGATTAACTGGTAGACATAAATCACCTGAACCATGAAATCCAAGGATGGAACTCTGCTAACAAACGTTGATGAGCAATTAATACGATGGAGGATGCACTTTATGGAAACCCTCAACAACAGCGCACCATATCCTGGACCATCCAATGACATGTCCTCTTCAACATTAGGTCAGCTTAACACCAACCCTCCATCTCCAGATGAAATAGAAACCGCTATTAGAAAACTAAAGAAGCACCAGGTTTTGACCGGATTCCACCTGAAATTTTAAAATGCTGCCCGGGTTAAACGGCTTTGTTAATTCATCCACTCTTCGAAAAAATTTGGTACTAAGGAAAATTGCCAGACGATTGGCTTCAAGGAATCCTTATAAAAATTCGAAAAAAAGGGCACCTTTCGCTATGCAAGAAATATCGTGGAATCTCACTTCTTTCTACACCATCCAAAATACTAACAAGAATCCTCCAAAATAGAATACTTAAATAATACAATAGAAACTAAATTGTGTAAGGAACAAGCTGAACAAGTAGAAGAATGCCAAAGTAATTTACCATTCTTTTGTCACTTTTGTAGAGTATACTACCACTTTTGTAGATTATACTACCATAATTGAGAGCATATTCCGTTGGAAAATAAGGGATCTCTTAAAAAACTCTGGTATTCCGAATAAGCTAATTAACCTCATAAGAGCTCAATATGATAACTTTCATTGCAGAGTCTTGCACAGCAACCGGCTCTCGGAACCATTTTTTACGAAATCTTTCTGATTGTTATAGACAATGTTGTAGAAAATACGGTTGCAACTAATCGATGCAGTATCCAATAGAACTTAACCAGTCATCTCGAGGATTTAGACTACGCTGACGACATCTGTTTTCTGTCCAACATTGAACCTATCCAAATTATTATTAAAAGAAGAAAGTGGAAATGGATCGGACACACTCTTAGGAATGATCCATATGCCATTTTAAGCCATACATATTGTTGTAAACCAAAGTTCAAGAATCTGATTTTTTCCGAAAATTGACCTTTGACCTCTGTTTACAAATTTTGCTGAAAATTTCAGCATGTGAGTTTTAGGCAAATCGGTACCATAGTCCGTCCAAATATAGTTCAAATTGAAAACAATTTTTTTTAATACTTCTCATTGCACCCTAATATTATATACCTTTATACTATCATCCAAATATATTCACTCACACATACATAGCTTCTCATTCAAACATGGTCTTACATCTAAAACAGGTCTGCCTAAAACTATGCTAAGCTATTAAAAACTAAAACATAAAACAACATGTTCTGAATAAAACCAAACAAAAAAATACAACGAACGCTAGAAAAGAAAAACAACAAAGAATAGAACATAGTGAGAATTCCAAACTGGCAATGAATAACTTGTTTAAATATTTGTTTAAGCAATAAAAATGTTAATAGACTTAAAAACGCAAATTGTTCTTTGAAAAAAAAACAACAAACATAATAACGTAACGATTCATATATTTCCACAGCGAGGGGCAGATTAATACGAATTTCCTTACAACTTAAAAAATTTGTTCTTTTTACAACTCAGTTTTACACAGGTTCCATTTCACTGAGCCTCACTGTTAATACACATTCATCTGTAAGGTATGCACACACACACTCTCACCCATACTCCCGCACAAATAAAGCTTTTTATAGCACGCAAGCAAAAAGTACAATAATATTTAAAAAAGGAAACACACAAAAAAAAACTATATATAAAGAAATTTTATTAGATTTTATTTTTTTTAATCCACCTAAAAGTAGGCAATAAAAAACATTATATATTTCCTTTCAACGTAGAACAGTTTGTTTTTTATATTTTCACTGGTTAATTTGTTGTTTTGTTTTAGTTGCTGTTGTCGCTATTTTAAGTTGTCGTCATTGTTGTTGTGTGTGACATGAAGAGCAAATGGGCGAGCGAGCTAGTGAGTCAGTGAGCAAGCGAGTTGACGTGTTATGCGTTATAAATGTCATCGTCTAGTGGGTCAACTCATTAATTAAACATGATAATCAAATGCCATAAATCAGTAGGAAATAATTTAACTACAACTAAAAGAACACCTCAAGGGGGTAAACGAAAACGCCTCAAACTAAACAGCAATTTAATTAGAGAACAAGCAAATATAATAAAATTAATTTTTGTAGATACAAAATAATGTGTAATAATGAAGTGCTTATGGTGATTTTTTATTTTTTTTGTTCGCAATTTCTCTTTTTAATATGCTACTTGTATATGTTCATTATAACGGATCACGAAGGTAAAGTGTATAAGATTTCATTTACAAGTGTATAAGATTTCATTACAATCTGAACAAGCAGTGAGCGAAGCTACTAGATTCCGCAGTTGAGTACGCGGAATGTACGTTGGAACAGTCTTTCGAAAACAATTATATTCAGGCCATATCGCACTAGAGAATATCCGTAGAAGCGAATCATCGATAACGAAGACTCAAGTGGCCTCAAATCCGACATATAACACAAGATAGAAATTGCTGTAGAGAGTCTTCGTGAATACGTTTCTCTAATATGAATATTAAAATCCTATTGGCTTTTTATGGTAGAACTAAAGTCAGTCTATTTTTCTGTTTATTCAATGGAAATAGTTTCCTTTTACAATTGTATCGCTAGAAGTTCGTCCTCTGCAGTAGCTTACCCCATCTTGGAGAATCTGCCTAGATATCGGTATAGATCAGAATATAAACCTCGTGTATCTGATAAATTCTTAGCTAATAGCCGAAATCTTAGCCTGCAAAACAATACATTGCTCCAGGAGAGCACACCACTATGTTCGGAATGTTGGTTAAGCTCATGCTGATGTACGGCGTATTCTAAATCAGGTGATGGCCAGTACTCATGGAATGCATTATATTATAACATGAAATACGTTTATAATAGGAATAAGTCAGGCATTAGTGCTTGAAGTCAAAAAGGACATAAAGGCCTTCTTCTGGAGGTTGATTCCTCATAAACACTGCACATCTTGTTGAAAACGGATACTAATTAAAATGTGAGGGTGAATAATTTCCCTTTTTTCCAGAAAAACACTTTTCATTGCGGTATCAATCATCGAGGAGATGCTCAAGCGAATCAATAGTTTTAGATTCCTACCCTCTTCCTCACGAGAAGCTTCAGAATATGCTTCCAAGTAAAATGATTAGATGGATGTTTCAGAAAGCCAAGCGCTTGAAAAACTTTTTCGACACTGTTTAGTCCCATGTCATAAACATCAAGAGCTTCTGATTCCATAATATTCACGAAACCCATAGAGATGACCTTTCGCATGTTTTCTGTATCAAAATACAACATTGAGTCTTGAGTCTTACCGAATCATTAATCCTTTGCCATATTCCTCCAATCTTCGACAGGCTCGGCCTATAATTGAATGAACATGAATGGCACAAATTGTTTTCACCTGCAAAATAATATCTAGGGTTGGATGTTTGACAAAAATGGTTGTTTAGAAAAATACTGAATATAGTGCGAAAAAGGAAGGAGCTTTACGGTACCTCTGAATTTATTTTGTTTTCATTTGATAAGATTCCATCTACAATAAGTCTCTGAGAAAACTTGATATAAATCGAGAGAATTTGATTTCGAACCACATAATTTTTCCGACTGTTAGGATCCAAAATCTCCCTTTGTTCATCCCCTACAAAGCCTATGGAACCACACAATTTGTCTGACTGTTAGGATCCTAAATCTCCCGAGGATCATCCCTTACCAAGTCATATAGAATGAATTGTTCCTCGTAGTCGCTTTAAGTACCCTGGAGACGATCAAATAAACATATCAGTCAAATACTTGTTTGCGTGCAGTCGTTCTATTTTGGCTTAACGTACGCGTTATCGGCAATGATTGATGAAAATCAAAAACTTTTTATTTTTTTATTTGACAACTGATTATTTGACCGTGTCCTGTTGCGATTAACAATCAAATTTCATTTGTTTTGTGTTTGCCTTCATGTGAAGTGCACGGATGAAAAATATTCATATTTTATGTTTTACGACTTTGATTAGCAAGAAAAAAAAAACATCGGTTTCAGTAAAATGTTTGGTAATAATGGAAAAGTGCATGAAAATACAAATGTCTCCAAGGCGTCTTAGACACTTTAGATTGAGTGTTCGGACTTCAATAGAGTTTTGAATCCACTGTCGGACAAAGTAATTCCCACTCCATTCAAGAGAGAAATAAAACCTTTTACTTTCTTGCGAACTATACCAGGTAAATTTAGCTAGGACTTACACAAAGTACACTCATGTTGCTCCAAGCCCAGAGTGACCGTACTTCTGAAGCCACTCTTCGTGAACATGCAGCCACGGAGACGTTATCAGCATATGGAATAGCTATAGAATAAAGTTCCCGAAGTAATAATTTAATCGCCAGATCTCATGTCTCACGATTCGCCATCTTATAGATACAAAGTGTAAGTCAAATTTATAAGGTCTCCTACTTTTCGTTGTGTTTAACCAAAAATACAAAAAGTATTGATTGATATTATGGGCTTAAATAATTGTTGCTCAAACGTTGTTCAGATTTTAATCCTTTGTTCTAATTTGATTACTGTTAGTTCTATTTATAAACCGAAATATCAAAAATGTGAATTTTAAAGTCCCGGTCCACACTGTGAAACATTTGCTGCAAAACATTTTTAAATTCTCTTTTGAAACTGCATTCGTGTCCACACAGTGAAATTTTTGCTTTTCAGTTTTTGACATTTCTGTACAGAACGAATATGAACGAATAAATGTAAATGACATACTCAAAAAAAACTTCATGTACATGAACATAGTACCCTTTTCCATTCCTCTTTCCCCTTTCATCGACAAACTCAAATGTTTTGCAGCAAATGTTTCACAGTATGGATTTGTCCCCATCCATACTGTGAAACATTTGCTTCGACAAAAACGAATATTGTAGAAATTACTCATAATGAAATAGATGCCTTATTTGTTTAAATTGAAATGACCACACAATTCTTCACCAGTATATTTCCAAATTCTTGTTAGTCAAATTTGTGTTAGTTTGAAGGTGGAAGTTATAATTAGCACTCAAAGGATAGCCCCTACTTTAGCAAAGCATTGTGTTGGATTTAGGAAAATAGATTATGGGAGGGAGTATAGAGGAAATAGTGTTTGTGGACCTTTGATTTGAGTTTTCCTATATTGAAAGTGATTAGAAATACTTCAGTAGCAAGCTTATTCCACACAAGAACGGTTCGGATAAAGAACGAATTTCCTTATAATTTGTTACGTAATCTATTGTTCAGTCGACCACGAATTAATGAGCCCTTACCGGAGAATGTGTATTGCTGGAGTACGTGTATTGCACATGCCATTGTAGTATCGGAGAACAGTAAAACACAACTCTCACTGTGGCGATCTTCCAGTGAGTCAATGGAGCTGTCACCGATATGCAAGTTCACCCTCTCCAGTAAGCGGTCGAGTAACTCCAAAATAGACTTCGAAGCACCGCCCCATATATGTTTACTCCTTTTACTCCTACAAGTAGCATAGGGCAGCCACAAGATTATTCCAATAAGTTCAATCTGAATCACAATTGTTTAATTTCATTTCAATGCAGCCGTAAATGGAATATTTCGGTTTCAGTTTGCCGTCTCCAGGAGTATGATGGCCTTCCAATACGTCAACTGCCCTGCGGGCTGCAGTCTATGGTTTTTTTGCACTACCGTTGGGCTTTTTACGCAGTGTATGTTTAATCTAATTCCATTTATGTTTGGGGATTTCAATTGGGATAGTTTATTGACCAGTTTCTGACCAGAGATGACAAATTGAGATTGTTCTAGGCCAGAATATGTGTAGAATCTTTCTCCGACCCATATATGAGATTTGAATTCCATTTTGGGACAGATATAAGTGGTGTAAATAGTAAGAAGAACAGATTGAGTGAAATATTTCCTACACCGTTTTTGAAAACCAAGACACAATGCTTCTTAAGACATTTGAAAAATGTGTTTAATCCAGCGAACATCGCATTGAATTCTCATGTCTTGAACATCAAGAGCTTTTTATTTTTTAATATTTACATCATCCATAAAACAAGATGAAGCAACATGATCTGTCATGGATTAGTGAGTTAACATACAAGTCTGTCGCACAACCCTATTCAGAGATTGTCACAAGAGGATAGTTAAGTGTAACATTTATGTTTCGCTTCATAGATCTAAACACCGACAGGCTCGTTCTATAATGAATATGAATGGCAAATGTTGCAGTCATCTGCAACAGAATAACTAGGGTAGAAAAATTAGTTTCAATTATTTTAGATTCTTCAGACTTTTCTCTAACGATAATGAGCCATAGTGAGTCATGGGTTTTAATAAGTTAATATAGTTGCAAACCTTTTCTGAATTGACTAACTAATTTTGGAATTCATTCCCCCCTTCTCCTTTTCAGCATTTCCAATAAAATGTTTTCTTAGCTATATGTACTCTGGTTTATTTACAGAAAATTAAATAAAAAAGTACACTTGTTCATTATTATTACTTTTTTTTTCAATTTACCATCATTTAATTTGTGTTTATTTTATGCGTTTCCGCAAAATGAAGAACATAAACAAAATTGTAAAATAAAAAATAAATAAAATTACAAACATAGTAAAAAAAAAAAAAACTGAAAAAGCAAATAAAATTACTTGTTTAAGTAATACAATTTGCGTTTTTAGTGGGCTCACTAAAGTGATTTTTTTCCGTTTACTTGGTTCTTATTTATTTTTTTTTTTTTATCGTATAAGGACACTCATTCGAATACATATTTATTTATTCTCGCAGTCATTCGTTTCATATTGTGGTGGTTTAATTGTGCTTAAGTAAATACATTTTAAATTAAATGTTATTTTTTTATTTTTATTTTTTTTTTTTTGTTGTTATTACGGCGGTTACTTTATTGTAGACACTTAATAAATGTGAGGGTGATTTCATTTGGCCACTTGAAAAATTCTATTAAAGTTTTCTATTTTTTTTTTTATATCTTTTACTGTTTTTTTTTTTACAGAAGACAATTTATTAAGGGTACTTGAATTGGAGGTTTGAGATTCTAGGAAATGAAAACATTTGTACTTTATTTTCTTTGTCGTGGCAAGAAGTATGGCAGTGATTAAGATAATAATAAAAAACAATTTTAAATGGTTACAAACATAATTGACTAGGCCGGTAATTAAAGACCACTAGAAATGCTTAAATGTCGGGTGGGAAGTTTCTTTATTTGTGACCTTACAAGCAAGAATATTATATTTAATAGTGCTAAATTATATCGCTCATTGGCCACAATTAAGGCATGCTTTGTTAGTCTCCTGAAGGATGGATATGATAATAATATACTCCAATGTGGTATTCTTCAAATCTTTAGATGCTTAAATTTAATGTTTTAACATTTACAAAGAAAACTCGAAATTGTATGATGAAGACAAATTTTAAACTCGAATTGGAATAAAATTTGAATGGACTCCGGTAGCTATAAAATTAGTAGTTATAAAATTTGAAACTTATATAGATCGATAAATATTTTAATCAATGGGTTGATATCTTACTAACTTTTGGTGAATTTAAGTTACACAAGGGGAATATATAAATAATAATATTTTCAAAATCACAGCATTTCCTTTTTAAAAAACAAGATGTGTCTATTCTTATATACCATTCACCAAAATTGGCAAAAATGGTGAACAAAAATGTTTGGAAAGAAATTTTGGTGAAAAATAGGTGCAAAAGTTGTGAAAAACTTATTTTTGGTGAGAAAGAAATTTTGGTGAAAAAATGCTTGAAATCTAATTTTGTTAAAAAAAAAAAATTTTAAAGAAAAAAATTGGTGGAAAAAAATTGGAGGTAGCTGCGGTTTTATCCCGATTGTAAATAGCAACCGAAACAGTACATGGCTATATCGACTACGCTATCTATATTGATCCAGGGGGCTAATTACCGCAGTCGAACACGATCGAATATTTATTCGAACGTGCGAGTTTATTTTATTTTTGGGATTCTTTTATACGATATCGAATAAAATATATAAAAAATTGTAATGCTTGTGCTCGATAACGAACGAGTTTTTACTCGAACGTTAATAAGCGTTCGAAATTTATTTCGATCACGAGTGCGAGAATTTGCCCCCAGATCCGCAAGGCTCCGTCCTTTCTCCTACTCTATTTCTTATCTTTATAAACGACCTTCTATGTCAAACTTCCAACCATATCTACTCTTTTGCAGATGGCAGCAACATTTGCCATTCATATGCGTTCAATTATAGACCAAGCCCGTTGGAGATTAGGGCAATGAGGCAAAACATGAATGATACGCTTAACCAAGATCTTGTGACAATCTGTGAATGGGGTTGTGCGAATAGAGTCGATTTTAATGCACGCAAGACTCAATGTTGTATGTTACTACACAAACGCACAACAAACCATGTTGCTCCATCTGTTTTTATGGGTGGTGTAAATATTAAGGAATCAGAAGCTCTTGATGTTCTAGGCAAGATTATTCAGTGCGATGTCCGCTGGACAAAACACAATTTTCGAGTGTCGAAAGAAGCATTCATGTGCCCCGGTTTTCTAAAACGGTGTAAGACATATTTCACTCCATCTGATCTTAACATTTACACTACTTATATGCAACCGAAAATGGAATACAACTCATGTGTGGGCCGGTGCTTCAAAGTCTATTTTAGAGTTACTCAAACGCGTACATAAAAGGGCGAAGGTACTTATCTGTGACAATAAGGTATCAAGCTCTATTGTCTCACTGGAACATCGTCGCAATGTGGGTTGTGTTTCACTGTTATATCAATACTACAATGCAATATGCTCTGCTGAAATTAGGAAACATATTCCCGAGATCTGTAGTTTTTTACGCAACACACGTTCTTTGGCAAGGGCTCATCAATTCGTTGTCGACTGGACAGTGGATCGCACAACACATTACAGGAAAAATTCGTTATTTAGCCTTACTGTCCGTATGTGGAATAAGCTTCCTCCTGAAGTCTTTCCTGTCACTTTAGATATAGGAAAATTCAATTTAAATGTCCACAAACACTACTCCCTCCCATAACCTATTTTCCTAGTTCCAACAGAATGCTTTGCATGAGTAGGCGCCATCCCCTGAGTGCTGGTCCAAGAAAAAAAATATATGTAGTATATACATTCCGTGATGTCAATTTTTCATTACTCTGGCTCATAAATCAGTCTGAATTTGCCCGGTGGCATGGGTTATGTTGTCTTTGAGGACCGCTTTGGCTTGTGGCTTATTCACATGGACCATCGACCTAAGAAAACTCCACAAGAAAAAGTCTAGCTGGGTCAAATCGTACGATCTCCGTGGACAGTCTTAAAATTGCTCGTCCATCTATCATCTAATTGAAGGAAAACAAAAGTTGGTAGTCGTCAACCTCTAGAGCTTGCCGTTGAAGGTGGTGGCATTGCTAACGTCATTCTCAAAGAAATATGGATCGATGACGCCGCCAGCCCAAAATCCACACTAAATAATATTTTCTCTTTAGAAAACTAAAAATATATTTCGCTTAAAAAAGTAAAAAAACAAAATAAAATACAAATTTGAGGTTCCGGAATTTCTCTCAGAAAAGCATTTTCAAAAGTTTTTGCCCATCTAAACTTGATTCGTTTGGATTGACTCTGGAGCGACCCAAAGTCAAATAGTCCTTTCCCTCCTGATAAACGAACCCGGGTACCCTTATATATCTTTTTATATTTTGTATGAAAAAAGTAAAAAATTTAGTAATTTTATGTTTATTGGTTATTTAGAAAATATTTTACTGTTGCATAAAAGAAATAAAAACAGTTAATATCTAGTGCAGCGTGCAGCAATAGTTCCGCTATCTGTATTGCACATTGGTCGTTAACAGCCAACGCGTATTTTGCCTGTTTTTCGATCAGATTTTGGATCACTACTCACGCGAAGGTACCAGCGAGCCTTTATTGCCAATCGTCCTGTTTTATCTCGATTAGTTGTAACCGATGGTCCTGCAGCAGCCTTGCAAACTTATTTAGGAATGGTTTTATTTGTTATAAGCTTTATTTTGATTATTATTGCCTGTTTTGTTTATATTAGTTGACAACTACATATCAAGTGATGTACAAAATCCTCGACAAGAGCTTTGATTTTTCTGGTGAATGGATGGAGGCTGGAGTATACGTAAATTGCACCCACGTCAATCATGTTGAAAAATCGTCAAAGTCCATCTATTTGTTTTGCATTGTGTGGTATGTTTAGACGCCATCTGGTCAATAACATCTACTCCGTCTTTTTGTTTTTTTGGAGAGGTTGTTAATCTACTATTTTCCAATAATATCTGGCTCCCCTCGTGTATACTTAATACAAATGATAACAGACAAAAGTGTTCCGTTTTTGCTGAAACAATATTGTGGTTTACCTATATTGCCATTGGGTTTCGCCGTAGCTCTGTTGGAATATAGGATTTGTTTTGTCGAAGGGTTCCGATTTATTCCCCTAACTTGTAGCTTATTGGGGAGTGAAGTAAAAAATTGTCTGTTGGAATAATCAGGAATAATTGTAAATTCCTGACTTTTTTTAAAACTCCACCAGATCTAGAAGAATGTTTTCTCCTACATTTACATATCGCTGACCACCAGGTGGCTAGCCTGTATATATGATTCTATTCAAAGAATAGTTATTAGCTGCGTTACACAGACAACATGTTTTAATTCTGTATTTAGCTGGCTTTGAGAGTATATATTGAGTGAATCTGATTCTGCTTCTAAATGGAAATAACTGTCTGTCTGCTGTCACATTTCAATCTGGAAAATAATTTAAACGTAGATTCTGCATCAACATATTCCAGATATCGGAGATAAGAGCTGCTTTGTCTGTTTATAAGCATCAAGATCTTCCACTGAAATCAATAAATTTAGATTATAACGGACAAAAAAACATACACGGGTACCTGGGTACCCTTGCAGGAGTCTACGTGTTCCGTACGGTTAGGGTTAAACTACACATATATTTACACATCTATGTGTTAAGTAAAAACGAACTTTTTTTATTTAATTTGTTTCATCATTATTTTTTTTAATTTTTTAGAAAATTCAAATCGAAAGAGTTCTGCTTACTCGATTTTTAAACCGCAGATAATTTCTCTTGATCAAATTAGACAACTAAAAATTTATATTCTTCTATAGAAATATACGCTGTAAAGAAATTGCTAGTTATTATTGTTGTAATATTTAAAAAAGAAATAAAGTTGTTAACATTTTCGATATATGTAACTCACCTTTATTACTTACTGTTTTTTGCTGACAATTTCTTTAAATTGTTTAAGTTTTACGATTATACATACCTTTAAATATAGTGATACATTTTCTCAAAGTCTCTATCATTACCAGTATATATTTATGTAAGCAAAATTTTGGGTTTTTTGTAGATATTTTAACCGGATTCGGATGTTGTTTAATTTCCTAAAATCATAAATTCCTTTTTGTCGATTACCAGCTCCACCAACAACAATGCAGTTTCCATAAGTATCTCCAACAATAAAAAAACAAACAAACCCAAACAACACTACAACAACTACATCCACATACCGTGTTTTAGTGTGAGGATATTTTGTGTTTTTGCCTTGATTTTTGCTAAAGGAATATAATTTTCCACCAGGGGTACTGGCAACATCCGAAAATCATAAACAACAATGACATTTTATTTCGTTGGTTCGTTTGTTCATGCAGTAATACGCACTTATTTGGTTGTTACTACTGCCGGTTAAAAAAAGACTCATCCACGCATACAAACGCCCTCTTCCATACATATAGATATATATGTAAGTATATACATACTTATATATACACAGAATTGTACGTGTTTTTATAAAACTCAACAAGATTTGTTTGGTTTTTTGTTTTTCTTTATGTTTGTTGTCTCTGTTAGTGTATCTGCTTTTGAAGCAAAATTCAAATTCCCGGAAAACATTTCACAAAAAAAAACAGGGAACCAAATATATAATCATTTTCGGTCATTGTCGACCTAAAATCATGCTGTTCTATATGTATAAGATCAGTAAAAAATTGATTCAAGATGTAGTGGATAAACTATTTAAAAAATAAATGTGATAACATTCATGTTTTTCGATTTTTTCATATAAAAGCTTGTGTGTTCTTTATTTTTAAAAACACATAACTAGCAATATTTTGCATTAGTTGGGGAGCATCTTGACTTTAAACTACCATAACTCTGCTAGTTTCCAACCGATGTTTACAAATTGTTTAGTGTTTCAAAGGGTTAACCAATTTATGTCCAACAAAGTAAACAAATATTAAATTGTGGTACTTTAAGCAGCGGCTGAAAACCATCGTTTAAGGGACCTGTCTGTCAACAAGCTGATAAACAAAAAATCATCGACCGGAAAGCGTTTAGAAAATGATGTGGGAGAACTCATAACATCGAAAACTCAACAAGTTAGACTATGGGAAAGGTTTTAGTTCAGTATGCTATCAACGTCTACTGCTCAATGTCAACACATTTTCGAATGTGATTCTGTGCCCTGAAATAGGTGAAATTAATGAAGCGATAACATCTCTCAGACCCAACAAATCTTCTGATTTGGTTATTTTCTCCCCATAATTGCTTACGACCGATCGAATAACCAGGGCACGAGTGCTGAAACCCACTATTAAAGAATTTTGGGATCATGAACCATGGCCTGCATATGTGTCTGATGGAATCATCATAAATCCTCCCAAAAAATTTAATGAATTAGAGAGGCATAACCTTCTCCCATCTCTAAGAAACTGGCTTTCGCTCCGGAAAATCTTGTGTTGACCATGTAAATAGTCTTAGTAATCAGTGGAATGGATATCACTATTATATCTCGTATTTATAGACTTTGAAAAGGCTTTTGACACACTCAATCAAGAAATAACACAGCTAATGAAAGCCCTGTACAAGAATACCACTTGCCGTGTGTTACATGAAAAACAGCTGAGTAGCAAGATAATAGACAAGGTTGTATTTTATCACCTCTTCCTTTTAACTGCGTCCTCAATGCTGTGATACAGAACGCAACAAGCCAACAAGATATTATGTGGGACTCACAATAACGGTTGGACGACTTAGATCATGCCGTTGGTATATATCTACATATCCACTCATTGTCAAATATGCAGTCGACAATTTCCACCATCAGTGAGATCGCAGGACAGGTTGGGCTGAAAATAAATATACCCAAAACAAAATCGCAGATCGCCGCTTCTCCGTATTTGAACAAGATATTGAAGATGTAAAGTCCTTCTGCTACTTCGAAAGCGCAACTGATACAACTGGTGGCTCAACAGCAGATATATTCAGTCGCATAAATAAGGCACGGAGTGTTACATTCGGTTTGGAAATCGTGTAAACCCACTGAGCATTTTACTTGAATTCAAGTTGAAAGCAAGTGTAATTTAAACCTTTATTCCAATAGCATTTCCATTAAAAAGGAAAAATATTTAATTTTTTCAAATATTTTTCAAGTTTAAAACATAATTACATTTGCATTCAAGTCAAATTCCAACAAAATGTTCAAGTGCTTGAATTTCTGGTGATTATTTAATTTTGAAATTATTTAATTCCAACATAATATCTACTCTGTTGTATAGATGCGAGACCTGGAACATGGCATCACAAGATACAAAATATCTTCAAGCGTTTCTTAACAAATGCCTCCGCAAGATCTTACTTAATTTCTGACCTGTAATAATAGCCAACAACCAAATTTGGATGGAGGCAAACCAGCAGCCTAATAAAACAGAAATAAGAAACCGGAAATGGAGTGGGATAAGTCACACCCTACGAAAACCAGATGATGACATTGTCAAGAAAAACATAGACTTTAACAGCAGTTAGGAGACCTGGAAGCGACAACTAACAACTGAGCTTTTGAGATTGCGGATGAAGTGGAACGAAGTCAAGAATCGAGCCAACGATCGAGATTATTGGAACTACCTTGTTATGGCCCTATGCTTCCTCGAGGAGTGAAAGGAATTTTATTTTAACCGACAAAACACAATTGCTACATGAGAACCCCTGCATATCTTGTTCGTTCGCTTTTGTATCACTGATGTATTTATTGCGATTTTGATTACCAGACCTAAACTATGCCAAATTTTTTTCCATTATTTGACAATCTTTTTCAGCGATACCACAATTCAAGCCACATAATACTACCGAAATATTATTATAGCTTTCACCACTCGAGAATTACAATCCTTTTGTAATTTCTACAATTTTCATTAGCTTTCTCATAAATTATTTGTATAATCTGAATCCTCAAACATATATAGCACATTCGAAATATTCATGCCTGTTTGTCACTCTGCCCAAACTTAAGGTTGCTGTTGCAAATCGGGAAAATAATGGTAATGGAAGTTTCAATCAAAAGTGAGTTGAATTTATTCAGTACATATGAGAGAATTAACTCGTATGAGTTACTACAGTGATAAGTTTTCCTAAATAACAATATTGTTGGTCTTTCTACATAAGTAAAGGGTTTTTCAACAAGAGAAGTTATTTTGAATCACCCGGTATTTCGGTAGCTGTCACTTTTGAAGCTTTTATTCTTTGACATTTGACAAGTAGAAACACGCCATAACTGAAAATGGAACGATACACGCTTCAACAACGCATTGAAACTATTTAAATTTACTACAAAAATGCTGAAAATCTTGCAGTCACAGTTCGCAAAACTAAAGCATTTCTGGGTCGTCGTGAAGCACTTTGTCGGACCGCAATACAGAAATTGGTGGAAAAATTCAAGCTGTTGGGACAAGTTAGTGATGTGAAGAATAAAGCTCGTGCACGTCTCTCAAGAACAACTGAGAATATTGCTGCTGTTGCCCAAAGTGTTGAAGAAAATCCAAGTTTGTCTATTCCTCGTCGTTTTTTGGAATTGGGCAGTCCACAAACGTCATTACACCGTAGGTTATGATCAGAGTTCGATAATACTGATCTGGACAACGTTTAGTTTCAACAAGACGGCGCTACGTGCCACTCAAGCAACGAAACCATTACTCTTTTACGAAAAAAAGTTTCCGGACCGTGTTATCTCTCGAAGAGAAGATCACAATTGGCGACTGAGATCTTGTGATGTAACACCTTGCGACTTCTTCCTTTGGGGCCACGTGAAAGATAAGGTCTACGCCTACAGCCCAGCGTCGATTCAAAAGCTCAAAGATATAATTCGTCAGGCTATCGAGGACATAGAGCAGTCAATTTGCGATTTGGTTATGGAAAATTTCATGAAAAGAATATGGTCCTGTAAGCGTGGTATTGATGACCATTTGACTGATGTTGTGTTTCATTATTAACGGCATACCTTCCTTTTTATTATGAAATAAACATCCGATCATTTATCTCAAACAATGTAATTTTTCTTTGAATATCAAAATAACACCTCTTGTTGGAAAACTCTTTATGTTCATTAGCCTAAGGATGTATATCCTACTCTCAAATGGATCACATTGCGATTAATTAGTTATATGAGGAGATAGATTTGTTTAAAATTAGCCTTCATATTAAATAAAAGTATCTACAATCTACCGAGGAGTAGGACTTATTCCTTGAAACAGCTGCCAGTATATCACTTAGCCTGCAGTAAAGAGTAGACATCAAGCTACTGTTAATCAGATTTTCGACAGATTAGACATCCGAGAGGTGGGCATAACCTACATATTATCAGGATACACGCTGCTACAAAACATACTACACACACTTGACGACATTCACACACATGGTCCAGAAAAAGGTGCCAGAAATTGACATTCAACCCATAATAATTATCAATTACAAAGCCATATTTAGGATACAATTATCTAAAATGTTTGTCCATTGGTAATACTCACGAATGATATCGAAGAGGAAATCATAAGTAATACAAATGGGAACTTATCAAGATGTAAAAACTGTGTGGTTAAACTAAACATTGTATGAAAAATTGAATTTGTGCACAAATTATTAATACCCTATTACTGAAGTCACTAAATGGAAGAACATTACATATTTCATCCACAAAGTTCCTGTGTAAATCACGTACTTGACAGGCTAAGTCGAATGTTTTGCCAAACAAACATTTAAATCTGATCAAGACAATTTACCAAAGCGCATGCTTCACTTAAACTATGATCATGCTCCAAGCAAAAGGGTTTCCATCATTCTTTCATTGCATGAATTTCTTTCATTGCATGAGGATGTAAGGAAGGAATAATCCAGATTTTGATCTCAACAATTCTGTAATGATTACATCAATACCAAGCTATATAAAATGCTTGGGATTGTAAGACAGTACCACTCACAACACGGCCGTTAATGGAATTTTGGGTTTCTTTTCGACATTTAGAATAACCGAAGAATGCCCAGGGATAACTTTGTAGCTGAGGGGTGCAATGATGCACGATTTACCCCTTTTCTGGCATTCCTCTTGCGAACTGTAAGACGCTTTCTTTTAATTGAAAGTGTATGGACAGTACGACATGCAGCTGTTTGGAAGAGTTGAAAACTTTTGCGTTCAAAAGTGTTATAGCATCCATGGATACCATATATACTATAAAAATTGCCTGCATATTATGAAATAAAACGCAATTACATGTCACTGTAGCAAACACCGCACGCGGCCATGAATGCCTATATTTCTATACAGTTGCATAGATTATAAGTAAAACAAAAAACATGATGTTATTTGGTGATGTTTGGTTTACAGCCGCTACCTGTGATGATGTTCTATGTTCTGTTGATAACAACCAAACATAACAACACAACAATAACGGGTCACCAGTCTTCCTGTCCATGTCCGTGTGCAGCAAATAGACACACCAACCAAACAACCAACCAACCAACCAGTCAACAATCAGACACTGTTAAAGTTATTGGTAAACTAATGTTCTACAACTGACAACACATGCTGACTGGAGTGAACCGAATGACTGCCTGTTGGTCTGGTAGACTGGCTACTTTTGGTATGTTTACATTATACTCAGTCCCAATAACAATTTGATAATAAAAAGAAGTCCAGAATGGACAGTGTGTAACTGTTGTTGTTTGCTTTCGAATTGCTTTTTGGTATGTGTTTATATATCCGTTTTTATGTTGCAATTACAACCACAACAATATCAACTGCCTGCTCGACATTCTCTCGCTGTCTCCGGTTTATGTGCGAATGTTGGGGTTTTGTGAATGTCTCTATGACTCTGTGCACAGGCAGGCAGGACTCTATGAAATGTCCATTGAATTGCTGTTTATTGTTTGCATCAGATATGACAAGGAATGCAATACATTTTAGATACATGTACAAAACAAAACACAGACACAACAACATCGACAATGATAATACAAGAATCAAGGTTGTAGAATTTTATTAGGGAAATTGCCACCAAATTAATGTTGATAATTTTGTATGCAAAACTTAAAGTTTTATGCTAAATGACCATGTAGATAAATCTGTTAAAAATGTATTATCAGTAATTTGTGTTTTTGTGTTTTTATATTTTTAAGGGTGGTACATAACAAGAACCTGCTAATAGATAATACAAATTGCATAAAATCATCACACAGAACAGGCGTCTCACTGCCTTCTTAGCTATACAATATTTGACTAGGTTAGATTCTCTCAAGCCTATTTTCAAATGGTTCACTTGTACCCATTCACAAGTGATCCCATTATGATATTCTGGGTATTAATAGCAGGCCTCTTAATCAACGCGCCAAATCTATTGGGAATATGGCTTAAAACTGCGGGATTTACAATTAATGGCGTATACGAATTGAAAGCGAGAAAAAATTTTGCTTTTTGTCCACATAAATAAGTCTCCTGATAAGGGCCTAATGGTGTACCAGCGCTGGTCTTGAAGCAGTGTTCTTCGACGCTAGCTCGTCCATTAGCTCACCATTAGCACTTTATACCGTGCCGGCAAATTTCCTGTATGTTGGAAGGTTGCTAATGTAACGCCAATTCCTAAAATGGTAGAGGCTAACAACCCTGAACATTATCGCCCAATAGCAATTTGTTCTGCACTTTCCAAAGTTATGGAAAGTATGGTTAACTACCATCTTGTGAAACATTTGGATTCCAACAATTTACTCAGCGACCGGCAGTATGGCTTTCGTAGAGCCAAACTATCGGAAAAATGGTGTCGTTCCATACACCGTTTTGGCGAAAGTAAAGTGGTGGCTCTAGATATTTCAAAAGCGTTTGATAGAGTATGGCATGGTATGCTTTTAGCAAAACTTATTGCTTTTGGTGTCGGTAATAACTTCTCTCGTTTTATATCGAGCTTTCTCAGAGATCGCACTATACGATTTGTTATAGATGGAATCTCATCAAACGAGTTCAAGTTCAATTCACGGGTACCGCAAGGCTCCGTCCTTTCTCCTATTCTATTTCTTGTTTCCCTAAGCGACCGTATACGCCAAAAATCCAACCCTATCTACTCTTTTGCAGATGACAGCAACAATTGCCATTCATATGCGTTCAATTATAGACCAAGCCCGTTGGTCTATAATTGATCATGATTGCTCAACTGATCATGTTGCTCCATCTGTTTTTATGGGTGGTACAAATATTAAGGAATCAGAAGCTCTTGATGTTCTAGGCATGAGTATGCAGTGCGATGTCCGCTGGACAAAACACATTTTTTGAGTGTCGAAAGAAGCTCTCAAGTGCCTCGGTTTTCTAAAACGGTGTAAGACATATTTCACTCCATCGGATCTCCTTACTATTTACACCACTTATATGCGACCAAAAATGGAATACAACTCTCATGTGTGGGCCGGTGCTTCGAAGTATATTTTGAAGTTAATCGACCGCGTACAGGAGAGTGCGAAGGTGATTATCGGTGACAGTAGGTTATCCAGTTCTATTAACTCACTGGAACATCGTCGCAATGTTCGTTGTGTTTCACTGTTCTACCGATACTACAATGGTATGTGCTCTGATGAAATTAGGGAACTTTTTCCCGAAACCCAACGTTTTTTACGCACCACACGTTCTTCGGCAAGGGGTCATCAATTCGTTGTCGACTGGAGAGTAGATCGCACAACACATAACAGGGAAAATTAGTTCTTTAGCCGTACTGTCTGTATGTGGAATAAGCTTCCTCCTGAAGTCTTTCCTGTCACTTTCGATACAGGAAGATTCAAATCAAAAGTCCACAAACACTATTCCCTCTTTCCTCCCTCCCATAACGTATTTTCCTAGTTCCAGCACAATGCTTTGCATGAGTAGGGGTCATCCTCTGAGTGCTGGTCCAAGAAATAAAAAAACGTAGTTATATAGCTAGTGTAAGGTTTCCAATTGGCACTTTTCAAACTGCTGGGATGTATGTAAAGGTAACACTTTAGTATCACAAAATCGGGGAATATATATCTAGTATAACAATGCATATTAAATCATGCTAACCGTCTGAACGTAAACACTGATAAATCTCAACCTACCGTTAATTGATAATTAATCATTAAAGGCTTTCAGTATAAAGCATTTGATATATGTATTTTTTCCTAACTATGCTAAACAAAAATTGAATACCTTTTTACATCTGTTTATGAAAAACGAAAAAAACTTCTTAATCATAGTTTTTCTTCATTGTTTGTCTTGCCGTTCTTTGTAATACAAAGTTTGTATCTTATAACCATTAAGCGACTTTTAAGAATTGTCATTTGTATGAAAATGCAAATTTATGGCTTATTTGGTTTTTGTTTTCTTTGGAGTATGTGTTACAAGTGTAAGCATGTATAAAGGACAAAGGTACTGTGCTTTGAATTTTTGTGTTAATGTCAACCCCTTTTTCTATTATCACCCTTTCATTCATTTACATGAGGAAATCTCTGTAACGTTATTTGCCACCTCTATTCAAGCGTTTGTTACCTTTCTCAGAAAATGTATTTTATCTCTTGGGTAAACAATGTAAAATCTATAAAAGTGATTTCATTAAAAATCCCTTATTTCGTATTTAGAGATAAACATTAGTGTTGATTGTATCGTTTACCGAATTCATTATAAAATCCCCCAGCTTTTTTTGCCTGAATTGGGTAACATAAAGGAACCGTTAATGAATATTATGAGTTTTTAATAAGTTGTATTGTAGAAGAGACATTTTATGTCGGTGTCCAAGATTTTTATAGCATTAGTTTAAAACTGTAAGCTCTAAAAGGTTTAATTTTAAAAATACAGAAAGTTTTCTAATTGATATAGAAAAAATCATGGCCAATCAAAATAATATACTTAAAAAAACTAAAGTTACGTACACACGGTTGTCAGATTGTACAATATTGTCTGAAAATTTTTCAGAAAATGTCTAGCAACCGTGTGAACTTATAATTTTTGTCTTACAACGTTGTCAGAAAAAATATTGACAGTACATTGTAAGACAATACTATTGTCAGACATCTGACAATCGAGTAAACACCTTACGTTGCTAATAATATTTCATTTTACTCCGAGCACATTTCCAGATCTGACAACATTGTAAAATCTGACAACCGTGTGTACGTAGCTTAAGGCATTAAAGTGTAATTGGTTAAATTTGGAAACGACTTTTGTTTATATAATGATGTAAATTAGTTTGAACTTTTGGGGTCTTCGATGTTCTCATCGAACCAAATACTGAAAATTTGAGAAAAATCGGAAAACGTTTAGAGGTTGCACGTATTATTTAATTTAAAAAAATTTTAAAAATCAAATATAGAAAAATTTTGGATTTCTTTTACCTACAAATGTTTGAATATAAGCATTACCCCTCTTAGGGACATTTGGCTTCCACAAGGCATCTCTATCTTATACGACTTGTGGCAGTAGATTTTCTCGTATACTGTCCCAGTTACTGGATTATCGTGCGTCTCCATGTTCGATGTTGCCATTAGATCCCGTCTTTTTTGTTATTTTTGTATCACCCGTTAAACGGTTGTTGTTCCAGCTAAGTAGAACTGCTGTAGCAGGTCCTATGATACATGTTAAGATGTTGCCAGTCTGTTGTTATTATTGCCTTGTATCAGTTTCGCTAATCGGTTTTTGTTCCAGTCTTGCCCAATCTTGTACACCCTTCACCAAAGTATATTATAAGATAAATTAGAAAACAATTTTTGGTGAAAAAAATTATGGAATTTAAAGAAATTTTCGGTCACAAATTTGTTAATTTGTTTTCGTAGCCGAGGTACAGATCCAGGTCAACCATTTGGTGAGGTGAAAATAAAGTAAAATAATTTTACATTTTTCTTGTTTTTCCTTTTTTATATTAAAAAATGTCGGTTTTGGGATTGCAAAATTTCACTCCCTGGACCCGCGCCTGTCGTGGCCTGTTTAATTTCATTGTTACGCAGTCGTAAATAAGCAGACTAGTGATGGTTAGGCTATGTTCCATGGGCAGCCACTCTTCAAGCAGCTCACTTGGGTCCATTGTGGTACCCAAGGGTAAACAGCTGGCTAATTATCATACGTCCATTGTTTCCAGGCTAAACCAACCAGATTCCGTGATGAAGGAGTCGATTCATCTAAGACTCATCCTTGATAACTCATCTAAGCATGATAGGAATGGAATTCCGCGAATGCGTTCCCTCAGGTTTATCAGAGCCGGGCATTGGCAGAATAGGTGGTACACCATCTCCTCCTCTTCCTCATTGTGACAGCTCCTACAGTAGTCATTGTACCGTAGACCCAGTCTTTTAGCATGTGTCCCAATTATACAGTGTCCTGTAATGAAGGAAACAATTAGCCTTATTTGCTTTCGACGAAATTTCATCATATACGGGCCAAGTAGAACTCGATATAACACAAGATGACTTGTTGGTCCACCTGCTTTGCGCAGACTCTTATAGTATCTGCTGTACCGCCATCATGCATTTAACAAGGGAAATACCAGAAAAGGGCTTGATCTCCTCATCATCCATTATCGCACCCCTTTTGGCCAATTTATCTGCTATACAATTAGCCTGATTTCCATCGTGACCAGGGACCCATATAAGCGTTATCCTATAATGTCTCGCTATCTCATTAAGGGATACCCGGCATTCCTCGGTTAATCTAGATGTCGTGAAGACACCCGCTATTCCGTTAACGGCAGCCTTGCTATCAGTAAATATGCATATATCGCCAGATATTTGATAAGACCTCAGCCGGTTGGATGTGCGTTTAATGGCCATAACTTCCTCCTGAAGAGCCGTACAGAAGTTAGAAACCTCCTCCGACCCCACTGCCCCTTTTCGAGCCGTCAGTATATACCCTTATGACATCGTCAAGGGGGGAAGAGTCCGCGCTGCCATAAATCCCTATTCGGAATTATAGTACGGAAATGCTTATCGTAAAAAGGTTTTGCGATGCAGTAGTCGACATTACTATGTAGGTGTCCATAGTAGTTCAATATCCTAGAGTGCCCATGGTCTTTTCCAGACCACGAAAGCCAGCATTCAGTCTCACACCAGAGTTGATAGCCATTTGTATCACCATCAAATTAACTAGTAACCAGTTCAAAATTGTTAAAAGTTCCTTAGAGGGGGTAGACCTTATAGCGCCTGTAATCAGTATCGCGATAGTCCTGAAAACTCGTTCAACGGCCTTCCAGTGAGTAGCATTGTCCAAAGCGTGCTATCATAGCAACACTCCATAGATCCAATTGATACCCTTCGGCATAATACCCCAGTTAGTATCAATTGTCCTTATTAATCCTGTTTTAAACATTCAAATTCCAGGATAATCTTTTATCCAAAATGATGCCAAGTTACTTCGCATTATCCCTGACCTCAAGACTAATTCCATTCAGTCTTGTTGGTCCAAAGTAATCGATCTTATACCTCCTAGTGAAGAGAACCAATTCCGTTTTTTGTGGGTTCACACTAAGTCCACTCGAAATACTCCACTCATTCAGTGAACTTAATGCCGATTCCATACAACTAGATATTGTATTCAGAAATTTACCAGATATAAATACTGCTTCATCATCAGCAGTGTTGCCAGTTTAGCCTTTTTAAGGCTAAATTTAGCCTTTTTATTTACTCTTTAGCCTCGAAATTTTGGTTTTAGCTTCGTGGCTTTTTTCTAGCCTTTTTTTAATTTTTTTAGAAAAAACCACGAAGCTAAAACCAAAATTTCGAGGATAAGGATAAATTTATATTTGTGAGACATTTTCATTTTAATTCATTACTGTTTTTCATTTAGCTTTTCAATATACTCAAGAATTGTGCAGTATTAAAAGAACAAATAACAATTGCCAATACCAAGTGTTTCAAAATGAAATATAGTATTTTATATCTGAAAGCTATAAATGTCCAGCAAATTCGCTCTCAAGTCAAAATTGTTATTACACAATATATTCATCGTTATATAATGGACAAGAGCCCCACGAACTCTAGAAGGCTTGTCATACTCGATGGCTGTCATTTGAAATAGCCGTTAAACGTATTGTGAATCTGTGCTTCGAGTTAAAACCAGCAATGCTTCAAAGCCAAACATTTAAGTGATTAATATACTGATTATAATTTGGTGTATTATTTTTTTTTTAAACCAGTAAGCAATTCAGCGGATCCAACAAAGCTGTTTTCTAATTTAAAATTTCTTCTCCATAGTTTAATTAGTGACGATTCTGAAAAAAATAATACGGCAAATTAAACTGATTGAGCAATTGCGACAAAGATTTTCATATGAAAACTCTTCGCTAAATCGATTTTTTATCCATTAATAATACACTTAAAATAGTACTCGTAAAATCAAAAAAATATATTATGTATGTGAAAAATAGTAAATGCTTAGTACTTAAATTAAAAAAAAACAAAATTTAAGATTTGTCTGTATAAAAATATATATGGGGCATTTATTGTCAAGTGAACCCTCTTTTGAAATCGATGTCTTCCGATAGTTAGTTCTATTAGATAGTAATTCAGACACAATTTTTCAACAAGATCGGTCAAAAACTTTCTGAGTTAGATGGGATCAGAATTTGACATTTTGGCCAAGCAGGTGTTTTTTCTCATCCATGTAACTTATTACCTATTGTTCTTAGCAAAATGTGTCCCAAATAGTTTACATAGCTAATTCTTCAATCTTTCATTTCTTTTGACTTTTTTTGCAAAATCTAAAACTGTTGAAATTTTTTTTCAAATTGGGCCCTTTTTTTATTTGTATATTTATTATTTATTATTAATGATTAATGTTATTTTTTGTTTGCTGCTGAAGTGTACCTTTATAATTTTATTTATTTTTATGAATTTTATGAAGATATTTTCAAATTTTTTATTTAAAAATAAATATAAAACTAAATTCTTAATTTATAATATTTTAGCTTTTTTTTACTTTTTTTTAAAGCAGTTTGGCTTTTTCTGGTCTTTTTTTGAAGTTAATATAGCTTCTTTTTTTGCTAGCTCCTGGCAACACTGATCATCAGCATATGCGACTGTCTTGATCCTTCTGTTGTCCATCTTGACCAACTGGGTATTCATAGCCAAATTCCACAAAAGTGGTGAAAGTACACCACCCTAGAGTAGCACATATGATACTTATTTACGATTTTCTAAATAAATTTCTATGACATTATTAACCATTTTGTAGCAGGATCAAGACTGATTAAAAAAAAAAATTTGGTGAAAAAAAAATTCTGTACATAAGTAATGGTTTTGGAGGTTTTTGTCATAATAATAGCCAAACTTACAGAGTTGCTTCGGTCCTAGCAACGGCTCATTTAAGAGACATTGAGTTTAAGGGAATTCATTGTTATGGATAAAGCCAAAGTTGCGCGTGAAAAAAAGAAGTGCAGAACTTTTTACATCCACAACAATTCAATGCCTCTGATATCATAGATATCATAGCGTATTGCTTTGATGGCGGCAAGCTGTAATCGGTTGAAACTGAAGTTAAATAGACAATTTCGACGGACGTAAAGTATTTATATCGCATTGCTGAAGGAGTTGCTTGTGGTTTCTCTCCCGAAGATTTAGCAAACATAAAGCCGGGATCAATAGTCCACTCTCGATCGATTACAAAAGCCATCAGAATTTTTCTAAGTATCATATGTAACAACTAACTCACCATTGGAAAACTTGAAAATATTATCAGATTTCATTATGAAAGTTTATGTGGCAATGTACTTTAATGTGAAATTCTATAGCTCAGACATCTACGCGAGTGCACTTTTGTTTAAGTTTATACGGTCGACGCAATATTTACCGCCAATAATAATAATAATAATAGAGAGATCGTTAATAAGGTTGTGCAAAACAATGCGTACTTTGTCACCCGGAAAATGTTTTATTGGCAGAAAAGCCTTGCGCGAGAGATGCATAAACAAAATTTTGGATTTTCGTAACAACATTTGGGATCCGTCAAACAAAGAAATAAGATTGTTTAAAAAATGTAACATACCCGAGGTGTCCTATCTTGGGGACACCAGCCGAGACCGTGGTAGATACATGAGGCCCAAATTCAAAACATAAACTCGAAAACATTTCGTCTTTGCGCATGTGAAATTTCATTCAACCTGGACTAACTGTCTCGAAGTTACAGATTTATTTCCCTCTATTTTTTTCTATACCACACAGATTTATAAACGTTTTTTTTGGAAATAATTCGGTATCTCGGGAACTATTAGAGATATTGTTACTAAATTTCACATGGTTGGAGATGTTTTTGAGTTGATTTGCATTTGTTTAGCTTCCTAGCGCTGATGGGTGCCAGTGCGTTGCCACTCAAATTTGGTCACCTCAGGTCTCAAAACTCAAAAAAACCATAAGAAGATCGAGCAAAATTAAAAAAAATAAATAAATAAATAAACCTAAATGTCTCTTCAACTAATAGAGATAACCTACTTTAAGGACTATTTATTTTTTATATTTCAGCTCATTTGGATAATAAATAAATTTTTGGGGATTTTTTAAAAAATTTTGAGACTCGAAATGACGGACCACGCAATGGCCCCCACTAGCGCTAGAAAGCTGTACAAATGCAAATCAACACAAAAACACCTTAGCATCAACCATGTGAAATTTTGTAACAATATCTTCAATAGTTTCCGAGATACCGAATTAAAAAAAAAAAATCTAAACCACAGTGCGTCATAAAACTAAAAAAAATATAATACGGTGATTTTCCATGAAGATCAAATGTCTAGTTTCGATTAAAATACAAATTTGTTCTCGGAAGTTTTCGGAACAGGATGAAAACTTAAAATTTTTTGTCAAATGATAAATGAAGTATCAAAAAAATGCTTATCTATGTATGGGTTTCATGGGCGGTGGGTGTTACCAATTTTATTGAAACTCGGCATGCGTTCTTCTTTTGTTTCAGAAAATGTATGTACCAAATTTCTAGACTTGTTTTTTGGATAAAGAAAACGCGAAAAAATTGATTTGGATTGCATGGGCGATATGTGTTGGGCATGGTCGATTTTAATAAAACTTAGCATGTGTTCTTTTTTTGTTTCAGATAATGTATGTACAAATTTTCTGGACTTTTGTTTGGATAGGAAACATTTTATAGGATAAAATCGATTTGGCCGTGTACGATTTTGATAAAATTTCAGTTTTTTTATGAATTTGTTCCATATAATTTTCGGTGACAAATTTCAATGCTCTACGACCACTTCTTATAATTTGTGCACAAAAATGTATGAAGCCATCCTTCTCTGCGCACTGCCCCCCAAATAAGCCTCGGAAGCTGAATCACTGCAAATCGACTCCAAAACTATTAAAAAATATATATTAATATAAATACCTGGGATATTGTTTATGTGAAATTCCATCAAAATCTGACAACAGAATCGGTAGAGTTAACTAGATTTTTTAATTTTTGTTTTGAATTATTTTCTTAAACGAAAATTTTTTGGTTTTGGTGGGGGTAATTCTTATTTCACACCCTCTGGATCTGCGCCTGACTTAGGTGAAGGGCATATAAGATTCGACACAGCCGAATATTATGCCGTTGGTCACATATTGTAAAACGTAAGAAAAATATTTTTTAAATTTATTGTTTTGCAAAACCAGGTTCTAAATTTAAATCTATTTTAATTATTCTATTGATTTAATCTTTTGTTTAGCAATAAACCAGTCGTATTTCAAAAAATAGCGAAAAATAAAATATGTACATATATTGTTATAGAGGTCATTCTCTAAAAAGATAGAATACAGATAAATAAAATATAAATAAAAGCAACTAATTGAGATTGGCATCCCCTAATTTTTTAAAATATATATTTCCACGAACAATATGTGACCAGCTTAATGACTCACAAGCTGAACATTTAATGTCATCTGTCATGGCTAAAATGTTAGAATTTTAATAGACATTTAAAAAGACACACAAACTCATTGACATACATTTATTTATTTTAAATATAACAGCCCCACATCCAAAATTTTTGTTAAATAATTTCTCATTATTTGACCATGACATTGACTAATAACGGACAATATTTTCTTAACAAGATAAACCAATTTTAAAGCAAGAAAAATTACATAAAAATACATAAATACATACATATAATATTGAAAATATATATTACAAGGATGGAAAAGAAGGAATTGCATTTACATGCATCACTTGAAGCGACCGACTGAGTGAAGCCTCACCAGGCCATGCAGTTAAAATTGAAGACAACATCAGAAATCTCTACATACAACAGAATGAATGAATGAATAAATGGCCATGGCCAGTGATGAATAGTGCGTAAAATTTTACCAATTTATGACTTTATTACAATTACGTGTTTTGTCTGTACATGTGTTTCCAAAGTCTGAATAACAACCACCTCAAGGGTTGTGGCAACATGTACGTATATGTAGCAGCCTGTATGTGTGTGTGAGTGGTTTCCAGCGAAACATTTTCAGCACTTTTATTTTAAAATATTGTAATGTGCTTCTTTTTTTTTTTTTTTTTGGTTGTTTGTGTTTCTTTTGTTAAAAAAAAAAAACGAGTAATAATTCATTTAATTTGATACATTACATATATTTTGATTACAGTGCAGAACACAAATTTAAAGAAGTAAAACAAAAAACGTGGCAACAATAATTATGGTTATTATTATATTTAATGATACTGTTGGTAAATTTTGTTATTGCTGATGATGCCGACGACACTGATGTTGATGATAATAATGCGGTGATATTTTCTGGCTAATTACACTTCATAATTAAAGCAGTTTATTTGAAAATAAAAATTAATACTCTATTACTTATAATGACTTGAATTTTTATAAATTTCACATTTTGAAAATTCTATTTAAAAAAATACTAATACTAATGGCAGTATATTAAAAAAAATAAACAAGTAAATAAGTATAGTCGGTCAAACCCGACCTGACACTGAAAATATGAGCAAATAATTTTTCTTTTAAAATTTCAATAATTTGTTCCCATGAGTAATTTTTGGAAGTGGGAGCAATGATCAATAATGGACTGACCGTCATGAAATTAGGTAGCCTGATTTTTTTCTATTTGATGTTTCAAAAATAAATTCCGAACCTCCGGAGGCCCTCCATATAAAAAAATTATAAAAATATCGATCAAAATTAAAATAAAACAAGTAAGAGAGCTATATTCGGCTGTGCCGAATCTTATATACCCTTCACCAAATTATACTTTAAAATAAAATTTAAAAAATTCTTATTTTTTTAAAAAATAATTTTTTCGAAATTTTTTTTAAGTTTTTTCCAATTTTCTTTTTTAATTTCCCGATTTTGACCCATTGTAGGTCCAACTTACTATAGCCTTATATACATCGTTTTAATGGACTTTGAAATATCTATCTATTAGATATCCATATTCTCTATATTTGTGACTTAGTAATCGAGATATAGATAAAATAGGCCAAAAATAGAGGTTGTCTCGGATTTTTGCTCATATCTTCGTTATTTATGGACGGATTTTGCTGATTTTAAATAGAAAACTTCTCGAAAGCATGTCTGACAGAATTATTGAAGATTTGGATCCCGAAGATAACTGGGGTCTTCAGAAAATTGATTTCAACAGACAGACAGACGGACATGGCTAAATCAACTCCGCAATCTATAAGGAACCAGAATATATATACTTTATAGGGTCGGAAAATTATATTGTGAAAATTACAAACGGAATGACAAACTTATATATACCCTTCTCACGAAGGTGAAAGGTATTAAAATAAATTCCGAACCTCCGTACCCCCTCCATATCAAAAAAACCATTAAAAGATCGAGCAAAAAAAAAAAATCAATAAATATAAATATCTCTTCAACTAATAGAGATAACCTACGTATTTTTTGTAGACCTTTTAAGGACTTTTATATTTTAAATTTCAGCTCATGCATATCATAAATGGATTTTAGGGGAGCACAATACCCCAATATTTCCCGAGATTCCGTACTATTTCCAAAAAAAATAAACTTTTCTAAGCCAATGTGCATGGTAAATATGTTGTTGAAAGGTAAATGAGTGGGATCAGAGCAGTATGAGTGGAAAAACTAATGCAAAGTTAAAAGTTATTTTCGAATATCTTGAGTCCTACTGATGTGGTTTGTTAATGTTAATTAAAAATGGAAAACAATACGACAATAAGCAGGATATCTGAAATAACACCGTAATACTTATGTATAACATTAAGAGTTTTGAAAATTACAAGTTAAGATTTTTAAATTATCGATGTCAAGAACCTTTAAAAATTACAAAACATTTCCAGTATTAATTACATTCATTTAATTTTCACTAGCTTATCGGCTTAAGCTAGAAAGTATACAAATTCACAACTTTAATTTTTATTCAATTAATCAATTTTTACTATTAATTAAATCTACGTAAAGGTTTATCATTCCCATGTAGTTGAATGGATAACCTTCATAGAAGATGACTTCAAATTTATAAGAGTTTTTTGGTAACGGTGGTAGTGGGAAAATTGTTCCATCCAGATATATGTTCTTAGCAAGAAAGTAACCCTAAGACAAAATAATCTAGGTAATAAGAAAAAAAAAATAATATTTTTATTTCGATAATTCTTACCGTATATGGACAAGAGTGATTAACATTACTATGTTTTTTAAGCATACTCATAAATGAATTTATGTAAAGTCCGGATGATTTTTTATCCAAAAATTTACAGGCATTTGCGGTGAAATTAACAAAGTATGGATTATAATTGTTGGCACTATTGCGAGAATATAATCCCATATTTACCTAGAACAAATAATTGATGATTAAAAAGAGGAAAAGTTATAAATTGACTTCGTAGATAAAAGAGTATAATAATATAATAGTATAATAGTATAATAGTATAATAGTATAATAGTATAATAGTATAATAGTATAATAGTATAATAGTATAATAGTATAATAGTATAATAGTATAATAGTATAATAGTATAATAGTATAATAGTATAATAGTATAATAGTATAATAGTATAATAGTATAATAGTATAATAGTATAATAGTATAATAGTATAATAGTATAATAGTATAATAGTAAAATAGTATAATAGTATAATAGTATAATAGTATAATAGTATAATAGTATAATAGTATAATAGTATAATAGTATAATAGTATAATAGTATAATAGTATAATAGTATAATAGTATAATAGTATAATAGTATAATAGTATAATAGTATAATAGTATAATAGTATAATAGTATAATAGTATAATAGTATAATAGTATAATAGTATAATAGTATAATAGTATAATAGTATAATAATATAATAGTATAATAGTATAATAGTATGATAGTATAATAGTATAATAGTATAATAGTATAACAGTATAATAGTATAATAGTATAATAGTATAATAGTATAATAGTATAATAGTATAATAGTATAATAGTATAATAGTATAATAGTATAATAGTATAATAGTATAATAGTATAATAGTATAATAGTATAATAGTATAATAGTATAATAGTATAATAGTATAATAGTATAATAGTATAATAGTATAATAGTATAATAGTATAATAGTATAATAGTATAATAGTATAATAGTATAATAGTATAATAGTATAATAGTATAATAGTATAATAGTATAATAGTATAATAGTATAATAATATAATACAGTGAGGCCTCAGTTATCCGTGATTCGATTAACCGGCAACATCAATTATTCGGGAAAGAAAAATAAAATGTTTTTGGAACGATTTAAATTTTTGCGCATCGACTAATCGTAATTACCTCTATTATCCGGGATTATAATTTATTTTCGATTATTTTTGAACAATCTAACACAATGTGAATAAAACAAAAAAGGGGAATTCCCACGATCGATTTGTAAAGCCAAGATTTTTTGATGTTGTGCCATAGATTTTTCGATAGCTTTTGGCGTAAGGAGTGTTAACATTATGAAAAACAAAGTGTTTCTGTTATTGGCTTTGGAAACCGAAAAACTTTAAAAACTGCTGAACCAAAGTAGATTTAGCAGTTTATGAAGGAACGAATTAAAGGAACTCCAATTTCTGGATTAACAGTGAAGGAAAGCCTAAAATATTCCACTCAAAATTTAAGAAAAAACGACATTGTATTCACAAACTTAATGCTGCAGGAGAAAAATTTTCAGCTGATTAGCTGCCACAATTTTTGTTGAAAAAATAAATGAATTCAAATCAATGAAAAAACTCTCCAATGAGATAATGGAGAATGGAAAGTGTTTACTTGAGAGAAGTTTGGCTTGTCATAATGAACATTTCATAGAATGACACAAGATCTCAAGGGAGAGAACCTCATTAGTTTGCGATAATGCTCGTGGTACACACAAGTGCAAAGCATTAGTTATTGGAAGGAGCTTTAAAAAATGTCCATGAGAATGGTTTAACAATAATTAAGTACCAGAAGTGAGAGAGAATTTTAAGAAGATCGATCTAAAAGATTATAGTAAAATCATTCTGCTATTGGACTTCAATGCTGAGAAAACGATATTGTGAAATTTTTTCCACCAAATTGGACGACTTTAATCCAACCTATCAGTGTGCAATATGGAGCTTTAAATTTCATTATCGAAAAACTGTCATTAAAAAACTACTCAAAATTGGTACTCAATTAACCGGGACAATTGATTATCCAGAATGCTCCCGGTCCCGACCATTGCGGATAATCGAGGTCTCACTGTAATATAATAGCAGAAATTTATGGAAAAATTCGAGCTGTTGGGTCAACTTAGTGATGTGAAGAATAAAACCCGGTTTATGGTCCGGCGGGGTCATTGGACCTTACTTTTTTGAAAATGAGGTTAGATCAACAGTTACGGTGAATGGATTGAGCTATCGTGAGATGAATAATGACTTCTTATGGTTGGATGATATTGATCTGAACAACGTTTACTTTCAATAAGACGGCGCTACGTGTCACACAAGCAACGATACCATTGCTCTTTTACGGGAAAAGTTTCCGTAAGAGGTGATCACAATTTACCACCGAGATTTAACACTTTGCGACTTATTCCTTTGGGGCCACGTGAAAGATACGGTCTACGCCAAGATCCCAGCTTCGATTCAAGACCACATAGATAAAATTCGTGAGGTTATCGAGGACATAGGGCAGCCACTTTGCGATTTGGTTATGGATGGATATGGTCCTGTAAGCATGTTCGTGGTGGCCATTTGGCTGATGTTGTTTTCATTATTAACGGCATACCTTCCTCTTTATTATGAAATAAACATCCGATCATTTATCTTAAAACATTAAATTTTTCTTTGAATACCAAACTAAAATCTCTTGTTGGAAAACCCTTTATAATAAATAACGAAATTTTCTGAAGTTCTATTTATGTATTCGAATAAATACTTCCACTTATTTTCAAAATTAACATTCCGGGCAAGGATTGGATGAAAATATGAACCGATTCTAACCCATTGTAATAGTCTTCGAATTTCTGGCAAATTGATATCATCAACATTTTGACTTGTATTTTGTTGATCAAAAGATAAATCATTTCTGTAAGTGGTTCTGAAAATTTGTATAACATTCAAAGACGATCTAGCTTTGTTCGTCTGTCTGCATATTGGTATAATAGGTCCTCAAGGGAAGGTCCTAGTGGGATAAAATTTTCGCCAAATAATCTCTGTTGTTCAGAAATGTTTGCTATTGAATATTTTTAAAGGCCCATAGTCCATAACTAGATATTATGAAATTCTGCCAGACTCTTGATTATTAAAATAAAATATAAATGCTAAAAAATACTTTCTACTTATCCTATTGTCATACATTTCCCATAAAAATGTAAAATTCTGTAAATTCAAATGATTACGACTTACCGAAACATTTCTTAATATATCTTTAATATGCGTTTCCAAATATGCTAAAGATTTATATCGATTAATCGCTTTCAGGCGACATGTGTGATTATGAAAATATGTAGGATTTGTAATACATTCGATCTTTGTAGACTTTAAATGCACAGCTGCACGGGTAAAAGGCTATTTGTAAGGAAATTCAATTTAAATATTGAATTGATTAATATTAAAAATTTTAAACTTACTGCTAATAGAAACAACAGTAAAATTTTAACCAGAAACATTGTAACTCTTTGTAATTCCCTGGAACTAATGGCATGTATTTGAAAACGCTAATGAATGATATTCGCATGCATAACAAAAGTAATTAGCAATAATTAAATAATGGTATTAATTCCATACACAGACTCTGCTTTTCTCAAAAAAAAAATTAGGGTTATACATTCGCCATCAGAAATGAAATGAAAAATAAACATAGTTTTAGAGAAAACATACATTGAAATAAATATGAACAAATTTTCCACAAAATAAAATAAAAACAATCTATAACCATGAGACACAAAATTGTAATGGGATTTATAGGCAATTATGTATTGATCCAAATGCTTTTCCTGATAATTTGCATTTAATTACTTTTCGGAAGAATATGATAGTTTGACTTATGTTTATTAGGGTTGTCAACTATTCGAGATTGTTAATGATAAAATTCAATTAAGAAAATCTAGTCGGACATTAATTTTCATACATACATATGTGTCTGGAATATAAGCTAAATTTAAATGTCAAGTGAACAAACTTTACTCCAAGGTTAGTTTTATTGGATAGTAATTCAGTCACAATTTTTCAAAGTTTAACATTTTGTCCAAGCAGGTATTTTTTCTCATCTATGTAACTTATTACCTATTGTTCTTAGCAAAATGTGTTCCAAATAGTATAGATAGCTACATATTTCTCGAAGCTTTCCAAAAAAAAAAAAAAAAATTTAAAAAAAAAAATTTGATTTTTTTTTCCGAAATCAAAACCTTGCTTTAATTTCTTTTTTATATATATATAAAACTTATTTTGACCAATGTAAGAGACCTATGTAAATTAAACATTTATGGGCGATAAAGTCCAATTTCGGGTGGACATTTTTATGGGGGCTAGGCGAAATAATAGACCTATTTCAACAAATTTCAATACGCTTTGTCCTTGGGCCGAAAAGTCTATATCGAGCCCTTAGCGCCAAATTATCGTAAGCGACAAATCACAAATTTTACAGAAGAAGGTTTTTTTTTTTGATTATTTTGAAATTTATGAATAGAATTATAAATGTTTTGATGCGATTTATTATAATTACGTTCTAGCTAGTTACCGGCAGCAAAAGAATTATAGTTTGTTTACATTGTGCATTAATTATGGCGTTTACGATATATTTTTTTTATATTAAGCTCTTTTATGGACAAAACTTGTCGCTCACGATATTTACATTTTACTTATTTATTTCAATTTAAAGGGATAAAAAAGTTTAAATTAATACACATTTATGTATTCCATTTGTTTATTTACATTTATTATTATTTCAAGTAAATGAGTGCTTAGATTTATATATTTATGAAATTTTAGTATCTATCAGCATCTTCGTCGCTTTCTGCCAGGGTGTCCTTAGCTTTATCATCAGTTTTTTAATTTTTGCACTGAAATATTTAGTAAAAATTCTGATCATTTTTAATTTTCCCTAACAAAAATTTTAAAATTTTTAAAAATATAAAAATACATCTAAATTAGCTTTTCTAAAAGTACAAATTTCTTATACATCTTCTTAGGCAACTTAAAAAGAAAAAAGTACTTTTTTCCCAAAAAAAACTGACGAAAACTCGCCTTTTTTAAATTCAAATGAATATAACTTTGAACTCGGCCAGCACTTTTAAACAATTATTTTTTTTATTTGACTCATACATTTGGTTTTAGTCCAATCTGGAAATATTTGGATCCGCTGTTATCAAAAAAAAAACTGGAGTAGGGTTGTTAAAAATTTAATTTTCAAATGCGAATATCTTCTAAGCTATGAGGGATATTTGATAGCTACGACGAGTTTTTTTGTAGTGCTCGATAATCGCAAAATAAACGAAGGAATAGGATCGTTTTAAAAAGTTAACATACCCGAGGTGTCCTACTTTGGAGACGACTGGCCTCGACCTTGGTAGGCCCATGTCGTCCAAATTTCAAACTTAAACTCGACAACACTTCCTTTTTGCCCAAGTGAAATTTCATTCAGAAGGGAGTAACGGTTAGGAAGTTACAGATTAATTTCCCTGTTTTTTTTTCTATACCACTGTGTGTCGCTTAGTCTGCTTTTACACAGGGCAAGTTTACTTGAAGCAAGTATCTTCGCTTCTCTTTTAAACTTGCTCGTCTGTTTACACACAGCAAGTCTGTGTTCAATTTTGTATGTCAAAACCTAATAGACGCCAGTACAAGCAAGTGTGTACCCCTCTTCTTTCTTCTTGCCTCACTCTCCTATAAAGTCAGACTTGCGGCAATAAAAATTGCCATGTGTAAAAGCAGACTTACGATAAAATTCCTTTACTGTAAAATTTAAACATTGACTTACGATAAAATCTTACACCCTATATTTTTTAAATTAATAATTTTGATATTCTGAGAACTCTAAAACATCAGTCGATCCATAGAATTTTAATTTCAGCAATAAAAAAAATTTTTAAAATGTCGCTTACGATAACTTGGCGCTAAGGGCTCGATATCTACTATTTTTTTTTATCGAAATATCTTCAACCAGAAGGACGGACATCGTTTAATCGACTCAGAAAGTGATTCAGAGTCGATCGTTTAAGATGGGTGTTAGACCATTATTTTCAGCACAAACACAATTTACCCTACCCAATAGGTTATAAAAAGTGCTGCCATTACAGTAACCCGAAGCGTAAGAGATCGTACGTGAAGACCGACCAATGAGCCGAATCGTCACCAAATATCTAAGGCGCTAAGGTAATTCCCTTTATTCGGTGGGAGCAAAAGGATCATACTTATTATGAGCTGCTGTGGTACATATGCTCAATCTAGCCGGGAAAAATTCATAACTCGCTTTTGAAAAGCCGTACCGACATGAAACTTTGTATGTTTATAGATTTCATTGATATAAACAATCTGAGAAAAAAATTCATTTTTTTCCATGAATGTGTGGTTTTGTATGTAAATTTTTTCTTTGTGGGTTTGTTTGAAGCCTATAGACGCCGAAACGGCTGGACCGATTTTCCTGAAATTTTCACACCGTAAGTTGTGCCTCACACGCTTTATAGTCCAGACTGTGCCCCGTCCGACTACTATTTTTTTCGATCGATGCATAACGCTCTCTCTCTCGGATACGATTCCCTTCGGAACAGAGTATCCCAAATTGGTTTGGCTCGTTCTTTGGCTCAAAAGATGAGCAGTTCTCTTGGCTCGAAATCCATATTTTGCCAGATAGATGGGAAAAATTTTAGGTAGAAAACAGGGACCGAAAATAATAATTATTCTTGAAATTTCAAAGGAAAATATCGGAGAGTCAAGTCAAGCATACCATTTTGATGGTTTTCAACTATATTTTCAGACTTTGATTTTTTTTTTTTTTTTTTTTTTTTGTCCGGAATATTTGTCAGACTTTGATTTTTATTTTTTTGTCAGAAATAATTGTTATTTTTTTGTCATATATATTTGTCACACTATGATTTTTATTTATATAGTGTGACAAATATATATGACAAAAAAATAACAATTATTTCTGACAAAAAAAAAAATAAAAATCAAAGTCTGACAAATATTCCTGACAAAAAAAATAAAAATCAAAGTTTGACAAATATTTCTGACAAAAAAAATAAAAATCAAAAAATAACAATTATGTTGTGATTTTTATTATAAATGTCATAATTGTTACGGTCCCTGGTAGAAAATGCATAAATGGTGATAGAGAGTTGTCAGTTGATCATAAAAATTGGTTAAAATTAGATCGTAGAGAGTAACCATTTATGCTACTAATTATTAAACTAGTTTGTGGTCTTATCTGCAATTTAAAGGAATCCAGTAAAAATGAAATAATACCCTTAATGTACATTCTGTATACATTCTAGTAGTTTTATTAATAACACTTTAGCGAACAATTAAATTTCTCTAAATATAATTGGCATATTATAAAATAGTTAAGATTATCTTATTGTGTTTAAAACGATAGAATATGATTTATTTTGTAATTAACTAAAATAAAATTTAATAATAATTAAGTACAATTATATAACTAAAATAGTATTAACAATAAAATATTTCGAAATAAATTAATCGTTATTTAATACATTGTATTATAATATAATGCCGGCAATTATTTAATAAATAAGCTAGTACTTAATTTATTTTTAAATTCTCATTAAAAATAGCTACATTCTATAAAACATTTTTTGTAAACAAATTTGCAACAAAATAAAAATTCTAGTCAAATAAGTCTTGGGAGCGAAAGTTAGTGCTGAAGTGTGCCGCACCTTTCTGTATAATGGTTATGAACCTAAAGCTGCACAGTAGAGCAAATCTCAAAATAATTGATAATAACTTTGTAACTTAAAAAAAAAAGCTCTATACAGTCTTTAAGGTATTATTTTATTAACGGTGTTAGTTATAATTAGCAAAATTTTAACATTGATTCATTCTAAGTCAAATGTTTTATACTTAAATACTTATATTTATCTACATCGTTGACCTTAATATTACCTTTGTATATTTACTATTTCAAATAGAATACATATTTTTAAATTCAATTATATCCAAGAATTTTTTTGCATATATTTTAAACAATGATAGTGTGTTTATGTTTGGTTTTTTTTTAACAAACATTTTGTACAGAAAATCCATTAACTAAATACCAGAAATGTCAGTCATGTCTGTCTAAATGTCTATGCCATTTAATTGCTTTTTAAACTCATACCAAAATATTGACAGACATTCTCAGGCCTCAGTTGTAGTGTTTATACATATCTGTGTATACCGGAGGTAAATAATTTTGTCCTAAGCATTTATGTATGTATGTACTCGTATGTAGTATGTATTTACTCGTATGTACGTTATACCCAGCAGTTCTAGGAGACTGTCCCGAGCTAGTGACTTTACCTATTGTTTAGGATTACCAATAATTACATAATTAGCTATTTGACTATTTATTTTTCTCTATGTCCTGTATGTTCTTTTGGATTAAAATGAGACTGTCCGATAGCAGCAGCTATCACTAGCTAGCTGGTCTAAAGTAGTCAACGCATTGGATTCACTGGTTACTTGATCAGCTACATAACTAGTTGTATTAACATATACGGGTGCCAACTAACAATTAGAGGTCAGTTAAGAAGAAATTTCTGGTAATTAAAATAACTTCTTTCTAAAGTGCAGTACTAAATAAATATTTGAAGTGACTACACTCTAGGTTACTTAGAGACATTAAAGTGACAATTGACTTCAAACAAGGTTTCATGGGATGTCAGTATACTTAAGCAAAAAGAAAGTTAACAATTTGTATAAATCCAGTTTGTACGTATTACTTACAAAAAAGAGCAATACTAAATAAAGATTTAAAGTGATTATACTCTAAATTACTTAGGGACACTTTAATGACAATTGTCTTCCCGCTAGATTACCTGGAATGTATAAAGTAACCAATTGTTTTCTATCTGCACTACAAAGAGCACATACGTGTTAAATGATCCAAAATATATACATTGGATTCAGCGAAGTTATCAGACATTAGTGACACTTACTATCTATAAGGGATATATAGACTACTTGCTTAACTGCTGGGTATGTAGTTAAATTGTTGAAAAAAATCCATGTCGTATGTGAGTGCACTTGTGCACTTTTTCGATGTTCGCAAGTTTTAAAATTATTATCCGTCACTCTCTCGATTATAGTTATCATGTTGTTGCTTCAGTAACCTTTGCAATTTTCTGATGCATTTTTGATAAATTTAAAAAAAATTAAAAAATGTTTTCTTTGTGGATCGATTTTAAGTTGGCGTATTTCGAGGAAATATCCCTTGGGTCATTAGGTCTTGTTTACTTTACATATACCCTAAAGAGCCATTATCTTTTTAAATATTAAAATTAAAAAAAAACTCGGGATTTTATTCACCAATTTCAATTCTTGAAAAGTGACAAATTTCAGCAAATTGTCTAAAGTTATGTATTCATGTTTTGTAAAGCAGTGGTCAATTTTTGTTGCTTCAGGAATCATATGAAAGATTATTATGACCTCTTTAAAGTTGGTAGGTTGGTTGGTTTAGTTTTTAATATTTTGTAGCAGATTTTGTAAGAAGAAAAATTCCTTTTTGCAAACATTTTATTCCAGTACAATATTTTTCCAAGAAACAGTTCGTAACATTAGTAAATATCCATGTATATAAGCATTTTCCTTAAAACTGGTAAAAATTTTAGTTTTATTTATATTTTACAATACTATCAAATACAATTATCAAATACAATTAGTAAAAAGAAAAGAAAAGAGACATGTCTTTTTACAAAAAAATCAATTGTGTGACTTATTGTAATTAAGCCCTAAGGTTCGATAACATGTAACTATCGATCTAGAGATATAGAAGTTACTATAACTAAGTGACGTGTAAGTTTGACCAGACGAAAATTTGTTGCCGATCAAGTAACTACTCAGAATACAATTTTAAGTAACACGGAAAGAAATAATTAAAGTTACATAAAAAAAATTTTTGTTTGATCACACAATTCTTTAAATAACAAAATAAGAAATAGATTTTTTTTAAATAAATAAGAACCCAAATTATTGGTAAGATATACTGATATTAAATTTAGAAAATAGAAAATATATACGAAATTATAAAATTTTTGCAGGGTTTTTATATAAGATCTTTAAAATTGAGAAACACAACGTGAAGTACAATTTTTGTATATTACAACCTTAAAAATTGTAATCATTATAAGAGGAAATGAATTAATATACAAAATTACAAAGAAGATAATATACCTTACAAAAAAATAATGAACAAGATCAAAAGTTAAATAATTCCAAAAGTGAGGTTAAAATAAAAATTGAGTTTTTATGACGTGTCACACTGGACACGAGATTATTGCCGAGAAATCACATCTCAATCTTATGACGTCAGCAACATCGGTTGGGAATTTTCCATAGATTTTATATGTTAAAATATAAAACAGTATTAATTAACATCAAGTGAAACAACAAAAAAAAAAAAAGTGTGCTGTTAATCTCAATAATGATAATCTCGCCAATGACGTCACCAACTGGAGAATATAATGTTATAAAATAATAAGTACAATGTTAACTAACAATAAAATCAAGCTAGAACTAACCTTATAATGTTACATATTTTAGATTTGTTATACTCTATTTTAATTTTGTTGGATTTTTTTTATACATCTTTTAACATAATTTACAATGAATACACTTTGTTTAATTATAAAAGGTATTAATAATTAATCTATATAATTATTAAAATTTTTTTTATAAATAAATAAAGTATAAAGTAATTAAAGTTAATAGTAATAAACTAATGTTATATCTCTATAATTATTAAAATATTGATAAATTAGTTTAATCCTAGCAATTAAATAATATTAAAGATTTATTTTTATAAAATATAATTTAACAAAAATTATACATATTGGCATGTTATTATTATTGTGTATTATAATAATTTTTCATTGCATTTAAATTAATTGAATCTTATGAAATTACAGAAACGAAACGTTTGGATCCATTTGAGCTCAGATCATCGATTGACGTGTTATATGGATAGTAAAATTGTAATTAACTACAAAACTGTAAGTCATAATATGCAATATTAATAATATACATGCTTTCGTTAAAAATCTTATTTCAAAATATGAATTTCATTAAATATTCTATATTTATCAGACATATATGAACTATATCAAGATTTGATTTAAATTTTATATTTTGTTATGAACTATTATCGTAGTTTACTTATCTATATATATATACCTACAAGTATTATTTTAGAAACTGTATTTTTTTTACTCTTGTATTAAAATATCGATTTGAATTAAAATGAATCACACTGACTAAAGAGTAAAATTTGGGGAATGTTGACTCAAGTAACTTGCTACATGATCTAGTTATTTTACAAGGGGAATACTAAGCATTTGATTATTTTATCACTGTGGTGTTTAGGGAATATATAGGTGGGAATTATTTATAGTGATAATAGTCATACTTACATCAATGACTTATTTTGAAACTAAAACATTGCGATTGGTAAATTTGTTATTTTTTTTTTAGTCTTGGAATGATATACATTTATTTTTGTTTTATGTTGAAGTATGGTGATATGGAATGATCAAGGACCCTCCCATTACCGACGAGCAAAGCCTTCAAGCATTCCAAGCTCGATCAATTCCTCACCAAGAAACATCATTCAAATTTGGCATTGTGCCACATAAACACGCAACAATTTTTAAATACATTAAAATATGAAATGTTAATTAAACAACAAAATAAAAATCATTTTGGATCAAAAGAAAAAAGTCACTTTCTAACGAGTCAAAATCACTTTCTTCGCCCATCCGCCAGTATGGGTGATTGCTGGCTGTCAATGTAAACTTTGTTTAGACTGATTCAAGAATATATTAAATGAAATTATCCCTCTAACTGGCAAGACCGTAAAAGTTATCCGATGAAGCCAATAATTTTTTTTCAAGTAGATTTAGTCAATAGAACCGTAAGTTTTAATTTTCAGGAGAAAAAATCATTCTTAACGAGCGCCACCAAAAGTAAATTTTATATATAAACAAATTTTATTGAGAGAAGCAAACAAAGTTAAAATACGCTTTATTTTCGGTGGTGGTAGTTCCAGAAACAATTTCTATCAAATTGATCGCATAAAGACAAGTCTCATTTGGAACAAACGACTTGGGTGTCACATTTTTTTGCAATGTTGCAACCTTTTTCGGTTTTCTCTCCACCCAAACAAGAATAAGATCGTCAGCATCGAACTGAACATCAGCTACTTGATGAGCAGCTCTCTTCCCAACACCAGATATGTCAGGCTGTATTGATAAAGGCTCACCAAGATTTTGAACAGATGGTCATCCTACAGGCGATATATTTTTGAAGGAAACAAGTCTGGAAGCTGGAAAAGCAGTTTTTTAATCGGACACATTATTGGAAGCATTGGCCTCATCGGCCTGCAGACGTTTGTATAAAAAGAATGAATTTGTAAAGACCATGCCCACAAAATAGAACAACCTATGGTATCGAGCCTGGAGACCATTCATGAGATCTATTCCACCCATGCGATCATTGTATTCTCGAATAATTTGAGAGCAGTAGATTTCGAAGAATTTCTTCTGCTTTCTATCATACCGAGGAACTTTTGATTGTTCTTCACCAGGATTGTTTCTTCTGAATCGGGAAGACATATATGTTATCCTTCCATTATACAGCATTCACATCGACTACATGTATTGAGGTCATGTATTCTTCGCAAAATCATCTCTTCTCTTGGTTCATTTGAGAGTTTACACAAAAGCAAATCATGATCAACAAGAAATATGACAAAAGAAAATTAGTACCTCTCATTGTGCCCAAACCATAAATTCCACTGGCTCGTAAATACACTAATAGCGGCTTCGATTTGTAAAAGTTATCAAAATTAGTAATCTCCAAACATTTTAGGTAGCTCCAATGTCTGGTATAAGAGGTAAAATGATATAATCTGCGGAACCATTTTAGATTAAAAAAAAGATTTTAGGAAAATCGTTTGAATCACAAAGCACGAACAATTTGATCCCTCTTGTATGCGGATTATTGGGCATGTATTTTCGAAAATGGTGTTTTGTCTTTGGATCATAAGTGGAATCAGCAACACTGTCATCGCTATCAAAACTTTCATCTGTGCTGTCTACAAAACTCCACAGAATCGATGAACTCGAGAAATTGTTCATCAGACATTTGATATTTTTCGTATAATGACGTTTAGAAATATCCATCTTTAACACAATAGTAAAATAAAAGGAAAAATAATAGAACCATAAGCAAACAATAGAGTTTTATGAACAAAAGGTGAAAACTACAATGTAAGAGAGGAGGACATTTTTGTACACGCAAACCGGCAAGACCGCCTTGAGGAGGCCTTCGCTATTTCGTTTTTAAATCAAACTTTTTTATTTTTTTTCATTTCAGATACGTTTTAAAACTTAAATATAAAATGTTGTCTACTTACAGTGAAATTTTGATGTCGATAATTTTTTTTAATTGTTGTTTTTTAATAGTTAAATGTGGGAAATAATTTTCGATGCTAATTTGATGACTTTTTGCACTTGATTGATTATAGCTGTCAAACGACTTGTCAGAATATATTGGAAGGTATAAAGAAAATGTAAAAAAGTTTTTAATATTTTGAAGCGAAAAAGTGTTCAAAACAGCACTGGGGCTCAAAAATCGAAGACCGCCTTGAGGTGGTCTTACTGGTTAGAGGGTTATAATTAATAATTGACGTTTCTCCAAAATATGAAAAATATACTTAATTTTTTTCTATTGAAATACACAGGGAGCAAGTGATTTCAAAATGTTTGCAATATGGACCAGTCTAATTTAAATACATATAACCTTTTGAGTTGGGGTATGTATAATTATTTATATAGAACAACAAAATATCATCTTCATTGATATTTTGTTTTGTACCAGCATATTTGAAATGAGTAGAGTGTTAGTTATTTTCGACTACCTAAAAAAATTTCAAGTATCGCAAGACATAAATGATAAACTGAAAACTAATTGGTCAATTCGCAAGCTCTCTTATCAGTCATATTGTCATAATGTCGTAATATATCATGACTCGACGGCTCGCCTTGTAAACGCATTACCTAACTTCAAAGACTTCAATGCGTCATGGGTTGAAATTATTCAATTTGACCCTAATTTTCAACATTCCTGTTTTATACCATGTGTACACTAATACGTACTGCACTACTCGAAACTCCAAAAAACAGATAAACAAAAAACACTCTAATATTTATACATATAAAAATTCACAAATTATGGTTATATGATTTCTCTATTTTTATTTAAATGCAACTAAATTAACAAATAATATTTAATTAAATAAAAAATGTTGTATTTAACAATTTTTTCACCCACGTTTTGTTTATTTTGGCCACAAATGAGTACTTGTCTGCAATTGTTGACAACCCTTGTGGCTCGTAAATTTAATTTTATTTTATTTATTTATTTGTTTATTTATAATTTTAATATAATGCTTTTATTATTAGTTTGTTGTAGCTGCTGCTATCAAGTTGCTTCTGTTATTGTTGTTTAATTTTTCTATTTATTTATGTATTTGCTGAAAAAATTAACACGTTCATTATTCTTTTGTTTGTTTTTACGAATGACAAATACTAGATGGACATTTAGCGGTTGAGGGCCAGCCATATGAAATGAAAAAACACGTTGAAACAAACACATTGGTCAGATAACCCAGCGACATTTTTTAAATTAAAATCAAAAGTAATCATAAAGAATATAATGTTTTGAGAATCTATTGTAGGAATATGCCTTGAAATTGGTATATATAAAACTATTTAACAAATGTTCGATATTTTGAGCTTATTATGAGCAAATTATGAAATTTTTTTTTTACAAAATACATTTCAAATCGATTATGTTTTACCTATTTAAGCAAAAATACAGACTTAAATAGGTAAAAAAGTCAATTTTTAAATTTCAAATGTGAATATCTCGTAAACTATAAGAGATTAAATATAGTTATAGCTCTTTTCTTGTATTGTTGAAAGAGTTTCAACAATAAATAAAAACTTAATGAAAATTATAAATGAAAACTATAGCGGGTGATAGAATAACAAAATACATGCAATACATTCTCATGAATTATGCCTCTGGTACACGGTTGTCAGATCTTACAACGTTGTGAGAAAACTCACAGATATATATACAAATTCGTCAAAACTGACGTTTACAAAAGTGGTGTATCAACTATTCTTCATTTAACCCCATCAAAGAAAAAGGATAGCCATACATTTTACATACATATTTGCTATTCCTTTCTTACGTTGGGGTTAAATGTGTGATGCCACATTGATACATTTTAACACCGTGACGTATCTGCTCATCATCTGTGAGAAAACTGTTCCATAAAAGGTTGTGTTAACCATTTTCTGAGCATTTTTCTGACAACGTTTGTTTTTGGCTCTCAGTATTTTCCAATGATATAAATAAATTACAAAGTAGTTTCTTTTTCTCATTATATCAACCTTATGAAGCATTTTACAATAAAGGATATTAGAAGTTAATGTGTAAAATAAAACTACCATATTCATTCAAATTAATCCTATGTTTGCCTTAGGTTAGGTTAGGCTACGTTGGTTGCTCGTAAGTTAGCGAGTTCACTGTGATACCCTTAGAATTACCATTCACTTATGTTGAAATTTCATACATAAAGGGAGAATAAATGCCCTCCCTAATTTCGGTGACTATGTGCTTCTTGTGATCCTCGTGAGAACCGGGCAGTACTTCTAATAAATCTGATCATATTTACTAGTGACACATATCTGAAACAGTCCAGATCATGGAAAAGACCTCTACCAAGGTGTAGTAGTCTATGCTCTTGTAAGGCTGGGCAGTCACATATAAGGTGTTGTACCGATTCTTTCTCCCCCTCATCCAAACAACTGCTACAATAGCTATAACGTGGGTAACTCATACGTTCCGAAATGCGTCCAATCATACAGTGCCCAGTGATTATACCCGTAAGAAGCCTAATCGAATTCCTACTAAGAGACAAAAGAGTCCAAGTCGTATCATCTGAGTGGGCCAGAGCAAACTGGATATTCTACAAGTGATGATATTTGACCACCTGAAATCCGTGTCACTCAAAGCCCAATCGATACGGTCACCAAGGGAGTGTGAATATCCCATTGCACAAGAGATACGTCTAAGGACGACCCGTTCGTTGCGTATTCGTCAGATACTTCGTTTCCCCGGATGCCCTCATGTCCTGGGACCCATACTAACTCGACGTGATGTTGTGTCAGTTGTGCCAGTGATTGGATGGAGTTGTGAAGACATTTGATGCAAGGCTGTCGAAGTAAATATGTATAGTCGAATTTTCGGGATTCAGTTCCAGGATTCTTCTCACGGCTGTATCGAAGGCATATATCTCAGCATAGAAAACCGTGCAGCTATCGGGTAATCGAAGAGGCAGCAAAAGGTCCAGTGTAGACTGAGATCACTTCGTCCCTTAGGACAGAGTTCGCGGCCAAGTTTGCCTTTATTGAAAACATAAATAACATAAAACCATGTTTCATTTAAAATATAATTGTGCATTTATTCAAGACATTGAGCAACACAATTCTGGCCAAGGTTTTCAATTGCTAAGTATCGTTACCAAAAGGATTTTGTTTATACTTGATTCCGGTTATATCGGCAACTAAATCACACAGCTGTTTGCGGACACCAACCTTTTGAACATGGATGAATAAAAGAACAATTTTACGAATGGACAACTCAGGTTTGTCTAATAAGATTTGAGAGCGTGGTTGTAACATGAGAGAGAATTTCATTGGGACAATTTCAGAGACTTGATATTATGAAAGATATAGTAGAATATTTGACAACATTCCACTATATTATTCAATAGTTGGCTCTGTTGTGGTTTTATCTTCTTATCCTCCACCAAAGATTCTAAAACAAACTGCAAAAAGTCTAAGGCAATGGAATTGTCCCTTTACGCCGCGCAGTATCTCGAGCAATAAAGGCCCACAGACCTGCCATGAAATTTGCTATAGTCACGCACATAAATGAAAAACATTCAACGGCAAAATTACTAACAAGTTCTTCATATCGTCTATCGTCCAACAAGGGTAATATACAATTGAAGACAACGCCTATATTCCGTTTAAAATAAGGCTCAAGAACCGTAAATAGATTAGCCAAACACACTAAAATTCAACTCCAATTGGTCAGCATCGTGAGCATTGAGCAAACATATTAATCTATCCAGTACACGTTGGAAATAGGAATAAATGTCATCTCGCAAACCTCTAGTCAACACATAAAGTAGTTTCAGCAAAGACTGCAGTGACATGTTTATAGCACAGGCTTTTTTGATAAAAGTAAATAGATCACAAAATCCTTTTGATGCAGCAATTGGGACTATTGCTCGGATAAAATCTGATGGGAAAAGTTTTCATTATCTTCGGACAGCTCTTCATTTTCATGACCTATGTGATATAAAGCCAAACGTCTTAGATTAATCCGTTTATTATTTATTTTAAAGATAAATTACACAGTATTGTGGATTGTTACACACTACACATATTTCATTAAAAATTTCGCGGAGTATTGTAACCATTCTCTAAATGTGGCATAATAAACAATTTTAATCCTAGATAAAGACACAAGAGTAGCTGCTTTAAATATTCAATTAATAAGTTAGCAGTTTCAAAAATTATACAAAAAAAAATTAGTGAGACAAATACTGTAAAAACACATTTAGAAGTAAGACTTAGTAAAACTGCTCTAAGACAATATAAATTACTCAATAGCATGAGTGTTAAAGAAATTCAAAAAATGGTTCCCCTGGAGGTTACCAATAATCTGAAATTTGAAATTAGTTATCGAAATGTAAGCCACATGGCAACTGAGGTGGGTCTTGGTTGCTATGACATAGCGAAAAACCTCTTATTTTAAAAACAAAATTGTTTTTAAAAGTTTTTTCCAATATTTTTAAAAAAAATTTTTTAATTTAAATTTTTTTTTTTAGTTTATTAGTGAAAAAAATGTATGACAAAAAAATTTTTTTGGTGAAAAAAAAATTCGGATTAAAAATATTTTTCCCGATTTTTACCCATTGTAGGTCCAACTTACTATAGCCTTATATACATCGTTGCAATGGAAATATCTATCATTAGATATCCATATTGTCCATATATATGATTTAGTAATCGAGATATAGATACAAAATAGGCCAAAAATAGAGATTGTCTCTGATTTTTGCTCATATCTCCGTTATTTATGGACGGATTTTGCTGATTTTAAATAGGAAACGTCTCGAAAGCATGCCTGACAGAATTCAGAAATTTGATTTCAATAGACAGACAGACGGACATGGCTAAATCGACTCCGCTATCTATAAGTATCCAGAATATATATACTTTATAGGGTCGGAAAATTATATTGTGGAAACTACAAACGGAATGCCAAACTTATATATACCCTTCTCACGAAGGTGAAGAGTATAAAAACGTACCTACTGCTTATATACAATTTGCTAAAGAATATCTAACTGGTCGAGAAATAAACGAAATCTGGGGTATGCTATCTTCAAAGGTCAGCTTCCTTTTAAATCTTTACCATAGAGCTGTCTTGGATCTTTGGAATATTTTTGTTAATGTGCGAAGCTTCTAATAGATATCTAATAGATAACAACAAATTATTTTTAAATAAGGTTTATGGATGCAATCCGAGAAGATAAATTCTTCAGTTCTCGTCGGCTAACTACAACTTATGGACTATACTAGCTACAGATTTTAATTACGACATTAGTACGAAGTAAGAATTTAGGCCTCGTCTTATTATGTTTTGTTACCCGGGTGCAAAGTATAAGTAGATCAGGACTTTGATTCTCACCTTCCTTTTTGATGTTTTTCATAGATGTTTTATAAAGGGTTTTCCAATAAGACGTGATATTTTGAATCACGCGGTAATTCGGTAGATGTCACTTTTGAAGCTTTTATTCTTTGACATTTGACAAGTAGAAACTACTGAATCTTGCAGTCGTCGTGACGCACCTTGTCGGACCGCAATACAGAAATTGGTGCAAAAATTCGAGCTGTTGGGACAAGTTAGTGAAAACCAAGGTATGTCAATTGGGCATTCCACAATTACAGCGTATTTTGGATGATATTGATCTGCAAGCATCGAAACTATTGTTCTTTTACGCGAAAAGTTTCCGGACCGTTTTATCTCTCGTAGAGATGATCACAATTGGCCACCGAGATCTTCTGATTTAACACCTTGCGACTTCTTCCTTTGGGGCCACGTGAAAGATAAGGTCTACGCCAACAGCCCAGCTTCGATAAAAGACCTCGAAGATAGTATTCGTGAGGCTATCGAGGACATAGGCAGCCACTTTGCGATTTGGTTATGGAAAATTTCTTGAAAAGGATATGGTCCTGTAAACGTGGTCGTTTTGGCCATTTGGCTGATGTTGTTTTTCATTATTAACGGCATACCTTTATTATGAAATAAACATCCGATCATTTATCTCAAAAAAATTCAAAAACACCGCCAATTTATTATAATATTTTTAAAATCATTTTAATCTTTGAAATCGCGTATCTTATCTGTTTAATGCACTAAGCCCTTTAATTGCTTAATTTGTTTAATACATATTTCATTTCATAATCGAAATTATTTTAAAGCTAAATTCATTAACCGCCAAATATGTGACTGGGCAATGTTGTTTGTTATTAACAGACACAAAATATAAAATAAAACTAGTAATAAAGAAAATATCCATAAATCACGTACAAGTGGATTCTAATGATACATGTAGACAAAATGCATGTTTAAGTACAAGCCATAACAGAAGACTGTTTGATGATTCAATGGATAAATGAATGAATGCATCGTGTGTCAAAATAAATAAAACACACTCTTTTACGCGGTTTGCTTACTGGCTGATTAATCTCCCCATGGAGCTGTAAATCATCATGTACATACAATACATTATTAAATATATGCATAGTTTTTATTTTCTAATGATAACTTTTCGTTAAGCTTTATTTAAACATTTGTCATTTCTATTATTAGAGTGATTTAGTGCACTTTATTCGTTAGTTTTGTGGTGATTAGTTTCATTGTTAATTTGCCGTAACTTTAACTCATTCTAGTTACTTGTATCGTTTGGGTAATATTTTGTAAATGAATGTTTTGTTTGTCTAGCTCTCAGTTTTAGTACTAAGAAGTAAACAAATATACTGGGTTTATTTTGAGGTGGGAACAGTTGCTTCACGAGTACTGCGCAGAATCTCTCCTTATGTTATGGCAAATGTAAAGTTGTATATTTTAAGAATTAAATATAAAAACCTTAATATTATTACAAGTACTCACATTTAAATACTTAGTTGAACAAATTTTATTACTAAGTATTTATAAAATCAACCATTAGATTTGTTTATTTTAAGTCTTAAGATAAACTAGAATTGAAGGGCTTAGTGTAGTAACTCGATAAGCAACATGATTTCAAACATTTATTTTATATGTTTATTTTATTACTACTTATTAACCATAGCTATGCTTATTTAAATGATTTTTAACAATTCATAATAGATACGAAAAACTTTACTTCATAAACATCATATTTTTACATTGTTGAACAAAATTATTAATCTTGATAAAGATAAATGTGTAATTGAAAGAAAACGATTTTATTAAAAAAAAAATTAGAGAGATATTTTTAAATTATGGTGGCTTATCATATTATTGCACACTATATTATTTCATTTAAATGGATGTGGTTTATCAATGTTTTGCTGTTTGTAAAAAGTTCCATAGTGACACCACAACAAATTTGGATTGAAAATTACCATTTTTAAGGGGAAAGATTAAAAGACAAACTTAAGTTTGGAATTGCATATTCTTAATATAATAACTATAATTATATTAATTTTAACATTGATGGTTTATAAACAATAACAATTTAATTTCTACATACTTATATTTAAGTACTTATGGAGAAATCAATTTAAATAATTTTAAATGTTGATGAAATTGAAAGCGATATTGAAAATATTTTTAACACAAGTGGGATTAAATTTTTAAATTGATAAAGATTTTCTACCGGACGATGAATGTAAATATATTCATCATATTTGCCATCAGATTTTGTATTAAGAAAAAAAGGCAACAGATATTTGTATGAAAATTTACTCTTTGAACAATTTATTTTTAAATGTTCGTCATACTTCAACTTAGATTTTTACGGAAAGTAAAATTGACCACGCCCACTTTCATTAAACAGTCGGGTAATTTTATATACAAGTTTAACTGCATACGGTAGAGAATAAGGTTTTTAGGGATTCTGTTGGAATTTTTGGCATAATTTTATCACAAATCAAGCACAACATTTTTTTTTCTAATTTGGACTAGACAACGTCTGTCCAGGTTTCCAACATTTATTTTCCACCGTTGCATTAGGCAGCATTTACACAGTCCATCCAAGAAACTATGAGTGTTTCTATTTGTGTTTGCTATTAGTCAACGTTCGTGGCCCAACATCATTGCAAGATTTGTGAACTAAATTGTGTCAACGCTTGCGATTGTTAGAGAATGGCACTCATTTAGAATACAACCTCAGAGATGCTTTGCTTTTGTCAAATGCTCATCAAATACGAACATTGTTTTTAATAATTATATCAATTATGTATATCTAAACCAACCGATTTGTGGAGAAAATAAAAAGATGCCATGTGTGATGATAATTTGTATTAGATGCGTATTAGAAATCCAAATTTGCAACACATCGAGAATATTTACAATGAGGCTTCGATATTAATTGAAAAAATGTGCTTGATGATGTCAAACAAGTTATTATCTGAGTTAGGCATGACAGCTCCCAATTGTCCGATTCACGACGCATTTTTTCAAGAGTTGCGATGCAAAAAACAAAATGATTGCGTTGCTTTGAGGGAATCAGTTCGAACAAACGTTTCACTGTTGAATCGACAACAAAAATATATGTACGATACTCTTATGATAGTTGTGAAATATGGAACTGGAGCGATTTTTTTTGGACGCTTGCCGTGAAACTTGAAAAACTTTTTTGATCACGCTGATTTTGGCAACGATACGCGCACAGAATGATATTACACATCATCAAGAATTGCAGCTACGTTGTTGGAAGGCGGTCGAACTGCTCATTCAGCACTCAAGTTGCCATTGAATATGCAAATCAATGAAAATCTAACATGTAGCATTTCCCAAAACAGTGTGATGATCAAAGTTTTGCAGAAAAGCAAACTGATCGTTTGGGATGAGTGTACAATGGGGCTTAAGAGTCATTGAAGGCATTAGACAAAACGTTGCAAGATTTACCAAACAAACAAAGCCAGTTTGGTGGTGTGATGATTCTGTTGGTACGTGATTTTCGGAAAACATTGCCGGTGATTATACGGACAACGCCAGCCGATGAACTTAATGCATGTTTGAAGTCGTTCGTTTTGTGGAAACACGTCAAGAAATTAAAATTGACTGTGAAGTATTTTCCAAACAATTGCTGGACATTGGCAACGGCAAAATCTTGGTTGACATTTCGACCGGCTGCCTTCAATTTCCCGTCGTTTTCTGCCAGTTCACCGAATCAACATCCGAACTTATTTGAAAGGTGTTTCCAAATATTGCACAATATTACGAACGTGCTAGATTGGCTGCGAAAAACACTGATGTCAACAAATTGAATTTTAAGATTCAAAGAGAAATTGCTGTCGAATAGATCACGTAAAAATCGGTGGATTCCGTTACTTCCCAAGATGATGTCGTCAGATATCCAACCGAGTTTTCAAACTCGCTGGAATTACCCGGATTACCGCATTACAATCTCCAACTGAATGTTGGATCGGTAATCATAATACGATAGAAACATAAAGTATGATTGGACGCATGTCGGAACGTATGGGTTACCCACATTATAGCAATTGTAGAAGTTGTTTGGATGAGGAGGAAGAAGAATCGGTACAACACCTTCTATGTGACTTCCCAGTCTTACAAGAGCATCGACTACTACATCTTGGTAGAGCTCTTTTCCACTGTCTCGGGGATGTGCCACTAGTAAATATGATCAGATTTATTAGAAGTACCGGCTAGTTCTAACGGGGATCACAAGAAGTACATTGTCAACGAAATTAGGGTGGGCAACCATTCTCCATTTATGTATGAAATTTGAAAATAAGGGAATGGTCCAAAAATAAGTGGACACATTAAGAAGTCTTATGAATGGAAACATCATTTTTTGTAAACATTCCTTGATGTTAATTTCGGTATTTATAGAGTCCTTTGTAACAAATGTTCTGCTTTTTTGCCGCAACTGCATATTGCTTGCCATACCAAGAATTTTTGTGAAATTTTGTCTGCTTTTGGGTCCTAAACTTTTCTACAACATTCCCTCGAGCATCAGCAACATTAGATTATTGACCAGGAAGTTGCGAAAAATCTGCCAGAACATACGTTTCTTCATCCATTTTGCAACAATAATATTTTTTTATAAAACTTGACTTCAATTTCCGTGCTCTGCTTTTGGCCTCTAAATGTTTAGCAGTGTTCCTGTCAGCAACTTTTTAAGCCTTGTATGTTTTTAAACCTGCATTAGCTTTAACTTTTCGTACCAAATAGTACGAGCACTGAGCTAACCTGGCTGCTTTCCTACCGGATGTGTTGGGAGCTCTTTTAAAAAGGCTTTCTATTTTTTTGGCTTTAGAAACATCATGTGTACCATTCCTTCTACCTGAACCAATAATTTGTTTGATTTTTGGCCTATGGGGGAACCACTGTGCACTGTGACTGGTCACTTTAGTTGGTCTAGAAAGGGGAATATGACAGGTCACTGAACTAAACAAACTGGTTATGTTTTGAATATTATTATATTGGTCATATAATTGGATTAAAATTAATTTAAAGTTTTAACTTACAAAATTTATTAAATTTCATTAATAAACATTTAAGTAATATGTCCTCTTTCCACAATTCACCTTTGAAACAATGACATAAATTTCCCACAGAGCAACTAAATGCATATTTAAAACAATATAAATATTTTTAAAGCCATGCAGTTGGAATTAATTTAATCTCTCACTTTTTTACGACACTTTTTTTTATTTTATTCTTCCTTGCAGGTTTTCTATTTTTTGTTTGTCAATGTCCCTACCAATGTCACTGCTATAGTAGTTTTAATAAATATAATTTAATTTTTTTTTTTTTTTTTTTGGTGGAATGTGTTGATTTGTAAATTTACTAAATAAAAAAGACAATTTTAAATGTTTTTTGCACACCTACACAACGACTTGGAATTAATGTGACTATAAAAATAAATTCCAGAGGGAACCGAAAAAATAAGAGATTCAACTAAAGTTCTGCCACATTTACTTTGTGCTTGTTTGTGAACAGGAATCGTTTGTTGGGAGTAAGTTTTTCTTTGCATTTTTCCCTTCTTTTTTTTGAACAAAACAGTTTCTGTTTAAAATTTTGTTGGCGTCATGGTGAAGAATAAACCCGCTAAATTAATGTGAAGTAAAATGAATAAACAGCAGGAAGAGCTGCAAAAGAGTAGGTTTTATTTCTAGCGACATTTCTAGGTACTACTGACAAAAGACTATTTTTGGCCTGCTATTATTTAATAAAAAGCAGAAAAAGTTAAGGGATATCTAACGATTTTTTTAAGGGTAAATGTTATTTATTTACAAAATTGAATTCCTTTAAACACCTGTTAGTACAAGTGATTGCTGTAATATGTAGTGGCAGTAGACGTTGTGGCAGTTGAACTTCTCTATAAGATGCATTAAAACTGCAGTCATATTAACACAGCAATGAAATACAATTTCCAAACAGTGAGAACTTGGGCCATGAATTGTGTGGGTTGCAACTGCTGGCAAATTAGCGAAAATGAAGAGATACACATGTTGCCAAAATAATAAACATGGACAAAAAAAGAACAAAAAAAAATTGGAAACAAGGAAGCAGTGGCAGAAGAGCAAGAAACTGCTGCACTTAAAAAACAAGTTGGCAAATGAAATTTAAAAAAATGTCGAACAACAAAAAAAACTCTTCAAATGAAATAAAAAATTATCAAGAGTAAAACTTAAATGCCAACCATGCCGCCAAACATGATAAAAAACTACAACTCTACAAAAGAAGAAGTAATATCAATTTACAATTTTTTTTGTTGTTATTTTTGCTGGTGTTGTTGTCTTTATAGAGGGCCAGAAGAAACAGGGAGTTGTTGGTAATGGTGTAATGTGTGATTTGAGATTTTGGAAAAATATGTTGAGTGTTTAGTGAAAGGTATCTTAAGTAGACCCCGTAAATGCATTATCTTCGGCAATGTGTTTAAATAATAAACTTTTTTGTATTAAAAAAATTTTCTTCCCAAATACTTTATATGAGGAAAATCAAAAAATGTTGAGAATTTGAACAAAAATATAAAAAGAAAAAATAAATTTTTAATTATTCTCGTCGTCCAAACACCAAATACTCGTATCAATGCAATCTGAATGTATCTAGGCACTCTAAACACACCGGCTTGATGTAAGATATGAAAAAACTTAAACAATTTTGAAAGTGGGAAAGGTTTGTGGAGCTTCTGAAGAGTAAATATACACTTTCTTTAATTTTTTGATATCGGTGTAAACCTTAGGACTTGAAGATTGACATTTTAGTGAAATGAAATAGTTTTGTCATTAAAAGGTTATTCGGGAATACAAAATTAATATTTTAGTAAGAGCTTCTTATGCTAAATTCCCAATTTTTATTGATAAATTCACTGAAATTTATTGTTGGGGGATAAGCTAGTTCCTATGCGCATTTCACTGGTTGCTTAGGCCAGATCATCAGGAAACCTTTTCCCAAAAGGCTTTAGAAAAACTAAAGATATTATACAAATAAAACGATAGAGTGAATGAGAATTACAGACACTCAAGCTTTATTTGTAAAAATATCAAAGCTTAAACAAAACACCAACAATAAACAGTGATTTTATCTTTTCTTACATTCTCTACTACAATTGGTTGGTTTCTTGCCGACACAAACTGTAGTGTGTAAGTGAGTAAAGAAAAAATAAAACAACTTGCTTTATTGTTTTCGCAAGAAAATCAATATAAAGCGAGCTGCCAGTTTAGTCTTGATGCACGGGCACCTGCAAATTTATCATTAAAAGGTTATTCGGGAATACAATAACCTTTGGACGTCATTTACCTTAAAAACTGAAAAGATTTTAATATGGTGATTTTCCATCAAGAAAAATATAAAATTTGAATTAATGTAAAATTTTAATGGTTATTGACATCACAATAAAATTAGGAAGTGATAAAGATGTAAATGTTCTAAAATCAATGGCATCACTATTGTTGTCATTATTTGATTTCAAACACCGAAATTCCTAAAACCGGGAAAATGTGTTCCAAAAACTCAGTTTTGACGTTATTTACAGTGTAACAGTAAGAACGTTTTGTGGGTATATAAACAACATATAGGGCTATACAAATGTGAACAGTTTTTGAGGATCAGTACTTTGCGTTTTTAGTATTTTTTACACATACCTAAAATTTTGTTTCAAAATTGGCTAAGTTTGGATAGGGATGGGAGAGACAACAGTGTCTGCATAAGTAAGTCAAATTTTACTTTATTCGTTTTTACATTAAGTTCTCTTTTAAGATCATATAATAATGTATACAGTCCCGAAGAAATTGTTTTTCTATAAAAGAAAAAATAAGAGGACTTTTTTTGGGAAAAAAACTTAAAAACACACGCATATAAAGTTGAAATATATAAACAGATGCTTCAAATTTGGATGCGTGTAACTTTTTATAGGGACGAGATAAGTGTTATCAGTTTTGTTTTATTTTCTTAAGAATTTTGTAGCAAATATACGTCGTATTTAAAAATTAAATTTCGCCCTTCCGTAGGCCCATCAAATATAAAATACGAAAAAAAGATCGAGCTAAATTTAAAAAATAAAATTAAACTTAAATATCTCTTGAACTAAAAATAATACCTACAGATATAGACCTACTCAAGGACTATCTTTATTTCAGATCATTCGGATCATAAATAGATTTTTGGCGATTTTTTTATATATGAGACTTTGAGGGTCCACCCACTGATACCCATTCCGCCCACAAAGCTGAACAACTCGAAAACACCTCAGCCGAGTAAATAATAGAGAAACAACAAGAGCGGAAACTAGAGAAAAACTCAAACAAAAATGTTACTCAAAATAATCACACATACGAATGTTGTTTTTGTTTTTACATAGTTTTTTTTACTAATAGATTCTCAGCACTTAGGTTTTTGACAGCTGAGTTAGGTCTTTGACAGGAGAGTTTCCGTTCTATGTATATTTCTCTATGGAGTAAATAGTAAATAGTAAAAACGAAAATTGTTAAGGTACAAAGTGGTCTTTATCTATTAAGAGTACCTAAGGAGATACGTTTAGAATGCATTGATATGTTCATAAGAGTTATTCAGCTTCACCGTAGCTGCAACATTGTTAAATATTGTTTGTGAAAAATTAGGAAAAGGTAAAAAAAATGTTCTTCTTATATTTTTTCAAAAAAGTGCACCATTTAGACTCTTTGCTATATTATTGGCATATAAAGTTGGCCGTTCGCCAAAAACTGATAACACCATTTCTTGAGAGCCCATTGATTTTCAGAATCTTTGGAGGCCCATAAAAAAAATTGGTCACCAAATTTGACAACCTGAGTATAGCGTTTTACTACCCTTTGGTAGTAGATTCGAACCTATATTGTTGCAATCGTGTGTTTTTTGCACTGTGTAATTAATAAATGGATTTTTGGCGATTTTTTTAAAAAATATGAGACCCGAGTTTTTATATCACGAAATATTTAACGATGTTCTCGGACACAGCTTTTATTAAAAAATAATTAGGAAACAAATTTTAAAATTTCGCAACATTTTTAATAAGTGTATAGACGTTTGTATTTAAAATATTTTTAAAGCCTATCCGATTCGAAGGTGTTATTTATAAAGATATGGTGTTTACGACATTGCTGCACTCGAAAAAACTTAAATGTAAATGTTTGAGAAGGTCGTATTTAGGATTCCATAAAAAAAGTAGAAATTAAAAAAGTAGATTTTTATAACCTTCACTTAGAATATATATACTGGATCGTTATAGATAGCGATGCCGATATAGCCATGACCGTCTGTATGTTGAACATATATAAATATTTCAAAGGCCTTTGTAACGGAGTATATGAGGCCAAAGTAAGTCGGACCTACAATAAGTCAAAATCGGGAAAAATATTTTTTACGCGATGTCCGTCCGTCCGTCGGGTTGGCTGGCTGCGCAGAGTACAGGTCGCAAATTTAAAGATATTTCGATAAGATTTGGTACATATCAATTTTTCCACCCAAGGACCAAAAATCACTCAGGAGCGAAAATCACTTCCGAATATAAATTAGTGAAATTTTGAAATAAAAATGCTTTTGCTCATTTACTTAGTGTAGGAACCGACCATACTTTCTTACTTGTTTTTTTTATATCTTTTCTGAATATCATAATGATTCTTATGGACTTTACGAAATTCCAAAACAAAAAAAAAACAATATTTTCCAAGACTAAATTTTAGCTATTTAAACTAACTGCTCCTGCCACACACCCCCTTTAACAGTTGGTATAGCATTTATATTGTTAACTTGTATGTGTTAACACACTCATTAAAACGCAGCTTACTTACTCAAAACAATAGCAGACTTTTAGGAGCCGTTTGGCATTTTTGTTTGTCTTTTTTCGACTATTTTTTTTAGTTATTCCTCAACATCTACAATTTCCACTGCTGCAATTACTAAAGATGGCAGTTCATTTTTCATTATCCCAACATAAAGTATAATGAACGATATATATAGTTTTTTTTCTCGGCATTAATTTTTGTTCTCATTTCGCTTTAAGGATGTTACAACAGTAGAATAAACAGAGCAAAAATTGTGAAAATAGTACATACATCTATATGTGTGTATTAAACCTGCCCTTTAAAAATAGTTTTGCCTTGGATGGGATTTATTTTGTTCTTTAGTAGCTATTTTAACAATTGGTCAATTCACAAGGTCTCTTATCAGTCATATTGTCATAGTGCCCTAATATATCACGACTCGGCAGCTCGGCAAAACCGACTCTTAGGTATTCGGCGTTGGTCTCTGCTGGTTCGTTACGATAACACAATAAAGAAAGCATAGAAAATAGTATTATTTTAGAACATTTTTTGCTTGAAAAGCTATAAAAACCATTGTGAAATATTAGGACAATATGACAATATGACTGATAAGAGACCTTGTGAATTGACCAATTGTTAAAATAGCTACTAAAGAACAAAATAAAACCTTGTGAATTGATCAAATATTTTGTATACATTTGAAATGAATCTTATCTTCTAGAGAAAATTATCTTATAAACTATTGATAGTAAAAGAAACAACAAGTAAGAATGATATGTTCATCTGTGCCGAATAGTAAAAATAGGGGAAAAAAAGTTCGATTTTAAATAGCAACCTAAGTTGGACTATATTTATTGATGTATCTATCTTGTATATAAGTTAATAGTTTGCTTAACCTATGGACTGGAAAAATGCGTATAACATGGTAATTTTTTAATCTACCAACATGTTCTATACCTTGTTTGAAAGCTACTTCTCTCCAAATTTATTTCAAACGTTAAACAAATTTTATCCAAATAGGCCAATTTTTAAGAAAACCCAAAAAGCTTTGTTTAATTGTTTATCCAGTTTTGTAACTTTCAACCGATTTGCTGCACTGGTTCTCGTTATATGAGTGGCATCAAATTTCGCATCAGTTAAGTTTAAGGGCAGGTCTAATTTATATACAACACACATGTTTTATAGGACATTAAACATAAAAACTGTTTGTGTTTTTATAACAGTTTTTATGTTGGTTTTTTGCAATTGTGAGTCTGTGTGTAAATTTTATTTTTTACTTAAAGTGCGTATGTGCTACAAATTAAAATATAATAATGAGATTGTTGTTAAGGGATTCTTTTTTATTTTGGTTGGTATGTATGTGTGTGCTTGTTTGAATTTTTTCTTTTTGTTTTTCCTTATTATTGTGACATATACATAATTTGTCAAATGATTATTAAGGAGTGAGTTTAGACAAATTAGTACAGATGGCTTTTAATATTTCAGAATGAAAAAAATCATTGACATCTATCGATAAGTATGCGAATTTTATATTACTAAATTTTCACCTTTTGAAGTTATAATCATTCTAAAGTTTAATCAAGTAAAAATGTGCTTTAAGTACATATACTAGAATCGTTAGACTTTCAAAATTTATATAGCCTAAACATAATTGTGGTAACACAATATACATATGCTGTTACAAAAATGAAACCAAAATTAATCTATTTTAGAAATTTTGCTAATTTTTTTTATGATCATGTGCGCGCTTTAATCAAATTTAATTCTGACAACAGTTTTTTCAAGATGTTGTAATTAGCTACTGTTTTATATATGTACAAGCACAACCCGGTCAGCCTCGCTACCCCTATCCTAGTAAAAAATAAAATATGAATGGATTTCTGATACAGCCTAACTACGTACAATGCACAGTGGTTTAGAAACGATTTATTTTGGAAATAATTCGGTATCTGTGGAACTATTAGAGATATTGTTACAAAATTTCACGCGGTTGGAGCTTAGGTATTTTCGAGTTGATTTGGTTGATTTGATGGGAGCCAGTGCATGCAATATATGAAGAAACGTACACATTTTTCAAAGGGGGCAAGGTTTGTGCAACTTCTGAGTAGTAAATAAAGACTTTTTATATAAGTATTTGACATTGTTGAAAACCCTGGGACTTGAAAATTTTTATTTTTGTAACATTAAATAATTTTTGGGACGTCATTTACGTTAAAAACTTAAAAAGTTATAATATGGTGATTTTCCATGAAGAAAAATATAAAATATGAATTAATGTAAAATTTTAACAGTTAAAGATATTATAACTAAATTTGAAACTAATATAGACTTCACTACTCTTAAATCAACGACATTAAAATTTTAGAAATTTTGTATTTTCAAATACCTTAATTCCTAAATCGGGGAAAATGTGTTCCAAAAACTGAGTTTCTTTAGAAAAGTGCTTATTGTGACGTTATTTACAGTGTGATGTTCAATAAGGATTGCAGATATTTAAGAAACATATAGGGCTATACAAAAATGAAGCTTTTTTGAGAATCGTTGCTTTGCGTTTTAAGAATTTTTTACACAAATCTAAATTTCTTTTTAAAAATTGGCCAAGTATGGATAGTTTTGGGGGGCCTTGTGTCTGCTTAAGAGAGCCAAAATTTACTTTACACGCTTTTGCATTAAATTCTCTTTTCGAATCATATACAAATTTTATATAGTCCCGAAGAAAATTTTTTTCTACAAAAGAAAAAATATATGAGCCTTTTTGTTAAAAAACTTAAAAAATACGGCACTTTTTACATGTTTCAACTTTGGATGCGTTTAACTTTTTAGAGGGATAAGATTACTTTTAGCAAGTTGTTTTTATTTTATATAGAATTTTATCGTCAATATTGGTGTTATTTTAGAAAAAATTCGAAAAATTCGAACCTACGCAGGTCCCCCACATCTGAAATACCATACAAAGGTCGAGAAAAAGTAAAAAAGAATAAATAAATCACCTAATAAACTAATAGAGAACCTACACATGTAAGTGTATTTTTTGTGGATCTTCTTAAGCACTATTTATATTTTCGGATCATAAATGGATATTTGGTGACCAACTTTGAGGGGCAACGTACTGGTCCTCATTAGAGCTAGGAAACTGAACAACTGCAAATCATCTCAGCTCCAACCGTATGAAATTTCATAACAATATCTCTAATAGTTCCCGAGATACTGAATTATTTCCAAAAAAAAGATTATAAACCATTGTGCAATGGTATGAAAATAATACATGCAAAATATTGAGAATCTCTCAACTACAGTTCACTTGAAAATGACTAAATACCTCTGTATGGGAGATACCACTCCACTTCTGATCTCACCCATTTTTATATTTTTTATGTAAAAAAATAACTCAAGCTTTACCTTAATTACGATAATTCTTCAATTATAACTATTCATATGGGAGGGGTCATTCCTACTAAAGCGATCCCGCCCAATTTCAGCCAAACATTGTACAAATTTAAGTGATTCAGGCCAAGCTCGAAGACTCTCGAAATTACAATTTCTGCCCATTACAAACCTCTGCCCATTGTTCCGGTCACGCTATTTTTTTTTAGTAAAACTTGTTACAGTGATCAGGAATAAATTCGTGTTTAGCTAACCTCCGTATAATGATAATAAATTGATTGATACAAAGTTTAAATACTTTAAAAATTATAGTTCTCCAGATATTCGAAATTAATTATTTACTTTGTATTGGAGGTACCACGACCACTAATACAATCCCGAACATTTTCATCCAATCTCTGTATAATGATAAGAGAGCTACTTATTAGAGCAATTATTACTTTATATGGGAGGTGACTGAACTCCTTTTCCGGCCCCTCCCATTTTGGTTCTCCAGATATTCGTAATTAATATTTACTTCGTATGGGAGGTGCTACGCCTTCTAACCATATTCCGCCTATATTCAGCTAAACTCCGCACAGTAATAAGAAATTAATTCGTAAAAAGTTTAAACACTTTTACAATTATAGTTCTCCAGATATTCGAAATTAAATATTAACTTTCTATAGGGTGTGCCACGCCCACTACTCCAATCCCGAAAATTTTAAGCCAAACTATGTAGAATGATTAAAGAACCATTTAGAGAATGTTTAAAGAATCTAGCAGTTATAGTTCACAAAATATTTAGAAATAATCAAAGCCATTTAACAGTTTCTCTTATTTATTTACAACAAATTGGACAAACATACATTGCTTTGTTTACTTTTTAGCTTGAAGCTCAAAAGTACACGTTTTTTTATATGTGTTAGTAACATCTTTTAACGCTTATAACTCCTAAAAAACTGAACCGATTTCAATAAAATATATATTCTGCACATCTGTGAGTAAATACCTTTAAAATGGCATATTTTTTACCAAACTGAATATATAATGTGAGCGTAAAAGGGGTCTAAAGAAATCCACTTGCCTATTAATATTATGATATAAAATATTAGAGTTTCCAGTTCGGTTTTAACCGAAACCGAAACCGCGGTTTTTTTAGGCCAAAAACCGAAACCGACAATTATTCTTAGGTTTTTACTTTTAATCTATTTTAAGTAGAAAAATTTAAAAACGAGAAACAACGTTTTTCATCCAATGATTCATCTAATATCTCTAAAAACAGATCGGTAAAAATATCTTAAGATTTCTTTAAATTGTTTAAATTGTATTACAATAATTTCTTCAGATGATGTAGCAGGTTAGGCAACGAAACCTGTTAATAAAGTATGACACAAACTAATCTTAAAAATATTGGTATTTCCTCACAATTCATTTTCAAATGCCTGTTTATTTAGTTAATTTAAAAAAAAAAAAAATAATACAAAATATTTGTATTAAAGACTTAGTTATTTTCAAATATCCGATAAAAGTATGGAGTAGTAGCTGACCCGGTGCGCATCGCCATCCCAATTGGAAGAAGAAAAAGTACTATTAAGTCTCTCTTTGTGAGTTAATACTAATTCAGGATAACATCCCAGCAAAAACTTTATTCACTTAGTAAGCCAGCAAGTAAAATTGGAGCTACCTGAAAACTACTTATTATTTGACTGAACAAGTCAATTTTGTTAGAGATTTCAAAAAATTCATGGGTCCTAACTAACTCACTGCTCCATGTACGAGTTATTTTATTGTAGGTTAACAATTAACATATATAAAGTTTAACATTAACATATAAATTAATATAATATGAACAAAAAAAATAAATGGCTTCAACTGGTGTAGAACCGCTAACGTCTCGTTTTTCAGTCAAACACAGTAGATATCTGTGCTAAATGCAGAAGTTCTTTACCAACCAGTACAAAAATAAGTACCTATTCTAGTAAATAAAATAATGTGCTGGGTAACCACCACTCATTACAAAATAATGGATGTGGTAACTAGTTTCCATTACAAAAACTCAAAAAATTTTTGCTGGTATGTCTCTAGTTTAATGTTTATTGATTCATTGTAATGTCGATTCTAGCTTATACAAAACATATTATTAGATTAAAAAAATACCATTAAGACCCACATTTTGTATTCCAACTCAGCATCATGATTATGGGTCCATTATTATAGAAAATGCTAAAGAAATATACTACTGCAGTCACTATTTGTGAATTCTAACTCATTCAGATACATGTGTGCCTTTAGGTTAATTATTATAAAAATGTTAAAAAGTATTATTAGTTGGAAAAAAATACTTGTGAGTCCCTTTTTTAGATTCTAACTCGGACATATGTATTTAATTTTCTGCTCATAGGTTTATTATTATAGAAATTTAAAAAAAATACCATTCGAAGAACGAAAAAATACTAATACCTAAAAAATACTGTTACCTAAATGTCATAATGAGTTTCTTTCTTTACTCAAAAGCATATCAGCCAACTAATATGTATTCAAATAAGTAAAATAATTTAATATAATAAAAAGTACCAATTTTAATTTTAAGTGTGCGAGGGCACTGGGCCAGAGATCCCATTTTTTGGCAAAAAGTCCATTTCAGATAGAGAAGAAAAAAGGTTATATATTTAAAGTCTGGGGACTTTGAGCTTTACACCAGTAAAATTTTGCTTAAAATAAAAATGAAAATTATTAGTAATTTGAAGATAATTATTAAAAATTTGTTATTTAAACCTTATAAATATGATTTTTTTCCAAAAACTTTAAGTTTCAAAACCTAGTGCCAAGCAGTGCCAGAGGATATTTTAATGGTTACAGCACCAATCGACGCATTGATATGTTTTCTGTTCAGAATTTTGCGACCGTCTGCGACCGTTCATAAACTTAAGAGTTATTGCCGATAATAAAAAAATGGTCGTTGAAACTTAGGATATTTTTACCATGTAAAAATTTAATGAAAAAATTAAAATCAATTTTTAGTAATATAACATTTTAATGATAAAATTGGCAGATATTAGTCTCACATTTAAAAAAATGACAAATTCAATATCTGTTTAACGCCCTTTTATATTTATAAGTTATATTAACTATTGTCGAATGTTCGATATTTATAGTTATTCTGAAAAAAAAAAATCTTGAGTAAAATAGTATTTTATTACCGTTAGATACATCCATTTATTGTTATAGTTTTAACAATTTATATATTCCTTGTATTTCCGTGTATATGAATTATTTTCCTCCATATCGTCAAAAAACTTTTAAAATATACTTATTCAATTTTTTATTTATTTTTCCTTAAATAAAAATTTGCAAACATTATTTACATCTTTATCAATTCTACATATAATTGAAATAACTATGGCTAAGTTCACAAATCGTTAGATTTTAGAAAATTTGGCATATGAAACAGACATAGAAAGTGGCATTCAATACGTATTAAATAAATTGAAATTGAATATCCAAACTATTAGTCCTGAAAATGTCGAAATTCTAAGAAAATCAGTTAAAACTTTAGTTGGACATAAAAGATCGAGATTTATTTCTTCATTCAGAAACAAAAAAGGGTTTGAAGAAAAAAATAAAAATTGGTTACATTCCCAATTTTCTATTCCAGATTTAAAGCAGCGAAGTTTGGATAAAGCTGGACGTCCAAAATTGAATTATGAAAAAATGTCAGATCGTAGCAATAGCCTCAAAAATGATTTCATAATATCTTCATCTTAAATACTGCTAAGAAATGAAATATTTAATTTTTTCTTATGTTTGATCCGCCATTTTGGATTCAGTTTATACAATTTTCAAAATCTGACTTCATATTTGTAATCAGTGACCATAGGTCTACAAAACGTGTTCAATAAAAATTTAATTAATTGAATTTTTAAAAACTTTGACCGCCATTTTTGGTCCGCCATTTTGAATTTTTACTTTTTTTTTGCGGAATCGTAATCAGCGTCACCGAAAACCTTATATCTGATGTTTATTTATTTCATATATCCACTGCTCTAATTATGGCCAAAAAATGGGATCTCTGGCCCAGTGTGCCCCGTCAGGTTTGAATTCAAAGTAATTTTCTGATTCTAGGTACAATATTAGAGAAAATTTAAAAAATTACCATTTTGAAGAACGAAAAAGTACTCCTTAGTTTGGTTTAGTTCACCGTTTTTGGTAGCATAATACCACTGAGCTCCCTATTCTTGATTATTTATTTACTGAAAAACATATTAGTCAACTTTATTGTATAAGCTAATTTAATATATTAAAAAATAACCAATTTTCTTCCTTTATCCTCTTGAACACCTGTCAAGTTTGAATTTTAAATTTGTTTAGCATTTCCTATATAATCAACTGATTTTGTTTCTACAACATTTACTATTTAAGAAATTATCACAAAACCGAGAGAAAAAGGAAAATGATCGGATTTCAATTTTTTAAATTTTTATTTCAATAAAATGTACTAGATTTAATTAATAATACAACTTTGATGATTGAAGCTAATTCAAATAAATTTGTAATTCTTATATTCAATTTCGTAATGAATAAACTTTGTTGTTTTAAAAAAAAACAAGTTAGAGTGCTATATTCGGCTATGCCGAATCTTAAATACCCTCCACCTAAATTAGATGAAAATTATAGAAATTACATTGGTATAAACACTCTTATATCCATATTCAGTGTTTGTTATTGGGACTTAGCTCCGATTATGAAGATTGGTAGATTGTTAATGTAATACAGTAGTTTTCGCTAATAGTCTACAAATACAGTTGCACAATTTTTGTGGACTATAAGCGAATTAGGACTATAACCGAATTTCTTTTTAAGCCACTTTATGGATTATAGATGAATCCTGATATCATACACATCATTCATATCATTCATATATACAAATTATTTACTTTCTTCATTAAAACCACTTTTTGAAACAAAATAAAAGTTTATCTAAAATATAGTAGTAAATATAGTAGTATTTTATATATTGTTAGAAAAAATAGTTAACGCAGAATATATTTTATTTAAAATGTATAAAAATGTTATCTAATTCAGCAATTTACAATTGAAATAACTACATATTCCTACCATTTCCAACAGAGTCTATAGTTTTATAATAGGAATAAAATGTACTATTTAACAATTAACATTACCGATTGGCTCAACATTTTCCTTATTCACCACAAGTGAAGTAAAAGAGTATGAAAAAGGGTAAACAAATATATTTAGTCAAACTTCAAAAGTATATTTTTGTTCTGTTCTAATGAATTTTCCGGATGTGAGCCTTCTAACTATATATAATTATAAACCCATAGTCACCAAAACTACTTGAAACTTATTTCTGTTACATTTTTTACCGATATGAGTGTATATATGCGTTAATGTATTTTTCGGATGTGCGACTTATTTGGAAGATATAATTAAATATTTTAACGTGATTTCTATGTACTTGAGGCATATTTTGCTTGCTATTTTTCTCCATAACATTATTTACAAGAATTTTATGGATATTATCATCGGAAATGGAGCTAATATGGGTGCTATGGTCAAATATGGACCGATATTCACAAAACCCAGTAGTATAATGTTTGAATGCAATGTATTGATCTGTATACAATTTTAGTTCGATATCCATATATTTAAGATATTTACAAAGGTTAATGTGTTTTTCGGAAGTGGTCCTTATATGGGAGCTATGACCAATTATCGGCCGATCTTCATAAAATTCAACACATTTATTTTCGTATATAATGTAAATATTTATTTGAAATTTTAACCAGATAGAAGCTTTTTTAAGAGATTTATTAGCATTTAAGTAATTTTCGGAAATGGACCTTATGTGGGAGCTATGGTCAAATATGAACCGATATTCACACAATCTAGTAGTATCATTTGTGAATTAATACTTCCGATCTGTGTAAAATTTTAATTCGATAACGATATTTTTCAGATATTTATGAAAAGTAATGTGGTTTTTGGAAGTGGGTCCTTATATGGGAGCTATAACCAATTATGGGCCGATCTTCATGAAATTCCCTACAGCGATTTTCATGTGCATGGGGATTATGCAAGTTGAATTTCAACCTGATACCGATATATATAAGAGATTTAAGTGTATTTAAATGATTTCCGGAAGTAAACTTTATATGAGGGCTAGGGTCAAATAGTGCCCGATCTAAAAAAAAAATTGGTCTCGCGATTTCTGTTTGCACGAAACATAGTTGTGCTGAATTTTGTATGGATACTGCAATTCAATGGGCATTTATATACCATAGCACCATATTTCGGGAAGAAATTTGTATGGGTGCTACGAGAAATTATGAACCGATTCTTTCCATTTTTAACAGAATTTTTCCTTTTATCATATAAATAATGAGTGCAAAATTTCATGGTATTCTCTGCAATGAATTTACCCAAAGTCACAAAAAATCATGTGAAAATTATCAAAATTTTTGGAGGTTGCTGATTTTCAATACCAAACTGCTTAGAAAAATTACAAACATTTTGGTATGCATTTCATTAATTTTGCTTATGTATTTTGGACGTGAGAGTGTTTTACACAGACAGACAGACAGACGGACAGACGGACAGACGGACAGACAGACGGACATTGCTCAATCGACTTAGAATTTCACAAGGATCAATAATATATATACTTTGTTGGGTCTCAGATGAATATTTCTCAATGTTACACACGGAATGACAAACGTATATATACCCTCTTTCACCGCTTGTGGTGGTGTGCATCAGCTATTTATACTAAAACGTTAAACCGAAGCGCATGGGAATTTTTTTACTTAAGTGGTGAACGTAAATATCTTCAAGTTTATTCAGTTAGGAGTACAATCTATCAATTCAAAATTTCTTGGAAATAAATTTGGCATTTCTAAACGGCTAGTCCGATGTGGATAAAATTTAACGTGGGCGTAGCCAAGGAGTATTTGAGTTTAAGTTATTAAAATGAGCACTACAAATGCTCCAGGGGCGGCTCTATGGAGGCTCAAATTAGGGTACCTTCGACATGTAAAATTTTTAAACACGTGCCATTTTTTTGTTTCCCTATCCGATTTCAAATATTTTTATATTTTTGGAAATTATTTGGGTAGATCTTGAAAAAACATGCTTGCGCGTGCTATTTATCTGTTATAACTTCCGAGTTATGGGCATTTAAAAATTTAAATTTTAAAATTTTGCCATACCTTGGTCCGCTTTTTTAAAAATATAGGTCTTAATTTTGAACCGAATTGATTTGAATTTTGTTTGTTAGTTAGACAACTTATTTACCAATAACATACAAAAGATTTTAGAGTAATATCGATTACGGATCCAAAAATAAACGATTTTCAATTTAAAAATTAAGAAAATAGTAGATTTTTGCTGTTTATGGGCGAAAAGGTTACTTAACTATTCTTTTATTAAAAAGAAAACTTTCGTTAAGAACATACATCAATTTTATGTTTTTCTGTAAGGTATCTTTACGGAAAAGGTTTTCGGAATTTGACCTATTTTTTATCAAAATTTTAATTTTGGTTCACATGTTTATTATATCACTAGACACAAAATATTTTGGAAGAGATCCTAAAACAAACCAAGTTTTATTTTGAAAGGTGTAACAAAATAAATTTTTTCCTCTCGCGCGAATCGATAACTGATTTTCAAAGTAAATGTGGATAATTTGCCAGCGTTGTTCAAACGACAATCTATTCATGATGATTTGTCAAAAAGTTAAACGATTTGAAAAATTCACCAGTTTGACTGATCAAATTCCTTACAGAACAAAAAACGCACACATATAAAAGTTTAATATGTTTGTATTTAGTACTCGGTACTAAATATAATATGTACTAGTTACTAGAATGTTAGTCTACATATACATACATATGTATGCTTGTCTAAGTACTCGAGCTTTGTATCTGTATTAAGTAGTTTATTTTTAATGTTTTTTGCAAGTGTGTTTAATGATTTTTTTTTAGTTTTTTTTGTAGTACTTTCATTTCCCTTTAATCTTAGTGCTCTACTTATTTTCTTTGTTTTCTGATCTTGAGTTCTTTGAACTACAAATAATTTGATACAAAATTTAAAAGTAATATTGTTACTCGTTTAAATGTAAACCAGAACAAGAGTGTTTTAATGTGGTGAATAAAAAAAATCACAAAATTCTGTCAGCATTGTTTAATGCCTACAAAAAGAACTATATAAAGAGTTTGAAAATTAAGGATGGTTGGTATTGAGGTATGTATTTGAAAAATAAACATTTCTTTGCCCAGAAAATATAAAATAACAAATCCTTTATAGAGAATCTGATAATGCAAATTTGACGAAAACATCATCCAATCAAAATCAACGATAAACAGCAGCTTGTGCACATAATACAAGCAGAGAAAAAACATGGTTAGATATGGTTACGGCAACTATACAATGTTCTTTGTATTAATATATTGTTGTTGTAAACATATAATTGCTGTTTTAGTTTAATTTCAACAATATTTCAGTTACTGTAACCGTTTATATTTTCATCGCAATTATAGATATGAATATTGTTCATAATTATTTTTCGAACAACTAAATAATGATAAATAGGTAAACATATTTCACTAACTTTGACTTAGATTTTTTACAGGTATGTGATAGATTGTAATGTCTGGTTTTTTTACTATTTTAAAACCCTACAATGATTTTATTTAGAAAATTATATATTAATATCTTGGTGATTCCAATTTCTGTTTGGGCAACAAAAGAAACCATAGAGAAACAACTACAGCGGAAACAAGAAAAAAACTCAAACAAAAATTTTATTCAAAATAATCACACATACGAGTGTTGTCTTTGTTTTTACATAGGTTTTTTTACTAATACATTTTCAGCACTTAGGTTTTTGACAACTATGTTAGGTCTTTGATAGGAGAGTTTCCGCTCTATGTATATTTCTCTATGAAAGAAACTATAAATTTATCTGAAGTTCTGACTAGAATTTTTCACTTAAATTTTTCACAGGCATATACATTAGACCAATGATGCCCAAGCCCTATACTCTTGGTGCTCATTTGTTTTTGTAAATGCTCTTAGCTATAGGCTGTGTGTTTCTATACTCAATAGAACACTCAGGCACTAGTAATATGAAATACACAAACAACTTTGTCTTGTTTGTTTTTTTGTCGATCTTCACTGTCTTCACTGCAACAACACTTTCGTATGCTTTGCTGGTAAACATTGACGACAGCGATCATCAATGTAGATTTTGTTTTTGTTTATCGTATGGTTTTGTTTAAAAATGTGTGTATTTTTTATACCCTCCACCACCACAAGCGGTGAAAGAGGGTATATATACGTTTGTCATTCCGTGTGTAACATTGAGAAATATTCATCTGAGACCCAACAAAGTATATATATTATTGATCCTTGTGAAATTCTAAGTCGATTGAGCAATGTCCGTCTGTCTGTCCGTCTGTCCGTCTGTCCGTCTGTCTGTCTGTCTGTGTAAAACACTCTCACGTCCAAAATACATAAGCAAAATTAATGAAATGCATACCAAAATGTTTGTAATTTTTCTAAGCAGTTTGGTATTGAAAATCAGCAAAATCGAATTGGTAGAACCAGGGTTATGGGTCAAAATGTAAGACAACCTCCAAAAATTTTGATAATTTTCACATGATTTTTTGTGACTTTGGGTAAATTCATTGCAGAGAATACCATGAAATTTTGCACTCATTATTTATATGATAAAAGGAAAAATTCTGTTAAAAATGGAAAGAATCGGTTCATAATTTCTCGTAGCACCCATACAAATTTCTTCCCGAAATATGGTGCTATGGTATATAAATGCCCATTGAATTGCAGTATCCATACAAAATTCAGCACAACTATGTTTCGTGCAAACAGAAATCGCGAGACCAATTTTTTTTTTAGATCGGGCACTATTTGACCCTAGCCCTCATATAAAGTTTACTTCCGGAAATCATTTAAATACACTTAAATCTCTTATATATATCGGTATCAGGTTGAAATTCAACTTGCATAATCCCCATGCACATGAAAATCGCTGTAGGGAATTTCATGAAGATCGGCCCATAATTGGTTATAGCTCCCATATAAGGACCCACTTCCAAAAACCACATTACTTTTCATAAATATCTGAAAAATATCGTTATCGAATTAAAATTTTACACAGATCGGAAGTATTAATTCACAAATGATACTACTAGATTGTGTGAATATCGGTTCATATTTGACCATAGCTCCCACATAAGGTCCATTTCCGAAAATTACTTAAATGCTAATAAATCTCTTAAAAAAGCTTCTATCTGGTTAAAATTTCAAATAAATATTTACATTATATACGAAAATAAATGTGTTGAATTTTATGAAGATCGGCCGATAATTGGTCATAGCTCCCATATAAGGACCACTTCCGAAAAACACATTAACCTTTGTAAATATCTTAAATATATGGATATCGAACTAAAATTGTATACAGATCAATACATTGCATTCAAACATTATACTACTGGGTTTTGTGAATATCGGTCCATATTTGACCATAGCACCCATATTAGCTCCATTTCCGATGATAATACCCATAAAATTCTTGTAAATAATGTTATGGAGAAAAATATCAAGCAAAATATGCCTCAAGTACATAGAAATCACGTTAAAATATTTAATTATATCTTCCAAATAAGTCGCACATTCGAAAAATACATTAACGCATATATACACTCATATCGGTAAAAAATGTAACAGAAATAAGTTTCAAGTAGTTTTGGTGACTATGGGTTTATAATTATATATAGTTAGAAGGCTCACATCCGGAAAATTCATTAGAACAGAACAAAAATATACTTTTGAAGTTTGACTAAATATATTTGTTTACCCTTTTTCATACTCTTTTACTTCACTTGTGGTGAATAAGGAAAATGTTGAGCCAATCGGTAATGTTAATTGTTAAATAGTACATTTTATTCCTATTATAAAACTATAGACTCTGTTGGAAATGGTAGGAATATGTAGTTATTTCAATTGTAAATTGCTGAATTAGATAACATTTTTATACATTTTAAATAAAATATATTCTGCGTTAACTATTTTTTCTAACAATATATAAAATACTACTATATTTACTACTATATTTTAGATAAACTTTTATTTTGTTTCAAAAAGTGGTTTTAATGAAGAAAGTAAATAATTTGTATATATGAATGATATGAATGATGTGTATGATATCAGGATTCATCTATAATCCATAAAGTGGCTTAAAAAGAAATTCGGTTATAGTCCTAATTCGCTTATAGTCCACAAAAATTGTGCAACTGTATTTGTAGACTATTAGCGAAAACTACTGTATTACATTAACAATCTACCAATCTTCATAATCGGAGCTAAGTCCCAATAACAAACACTGAATATGGATATAAGAGTGTTTATACCAATGTAATTTCTATAATTTTCATCTAATTTAGGTGGAGGGTATTTAAGATTCGGCATAGCCGAATATAGCACTCTAACTTGTTTTCATTATTCTTTGTATGTTTTGGTTTATACAACAAAAAAATTGCATACAAATTAGTTTTTCTTTAAATATATTGGTGTTTGCTCTTCCATAAGGAACTTTTGGGCACCCCTGCATTAGACCGTCTCACTTTTCATTTTTTTTTTCGAAATTCCTTCATGAGAATCGATTTTCTTAATCTACTCTAAAATCCAAGAATTTTGGTGTATAACACTTAAATATTGATGTACGGGAACTTTGTAACATTATAAGTTAAGATTTTCAAATACGAACTTATAATTTTTTTTTTTTTTAATTTTTGCTTACCTTTTCTTATATAAAAATTTAATGAACCAAAGATTTTATATTCTGTAAATGCAGTATGGTAGGACATTTTAAAATAAAGATTTTGGCATTCAGTTAAGAAAAATTGCACTTTTAGGTTTTAGTTTTTTGAAAGCAGACGTGCGCTTAGAGAAAATGTAGCATAAATTTGAAATTTACATAGAATGTAGATATATTTTCTTTTAAATTTTTTTAATTTAATTATAATTTTTAAATAATTTTTTTTTAATACTAATAAATTTGTTGTTAATTAAAAATATATATATTTTTAAAAAATCAGAAGAGATTTGGATCCACTACTGGCAAAAATCCAGACTAGGGTAGGTATAAAACTGATATTTTAAATTTAATATGTCAATATTTCGCAAACCAAAAGAGATAAAATATAGCTATAGGAATGTTTTTTGTAGCCCTCTTCTAGTAGATTCTACATATTTTTTATATATCCGATATACCCCACTTTGGGGCCTTAAGGCACAGCCCCACCTAAGTATTTAAAGTCCAAACTCAAAACATGAGCTCAGCAACACCCCCTCTATGGTCGAAGTAAATTTAAAATTGGACTATCGGTTCAGAAGTTACAGATTTATTTCCACTTATTTTTTAATTTCCCCCACTGTACCGTGATTGGCTGGCCAACGTCGATTTCAAAAAAATAGAGATCGATGACATCGTCAACCCAAAATCCAGACCAAAAATTGATCTTTTCAGGGTGAAATGGACCTTATTGGATCTCATGTGAATTGGTATCATCCTAAATTCGACAATTTTGTTTGTTGACGTACCCACACGCAGAAAAAAGTATAGTAGTGCATGTTAACTGTAACCATTTCAACAGTTTTGCAAGATCTTTAACAATATTATCATCACAGTAACTATTTATATGATTGTGGTAACTATAATATGGTTAATTTACGATTCACATGCTTGTATCAATCAAAGATATGGTAAAAGTAAACAAGTATATTTTTATGACAACCATTTATATGATGAAAGACTTACCATATTATTATGGTTGATAAAATTATTCATCATAAAAATGGTTGTCATAAACATATACTTGTTTACTGTAACCTTATGTATTAAATGGGCAAAACAAACTGAATAAGTGACAGCCAATTCGAAAAATGTTGCTTTAACTGCTATCAATTGTTAAAATTTAAAATTTTAATTTTTAATCCTTACTTAGCATAGAGTCGAAAACAATTTAATTAATGTTTTGACATTTCAATTAACTGAAGTCATATAAAAAGGCTTTAATTCAAATTTTGTTAAAAAAATCGAAATTTGAGATACAGTGGCTCCACACAAAATCTGATATAAAAGTGCTCTAAACATAAAAACATTTACAATTTACACTCCACTATTGTTCGATTATGCGATGGAGCCACTGTACATATGCATGTAATTTTATGATTTGTTTTGCATCAAATTGTAATTAAATACAAAAATTATTTTTTATTTAAATTTTTAAAATTTTATATTTTTTGATACTTTATTTGAATTACCATAGAAACAATAGTTTTTAAGGTCACTGAACCAGTGTTAGTCCAAACTAAGTAAATAAATTTGTATACTTTTAGTTTATTAAATTTTTGTATTAAAAAAGCGAAAGTTAAAATAAAAGAGAAATTGTAGTGTTATTTAAATTGTTTATGCATATTAAGTAGTAAATAGTTAGCATATACAAATTATAATTCTCAATCTACAACTAGTAACTTTACGATGAATAATATTCCACTATTTGCTCAAACAATTAGCAACTAATATAAAATTTCTTTTCGACTGCTTTGCTCTGCCTACATTAAGTATAAATAATCTAACGGGCAGACTGCTCAACGTTTGTTTAGTTAACGATCTCATTTGATAACAACAAGAAATTTTGATAATCTCCAAAATGAAATTGAATTTCAAATCCATAGTTTTCTTAGCTTTTTTAACATTTCAACTAGTTGTTCATTGCAATGGAGAATTAAGGCAAGATTTTCGTGATTTTCTTAATCTAGTACCCAGAAAACGGATAGGCTATATTGCAGCCAGACACTATATTGTGGACGAACAGTTTCGTACCTCACTCAAGTATTTGCAAAGTTCACGTTTCACCCAGAACTGGAGAAAAATACACAATTCTGAGGAGTTTGTCGATTTAATCGATTACGTACGAACGCACAATGTATCGCTGACGGCTTTAGAGGATGTAACCAGCGTCATTGATAAATTACCAAATCAATTGCGTACATTTCGCATACCAACCAAAGTACCCGTCATGATGATGATGCAAAGGAATTTGGTGTCATTTATGCGCGAAGTTATGCAGGCGTTGCCACGTGCACGTTTTTTCAGTTTAATGGCGCGTAAAGTTACAGAAGGCGGTGATTTTGCACGACTCTATAAAGCTGTGCAACAAAAGGAATTTAAACAATTGCTGGATAAAGCCAAGGTATGTATTCATGTCTACAGTATGTGTGTGTGTATGCGTGTGTTTTTCTGGTTAAATGACAGTCTGTGGCAGATGGAAATAAAGGAAATTGTTTAAATGTGTGCTTGTGCATTTGTATCTATGTATGTAAATTCAAGTGCAATGTGATGATGTTCAGTTTATTTTATGTTTTTAATGCTGGTTTTTATTGTTGTTCACACAGGCATCTGACAATCTACAGCCATCTTGGTCGGAATTAAGAAGACATTATATTGAAGTTAATGATCTGATTGATATGTCATACGAAATAATATCTTGGGGACCTTAAATGTGCTGAGTTGGAAATTAAAATGTGCTTTCAGTATTTTACTTATTATGTGATATGTCTTGAGTTGTGTTGGCAAATAAAACTAATAAAACTAATTTAAATATTTTTACGTATTTTAAGGTTGTAGATAGTAATGAAAGGGTAAGTCATTAAAAATAAGTGTAGAATATGTGAGAATTTTTTCAAAATAAATAAAATAGGAGTTCTTTGATATATTTACTTAGTAAAACAAAACAAAAATTTTTGAAAATCCATCGGACCTTAAACGTTCCAAATTTGTTACAATTTTTAATACAGATCGTTTATGGTCATACATGTAACTATATTACAATATTAAAATTCTATATAACTTTTTAACCGCTCATCCAATTTACACTAACCAGAAAACACAGATTCGTAGTAGCAACCGAATTTGTGGACAATCGATTGATTCTGCTTTATTGATCGGTGACAAATGTTTGGTTGCTTCAACCAAAATTCATCTTTATAAACTGACTTTCTGTTGATAGAACCGAAAAATTCTATCATTAGATTGACAACTAATTCTGTTGCTACAACGAATCGGTTTTTTCTGTGTACAATATTGGTTTCATAGTAATGCTTGCATATTCTATATTCTCATTGCGAAAAAATTTCCGCAACGATAAAATGTGTTTTGATGCATTTATGGTGAATATACAGTCTAAATGTTTAGAAACCTATAACATACTTAGCGAGAAACACGTATTTCAATTAGATTAGATTAGGTTTCCAGGCAGCCGCGAAGTTAAAGAGTAGAAGAACAGCTCACGTGGGTCCAAGCCCTTTGTGTTACCTGAAATTAGAAGTTAGAAAGAAAGAGGGGCAGATAGAAATTAAAGGAAAGAAGTAGAAGATTGAGTAGTTAAGAAGAAGAAGATGTTCAAGGAAGAGAGAAAGAGATTTACAACAGTTGCATATCAATAAGATAGCGGTTATAAGGTTACCCTCGAGAGGTTCCCATATCTGGTCCTATTAACCAATTACTACTCCTTGAATATGAGGCTTGATGCCCTCAAGCCTCATATTCGAGAGCTCAGGAAGACTATTTATGGAACGGTGTCCCAGTAACCGTAAGCGTAGATCACCTAATGCCGGACACTGACAAAGAAGATGAAAAATGGTTTCATCCTCCACCTCGTTTTGACTACTTCTACAGAAGTCGTTGTAGGGCAAGCCAAGTCTCCTAGCGTGATTGCCAAAAGTGCAGTGTCCAGTAATGACCGCCACTACGCCACTACGCCACGCAATTGTGAGCGTGACAAGCCAAGAAGATATGTTGTTCGCCCACGGGGCCATATCATTCTGGTTATAGTGCACAACCCATCTTGTCTGAGCGAGCTCATAGTATAAATTACTAATTTGTATCTTGCACTTGGATAGCGGATCCAGTTCAATATGGACGGGGATCCAGTTCAATATAGTAAATAGCGACTTTGTTGCGGTAGTTCTTAGAGCTCCTGTTATCAGGATTGCCATTCTTCTCATAACCCTCTCGAATAGCATGTAATTTGAGCCATTGTCCAATGCCTTCCACCAGACAGAAACTCCACAGAATAGTGTTGGCTTAATGACCGTATCACACATCCAATTAACGAACTGGGGTCTAATACCCCATTGTGTACCTATCGCTTTCTTACAGACATACATAGCCGTCAAGGCTTTCGACGTCCTTGAAAGGGTATTGGGTTTCCAGGATAGTTTACTATCCAGAATAACTCCTAAGTATTTTGCATTATCCGATAGTGTTAGCTCAACACCATATAATCGGGGAAGCGAGAAATGAGGAATCTTGTACTTTCTTGTGAATAGTATAAGTTCGGTTTTGCTTGGGTTAACACTCAATCCGCTGTCTGTAATCCTCCGACTTAGTACACTGAGTGCATATTCCAGACGTTGTGATATCGTGCCCAAATGGATCCCAGAGACTGCCACTGCGACGTATTTCAATTACTTTAAGATGAATATTAAGGACCTGAATAAGACATTGGTTCCAAAAAATTGTATGTAATATGTGCAGTGAACGTAGTCACTTGATGACACACAAATAACTAAGACTTTTAATGAAGGGAAATGATTTCATACATTGGAAATCTTTTGTTGCAGTTCTGAGAAAAATCTTAGGGAATCAGAAGGCTGAAGATTACGAGAAATTAGTTACAGACCTTTTAATTAGCTTTAAAAATCTTGGATGTATATTGAACATAGTCATTTAGGAAAGTTTCCTTAAACTTTTGGATCGTAAAGCGAAGAACAAGGATAGCATTTCCATTATGATTAAGAAGTGATGGAGATAGATACCAAGGTCCCTGGGAGCAACAGATTACTGCTGGGGTAACACTCCGAACTATCCTAAGTATCTCCATTGCAGAAAATCTAAAATTACAAGCTTCGAATCTTTATAATCTATATTCGATATAAATAAAAATCAAATGTCATTCGTTGGTAATTGCATAAGTTGAGAAAAAAGTTTTAGACAACTTTTTTTTTTATAATGTTCGTCATAGTCCAACAAAAACTAAGTTGGAGATAAAGAGCAATTAATCACGCCAACATTTTCGATTTATCAAAAATTCGACATGGATATATATTTTTTTTTATGTTCGTAGTAATCCAATTTACGTTGTTACTGAAAGAAAAATTGACCACACCCACTTTTTTGATATATCTGAAATCGCAGAACGCCTGGACCAACAAAAGTTTTTTACAGAAAGAAAAATTGTCCACGCACACTTATACAACCTCTTATCAAATACATCTACAAATATGTGGCCAAAGGCAGTGACATGACTGTGATTGGAGTCAGTGCGGAAAGTTCGAACGATAAAGTCACTCCGTTTCAAATGGGCCGCTATGTTAGCAGTAATGAGGCAATTTGTAGGATTTTTTCATTTGCCATTCATGTATCTTTCCAACTGTTGTCCATTTAGCCGTACACCTGGAAAATGGCCAAAGAGTGTACTTTACTGAGGAGAATGTATTACAATGAGTTGATCGACCGCCATCTACAACATTGACCAGATTTTTTTAAATGTGCCAGAATGATGAATATCCACGAATGCTACTATACTCCAAAATGTCAAGATTACTTGGAATCAATTGTCAAAGAAATTTCAACGGCGGAAACAAAGAAATCCAGTTCCAGGTTTACTCATTTATTTTCCACCGACGCATTAGGTAGCATTTATACAGTCCATCCAACAGACGATGAGTGTTTCTATTTGATTTTGTTATTAGTCAACGTTCGTGGCCCAACATTATTCCAAGATTTGCTAACTATAAATGGTGAATTGTGTGACACGTATGGAGAAGCGCGTCAAAGCATGCGATTGTTTGAGGATGACATTCATTGGGAATACAACCCCGGAGATGCTGTGCTTTCATATAATGCTCATCAAATACGACCATTATTTTCTATAATTATCTCAACATGTTTCCAAATACAAAAATGCCATGTGTGATGATATTCTGCATCAGATGCGTATTATTAGCAACTGAGCGGGGAAAATTACAACGAGGCTTTGATATTAATTGAGGACATGTGCTGGATAATGTCGAACAGGGTATTATCTGAGTTAGGTATGACAGCTCCGAATAGTCCGATGCTCGAAGCGAAGATACAATATGATTGCGATGCCTTGAGGGATCAATTCGAGCAAACGTTCTACTGTTGAATCGTCAACAAAAATATGCGTACGCCACTCTTATGAAAGTTGTGAAAGCTGGAGCTGGAAAAACTTTTTTGGTCGCGTTGATTTTGGCAACGATATGCTGGCAGAATGATATTTTAGGAATTGCAGCTACCTTGTTGGAAAGCGGTAAAACCATTGAATATTGAAATCAATAAAAATCTAAAATGCGACATTTCCAAAAACACTGCGATGGCCAAAGTTTTGCAGCAAAGCAAACTGATCGTTTTGGATGAATGTACAATGCCGCATAAAAAGTCTTTGGAGGAATTGCACAAAACGTTGCGAGATTTACGCAACAATCAAAGTCGATTTGTTGGTGCGATGTTTCTTTCTGACAAGTGATTTTCGGCAAACATTGCCAGTGATTGCACGGTCAACGGCAGCCGATGAACTTAATGCATGTTTGAAGTCGTCCGTTTTGTGGAAACACGTCAAGAATCTCAAATGGACTGTGAACATGAGTGTCGAGCTGCAGAACTATAAATCTGGTAAAGTATTTTTCAAAAAATTGCTGGACATTGGCAATGGCAAAATCCCGGTTGACATTTCGACCGGCTGCATTTCCTTTCGCTTTCTGCCAGTTTACCGGATCAAAATCCGGACGCATACGGCACAAAATTAAAATCATCTTGACTGGTTGAGCGAACGTGCTAAATTGGCTGCGAAAAACATTGAATTTTAAAATTCGAAGTGAAATTGCCATCGACTTGACGACGTACAAATCGGTGGCGTTTTTAAACTCGTTGGAATTACCGGATTACAGCATTAACCTTAAATATACATGCTTCTCGCATTGTCAATTGTATGTCACCTGTTCCCGTGTCGGAACACTATCACACATATAATGTTATATGTTTTCGCACCAGACAACAAAACAAAAAATGTCGTTTATCTAGGCTTGGTCGATTTGTATGGATGATCAAAAAGTAAAAAATCGTATAGCAGAAACGCAATCTACGGAAAATTCTAAGAAAGTTTCCTCAAGAAACCATAGGTCTAAAATCAAATCCTGCTTGTTTTGAACGTTCTGGAAACTAAACAAGGAAAAATTATTTTAATATTAACATTTTTGTATGAAAATAAGCTTAAAAAGAAAATGTTTGTGTTCGTCATACAAAATTTTTAAAATTGATATCGGTCTTGTTTTTAATTTAGGCCCTAATGTCGGCTATGTGTAACCTAATAAATTCTGAAACCAATTTGTTTTTAACACAGATTGAACTTGAAATTTTAAAAAATAACACAAGCAAGTAAATTTTAATGAAAAAAATGTTTTTATTCGAAAAAATGTTTTAAAGGGTTTTCCAACAAAAGCTGTTATTTTGAATCATCCGGTATTTCGGTAGCTGTCACTTTTGAAGCTTTTATTCTTCGATATTTGACAAGCAGAAACTACGCCATTACTAAAAATGGAACGATACACGCTTCAACAATGCATTGAAATTATTAAAATTCACTAAAAAAATGGTGAAAATCTTGCAGTCACAGTTCGCAAAACTAAAGCTACGTATACACGGTTGGCAGATTGTCAGAAACATGCTCAGAAAATGGTTAATTACAACTTATGTTGAAACATATGGTTGTTAACCATTTATTGAACATTTTCTGACAATTTTGTAAGAATATGGCAACCGTGTATACGTAGCTTAAAGCATTTCTGGGTCGTCGTAAGCACCTTGTCGGACCGCAATACAGAATTTGGTGGAAATATTCGAGCTGATGCGACAAGTTAGTAATGTGAAGAATAAAACCCGTGCACGTCGCTCAAAAACAACTGCAAATATTGCTGCTGTAGCCCAAAGTGTTGAAGAAATCCCAGGTTTGTCCATTCCTCGTCGTTCTTTGGAATTGGGCATTCCACATACATCATTGCACCGTATCTTATGGTCGGAGTTGGATGTTGTTAATCTGGACAACGTTTACTTTCAAAAAGACGGCGCTACGTGCCACACAAGCAACGAAACCATTGCTCTTTTACGGGAAAAGTTTGCGGACCGTGTTATCTTTCGAGAAGGTAAATACAATTGGCCACCGAGTTATTGTGATTTAACACCTTGCGACTTCTTCCTTTGGGGCCACTTGAAAGATAAGGTCTACGCCAACAGCCCAGCGTCAATTCAAGACCTTAAAGATAGAATTAGTGATGCTATCGAGGATATAGGGCAGCCATTTTGCGATTTAGTTATGGAAAATTTCATGAAAAGGATATGGTCCTGTAAGCGTGGACGTGGTGGCTATTTGGCTGATGTTGCTTTTCATTATTAACTGTATACCTACCTCTTTATTATGATATAAACATCCGATCATATATCTCAAAAAAATCGGGTTTTCTTGATGGAAAACCCTGTATTTTAACGAAATCCAGTTACCACCAAATTTTGATTTCAATAAAGCGATGATTCTTTCCCCTTATGGCAATTAGCGCCAACCTGTTGAAACCCCATATTTTCATTGATCATGGTTGAAATTGAAAAAATAAGTTTCGACGATGCCAGCAGCTTGTAAACCATACCGAATGGAGAATTTTTCTAGATGTAGTGTATTCTGTAGAGTCTGTTGTGAATTCAGCTTACTCAATGTGCGTCAACTTTATTTACTAACAAACTCGTCAGTCGAAAATAAGCTTCAGCGCTGAACACAATTTTGCGATAAAACAGTCGTGTATAAGTTGCGCGAATCGTTGCCTGATTTACAAAGTAAATTTGGATAATTTGGTAGCGTTGTTCAAACGTCAATCTATTCATGATGATTTTCCAGAACACACTGATCATTAATATCAAAAAGTGTGCGCAGTAAGACAGTTTGTTTTATAGTTAACCATTTCGAAAGTTCTTAAAAAAACCCTTTATTAGAAAATTAAACTACATGTAATTTTCAATTGCTTAAATTAACTTGTTAAGCGCTTTTCTCTCTACACAAAAAAAAAATATAATAATAAAGCAAAGAAAAAACCATGTTAATTGTAATTTAGCTACTTTGAAGCTTAGAAAGAAATAATAACTGAGATCTGTTTTAATGTGGTTAAAAGAAAAAAGTAAGATTTTGAATTCTTAATTATTTCCCTTGAATCTACTACAACAGACACTTGAAAGAAGATGATAAAGAAAAAAATCGTACATATTTAAATAGGACTCTAGATAGAAATTACCTTAAGAGCATTTTAACAGCAGCCGCAGCTACAAGGAAAAAAAATCCAACGAATCAAAGTAAAGGGTTAAACAAAGAAAATTATTTTATTACGTTAAAAGAAGAAAAAATTATCAAAAAAAAAAAAAAATCACGAAACAAAGAAATCAAGACTGATTGAGAGAAAAAAAAAACATAAAATTATTTAAAAAAAAAAAAATTGCTACAGCAACAATATTTCTTTTGGTAATTTTCTTCTTATTATTTTTTTTGCTTATGATTCTTTCTCTGTCATTATTTTAGCTGAATTTGCCTTTTTAAATTATGGACAGTGGTTAAGGGGAAACAAATTAATTGCTTAGTGTTTTATTCAATATTTTCGAAATTATTGCAGATTCTAAGAACATGTAAAAAGTTGAACATTTGATATAAAATTGTTTATATTTGTTAAAATTTTTTTTTTTTTTTTTGATTTCATGATGGAAGTTAGTTGTACCACTGTTGTGTATTTTAATTTTTTCAGTTTACATAACCTTCAACCCCTTGCTTTGGCTGGGTTTATCGTCTTAGATGAAGTAACAAACAAATATTAATATATATAGCACAACATTCACTGATGGTCATATACGACTCTTAATACACCTTACATTTCAAGAACACAATGTAAAGTCTGTTAACCTTCGTACACCAGAAACCTACCCGGGTTGGATTTTCAATTTTGAATCATTGATTACTTACTGAATTTGTGACTAATTTATTTTGTTTTATCGAAAAATTGTGTATCACTGAATAACATTTTTATTATTTTTACGTAGTGCCCCAAAAACCACACACACAGAAAGAAGACCGATTGGAAATCAGTTGTCATTATAAATATTTAATAAGCATGCTCGGAACCCGATTGTAGTTATTAAAATTCTATATACTTTCTTAACAGATTTCTAATGGTTAGAATAATAAATCCTCAATAAAAATCGAATTGATGTTTCAACAAACGTAAAAGTGATTAATTGAAACGGTTCGTGTCTTTACTAACTTTCATTTAAGGTTTTCGGTTATAGTAATATATAAGTGGTTATTCAAATATAAAATTATTTCAATTCGGTGTTCATGATCAAAAGAAGTCATCGAATAAACGCACAGAGCGGAAGGAGGGAGGAAAAAATTACTCTCTTTTCTAACATACGGGTGATACAATAACAAAATACATTCTCATGAATTAGGTTTTTGACAACAGACTTAGGTTTTTGGTTCTCAGTTACCTACCTAGCTGTTGTCTATGATAGAAATCAAGGCGAATTTACTGTACAGGTGACGTTAACAGCACAGCTGATCTATTTTTTTTTTCGCTTAGGGTGCCCTGATAGTCTAAACGATAGTGTGCTGGGCTATCAATCTGAGGGATGCGGGTTCGATTCCCGACGGAGACTCTGTGTGTATCTGCAGACAAACAAAAAGCTTTGCAGTTTGTGTTTGTTTAAAAAAAGAAAATTATTTTAATTCATCGAAGCAACAAATATCAATGTGCAGAGAAGCCAAGTCTTCGCATGCTGGTATTATAACATCCGTTAAAAGAATGGGTGAACCAAAATCAAGTATAACAAAGCGTCTAGCTCCGGAGTGCATTCGATCATTTGTCTTGGTGGTAGAGATAACAATTTATGCCATGTGAATTTATTTGGAGCATTAGCGCTACCGAGCTTCCAGGAGGCACACGTGTTTTATCAGTTTTTTCATTTACTTTACTATCTTTGGATGTTTTCTCTGGACCACCCAAATGCTGATATATGTACTCGCAAATAAATTTAAACTTTGACAATGTCTTCAATTTAACTATGTATGTCTTCATTCGATGTTTAATTTTTACTTGATGAACCAGTTGCAATGCCCTGCTCAGGATCGATCGCAAATTAAGTTTAGGAACCAGGTGCAAAAAGGTGAAGAGTGCCTCAGGGCATTGTTGCCGGTTTAGGTGTAAAAAACAATATGATGCAAACATTAATTATGATAAGATTTCAGTGAAAAACTATTGGAAAATATACAAAAAGTAAGAAAATATGTTTTACTTTCTACGATGATTTTTGGCATTTGAGTAGCATAAATGAAGATCGCATTTTAAGCAAACACACTGTGTTTCCGACTTTTTGCCTAACCAAATTGGAAAGTGGTCGATATTGACATAACGTACATCATTAACTGGATGTTTTGCATTTTCGACCACTTTTGAACTTCCTGGCTGTGGATCTTCTTGTGGAGCACCAACTCATCATGAGTCAAGGCGGATAATTTAATCCGCATTCGGTCTCTATCTGTCATTTTGTAGAGTAAAAAACTTTACAATATAACACGCTGATAAAAGGAAACTTTAAAGCTACCTTCTTGTATTACTTAAAGTTACCTTTTACTATTACGAACATAAAGGCAAGTTGTAATAATGGCCCTTAGAATGTTACATTATGCTATGCCGAATAGACAAACAAAAATGTATGAATATAACAAACGTTCAAATGGAAGAAAATAAGAATATTTATTCTTATTCTTGGCCACACTTATATCACACGCCGATGTTTTCAAAATCTCGTTTTTATCACCTGGCCTGCAAAAGCTCAAATTTTTTATATGAAAGCCAAATTTAATAGTAATCCTTTGTGATAACTTCAAAATCGATGGAGAATATTTTGATAAGTAAATATATGGCTAATATGCCTCTCAAGAAATGCATAAAAAAAATATTCTAAGAATTATAGACGTCGTCGGCCAGAATGGATTTTTATTGGTCAAAACATTAATTTTGCCATAAGTTAGTAAACACATCAAAACTAAGGTAGCCAAAATATTTGGTCTAAATATTGGAAATTACGGGTATGGTATGCTGGTAATCATAAATATTTAATTTAATCTTAGAAAAAAGTTAATTTTTATTATTTGATCAGATATAAACGATCATAGTTAAACTATTACCAATAATGGACTGAATATTTTATTTTGGTTGGATTGTAGGCTTTAAAAACGGTATACATGGCCTGTGTAAGGTGTTATAAAATATTTTTTAAAATACTATATGTACGTCAAAATTAAATTTTAAAGGAATGTAACTTTTATGGATCAAAAAATAGATCGCCCAGATAAAGTTGAAAGTGTTCTCTTGAATATTATATATACTTTTATAAACGCCCGGTCCCGCCCGTACATATTTTTTAATATTAACAATTTTTCTTCAATTAACGCTAATATTCTCTATATTATTTATGGCATTTTAATTTAAATATTTATTTGAATCTTTGTAGTCGTTTTCATTTTACCTGCTTATATTTATAAGTCTAATATACGCGAAGCCTTAACTATTACTAGAATATCTCAATCGTTTCAAAGTTACAGAGTTTTGGCCGACGAAAAACAATTCTGAGCAACTGTGCGTCCCAGGCAAGAATACAACATGTATTTTGAATGCGTCCTTGATGCAAATAATAAAATACTCGAGCAAAAATTGAATGATCTTATTTGAGAACTAGAGCAAGTTTGAAGAATACATGGAAGGTTTTAAAAATATGTGTGGGCTTAAATTGTTTACTGGTTCCTGCCAACTTTTTTGAACTGATTTTACTAATTTTCAACAACAAAAAATTTTAAATTAATAGAGTAAATATAAAAGTTTTAATTTAGCCATAAAAATGACTAAATGATAATAAACAAGTTAGAGTGCTATATTCGGCTATGCCGAATCTTAAATACCCTCCACCTAAATTAGATGAAAATTATAGAAATTACATTGGTATAAACACTGTAATATCCATATTCAGTGTTCGTTATTGGGACTTAGCTCCGATTATGAAGATTGGTAGAATGTTAATGTAATACAGTAGTTTTCGCTTATAGTCTACAAATACAGTTGCACAATTTTTGTGGACTATGAGCGATTTAGGACTATAACCGAATTTCTTTTTAAGCCACTTTATGGATTATATATGAATACTGATATAATACACATTTTGGACTATATACAAATTATGTATTTTCTTCAATAAAAACACTTTTTTTTAACAAAATAAAAGTTTATTTAAAATATAGTAGAAAAACTAGTTTACGCAGAGGATATTTTATTTCAAATGTATAAAAATGTTATCTAGTTCAGCAATTTATAATTGAAATAACTACATATTCCTACCATATCCAACAGAGTCTATAATTTTATTATAGGAATAAAATGTACTATTTAACAATTTATATACTTAATAATTGGTTAACATTACCGATTGGCTCAATATTTCCTTATTCACCACAAGTGAAGTAAATGAGTATAAAAAGGTGTAAACAAATATATTTAGTCAAACTTCAAAAGTATATTTTTGTTCTGTTCTAATGAATTTTCCGGATGTGAGCCTTATATATATAATTATAAACCCATAGTCACCAAATCTACTTGAAACTTATTTCTGTTACAGTTTTTACCGATATGAGTGTATATATGCGTTAATGTATTTATTAAATATTGATTAAAAATGATTTCTATGTACATGAGGCCTATTTTGCTTGATATTTTTCTCCATAACATTATTTACAAGAATTTTATGGGTATTATTGTGATTATAGGAAATGGAGCTAATATGGGTGCTATGGTCAAATATGGACCGATATTCACAAAACCCAGTCGTATAATGTTTGAATACAATCTATTGATCTGTATACAATTTTAGTTCGATATCCATATATTTAGAATATTTATAGAGGTTAATGTGGTTTTCGGAAGTGGTCCTTATATGGGAGCTATGACCAATCATCGGCCGATCTTCATAAAATTCAACACATTGATTTTCGTATATAATGTGAATATTTATTTGAAATTTTAACCAGATAGAAGCTTTTATAAGAGATTTATTAGCATTTAAGTAATTTTCGGAAATGGACCTTATGTGGAAGCTATGGTCACATATGAACCGATATTCATACAATCTAGTAGTATCATTTGTGAATTAATACTACCGATCTCTGTAAAATTTTAATTCGATAACGATATTTTTCAGATATTAATGAAAATTAATGTGGTTTTTAGAAGTGGGTCCTTATATGGGAGATATAACCAATTAAGGACCGATCTTAATGAAACTCCCTACAGCGATTTTCATGTGTATGGGGATTATGTAAGTTGAATTTCAACCTGATACCGATATATATAAGATATTTAAGTGTATTTAAATTATTTTCGGAAGTAAACTTTATATGGGGGCTAGGGTCAAATAGTGCCCGATCCAAAAAAAAAATTGGTCTCGCGATTTCTGTTTGCACGAAACATAGTTGTGCTGAATTTTGTATGGCTACTGCAATTCTATGGGCATTTATATACCATAGCACCATATTTCGGGAAGAAATTTGTATGGGGGCTACGAGAAATTATGGACCGATTCTTTCCATTTTTAACAGAATTTTTCCTTTTATCATATCAATAATGAGAGCAAAATTTCATGGTATTCTCTGCAATGAATTTACCCAAAGTCACAAAAAATCATGTGAAAATTATCAAAATTTTTGGAGGTTGTCTTACATTTTGATCCATAACCCTGGTTCTACTAATTCGATTTTTCTGATTTTCAATACCAAACTGCTTAGAAAAATTATAAACATTTTGGTATGCATTTTATTAATTTTGCTTATGTATTTTGGACGTGAGAGTGTTTTACACAGACAGACAGACGGACAGACGGACAGACAGACGGACATTGCTCAATCTACTTAGAATTTCATAAGGATCAATAATATATATACTTTGTTGGGTCTCAGATGAATATTTCTCAATGTTACACACGGAATGACAAACGTATATATACCCTCTTTCACCACTTGTGGTGGTGGAGGGTATAAAAAGGCTAAAAAAATGGCTAAAGGCTAAATTGATTTTCTTGAGGCTAAACAAGATTGAAAAGGGCTAAATTTAGCCAGAAAATTTACCCCTTTAGGCAACACTGATCAAAATCAATGTTTTGTAACTCAAAACATAAAATTTTTGACTTTTTTGGCAAAATCAAAAACTTTGTTGACCTGTTTTTCAAAATGGGCCGTTTTTTAATTTTTTGCTCAAAATATAGCTTAGGTCCATTCTTTTAAGAGCTTTTGGTCGCTTAGTGGGATGTGAGTGGGATATGTATCATAATAAACATTTTGTAACCTAAGTCATACAATTTTTGAGTTTTTTTTTTTTTGCAAAATCGAACTTTTTTTCGTAAAAGCGACCTTTTCTTAATTTTTTTTGATTAATAGAAAGCTTAGTTCTCTTCGTTTAACTATGGTGCAAATTTCATCCTAATCGGAAGACAACGATTTCAAAAGTTGAAATGAAATGCCCCATATATAAGGATTTTTTGTGTCTTTTAATTTAAACTTAATAGCGATGTTTATATAAGATAGTTATGCATATTTTAGTAAATTATTTGTCCTTATACAAATAATTAAAAAAATAGCAAACAAATTTGGATAAACAACAACCTCGGTCTCACATTTTTATCGATAAACCCGGTTTTACTACATTACTTTTGCCATGTTCAGGTGGAGATAAGGACAGACATAGCTAGATCGTCTTAGAATTTTATAAGGACCCTAAACATATATATTAATATTTCGATGTGTTACAAACGGAATCACAAAATCAATATACCTTCCATCTTTTTCAGGTTGGTTATAAAAAACAGCAAAACAACCTTCTTCAGTTTTAATACTAAACCAACCGCTTTCACATGAATAAGCAAAGACAAGCAGTTTGTTGGCAAAACTTTTTAATAAGGCCCAGGTAAAATGGTTTGAATTTATATTTATTCACATTTTTTCATTATTTTTCTGGATGTTCGTTCTTCACATAGTAGAATTGCTAGAAAGCAAGAAAAGACCGAAAAAACCACTAGCTGTTTTCGTCGTTGTTTTTTTGTGAAATGACCATGATTTTGTATTTCCTCTGCTCTTCCAAACCCTTTTAAATTTCTTATGCAAACATTATAAATTAGCCAAGTGTATATAAAATGAGTGTGTGTTGTTGTTGTCGTAAAGGAATCTTAGACTCATTTTTAGACCCTTTTATGTATTCTGTAAAAATAATAAAAAATAAATTATGAAAGTCATGTAAGAACGTGTTAGAATTTAACAAAAGTGTTGTGTTTTTTTTTTCTTTTTTTTTTGCATATAAAAAATTTAGTTAAAATTTGATGTCCAATTTTTTAAGGTTGGGTTGTTTCATTTTCATAGGACTATTAAGTTTTTATCATTAGACATGAAAAAAAAAAATGTTGAATGTTTCAATGATGGCATTAAATATTGATTTTTATGGTAGAAAAATTGGAAAATATGTTAAATTATTTTTATTGCTGGCACATTTTATTAGAAACTTTAATAAAATTTGAATGTAAAGAAAGAGTTGGAGCGCAGAAATCTAATAACAGTAGAGAAGCAGTTTGTATAAAATCACTTTATGTTTGGATAATTGTGCAAAATTTGGCTTTCATTCATAGAAAAAACTTAACTAAAAATTTAAAATTCAACAACATTCTTCATGTATTATTTTGCAGCCATAATGGTCAACAAAAAATTATAATATAAATTTTAATTTTGTGATCCGAGACTGAGTAGCCTACAAAATATTAAGGTACAGGCCGGTTCACCTCTAGAATTGTTCTATGGATTGAAAAATATTAGAATGATTGGATAACGTTAACTGGTAGCGCAACGGTTCTGAAATTTGTTGATGCGTTTAAAGGAGGAAAATATTTATTTTTTCGATTTTTATAAAAATTATGGCATTAAATAGTGCTAAACAGAATGGGATTATAAATGGAAGCAGTTTATTGTTGTATTATGGATAACAAAATATTGGGCGTATTTTTGAATGCGGTTCTTGTTTTTTAATATCAGTTTGAACGGTACATATTTATTCTCACTTAGTTATTGAACATTATTTTGTTTTTTTTTTTTTAATAAAAAAATCTTTATATATTAACAAAACTCAATGAAATTTTCAACGTTTTTGAAAATTTTTATTCTAAATAACAAAGTGTAAAAAAATTGTCAAAAGGTAAAAACCAATCCCGCAATTCCTAAAAATTTGAGCGGAAATCCCAAAAATGGTATTCTTTACAATTTTGCCCATAGGATCCACATTTTCTTCGGGGCTGGGAAAATATTTTGAAAATAAATAGGAATAATATCAAGGTTTCCAAAACTGCTTTCCATTTTCTCATCCCAGCTTTAAGATTTTAGAACAAGTGGCCCAAATTTGAAATTTTGATAAAAAATTGGACAAATTCCGAAAGGCGTGGCGACGACATATTCGAAAATTATGACATGTTTTTTTATACCAAAATGTTCTCCGTAAAGATATCTTATAGAAAAACATAAAATTGTTATATGTCCTTAAAGAAAGTTTTGTTTAAATAATAAAAGAGTTAAGTCACCTTTTCGCCTAAACAGCACTACTACTTTTTGAATTTTTTTAATTGAAAATCGTTTATTTTTGGATCTGTAATTGATATTGCTCTGTATTCTTATGCATATTATTGGTAATTTAGTTGTCTAACTAACGAAAGAATTTAGTTCATTCGGTTTAAAAGCATGCCCTATATTTTAAAAAAGCGGACCAAGGTATTGTAAAATTTTAAAATTTCAGTTTTGAAATGCCTATAACACGAAAATTATAAGAGACAAATAGCACATGCAGCACGGTTCAAGACCTATACGAACGCTTTCCAAAAATATCTTTGTAATCGGATAGGAAACAAACAAATTGCACGTGTTTAAACATTTTACATGTCGAAGGCAACCCATTTTGTGCCCCCATACCGTCGCGTCTGGACCATTTGTAGGGTCCATTTTAAAATCGAATACTCCTTGGCTACGTGAAATTTTATCCGGATTGGACCAGCCGTGTAGAAATGCCAGATTTACTTCCAAAAAATTTTGATTCTGACCCACTGTGCGTTGGAAACAAATAGCGTTTTCTATTTTGTTTAAATAAAATTTTAATTAAAAATTATTTCAATAAAATATATTAGATTTAAATTAATTAATAGTATCATTTTGATGATTGAAGCAAATTCAAATAAATATTTTATTGATATAATCAATTTCGTAAATAAACTTGGTTTTTTTAAATAAAATTTTTTTTTTTTTTAAATTTTCAAATTTTATTTTTACTGTTGACAGTTTGGAGCACTAAACCAATATAAATAACGCTGTTTGCATACAGCTTGTATTTATAGTAAAACTGTAAACCAAATTTGAAAAAAAAACTTTAAATTGAATTCGCATGTCCAAAAATGAGGTGAGTTTTTCGTTGACAAAGCAGTTCAAAGCAGATAGTTGTTGTTGTTGTTGATTAACATTCTAGTATTTAAAAGAAACGCAAGTGTGTGTATCTGTTTGCAGAAATTTAACGAGTGTGCATCAGCTATTTATACTAAAACTTTAAACCGAAGCGCATGGGAATTTTTGTACTCAGTTAAGAGTAAAATCTATTAAATACACATACAAGACAGTTGTTGTTGTTGATTCAAATTCATTTTTGCTTGGGCATGCGCAGTAATGACTAACATTTTATTATTAAAATAGAACGTAAGTGTGTGTATCTGTTGGCAGAAATTTTACGCGTGTGCATCAGCTATTTATACTAAAACTGTTAACCGAAGCGCATGGGAATTTTTGTACTAAAGTGATGAAGGAAAATATTTTCAAGTTTATATACTAGTTAGTAGAATACTACACAGTGCATAGTGGGGCGGAATCAATATTTTTTTGGAAATAAATCTGTAATTTCTAAACGGCTGGTCCGATCGGTATAAAATTTGACGTGGTCGTAGCCAAGGAGTATTCGAGTTTAAGTTATTAAAATGGACCCCACATATATTCCAGCAGTGACGCTATGGTGGCTCAAACTAGGGTACCTTCGAAATGTACAATTTTTAAACCCGTGCCATTTTTTGTTTCCCATCCGATTTCAAAGATTTTAATGGTTTTGGAAAGCGTTCGACTAGATCTTTAAAAAACTTGCATGCGTGTGCTATTTGTCTTTTATAATTTCCGAATTTTGGGTATTTCAAAATTTAAATTTTTCCATTTTGCCATACCTTGGTTCCCTTTCTTAAAAATATACGGCGTACTTTTGAACCGAATGTACTCAAATTTTTTTCAGAGCAATATCGTTTACGTATTCAAAAATAAACGATTTTTAATTTAAAAATTCAAAAAATTGTAGATTTTTGCTGTTTTTTGGGCGAAAATGTTACTTAACTCATTTATTATTAGACAAAAAAAATTGTTTAAGAACATATAACAATTTTATGTTTTTCTGTAAGATATCTTTACGTTGAACATTTTGGTATAAAAAACTTGTCACAGTTTTCGAATATTTTGTCCCTACGCATTTTTGAATTTGACCTATTTTTTATCAAAATTTCAAATTTGAGCCACATGTTCTAAAATCCCAAAGCTGGGATCAGAAAACAGAAAGCAACTTTGGAAACCTTGATGCGATACCTATTCATTCTCAAAGTATTTTCCCAGCCCCGAAGAAAATGTGGATCCTATGGGCAAAATTGTAAAAAATACCATTTTTGGGATTTCCGCTCCAATTTGTTGGAATTTCGTGATTGGTTTTGACCTTTTGACAATTTTCTTTGCGAATTCTAGACGTCGCACTTTATTTCGTTTGGAAATATGGGGCTTTTCTCTCAGAACTCCACCATACAGAACATTTGCGTGTAGCGCTCGGCGAACCGTATTGGCACTAAGTCTCACTCCAGACGAATCTGTTAATTCTTCGCATAATTTTACTGCACTTACTGTGGGTTATTTCTTCACTGCTCTTACAATTGATCGTACTTCAAGGTTGGTCTTCCGCCACGTGGCTAATCTTCTATACTTCCAATATTTTTTTTAAAAATAATTTTAGTATGAAGATTTTGCTATGTAAAAATCATAAATCTAATAAAAGAATTCTAGGTACTGCTCATGATTCCCGCGACTTTCATCTTCATATCGAAATATATATTTAGATTACTTAGATAGCTTATTCCAATATAATCATCATTACCATGTACTTTTTGCTAGTAACATTAACTTATATTGAAAAAAATGTTTACTATAAAAGCCATTAATTTCAGCTAAAATGAATTAAATATATAATCGTTTCCACTTTAAATCTATTTACCCAGTGAAATGGTAAAAACAAAACAAACAATATACAGAATGTCTGTATATAAATTGTCAATCAACCATCATATTACTACAATCAATTATGTAATAATTTTGGAGCACTTAAAAATTATACAATACGCAAAAAGTTAATTATATAAAATAAAAATTTGGCGCCAATAAGTGATGACAGTTTAAAAACATGTGAAGAACATTAAACAGCAACAGAAAATAAAAAAAAATAAAATACCAATAACAACAAAATTGTAAACATAAAAAAATAAAGTAATAATAAAATGATAAACTTTATTGCAGATACAAAAAAAAAATAAAACGAGAAAAGAGTTCAATAATCTCTACTTATTTTCACTTTAAAATCTCTATTATAGTTTTATTTTATAACACTGACATCACACATGATACTCTTTATGCTGTTAGTTCATATAAGGGATGATGCTCAGGATAATTAAAACAACGTACTAAGTACCAACATATTGGATACGTTCCTAAATGAGTTGTTCCTAGTTAACAGTAACAATGCAAAACTATTTTGTTTTTCAGCATGTGGAGTTCAATTGTTAATATAAATTCTTCCTATTGCAGGTAGAAATATCAATAGATGATTTAAACAGTTGGATTTAAAACAATACTTCAAATGATGTGGAAGAAATTAAAGATGAGGCTGAAAACTCAGATCCTTAAATTAAACATTTCGAAAGCTGCATTAACTGGACACAGTAAAATGCTGTCAAAATCAGTGACCATAAAAGGGCTTCAAGAAGAGGCTATTAAATAAAAAGGAAATTTCCATACCAAAAAAACTAACATTGCTAATTCGGTTTTTAAACAGATTTTTTGTTTATGTATGTACCTCGCAATGTGATACGAACTGTTCCTTTTTATACCCTCCACCACCACAAGTGGTGAAAGAGGGTATATATACGTTTGTCATTCCGTGTGTAACATTGAGAAATATTCATCTGAGACCCAACAAAGTATATATATTATTGATCCTTATGAAATTCTAAGTCGATTGAGCAATGTCCGTCTGTCTGTCCGTCTGTCCGTCTGTCCGTCTGTCCGTCTGTCTGTCTGTCTGTCTGTCTGTCTGTCTGTGTAAAACACTCTCACGTCCAAACTACATAAGCAAAATTAATGAAATGTATACCAAAATGTTTATAATTTTTCTAAGCAGTTTGGTATTGAAAATCAGCAAAATCGAATTCGTAGAACCAGCGTTATGGATCAAAATGTAAGACAACCTCCAAAAATTTTGATAATTTTCACATGATTTTTTGTGACTTTGGGTAAATTCATTGCATAGAATATCATGAAATTTTGCACTCATTATTGATATGATAAAAGGAAAAATTCTGTTAAAAATGGAAAGAATCGGTCCATAATTTCTCGTAGCCCCCATACAAATTTCTTCCCGAAATATGGTATTATGGTATATAAATGCCCATAGAATTGCAGTATCCATACAAAATTCAGCACAACTATGTTTCGTGCAAACAGAAATCGCGGGACCAAATTTTTTTTTGGATCGGGCACTATTTGACCCTAGCCCCCATATAAAGTTTACTTCCGAAAATCATTTAAATACACTTAAATATCTTATATATATCGGTATTAGGTTGAAATTCGACTTGCATAATCCCCATGCACATGAAAATCGCTGTAGGGAATTTCATGAAGATCGGCCCATAATTGGTTATAGCTCCCATATAAGCACCACTTCTAAAAACCACGTTAATTTTCATAAATATCTGAAAAATATCGTTATCGAATTAAAATTTTACAGATATCGGTAGTATTAATCCAAAAATGATACTACTAGATTGTGTGAATATCGGTTCATATTTGACCATAGCTCCCATATATGGTCCATTTCCGAAAATTACTTAAATACTAATAAATCTCTTATAAAAGCTTCTATCTGGTTAAAATTTCAAACAAATATTTCCATTATATACGAAAATCGATGTGTTGAATTTTATGAAGATCGGCCGATAATTGGTCATAGCTCCCATATAAGGACCACTTCCGAAAAACACATTAACCTCTATAAATATTTTAAACATAACGATATCGAACTAAAATTGTATACAGATCAATATATTGTATCCAAAAATTATACTACTGGGTTTTTTAAATATCGGTCCATATTTGACCATAGCACCCATATTAGCTCCATTTCCGATAATCACAATAATACCCATAAAACTCTTGTAAATAATGTTATGGAGAAAAATATCAAGCAAAATAGGCCTCAAATACATAGAAATCACGTTAAAATATTTAATTATATCTTCCAAATAAGTCACACATCCAAAAAATATATTAGCTCATATATACACTCATATCGGTAAAAATGGTAACAGATATAAGTTTCAAGTAGATTTGGTGACTATGGGTTCATAATTATATATAAGGCTCACATCCGAAAAATTCATTAGAACAGAACAGAAATTGACTAAATATAGTTGTTTACCCTTTTTTATACTCTTTTACTTCACTTGTAGTGAATAAGGAAAATGTTGAGCCAATCGGTAATGTTTACCAATTATTAAGTATATAAATTGTTAAATAATACATTTTATTCTTATGATAAAATTATAGACTCTGTTGGAAATGGTAGGAATATGTAGTTATTTCAATTATAAATTGCTGAATTAGATAACATTTTTATACAATTGAAATAAAATATCTTCTGCGTAAACTAGTTTTTCTAACAATATATAAAATACTACTATACTACTATATTTTAAATTTAAAGTACATAATTTGTATATAGTCCAAAATGTGTATTATATCAGGATTCATCTATAATCTATAATATGGCTTAAAATGAAATTCGGTTATAGTCCACAAAAATTGTGCAACTGTATTTGTAGACTATAAACGAAAACTATTATATTACATTAACATTCTACCAATCTTCATAATCGGATCTAAGTCGCAATAACAAACACTGAATGTGGATATTAGAGTGTTTTTAGCAATGTAATTTCTATAATTTTCATCTAATTTAGGTGGAGGGTATTTAAGATTCGGCATAGCCGAATATAGCACTCTAACTTGTTTGTATTATTTTTATTAAATAAAAATTAATTTTTATAAAATACATTTTTTAAAGTAATATTTCATGTAATATTCGCATACTAAAAACCCACTTTTTGTTGGCACTGCATATAAAGATCTTTTCCATATAACGAACTGGCCTGACAACATAAAGGTTCGGAAAACTACTATATATGAATGCGGTATCTATACATAATTCAGCAAAAAAGTTAATTTAAAAATAAAACTCAAGGGCTATTTTTTAACCATCGGTCCACATTTGACCATTGCCCCCATATAAAGTCTACTTAAATACGCATAAATCTCTTATATATATCGTTATTAAGTTGAAATTTGACATGAATAATATATACCGTACAGCACTTTTATGAAGATCGGTTTATAAGTAGTAATAGCTCCCATATTTTTATTTAAAATTACAATTAAACTATTAAAAATGCGTAAAACTTATTATTAAACCAGTTGTCTTAAATTATTTAGCGTTATAGTATATGGCTTGTTATCTTTAAAAAATATACATTTCATTACAATTTGTGGTGGTCGATTTTCTGATTTTTGCCAATGGAACAACGCAGTGTGCGTCCCTTTCTGATTGCTGTCTATCAGAACCTGTTAAACTTAAACTCAAATCCACCGGTCCTGATGGTTTTCCCTTACTCGTTTCGAGAAAGTGAGGTACTACCTCAGTATAAAGGTTCAATTAGTCGTGACTTACCATAACGCCATAGCCGTAACCATAGCCATATCACAAGCATTTTACTGTTATGTCTATGGCGTTATGGCATGTCACCAATAATCAAATACATTGTTGCCCATAAGCTTGGTTCGAACAGCTGTTTTATATGGTTACGGTTATGGCACGTCTAATTAAATCTTTATGGACCTTGACCCACCTTAATGAATACCATTTTACTCGGAATCACTATGGACCAAGAATGAAGCCTATTGAAAATTGGTTGATATCGGAATCATAATATAATTTCCACACATTTTATTTATTTATAATACAGTATATTATCATCTATCATTATCATGGATCCTAGATTCCATACAAAGCTTTCTCCCAAAAAGTTTAACGTAGTTTAAAGTAAGTTTAACACTTACAATTATCTTAAAATATAGTTATGTATGTAAAATTTCTCCTAAATTATTTTACTAAATTCAGCTGGGGCCGTTTTTTAATTTACCTTATCCGTCATATAGGGGCATCTCGCGAGATTTGTTCATATAAATGTTCTCCAAAGGAATTTATTTCACTTAAAATTTTATTTCCGTAGCCAGAGTTTATATATAATTTCGTTGGTTATGTCGGACTACAGTTTCTTATTTGTTTTAAAATTTTTTAAATACCTTTTTACAAACTTGGAGTATTCTAGTGTACTGCAGTACTTTTCGATCCTGAATTGTACCAAAAATGTACAATAGTATTGACATTTTCTTTCAGTTCATAAAATGAATGTGCGTTTATACAAATATTAGTGAGAGAACTTTCAATTTGGCATGCATGCATCTAGTGCAGTTCGCCAATTTCATGGAAACGTAATGTGTCTGTGTTTGTGATGATGCATATTAGAGTGGCCCCTATTTTTCTTTAGACTTTCGATGGTCTTAAGTAGAGTTTCCAAAAAATCGAATTCCGCGGTTTCGATTTTAAAAAATTTAATCGATTTCGGTTTTTTTTTTTATTTATTAAATAATTTATTAAATATTAAGTGTTATAGAAACAAAATCAGTTAATAATATAGGAAAAACGAAAACTGGTAATTTTTCTTTTAATGGTACTTTTTTTATATATTAAATTAGTTAGCTTATATACAATAAAGTTGGCTAATATGATTCTCAGTAATGAAATAATCGAGAATAGGATGCTAAATGGTATTATAATACCAAAACTGGAGAACTAATCCAAACTACTACATCATTCTTGAAATAGTACTTTTTTAATTTTCTATAATATTGAACCTACAATGATGAAATTACTTTAAAATCTCAAACTTGACGGTGGTTCAAGTGTGGAAAATTGGTACTTTTTCTTCTAATGGTACTTTTTATACCCTCCACCAGCACAAGTGGTGAAAGAGGGTATATATAAGTTTGTCATTCCGTGTGTAACATTGAGAAATATTCATCTGAGACCCAACAAAGTATATATATTATTGATTCTTATGAAATTCTAAGTCGACTGAGCCATGTCCGTCTGTCTGTCCGTCTGTCCGTCTGTCCGTCTGTCCGTCTGTCCGTCTGTCTGTCTGTGTAAAACACTCTCACGTCCAAAATACATAAGCAAAATTAATGAAATATATACCAAAATGTTTATAATTTTTCTAAGCAGTTTGGTATTGAAAATCAGCAAAATCGAATTGGTAGAACCAGGGATATGGATCAAAGTGTAAGACAACCTCCAAAAATTTTGATAATTTTCACATGATTTTTTGTAACTTTGGGTAAATTCATTGCAGAGAATACGATGAAAGTTTGCACTCATTATTTATATGATAAAAGGAAAAGTTCTGATAAAAATGGAAAGAATCGGTCCATAATTTCTCGTAGCCCCCATACAAATTTCTTCCCGAAATATGGTGATATGGTATATAAATGCCCATAGAATTGCAGTATTCATACAAAATTCAGCACACCTAAGTTTCGTGCAAACAGAAATCGCGAGACCAATTTTTTTTGGATCGGGCACTATTTGACCAAGTTTACTTCCGAAAATCATTTAAATACACTTAAATATCTTATATATATCGGTATCAAGTTGAAATTCAACTCGCATAATCCCCATGCACATGAAAATCGCTGTAGGGAATTTCATGAAGATCGGCCCATAATTGGTTATAGCTCCCATATAAGTACCCACTTCCAAAAACCACATTAATTTTCATAAATATCTGAAAAATATCGTTATCGAATTAAAATTTTACAGAGATCGGTAGTATTAATTAGCAATTGATACTACCAGATTGTGTGAATATCGGTTCATATTTGACCATAGCTCCCATATAAGGTCCATTTCCGAAAATTACTTAAATACTAATAAATCTCTTATAAAAGCTTCTATCTGGTTAAAACTTCAAATTAATATTTTCCATATATACGATAATTGATGTGTTGAATTTTATGAAGATCGGCCGATAATTGGTCATAGCTCCCATATAAGGACCACTTCCAAAAAACACACTAACCTCTATAAATATGTTGAATATGTATATGGATATCGAACTAACATTGTCTACAGATCAATATATTGTATCCAAACATTATACTACTTGGTTTTGTGAATACCGGTCCATATTTGGCCATAGCACCCATATTAGCTCCATTTCCGATAATCACAATAATACCCATAAAACTCTTGTAAATAATGTTATGGAGAAAAATATCAAGCATAATAGGCCTCAAATACATTAAAATATTTAATTATATCTCCCAAATAAGTCGCACATCCGAAAAATACATTAACGCATATATACACTCATATCGGTAAAAAATGTAACAGAAATAAGTTTCAAGTAGATTTGGTGACTATGGGTTCATAATTATATATATAAGGCTCACATCCGGAAAATTCGTTAGAACAGAGCAAAAATATACTTTTGAAGTTTGACTAAATGTATTTGTTTACCCTGTTTTAAACTCTTTTACTTCACTTGTGGTGAATAAGGAAAATATTGAGCCAATCGGTAATGTTAATTGTTACATAGTACATTTTATTCCTATTATAAAATCATAGACTCTGTTGGAAATGGTAGGTATATGTGGTTATTTCAATTATAAATTGCTGAAATAGATAACATTTTTATACATTTTAAATAAAATATCTTCTGCGTAAACTAGTTTTTCTAACAATATGTAAAATACTACTATACTACTATATTTTAAATAAACTTTTATTTTGTTTAAAAAAAGTGGTTTTATTGAAGAAAGTACATAATTTGTATATATGTAGTACAAAATGTGTGTGATATCAGGATTCATCTGTAATCCATAAATTGGCTTGAATAGAAATTCGGTTATAGTCCTAATTCGCTTATAGTCCACAAAAATTGTGCAACTGTATTTGTAGACTATAAGCGAAAACTACTGTAATACATTAACATTCTACCAATCTTCATAATCGGAGCTAAGTCCCAATAACAAACACTGAATATGGATATTAGGGTGTTTATACCAATGTAATTTCTATAATTTTCATCTAATTTAGGTGGAGGGTATTTAAGATTCGGCATAGCCGAATATAGCACTCTAACTTGTTATTATATTAAATTACTTTACTTATTGTATATACATAATAGTTGGCTGAAATTATTCTGTGTAAAGAAAGAATCAAGGATAGAGAGCTTAATGATATTGAGGTAACAAAAACTACTAGTATTTTTTCTTTCTACAAATAGTTTTTAGAGAAATTGGATGAATCATTGGATGAAAAAGTGTGTTTTTCATTTCTTAATTTTGAATTTTTCTACGGAAAATTGACTAAAAGTAAATTTTACCATATCTTTACATTTTTTTTTAAAATACTCTTTTCCATTGCGCTCTATCAATTTAATTCTCCTAGTATCTTCTCATATCGTGAACGTTGTTACTTATTTGTTTTTTGGCAGAGCTAGACATATCAGGAGCGGAGCCACGCACATCAAAATTAACGTAATATTTTCATAGAATTATTATTTTGGATATTTGTGGTGTCAATTCTTAAATTAATTTATCAGACTTTTTAAAAAAGCTTGCAAGACAAATGATTTTACCACATTTGAAAAAGGTCAACACAACCAATAGCTCACTTGAATATTACGGGACAATTGGTCCGATAGAGTCGATCCCTGTGGCTCGTAAGTTATGCTACATATGTCCGACTAGGCTAAAGCGAAAAACTACACACTTTTGCGTGCAATATAGTAACCCAATGTGTATAGGATGCTGCAAACGTATATGCATACACTGTGCGAACACAGATTTTGATGAGTAAAAAACCTCCAAAATGGATGACCTGTGGTTTCAACACCTGATTATTTTTATACCCTCCACCACCACAAGTGGTGAAAGAGGGTATATATACGTTTGTCATTCCGTGTGTAACATTGAGAAATATTCATCTGAGACCCAACAAAGTATATATATTATTGATCCTTATGAAATTCTAAGTCGATTGAGCAATGTCCGTCTGTCGGTCCGTCTGTCCGTCTGTCCGTCTGTCTGTCTGTCTGTCTGTCTGTGTAAAACACTCTCACGTCCAAACTACATAAGCAAAATTAATGAAATGTATACCAAAATGTTTATAATTTTTCTAAGCAGTTTGGTATTGAAAATCAGCGAAATCGAATTGGTAGAACCAGCGTTATGGATCAAAATGTAAGACAACCTCCAAAAATTTTGATAATTTTCAAATGATTTTTTGTGACTTTGGGTAAATTAATTGCAGAGAATACCATGAAATTTTGCACTCATTATTGATATGATAAAAGGAAAAATTCTGTTAAAAATGGAAAGAATCGGTCCATAATTTCTCGTAGCCCCCATACAAATTTCTTCCCGAAATATGGTGCTATGGTATATAAATGCCCATAGAATTGCAGTATCCATACAAAATTCAGCACAACTATGTTTCGTACAAACAGAAATCGCGAGACAAATTTTTTTTTTTGGATCGGGCACTATTTGACCCTAGCCCCCATATAAAGTTTACTTCCGAAAATCATTTAAATACACTTAAATATCTTATATATATCGGTATTAGGTTGAAATTCAACCTGCATAATTCCCATGCACATGAAAATCGCTGTAGGGAATTTCATGAAGATCGGCCCATAATTGGTTATAGCTCCCATATAAGGACCACTTCTAAAAACCACATTAATTTTCATAAATATCTGAAAAATATCGTTATCGAATTAAAATTTTACAGAGATCGGTAGTATTAATCCAAAAATGATAATACTAGATTGTGTGAATATCGGTTCATATTTGACCATAGCTCCCATATAAGGTCCATTTCCGAAAATTACTTAAATACTAATAAATCTCTTATAAAAGCCTCTATCTGGTTAAAATTTCAAATAAATATTTCCATTATATACGAAAATCGATGTGTTGAATTTTATGAAGATCGGCCGATAATTGGTCATAGCTCCCATATAAGGACCACTTCCGAAAAACACATAACCTCTGTAAATATTTTAAATATATGGATATCGAACTAAAATTGTATACAGATCAATATATTGTATCCAAACATTATACTATTGGGTTTTGTGAATATCGGTCCATATTTGACCATAGCACCCATATTAGCTCCATTTCCGATAATCACAATAATACCGATAAAACTCTTGTAAATAATGTTATGGAGGAAAATATCAAGCAAAATAGGCCTCAAATACATAGAAATCACGTTAAAATATTTAATTATATCTTCCAAATAAGTCGCACATCCGAAAAATACATTAATGCATATATACACTCATATCGGTAAAAAATGTAACGGATATAAGTTTCAAGTAGATTTGGTGACCATGGGTTCATAATTGTATATAGAAGGCTCACATCCGGAAAATTCATTAGAACAGAACAAAAATATACTTTTGAAGTTTGACTAAATATATTTGTTTACCCTTTTTTATACTCTTTTACTTCGCTTGTGGTGAATAAGGAAAATGTTAAGCCAGTCGGTAGTGTTAACCAATTATTAAGTATATAAATTGTTAAAAAGTACATTTTATTCCTATTATAAAATTATAGACTCTGTTGGAAGTGGTAGGAATATGTAGTTATTTAAATTATAAATTGCTGAATTAGATAACATTTTTATACATTTGAAATGAAATATCTTCTGCGTAAACTAGTTTTTCTATTTTGTTTAAAAAATGTGTTTTTATTGAAGAAAGCACATAATTTGTATATAGTCCAAAATGTGTATTATATCAGGATTCTATAATCATAAAGTGGCTTAAAAAGAAATTCGGTTATAGTCCTAATTCGCTTATAGTCCACAAAAATTGTGCAACTGTATTTGTAGACTATAAAACTACTGTATTACATTAACATTCTACCAATCTTCATAATCGGAGCTAAGTCCCAATAACAAACACTGAATATGGATATTAGAGTGTTTATACCAATGTAATTTCTATAATTTTCATCTTATTTAGGTGGAGGGTATTTAAAATTCGGCATAGCCGAATATAGCACTTTAACTTGTTTTATGATCTCTTTTATATCTTTAAATCTATACATTTGGCTGTGAGAAAATGTCCTTTATGTTTTTGATTTTCTTTAAATTCTTATTTTTTAAAAAAGTTTTTGATATATAGTATTTGTTATAGAAGGTTTATAAAGTAAAGTACCAGTTTTGTTTAAACAAATAAAAATATTTGTTGTTTTCTTTATTTTTTGTAATCAAAAATTTAGTAGCTTTTTTCAAAAGCATATAATTATAAAAAAAATATTATTTACAAAAATTGTTTTTAGTAAAATTAAGAGGTGTAAAATTTACACCACGTCATTAAATATGTCCCAAAATTTCACCTCGACAGTTAAAGGTTAAAAACTTACATCTTCTTAAGTCCAAATGCTAAAAATTGTAGCAAAATTGGATAATGTTTTGAGATCATTTATTTTATTTCAATAAAAATGGATGGAAAGTGTTAGATAATACAAAGGGTATTTCATTAACCGCTTCCTATGTATAAAATTAAATACAACAAAGTGTGTGTGAGATATCATCGACATTTTGTATTCGTTTGAAATGCCTAGTTATTTACAGGATATAACATTATACAAATATCAGCCGAGGCTTTGATGGGTGGCGCGGATCCGAAATTACCAATTTTCCAAGACTCTAGCGCATTTAACCGATGGCATGGGTTATGTTGGCTTTTAGGGTCGTTGAGGTATGTGGCTTATACGCATAGATCTGCGACGTAAGAAAACCCCACAAGAAAGAGTCTAACGGGGTCAAATCGCACGACCTTGGTGGCCAGTTCACATAACCTTCATGTGAGATTACCATGACCTCAAATCGTTCGTGGAACGTAGCGCGGTCCTGTTGAAACCACATGTCGTTGGTATCCATATCATCCAATTCAGGCGAAAGGAAGTTGGTAATCATCGACCTATAGCGTTCGCCATAGTCGCTGATGACCTGGCTAACGTCGTTGTCAAAGAAATATGAATCGATTACGTTACCAGCCCAAAATCCATACCAAAACAAGGATGCAGTGGTTGCTTTTGGATCTCATATTAATTGATATTGTCGCAAATTTAACAATTTTGTTTGTTGACGTATACATTCATCCATAAATGGTCCTCATCGTTGTGATGATTTCAAATTGGAGAAGCGGGTGAATCGAAACACGAACATACACCCATTTTAGTAAAATAATGGTTAGTTGGCAAAACAAAATGAATAAATTATAGCCAATTCAAAATATGTAACAACAACAATATGGCCGTTATAAACTGTCAAAGTTAGGAAGTCCCTATTGACTTGACTATTATAAAAATAATACAATTTTTTACTTGGACGTTTTTAACCCGAAGTCCAAAATACTGTTCACTACAATTTCGTATTCATATAAATTAGACCATAAATATTGTTGTAGTATATGTACTACTATTTTAGTACATATACTACAACTTATAATGATTATTGCAAAAATTAACACTTTACAGCACAACATTTTTCTATATAAGGAAAATCAATTTGGAGAATCGTTGAAACTGAATTCAGATGGCTTGTATTTATTTTGGGTTTCGAAATTAAACAAATCTGTGACATATACCGGTAGACCATAGAAAAAGAACCTGTGAATCCGAAATCTTAGAATCAGTTTATAACAGATAAAATCTAAATGCATATCAAATTACGAAATTTTTAAACGTTAAACATTTATTGCTATTGAAGAATTCTTGCAAAAAATTTAATGAAAAATATTTCTCTGTGTGTATTTTAAAAATGATTAAATATAGAATAAATAATTTATCACACAGTGATAGTTCCATAAGAGTTCTATCAATTGTACCCTACACCACCATATTGCGGAGAGCATAATGCGTTTGTGCTGATGTTTGTAAAGTCCAAAAATAATACCGAACTTAAAGTAGACTGATCGATATACACATTTTTAAGATATTTCGATAAAATTTGGCACATCTGTTATTTTCGGGACAAGGATGAAGCTTATTGAAACTCATATCGGTACATTATTTCACCTAGATCACATACAAATGTTCTCCCGAAATAGGACTTTATTGGGCATCAATGTTTGATTTATATAGATATCCACATTTGGTATCACTTAGATGACGGACAACAATTTAATACTTTGGGAGCATCGAAACATGTAAAATAAGGGCCACTCTAATATATATGTCTGATGATTTTGTGTTGGCGTATACTATAGTTTCATATGTAAGTTCGTGTGCAACAAAAATAATTTTGATGTTTATTGACTTTTAACTGTACTTTTAGTGTAATGCAATTAGTTTTTAATACATTTCAATTTCTCTATATATGTTTTTGTGTGTGAGGGAATTTGTGGAAGTATGCATGTGGTTATTCTCTCATTAATTTAGTTTGTATATTTTGTGTCCTCTTGTAACAATCAAAGTTTTTAAAAACCAATATGTGTGCATTTTTCAGAGCTGGGGTTAGTGTTACAAACGTGATAGTTGAACATTTTTCATTACCAGTATCAATGTTTGGTGATTAATAGCAAAATAATAGCCACAATAAACAAACGTGAAAAAATTTTACATCAAAATCAACATTAGAATAGTGCAACATTTGTGTTGCACTAAAATTTGGTAGTGTAAAAAAAGTACCAACACTGATGTATGTGGAACACTGAAATATGTCAGCAGCTAAGAAATGCTTTAATATCACTAAGCTGATGATAAATAGTGAAAAATCGATTAATTTCCAATATAAGTGTTAGTGAAGTTTTGTTCACTATGAGTACCTCCAGCTCTGCTATTTTTCAATATATAAGCATTACAGTATAAATACAGTTTAAATGTTTGTGTTTTCATGATTAATTAATAATGCATTACTTTATTGCAATTATAATTGAAAAAGTTTTTCGTTTCTGGAATCATTTTATTAATTTAAAATAATGATTTATGGATAATGAATGCTAGCAAGGATTACTGCGTGTATCGTTAAGAGAATTTGGTTTAAATTCATTTAATTTTATTAATATGAATTTTAATTTTATTTGAAAATAATTTAAGTATGCAAAAAAGAGTAAACTAGTTTGAATTTTTGTCCCATCAGCGTTAAGAGAGAGGAGACTATATCCTACACTGCGTAAATGAGCAAAAACATTTATATTTTCAAATTTCTATAATTTGCTTTCATGAGTGCAATGACCAATTATATTGCGTGGGAGCTATATATGAATCTTATTTCTGATAAATATTTTCTTGATACCAACATTATTTAGAGTTTTATGGCCGTTGAAGTTCTTCTCAAAAGTGGAACTTATATGGCAGTTAGGTTACTTATTATGATTGATCCGCGCACACCTTTTAAGAATTATTTATTTGTATATAAAACTTATTTGTGGAAAATGTGTATGGATATCTATGTAAATCGAACTCTTATGACCAGTGCAACCAATATGTAATATCATATTTTTAGCTGTGCGTCGCCACTCGTCATATAAACATATGAGTTCGTTTATTTCTTTGTTTCAGAAAATTTTAAGAATTTTGGCAGCGATTTGTTAGTGCATATTTTGGCATATTTTTCTCTTTACAGCTTGTTGTTACATTTTTACCTTTTAAAAACGGGGATTTATTTCCTTTCAATAAACCGGAAACTTTTGATTGCAAATAAAAGCAGCTTTAGTAGTTTAAAATTGTAACAACCCTTTATTTATTTAGATTGTACAACAACAACAGAATTAAATAGTAACTCAGTGTCTTTATAAACGTTTATCAATTCGCAGAAATACACACGCACACTTTATAATGTACAAGTATACACGTACAAGACAGTTGATGTTAACTCCAACAGTGCCTATGATCAACTCATCTCCCGACTGCAACCTCTGCCACTATTTATACATAGGCCATCTATCGTGAATCTTCTGCAATCCTCTTAACGGACAACTAGTATGTTCGATTTCTAGAGCTTTCGATGTCAACGTTAGCTGCTTAAACATTTAGTGTTGCCATATTTATAAACAATGCTAATAACATCATGCTATCAATATTGTTGATGAGTAGAAGCTTCTACTGATGGACGTGTTTATAAATACGATGAATGCTGCAGGCAGTCGTTACAGACTGTTAAATTCAAATCAATATTGCATATTCGTAACAATACTTTGGTTTGTATAGCATATTTTTGCTTAAAGAAAAAAACAACTAAGAGAGACCTATATTAATTTAATTTAATTTTTTAGTATAAAAAATATATTTTATGTAAAATTTTTTAACAAATTTTTTTTTTTTTAATTTATTGGTGAACAAAATTCTATGGTAAAACAAGTAAGAGAGCTATATTCGGCTGCGCCGAATCTTATATACCCCTCACCAAATAACACTTTAAAATAAAAATTTTTAGGTAAACAAAATAAATTTTTTTTTCAAAATTGTTTTTCAAAAATTAAAAAAAATTTTTTTTTTCAAAATTTAAAAAATATTTTTTTTTTTTCAAAATTGTTTTAAAAAAATTTTTTTTTCGGAATAGTTTTTTTTTAATTTTACTAGTGAAGAAAAATGTATGACAAAAAATTTTTTTTTAAAAAAAATTCGGGTTAAAAAATATTTTTCCCGATTTTGACCCATTGCATGTCCAAATTACTATAGCCTTATATAGTTCGTTGCAATGGGCTTTGAAATATGTATCATTATATTTTTGGCTTATATCTCAGCCAACATACAGACACATAGTCAGACAGACGGTCATGGCTTAATCGACTCCGCTATCTATAAGGATCCAGAATATATATACTTTATAGGGTCGAAATATTATATTGTGGAAATTACAAACGGAATTTATATATTTAATATAATAATTGTATTAAGCTATATAATTAACAAAATTAACTCAATCAAACTATACAAGAATATAGACGAAATACAATCACCTTCCAATATGATAAAAGGAAGTGGCGGAAGAACTACAAAAACATTTTTTTCCAAAACGATTGTCCTTATCGGCTATTTAAAACCAAAGACACGAACAAAAGCGAAATTAATACCAGAGGCAAAATCATTACAAAAAAAAAAAAAATCTATTTGTCTTTGGTAAAATTTTAACAGTATGGCAAAATAATATAAAAAAAAGAAAACATATGCATTGTCAGACAATCCCGACTATAATATATGCTACAGTTCATACATGCTAAAAACATAAATTATATTAAACACTCATGATTTTCCTAAATCCGTTTATGATTTCTAAGCCGTGAAAAGTTATGTTGTTTATTAAAAAAAAAAGAATTAGATTTAATAAAGGGGAAATCACATTCATTTATTATATAAGTACAAACATAAATACAATTGGTCACCTCACTAGGTCTCTTATCAGTCATATTGTCATAATGTCCTAATATATCACGACTCGGCGGTTCGGCTTAACCGACTCTTAGGCATTCGGCGTTGGTGTCTGCTGGTTCGTTACGATAATACAATAAACATAGCATAGTAGTATTATTTTAGGAAATTTTTTGCTTGAAAAGCAATAAAAACCATTGCGAAATATTAGGACATTATGACAATATGTCATGATAAGAGACCTTGTGAATTGACCAAATGTTTCAGCAGAATTTTCCTTCCGTATACTCCGGATTTCTGCTTTATGGGGTGTAGGGTATAGCAACTACTATCACTCTAGATATAAACTTACTGTATTGAAATAAACCTCTTTAAGCCAATAGAAGACAACAAGGAGGTTTTAAAAAAAGTCAGATTTACTCAAAGAACTCTAAGAAAAACTTCAAAATGAAAACATGCAACCGGTGGAAAAAAGTTAATTTCAAAAACAAAAGCTGCAAAAAAGTAGGAGTTGTACTCTAGCCGTTTGTCGATGTGTTAGTGCTGTGGTCGTATTAGAACTCGTTGTTGGGAAGTGGATTTCAATAAAAGACTCACGCACTTGCCATCAGCAATACGGAGAAAAGAAACTGGTATGACTTGTACATACTAATCAAATGTCTGGAAAAAAAACACATACATACATAGAGCAACAATAATGTCAAACAAAGCTTTTCAAAATTTTCATTTGAAACTTAAAGGAGCCAGACTATGGGGTATTATTGTAAGAATTTTCTACATATGGTCATTTTAAAATAAAATAAAATTGTTTAAATAGTTATCATTTCATTTACCCATACATTTCTAAAAAGCATGACATTTCCTGTACCAAATTTGATGTTTTGAAACATCTTTTTAAATGCAATTTCTAAAAATTCAAAACATTTTTTTATTCTATTAATTATACGCTAAATGAGAACTGAAAATGCAAATTATTGTGGGTATAACTTAAAAATGAGGGATTTACAATAGATGGCGTATCTTTTGAACGCGGTTTTTTTTAATAACTTATAAGTAGTTTTGAAGGGTACTTATCTATCATATATTTTCACTTAGCTATTGAACTTTATAGTGTAAAAACAGAGTTTATTTTGCTTCGAAAATGTTGAATGTGTTTCATTGGTTTCAAGGTGCGAGAGATGGTTTGTGTAGTTCAAAAATTGTGATTTTGACACAGAAGACAAAGATCGCCAGGCCAGCTAAAAAAGTTTGAAGACCAAAAATTTAAGGCACTACTCCATGAAAATTTTTGTAAAACTCAACAAGAGCTTGCAAAATCATTGGGAGCTACTAAATAAGTAATTTTAAAACGTTTGCGAGCAGCAGAATTCATCTAAAAGCTGGGAAATTGGGTACCATACGAATTGAAGCTGAGAAACCTTGAAGGACGATTTGTATGTCTGAAATGATGCTTGAACGCTATAAAAGAAAATCATTTTTGTATCGACTCATTATTAGCGATGAAAAATGGTTCCATAAGAATAACCCAAAGCGTGAGAAATCGTATGTAAAGACTGACCATCTAGCCGAATCGACACCACAGCTTAATATCCATGGGGATAAGGTAATGTTCTGTATTTGATGTAAGCAAAAATGTCTCATATATGTTATGAGCTTCTGAAATCTGGCCAGACCATGTCAAGGAAGCTGTTTCAAACGCACCTGATTCGTTTGGAATGCGCAGAATATGCGGCCAGACATGAAACCCTAATATGCCATCATAACAACGCTAGGCTACATGTTGCAATATCTGTTAAAAAGTATTTAGAAAGTAAAGAAGCCAATATTGGCTTGATTCATTCTTGGCCTCAAAAGATGAACAGTTCTTTTGGCTCGGAATCCATATGTTGCCAGAAAGATGGGAAAAGGTCACACCTAACAAAATAAAAGCTAAATATTTGAAAAAATCCCGCATTTTTGAGTCATACGCTCGCTTTTTTTGCTTAGCGCTGAAATCTATTCAAATCGGATTTCAAAGAAATTTAATTTTTATTCACAAATTTGTTCAAATTATTTCTTAAATTTATTTTGTAATATTAAATTTCAGATAGTTTCTTTGGATTGCCTGTTTAAAATTATGAAGTTTAAAATTTCTAAAACATATATGTGGTCAAAATTATCCGAGACAGCTAAAAAGGATTCAAAATATAAAATTCTATACTACCATGACTAATCTTGATCCGATTTCAATTAAATTTGGTGGAAATAATTACATTCATAATTACAAACTTCAACCTCATTACAAAATCTACATTAGCGTATATTGAATTATGGTCTAGAAAGTGTGTTAAAACGTATTGATTACAAAAGGTTAAGAAAAAACGAATCAAATAAGCTTTATTAATATTCAATATATTGAGGATAGAGAAATACATTGCAAACGAACTAAATTGGCAAAAATTATCTTTATCCAAAATGTACCCCTGCTGCGGGTAGCATCCTAAGGATGTGATCTAAGAACTACTCACCCCCATACCTCACAGCGTCTGCCCTCTATGTAAAGAGCGGCTGTGGGATAAATCACCATCTTCGGTCGACTAACGATCACAACCTCAACTTAATAATTCCCTTAGTTAGGGCGGGTACCAAATCGCTCTCTCTTTCCTTTTTTTTTTTTGATACCGGTCCGGGACTGTAGTTTGTGTTACCTAGGCAACATAATCGTACCTGCTAATGTCTGACTCACATTGAGCGTTATCCTGGTCTGCGTCTGATTCCAGAGGAGCGGCAGTGTATTTTTGTTATTTATGGTAGAGGTATAAACTGCCAAACCAACCCCTTCATGAAATGTGGGAAAAGAAGATGATCCCATGTCCTTGGTTGAGGGTGCTAAAATCTCCAAGGGTAAAGTGAACACTCAGGCGGAGGTCACAGGTCTGAGCGCCACTGGAGCTACTGTGACTGTGACGAACCAGACGTTTGGTAGTCGGTGATGCTATTGGGGTAAACAAACAAATGTTTGACGAAACAGAAAAATATATTTGAATTATTTAATTTACATATTTCAAAAACATCTTTTACTTAGAACAATTCAAAACAAATATTTACTTTTATTTAATTGATACTGTTTGTACAAGTTGTTATAGTTCCGTGTAAACAAATTAATAAAATAAAAATATCCGTTCCTGATATATGGAAGGATAATGAACATTTTCCGATTTTTGATGTCCTTTTACTAGGAAGGTATGTACTTTTTATAAAATATTTATAAAGAATAAACTAAATCCCTTCAAAAGAGACCATGAGTTTTAAAATCGAATGACGCGTTCCAAAGTTATTTAAACCTGAACATTGAAAAAGAGATACAGGGCTATAAAATATGAACCATATAATAAAATGCGAGGAGAAATTATGAGTACACAGAGAAAACAGATTCGTAGTAGCAACCAATTTGTTGCCATTCGAATGATTCGGTTGCACCCAAAGAATTTTTAGGTTCTATCAACAGAAAGCCATTTTATAAAGAAGAATTTCGGTTGTAGCAACCAAACTTTTGTTAGCCCTTCTAAAATTTTGTAGGCACAACTGTAAAATTCAGTCACAAAGGTAGAATCATTTGATTGGCAACAAATTCAGTTGCTATCACGAATCTGTTTTCTCTGTGTAAAATGTATACTTTAAATTTAAATAAAATCAAACAAGAGACAAATTTAAAACTCTTATTTTGGGTCGAAATATTTTGAAACTATAACATCTTAGATTCAAGTTTGGACATTATGACATACCACCGGCTCATTATTAAGTCCGAAAATAATCTGGCAACTACTTCCTTATAAAATTTATTCGGAAAGCGAACAAAAAATTTGACTTGCTTTCACTTGAAAATTACTGAAAGAGATACTACTAGTATAACAACACAAACAACTTTCAGTATTTTTTGTCTATGTATTTCATCATACTCATCAAATGAGAAGACACTTCATTGTCTAAAATTTTGAAAACAAATGTTCTTTATTGAACTGATGTTATTTTTCATTTCTAAAAACTTCTTTCTTACTCCAGTTTTTTTTTATTATTTTTTTTTTTTTGTACAATAACTAACGAATATTTTACCAAACGTGCTGAAATTATTTTCAAACATAAATACTCATACAAAAAATAAAATAAAAAATCCTTCGTTAGAGAGGAAAATTTTTATTTTTTTTTGTATGGGAAACTGTCTGACAAGCATTTTAAGCAGCAATTATTTACTTAAAAATACTAGATATGAAATACGAAATAATTGTATATCATACAGTTTGAAATAGAAAACAATGTAGTTTTTCTATTTTTGGTTTCCAGAAAAGCAACAGTCGTATAAAACTAAAATACAAATATTTACAACAAACAATCATTCTTAACAACAATTGAAATGGAATCCAACTTTTTACAACCATCTATACTTTTCTGCACACGCAGAGAAAAAATATTGTTCGGCATAGTTATGACAACTACACTGTATTTGGAGTAACAATATATTGTTATCGTACGCAAATAATAGCTATTTTAATTAAATTTCATTAATATTTTAATTGCTGTAAACATTTTTATGTTCATCGCAATTATTTATTTGAGTAGGGTTCACTGAAAGATAATTATATTTCAAGCAGCTAAAGAAAGATAAATTGGGTGTCTGACTTAAAAATTAGTATTTTTTAGATATTGTTTTGAAACAGTTGTTAGCTATGACCTTTTTCCATCTTTCTGGCAACATACGGATTTCGAGCCAATGTAACTGCTCATTTTTTGAGGCCAAGAACGAATCAAGCCAATATCGGATACTCTGTTACAAAGTGAAACGTATACCAGAGAGAGCGTTCTGAAACAAATAGTAGTCGGTCTGTACTTTAAAGCGAGTGAGGCAAAGCATCCCAACCACTTTATTCTAAATACTTTTTAACAGGTATTGCGATTATTACGTTTTCATGTCTGGCAGCATATTCGGGCCGTTTTTTGGCTAATGCTCGCTTAAAATGAATCAGTTGCGTTCGCTACATGTTTCCTCTGATGGCATGGCCAGATTTCAGCAGCTCATAACCCAGCAGTTCTAGGAGACAGTCCCGAACTAGAGATTTTACCCATCATTAAGGATGGGAACTAGTTACTTCAATAGCTACGTGAATAGTTATTTTAACACGTGCATGTTCTAAGTAGGGGGTCAATTGACACTTTTTGACTACAATGAGACTGTCTAATAGCTGGTCCAAAGTAGTCAACGCATTGGATTCACATACTGGTTAAATAGCGTCAGCTACCTTACAAGCTAACTAACTGGTAACTTGATCAGCTACATAACTAGTTATACTAACATGTACGGGTGCTAATTGGTCTCAAATAGTTAGTTAAAAATACATATCATAGGCAGTCCAATAAACGATTGCTTGTAAACAAACCTTTCTTCGACAACTCTCCAATGGATTGCTTCTGGTGGGTAAAATAACTACTTTTTAAAGTGCGGTACAAAATAAAATTTTTAAAGAGACTTCACTTTACTAAGAGACACTAAAGTGACTACTGACTTCATGCTATATTACATGGGATATCAGTATCAGGATTTAAGCAAAAATAATACTTAACTGTATGAGAATTATATCAACACAATTTGTAAAAAACCAGTTTGAACGAATTACTAACAAAACGTTTAAAGTGTCTACACTCCAGATTACTTAGAGACACTTAAGTGACAATTGTCTTCACGCTACAATACCTGGGATTTATAAAGTAACCAATTGTCTTCTCTCTGCACTAAAAAGAGCACATACGTGTCAAATGACCAAAATGTATAAATTGGAGTCAGCCAAGTGATAAAACATTTCTGATGATTACTGTCTATAAGAGATACATTGACTACTTGCTTCACTGCTGGGAATATATAGGACTCTTTTGCTCCCACTAAATACAGTACCTCAGCCCCATGGATATTTGGCTTTGGTATCGATTCGGCTGATTGGCCGTGCTTCACATACGATCTCTTACTCTTCGGATTATCGTAATGGATCCATTCTTCATTGCAAGTAATAATTCGAAGCAAAAATGATTTTATTTCAAAGTCTCTCGGATTCAGTTAGTATGGTACCCAATTTCCCAGCTTTTTAATGAATTCTGCTGCTCGGAAAAGTTTGGAAATTGCTGCTTCAGTAAAGTCAAATGATTTTGAAAGCTCTTGTTGAGTTTTACAACAATCACCATGGAGTAATGCCTCCAAATCTTGGTCTTCAAACTTTTTTGGCTGGCCTGGGCGATATTTGCCTTCCGTGTCAAAAGCTTCAGGATTTTTGGTGTTTGTCTAAGCTATGAATCTTTTGCAAGTAAAGTTTGAGTGTATTATTCGTTCCATAGTGTTATATGTATAATATCTTAAGCTTTCCTTAAGCGAGCAACAATAAATTTGAGTGAATTTATCAATAATATTTAAATTGGGAACTTAGCACATTAAAACGTATTAAAATTAAATAAATAACCTTTATCATAATATGTTGCCATTATATTATGTTTACCACAACCATGATTTTTCTTTGCGTGCACGTACTCGTTTTAATTTGGATGTACGAATGTGTATTTGCAAGATATCATCATAACATTTCTTTTCATTTTATGGCTTTAGGTTGTTATTAAAACAAAACATCCATTATAAGAAGTTGTACTCATACGTAGGTATGTGAATTTGGGTAAAACTAAATGCATCAAATGTTTGATTGTTTGTTGTTCGTCTGTCGAAAGTGTATATGAGATTTAATTTTATCAACATTTAAGTTACATCCAGCAATTGTAGCTAGATTAAAGTGTTTAATTTCATAAAATAGCAGAATATGGCTAAAATGAATGCAAACTACATATCGTTGTATTGTCCGCATAATGGTCTATGTGATTTTTTTACAACTTTCGAAGAGAGACAAAAAGACCCACTATTTATTGGAAGGAAGTCATTAAAATTTGTTTACGAATCTGAATCAGTAGAGATATTTGGTCATGCTACTTGATTAGACGAGTTATATTGCGGAAAGAAAACTTGCCCTGTGTAAAAGCAGACTTATGTATTTCAAAATCAAAAAAATATATATGTATATTTTGTGTATGACTTAACAATTTTTCAAATACTTGCTTTTTATTTTGAAACATTTGTACAATATACTTTTATTTAATATATTGGCTATTGTCAGACATGACCTTTTCCAATCTTTCTGTGAAGTGAAATTTATCCTAGAGATAGCGTTATGCATCGATCGAAATAAATAATAGCTTTTAACAGGTATTGCATAATGTGACCGAGCGCTTTCATGATGGAATATTACGGTTTTATATTCTGGGCGTTTTTCGTTCAATGTTAGCTTCAAACGAATCACTTGCTTTCGGTACAGGTTACGCATAATATATAGGACACTTTTGCTCCCACCAAATACAGAGCATTACCTTAGCGCCATGGATATTTAGCTTTGGTGTCGATTTGGCTGTTTGGCGTGACTTAACATACGATCTCTTACGCTTCGGGTTTTCGTAAAGGATTAATTTTTCATCGCAAGTAATAATTCGGTGCAAAAATTATTTTCTTTTATGGCATTCAAGCATAATTTCTGACATGCAAAACCGTCATTCAAGGTATCTCGGCTTCAATTCGTATGGTACCCAATTTCCCTGATTTTGATTGAATCCTAGCAAACGTTTTATAATTGCGGCTTGTTTAAGCATGCTCTTGTTGAGTTTTATAACAATCTTAGTGGAGCAAGGCCTCCAATTCTTGGTCTGCTAACTTGTTTGGCTGGCCTGCACGATCTTTGAATTCCGTGCCAAAATCACCATCTCTGAACCGCACAAACCATCTCTTGCACAATGAAACCGATAGTATACATTCACTATAAGATTTTGTGAGCAATTGGTGTGCTTCAGCGGCACTTTTTTTCAAAGAAGTAAAGCAAAACTTCCCGCAAAAATTCGACATTCTCGAAGCCAAATAAATCGCTGTTTTCAACACTTTAATGTTCACGTGTGAATTTAAGTGTTTTTCGGTAGTATTCCTTGTATGGGAGCTATGACGAGTTATTGGCCGATCTTCATAAAATTAGGTACGGCGATTTCTATATATATTAGAATTATTATTGTCGAATTTAAACCTATTATCGATATTTGTATGAGATTGATGAGTATTTAAGTGATATTATTGTGGTAATTCCAATGCAGATATCACCGAATACAAAGAACTACATAATTGACTTTAGTTATACCATTAGAAACAAAATATAAAATTGATTATATTTTTATTTGAAAATTTTACAACCATAGCTAGTAAAATTTAACTAAATTTATGTACGTATATTAATTAAAAATACAAACTTTGTAATAAAATATTTTTATTTTTAGTAAAATTACTTCATGCCTTCATTTGCCTTACACTCCAACTACCAACAGCAAATTCTGCTAAGAAAATATAAAAATTTATTTAATGATGACGTCAAAATGAAATGAGGAAAATTATAAAAAAAAAGTTTAATAAAAAATGTATAATAAAAATTAAAAGGAGTGTAAAAGAAGCTCACATAAAAATCCAAACAACAACCATAATCATTATTCAATAGTTAAATGTGAAAGAAAAAATACATCAAAATTGTAAATGATATTTCATTTACGTAAATGCAAAAGAAAGCAGAAAAATAAAATCCCTTTCGAAAGACGAATCGAAGAAAAGTGCATTAAACTACCGTTTAACTACAACCATATTATACATTTAACGATATTGATTTTTAACGGCCAAAAGTTGAAAAATTTTTATAATCACTGTAAAGAAACGAATTGTCATTAATTTTCCTCCTTTTTAACGAATCGAATAAAATCAAATGACATGAAAGTAAAGCCACATGTTAAAGAAAATCATTAAGAAAAGTTAAGATGCTTAAAGATGGTAAAAACTGTTATTTACACAAAGTAGTTTACAAAGAGAACATGATTATTTTAAATAACAACATAAGTCATTATGTATGCCATTTATTTATAATGAGCAATGTGTATGGTACGAGTAATATATGACTGAAGATTATTGTAAAAGCAGTTGAATGTAATCAAAAGTTTGTAATTTATTGAAACTATAGAAGATGACCAAATTTTTAAAGATCATGAAGAGGGGCTATTAAAATCGCCCCGAATATTTTATTACCCGAAATTACTTATAGAAATAATTTTGAATTATTTGATTTCCGGGACTATTCAGACAATTCATACACAAAATAAGACTATTTTAGACATATCGAAATTTATTCCGAATATAGGTCTTCATAGGATACTTTTATCATTTCTATAAAGTTTTTTTAGTTTCGTGTATTTCACTATTTTACACAGGAAGTAACTTCAGATTTCTTTGAAACCTAAACCATCAATAGTGTATGAGTTGAACTTGTATACACATTATTGTATTTGAATATAAGTATGTATAAATGCCAACAAACAAATATATTATTTCTGGTAACGCTTATTACAATCAATAAAATGTTATAGTCTATAGAAGTAATCAATTAAATTAAGAAACTAGAGAAATTAACAGTCATTAGTATTGTCAAAGGTCCGATTAAACATTACAAAGCTTTTACACTGAAACAAAAAATTAAACATAGAGAAATCATACACATTTGATAATATTTAACTACACATACTTTAATATATACACAAGCATATTATTGGACTTGAATATTGTTTGGGAAAAAAAGTTTGACATTTTAATTAATTGCCTGTCAGCGACATTCAATATGATTGCCAATCACATTTTACCAAATCCATACGAACACACACAAATTTATGTGAAATGCCACTTTGTAGTCTAATACTCACTCGTACACATTACACGCACTCATATGCTTATAATAGTACAAACAAATCATATATAAACATTCACAACTACACATAAATATTATTATTAGACCTGCTTAGAAAATAAGTTATCTCGGGTTAGAATAAGTATTACTTATACTAGGAAATCTATTTAGGCTTGACTATAATTGAAACATCATCACTCAATTATAGCCATAATGCTACAGGTTTTTAGCATACACTTTAATTAGATACAAATACAGGACTTGCTTGGTTTTTGAAAAATTTTAAAAAGTGAAAGGAGGCATTAACTTTGGATGTAAAATTATTTATTTGTTATATGGACGGCGTGCTGGTCTAATTAACATACATACTGACAATTTTAAGGATACTAATAATTGTATTTGGTCACTTTTGTAATCATACCTTAAGCCATGTTCTTGATTTACACATTCAAAACTCACAAACAATCTTACTTAGTCTTACCCTGCAGTTCATCGTACTAAGTAGTCTCGCAATGTCTAATTTTCTATTAGAAAAATTACTATGAACTACCAAGAACTTATCGGAAGTTGTTCTTATATTGAGCCGATCTTCATAAAATTGAGTACAGCGATTTTCATATATATGGGGATTATTTGTGACAGATAAATATATTTCTAACAGATAAATATATTTATAAACAATTTATGATTATATATGTAAGGAAGTTGACCTTATCTGTGTAAATTTATCACGGTAATTCTCACGAGAAATTTTCCGGAGGTTTAGCCATTCTTCACTAACCGATTTCCAGAATTTTTGCCGGAAATTTAAAACTGCTGAAAATACACAGAAAACAATATGGAATTCAAATATGTTCACCAAAATAGTTGAAAATATTTTTTTTTACAGTTTATTTAAAATTTGAATATAAAAATGGAATTAACTCGTTTCGAAGTGAAAATCATTTGAATTTGTATGTTTAAAATATATTTATTCGAAAAAGTTTTCTTTCGAATCGAAGTACACAATAACCCTCTTGCACTTGGGGACATAAAAATTTAGATTCTACTACTAACAAAAACTAGGATATGGGGCATTTCACGTCAAGTGAACCAACTTTTGAAATCGATGTCTTCCGATCGGGATGAAATTTGCACCAATGTTAGTTCTATTGGATAGTAATTCGGACACAATTTTTCAACAAGATCGGTGAAGAATTCTCTGAGTTATAGGAGGTCAAAATTTGACATTTTGGCCAAACAGGTGTTTTTTCTTATCCATATAACTTATTACCTATTGTTCTTAGCAAAATGTGTCCCAAATAGTTTAGATAGCTATTTATGCAATCTTTGGAAAAAAAAATTAATAAAATATTTTTGACTTTTTTTTTTAAAAATCAAAAACATTTTTGACTTTTTTTTCAAAATGGGCACTTTTTATTTTTTTTTTTTATTTTTTTTAAGAAAGCTTAGGCCTTTTCCTAAGCGACCTATATGGTCGCTTAGTGGGATGCGAGTGAAATATCTATCAAAAAAAATATTTTGTAACTCAAGATATAAAATTTTTGACTTTTTTTGCAAAATCAAAAACTTTGTTGACTTTTTTTAAAAAAATGGACCCATTTTTTAATTTTTATTTTTTTTTGCCCAGAAGAAAGCTTATGTGTTTTCCTTTTCCTCGCATCCCACTAAGCGACCAAAAAGATTTTAAAGGAAAAGACCTAAGCTTTCTTTTGAGAAAAAAAAAATAAATAAAAAAGGGTCCATTTTGGAAAAAAAGTCAAAAAAGTTTTTGATTTTGCAAAAACAAGTAAAAAATTGTATGTCTTGAGTTACAAAACATTTTTTTGATAAATATCCCACTCGCATCCCACTAAGCGACAAAAAAGGTGTTAAAGGAAAACACATAAGCTTTCTTCTGAGCAAAAAAAAAAAAATTAAAAATGGGTCCATTTTTTTAAAAAAAGTCAACAAAGTTTTTGATTTTGCAAAAAAAGTCAAAAATTTTATATCTTGAGTTACAAAATATTTTTTTTGATAGATATTCCACTCGCATCCCACTAAGCGACTATATAGGTCGTTTTGGAAAAGACCCGAGCTTTCTTAAAAAAATAAAAAAAAATAAAAAGGGCCCATTTTGAAAAAAAAGTCAAAAATGTTTTTGATTTTTTAAAAAAGAAAGTCAAAAATATTTTATTTATTTTTTTTTAATTTTTTTTTTCCAAAGATTGCATAAATAGCTATCTAAACTATTTGGGACACATTTTGCTAAGAACAATAGGTAATAAGTTATATGGATAAGAAAAAACACCTGTTTGGCCAAAATGTCAAATTTTGACCTCCTATAAATCAGAGAGTTCTTGACCGATCTTGTTGAAAAATTGTGTGCGAATTACTATCCAATAGAACTAACATTGGTGCAAATTTCATCCCGATCGGAAGACATCGATTTCAAAAGTTGGTTCACTTGTCGTGAAATGCCCCATATATTTAACCATATTAATGATATGTATAGACGGTTGTCAGGTCTTACAATATTGTCAGCAAAATGTTCAGAAAATGTCTAACAACCGTGTGAACTTACAATATTTGTCTTGCAACGTTGTCAGAAAAATAATTGTCAGTACATTGTAAGACAATAATATTGTCAGACATCATCTATCTATTATCATATTATTAATAGGCAAGTCAAGTTCTTTAGACACCTTTTACGCTCACATTATAAATTTAATTTGGGCAAAAACTATGCCATTTTAAAGGTAATTATTTACAAATGTATATAGTATTGAAATCGGTTCAGTTTAGGAGTTATGAGCGTTTAAAGATGTTATCAACACATACTTATGCAAAAAACGTGTATATGTGACCTTCAAGCTAAAAAGTAAACAAAGCAGTGTATGTTTGTTCAATTTGTGTTGTAAATATATAAGAGAAAGAATTAGACAGTATTGATTTTCCTCTACTTTAAGTGAAAATTGTCATAGAAAACAAATAAGAGAAAAAGAGTTTAATAATTTGAAATCACTTGAACAAAAATATTCTGAAGGTGTCTTTTTTTTAATTTTGTTTGTTGTTTTTATTTTATGTACAATATATGCAATTGTATATGAATAGCAGTGTTGTCAGATTAGGGGATTTTTTCCCAAATTGGGAACTTTTTTCTTGAAGTTGGGGATGAAAATTTGGATTTGGTGATATGGGGATTTGATGAGAACTTTAACTACATTTCGGGGATTTTTAGGGAAATTTCAAAAATTAAATTTGTTCGTTTATTTGTTATTTTATTCTAGAAATTAATGCAATTAATAGAGTATTAGTTTCATAAGTAAATCAACGAATATTTTACTAAATTATAAAACGTGAATACAAAATACTGATTTCAAGAATGTGTATTATTTAGATAAAGTCCCAAATTTGCTAGGTATGAACATTATACCACAAGTAATCATATTTGTCAAATGACTTTCTTCATTTTATGAAATGGTTGAAGTCTCAATATCAAGGCAAGTCTAAAAATGCTAGCAATAATGTTAAAAAAGTAGAAAATAGCATAGATATGCATATTAGAATCAAAATTAATGTTTAATAACAAATTTGGTTACAAAGTACAACAAAAAAAAAAATAATATTTTGTAAACTAAATTTAAATTGCTAAAACTAAATTACTTTCATCAGGCAGACAAACGATCGGTAGTAGCTGCATCGTATTTAAGTTCTATAAGGACCTAAAGTATATCTAAATTATGAGGTCTTAAACCAATAATATTCGATTGTTAAACAACTCAAAAGTAATATTTTCTTTAACAAATTATAGTCGAAGTGCGAATAGACACATGTATACAAAGATCAGCATAAAAATCACTTCTTAAATTTATAAAATATGCAAAAGCTTATTTTTCATGCTTAAAAAAATTGCCCTGCTCACTGCAAAATATATTTATTTCATTTCGTTCTATTTATATTTTATAGTGTAATTTCATTTTTTTAATATTTTCTACTGCGGATTTTCGGGGATAAGATAAACTGTTGTTTGGGGATTTTTGGGGATGAAAAATAATTTTTTGGGGATTAGACAAAAAAAATCTGGGAACCCTGGTGAATAGTTATCTTAAAATATCTGCAGGACTATAATTGTGACTGTCTTCAAACTTTATAGGAATCAAATCACTGCATGAAGTTTAACCAAAAATGGGACGGGTCGGAAGAGCTGGTGAGTAACCTCCCATACAAAGTAAATAGTTATTTCTTAATATTTTTCGAACTATAAATGTGTGATTCTTCAAACTTTGTTTAAATGGGTTTTAATCATTCTGCATACTTTCGCTAAAAATGTTCGGTATTGGAATAGTGGGCGTAGCGCACCCTACACAAAGTAAATATTTAATTTAGAATATCTTGAGAACTATAATTGTAAAAGTGTTTAAACTTTATACGAATTAATTTCTTATTACTGTGCGAAGTTTAGTTGAATATAGGCGGAATTAGATCCCATACGAAGTAAATATTATTATTTTCGAATATCTGGGGAATCAAAATGGGACAAGTCACAAAAGGACGTCAGTCACCACCCATATAAAGAAAAAATTGCAATATTCTTCAAACTTTGTCCGCATAGCTCCTCTTATAATTTTGCAGAGATTGGCTGAAAATGGTCGGGATTGTATTAGTAGTCATGGCACCTCCCATACGAAGTAATTAATTAATTAATTGCGGATATCTGGAGAACTATAATTCTAAAAGTATTTAAACTTTATATCAATCAATTTACTATAATTTTATTCCTGATCACTGCACGAAGTTGAACTAAAAAATCGGGTGACCGGAAAAATCGGCATGGGAAAGAAAATTGTAATTTCAAGAGTGTTTAAGCTTTGTCCGAATCACTTAAAATTGTACAATGATCGTAGTTAAAGTAAAGGTTGATATGAGTTATTTCATACATAATATATATAACAAGTTAGAGTGCTATATTCGGCTATGCCGAATCTTAAATACCCTCCACCTAAATTAGATGAAAATTATAGAAATTACATTGGTATAAAAACTCTAATATCCATATTCAGTGTTTGTTATTGGGACTTAGCTCCGATTATGAAGAATGGTAGAATGGTAATGTAATACAGTAGTTTTCGCTTATAGTCTACAAATACAGTTGCACAATTTTTGTGGACTATAAGCGATTTAGGACTATAACCGAATTTCTATGTTATCTAATTCAGCAATTTATAATTGAAATAACTACATATTCCTACCATTTCCAACAGAGTCTATAATTTATAATAGGAATAAAATGTACTATTTAACAATTTATATACTTAATAATTGGTTAACATTACCGATTGGCTCAACATTTTTATTATTCACCACAAGTGAATTAAAAGAGTATAAAAAAGGGTAAACAAATATATTTAGTAAAACTTCAAAAGTATATTTTTGTTCTGTTCTAATGATTTTTCCGGATGTGAGCCTTCTATATATAATCAAGAAACCATAGTCACCAAATCAACTTGAAACTTATATCTGTTACATTTTTTACCGATATGAGTGTATATATGCGTTAATATATTTTTCGGATGTGCGACTTATTTGGAAGATATAATTAACTATTTTAAAGCGATTTCTATGTATTTGAGGCCTATTTTGCTTGATAGTTTTGTCCATAACATTATTTATAAGAATTTTATGGGTATTATTGTGATTATCAGACATCGAGCTAATATGGGTGCTATGGTCAAATATGGACCGATATTCACAAAACCCAGTAGTATAATTTTTGGATACAATATATTGATCTGTATACAATTTTAGTTGGATATCCATATATTTAAAATATTTACAGAGGTTAATGTGTTTTTCGGAAGTGGTCCTTATATGGGAGCTATGACCAATTATCGGCCGATCTTCACAAAATTCAACACAACGATTTTCGTATATAATGTAAATATTTGTTTGAAATTTAAACTAGATAGAAGCTTTTATAAAAGAGTTATTAGTATTTAAGTAATTTTCGGAAATGGACGTTATATGGGAGCTATGGTCAAATATGAACCGATATTCACACAATCTAGTAGTATCATTTGTGAATTAATACTACCGATCTGTGTAAAATTTTAATTCGATAACGATATTTTTCAGATATTTACGAAAATTAATGTGGTTTTTAGAAGTGGTCCTTATATGGGAGCTATAACCAATTATGGGCCGATCTTCATGAAATTCCCTACAGCAATTTTCATGTGCATGGGAATTATTCAAGTTGAATTTTAACCTGATACCGATATATATAAGATATTTAAGTGTATTGAAATGATTTTTGGAAGTAAACTTTATATGGGGGCTATGGTCAAATAGTGCCCGATCCAAAAAAAAAATTGGTGTCGCAATTTATGTTTTCACGAAACTTAGTTGTGCTTAATTTTGTATGGATACTGCAATTCTATGGGAAGAAATTTGTATGGGGGCTACGAGAAACTATGGACCGATTCTTTCCATTTTCAACAGAATTTGTCCTTTTATCAAATAAATAATGTGTGCAAAATTTCATGGTATTCTCTGCAATGGATTTACCAAAAATCAGAAAAAAACATGTGAAAATGATCTAAATTTTTGGAGGTTGTCTTACATTTTAATCCATAACCCTGGTTCTACGAACTCGATTTTGCTGATTTTCAATACCAAACTGCTTAGAAAAATTATAAGCATTTTGGTATATATTTCATTAATTTTGCTTATGTATTTTGGGCGTGAGAGTGATTTACACAGACAGACAGACAGACAGACAGACAGACGGACAGACAGACGGACATTGCTCAATCGACTTAGAATTTCATAAGGATCAATAATATATATACTTTGTTGGGTCTCAGATGAATATTTCTCAATGTTACACACGGAATGACAAACGTATATATACCCTCTTTCACCACTTGTGGTGGTGGAGGGTATAAAAATGGGTGGTATCAGAAGTGGGGTGGGTTTCTCCCATACAGAGTTAGTTAGTTATTTTCGAATATCAAGTGAGAGATTCTCAATATTTTACATGTGTTATTTGCTTACAATTGTACGTAGTTAGGTTATATCAGAAATCTATTGATATTTTTTTTTTATTTTACTAGGATAGCAGTAGCGAAGCGTACCGGGTTATGCTAGTATATATAAAAGAGTAACGTTACTGACTGATTAATCACCACATGAAATTTTAACTGTGGGTTTTAACCTGCCCAAAACGATCTACTAAGATGGGATTTTTGGAAATTCGAACGTTTAGTGGGTAAAAAAGGGTAAATTCTGTAACCTTTTATCTTCAATACTTATAAAGATGCAAAAAAACTCACAGTTGCATGTTACTACACTTACAAAAAAAAGCTGACAGGTGTGTAATGCTTTTTCGAAATTCAAACCTTTTAGGGGAGAAAACGGTTATAAACTGTATTTTGGTACTTTTTTGGCACCCTATGTATCTTTTAAACCAATAAACATAGAAACAAATTTTAAATCATACTCTTTACTTATCAAAAAATAACAAACACAAATTTGGTACTTTTTGGAAATTCGAACCCTTAAGGGATAAAAATTGTGTTTATTTTCGGAACTTTTTCAACAAAATAAGTTTTTCTATATATTACAGAAATTTATTTGAATACAAATTTACCACCGCAAGGGGATAAAAACGGGAAAATACATTTTATTTTAAATTAGATATTATTTTCTTGAGCATATTAACACAGATTTTAATGGTTTGAGACATATCTGTAGCACAAACATTTGGAGTATTTTTAAATATCAAACTTGATCTTGTCACGAAGGAAAATTGGTAGTTGTTTCTACTATTGGTATTTTTTTTATTATTTTAAATTATTTAACTTATCGATAATAAAGTTAGCTTATATGTACCTGAGTGAAGTTACAGTTAGAAATAGGGGATAATATATAGATACCAAAATGTGACAACTGAACTATAGGTACTTTTTCATTCTTCTAATGGTACTTTTTTAATTTTCTATAATAATGGACTTAGAAATATGAAAATAAAGCAAATATGGGTCTGAGTGAATAAGAATCCAAGGGGGAGACATTATGGTACTTTTTGAATACATTTATAACAATGAACCTTTAAACTTGCAATTAGGCACATATGATCTTGAATGAGTAAGAATCCACAAAAGTTGTATTTAGTGGTACTTTGGTAATATTTCCGCATATAACGCTTTGTTGGCACGCTTTGCTGTTTTGTTTTACCTCTTTTAATTTTAATTAAAAAAAAACTGCCGCTAAAGCACACCGATTGCTCACAAAAGCGTATGGTGAATGTGGTCCATCGGTTTCAACGTGCGAGAGATGGTTTGTTCGGTTCCGAATTTGGTGATCTGATTGGAGGCATTACTTCATGAAGATTGTTGTCAAACTCAACAAGTGTTAGCTAAAGTATTGCGTGCTACTCAAGCAGCAAACGTTTCATCCAAAAGCTGGAAAATTGGGTACCGTACGAATTGAAAGACCTTGATAATGCACGTCCACAATGCTACTTGAACTCTAAAATAACATAATTTTTACATTATGTTATTACCCGATTCATAAGAGATCGTATGTGAAGCCAACCAGCCGAATCGACACCAAAGCCAAATATTCATGATGCTAAGGTAATGCTCTATACTTGGTGGGCGTACAAGGGTGCTATCTATTATGAGCTACTGAAATCTAACCAGATCATCACATCAAATGATACGTTTGAAGTGAGAATTGGTCGAAAAACGCCCAGAATATGCGGCCAGACATGAAAATGTTATATTCCATTATGACAACTCTCGGCCGCATGTTGCAATACCTGTTAAAATGTATTTAGAATTAAGTGGTTGGGAAGTTTTCCACCAGCCGCCTGAAAATCCAGACCGTGGCACCTGTGGTGCGGTAATTGATAAAGTATTTTTGTTTCCTACATATTTTATAAAAATAATTTTGAAAACATTAATTTTAGTATAATAATTGTGCAATTGAATAAACTGCTATGAAAAATGTTACTATTTTAACAAAATCTGCTCCATTGTCTACGTTTTTTAGCCTAAAGTAAAATACTTATATGCCTGCTCTATTCCAATAAATATATGTATATATTGTCTATAATTTCGACGTGAATTTTTTAATTTAATGATACACTTACCCCCATTTTCATAAAAAAAAAATATATTTTAAGGTTTAGAAAACAATTTAGTTAAAACAGCTTCTTCTACGATATTTAAATGCTGTTACAGGTTAACAGAAAATTACAAAAATGGCAATAAAACTAACTTGTGAACCTCATGTAGTTCACTGCCGGAGGAATATCTAATTAAATAAAATCAATTATTATATAGGAACTTATTCCCCAGTGGAGTTAAAATTAGTTTTTAGCAATTGCAATAGTATCAAATCAAATTTATAAACATTTATCTTTAAAATTCCTTTTTTTTAAGATAAAATGTAAAATGAATACCTTAAAATAGGTTCAAAATTCAATTTTAAAATTCCTTTATTTAAAACAACTCTTGAAATAGGTTTTTTAATCTATTTTAAGGAATTTTTCTTAAAAATGCTGTTTAAAATTTTTATGAATACGGCCGTTAAATTGTTGGTTTAAAAAAATCACTATATTCGATAAATGCCTGACTTTTATAACAATTTAAAAAATTAATATAAATAATTTTGGAAGCCAGTTCTTATTAATATTAAACATTTATTTTTTTAATCTTGTAGAAAAATTAAAAAGAAGAGTTTAATTACCATAATTATTTCATAATTTTGAATCTATGTGACGTGTTGTTGAAAGAAATATTAAGAAAATTTATAAAAAATTTTTAGTTTGAAAAAGTGCAATATTTTTAATGGACGGAGTTTTAAATAGGATTTTTGAGGATGTGACATAAAGCTAAAATTTTGATAAAAAATAAGTCAAATTCCGAAGCTCGTAGGGGCGACATATTCAAAAAATATTACATGTTTTTTATACCAAAATGTTCTCCGTAAAGATACCTTACAGAAAAACATAAAATTGTTATATGTTCTTAAAGAAAGTTTTTTTTTCGTCAAAAATAACAGCAAAAATCTACTATTTTTTGAATTTTTAAATTGAAAATCGTTTATTTTTTTATCCGTAATTGATATTTCTCTGAAATCTTTTGTATATTATTGGTCAATTAGTTGTCTAACTAACTAAAAAAGTTCGAGTCCATGCGGCTCAAAAGTACGACCTCTATTTTTAAAAAAGCGGACGAAGGTATGGCAAAATGTTTAAACTTAAAATCGAAATGCCTATAACTCTGAAGCTGTAACAGATAAATAGCACATGCGAGCATGTTTTTTCAAGAACTAGCCAAGTGCTTTCCAAAAATACAAAAATATTAGCAATCGGATGAGAAACAAAAAAAATGCACTTGTTTAAAAATTTTACATGTCGAAGGTACCCTTTTTTGAGCCTCCATAGGGCCGCCCCTGGAGCATTTGAAGGGCCCATTTTAATAACTTAATACTCGAATACTCCTTAACTATGCCCACTTCAAATTTTATCAAAATCGGACTAGCCGTTTAGACATGCCAGATTTATTTCCAACAAATTCTGATTCTGTCTCACTTAATAGATTTTACTCCTAACTGAATAAACATGAATTTATTTTCCTTCATCACTTTAGTACAAAAATTCCAATGCGCTTCGGTTTAATGTTTTAGTATAAATAGCTGATGCACACGCAAAAAGATACACACACTTGCGTTCTATTTAAATAATAAAATGTTAGTCATTACTGCGCATGCCCAAGCAAAAAAGAATTTGAATCAACAACAACAACTGTCTTGTATGTGTATTTAATAGATTTTAATCTTAACTGAATACAAAAATTCCCATGCGCTTCGGTTTAAAGTTTTAGTATAAATATGCACACTCGTTAAATTTCTGCAGATACACACACTTGCGTTTCTTTTAAATAATAGAATGTTAATCAACAACAACAACAATTGTATTGTATGTGCTGCTTTGTCAACGAAAAACTCACCTCAATTTTGGACATGAGCATTCTTTTTGGTTTATAGTTTTACTATAAATACAAGCCGTATGCATACAGCGATATTTATATTGGTTTAGTGCACCAAACTATCAACAGTAAAAATTATATATGTATTTGAAAACATAAAAAAAAAAAAAAAATTTTTAAAAAATTAAAAATTTATTTGAATTTGCTTTAATCATCAAAATGATTAAAATCTAATGCATTTTATTGAAATAATTTTCAATTAAAATTTTATATAAACAAGTAAGATTCAACAAATTTCAAACAAAATTTTAATTAAACTTTTATGATTGAAATCTGTCTTCTATCTATATACATTAGAGTTAATTTCAAAAATTTGATTTGCCGGTTTTTTTTATGGTTTTTGCGTAAATAAAAATAAGTGCGTACTTCTTTTTTGTAAAATTTTCTCACCTAAAGACGCGAATTTTGGTTTTTTGTAGAGCAAAAACGGTTGAATATATTGCAAATCTGATTTCACCATTTGATTCTGAAGCAAAAATTAATACCATTGATGTTATTTGAACCCTTCTTTTTGAAAACAGCCATTGGTAAAAACACAACCAAATCGAGGAAGCTTAGAAAAAGAAGAGCTGCTTAAAAATCTGCGGGACGAGAATCACGTCTTCAGGAAAATCTGGAAAGGGCATCTATGTCTAGAGAAGAAAGAGAATGCGAATCACGCCAATGCGTCGCAGTGTATCTTCATCGAGAGCTGCAGAGAAACCCCAACAGCATTTTGAAAGACTAGAACTCAATCGCTCCCGAATGGCTCGAACAAGAGAAAGAATCAATTTAAAGTTGACAGAATTTCATTACAATAAGGATGATGACAACAGGAATCACAAGAACGTACTGATTGGCGCAATGAACAAACTTAGCATACAGTTCCTTAAGGAATCCTCGGGAATGTGCTGTTCGAAAGGTAAAGTTGTTCTGCCACCAATTACACTCTGCTACAAAATAACACTTTTTGTCATAACTTGAAAAGCGACATAATGTGGGTTTTAGACCTAGGTGAGGACATACTAAAACCGTTTTGAAAGATTTTGAAATACCCTCAAAATTTTGAGTTATTTTAAAAAAGCTGTTTTAGGGTAGGTCGTAGAACTTTGGTACGTATAACTCACACATTTTTAAACCGATTTCAAAATTTTAAACAATTATGGATAGGCAAAGATGTTTGCTTTCATAAAATGTATGCACAAAATGTATATTAAAAAAAATTGTGTAAGTTTTTTTTAAAAAGTTTCTCTTTATTTTTTTCGTAATTTTTCAAATTCAGCAGTAGTTATTTTAATTTTTTTCTATGACAACCTACTTATTATACAAATTGTGTTAGGGACAATTTTATATAGACAAAAATGAGACATTGTTAAAATCAGTTTATATTTGCAAAACATATTTAACTTTTTTTGAAAAAAGTTTGAACAATTTTACTTTGTAAATTAAAAATTGTACAAATATTTTTTATTATTTTTTCTTGTTATTCATTTGCGCTGGAGGAGAAAATACTAAAAAAGATGTTGATGTAAAATTTAATAACTTTTACAATTTTCATTCGATTTGAATAATTGAAACCATGTACTCAGACCTATAATCCACGCTGGGTAGTTTTACAAGTTTTTTTCCATCGTAGCATCGTGTTATTGAGCCGCTTCTAAGTTAAATTTCCTTTGCCACTCCTATTCTCAAGCACTTCCTTCGAAATATCCGAAAATGCAGCTCATGCTTTCTAATTAATTTCTTCGGGGCAACTAATATCGTAAACAATGTCGTGGCCACCTTTAAAGTTAAAGTGCCAAATCTACTACAGAATTGGTTCTTTGCTCCCGTTTTCCAATAGTGATGCGAAGTTCTTTCAAATTTATTACACTGGAAATGAAGCTACAGAAGTTGAACGCTATCGACGAACATGCGTTTGCATTTGCTGCAATACCTTTCTGCCGAAACAATCTCAATACAATTGTTGAACATCGGAAATGGAAAAAATTTAATTGAACCCGCCACAAATGAGATTTTGTTACCGCCGAACTTCTGCCAAATGAATATTCAAGCAGTTGTCTACAAGGTATTTCCAAGTCTTACAACCAACTACAAAAATTCGGATAGGCTGTGGGAAAGTGCAATTGTATCACCAAATTACTATGATGTCAACAAGCTCAATGAGCAAATACAATTGAAACTGCAATGAGCAAATACAATTGAAACCAGCCGGAATGTCACCACATGTATTAACATTGAAGGTTGGATATCCGATAATGCTTCTCCGCAACTTAAACGCGCCAAAATTATGCAACGGAGCAAGATTGATCATCAAAAAAAATTTTCAATAAATTTAATTGTGGCAATAATCATCGGTGGCAGATTGCTTGGTATTGAAAATGGGCAATATGGGTTCACAATTTCACCAAGCCCCCATACAAATGTTCTCCCGGAATAGTGTTTGAGTAGTCATAAATAGTTGGATTAGGTCACAATCTTGATAAAATGTTTCACAAATTAGTTTTCGCATACTGTAAAGTATGGCGAAAATCGTGCATCATTTATCCCAAGTTCCCATAAAAGGTCCCCCTCAGAAAATGACTTGAACTTTCATAATTGTCTTATAATAATTAAGTAATATAGTGATTAAATTGAACATGAACAGGTTTTATATGAACGTAAATGTTTCTACCTACTTTTGTAAGCAGCGGTCTATTATTGACCCTCCTCCTCCTATTTCAAAAAAATATTTCATTGTCAATAAATAATTCTTATAAAATGATATCAATACAAATTTGGACATAAGTCATTTAAAGTATCAAGAAATTAATGACTAAATCTGTTCAGTTTGGACGACAACTTAAAATCTCTGAACGGCAACTGAATACTCATTGTACTATCTGAATGGTTTAAACTTACATATTCTACACGAGCCATTATTTAAGCAAAAATATGGCCCCTTAAATTTGTTATCTAAAAATTCAACATTTCTTCCTGGCAATTTAATTCAATGTACATTTTTGTTTTTCCCATTTATTAGTTAATGTACAAATTCCCCCGATTTGTCTACATACTGTTGCATTCGTACGGCAACAACTACGATAACAATGATGTTGATATTCAAATATGTATCAAAATCCATTTGTAATTAATGTAGAAATATTAAAGCTCTCTCACGTACAACAAATTACAAAATGATTTTCAGCATAATTTGCATAACAAGAGTTACAACAGCAATAACTACAACAACGAAAGCTGATGATGGTAATAGTGGCAATAACATCAACGACAACAATGGCGGCAACAACCGAAAGTAACAACAATTATAATAGCGACAACAGAAACGTCAAGATGAAAACAACTAGTATTAAGGTGTCAGAGACATAAGTTGTCTAATTAACGCAAGAAAATTACAAATTCTTCTATTGACAAACTAACACACACTCATACACAAAGAGAGTCTAAGACAATGAGACATAAAAATGTAACCAGCGGGAAAACTATCCAGTGAGTAGGCCTTTGAAAGGGCCATATTTAGCAGGCAGAAAAGCAACCAGTCGAATTGCAAATACATGTTCTTGTCTGATCGGTTCTTTTTACAGGTCAATTACAATGTCTACTTAAAATGAACAACTAAAAAACAGAAAATATGTAAATATAATTCTGTATTATCTCAATAGTTTATTTTGAACAGAGCTGAAACCCGGACTACGTTGATGGCCCTTACAAAACGCCTGTTTTTTATTTTATAGTGTCGGACAAAACTAAAACATGGACTCCCCCGACCTGACTTCGCACCCGAAACACTTAGTATCTGTAGCCAGATGATGGCGGATGAAGTGGTCATCTATAAGTACAGCGCCATTCTCAGCCCTTAAAAAAAGAAACGAATGTATTTAAGGAAGCGGGATATTATATTTATAAATTAATTTTAATGCCAGGGTAGTATATACAATGTTTCTTGTTTTTTTATTTGGAGTAAAAATATATAAAAAATTAGGTGTGCCAACTCGGTAGCGAGCCACATACAACTGACCGTGTGAAAAACATGAATTTTCCAAATGCAATAATCAACGATTGGCTTTGTGCTTTGTTAATAGTTATAGTGTTACGTTTTTACATTTTAAAAACGGGGTTTATTTCCTTTAAATAAACCGGATGCTTTTGATTGCAAATAAAAGCAGTTTTAGTAGTTTAAAATTTGTAACAGCTCTTTATTTATTTAGAATGTACAACAACAGAATTAAGAGGTCACTCAGTGTCTTTATACTATACATTTTTCGATTGGCCCCTAATGTCAGTTCCGTTTTGACATTTGTGTAGTAAACCCATGCGAAGTACACGTTAATAAACAATGTTACGCTACACTGCTCCAGAACGCGGAATATTGCTGACTATTTATTTGACCAATAATCGAATAATCGAATTCTAGAGCTTTCGATGTTAATGTTAGCAGCTTAAACATGCAGCGTTGCCATACTTACAAACAATGCTAATAACCGCATGCTATCAACATTGTTGATAAGTAGAAGCTTCTACTGATGGATGTGTTAATAAACATGATGAATGTTGCAGGCAGTCGTTGCGGACCGTTGAATTCAAATCGTTGATCCAACCTTCAATATTAATACATGTGGTGGCATTCCGGCTGGTTCCAATGAATTCATAAATTCAGTTGGATAATTGAAGGCAGTTAATCAATTTGTATTTCATTATTTAGCCAGGCAGTTTCGATTGAATTTGCTCATTGAGCTTGTTGACATCATGATATTTTGGTGATAAAATTGCACTTTCCCACAGCCCATCCGAATTTTTGTAGTTGGTTGTAAGACTTGGAAATACCTTTTCGACAACGGTTTGAATATTTGTTTGCAATTGGCAGAAGTTCGAAGGGAACGAAATCTAATTTGTGGCAGGTGCAAGTGAAAATTTTCCATTTCCGATGTCCAACAAGTGTATTGAGAATGTTTCGGCTGAAGGGTCTTGCAGCAAGTGCACACGAATGTTCGTCGATAGCGATCGGCTTCTGTAGCTTAATTTTCAGTGAAATAAATTTGAAAGAACTTTGCATCATCATTGGGAAACGGGAGCAACGAACCAATTCTGTAGTAGATTGAACTTTAAAGGTGGCCACGACATTGTTTACGATATTAGTTGCCCCGAAGAAAGTCGTTTGAAAGCATGAGCTGCATTTTCGGATATTTCGAAGGAAGTCCTTGGGAATTGGAGTGGCACCGGAAATGTAAATTAAGAGCCGCTAAGGCGGCTCAATAATTGGTGGCAGAACAACTTTACCTTTCGAACAACACATTTCTTTGGTTTTCTTAGGGATCTGTATGCAAAGTTTGTTCATTGCGCCAATCAGTACGTTCTTGTGATTCCTGTTGTCATCATCCTTATTGTAATGAAATTCAGCCAACTTTAAATCGTTTCCTTCTCTTGTTCGAGCCATTCGGTAACGATTGGCTTCTAGTCTTTCGAAATGCTGTTAGGGTTTTTCTGCAGCTCTCTATGAAGCTGCACTGTGACGCATTTGCTGAAGCCATGATGCGCGTTCTCTTTCCGTTTCTGCGGCTTTAGACGTAGATGCCCTTTCTCGATTTTCCTGAAGACGTGATTCGCGTCCCGCACCATACTGGTCCAAATGCTCAATCTAGACGGATAAAAGTCATAACTCGTTTTTGAAAAGCCGCACCAACATGAAGCGTGGTATTTTTATAGATTTCATCAAAATAAACAATCGGAGAATATTTTTTTTGTGCATGAATATATGTTTTTGTGTGCAAAATTTTTTCTTTGTGGGTTTGTTTGAAGAATTTAGACGGCGAAACGGCTCGACCGGTTTTCCTGAAATTTTCACACCGTCTTTCAGTATGTGTGGAAGGAATTAAAGGTTGCCTTTTATTTAAAAATTTGAAGTGGGCGAAATGCTACACCAACCTTAAAAATAAAAATACAGCTCCATCCTTGTAATGGACATGTTAAACTTTAAATGAAATAAAAATTGTTCAGGCAAAAACCGACAGCTAATTTTTTAAACATTAAAAAGCAACATGTATATATATGACGACAAAATCGAAACCAAAGCTTAATCCCGAAAAATTGCCTTTTGAAATTCTAATAGAATTTGGGCATTTAAAAAAAATATCACATTTAAAACACACATGTACATAATTGATTTTTTTCTAAACAAAACATATTTTCTGAAAAATTTAAACAGTAATTTTTACTCTCCAAATTTTACACCTACAAATTTTTTTTTTAATTGTTCTAATTACTTTTTGACGACAATTTAACTTGCACTGTTATATGTCACTTGATATATAAATTTGTTAGCAAAGAAGCAATTACTTGTATTTGAATCAATATTTCAATGCTAGTTTAGCTATTTAAATAAAAAAATATGCCGTTTTGTACTATTGACACTTATCAACATATTACTATAAAAAAAATTTGCTTTTGAAATATTTTAAAAACTGACTTTTTTCCGGCTATTTCAGCTGCTCTTCCTTCTCTGAGTTTCAGTGATTTGGTTGTGTTTCTACCAATGACTGTTTTTTTTTTTTGGTGGCATTTTTGTAAATTTTCACTTAGAATAATTTGTAAACCAATTTTAATGTTGCAGAAAATTCCAAAACACTTGTAACTTACTAAGTTGATTTAACTTATAGCTTTTTAACTGATCAAAACAAAACTGCATTTAACGCAAAGCAAAGGAAATCAAATGCAGTCAGTGACTACATGAAAACAAATTTTATGTGAATAAAACCATTATTTTTATGAATTCACCGTTTTTTTATTTTTGATTAAAAATGGAATACGGAAATTTCTTATGCATGCAAGAGTAAACAAAATTGTTTATCATCGATTGATAATATAAAAGAAATTTTATAGTACAATGTTGCACCTTATAAAAAAACATATTTTTTTACCAAAATTTTTTTTGTTTGACAACAATCACTGACCTTGAAAGCATGTATGTAGGAAACTATCTATAACAATTGAAGAAAAGGTCGATCAACAATTATACATTTAATCTTTTTTTATGTCATTAGCTAGGGTACTCTGAAGATTCCCTGAAAATTTCGTCCAAACCGTTTCAGCAGTTTTTGAGTCCATACGGAACATACATGCACACATCCACTTTTATATATATAATATATAGATAGATTTCAATCATAAAAGTGATTGATTTGATTAAAACTCTATTTGATATTGAATTTGATGAAACTTACAATTACTTGTTTAAATAAACTTTTAATTGAAAATTATTTCAATGAAATATATTAGATTTAAGTTTGATGATTGAAGCAAATTCAAAAAAATTTTTTATTGATATAATCAATTTCGTAATTAAATAAACTTTGTTTTAAAAAAAAAAAAAAAATTTTTTTAATTTTTCAAATTTCATTTTTGATGTTGACAGTTTGGTGCACTAAACCAATATAAATATCGCTGTATGCATACAACTTGTATTTATAGTAAAACTGTAAACAAAATTTGCAATAAAATTTGAAAATGTATGCGCAGTTGTTGTTGTTGTTTAAAATTCATTTTTGCTAGGGCATGCGCAGTAATGACTAACATTCTATTATTTAAAAGGAATGCCAGTGTGTTTATCTGTTTGCAGTAATTTTACGCTTGTGTATCAGCTATTTATACTAAAACTAGAGTTTCCAATTCGGTTTTAACCGAAACCGAAATCGCGGTTTTTCAAGATTTAAAACCGAAACCGAAACCGACAATTTTTCTTCGGTTTTCACTTTTAATTTATTTTCACTAGAAAAATTTTAAATTTAGAAAAGAGAAACAAACTTTTTCATCCAATTATTCATCCAATATCTCTAAACACAGATCGGTAAAAATATCTTAAGATTTGTTTAAATTTTTTAAATTGTTTTATAATAATTGCTTCAGATGATGGAGCAGGCTACCTTTCTCAGGCTAAATAATGCAAAATTTTTTTATCAAAGTCTTAGTTATTTTTAAATATCCGATGAAAGTACGGAGTACTGGCTGACCGGTGCGCTTCGCCACCTCAATTGGAATAAAGAAATAGTAATATTAAGTCTCCCTTTGTAAATTAATACTAATTCAGGAAAACATGTCTCTAGTTTCATGTTTATTGATTCATTGTAATGTGGATTCTAGATCATTCTAAACGTATATTTATAATGAAAACAGTACCATAAAGACCCACATTTTGTATTCCTACTTAGCATCATTAATGTCTCATTTCATATTTTTGTGTCCATTATTACAGAAAATACAAAAGAAAGCTACCACTATATTCATGTTTTGTTTATTCTAACTCATTCAGAATCATTTGTGCCCTATTTTCAATTTTAAGGTTTATTATTATAAAATATTCAAAAAGTACCTTTTCAATAAAGAAACATTAATTAACATTAATAATCCCTTTTGAATTCGCGTTTCTAGGTCCATCGTTATAAAATATTCAAAAAGTACTATTAGTTCGAAAAAGTACCTGCAAGTCCCTTTTTTATATTCAATCAGGATCATGTGTGTTTAATTTCCTGCTTATAGGTTCATTATTATAGAAAGTATTATTTTCTGTTACCTCAAAATCATTATGTCCTCTATCCTTGATTCGTTATTCACTCAGAAGCATATCAGCCAACTATTATGTATACATATAAGTAAAATAATATAATATGTTAAAAAGGAACCATTAAAAGAAATAGTACACATTTTCCACTATCCTTGAACACTCGTCAAGTTTGAACTTTAAATTTGTATAGCATTTTCTATATTAACAACTGAATTAATTATCACAAAACCGAACCGAAACCGATCGGTTTTCAATTTTTTAAAACCGAAACAGCGGTTTTGAAATTCTTCGGTTTTTTGGAAACTCTAACTAAAACTATAAACCGAAGCGCATGGGAATGTTTGTACTTAAGTGATGAACGAAAAATCTTCAAGTTTAGTCAGGAGTAAAATCTATTAAATGCTACACTGTGGGGCAGAATCAAAATTTGTTGTAAATAAATCTGGCATTTCTAAACGGCTATTCCGATCGGGATGAAATTTAACGTGGAGGTAGCCAAGGAGTATTCGAGCTTAAGTTATTAAAATGGACTCTGCAAATTTTCCAGGGGCGGCGCTATGGGGGTTCAAATTAGGGTACCTTCGACATGTAAAATTTTTAAACACGTGCCATTTTTTGGTTTCCCATCTGATTTCAAAGATTTGTATATTTTTGGAAAGCGCTTGGGTAGTTCTTGAAAAAATATGCTTGCGTGTTCAACTTTGCTCTTATAATTTCCGAGTTATAGGCATTTCAAAATTGAACTTTTAAAATTTTGCCATACTTTGGTCCGCTTTTTTTAAAAATGTAGGGCTTACTTTTGTACCGAATGGACTCGAATTTATTTGGTTAGTTAGACAACTAAATGACCAATAACATACAGAAGATTTCAAGGCAATATCAAAAAAATTGGCGGTTTTTTGTACGAAATGGTGGCATAAATCTATTTTTATTTAAAAAAAAAAAAACTTTATTTTAGAACATATAAGACTTTTATGTGTTTCTGTAGATATCTTTACGGATAATATTTTGGTGTAAAAATATGTCCTTTTTTCGAATTCGTCGCCCCTACGCCCTTATAAATTTGACCTATATTTATCAAAATTTCAAATTTTGGCCACATGTTCTAAAATCCCAAAGCAGCTTTGGAAACCTTGATGTGTTCCCTATTTATCACCAAAGTATTTTCCCAGCCCCAAAAAAAAAATGTGGACCCTATGGTTAAAATTGTAAAAAATACCATTTTTGGGATTTTTGCCAAAATTTTTAAGAATTGTGTGATTCCCTTTGTATCAATATTTTAATAGGATTCCAAATATTAGGAACAATTTGATTCATATTTTCCCGAACTAATTTTTTTTGTTTAGATAAGTTAATTTTTAGTCTTACAAAAAAAATTTCAAATCAATAACTCAATTAGATTCCAAAATATGTCACTTTAAAACTCCGTCGTTCAAAAATATTGCATTTTTTCATATATGAATGTCAGAGTCAGAGCCATTGACTTGTTGCTAACGAAAATATTAATATAATAGAGAAATATTTGAGATAAAGAACTGAAAATTTCAGTGTAAGCAAATATGAAGAATATGAAGTCAAATTACTGGTAAATCGTCACCAGGTGATGTCAAATATTTGGGACAAAGTTTCTTAGTTGAGATGTTTATTATAAATAAAATGAATGTAATGAATTAAAATTAATAAACATATACTGAGTTAGTATTAGCACGTTTTAGAGTTTAAAATAATATAATTATCACTTTAAAAAAGCACTAAATATTACTATGTCTCATAAACACTTATACAACGCTAACGAACTTATGAAAATAATTTAATTTAACAAAAAGTAATGTAAAATTATATGCTTAAATCAAAATAATGCTTAGATATTTTCCTTTATGAGCTTTTTGGTCTCTTAGTGGGATGCGAGTGTATAAAATCATCTTAAAGGAAAGGACCTAAGCTTTCTTTTGAGCAAAAAAAAAAAAATAATAAGTTTTTGATTTTGCAAAAAAAGTCAAAAATTTGATGTTTTAAGTTACAAAACATTTATTTTGATAGATATCGCACTCGCATCCCACTAAGCGACCCAGTAGGTCTTCAAAGAAAATATATGAGGTTTCTTTTGACAAAAAAAGGGGCTCATTTTGAAAAAAAAGTCAAAAAGGTTTTTGATTTCGAAAAAAAAATGTTTAACATTTTTGAAGAAATAGCTATCTAAACTATTTGGTACACATTTTGCTAAGAACAATATGTAATAAGTTACATGGATGAGAAAAAACACCTGCTTGACCAAAATGTCAAATTTTTCCCCCTTTAACTTAGAAAGTTCTCGACCGATTTTGTTGAAAAATATAAATAACCATTCATCCCAATCGAGAGACATCCATTACAAAAGTTGGTTCACTTGACATGAAATGCCCCATATATATAATCTAATAAACACTCTTTTGATAACGCCATTAACTGCAAAAATCTGTCTACTTTCGTCAACGCTACATGACTTCAAAAGGAAAAAACAAAATGTCCAATGTCTGAAAGGATTAAATTTTTCAGTATAAAAAAGTGCAATATTTTTGAAGGACGTAATTTTAAAGTGGCATAAAATATAATAGGGAAAAGTGTAGCAGCTGGAGCCTGAGTATAACTTCATTCGTTCGGGACATTACAATTGAAAATATGGAAAAACCACTAATGATCTGGATAGAAAATTAAACTCAAAAGCGAATCCCAATTGATACCATTGCTATTACAAATAAAGCTTTGAGGATTTATGAAAAACTTAATGATCAGCTACCATCTACGTCATCAACTGCAAAAAAATGTCGGTTTCGTCAAGTCATGGTTGGTTTAAAATATTTAAGCAAAGACATTCGTTACATAATCTATAATTAAAAGTTAAACAAGCTTCTGCTAATATAGATGTGTCAAATGAATATTCCGAAAAATTTACTGAAATTATTGCTGCCAATTCATACACTCCTGATAAAATCTTCAAAACAGACGAATCGGGACAGTTTTGGAAAATAATGCCACAGCGGACTTTTCTATCAAAAGCTAATACAATTTTTAAATTTAAACAACGTTTTAAAATCAAATTTTTTATGGAAATTTTGCTTTAAAACATTGTTTAAATTTAATTATTTTTAAGAATATGGGGGAATGTATTTACTTTACTTTAAAATAAATGAATTTTCTAAAAAAAATTTTAAATTTATTCGTATTTGGGTATTTTTCTGATTTACACGATTTCTCATACAAAACGCATCTATCGTGTAAATCGAGGGATAGGTGTATTTGGTTTAACGTTGGAAACAGATATAGCGTTTTCTGTTTTGTTGAAATTTTTTTCCGCATACATTATTGCTAACAATATTTATGAGTATTTCAATGATTTTCTGGAGTGGGCCTTATGTGGGAGCTATGGTCAAATATGGACCGATATTCACAAAATCCAGTAGTATGATTACTACTGTCTCCTGACTGGAGACGTGAAGTTCATCCTCGGTTGAGATGTACATCTCTTTGTTTTTATATAAATTGACTCCATCTATTGGTCCCACGAGCAGTCACGTAATAGATTTACATTGATGGTGTCAATGGATTTGATAAATCGTTACAACTAGCCCGTGTCCTGGCGCCAGAGAAGAAATGCGACTAGTCCTCTTTAACCGCCCACTAGCCAATCACGTACTGGGCACTGCTACCAACCGCGTTAAACTCACAAGTAAGGAAAATCTAGTAAAAGAGTTAATGGTAGGAACTAATAACGTTGGTGTTTAATAACCTTTTGTGAATAAATTCATTACCTCAAAAGTTGATGTTGCATTACACGCATTCAAGTTTTGGAAGATATCCACATTTATAAATAACTATTTGGAAACATGTTTTTTTTTATCAATTTAAAACTATTAGTTCTCATTTCTTTTGTATGACCTGGAAAAAAACTTTAATTTTTAATTGTTAAAACCTTTTCAAAAAGAAGGCATGTTGCACAAATGTACATATATACATTATTAATTAGAACTAAACATAATTGTTTTCTTCCCACCTTTCTTTGAGTCCTTCAAGTGTCCTTTGGACATATTTTTTAGTTCACAACTAGAAAAAAAAAAATGGGAGGCATAGAAAGGGGTACATAGCTCGTGCTTTCTAGTAAACTACCAACATAAAATTAAGTCAAATCATGCAAACAACAATATAATTTTTTAATAAAGGAAAAACTGTAACTAAAAAAAATGAAAACAACCAGCACCCGCCAATAAACAAACAAAGTACTTTAACAATCAACATGAGTAATCAAAAAAAAAAAAAAAAGGAAATGTATACAACAAATAAATAGACAACTAAATGGAAACGAGTACCCACATTGTTGTAAGAACTGAATTAAAATAAATTAATTTCATAGCTGCTTGTTTTTGTGCCTTGAGATGTTGGCTGATCCTCTATATAACTTCAGTTTAGAATTAAATCGTCCCCAGTCATTACAAAGCATGATATGCCAATAGTGTAGTTTGTGCCAATTTAGTTTGAAGTTTAATATCAGGATAATAGGCTGTTTCCTGCATGAGTTGTCAATTACAGTGAAGAGCCCTCAACGTTTCGTGTTGTAATAAGCCAAAAATGAAACATAAACGTCATGCTTACAACAAAAATGTAATAAAAATTACAACAATGGCAGCATGAAGCAGCCACAAAGTATAAACTTTTTGTTGGGCATTTAGTTTGGCCAGTAAGCTAATAAAAATCCATCTTAATATGTCGAAGAAGTCGAAGTCAAGCAATAATGAGTGGAGTTTTTAAGGCTGATCAATAGCGACTTTGATGATGCCCTATAATTTTTTAAGGGCAATGAATTTATCATGGAAAATATATCTAGAAGGCACAGTGCTTTGTTCGCATATAGGCAATGGACAAAAACAGAAGGAATTATCGGTGAAAAGATACAATCTAAAGTTATTCTCCTAAAATAGAACTGGATGTGGGAATCTTTATTACAACCCGAAAGAATCACCTCTGACATGGTCCATTCGGAAGGTCCTATTTTCGACAACTTTTTCCATTATTGCTAAAAGTTACTCTCGAATTTTGACTTTTGACTTTACTTAACTCCAAAGAAAAAAGTTCCGATTTCGACGGCCATTTGCCGCCTTGGTATATTTTTTAAATTTTCCTTCATAAATTCAAGATTTTAGTTCTTTCTTTTTTTAATTAAAATTTATATTTCAACTTTAGAAGAAAATTTTCCCCTTTCTACGAGTATTATTTAAATAAATTTTTAATTTTAGATTGGTGTTACAAGGGCTTTATTAAGCCCATGTCACTATAAAATTGTAAACAAAGTAAGAGGCGCCTTTAAGTACCACAACAAATACTTATACTCGCGTGTTTTCTTAAACAAAATCCTCCAACCTTTCCACTGTATCCACCAACTTTATTGGCTGACTATTAGAAAACAAAAGAAGCAAAATGATTGATGATGTTTCAATTGTTTTATGAGCAATTTTCTTACAAATGTATATAAACTGTTTGTATGCGTGTGTTTAGATTTTTATTTATTTGCGTGTAAAGGGAAAGAAGTTGTCTCTCAGTCTGGCTTTTGTATATAACAGAGCTGTAAATGAATGATTCATTAATGCTTTAATTTTACCCAAAATATGAACAGAATTAAACTTTTTATGAACTCATCATGAATTAAAAATTCTTGAATGCATTTGCTTTACCAAAACCATGAAATGAATTAAAATATTAATGAATTAAAAATTCATTCACGTCTGACACACGAACCGAGAGTCGGACATTGTTCAATCGACTTAGATTTTCAAAATTATCAATAACACAGGTCCACAGCAAAAAAAGACTTGACTAACCATTATATAGATTTGATGCATCATAGGTACCTAAGTAAAGGGGTTTGCAACAAGAGGTGTTATTTTGAATCACCCGGTATTTCGGTAGCTGTCACTTTTGAAGCTTTTATTCTTTGACATTTGACAAGTAGAAACTACGCCATTACTAAAAGTGGAAAATTCCTTACACACAGTTCGTAAAACTAAAGCATTTTTGGGTCGTCGTGAAGTACCTTGTCGGACCGCAATACAGAAATGAGTGGAAAAATTCGAGCTGTTGGGACAAATTAGTGATGTGAAGAATAAAACCCGTGCACGTCGCTCAAGAACAGCTGAGAATATTGCTGCTGTAGCCCAAAATGTGGAAGAAAACCCAGGTTTGTCAATTCCTCGTCGTTCTTTTGAATTGGGCATTCCACAAACGTCATTACCATGAATCTTATGGCCTAAGTAGGATAATATTGATCTGAACAACGTTTACTTTCAACAAGACGGCGATACGTGCCATACAAGCAACAAAACCATTGCTCTTTAACGGGTAAAGTTTCCGGACCGTGTTACCATGTGATTTAACACCTTGCGACTTCATCCTTTGGGGCCACGTTAAAGATAAGATATACGCCAACAGCCCAGCGTCGATTCAAGACTTCAAAGATAGAATTCGTGAGGGCAGCCACTTTGTAATTTGGTTATGGAAAAATTCATGAAAAGGATAAAGTCCTGTAAGCGTGGTGCCCATTTGGCTGATGTTGTTTTTGATTATTAACGGCATACCTTCCTCTTTATTATGAAATAAAAATCCGATTATTTATCTAAAAACTTTTCATTTTTCTTTAAATACCAAAATAACACAAAAATGTTAAAATTTTAAAAATGTTTAAGTAAAATTATAGAGTTTGTAGACGCTCCTTCACATAATTAATGATGTCTCAGAAAGTGTCAGTCTGATGTTATTAAATTAATCCGTTTATATATTGCGTTTTAATGGGCTCAGCAGTTTCCGAGTTATTATAACTAACTAACTGGCAGAAATTGTTCAGGTTTATAGCTTTATCGCAAAGCCAAATATAAATATATTGTTTTTGAAAAAAAAAAAAAATATTTAGGCAGTACCATGATAAGCTACTTTTTTTGATGAATTAATAGTTTCAGCTTTGTTTTAGATATCAACACGCAGAGGAAAACATGGTTGTGGTAAACATAATCTAAGACCAACATATTATGATACGATATATGATTATAGTGCAAACAAAACAAAACACAAATTTTACATCAGAATGTTTTTTTTTTTATTTTATTGATCTTTATACTTATAATTTCGTTCAAGATAGTTACCGGCATAGAGAATTTTACATAGAGACGAGACACTCCGATTTGTCAAACAAAAATACAACAAATCATATGTTTGATACAAAAACAAAATACATTGACCAGCATGTATTTTGTTGATGCAAGAGTTAGTTTTTGACAACAGACTTAGGTTTTTGACAATTACGTCTCGTCTCTATGTCACCCTATGGTTACCGGCTTTTTTTACACAAATTCCTTAAGTCGATAAATTTTTGAATATGAATGAAAATAACAGTGTAAATTCTCTGAGAGATTTTATGTTTTCACTAATTAATTTGCCACTTAAAAAACATAAGTAGGTAGACTTTTTATACATCAATGGATGGAGAATTTTATCTACTTTCAAAAATGTATATAACCTTTGACAATTATAAAATGCATATAATACTTTTTTGGAAAATATTTCAAAAATGATTTTTATTGATTACTAGCTGAACCGGCAAACGTTATCCTGCCATACAAATTATTTCTAGTGAATATTTTGGTTGTTAAATAAAAAATAACGAATGTATTCTAAGTGAATTTGGCATTTTAGGTATTTTTGATGCCAAATGAAGAGAAATACAAACAAAATTTTTTGGCGAAAAATATTTAAAAAAAAAAAATATAAGTTTTTTTTTTTGGAAATAATTCGGTATATCGGGAACTATTGGAGATATTTATACGAAATTTCATGTGGTTGGAGCTAAGGTGTTTTCGAGTTGATTTGCAGTTGTTCAGCTTACTAGCGCTAATGGAGGCAAGTGCGTTGCCTCTCAAAGTTTATCACCTCGGGTCTGAAATGATTTAAAAAAATCGACAAAAATCCATTTATGATCCGAATGAGCTGAAATTTAAAATGTAAATAGTGATTAATAATGCCCACAAAAAATATGTTTACATTTGTAGGTTATCTCTATTAGTTGAAGAGATATTTAGGTTAATTTCTTTTTTTTTTTTTAATTTTGCTCGATCTTTTTATGGTTTTTTAGATGTGGCGGGCCTATGGAGGGTCGAATTTTTTTTTTTTTTCAAAAATATCACGTATATTGGCAATAAAATTCTAAATAAAATAAAAAAAACTCGCTAATAGTTATCTTGTCCCTATAAAAAGTTAAACGCGTCCAAAATTGGAACATGAAAAAAGTGCAGTATTTTTTATATTTTTTCTTTTGTAGAAAAAAAAATTCTTCGGGACTATATACAATTTTTATATGATCCATAAAGAAAATTTTGGCTCACTTGAGCGGACACAACAACCTATCCAAACTTGGAGAATTTAAAAAAAAAATTTAGATATGAGTAAAAAATTCTAAAAAGGCAAAGCACGGATCTTCAAAGAAGCTCCATATTTGAATAACCCTATATGCTTCTTAAATATCTGCAAGGCTCTTTTACTATCACTCGGTAAATAACGTCACAGTAGGGACTTTTCTAAAAAATTGAGTTTTTGGAACACATTTTCCCCGGTTTAGGAATTTTGATATTTGGGATTAAAATATGTTAAAAATTATAATGTCGTTGATTTAAGGATAATTGAGTCTATATTAGTTCCAAATTTTGTTATGATATTTTTAACCAAAAACGCTGTATATTACGTAAATACAAAATTCGCGATATTTAAAAAACGGCAAATGAAGTATTTCTATTGTTGTACTTAGATTTAAATGTGTATTAAGAAATATGACTAATAACTACCTAAAAATGTTAAAATATATATATATATGTTATTAGGATGTGAAAGTTCGGAGTATTATCTAAATATCTCACTACATTTTTGAAAAGTTTTTCATTTTAATTAAAAACTATGTTTGCTGTAATGCCTTGAAAATGCAGTGTTACATTGTTGTTTAGAATTGTAGGAATAAAATATTTTATTTAGGATAAAGCTAAAATAGTCAAATTTCAGCTTTCCTGAAAGATCAGACAAATATTCACATTCTAAGCAGTATTACTTAAAATTTTTAAGAAAAACTCAAAAAAATTGGGGATTCAATGAAAATATAAAAACCGCGATGTTTTGAAAACGCGAGCTGACTTGAAAAAAACAAGTATAACATAGTAATGAGGGTTCATCAACTTGTGCAAAATGTAGCTCAAATCTCGGTCACCAAAATGTCTGTTCCGCAGTGTTATTTATGAATTGACTGACATTTGTTGTTGTTAGGAAAGCTAAATATATTATACAAATGAAACAATACTGCTAATGAGAATTAGAGACACTCAAATTTAAATTGTAACAATATCATAGCTTAGATAAACACCTAGAATAAACACTAATGTAAAAGCATAATACAAATGGTGAGAACAAAATACTATTAAAATTAATCATATTTTGTTTGCATCTTAAACATATTATGAGTAAACGTATATAAACTTATCATTTAATGGTTATTTGTTAGTTTATATGGTTGTACATAATATAATATGATAACTATTGATCATTCTTTAGTTGTGTGAAAAATAATTATATATTGACAATAAACCTATTTTTTAGACTTTTTTTAGGTCGCTTATCGATCGATCTACTACACTACGTCCTTCAATTATATTTTTTTTACCCATAAAATATATAATGCTCTCACTAACCCCATGTAAAATTGTTGAGCTAACCAAATATTTCATTAGTACATATCGCTCATTTCCTGCAACAACGACATAAGTCAAAATCCGTGTGTTTTGAACTGAGTAATACGTAATATGCACCGTTCTATAGTCTTTCATATAGTTTTATCAGTTTTCAAAAAAGTCAATAATTTTTTCCGTGATAGAGTTTTTTTGTTGTAAACGTCAAAATCAAAATTCATGTTTTCTCATACATTTGACAAGAAAAATGTGGGTTAAATATAGATTAGAAATCTATTATTCAAATCAGGTTTTATTTTTAAAATTTCATGATTTGTTGAAAATTTATTTAATAAATAGTCAAATGTCATAAAACATTCAAAGCCGTTTTTCTCGAAACGACTTTTTTTGAATTATGACGTTGTTGCAGCAAATGAGCGATATGTAAATATTTAATGAAATATATTGTATACCTTAGCATTGATTATAATTTCCTGATTTAACATTTCTGATTGATTTCCGTAATCATAAAGTTATTTGATGTGATGTAAGTAGAATTCTCTATTTTTTTATAAAATTATTTACAATGGTCCTTTTTTCCTTTTTTGTTATTGTATATAAAATCCAAATACAATAATTAAACGTTTTATTAGCATAACATTTTTTTGTATTTAGAGATAATTGTATAAAAAGGGCAAAACCTAATACGAAATACAAACAAGCAAACAAAATAAACATACAAGTACATACATACATATGTATGTGCCTTTTTTTTGTTAAATCGAAAAAAATAAAAACGAAAAAATAGCAACCAATTTACCTGCGGAATACACAACAATCAATGTTGGTCAATATTTGCCAACTGTTAAAACGTACATCAAGTACAGAAAATGTACACATATATATAAAGCAAAACAGGATATACACATACACATGTATATATATATAGATATGTGAGTAAGTGTACATGGGCGAGCATATATAACACAGCGGGAAAAATTGCTAGGTCTTAAATTTGTAGGCCTTCTAAAAGACCTGTTTACACTTTCTAAAAGATTCGATACTCCTTATACGCTGCCTTCTAGCAGAAAATGTTCTAGAAGGGCATTTCTTCTCCTTTTTTTTAACTGCTCATGTGATACTTTAAAGACATTTCTTTAGGTTTTGTTCTGAATTCATTAAGAATAGTTTCCCTAATAAACCTCTTTAAAGACTTGCTTCAGCAGACTTTCAAGTAGGCTTTAATTTTCAGGTCTTTTAATCGATTTTCCTATGTAGACATTATATGAGGCTGTTCGCTGCAGATCTCCTTACAGGACTTAAACGGAAGAATTTATAATATGCCTTCTTAAGAAGTCATTCCATGAGTGCTCTAACAGAAACGAGTATGCAAGGCCTTGGCTCCCAATGACACGCCTTTTAAAATTTAAATAATTTTGTTTAATACGGCCTTTAGGAAGGCCACTTTACTGCATATTTTTCCTGCTGGGCAGTATAAATGTTTGCATGTGTGTGTGTATACGAGTCAATGTGGGTGAATAAAAATCAACAAAACTCTCACTGCTTTCACACAGAAATGGGAAAAGAAAAAGTTGAAAAATTTAATGCATCAAAAAAAAATTTATACATCAAAAGGACAAAATTTTCAATTTCATACTGAATTTTTGTATCCACATTTTGTCATACGAGTAAGTGAGTGAGTGAAGTTATAAGTGGCAAAAACCACCTTGACTTTTGATCACCTTTACTGCCGAATATGAAAGTTTTTTTTTTTTTTGTTTTTTGTTTCGGAGGGTAATTTTTACATTTTACTCTGCTGTTGTGTTCTTTTGTTTGATTTTATACTTTATAACAAGTTTAACAATTTAAGCTGCAAAATCCTTGCACTGTTTGTTTGACACAGACACACATACCAAACGTACTTGATAATAGTTTATCGATGAAGATGATGATGAACAAGGTTGTGTGATTTTTTGGTAGATTCATGGGTAAATATGTTTACTTTTAACCCATTGTGACAGAAATTTATTTGCTTTTATTTTTGGAAAATTTCACGATTTTTTAAAAAAAAATCTGAAATTTATTTAGCCTGTTTACAACTCAAATCTACTAATATGTATATTATAATTTGCTGACTCGTTCTAATTAGAACTTTTCAAAACAGGTTAATGTTTGGTTAAATGAGTGGACTTTATGTGTCTAGATGTTTATATTGAGGTGAAATAAAATCAATTCTTCTTTAGATTTTTTATTCTTTGTTTATCTTTAGCCAATGTTTTGCTTTATTCACAGTATATTTTTTTTTAGCTTGAGACCAGGAAGTTCATAAAAACAGGAAATTCCTGTATAAAAATTGTTTTAGTTAAGTTAACGAACTTAGTTTTTTTTCAAATGCTAGTTTTTTTATAAATATAGATTATTAGGGGAATAAGGTGGATAAATGAAACTGTTCTAATCATATAAGTATATATTGTAGTAGGTATTCAGTAGAGTTGTTAATTCGCCGAAATTGTGAAAAGCCTCTAAAAACAGATAAAATCCAGAATTAATAGACTTTTTATGTAAAGTGAACACTTGAAAGATTAAACCGAATATAGTTTTACGCCGGATCTATCCGGAATAAACAGCTTTAACTCTACTTGAAAAAAAGGAAATATTTTATTTTTTGCACTTTCTAAACTTCTCATAAAATATTGTTTTTATACCCTCCACCACCACAAGTGGTGAAAGAGGGTATATATACGTTTGTCATTCCGTGTGTAACATTGAGAAATATTCATCTGAGACCCAACAAAGTATATATATTATTGATCCTTATGAAATTCTAAGTCGATTGAGCAATGTCCGTCTGTCTGTCCGTCTGTCCGTCTGTCCGTCTGTCTGTCTGTCTGTCTGTGTAAAACACTCTCACGTCCAAAACACATAAGCAAAATTAATGAAATGTATACCAAAATGTTTATAATTTTTCTAAGCAGTTTGGTATTGAAAATCAGCAAAATCGAATTGGTAGAACCAGGGTTATGGATCAAAATGTAAGACAACCTCCAAAAATTTTGATCATTTTCACATGTTTTTTTCTGATTTTTGGTAAATCCATTGCAGAGAATACCATGAAATTTTGCGCACATTATTTATATGATAAAAGGACAAATTCTGTTGAAAATGGAAAGAATCGGTTCATAATTTCTCGTAGTCCCCATACAAATTTCTTCCCGAAATATGGTGCTATAGTCTATAAATGCCTACAGAATTGTAGTATCCATACAAAATTCAGCAAAAATAAGTTTCGTGCTAAGGGAAATCACAAGACTGAATTTTTCGTGGATCGGCCCATATTTGATCAAAGCCCCCATATAAAGTTCACTTCCGAAAATCACTTAAACATGCATAAATACCTTATAAATATCGCTATTGAGTTGAAATTCGACACAAATAATCTCCATGTACACAAAAGTCGCTGGACCAAATTCTATGAAAATCGGTTCATATTTGTTTATAGCTCTCATATAAGGACCTCATCCGAACAACACACTAACCTGCATAAATATCTAAAAAATATCAATATCAAACCAAAATTTTACACAGATCCGTAATTTATATATGGAAGTCATACTGCAGGATTTTGTGAATATCGGTCCATATTCGACCGTAGCTCCAATTAAAGGTCCATTTCCGAAAATCAGTTAAGTACTCACAAATCTCTTATAAATATCTTAATAATGCTTAAATTCGACATACATAAAACTCATTTACATAGCAACAACTGTACCAAATTTTATGAAGTTTGACCCATAATTGGTCATAGCTCCCATATAAGGACCACTTCCGAAAAACACATTAACCTGTATAAATATCTGAAACATATCGATATGAAAATAAAATTATACACAGATGAGTAATTTGTATCTAGTTATCATACTACTGTAGTTTGTGAATATCCGTCTATATTTGACCATAGCTCCATATAAGGTCCACTCCCGAAAATCACTAAAACCCTCATAAATATCTTACAAATGTAGTCATCAAGTTGAAATTCGAATCCAAAAATTGCAATATATGTAAAAATCATTGTACGAAATTTTATGATGATCGGCCAATAATTGGTCATAGCCTCCATATAAGTACCTCTTCGGGAAAACACATTAACCTACACAAATATCCAAAAAAAATATTTGTACTGAACCAAAATTGTACACCGATCAGTAATTTGTATTCAAGAATCATATTACAAGATTTTTTAAATATCGGTCCATAATTCGATATAGTTGTCATATAAGGTCCACAGTTGTTAATAGCGTTGTTTAAATTAAGTTTTATTAATTTTTTTATTTATAAATTTTACAAAAATAGCCCTCAAATACTTTGAAATCACGTTACAGTATTATATGGCGATAGTCCCATAATAGGTCAGCTCCAATATGTTGAACCAATATTTGAATCCAAAAATCATACTACTGAATTTTATAAATATCGGTCCATAATTGGCAACAGCCCTCATATAAGTTCCACTTTCGGTAATAACTATAATACCCATAAAACTCTTGTAAAGATGAAATTCAATTAAAATACATAGAAATCACTTTAAACTATTTTATGATGATTGATTCATAATAGGTCATAGCTTCCAATTAGTTCCACAACCCAAAAATACATTAACGCATATAAACATTGATATCGATCAAAAATTCAACAGAAATTAGTTACAAGTAGACAGAAATCATACTGCTGGAATTTTTGACTATGGGTTCATAATTATATATAAGACACATATCCGGAAAATTCATTAATCGCGAATATATATTAAAATGTTGTGATATATATCATTTCCATATGTAAAATTTTTAATTTTGTCTAAATATATTTGTATACCCTTTTTTATATTATTTTTCTTCACTTGTGGTGAATAAGGATAATGTTGATCCAATCGGATAATGATAACCAATTATTAGGTACATATATAAATTGTTAAATGTCATACGTTATAATATGAATAAATGACAAACTCTATTCAAAATGGCGAGAATCTGCAGTTAAAGTATCCTCTGCTTAAACTAGTCTTTCTTACAATTGTTATATTATTTCATATATGTATTAAATAGTATTTCGATAACATTGTCTTAATCCTCATAATAACAAATATTGAATATGGATATTAAAGAGTTTATGCCAATGTAACTTCTACAGCTCTCATCATATTTAGGTGGAGGGTATTTAAGATTCGGCACGGCCGAATATAGTACTCTTACTTGTTTTTAAATACTAACAATGGAAATAATTAAATGGAAATTGTAATATATTTCCTTAAAATAATTCTTAATAATAATAATTATGACAATAAAACCACCGTAGCCTTTATAATCAGAAACCAAAGTCACACAACAAATATGCTTCTATTTGAAATCTGAATGCACGTGTTGACAACTACTGACTTTATAGCTTAATTTTTCCTAACCAGAGGTAAAAAAAAACAAAACATTAATAAAAGTTACTTATTGTATTGAGAAGCTGATTAAATGATCAGAAGGAATTTTGCCAGAGATTTTTTTTATTGATTGCTATGGTGGCTCAAAGAGGGTACCTTGATATTTAAAATTTTTAAACGTGTGCCATTTTTTCGTTTCCCATCCGATTTCAAAGATTTTTATATTATGGAGAACGAATAAAATTCTGAGAGCGGGGTTGAACACATAACCTCTTGTTTTAGTTATAGTTAAATGAGCTAATCACTAAGCCACAGAGCTCTTATTTGTACTGCTCTCTATTTGTTATTAAGAATTACATGTGAGTCTACTCTCATTTTTTTTTTTTTATAAGAACGAAAATACCAACGGCCATATTCAGCATTACATGTGGCTATCGAAGTGTTATATTTTAGAGGATTTTATTATACCCTTCACCTTCGTGAGAAGGGTATATATAAGTTTGTCATTCCGTTTGTAATTTCTGAATCCTTTAGATAGCGGAGTCGATTTAGCCATGTCCGTCTGCCTGTCTGTTGAAATTAATTTTCTGAAGACCCTAGATATCTTAGGGATCCAAATCTTCAATAATTCTGTCAGACATGCTTTCGAGAAGTTTTCTATTTAAAATCAGCAAAATCCGTCCATAAATAACGGAGATATGAGCAAAAATCCGAGACAACCTCTATTTTTGGCCTATTTTTTATTTATATCTCGATTACTAAGTCATAAATATAGACGTATGGATATCTAATGATAGATATTTTAAAGCCCATTGTATATAAGGCTATAGTAAGTTGGACCTACAATAGGTCAAAATCGGGAAAAATATTTTTTAACCAGATTTTTTTAAAAAAAAAACATATTTTTTTAATAAATTTTTTTCACTAGTAAATTAAAAAAAATAAATTCTTAAATTAAAAAAATTTTTAAAAAATTTAAAAAAAAAAATTTTAAATTTTATTTTTAAGTATAATTTGGTGAAAGGTATATAAGATTCGGCACAGCCGAATATTGCTCTCTTTATTTTCAAAAACTTAAGGCGAATATCTGACTAAATATTGTTTGTTACGGAATAAGCTGGCGAAATGTAATGCCAATGACAACCATTTAACTACCTCTTTAGCAGCCACAGTGAACTATTTTGTTGTATAATTTGTAATATTTATGCTCATTAATGACATTTTCGAGAGTGGTCCTTATATGGGAGCTATGGCAAATTGTTGACCTATCGGTACTAAATTTGGTAGTGCGAGTTCAGCTTATATAAAACTTATTTGTGGTGAATTAGGTTTGGATATCTATATAAAAAATATATTTATGAGAGCATAAATATATAGGGTAGTTGTATGAATGCTAGAAAATATATCATACCGATTCCTACCAAATTCAACAGGCTTTGTCCTTGTACAATGGAAAAGTTTTTTCCAAATTTTGTGGAATTACTTAGAAAGTGATCCTCAGCAGATTGGTTTACTTTAAGTTGGATGTTGGGACAATATTACAAACCAGCACTAGACCAATATACCCTTCGTAAGCTACATATTTTCTAATATTTACTTTTAAATTGTTTCTTTGTATTGCTTATTTAAGACTTTTTAATTTAACATTTTTAGGAAATTAATAAAGCTTTTAGTTCTGGAGTTAAAATTGAACAAGACATCAAAGTTGAATGCATGACATTTGTTAATAAGAAACAAGTTTGTTTTCTATTGGATAATAAATTTGTTTACTATCTAACGCTTAAGCATGGCTCTTAAAAGTTCTCTGCTTTCTTATTTACAGCACTTTTTACAAACTAAGTGCATTAACAACCAAAAAAATATGGATAGTCCATGTTGTGTTATAAAACGATGATTAAAGTGTTTTAAAGTTTCCCGATTGCAATCATAAGGACTGAGATCGAAAAATTCTTAACAAACGTTTTTCATTAAAACTTTTAACCCAAGTATTATTTGTTTTTTTACCTTTGTAAAGCATGTAAGTTATTATGTTTAATGTCAATTATGTTCATTTGTTATTAATCTCATTAAAATGAGTGGCAGAAAAAAGTGCGTACTAAAATTATTAAATATTTTCAACAAAACCCAACCTGGTCCTGCAAAAAGTTGGCCATGCACTCAAAGGTCTGCCGTCAAACTGTTTCCAATGTTATTAAACTGTACCGGGAGAACTTGTCCGTTGATAGAAAACCTGATTAATGTAAAAGGAATGGTCCACATGATGTTTCTAAAGCCAATAAATAGAAAGCATTTTCAAAAGAGCTCCCAACATATCCGGTAGGAAAGCAGTCCGGTTAGCATACAAAATTTCCCAAAAAGTTCTTGGTATGGCAAGTAATATGCAGTTGCGGCAAAAAAGTCAAACATTTGTTACAAAGGGGTCAATAAATACCGAAATTTAAATCAAGGAATGTTTACAAAAAAAGGATGCTTCCATTCTTAAACTTCTTAGTATGTCCACTTTTTTTAGCCTGATTTGGCACTCTGTCACTATGATAAGAAAGGTCTTGAGTGGTAAAAGATCAATAATGTGGTATTTGTACCAAGAGCCTGGAGCTGAGTCCATTGGAGAGATATTGGGCTCTTGTTAAAAGAGAATAGAAGAGCACAAAAAAGGTGTCGAAAAGTGTGGTAGATTTTAAACGGAGATTGACAACCTGTTCGAACAAAGTGACATAAAGCGCTATAAAAACCATAATGGAAGGGTTTTCGTAAAAGGTTAAAAATTTCATCATTAGTTATTAGAAGTATAAAAAAAAGTTTAAAAAGTGTAAGTTTAGTGGTTTCATTTGAATTAACATATATGAATGTTAAAAATTTTTCGATCTCAGTCCTTAAATTGCTGGATTCTTATCTATCGAATAGATTTTTCAGAGTTAAGTTCAAAGATTATGTGACGAGAGAATACAAGATTAGAGCTGGCGTTCCACAGGGAAGTGTACTAGGACCTACGTTATATTTGATTTACACCTCTGACTTGCCTACGTGCGATAAATTAAAAATTTCTACATTTGCGGATGATACCGCCGTTATTAGTTCACATGAAAACCCACTCATAGCATCTAGTCAACTACAAAATTATCTCGTACGTTTGGAGACATGGTTGAAAAACTTGTTGGAGAGCAAATAGTTTTAATTTTAGTTATAAGATTTAAATACTTATTGTTAGGCCTATAAAGGGCAGATTCAATAAATTAATAAAAGCGTTAAAAAAAGTGCCCAAATTTGCCATAAAAAAAATGACCAATTGTATTTTTTCTTAAATCGAGGTTAGTTTATTATAAAAAGTAAGATAAAATAAATCAAAACATAAAAAACCACCCCATTCCAAGGGTTTTTGTGGAGTGGTTGGCATTAAAAATAATTATGATAAACATTTTCGTATCGTATACATTTTTTAGAAATCGAATTATTTTAAATTAATACTTTTATCTAAACAGAGCACCTTGACAGCAAAGTTTTACAAAAAAAAAAAAAAAACATAAACGATGACTCCAAAAAATATAATTGTTTAGGAAAATGCCAATAAACTATGCTTTAAAGACTATAGAAAAGGTGGTTAGTAAAGTGACCACTAGACCACAAAAAATTAAACTTATTTGCTTATTCTTCAAAATATATAATAAAATCGGTTTTCTTACGATTTTCTGCAAAAAAAAATGTAATTTTTACGCGGAAAATAAAATTCATACTCATATGTTTTAGAACACTTAAATACCCACGCCATGAAATCATATCTGCAGGCAGGGAAAATACATGGTTGTGGTAAACATAATCTAAGAGTAACATATTATGATTAAAATTCAACATAAATAAATTCCAAATTTAAATTTTAAAAGAATTATGAAAGCACTTTCTTTTTTTTATTCAAAATGTACATTGAATAATAGGAAAACCATAAAAAATGTAACTGTTTTGCAAATAGCAACAATTTGATTAGAGGGCTTTATTAGCAACCACAAAATATATCAAATAAATTGTGGTAATTTAGTCATTGAGCAGTAATTTCAATACTTCCATATATCCGCTATAGACCCGGTTCGGTCGCTATTTAAATTCTGGAAAATCGGCTACAATGACATTAGCCTATTTAAAAAAATTGGTTCATTAGAAAACGTGAAATGAATTTCCATTTACTCTCGATACTTTAACAAAAATGTTTCGATTTGATGTTTCTGATTGACATTTTTTTATTTTATAAAATAAATAGTTATAATTTTTTAACCTATTTGAAATAGACAATTATACATAGAAAGGAGACACTCCGTTTTGTCAACCAAAAATACGACAAAACATATGTTTTATACAACAACAAAATACATTGACTAACATGTATTTTGTTGTTGCAAGAGTTAGGTTTTTGACAACAGACTTAAGTTTTTGACAATTACGTATCGTCTATGTTACCCTATGCTATTTGATATGAGCTCAAGCAAAATTTTCAAATGCTTGAATTTTTATTTTATTTTTATTTACAGGGAATTTATATAGTAGAAATGGCAAACATGCGATATATTTATCATTACCATTAATAGAGAGAAGGGTATAAAACCTAAAAATAAATAGAAGAAACAAACATACTGTAAAAACCAAACTATTTAAAACAGAACAAACAAATAAAAATAAAATACTGCATACAAACAGGCGGCAACTAACCAATACACTCAAACATACAATTCTAAAATGCCAACAAGCACAAATAGACTTTAATAAAGTTCATTATTTACACAACAACAACAACTAGTACAACAACATAACTGTATAAATATGACTGGGTTGGTCTTTTTCAAAATTATGTGTGTGTTTTCTATGGTAAATACTATTTAATGCAAAAAAAAAGTAAAACCACACATGCATACAATTTATTGCAAATCAACTATTGAACAACAAGTTCAAGAGCAAAATTATCCAATGGCAAACAAAAAAATTTATATTTTATAATTCAGCATACACATGCATGTAGTATATACAGGGAAAATTCATAAAAAGGATACATTAAAGAATTTCTATTTGCACAGTGTACGAGTATAAGTTGTCAAATTAGACAAGAATTTTTTCCACAATTTGAATTTTCCATTCATTTGCTAAGACACAACAAATATGTATAGAACACATCGACACTAACGTATTAAGTATGTTCTCTCCTCGAGTATTAGAGAAACATGTAGTAGATTTACAAATAACAATAATAGTGAATCCCTAAAGGGATATTACTAAACCAAACCAAATAATGCAATCGACAGTTCATTTTAAACACACCGACTATGACCAATTGCTTTATACATATGTATGTCGTATATTTATTTATATACAAATATGTGTATATATCTCCTGCATTACTTTTAAAGGATTTTTCTAACAAGAAGTGTTATTTTGTGGCATGATAAGTAGAAAGGTGCAAAAATATAATAGTCCGTCCACACCAAATAAAAAAGTAGATGGTTTGTAAAAAACCAAATCTACAAAACCTAACTCCATTCAAATAATTCCATTTCTTTATACCCACCATTCATCGCAGACCCACAAGAGTATATACATTCTGGATCCTTATGAAATTCTAATACGATCTAGCTATGTCCGTCTGTCTGTTAAAAATACGATAGGGCGTAAACGAAAGGAGCTAGCTGGCTGAAATTTTTAACAAATAATTTCTGTAGGTAATAGAGTATTCAACCGATTAACCGTTAATCGGTTAACCGATTAATTTTGGTCGGTTAACAGTTCGAATAATTTAAAATTGCCTATTTTTAAATAACCAATTAACAGAAATTTCTTTTTTTTTGTACTTTATATAGAAAAATATTTTTAACCTGCGGTTTTAACCGAGGTAGATATTTTGATCTTCAGTTGTTAATAACTTACACAGTTTTTATCAACTTTAAAATTGCTTTCAGCTCAGTTATCAAAATCTGCCTACTTTTTAGAAAATAAACAAATAAACAATTTTAAAGTAAGATTATGTTAGTTTTTTTATATTTGTTGTTTTTGTGTATACGGCTTTATAAATATATACCGTGGTAGATACATTCAATTTCATGTTAATTTATATTGGTTTTGTTACTTAACACATTTTCTTCGTGAGCCGTATTTTTCCGAACTTGAGTCCTTATAGCAGTTTAGGCACTTCGTTTATATAAGGCAATGCTGAGCACATATTAGCTTTTTACATTTGATGTATTCTTGGCGAGTAGCTCTCTTTCTTTTACACTCTCTGTAGCAACCACCCTTTTGCTTTAGTTTATACTGTCATCAAAAATTGTTTAAACGCTTATCTAAAATACATTCCCTTGCAGTCTCGAGGTTTTATTTTTGGATGCAAAGATTTATACCCAAGGAGTTCAAGAATAATCTACGTCCAAATTTGTTAACTACTTTGAGAGTTGTTTTTGTCACACATAATGTAAGCTGCTAGGGCTGAAGTATCGAATAAATTAAAAAACATTGCAACAGTCCAACGTCTTGTTGCTCTTTTGGTTGAGTATTTAGACAAGATTTTTTCCAAGATTTGGGAACTATTTGTGGTGAACATTAAATCCAAATTAGCAACTGAGCGAGGATATTTACTACGAGGCCTGATACTAAATCCTGACATGAGCTTGTTGATGTCGAACAAGGTATTATCCGATGCACGATGAATTTAATCAAGAGTTTTGACGCGAAAAGCTATATGATATAACTGGAGGGATTTTTTTTGGACGTTCCCGGTGGAACTGTTACAACTTTTTGGATCGCGTTGACTTTTGCAAAATGATATTGCACTTGAAATTGCTTCAATAGGAATTGCAGGTACATTGCTGGAAGGCGGTCGAACTGCTCGTTCAGCACTCAAATTTACATTGAATATGCAAATCAATGAAAATCCAACATGCTACATTTCTAAGAACAGTGCGATGCCCAAAGTTTTGCAGCAACGGAATATGATTATTTAGGATGAGTGTACAATGTCGCATAAGTCGTTGGAGTCATTAAACAAGACGTTGCAAGATTTACAACGATTCTGTTGGCAGGTGATATTCTGCAAACATTTCCAGTGATTCCTCAGTCAACGATAGCCGATGAACTTAGTGCATGTTTGAAGTCGTCGGTTTTGTGGAAACATGTCAAGAAACTCAAATTGGCCTTGAACATGCGAGTTGCAGAATGATCAATCTGGAGAAGCATTGGCAAAGGTGAAATCCCGGTTGACATTTCGAAGGACTGCATTCAATTTCCCGTCGCTGCCAATTCGCAGAATAAAAATACGGACTCATCCGAAAAAGTGTTTCCAAACATTACACAAAGTGCTGTATTGGCTGCAAAATTATTGATGTCGGCGAATTGACAAGATTCAAAGTGAAATTGTTATCGATTTGATGACCTACAAATCAGTGGATTCCGTTACTACCCAAGATGATGTCATCAAATATCCAACCGAGTTTTCAAAGTCGCTGGAATTATGCGGTTTACCGCCTCACAATCTTCAACTTAAGGTCGGATCGGTTATCATAATGTTACGAAAAATAAACCAACTACGTCTTTGTAATGTCACCCGACTTGCTGTAAAAAACCTGATGAATAACTTCATCGCAGCAACAATACTTAAAGGAAAGTACAACTTCGAAGTCATTTTGATACCAGGGATCTCAATGGCTCCGACTGACATGCCATTAGATTTTAAACGCTTGCAGTTTCCAGTACCTGAATTCAGAATGGCAGTTAAAAAAACTCAAGGGCAGTTTTTATACATTTCATACAGCTTCTCACAAATTTACATACCGAACACAAACATTTTGTCTAATTTAGAAAGGACAACGTCTGTCGGGTCAGCTAGTTTTAACATAAAAAGAGCTATACTCTCCATTACAAATGATATGTATTAGTTTGTCATTCCGTATGTACATTGAGAAATATTCGTCTAAAACTCAACAAAGTATTATTGATCCTTATGAAATTCAATGTCGGTTTAGATATGTTTGCCCTGGTTTCAGTCTGCATCACTTAATACAAAGTACTTAATCGAAATTTAAAATCAGCCAAATTGGCTTAGTAGAACAGAAGTTATGTATCAATATGTGATACAACCTCAAAAAGATTTTATAAATGCGGGATTTTTCAAATGTTTAGCTTTGATTTTGAAACACTTGAAAATATAAGTTTATTAAACGTATTGGCCATTATTAGCTATGACTTTTTCCCATTTTTCTGGCAACGTATGGATTCCGCGCCAAAAGAACTGCTCATCTTTTGAGGCCAAGACAGAATAAAGTCAATTTCGGATACTCTATTCCGAAGGCTCCCACAGACAGCGCTCTGCATCGATTGAAGCAAATAGTAGTCGCACTGGGCAAGGTTTGGATTATTAGGTGAGGGCTAGGCAAAAGTTCCCAACCATTTATTTCTAAATAGATTTTAACAGGTATTGCTACATGTGGCCTAGCATTGTCATTATAGAATATTACGGTTTCATGTATGGCCGTATATTCTGGGCATTTCAAATGAATCTGCCGCATTCGGGACAGGTTCCCTGCGATGGTCTGATCAGATTTCAGCAGCTCATGGATATTTGACTTTGCTGTCGATTCGGCTAATTATACTGGCTTCACATACGATCTCTTATGCTTCGGGTTATCGTAATGGATACATTTTTCATCGCAAGTAATGATTCGGTGCAAAAATAGTATTCTTTTAAAGCGTTCAAGCTGCTGTTTTGACATGCAAATTCGTATTTCTAGATTCCTCAGCTTCAATTCACATGGTACCCAATTTCCTTGCTTTTGGACGAATCCTGCTGCTTGTAACGTTTTGAAATTGCTGACTGAGTAACTCGTAGTAATTTTGCAAGCTCGTCTTGAGTTTGACAACAATCTTCAAGGAGTAGTACCTAAACTTCTTGGTCTTCAAGCTTTATTGGTTGTCCTGGGCGATCTTTGTCTTCCGTGTCAAAATCACAAGTTTCGAACCGCTCAAAGAATATCTCGCACGTTGATACTGATGAAACACATTCACCATAAGTTTCGTTGAGCAAGCGGTGTGCTTCAGCGGCACTTTTTTTAAATTAAAGATAAAATTAGAATTACAGCTAAACTTTCCTCATATGAGCAATGTTGGCACAAAATTCGATATTTTCGAAAAAAAATGTTCAATATTTAATTTAGAATAAATGATGGATATGTATCCTCCAAAATGACAGATCAGTTTATAAAAAAAAGCGTCCCAAAGGTGCGCCATAGTTAGCAGAAATTGTGTGATTTGGGAATAAATTCAATAAAATCAATTTCTTTTCTAAATTGTTATATATTTATTGAATCATAAAGTACACAGGATAGGTTTTTGTATGCAAAATCACATCGGGACTGGATCAAACTGCATTGTTTGCAAACAAGCATTATTTTGTTCAGATTTTCGAAGAATTTAACTTTGACATAAAATAAATATTTTGATTAATTACATTTATTATAACACTATTTATTGCTGCACTCTGCCACTATAAATTTGCATATGCTGTGGCACTAGAAATTCCATAATTGGAAACCTTTTGTAAATAACAACCCAAAACAGTCAACAAATACAATAACCATATGCAAATCTATATGCACACATATATATACAAATAATATGTAAGTATTAGTGTATTACTTGATATTTGTATATCAGTACATTAGACCTGTCCTTAAAAAATATTTTTTTTTTTGGTTGTGTCGAATTTTATTCTTTAAATAACTAAAGCTAAATTTTGAGAACCGGTGCTGCAATCGATTATAATGTTTTCTGCCACATTACCCGATTGCCTTCATATTGAATGCAGGGGCAGATCGAAAGCATATACTTGTTTTTAAACGAATAAGTGTAAATAAGAAATATCACATGTCTCTTAATTTTCCCATACAACATGAACTAAAAAAGTTGTAAATAAATCTATAACTTATAAACATATAGCGCGATTTTAATAAAATGTCTCATGGTTATATACATTTTTTTTTTTCAAAAAAAGTACTTGGAAAAAAATAAAATAAATAGTGTATTTAAAGATAGAAAGGTAATATTTTGGAAAATATTACAAAAGAAATATAATTTCAAAATTTGTATTACTGCGAAGTCCAGACCTTTGCAAAGTAGACTTAGTTTCTATGTAAATTTAAATTTTAGGCCAAATGTTTTCTAATCGCGTAGCAGCTTTAAAAAAAGTTAAACCTGTTTCAAATGCTCCAATATGTTCTTCAATATTTTGCAAAGGGAATTTTTTCCTAGACCTTGAAGCTCCGTCACCCATAGTGTTTAAATCGTCTTAGAGACGACCAAATAAACCCTTTAATCAGTGCATATGTGTGTGTCGTATGCTTGTACCTTTAAAGGACACGCACAAATAAACCCGTCAATCACAGTTTGTATTTTAACACATTATTATCAAAAATATCAAAGAAACTAATGTTTTTTTATTAATCAGATACGTAAAGTACAAAATATGAATCAAGATGTATTAATATACCTTGACATCATGAATTATACATAGAGACGTGACACTCCGATTTGTCAAGTAAAAACACAAGAAATCATATGTCTGATACAACAACAAAATACATTGATTAGCATGTATTTTGTTGTTGCAAGACTTAGGTTTTTGACAAATACGTCGTCTCTATATTACTCTACGCGTCTTGATATGAAAATTTTTTTCACCCGTGCACTGCACATAACGGCAAACGCAAAGCTAATAAAATATGATTGTCAATCGCAACAGGAGACTATCAAATAATCAGTCGTTAAATAAAAATTTAAAAACTTTTTGATTTTCGTCAATCATTACCGACAACGCGTATCTGTAGCCGAAAAAGAACGACTGCACGCACAAACCTATGTGATTGATGTGTTTATTTTATCGTCTCCAGGGTGCTTAAAGTCCAAATTCAAAAGTTACATTCAACTACACTTCCTCTATAGCCATGGGACATTTTATTAAAATTGGACTATCCGTTTACAAGTTACAGATTTATTTCCACTTTTTTTGTTCCACTGTGCGGCGTGAATTCAATCTAGACATACATACATGTTTGTTTAGATTGAATGCTTTAAGCTCAAATAATACAATTTAATAACTCATACTTAATAATAAATAACCATACATACCTGCATGTACATTAGAGCGGCCCCTATATTGCAAATTTTCGATTTTCGATGCTAACGGATTTTGACCACATATATAAAATGGTTAAAATAGGTTAACAAATTTATTTGGAAGAAATAATTTTAACACATTTGTGACAAAACCCAAATTTCCAAATCTCAAAATAGATACAACGGTTAAAATTTAAATGTGTATAACCACCTTCAGAAAAGATGGGGGTCCAAAAGAAAGGAGTTAGCTAGCGCAAATACTTCCTGTTGATAAGGTTTGTTATACCCTACACCACCATAGTGGGGAGGGTATATTGGATTTGTGCAGATGTTTGTAACGCCCAAAAATATTAGTCTAACATCCACCTTAAAGTATACCGATCGACTTAGAATCACTTTCTGAGTCGATTAAACGATGTCCGTCCGTCCGTCTGGCTGGCTGGCTGGTTGTCCATGTAAACCTTGTGCGCAGAGTACAGGTCGCAGTCTTGAAGATATTTCGATCAAATTTGGTACATATCATTTTTTCTACCCAAGAACCAAGCCTATTGAAACTGGCTGAAATCGGTCCATTATTTCACCTAGCCCCTGAAGGCCTGCTTCCGATAATCACTTTAACGAGCATAAATCTCTTAAAAATGTTGGTATACACATAAAATGCAACATAAATAACTTTCATATAGACATTAATCACACCAATTAATTTCATGGTGATCGGTCCATAATTGGTCATAGTTCCCATATAAGGCCCACTTCCAAAAATCGTTCACGAATATAAGTTATTGAAATTTTGAAAGAAAAATGTCGGGCTTGACCGACCATACTTTCTTACTTGTTTTGTATTGAATATGGGAAATATCAGTGCATGACTTCACCTAGCCTCCATACAACTGTCCCCACGGAATACTGTTTGAGCAGCCATAAATATGTTGATTATGCGGCAATTATGATGAAATGAGTTTTAAGTATGCACAATGTAAAAAGCTGAAGAGCTATTTATTGTCAAACATTTATATTTATAATGTATTTTGTTTTTAGTTTTTAGTTATTGTGCTCTTTTACTACATTCCCAGACCAAGTACTCTACATTGTGAAATTTCAATATTACTAGACTTTCGTTAATGTTTCGTATTCAATGTGGTTCTCATTGATTTTAAGTTGTTTTTTCTCTGGGTGTACAAAAACTATTTTTAATTCGATTTTTTTCAATGTTCATTTTTTTAATTTTTTAAAAAATATTGCTTATTTTACTTAAAACTTGAAACATCAAATAAAATGAGCGTCCTCGAAACTTGTGGTTATAAATCGTTTAATCGAAATACCAAATTTTCTTCAGTGTCCATTTTTTCGAAAGGGTTAATTTAAAATGTTGATCTTCGGTTAACCGGTTTACCCGGTTTTTACAACTAAAATTTTCACTAAAATCAATAAATTTCATGTTTCAATGATTTTTTTTTGATTTAAATTGTTAATTTTTTGTTATACAAATTATACAAAAAATTTGGTGTGATTTAAAATCAAAACTATTGATATAAAAAGCGAGGTTATCTGGTTAAACCGGTTTTATCAAACACGGTTAACCGAAAAACCGGTTTTAGAAAAATTTTTCTGTTAATTGACAGACCGGTTTTTACAAAATAGTCTTAAAGTTTTCAGATTTTACTGAAATTTTTAGTTTTTGGATTTTAGATGACGGAAGAAAAAATGGAGCATCAAAATGTGCTAGAGTTCTCAATTAATGTGATAGTTTAGTTAATTTTAAGACATTATTTCTAAAAAGGAAGTGGGCCTTATATGGAAGCTATGAACTAGGCCGTGTGATTTATGTCTATATGAAAATTATTTCTGTTGAATTCTATTTGGATAAAAATATATTTAATATATGCTCGTTAAAGAGTTTTTCGGAAGTGGGCTCTATATGGGAGCTATGTACCGTTTTCAGCAAGTTTCAATAGCAAATAGCATGTGCCAAATTTTATTGAAATATCTTAAAAAATTGCGACCTGTACTTTGCGGACAAGGTTTATATTGATAGCCAGCTAGCTAGTCAGACGGACGGACCAATATTGTTTAATCGATTCAGAAGGTGAGCTTTAGACTAATATTTTTGTACTTTACAAACATCAGCACAAGCGCATAATGCCTTCCTTAATATGGTTGTGTAGGGTATAATAAAAAGTTTATTAATTAATGGCATATTGAGAAAGAAATTTTAAAATTATTCTTCTTTTTTTAAGTTATTAGTTTATAATCTTGCAAAATATTTCACATGGTAATCTTACCAAACGATTTTTTTTTCCATTTCTCATTATAGTTTGAATCATAGAGAATTATAAATAGAGACAAGACACTACGATTTGTCAAACAAAAATATAACAAATCATATGTCTGATACAACAAAAAACGGACTTAGGTTTTCGACAATTACGTCTCGTCTCTATGTTACCTTACGGTTTGAATTTTAAGACAGTTAACAGAAATCTAAAATGATTACATTTTAGCGTAAAATTAACTCTCCCTAATGTTTGAATACATATATATTGGAATTCAGTTAAGTATGTATGGATTTAAAATGGCAGAATTTGCTTAGACGTGCAATGGTACATTGATTCAAAAACTCATACATTTTAACACCGTTAGATATTTACCTATTTATGTTTGCGTGGACAAAGTCATGCAAATACAATTAAATGTAATATTGAATACATTTGCATAAAAAATGTTAGCATATGATTTTGAAAAATGTTGTGTGTTCCTACATATTATTATGCATTTTTTGATATTACTTCAATGTTACCGAATTGTAAATCAATTAAATATATATTTTTGCATGAAATCTGGAAAAATAACAAATTAAATAAATGGTGCTTTATATAAAAAAAAAATAAATCAGAACGGCTAAGGAAAAGTGTTAATACGGTTAAACCTTGACTCTAAGTGCATAAAATGGTTAATTGAATTAATGTCTTAAATTTAATTTCTTCCTTAAAAATCGAAAAAAAAATTGGCCGAATTATTTATCGTTCTTTTATATGGGTAATAAATTTATCTTTAAGCCTATGTCGTCCCAATTCATCATATTTTTATGATTGAAATTTGAGTATTGAAAACGAAAATAAAACAAATAAGAAAGTATAGTAGGTCAACCCGTTTTCTCTTAAATAATTTAAATAATTTATTTTCGTGAGTGATTTTCGGAAGTGGGCCTTATATGGGAGCTATGACCAATTACTCACCGATCGTCATGAAATTAAGTCGCGTAATTTCTTTGTATATGAAACTTATATCTGTTAAATTGTATTTATATTCCAACATTTTTATGAGATTTATGCTCGTTAAGTTGATTTTCGAGATTTGTATGTGACCTACGTAAATTTATTTCTATATTATAATTATTTGTGTGGAATTTTTTCTGGATACTAACATTTTTAAGAGTCTATCTGTATTAGACTAATATTTTTTGGCGTTACAAACATCAGCACAAATTAATAATACACTCCCTTTATCTAAAATGAGTAGATAAAGTTCAACACTTTCCAACCGATGTTTAACTTTTATATATTTTTAGAAAGATAATTCTGTGCAATTTCTGATTCTATTATAACTAACTACGAGCAACAAAAAATTGTCATAATCTAAGAAATTCCATAAACTCATTTCCAAACCTTAGAGCGGATGATTCCAATTTTCATTAAATTTCACCCCATTAAAATACTTGAAATGTACATGCACCGTCAACCATTCTTGATCGTTGCCCATTTAAATGAATTTATAATACGACTCCAGAGAACCAACAAACTCAATAAATGACAAAATGCAATAAAGCATTGTAAATGACTATCAACTTCACTCACACCATGTATTCTTCCCACATACAAATCTATATTAGGAGGGCCCTATTTTAATGTAGCATTTTTTTTTCGATTTTTTAATACTTCATATATTTATGCCATACGAGCAATATGCAATTCTGAGCTAAGTTTAGGAGAAGCATTTATAACTTATATTTCTGGGGTCTTTCTTTACTAAGTGCTAAGTTTGTGTTCATTAGGTCGACCCTTAATTTTCCATGTTCTATGTCATCTAAAATGTGTTTATTTGGCCGAAAACTCGCCGAGCTGTCATGGTGAGACATCATCAGAAGAGCCTCCAGTCGATGTTATGATTCTACACAAGTAGCAAAAGTGCCGCACGTCCTGTAGTTGGATATTTTGGATAGAGAATGGCTGGTTGGATGTTGCGTTTACTCGCGTTACCTTCGTCTTATTTATATTTATTCTGAGTCCTGCCTTTGTCTCTATCATTTGAATGCTTTGCACCATGTCAGATTGACTGTGTGTTAGAAGGCATATGTCGTCGGCATACTCAAGATATGTCATGCAGTCGCCTAAACCCCATGTTATGCCTCTGTTGTTGCTCGCTGCATTTCTCATGACAATGTCTAGCACCACGTTAAAGAGTTGCGGCGACAATATGCAGCTTTAAGAGAAACCTTATCGTTAACTGAGTTCCGGTGAAGTATTAACTTTTGGATAATCCCTACGCTTTCCAAATGGTAGTGTGGACAAGTGTGTCGAAAGCTTTTCCAAGACTAGGTATAGGGGCGATTCCATTCCACTTGTTACTCAATTATTACGCGGCGACTGTTTGTGTGGCCTACTCAGGATTATTGAGCTCTGAATCCAGCCTGTTCGCAACGAATATCTTTGTCGAGGGAGTTAGCAAGTTTCATGTTGATAATGTTTTCAGTTACTTTATTTATCATGCTAAGGGGATCACACTACCTTCAGTTTTTGCACTCCGTAAGATCACCTTTCTTAGGAATGTTGATGATGTTCCCAGTTTCTGGAGCCGTGTGGTGTTTAAGGGCGGAAACAGCGTTTGCTATTTCGGTTATAGTGGGTGAGGTTGTAAGTATGTCATCCCTTCCGATGTGTCGAGTCCATTTCCGCTTGTATTTAAGAGCGCTGTACTTGTCCTGGACCCTAGATTTGTTCCATACTTGTTCTGGCAACATTTGTTGGGTTTGAGTCTCCTTTCTCGTTGTTATGAAATTCCACATATCATCGGATATCCACTGTTATCTTTCATGAATCTTGTATCCAATATGGTTTGCTGCTGCATCACATGTGAGCTTCATAAGCTTCTCAAATCACTTAGGATAGTTTGGTTGGATTCAGCTGAAATTTTCAAGGCTGTATGTAAGAGGTTTTAATACGGGTGTCGTTTAGCTTCTGGACACTAAAATTTTTTGTTAGTTCCAATTCCGTTTATTTGGCACATCTATATCCTGCTGATGGCGATGTGCTCAATATGGTTATCCGTGTGATGGTCCAGTGATACACATGTGACATTGTGGACAGTTTTATGTGGAAAAATTGTGCAACCTATTACAAGTTTATTGCAGTTTGAGTTATCATTGCTCACTTGAGCGTTTAAATTAACCATAACCAATAGCCCTTGTTAACGTTTGATATAACACTGGTCAGCTAGCTATAAAATTCTTCCTTCGTCCATGTGTCCCTAGTTTCAGTGGGTGCATAGCATTGCACACATTCAATATTCCGTGCACGAACACGGAGTCGTGCCACAATAATCCTGTCAGAGTGTTGATGCCAGTCTTTCAGCGCACTGTGCTTTTTTCTGTTCATTAATATTTGTTTGTTTGTTTGTTTGTTTGTTTGTTTGTTTGTTTGTTTGTTTGTTTGTTTGTTTGTTTGTTTGTTTGTTTGTTTGTTTGTTTGTTTGTTTGTTTGTTTGTTTGTTTGTTTGTTTGTTTGTTTGTTTGTTTGTTTGTTTGTTTGTTTGTTTGTTTGTTTGTTTGTTTGTTTGTTTGTTTGTTTGTTTGTTTGTTTGTTTGTTTGTTTGTTTGTTTGTTTGTTTGTTTGTTTGTTTGTTTGTTTGTTTGTTTGTTTGTTTGTTTGTTTGTTTGTTTGTTTGTTTGTTTGTTTGTTTGTTTGTTTGTTTGTTTGTTTGTTTGTTTGTTTGTTTGTTTGTTTGTTTGTTTGTTTGTTTGTTTGTTTGTTTGTTTGTTTGTTTGTTTGTTTGTTTGTTTGTTTGTTTGTTTGTTTGTTTGTTTGTTTGTTTGTTTGTTTGTTTGTTTGTTTGTTTGTTTGTTTGTTTGTTTGTTTGTTTGTTTGTTTGTTTGTTTGTTTGTTTGTTTGTTTGTTTGTTTGTTTGTTTGTTTGTTTGTTTGTTTGTTTGTTTGTTTGTTTGTTTGTTTGTTTGTTTGTTTGTTTGTTTGTTTGTTTGTTTGTTTGTTTGTTTGTTTGTTTGTTTGTTTGTTTGTTTGTTTGTTTGTTTGTTTGTTTGTTTGTTTGTTTGTTTGTTTGTTTGTTTGTTTGTTTGTTTGTTTGTTTGTTTGTTTGTTTGTTTGTTTGTTTGTTTGTTTGTTTGTTTGTTTGTTTGTTTGTTTGTTTGTTTGTTTGTTTGTTTGTTTGTTTGTTTGTTTGTTTGTTTGTTTGTTTGTTTGTTTGTTTGTTTGTTTGTTTGTTTGTTTGTTTGTTTGTTTGTTTGTTTGTTTGTTTGTTTGTTTGTTTGTTTGTTTGTTTGTTTGTTTGTTTGTTTGTTTGTTTGTTTGTTTGTTTGTTTGTTTGTTTGTTTGTTTGTTTGTTTGTTTGTTTGTTTGTTTGTTTGTTTGTTTGTTTGTTTGTTTGTTTGTTTGTTTGTTTGTTTGTTTGTTTGTTTGTTTGTTTGTTTGTTTGTTTGTTTGTTTGTTTGTTTGTTTGTTTGTTTGTTTGTTTGTTTGTTTGTTTGTTTGTTTGTTTGTTTGTTTGTTTGTTTGTTTGTTTGTTTGTTTGTTTGTTTGTTTGTTTGTTTGTTTGTTTGTTTGTTTGTTTGTTTGTTTGTTTGTTTGTTTGTTTGTTTGTTTGTTTGTTTGTTTGTTTGTTTGTTTGTTTGTTTGTTTGTTTGTTTGTTTGTTTGTTTGTTTGTTTGTTTGTTTGTTTGTTTGTTTGTTTGTTTGTTTGTTTGTTTGTTTGTTTGTTTGTTTGTTTGTTTGTTTGTTTGTTTGTTTGTTTGTTTGTTTGTTTGTTTGTTTGTTTGTTTGTTTGTTTGTTTGTTTGTTCTTAAACAATAAATACTAAACGGCCGAAACGATGTTATTGCAATTTCCAACATAGACTACGACAGGGGTAGCGAAGCGCACCGGGTCAAGCTAGTATCTTTATAAATCCATCAGATGTTTGAGAACTCCCCAGAATCCGGCCATCGAGTTTCACAAAGATCCAGAAAGACGAGTTTGTAGTTGTTTGCTTTCCGACCGACCTGCGCAAGCCAGGCACACACCGTCAACGGCCAGCGCTATAGGTTGATGATTACCAGCTTATTGTCACCTGAATTGGATGATATGGACACCAACGACATGTGGTTTCAACCACACGGTGGTACGTGCCACATTGGACATTATGCACGAGTGATTTGACGGCATGGTTATTTCACGAGGAGATCTATGCAGATCTATGCTAATAAGCCAAAACCCACAGCATTTTTAAGAGCCAATATAACCCAGGCCATCGATCAAATTCAGTCTGATTTATGATCCAGAGATATGGAATATTTTACACTTCGGATGAGCGCGGATGCCACCCATCCAAGCTGCTGTGGACATTTGCACGATGTTATATTTCATATATAATGGCATCGGTAGACATTTCAAACGAATGACAAATTTAAGTGATATCTCACACACATTATGATTTATTTAAATTTATTAACCACTTAATGAAATACCCTTTATTATGGGTTAGCTTGGGACCTATTTAAAGTTGGCGGATATCGAAGAAATTTTGTTTGAGCATCAAAAATTCCAATAGTGCAAAATAAGAGCTAACCTAGTGTTCATGTACATAAACGTATATCAAAAGGTTTGAGTTTCTAAAACCAAATTTCAAAATGCTTCTTATTCTCTTACATACTAAATAATTTGAATGAATATAAATTTTTATTTGAGCAAGAATAACCAGAGTGGGAACAAATAATAACTCCCTAAAATGGAACATATGGGAATATTCAATAAGTTACATTTTGTTGCAGTTGCAATAGATGATTTCATTGTTGTTGTTGTTGGTAAACACTAGAAATTGTTTACCAAAGCTTTTAGTCAATATAAAAGAATATTATTATTAAAGTTTGGCAATTTGTCGTTTTTGGTATAAAGTCTGTTTTTAAATAGAATGGGATTTCTGTGATAAAATTGGATTTAAAATTTAACTTACATCTATTATTGTTTTAAAAAATAAAATCTTATACTATGTTTAATCCTTTAAAAGCTAAAGATATAAACCTCAGAGCCGATAAGTTTACTAGAATTTTCATCAAGTGTCACAGTAATTCGACACGCACTCCTATAAATTACGAAAAATATCAACCCTCTCTATTCCCCGTATTTTGAAAAACAATTTCACCTTACTTTGAAAATATTTCTATTTTCTAATTTTAATATTAAATAAACATTTTTCACACAATGTATATTTAGCTATTAAGCATCCCTTAACATAAATTCCCGCATTATTCCCCGTTTAATGTATAATTTTGTATTTAATGCAGATTAAAAATATTATAGACAAAGATTATATAATTATATTAATAAAAAAAAAGTTTCTTTATAGCTTGTGAAGTTAATTTGTTCCATCAATCTTCTCCCTCTTAATGAACTTGAACTTTTTTCCATTTTGATTTTTATTAACAATTTAATAATTCATATATTTCAAAATTATGCAAAATTTAGAAGGAAAAAAATAACAAAACGAAAACCAAAAAAAATAGAAGAATAATAAAGCACACAACACCCCAACAGTTACGAAAAACTCTATCGAATACTTTGCAAATTCAAAAAGCTTTACAGTGGGATGGAATTCAAATATATTGAATATAGATAACTCATTACTATAACGTAGAGTGAAGGAATGTCAATCAAACTGAATCTGAATAAAGTATAAATGCTAAAATTTGTATTATGTCTTCAGCGCACAATGGGTTCAGCATTATGTTTTATGTTTTATTTTCGTGTCTTTGGTCTTACCATTTTTTGCTCGCAAACATAAAGATGAGCAGTATATTCGATTTTTCATACCATTTGTAACACATGGACATATTGTTACTATATAGACCCAGAAGAGTATATATATTCGCGATTTTTATAAAATTTCAAGCTATGTCCATCTGCCAACCAGTCTCTTAGTAAAATTCCCAACATGGCAATACATAATTAAAGGGTCTTCCATTAGCGACTTCCGAACTTTGAGCGAGCTGCGCCCATTCTGCTGATGGACTATTTCTGGATTAGCAATCAACATTTTCGAATTTGGGACGATACCAATCCACATGATATCGATCAACATTGCGAATGCAAAATTTTCTTCTTATTTAGTTATTATATTTTTGCATTTACAATTTCGCTAGACTATTTACATATCTGATAAAGGTCATCTAATATCCAATAAATAGGTAGTAACGTTTTTTTCTTCCAATATTTGGTCAATGTAAAGTTAAATTTAAAAAATCACTATTAATTTCAAAGTATTTCAAGAGCTACCATCAGCATATAGAAACCTGATAATTCAGTTATAAGTTTTTGTAAGAATCAAAATTTTTTGGAAATAAATCTTGCATTTTTAAACGGCGTAGCCAAAGAGTATTCGAGTTTAAGATGTTAAAATGAACTCTACAAATGCTCCAGGGGCGGGTACCTACGACATGTAAAGTTTTTAAACACGTGCCATTTTTTTTTGTTTCCCATACGATTTCAAAGATTTGTATATTTTTTGAAAACCCTTGGCTAGGTCTTGAAAAACCATGTTTATCCCTTTCTGGTCCAAGTATAGAAAAAAGTTATAGCCTATTGACGCTTTCAAGTAAGGATCTATCTACGTTCCAAATTTCAATAAAATCGGTTCAGCCGTTTAGGCATGATGCTCAAACAAACAAACAAACAAACAAACTTATAAAGACATTTATATATTTACTAGCTTGACCCGGTGCGCTTCGCTACCCCTGTCGATGTAAAAATCGGTTCAGCCGTTTAGTAATTATTGTTTAAAAACTAAAGGTACCAATTTTACTCGTTTTCCCCCCTTTTTTATCCCTTTCTGGTCCAAGTAATGAAAAAATGTATAGGCTATTGACGCTTCCAAGTAAGGACCTATCTACGTTCCAAATTTCAATAAAATCGGTTCAGCCGTTTAGGCGTGATGCTCAAACAAACAAACAAACAAACAAACAAATAAACAAACAAACTTACAAAGACATTTATATATTTATATAGATATAGATGATTTTTTTCTTTAGACAAGTTTATTTTTGGTTTTAGAAAAAAATTCAAGTCAATATCTCAATTAGATTCAAAAATATCCCACTTTTAATCTCTTTTCTTCAAAAATATTTAACAGCGAAAATATTCATATAAAGCTATGTGTTGCTCTAGAGTGCCGTCTACACTTGATTTAAATAAAAACTATCTTGTTTCTGCTGGACTTAAAATTTTATGGTTATCTAATTAAAAGAAAGTTTGGTATTTTGAAATTTATACAATCTTTTTCATCATGTTCTGAATTGAATTTTTCTAACTTCTAGCATGTCATACTTACGATATTTTCAACAGACTTCTTCAAGTGTCTAAAACAAAGTTATGTGATCCAGCCATACAAATTTTTGTATCTGATGTTATCTTCCAAATGCACAAAATTGGATACTAGACAGCTCAAGAGTACATTACTAAGATCTTTCGCATTTCCAAAGTCTGTCTCAAAGTGATCTAGACCCAGGTGGTAATAAATTACAAATTAGTCACACTATTGTTTAATAGAAACATAGATGACATGATATGCATTTAAAGTACTAAAAATGTGTACTACTTTTTCACATTGTACTTTACTTAGATGATGGTCTGAAAAATTACGAAAATAAGGACCAAAAAAGGAAAATTATACATGTTACGTAGAGGTTCGAAAAGTTACGAAAAATGTAACAAATGTAACCAAACGGCATCAATGCTATAAGTGCAAATGTCATCTTTAAACATTTCTATGGGACGAGGTATTTTGGGTTTTTGACTGCGATATAAAGAAAAAACCAGGACAACCTCGATTTTTTTAGCATTAATATAGACAATATGGATATCTAATAATAGATATTGCAAAGTCTACTGCAACCATGTATATAAGGTTAAAGTAATTAGGACCTACAATGGGTCAAAATCAGCAAAAATATATTTTTGTCATACATTTTTTTCACTATAAATTAAAATTTTTTTTTTAAATTTTGAAGAAAAAAATTTATTTAATTTCGTTTACCTAAAATTGTTTAAAATGTGTATTTTAAAGTATAATTTGGTGAATTGAAAAATGATATCCTGTAAGTGAATATCCTTTTCTGCTTCTCACACACGTGCTGATTTTAACATATTTTTATATTTCATTTATTAATTCTTAATTCACCAAGTCTTCTTCACAAAATGCTGAAAAAAACAAAGAAAAATAACAAACAACAAATATATAAGATTCAAGCCATTCTTCGCCATCCTGTACAATATGGAACATTATTAACAATTGGCAGTTAGTTAAATCATAGATAAAGAATCATATGAAATCATATGTTTAAAAATGTGTTTGATACAAATCTCATCAGGGATAGCCTTAAAATAAAAAACGACTTAAATATACTAATATGTGTTTCCCTAGGCCCCTCCGAATTTAACCCAGTTTTTAATCGAAATTTTTAGATTTAGATAGACTAAGGTTCCAAAATATCAAAGCTGGGATTCCAAAACAGTCAAAAGTTTTTGATAGTATGATGTATTTGAAATCATTCATATTATACTTTTTACAAGGCCAGAGCAAATGTGGACTTTATGGGCAAAATATCAGAAATTAACTCCTTTGTAAGGAATATTATTTATAAGATCAACAAATTTTAGTATTACCGAAATATTGAATTTACTTGTTCCAAAAGCTCAAATCTCATACTCAAGAATTGATGTGGATTTAAACAAATTTTCCTGATACAAGATTTCGTTAGGTACTGTTGAGGAAATATGTATGTTGATGTGATTATCAGTCCATAATTAGTTATAGTTCCCTTAACTAGTTATGGACCGAAGGACCACTTCCTAAAATCACATTAAAGAAATTAAGAAATCAATCACATGGCCTAATCTCATGGTGATCAGTCCATATATGGTCATAGCTCCAATATAGGATGCACTTCTGAAAATCACTCACGAAAATAAATTATTGAAATTTAAAAAAAAAACAAATGATTTAGCTCATTTACTCAGAAATTTGTGAGAACCCCTGCTTTTTCTGATTAGCCAATCTGATTAGGTTGTTTTATATCCCACAAGTTACAAATCTGACACACTGTGCACTAAACACCGTAATACAAAAACATCGAACTGTTAAGAACAAAAGACTTGGGTATTTTTACCCAACCATTTTTTACTCAAACTCTCTCAATTTTAGCAAAAACGCAAAAAATAAAAATGAGTTTCTTGGTAATACTTATTTACAACAATGCAAGTGTTTGAAAGTGTTAGCTATTGTGCGTGTGTGTCAGTTAGTGGGTTTCTGTTTCGGTTTCTGTTGCTGCTGGTGTTTGTGTGTTTGGTGTGCAAATTATGGTTTAACACCTCATTGAACTTTTTTATGTTGCTCTTTGTATGTTTTTTTTTTGTGGTTTGAGGGCTTTTAACAATTTCTTTAATTTATTTTTTTTTGTTGTTTTTACTGTTACTTTTCTTTTTATTCTATTTTACAACACAATTTCTCTTGCGTTATATTCAAATTAGGGATCTTTTTATGCGTAAATTATAATTTCTTTTTACTCACAAAGGTTTTCTTTACTTGTTCGTCGTCCTTTGACTGTAAAAAAAACTTTGCTGCCAAAGTTTTTCTTGTCTTTAATGCTTTTGTAACATCAAGAATGTAGATGAATGAAACTAGAGAGAGATATACATAGATAAAGTTAATTATGGATATGAGTTAATATGATTTTTTTTTTTTAATATAAAGTTAATTTCGTACTTAAATGTGCTAAAATGCTTGTGGTTTATGGTGTGTGTGTGTGTAAGAAGAGTGTTAAAGAAACTTAATGATGGTTAAGAAAAAGAAAATATGCTAATTGGAATTATATTCATTATTGTTAAATAGAAAATAACTTTACATAATATTTTTGCTTTTGTAAACTCATTATTATTTTACAACTCAATGAATAGGCGAGAAAATATCAAAAGGCATACATTTCACGAAAGAAAAACATAGCGATCGAAATTTAGTCACTGGAAGTTTATTGAACTAGGGTTGCTCTATGTATATTTCTCTATGGTTTGGGGTATGTTTGGTTTATTGAAAGATCGATGTTCAGGATCGATGTTAAAATAAAGAAAAAGTTTTTCTGATTGATTTGCTGTGATACATAATTTCGTTCTTTCGTGGTATCAAAACGTAATCTCATTTGTATTTTCCTTTAAATATTTATGCTTCGATGATGTTATTCATCTGATTTTTTACCGCAAGTTGGTTGGTAGACGTGGTTGGTTTATGTTTCGTAATATTATGATTACGGATCGGGCTTTCAGTTGGAGATTGTGTGGCGGAAATCCTGGTAATTCCAGCGTATTTAAAAACTCGTTTGAATAGCTGGCGACATTATCTTAGAAAGTAATCCGCAGATTTGAACTTCATCAATTCGACAGAAATTTCATATATAGCAAGTTCGCTCAACCGTTCATGATTTTTGTAATTTTGTGCAATGTTTGGAAACAACTTTCAGATGAGCGATGGGAAATTGAATGCAGCCGTTCGAAATGTCAACCGGAATTTTGTCTTTGCCAATGTCCAGCAATTGTTTGGAAATTACTTCTCCAGATTGATCTTTCTGCAGCTAGATACGTATGTTCACAGTCAATTTGAGTTTATTGAAGTGTTTCCACAAATCGACTTCAAACATGCATTATGGTCGTCGGCTGGCGTTAACCGTGGAATCACTAGCAATGTTTTGCCGAAAATCAGCTGCCAACAAAATAATCACACCATCCAAACCGGCTCTGTTTGTTTCGAAAATATTGCAAAGTTTTCCAAAACGATCAGTTTGCTTTGCTGCAAAACTTTGGCCAACGCACTGTTCTGGGAAATGTTGAATGTTGGATTTTCATTGATTTGCATATTCAGTGGCAACTTGAGTGCTGAATGAGCAGTTTGACTGTCATCCAACAACGTAGCTGCAATTCATGATGAAACAAGTGCAATATCATTATGCGAGCGTATCGTTTCCCAAATCAAAAAAAAATTTTCAGTTCCACCGGGAGCTTCTAAAAAAATCACTTCAGTTTAATCTTTCACAACTTTCATAACAGTGTCGTACGCATATTTTTGTTCCCGATTCAACAGTGGAACGTTTGTTCGAACTGATTTCCTCAAGAAATCGCAATCATGATTAAATGCGTCGTGCATCCGACGATTGGGAGCTGTTATGCCTAACTTGTTCGACATCATCAAGCACATGCCTTCAATTAATATACAAGCCTCGTTGTAAATTTCCACGCTTAGTTGTAAATTTAAATTTGATGTTCTACGCATCTGATGCAAAATATCATCACACATGTAATTTTTTTGCATGCTGAGATAATTATCGAAAACAATGTTCGTATTTGATAAGCACTTGACGAAAGTACGACATCTCCGAGGGTGTATTCCCAATCGTTGGAGTATCTCTAATCGTTGGAATTCTCCACACTAACTCCAATCACAGCCATGTCAATGCCTTTGGTCACATATTTTCAGATGTATTTGATGGATTTCATGAAATGGCACGATTCGACGACTTTGAATGTTTTGGAGAGTAGTGGCGAATACGAAACAATCCAACGGTTATCAATTTGAATGTCCTTTTGATTCACTTTCACTATTGTTGATCTTCCATTGTCCGCAGTTGATCTTCCATTGTCGGCAACGATACAGTGGGTAACCGTCATTTCAGGTAAATGTTGCTGCTATTAATGGCCGTGGAAAACGCTTGGAACATTTGCCGTCGACCATACAAAGAGAATTGATATTTAATGATCGACAGGGGCCATGAATAATATTCTTAGTAACAACCTCATGCAAGCATGGATCTTCTACTTTATTAAAAATTTCAGATCTTATCATTCGGCGTATTAGTGGGAGTGAAAAGTTTTTCTTTCTGTAAGAAACTTTTGTGGACTATTGCAAACATTTAAACAAAATTTCGTCAAATCGGTAAAGGCATTTTGCGATTTTAGATACATTGAAAAAAAAGTGGGCGTAAAAGTCGGTGTAGCCTATTTTGGTTTCAGTAAAACTTAAATTGGAATACTACGAACATTTATATAAAATATTAGCCAATTCGGTGGAGTCATTTCCGATTTTAGATAAATCAAAAAAAGTGGACGTGGTTAATTTTTCTCTCCTTTAAAACAGGGATGTCCAAAGCTAAAACTGTATTTGTGTTGGTAAGCAGAAGATAGCTCCACAGAAAATGCTATAAATTTTGCAATTGGCCCCTAATGTCAGTTCTGTTTTGACATTTGTGTAGTAAACACATGCGAAATACACGTTAATAAACAATATTACGCTACACTGCTCTAGAACGCGGAATATTGCTGACTATTTATTTGACCAATAATCGGTCGGTGACTTTGGCACAACGTGAATTTCGTCGCAGATTTCCTGGCCGTCCAACGCCTACTGGTGAAACACTGCGACGTTTAGCCGCTCGCCTCGAAGAGACTGGCACAACACGAGATGCTGCCAGGCGTGGCAGACCCCGGAGTAGCCATTCTGCAGAGAATATTGCTGCTGTAGCCGAGGATGTCATGGAAGCGCCGTCGACATCGACCAGACGACGTGCCACGCAAATGGGTATCAGTCGACGGTCTTTACAGCGAATTTTGGTACAAGATTTGAAGATGTTTCCGTACAAAGTCCAGACGGTGCATCAGCTGTTAGCTGCTGACCGCCAATCGCGTCTAACAAGCCATCCCTAATCGCCACCAAGAGGAAGATGATTTTTCATAAAAAATAATCATGAGTGATGAGGCCCATTTCCATCTTAGCGGGTACGTAAATAAGCAAAATTTACGCTTCTGTGTAACCCACGAAGAGCCATTACACCCGATCAAAGTCACTGTATGGTGTGCTGTTTTCGCTGGAGGAGTCATCGGACCTTTTTTCTTCGAAGACGTCGCGGACCAAACAGTTACTGTGAATGGTGAGCGCTACAGAGCAATGATCAGCGAGTTGTTTTTGCCGCAACTTGATGAATTGGGATTGGAAAACATGTGGTTCCAACAGGACGGTGCAACGGTACACACTGCACGTGCCGCAACCGATATGCTGAATTATGCATTTCCCGGGCGCCTAATCTCCCGTTTTGGCTATTTGCACTGGCCAGCAAGATCGCCTGATTTGACCGCTCTAGACTTCTTTTTGTGGGGCTTTTTGAAGTCGCGGGTTTATGTCAACAAGCCTCAGACTCTTGCAGCTCTTAAAGACAATATCCGTCAAGAATGTGAGGACCTATCGCCGAAAGATTTGGCCAAAGTGATGGAAAATGCCATAAAAAGGGTTCAAATGACAATCAACTGTGGCGGCGTCCATTTACATGACATCATATTCTCGACTTGATATAAAAAAAATTATAAGACCAAGTAAAAATAATCCACAAGAAGAATCAAAGTTTTTAATTACAGCCAAAAAACATCGGAAGTTTACTTTTGCGCCACCTTAACAATAATCAAGTCAACAATCTTAATTAATTACGCTGTCTTGTTTAAAAGCATTTCAAATCTGAAATGCGCTGTCTTTATTAAAAGCATTTCAATTCTGAAAAAAATTGTTCACAAAAGTAAATTGAGGGAAAAAACCAGACAACACTTCAATGATTTTTTAAAGTTCGAAATATATGAAACAATCCAAATATTACTTTAGTGATCATGAAAAATAAATTTAAAAAAATGAAAACGTAGCAATACATCCGCTTAGCGTGTGCATTCGTCGCTGTCTCAGTGACTACTAAACAAAAGAGAATAAGAATATGTGTGTTGTTAGTCAGCGCGAAAACACAATGAAATGGACACCATTACTTTAAAACCTTCTAAACTGATGCAATTAAAAACGAACGACATTTGATTTTTATATATAGAGATGACAGATAATGTTAAATTTGGTCCCATTTCAGGAAGTTTTAATAGACTTCGTCCTTGGACTGTAGGAAATAGATGTATCAAATTTGATCGCAATATCTTCAAAATTGCGACCTGTAATTACTTTGCACACAAAGTTTACATGGACAGCCGACAGCCAGACGGACACACACCGTTTAATGGTGGTGTAGGGTATAATGATGCCAGTTCATAGAATTATCAGCGTATGTTAAAATATTCATTAAACTTTTAATTTTATTTGTTGCAAGAATTCGTCAATAGGTACAAATGTTTAATGTCTTAAATTTGTTAAACATTGCAGGTAATATAAGACTTAGTGATCTACAAAGCATTGATTAAGTAATGGCACTAGCGAAAACGTAAAATTTCTAAAAAAATACGGCAAAACTGTTATTGTCAATATTTTATTTGAGGAGACCTGCTCAAAAAGTAGTCTGGCTATTTACAGGCTATAAATATTTCTAAAATCTAGTAAATCTTATTTATGTAAGATTTAATCTTTAAGTTAGAAGCTGTGAGTGCAGATATAAAATTAATTCAAAATTTATTGTATGTTTCAAAGCATATTTTTCTACTTTTAAAATGTCATAACTTTAGATTAGTAACCTTAGACTTCGGATGCACGGTTTTTTTTTATACACAGAGAAAACAGATTCGTTGTTGCAACCGAATGATTCAGTTGCACACATAGAATTGTTCGGTTCTATAAACAGAATTACAGATGATAAAGAAGAATTTTTACATTAAACACCCACACTAAACTATATTCAGCAATATAAGCAGCATAAATACATAATATCCTCTTCACTATGGTGGTGTAGGTTATAAATCCAATAGCAAAAACTTAAATATCCCAGCAGTTAAGCAGGTAGTCAATGTATCCCTTATAGACAGTAATCGTCACAAATGTGTTATCACTTGGCTGACTCCAATTTATATATTTTGGTCACTTTAACAAGTATGTGCTCTTTGTAGTGCAGAGAGAAGACAATTGGTTGCTTTATATATTCAAGGTAATCTAGCGTAAAGACAATTGTCACTTAAGTGTCTCTAAGTAATCTAGAGTGTAGTCACTTTAAAGGTTTTGTGAGTAATTCATGCAAACTGGTTTTATACAAATTGTGTTGATAAAGTTGATCACTTTAGTGTCTCTTAGAAACTTATAGTGAAGTCACTTTTAACGTTTATTTTGTATTGCACTTTAGAAAGTAGTTATTTTACCCACCAGAAGCAATCCATTGGAGAGTTGTTGAAGAACGGTTTGTTTACAAGCTATCGTTTATTGGACTGCCTATGATATGTCTTTTTAGCTGACTAATTGAGATCAATTAGCACCGGTTAAAATAACTAGTTATGTAGCTGATCAAGTTACCAGTAACGTAGCTAGTATGATAACTGACGCTATTTAACCAGTATGTGAATCCAATGCGTTTACTACTTTGGATCAGCTATTAGACAGTCTGATTGTAGTCAAAAAGCTTAGGACGTGCACGTGTTAAAATAACTGGTCACGTAGCTATTGAAGTAACTATTTCCACCCTAAATTATGTGTAAAATCACTAGTGCAGGACTGTCTCCTAGAACTGCAGGGATACTTGTTGATACCTCATTCTTAAATAATTATTTTATCAACCCGTTACCATTAAAAAGTATAAAATATTAAAGCTTTAAACATAAGCACATAAAGCCAACAAGTTATATTTTATCAAATTTAAACTAAAAACTTAAAAAAGATGCCAACCCATATAGGACATCAGAGCTCCACAACAAACCCCAATACAAATCTAACTTAGGGCCATAACTTATAATTTTATTCGTGGTGGAAATTAAAAATGTAAATTATTTTCTGGTCATTTGATTTGCTGCAAAACGAAATACAAAACGAATAAAAACTGTTAGAGAAATGTGAATTATTAACCAGTTACTAAATAAAGTTTTACTCTTTTACTTTAGAAAATCAATTGTATGAATAGGAGTACTATACATATGTATGTATACCAACTTATTTGTAAATATAGAGAAGTTTGCTATTTTGAAATTTTCCCCATTTCAATTCAATTCATTTGCATAGTTAAGGACAATTTGCATACAAAAATACCTACGACTATTTATTTATTCAAACAATAGGAAAACACTCACACAGCCAGAGAGAGCAACAAATAAACTCATGTGTAAATAATACAACCAAACAATATACAATAAATAGCTTAAGGCCCAACAACATTTGAATAGGATCAGAGGAAAAGTGCAAACAAAAACTTGAACAAAAAAATAAAAAAAATAATAATAAATAAAAAATCATGTGTTAAAATGTATATTTATCAACGCATTTGTTTAATATGAAAAAAATATAATAACAAAAAATAAACACAATACTATTCGTTTTTCACCATTTGAAAAAAATAAAATACTGAAAAAAAAAACAAATGGTCTCCACTTAAGGTTAACTAGTAATAGCAGGATTTAATATAATGAATTCACACTTTCAAATCCAACATTGATTAGAGACAAAATAGTTATTCTTGTTAAGACACTAATCATAGAGAAATACACATAGAGCGGAAACTAGAAAAAAACTCAAATCAAAAAATTAGTTAATATAATCACACATACGAGTGTTGTTTTTGTTTTCATATAGTTTTGTTTACTAATACATTCCCACCACTTAGGTTTTTGACAACTGAGTTAGGCCTTCGACAGCAGAGTTTCCGCTCTATATATATTTCTCTATGACACATTACAAAAAAGATAATAAACGATTTTACAATATTCTATGAAATTATTTCACAGATTAGATGTTTTTTCAGATTTTTACGATGGAGGTCCTTATGACACTCCTGTGTGCTACTCCAGTAGTAATCTGCCATCATCCTTAGCGACCTTGATATCTATCTTCCATCAGTTTTAATTGTTGATGGAAACGATCTCATTGTTTTTTACTATATGCACCATGATTTCCAGGAAACTTGTATAAATGACTGTGATGTTTAAAGCTAACTGAAAGGTATATAACTAATTACTAATTTCAGCCTTCAGATTTTCTAAGATATTTTTCACAACGACAACACAAAATTTCCAAGCCGCAGCTTCCAAATCATTCATTGAATGCATGAAATCGTTGACTTTCAATAAAATTCTTATTTGTGGGCCATCAAAAATTCTAGATTTTAGCTTTTGTGTACTCAAACCTGAAAACTTTATTGGTAGAAAGGCAAATTATGGACCAGTTTTAACTTATGCCTTCACATACTGCTTCATAAGCCCCATTTTAATGTGTAATGGAGGCAAAATAATCTTATCCCTGGTAACAAAAAGGGGGTTTATAAAATTTTGTTTTCCAAACGGCATGTTTTCTCTTAGATGTCAGTCTTTCTTCATCCAATGGTTATGTTTTGATTAGTGTACCCACTTGATTGATCTAACAATAAATTAACCATTTCCAATCTACTCATATTTTTTAATAAGATCTACGTTTTGATATTCCCCCTTTAATTTGGTATAATGGTAATAGGCACAGCTGCGTGCTTATTACTAATATCTAGTAAAACTCATTTGCAACTTCGGCTTGGAGCTTCTGTAGCCTTAGACTCCCAATTTCGTTAAAAGGCCACCAATGTCACAAAAAACTACATAATTTTCCGAGCTAAAAAAGGAGAGAAAGTAACTGTCGCGACCCCAATAAAATGAGACTTTCGAACCTTGAATTAAAAGATTTTTTTCTTTGAGTCTACATGCTGTCTACAGCTGTTCAGATGAGTCTACAGCTGTTCAGATCTGTCTTTCGAAGGGTCAAGGTTTCTTCTTAAGACACTTAAAGCATCTTGTGAAAAAAGTGAAGGCGTCGTTAAAACTTCAACATCGCTGTCATATTCATTAGAAAACACTTCCGCCATCTCATTGCAAGAAACACACAGTTGGCCAATTTTCATGCATTAACTGCACAGATAAAAGCTCGAGAGCTCGATCTATCTAATCCCTGCCATCATATCGAGCCCTTTTCGAAAAACGGACGTAAGCGACATGATATTAGATTTTTTTTTTATGGAAATCGATAATTTAGGTCAATTATCATCATTCCTGTAAATTTCGTAACTATAGATCCAATAGTTTAAATTTTACGAGAAAAAGAAAAAAATACGTAAGTACACATTTATTTTCTATTTATGAATTTTGTAATAGCAAAGTGTCGGTTACGTCTAAATTTTCTTTTAAAATATATGAAATTTAAAGAAAAAATTCTCTCCTGTAAAATTTAGTTTTTCTCGGTTACGTCTTTTGTGCGAAAACGGCTCGATATAGCTAGCTAGTCAATCAGCAGAATAATTATCAAAACAGCAGCGTTTGGACTAGTAAACAAGTCCGACATATGGTCTTTGAATTCAAAAACTCCCAGTAGATTAAAGTCAAAGTGTGTGGTTCGGCCTCCACACACAATAAATCTCGACTGAAAGCCAAACCAAGATACAATTGGTTGCCCGATATTTGTTACTTGTCATTTAACCAAAGATCTTCTACCCGCTTCGGGTTTTAAACCAAAGCCACCACGTATTCATCGAAGTAACCTCACCATCTATCCAACAGGAAAAGTCCTGGAACTCAATGAATCCCCGTGGAACTAGATAGGACTATAGGCAGCTGTGAATTTAAATTAGTAAACTCTAACCAGGAATGAGGTCATTGCAACCTCGTAGCCCCATTTTCTCTCCATATTTACCTTTGTACCAAAACATGGCCACCAATGTTATTACAAAAAACTACATAATTTTCTTAGCTAAGAAGGAAAGAAGTTATTTATCTCGACTTGGATAAAATAAGACTTTCGTATTTGTGTTAAAAGATTTCTTTATTTGAGTCTACATGCTAGCAGTTCAGATTTGTCTTTCGAAAGGTCAAGGTCTCTTATGAAGACACTTAAGGCATCTTATAGAAAAGTGAAGGCGTCATTAAAACTTCAAAATCGCTGTCATGTTCATGCGAAAAAATCTAATAAATGTTGATTCCTAGGAGATGGTACGTCGCCTGAGTATAGGATATGTCATAATTACACACTACACACTTTACACACAATGTTTGTGACCCACGGTTTATTCAGGACCTTAATCACCACAAGTATAACAAAACACATAATGTTAAAACCAATTTATTTATGGTCACACGAATTTACTTATGACAGCCAACAGTAGAAAGTTAAGGTAAATCGAAAGCTACATGTAGGAAACAAATTTAAAGACATTATTGGTGATACCACATACAAAACAACTAATGGTATCACGGCACCCAAATTGTTTTCTTTATTTGTAGACCTATATAATATTTAACCCTTCTGCACTCCATGGATCAATTTAACCTAATTTTGGTTTTCAAACTCAAAAATGTTCCCTTTAATTATAACATATGAACTTTAATTTATCCATAACAGGAACAAAAACTATATTTTTAAAAGAAAATAATAAAATTTTAGTTTTTCCTCCCCCATTCACATTTCAAAAAACACAATTTATACACATTTAATATCCTTTGGGTTAATATGACCCAACAAGCGATACTGCAAGTTTAATTCCACTTTACCATTCTTTTCCTATTAAATATAATTTAATTGAGTTCATCTTCATTTAGAATCATCGATCAATAATTAAGTCAAATAATCAATAAAATTGCTTTCATTGAATATTTTTTTGTACTTGAACTGTGTAGATAAAAGAGTTCATTCAAAATGCAATTAGGTGGTTCTCCGTTTTATATATGAAAAAAATATTTCGCCATGACGATGCTAAAACTTTTGCCTCATTAGAATATTTTCTTTCAATGAGTTCAGTTTAATTTTTATGATTATCGATATTGTGCCATCGATTTTTAGAGAGTTTTTGACATCAGGAAAAAAAATGGACCTACCAAAAGAGCAACATCTATGGTGACAGATTAAAAGTCTTCATTCGATTTGTTTATATCACCAAATATAAAAAAATATTGTGATTCAAATGACAAATCAAAAAAAATATGTAGAATTATATGGAAATAATTGGCAAAACATTGATATGATGAGCTTGATACATGTCTTGAATTACAAAAAAAAAAAAAAACTGATGACTTAAAGCGATTTCCGAGTATATAAAAGTGCCTATTGTTTGACAACTCTGAAGATAGAGAAGAAAGAAGACTTCGTGACAAACTAGCACTGATAAGAAACGTTTGGGACAAGTGGAGTAATCAGCTCAAAGTTTTTTACAATCCACATAAAAATGTTACTGTAGATGACCCATTGGTTCCATTTCGAGGTCGGTGCAGTTTTAGGCAATATATTCCATCAAAGCCCGCCAGATATGGCATACAAACTAAATATGCCTGAATTTAAAATTTTATTTTATATATATATTTTATTTTTAAATACAGTGAGACCTCGATTATCCGTATTGGTCGGGACCGGGAGCATTCTGGATAATCAATTTTCCCGGTTAATTGGGTACCAATTTCTAGTAGTTTTTTAATACTGACAGTTTTTAGATAATGAAATTTAAAGCTCCATATTGCACTGATTCATCGGTTGGATTAAAGTCGTCCAATTTGTTGGACAAAATTTCACAATAACGTTTTCAGCATTGAAATCCTCAACGTCTTGATGTTGTGCAATGACAGAATGATTTTACTATAATTTTTTAGAATGATTTTCTTAAAATTCTCTCTCACTTCTGGTAATAAGTTATTGTTAAACCAATAACTAATGCTTTGCACTTGGCAAACTAATATGGTTAGTCTCCCCTTTGAGACCTTGTGTCATTCTCATTTCATTAATTTGAATTCATTTAATTTTTCAACAAAAACTGTGGCAGCTAATCAGCTGAATATTTTTCTTAAATTTTGAGTGGAATATTTTGGACTTTCCTTCACTCTTAATCCAGAAATTGGAGTTCCTTTAAATCGTTCCTTCAGGAACCTTTCATAAACTGCAAAATCTACTTTTGGTTCTTCAGCAGTTTTTAAAGTTTTTCGGCTTCCAAAGCCAATAACAGAATCACTTTGTTTTTTATAATGTCTAACACTTCTTATGCCAAAAGCAACCGAAAAATCGATGGCACAATATCAAAAAAAGTTGGCCTTACAAATCGATCGATGTTTGATTGTTCAAAAAAATTATCGAAAAAAATTATAATTCTGGATAATAGAGGTAATTACGGTTAATCGATGCAAAAAAATTTAAATCGATTCAAAAACATTTTCTTGCGAAGACAGCTCCCATGGAATCAAAGGAATATGGACCTATTTGTCTAAGCTTCTTCATTAGGAAAGGTTGACTGTTTTTATTCTGCTAATTTCGATTACCTTGTATTTTAATAGGGTAATTACAAAATCAATTGACTGATACATCCTCAAGAATATCTGCATACAATATATTTAATTTGGATCAGTTGTTTAGTAGTCATGGAATTTTTGCACATGATCCTTTTTGATATTTGGGATTTCAAATGATTAAATAAAAATGTTTTAAAAATTACACATAAGACATTTTGCAGGCAATACGACGATATGTATTTACCTAGAACTCAATTCATTTCAATTGTTAAACAAATCTGTAGGAAGTATTCCCCGTAACTTCGGTAACATCAAATAAATGTATAAATGAGAAATTGAATAAATAAATAAATAAATTCTCTAAAATCTCTTTAATTTTCTAACAATTTAAGTGGGGTTGGGCTTAACCCAACCTATAACCTTTGAAGTATTTCTAAAAAAAAATACAAAAACACAGTTAAATTCCAGGCAAATACACACACGGCCGCACATACTCTCACTCTCTTTTAGAAACACACACTTGCATAAATTCATATATCATTTTTCGTTGTAAAATATGTATGTTTTTTTTAGTGTATGTATGTCTAAAATGTAAAAAAATAAGGAAAACAATGCACGTGTTTACATACAATATGAATTGAGGAAATAAAACATCTAAAAAAAAACAGTAAGCTACGAATATATACTTATATACATTAGACCTGCCCTATAAAATGTAAAAAAACTTTAGTTGGTTTTAGCTTCTAATAGACAAATTAAAACCCATCCAAAGCAAATCTATTTTTTAAGAGCAGGTCTAATCTACATAATGTACAATGAGTGCTCTCGTATGGACTATTTTTGCAGCTATTTAACCACCTTCAATTGCTACTCGTGTTATTACACAAAACATTACATATTGGGAATGTTTGTATGTGGCAAGTATACAAGGATTTAACTCAATATACAGTATGAGTTGTAACTTTAGAAAAATAAAATAATAAAAATTACAAATACACTTTACATAAGGGTAAAATGTAATCGAGTGTAAAAATGTTAAAAAAAAAATTATTGAAAATTGAAGAGAACATTGAAAAACGCATTTATTAAATTGTTTGTTTAAAGATTTTTTTTTTTTTGGTTCGATTTTAAAGGTCTGATTATAAAATTGTTGAAACTCAGCGAATTGAAACGAACTAATATTGAATATTTTAATTAGTGAAAGCTTAAAACTGTAGGTCATGTGGTGATTTAAATTGCAATAGCAACATTTTAAGATAAAAGAAAAAATATTTTTGTTTTTCATAAAACTGATGAGCGAAGAATATTAGATGTTGTGCTAGTAATTACATTTTAACATCGTAATGTATGACCTATAACTACGGAACTCTTAATCTTTATCTATGTAAATACTTTTCATAGATCGTCGTCGACCTAAATTCATTGAGCTCATTTTTACTCAAATTGTATTCCAGATGACAATCTAAATGCAATCTGGCAATCCTATCATATTCGAGTAGATGGTATCGGGTTTTCACCGTTATGAGATAAATGTCTAATGATAGAAACGCATTAACCTGCTAAGTTAATGAAGCCGTGGTTCAGCCTTTACAGAGAGCGTTCGGTAAATTTTAAGTCACCTGTTTAAGCAGTGTCACAGAAAGTATTCCGTTGTCTTCTCCTCCTTGTTATTATTTCTTCTATAAAAGTCATTGTAAATCGCGTTAATTTCCCAACTTTTAATAAACCTGTCACTAAGTATCATGATGAGGGTGACAAATTATTCAATCATTCATAGGGAATTTTCTATGTGATATAGACCTCCATTATTAATCCAATGCTCGACTTACTATCAATAAGCATGGTGATATACCCTGATACTGAACACATTTTACGCCAAGATTCAAAACTACTCCGTAATCTCGAGCCATTTTTAAAAATTTAGATGACATTATCCGTAATGTGTATGGGTATATTACAATCTAACCGATGCACTATGTGCCCATTTCCAATTTTTGCGGCAAAAATTCAAATGTTCAACTTTCGCTTTTTGCTAAAAAAACAAGTAAAAAAGTATGGTCGGTTATAATACCCTACACTAAGTAAATGAGCAAAATTCTTTCAAAATTTCAATAATTTATATGGGAGCTATGAAAAATTATGGACCGATCACCATGAAATTAAGTCATGTGATAAATGTCTATATGAAAGTTATTTATGTTGCATTTTATGTGTATACCAACATTTTTAGGAGATTTATTCTCGTTAAAGTGATTATCGGAAGCAGGTCTTATATGGGAGCTATGACTAATTATGGACCGATCATAACAAAATTTGGTGACATAAATTCGCTATATTTAAAACTTATTAGGAGAAAAATTTGTGTAGATACCTATATAAATTAAACATTTATGACCGATAAAGTCCAATTTCGGGAGGACATTTGTGTGAGGGCTAGGTGAAATAATGGACCGACTTCAGCCAGTTTCAATAGGCTTGGTCCTTGATATATATCAAATTTTATTGAAATATCTTCAAAATTGCGACCTGTACTCTGCGCACAAGGTTTACATGGACGACCAGCCAGACGGACGGACGGACATCGTTTAATCGACTCAGAAAGTGATTTACTTATAGCGGATCCCCAAGAAAACGCCAAAGAAACGAATAAATGATACTTGTAGAAAGTGCTATGAGAATATAAATTTAATTTTTTTTTTCAAAAATTGTAGGTGAATTGGGTGTGTTTATAAGAAAAGTAAGGGTATTTGTGGAAAGTGCTATGAGAATATAGATTGACATCTTTTTTGCAAATGTTTGGTGAGTTGGTAGGGGGTGTTATCAGATAATAGGTGGGCGGGGTTATTGGCATTTCTTAAAAATGCTAATTTTAGCAACAGGAGTCTCTACACAAAATTTGATGATGCTAGCTCCCTTGGAAATAATTTTTGTCGCAATTTTGGCTTTTGGACACATAGTGCAATGTCTGAAAACTGATATCGAAGATTGTCTCGGATTGTAGTTCAATGGTATAATAAAATTGAAACTATCATAAGTTTTCTGTTGCGTAGATTCTGATACAAATTATGTTTACTATACAATATCATCTCCAGATATTTGGCATTGGCGGAGAGCAAGAAGTTAATTTAAGTATATGTGGATATATTTCTATATTTATTTAACCCACTAAAAACCAAGACCATTTTAAATTACAAATTTTAAAATTCATTTATTTATTTAAACTAAAATACGGTCAAGGAACATAGAAAATATAAAAAATTTTAGGAACCGTTTTTTTGGGGCTGTACCCAATTGGGTACAATGGCTTAAAGTGTAAGCTATTTTTATAATATGTGAAAATGTTTAAAGCATTACATTTTCAACACATAACGTAACATCGAATTGTTCAGACAACCCTCTTGATTTATTACGGCATTCACCACATCGTAGAGGATTTTTTATTGTTTTAGGAAATTGAGTGTAGTTTGTATAAGTGTCTCACTTTGGCCATTTTGTCAATATCGTCTAAATTAGTGTTATCAGCCAAATAAATAAAACGTTTTATTTTTTCTGTTCCGTGATAAAATTTCGGAAAAAATTGGAGTGCGAGTATCCTCCCAGAGCTGGCAATACATATCATCCCTTGGCATAGAGCGATATCCACTGTAATGCAAAATACTCAAGAATATTTTAAAATCTTCTGCCTTGATGTATAAGTTGTGCTTACTAGCTTGCGATGCATAAATGTAAGTTTCCTCAATGATTAAATTAACAACCTTTTCTCATTCAAGTCTGAAATAATATTGAGCTAATTGTCAAAAAAAAAAAAAATTATTTGGACATCACATGGTGTTATTCTTGAGGACATTATTGTCTGTCGTAACTGCTCAAGTGGAACACCATCTTCGCTATTACTACCACAAAATACTTCTATTTCACCATGTACATCATTTGGCATGCGAACTACAACAATATCCTCAGCAACACCTTTATCTTCATCCATATTACAGTTCGGATCTGATAAAATAATATCGATATCAAAATTGTGATGATCATATTTTTCCAAAAAATCTAGTTTTTGAAACATTTTCATTATAAATTTGACGTTCTGATGGCTTAAAATTCTATTTTAGCGTAAGGAAAATCTTTAAAAAAAATAATACATATTAAGCCATTGTACCCAACTGGGTACACATAACTTTGTCAAAAAAAAATATTTTTCTTATAAATTTATATAAAATGTACTTCGCAAAACTATAAAAAACTCTTGCTTTCATACAACTGGATTTGCTCTACGCAGCTCAATTGCTACTGACCTTGCTAATATTCAAAAAAATGATACAGCATTACAGAAACAGGACAAAATACACCTTAACGGCATTATTGTTTTAAATTTTTTATATGTGTTGTTTAAAAGCACAGCACAAAAGCAAAATAAGCGCTGTCAAATTTATCACGATAAAAAATTTATAGGTATTGTGAATATTGTCTTTTTTCTGTACTTAAGCAGGTACAATGGCTGGGAATGGGTTAATTTATTGAATGTAACCTAAAAGCCTTATTACAGGCTAAATACTATCTACAAAATACAAAATACTATTTAAATACTAAGCACAATTCAAACTAAAAGAGAGAAAATATTCTTCTCTTTTACTATTTTATATATCCACAATCAAAAAAAGATGATTTTGTCATTCCGTTTATGACACACCGAAATATTCATCGCAGTCCCACAAAAGTATATATATTCTGGGACTTCATAAGATTCTAAGACGATCTAGCTAAGTCCATTCGTATGTCCTTTTGTTGAAAACACGATAAAGCCCACTCTCTATTGTTAAGGTTTGTTTAGTATTGAAAATGTCCTATATCAGTCCATGATTTCACCCCAGAATACTGTTGGAACAGTCATATGTAATTCTTATAACATAAGTTCTATAAAATAAGTTCTATGTACTCTGAAATTATACTGTACAGTATGGTGAAAGTCGGCCAAAACTCTCCCTAGTCCCCATACAAGTACCCCCTCAGAAAATGACGTAAGTATTCACAATTGTCTTATAATAATTAATATTTTAATGTAATTGGATATAAATAAGCTTTATATGAACCTAAATCTTTCTAACAACTTTTGTAAGCATCGGTTCATAATTGATCCTAACTCCCAAATAACACTTTATCAAACAAATATTTTATCTATATAAATAAAAATCATATGTCAATCCATGGTAATTTTATCAGTTGAGAACGGCTGTTGAGATTTGGAAAATGTTTGTAAAAGTCCCATTTATTTTTTCACGCCCACATTTACGCCCACTTTTTTCGATTTATCTAAAATCGGAAAACGGCTGCACCGATATGGCTAATTTTTTTGTTAATGTTCACAGTAATCTAGTTTAAGTTTTTACTGAAAGAAAAATTGACCGCGTTCATTTTTACCCCTACTTTTTTTCGATTAATCTAAAATCGTTGAACGACTGTACTGATTTGGGTAATTTTTTTGTTCAATGTTTGCAATAGTTTACAAAAGATTTTAACAGAGAGAAAAATTTTCCACTTATCAAATACATAAATATGTAATCAAGGGCATTAGCATGGCAGAGTTAGTGCAGAGAAATCCAACGATGAAGTCACTCAATTTCAAATGGGCCGCTACGTTAGCAGTAACTTAAGCAATTTGGCGCATTTTTTAATTTGCCATTCATGCAAGACATCAAACTGTTGTTCATTGGGTAGTACATCTTGAAAATGGTCAACAAGTGAACTTTACTCAGGAGAATGTATTACAACCAGTTGATCGAACGCCATCTACAACATTGACCAGATTTGTGGAAATGTGCCGGAATGATGAATTTGCCGAATGCTGCTATACTCTGAAATGCCAAGATATTGAGCTTGGAATCAATCGACAAAGAAATTTCAATGGCTGAAGCAAGGAAATAAAGCATTAGGTCGCATTTACACAGTCCAACCAAGAAACGATGACTGTTTCTATTTGTGTTTGCTATTAGTCAACGTTCGTGGCTTAACATCATTCCAAGTTTTGTAGCCAATATGTGGTGAACATCAAATCTAAATTTGCAACTGAGCGAGCATATTTACAACGAGGCTTTGTGCTTGATGATGTCGAACAATGCACGACGAATTTAATCTAGAGTTTCGACGAAAAATACTATATGATGTAACTGGAGGGATATTTTTGGACGCTCCAGCACTCAGGTTGTCATTGAATATGCATGTTTTCTTTTAAGAATTTAAAAGAAAACATAACTCCTCTCACGGTTCGCAAATTTTCACATATTTCTACATGTACCTCAAAATTACTTCCGTTTTATGTCACGTACGATATGCCTTTATTTCGCTCGATATTTTGGACAACAATGTTTTGAAAAATCTTATGTTTTTTTTAAAAATGTAGTACACTCTGAATGGAACATAAAGACCAAATTATTTTTCAGATACTCTTATTTTTGCAAAATCTATTCCACTCTATAGGCGTACAAATGTCACGTACGATGATAGTGTGTATCAAATGTCATCGAATTCGAATCGAAAGTTTTTGTTTTGTTCCTACATTTTTATAAAAAGTAAATTAAAATTAATTAAAGATTCTGCCAAAAAAAAAATATATATATATTTTTCAAAGTAATATAATACTACTTTCCAGCTTTTATAGGAAATTTAACAGTTTTAATAATTTCATTTTTTAACAACAAGCTCTTTGTAAGTATTATTTGGTTCTAAAAAAAAGTATAGCAATAAAAAAAATTATTTTGAATTTCTTCCTTCATAAAATTTTGAATGTAAAAGTAGAAAAGGAAAAAAAAAAAAAATATAGATATGCATACAAAAAGAACAGACTCCCACCACTGACTCCATTGTAATTTTTCACTTGGACGAGTGTAAAATTAAGTCATTAAATAAGTGGCAGTGAATTTTTGTCTATAAAAATAATGTGTTCATAACTACGATTACTACATACAGCATTGGACAGCTGAATGCTGTGACTACTACTTCTTCTATTATTACAGCTCAACTCGACTGTGGCTCATCAACTTTGCTGCTGCAATCACAAAAAAAAAAAAAAGAATTATGGTAGAATACAAAAGTATAAATGCTTTTAATATAAAAAAAATAAATACAATAAAAAAGACAGTGAAATGAATTTCCATACAATAAACACAACCACGCGTAACATTACAGCCATCAATGGCCATCATCAAAATTATACTGTACCGTAGCGTACCACACCTCACTACACCGCATCACATTTTACCGCATCTCGTCATTTTACTAAATACAGCAGCAGCATTCTACTCAAAATTTTAAAGCTGTGGCAAGCTAAACATCATGAAAAGCACTATGCGTAGCAGCAGAAATGGTAGCTGTAGCAGTTTTTGGAAATTACATTAAATGTGGTAATATTTACATATAAATGGGCGTGCAACATAAGGTGGTTACATTGGTGGTAAAATATACTGTTTTGACTTCATTCAAGGTGATTTTTAGTTGAAATTTGTTTAAATTACAGTTGGTTACTTTTTTTTTCTCTAAATTGCTGCAGTTTTTTTTTTTTTGTTTGTCTTCTTTGCTGAACCGTAATGTTACGATTTTCTTCATCACCACTAACAAATTTATTCTAATTGCCTTTGTATTGTATAGAACAGGCTCAGAATCCTCCATTGCCCCAACCTCTAACCCCCTACCATGTATGCGTAATTGTTGCGGATGTTTGCTGTGATGTGATGTGTTGTGTTATTTGTTTAGTTAGTGGTTGTGGCAAATTGTTGTAACTAAATATGTATGGATGTATGTATGAATGTATGTATTTGAAGGAAGACAGGGGAAAAAAATAAAATAATAAATATAACAAGGACCAATTTGAACTAAACCAACGTGCCATGAAAATAATGTTGACAGCATGTTACAAACATTTTTATACTGTGGCATGTTTGACGCTAGGAGATGATGTATGGAGTAAACAAACTAAACTTTCAGTGGTAAATGTCATAATTTTAAAATGAACTGTTTTTTTTATTAGGACGTCATGGAAAATTAAGAAAAAAAAAGAGATTTAAGTAAACAAAGAGGAGGGAAATAATAAAAACAAAGAAACATATACATTTGGCAGAATCACAACAGAAAAAATTGATTTTGTAAAACAAAACTTGGTTTGTTTTAGGATAATAGTTCGTTAGCTGGACCATTTTCAAAAAAGCTTTTTTTAGTTCTTTGAAAGAGCCCTTTCAAATGATATCCCTGTTATATGTGTTGTTTTGGGAGAAACTAAAAATTTATTGTTCCTTCCAAAACAACACATATAACAGGGGTATCATTTCAAAGCGCTCTTTCGGCGGCACACAGTGTCTAAGAATCGTTTTATATCGGTCAAAATCTGCAACTTTTGAATCGATAGATTTCATTTTAGACTAGCTGAACCCTGTCCGCTTTGCTGGACCTTAGAAAACATATGTTTTATATTGCATCTCGATTTCGCTTTTAATATACAGTGTCGTACAAAGTGGTGGCATTCCGGCTGGTTCCAGTGAATTCAAAAATTCAGTAGGATAATTGACGGCTTGTTCTTCGTTCATTACTGTGTCAATCGATTTGTATTTCATTGTTTCGCCAGGCAGTTTCAATTGAATTTGTTCTTTGAGCTTGTTAACATCATAATTTTTTGGTGCCAAAATTGCACTTTCCCACAGCCAATCCGAATTTTTGTAGCTGGTGGTAAGACTTGGAAATACCTCGCCGATAATGGTTAGAAGTTCAAGAACGAAATCTCATTTTTGGCGGGATCACTTGGAATTTTTCCATTTCCGATGTTCAACAATTGTTTTGAGAATGTTTCGCAGAAGGGTATTGCACCAAATACACACGAATGTTCGTTGATAGCGATCGGTTTCTGTAGCTTCATTTCAAGTGAAATAAATATGAAGATACTTCGCATCATCATCATTGGGAAGCGGGAGCAATGCTCCAATTCTGTGGTACATTTGGCCTTGAACTTTAAAGTTTCCCCGAAGGACGTAATTTGAAAGCATGAGTTGTACTTTCGGATATTTTCATAAATGGAAGATGAAGAGATAATTTCTTAAATTTTTCTTCAGTTTTATTTTCATTAAAATCGGTTCAGCAGGTGTTGAGTGATTTAAGGCTGTAGCATTTAGTATGAAATTGCGGATTTTATGTTTTTTGAATCAGCATTACTTATAAAAAAGTTATAAGCAGATATAAACACATTTTAATAATACCCAGGATAATTTTGTGAACTTTATCAATTCTAGAACAGGTTCCTGTACACAGAAAAAAACTACAACAAATCAATTGACATATTTATTACCACATAGAAGCAGCGGTATGGACCAAAATCTGGTACAACTTCTAGCTCTTTTATTTATATATTTAAAAATGGATGTTTGTAAGTTCCGAATAAACTCAAAAACGGCTTGACTGATTTGGATGACATTTTCAGGAAATCTTCAGAATAGCTTAGCGGTTATAGATAGATAGTTTCTTTTATACTGGCCTTAAAGGACAAAGATTGTTAGCAAAAAAACGTATTTTTTATTATATATCGATGATAAACAATTGCGTTTACTTTTGCATATTAGGTGCATAAATCTACTTATTTAAAAAAAAAAAAGATAGAACGAAAAAACTTTTCTTACATTGGATCATTTTGAAGTTCCCTATGGAATCCCCCGGGAATGTGCTGCTCGAATGGTAAACTTGTTCAGCCACCAATTATTGAGCCGCCTGAGTCACTTCTAAGTTACATTCCGCCGACACTCCGATTTCCAAACACTTCCTTCAATATATCCTAAAGTACAACTCATGCTTTCCAATGACGTTCTTGTGGCGTTGGGCTTTATACCCATCTTTAAAGTTCAATGCCAAATGTACCATAGAATTATATCATTGCTTTCGCATTCCAATGATGATGCGAAATTCTTTAAAATTTATTTCACTGATAATGAAGCTACAGAAGCCGAAAGCTTTCGACGAACATGCGTGTGCATTTGCTGCAAGACTCTTCAGCCGAAACATTCTCAAAACAATTGTTGGACATCGGATATAGAAATACTCCAATGGCAAAACAATAAAATAAGTACAAATCGATTGACAGAGTAATGAATGAAGAACAAGACGTCGATTATCCTACTGAATTTTTGAATTCAATGGAACCAGTCGGAATGCCACCAAATGTATTAACATTGAAGGCTTTATCACCTATAATGCTTTTTCGCAACTTAAACGCATTAAAATTATACAATTGAACAAAAATGTTCGCCAAATTTAATTGAGGCAAGATGATTTCCAACGACATACCATTTGAATTCAAGCGGTTCCAATTCCCGTTTCGTCTTGCCTTTGCTATAACCAGTAACAAAGCACAAGGCTAATCGTTGACTATTGCTGGCAAACATTTGGATTTATATATTTTTCGGGTGCAAAGTTAGGTCGGGGGAGTCCGAGCTTTAGGTTTGTCCGACACTGTATATTAAAATCGAGATCAAGATGAAATATAAAACAGATATTTTCTAAGGGTCAGCTACGCGGACTGGGTTCAGCCAGTCAAATATATATTGTGCACATATGTGAATAAATAACTTCAAAATTGTATATATTCTGAGCCCAAATTGAACTTATAATGTGAGTGCAAAAGGGGTCTAAAGGAATTAGCCTATTCATATAATGCTTTTTAATTATAACTAGGTGCTTCCAAGGTCAAAAATAGTTCTCCATTATTTCAAAACATTATTCAAAAAAGCAATTACATCACCATCCGAACCCGCTCGCAAGACTACTTACAGTAACTCAAGACAGATCAAGGCTGCGTAGAGCTGATTTACCACTTATCTAATATACAAAATATGATTCTCCACTGAGAGAACAATAATTGTTTAGTTATAAGATTTAATTACTTATTGTAAGGCCTAGATTTAAAGGCAGGAACAATATTATAATAAACGCAAGCAATATTTTCCAGCAAATTTAAAAATTTAATACTGAAAAAAAAAATAAAATTAAAAGTAGATTTTATATTTAAGTTGTACATAGATAATTTAATATTTCATATCTACCCAAATTTAAATACTAAGGATTCTGTAAACGACATGTACAAACAAAAAAATGTTTCCAGTAAATTCTGTGGCTTGTGGGTAAATTCGGTGATATCGGTCCATATTTCTTTAAAAATGATGCCGGTGCAAACGTAACCGTCAATGGCGACCGAAATTGAAGCTCGTGATCTCGGCGACATTTGGTTTCAGCAAGACGGCGCCAGTTCCCACACATCGCATCAATCAATGGATTTATTGCGCGAACATTTCAGTGAGCACATACTTTCACATTTTTGGCCGGTCGATTGGCCACCAAGATCGTGTGATATCACACCGTTAGACTTTTTCCTATGTGTAAAGTCTAAAGTTTATGCGGACAAACTCGCTTCGATTCAGGCCTTGGAGGAAAACCTCACGCGTGTTATTCGCCAGTTACCAGTCGAAATGCTCGAATGAGTCATCGAAAATTGGACTCAACGGATGGACCATCTGCGACGTAGCAACGGCCAATATTTGATAGACATAATCTTAAAAACATAATTGCCAAAGAATGTTCTTTCAAATGATAATAAACATTCCCCATTAAATTTGAATTTTCTGTTTTTTTTTTTTTTTTAAAATTAGGGAACCCATGCCCCTTCACCATAAGTGACAAGTGAATAAGGAATATGTTTGTAATATCCGCATTTTTAATTTGGGAACCCATAAAGTATATGGCTCATTTGCTGCTACTTAAAAAAAATCTAATTTTTCAGGAGACGCATTTTTAGTTTTATATTTATACCCTACACCACCATAGTGGTGTAGGGTATAAACGAAATATGAGTGATCACAGATTGAGCTTATTTTGGCTTAAATCGCAGTATTTACAAAGTTATTAACGATTTAAGATATTTGAGTTTTTTATATTAAAAATCGATTTTTGGTATGAAATATGAGTGATCACAGATTGAGCTTATTTTGGCTTAAATCGCAGTATTTACAAAGTTATTAACGATTTAAGATATTTGAGTTTTTTATATTAATAATCGATTTTTGGTGTGAAATATGAGTGATCACAGATTGAGCTTATTTTGGCTTTACAAAGTTATCAATGATTTAAGATATTTGAGTTTTTTATATAAAAAAAACAATTTTTGGTATGAAATATGAGTGATCACAGATTGAGCTTATTTTGGCTTAAATCGCAGTATTTACAAAGTTATTAACGATTTAAGATATTTGAGTTTTTTATATTAAAAATCGATTTTTGGTATGAAATATGAGTGATCACAGATTGACTATGTTTCGGCTTAAATCGCAGTATTTATAAAGTTATTAACGATTTAAGATATTTGAGTTTTTTATATTAAAAATCGATTTTTGGTATGAAATATGAGTGATCACAGATTGAGTATGTTTCGGCTTAAATCGCAGTATTTATAAAGTTATTAACGATTTAAGATATTTGAGTTTTTTATATTAATAATCTATTTTTGGTGCGAAATATGAGGGATCACAGATTGAGCTTATTTTGGCTTAAATCGCAGTATTTACAAAGTTATTAACGATTTAAGATATTTGAGTTTTTTATATTAAAAATCGATTTTTGGTATGAAATATGAATGATCACAGACTGAGCTTATTTTGCCTTTACAAAGTTATCAGTGATTTAAGATATTTGAGTTTTTTATATTAAAAATCGATTTTTGGTATGAAATATGAGTGATCACAGATTGAGCTTATTTTGGCTTAAATCGCAGTATTTACAAAGTTATTAACGATTTAAGATATTTGAGTTCTTTATATAAAAAAATCGATTTTTGGTATGAAATATGAGTGATCACAGATTGAGCTTATTTTGGCTTAAATCGCAGTATTTACAAAGTTATTAACGATTTAAGATATTTGAGTTTTTTATATTAAAAATCGATTTTTGGTATGAAATATGAGTGATCACAGATTGAGCTTATTTTGGCTTAAATCGCAGTGTTTACAAAGTTATAAACGATTTTAGATATTTGAGTTCTTTATATAAAAAAATCGATTTTTGGTATGAAATATGAGTGATCACAGATTGAGCTTATTTTGGCTTAAATCGCAGTATTTACAAAGTTATTAACGATTTAAGATATTTGAGTTTTTTATATAAAAAAATCGATTTTTGGTATGAAATATGAGTGATCACAGATTGAGCTTGTTTCGGCTTAAGTCGCAGTATTTATAAAGTTATTAACGATTTAAGATATTTGAGTTTTTTATATTAATAATCGATTTTTGCTGTGAAATATGAGTGATCACAGATTGAGCTTATTTTGGCTTTACAAAGTTATCAATGATTTAAGATATTTGAGTTTTTTATACTAAAAATCGATTTTTGGTATGAAATATGAGTGATCACAGATTTAGCTTATTTTGGCTTAAATCGCAGTATTTACAGAGTTATTAACGATTTAAGATATTTGTGTTTTTTATATTAAAAATCGATTTTTGGTATGAAATATGAGTGATCACAGATCGAAATTATTTTGGCTTAAATCGCAGTGTTTACAAAGTTATAAACGATTTTAGATATTTGAGTTCTTTATATAAAAAAATCGATTTTTGGTATGAAATATGAGTGATCAGAGATTGAGCTTATTTTGGCTTAAATCGCAGTATTTACAAAGTTATTAACGATTTAAGATATTTGAGTTTTTTATATTAAAAATCGATTTTTGGTGTGAAATATGAGTGATCACAGATTGAGCTTATTTTGGCTTAAATCGCAGTGTTTACAAAGTTATTAACGATTTGAGATATTTGAGTTTTTTATATTAAAAATCGATTTTTGGTATGAAATATGAGTGATCATAGATTGAGCTTATTTTGGCTTAAATCGCAGTATTTACAAAGTTATTAACGATTTAAGATATTTGAGTTTTTTATATTAAAAATCGATTTTTGGTATGAAATATGAGTGATCACAGATTGAGCTTATTTTGGCTTTACAAAGATATCAGTGATTTAAGATATTTTAGTTTTTTATATAAAAAAAACGATTTTTGGTATGAAATATGAGTGATCACAGATTGAGCTTATTTTGGCTTAAATCGCAGTGTTTACAAAGTTATAAACGATTTTAGATATTTGAGTTCTTTATATAAAAAAATAGATTTTTGGTATGAAGTATGAGTGATCACAGATTGAGCTTATTTTGGCTTAAATCGCAGTATTTACAAAGTAATTAATTTTTTAAGATATTTGAGTATTTTATATAAAAAATCGATTTTTGGTATGAAATATGAGTGATCACAGATTGAGCTTATTTTGGCTTAAATCGCAGTATTTACAAAGTTATAAACGATTTAAGATATTTGAGTTTTTTATTTGAGTTTTTTATATAAAAATCGATTTTTGGTATGAAATATGAGTGATCACAGATTGAGCTTATTTTGGCTTAAATCGCAGTGTTTACAAAGTTATAAACGATTTTAGATATTTGAGTTCTTTATATAAAAAAATAGATTTTTGGTATGAAGTATGAGTGATCACAGATTGAGCTTATTTTGGCTTAAATCGCAGTATTTACAAAGTAATTAATTTTTTAAGATATTTGAGTATTTTATATAAAAAATCGATTTTTGGTATGAAATATGAGTGATCACAGATTGAGCTTATTTTGGCTTAAATCGCAGTATTTACAAAGTTATAAACGATTTAAGATATTTGAGTTTTTTATTTGAGTTTTTTATATAAAAATCGATTTTTGGTATGAAATATGAGTGATCACAGATTGAGCTTATTTTGGCTTAAATCGCAGTGTTTACAAAGTTATAAACGATTTTAGATATTTGAGTTCTTTATATAAAAAATCGATTTTTGGTATGAAATATGAGTGATCACAGATTGAGCTTATTTTGGCTTTACAAAGTTATCAGTGATTTAAGATATTTTAGTTTTTTATATAAAAAAAACGATTTTTGGTATGAAATATGAGTGATCACAGATTGAGCTTATTTTGGCTTAAATCGCAGTGTTTACAAAGTTATAAACGATTTTAAATATTTGAGTTCTTTATATAAAAAAATCGATTTTTGGTATGAAATATGAGTGATCACAGATTGAGCTTGTTTCGGCTTAAGTCGCAGTATTTATAAAGTTATTAACGATTTAAGATATTTGAGTTTTTTATATTAATAATCGATTTTTGGTGTGAAATATGAGTGATCACAGATTGAGCTAATTTTGGATTAAATCGCAGTATTTACAAAGTTATTAACGATTTAAGATATTTTAGTTTTTTATATAAAAAAATCGATTTTTGGTATGAAATATGAGAGATCACAGATTGAGCTTATTTTGGCTTAAATCGCAGTATTTACAAAGTTATTAACGATTTAAGATATTTGAGTTTTTTATATTAAAAATCGATTTTTGGTATGAAATATGAGTGATCACAGATTGAGCTTATTTTGGCTTAAATCGCAGTATTTACAAAGTTATTAACGATTTAAGATATTTGAGTTTTTTATATTAAAAATCGATTTTTGGTATGCAATATGAGTGATCACAGATTGAGCTTATTTTGGCTTTACAAAGTTATCAGTGATTTAAGATATTTGAGTTTTTTATATTAATAATCGATTTTTGGTGTGAAATATGAGTGATCACAGATTGAGCTAATTTTGGATTAAATCGCAGTATTTACAAAGTTATTAACGATTTAAGATATTTTAGTTTTTTATATAAAAAAATCGATTTTTGGTATGAAATATGAGAGATCACAGATTGAGCTTATTTTGGCTTAAATCGCAGTATTTACAAAGTTATTAACGATTTAAGATATTTGAGTTTTTTATATTAAAAATCGATTTTTGGTATGAAATATGAGTGATCACAGATTGAGCTTATTTTGGCTTAAATCGCAGTATTTACAAAGTTATTAACGATTTAAGATATTTGAGTTTTTTATATTAAAAATCGATTTTTGGTATGCAATATGAGTGATCACAGATTGAGCTTATTTTGGCTTAAATCGCAGTATTTACAAAGTTATTAACGATTTAAGATATTTGAGTTTTTTATAATAAAAATCGATTTTTGGTATGAAATATGAGTGATCACAGATTGAGCTTGTTTCGGCTTAAGTCGCAGTATTTATAAAGTTATTAACGATTTAAGATATTTGAGTTTTTTATATTAATAATCGATTTTTGGTGTGAAATATGAGTGATCACAGATTGAGCTTATTTTGGCTTAAATCGCAGTGTTTACAAAGTTATTAACGATTTAAGATATTTGAGTTTTTTATATTAAAAATCGATTTTTGGTATGAAATATGAGTGATCATAGATTGAGCTTATTTTGGCTTAAATCGCAGTATTTACAAAGTTATTAACGATTTAAGATATTTGAGTTTTTTATATTAAAAATCGATTTTTGGTATGAAATATGAGTGATCACAGATTGAGCTTATTTTGGCTTTACAAAGTTATCAGTGATTTAAGATATTTTAGTTTTTTATATAAAAAAATCGATTTTTGGTATGAAATATGAGTGATCACAGATTGAGCTTATTTTGGCTTAAATCGCAGTGTTTACAAAGTTATAAACGATTTTAGATATTTGAGTTCTTTATATAAAAAAATCGATTTTTGGTATGAAGTATGAGTGATCACAGATTGAGCTTATTTTGGCTTAAATCGCAGTATTTACAAAGTTATTAACGATTTAAGATATTTGAGTTTTTTATATTAAAAATCGATTTTTGGTATGAAATATGAGTGATCACAGATTGAGCTTGTTTCGGCTTAAGTCGCAGTATTTATAAAGTTATTAACGATTTAAGATATTTGAGTTTTTTATATTAATAATCGATTTTAGGTGTGAAATATGAGTGATCACAGATTGAGCTTATTTTGGCTTAAATCGCAGTATTTACAAAGTTATTAACGATTTAAGATATTTGAGTTTTTTATATTAAAAATCGAGTTTTGGTATGAAATATGAGTGATCACAGATTGAGCTTATTTTGGCTTTACAAAGTTATCAGTGATTTAAGATATTTTAGTTTTTTATATAAAAAAATCGTTTTTTGGTATGAAATATGAGTGATCACAGATTGAGCTTATTTTGGCTTAAATCGCAGTACTTACAAAGTTATTAACGATTTAAGATATTTGAGTTTTTTATATTAAAAATCAATTTTTGGTGTGAAATATGAGTGATCACAGATTGAGCTTATTTTGGCTTTACAAAGTTATCAGTGATTTAAGATATTTGAGTTTTTTATATAAAAAAAACAATTTTTGGTATGAAATATGAGTGATCACAGATTGAGCTTGTTTCGGCTTAAGTCGCAGTATTTACAAAGTTATTAACGATTTAAGATATTTGAGTTTTTTATATAAAAAAACCAATTTTTGGTATGAAATATGAGTGATCACAGATTGATTTTTTTTTGCTTAAATCGCAGAATCTACAAAGTTATTATCGATTAAGATATTTGAGTTTTTTTTTTTTAAATCGATTTTTGGTATGAAATATGAGTGATCACAGATTGAGCTTATTTTGGCTTAAATCGCAGTATTTACAAAGTTATAAACGATTTAAGATATTTGAGTTTTTTATTTGAGTTTTTTATATAAAAATCGATTTTTGGTATGAAATATGAGCGATTACAGATTGAGCTTATTTTGGCTTAAATCGCAGTATTTACAAAGTTGTAAAAAATTTAAGATATTTGAGTTTTTTATATAAAAAATCGATTTTTGGGATGAAATATGAGTGATCACAGATTGAGCTTATTTTGGCTTAAATCGCAGTATTTACAAAGTTATAAACAATTTAAGATATATGAGTTTTTTATATAAAAATCGATTTTTGGTATGAAATATGAGTGATCACAGATTGAGCTTATTTTGGCTTAAATCGTAGTATTTACAAAGTTATTAACGATTTAAGATATTTGAGTTTTTTATACTAAAAATCGATTTTTGGTGTGAAATATGAGTGATCACAGATTGAACTTATTTGGCTTAAATCGCAGTATTTACAAAGTTATTAACGATTTAAGATATTTGAGTTTTTTATATTAAAAATCGATTTTTGGTATGAAATATGAGTGATCACAGATTGAGCTTATTTGGGCTTAAAACGCAGTATTTACAAAGTTATTAACGATTTAAGATATTTGAGTTTTTTATATTAATAATCGATTTTGGTATGAAATATGAGTGATCACAGATTGAGCTTATTTTGGCTTAAATCGCAGTATTTACAAAGTTATTAACGATGTAAGATATTTGAGTTTTTTTTTTTAAATCGATTTTTGGTATGAAATATGAGTGATCACAGATTGAGCTTGTTTCGGCTTAAGTCGCAGTATTTATAAAGTTATTAACGATTTAAGATATTTGAGTTTTTTATATTAATAATCGATTTTTGGTGTGAAATATGAGTGATCACAGATTGAGCTTATTTTGGCTTAAATCGCAGTATTTACAAAGTTATAAACAATTTAAGATATATGAGTTTTTTATATAAAAATCGATTTTTGGTATGAAATATGAGTGATCACAGATTGAGCTTATTTTGGCTTAAATCGCAGTATTTACAAAGTTATTAACGATTTAAGATATTTGAGTTTTTTATACTAAAAATCGATTTTTGGTATGAAATATGAGTGATCGCACTATGTTTTCATGATTACCAACCACTTTTGTCCTGAATTTATTTATATAGACACCAGTGACATATAGTATCAACAAGACGGCGCTACGTGTCACATAATTCATGCCACTTTGGACATTCTGCAAGAGCGATTTGAGAGCATGGCTATCTCATATTGGGGTGATGTGAACTGTTTCGCAGGTCTATGCGAATAAGCCACACAGCCGCCCTCGAAATCTATACAACCCATGTCATTGGTAAACTTCAGCCTGGTTTATGAGCCAAAGTCATTGAGAAAGGTTTAAGAGGACTTCTTTGTCATCTAAATATTAAATACGAAAAACTTCAGCAAAATCGCATAACATTTTAATTGAAATTTGGAGTTTTAAATCAAAGTAGCAATTCTTTAAACGATATTTTGCAATATTTTTAGTAGGATTTCATTCTTAAACCGTACTATATCAAATATATCACCCCATTTATTAAATTAAATTTATTTTATTTTACTCCTTTTAAAATTTTTAAATTTAACAGCAAGTCCTTGCCATAAACTATTTATCATTTCTTATGAGTTTTAAAAATGTTTTTTATTTCCAATTACTAAACGCTTTATGTTCTTATTTAAAGAAAATTAATTTACTGTTCATAGTTTTTATCTATTTTTCAATTTAAATGTAATACATACTTTTTTCGTTCTTAAATAACTTTCTTCCATTGCAAGTATGCTCATTTATTATAGAAAATCTACACAAAATATTAGTTGGCAAGTAGTTTTTTTTTGTTTCGTTTGAATTATTTTCCATATAATTAGATATTTGATTTCCATTTGTAGCTCTTAAACACTCTTTAATTGAATTCTGTTTAATACACTCAGAAAATAAATATACATAAACGTTGGATAGTTATACATCAGTTCATTATATTGGAATTTTCTTTATTTTCGGTGCTCACAAGAAGTAAAATTTGTCTCCGTTATCTGAAATCCAAACAGATTTGAGTTCGTATGAGTGTAATGTCGACGTCGGATTCCTATTTAATGCTACGCATACTTAAAAATCAATGTTATTGTGAGTATGAGTACGTCAGAAAAGTTTAATTTCCATGATGGCTACTCACTTATGCTTATAATTTTATAAGTGCGTATGAATAGCAAACAAGTGATTCCTTGCAGATCTCTGGTACGGGTTCTAATTGACTTCAAATAGTAATTTAAAAAGAAATCTCATAGACAGTCCAACAACCGATTGCTTGTACACAAACCATCCTCTGACAACTCTCCAATAAATTACCTCTGGTGGGTAGAATAACTAATTCTTAAAGTGCAGTACAAAATAAACGTTTAAAATCACTGCACTCCAGGTTACTTAGATACACTAAAGTGACAATTGACTTCATGACATATAAGTATACTTAAGTAAAGATAAAACAAACTGTATGAGAATTACATCAACACAATTTATATAGAACCAGTTTCTATGAATTACTCACAAAAAAGTGCAGTACAAAATAAACGTTTAAAGTGATCTGGAGTTTACTTAGAGACATTTATGTGACAACTGACTTCACGCTAGATTACCTGGGATATACAAAGTAACCGATTGACTTCTCTCTGCACAAAAGAATTATAAATTGGAATTAGTCAAGAGATCAGACAGTAGTGACAAATACTGTCTATAAGGCATACATTGACTACTACGTGGTTCCAACAGGACGGTGCAACGGCACACACTGCACGTGCCACAACCGATATGCTGAAGGATGCATTTCCCGGGTGCCTAATCTCCCGTTTTGGCGATTTGCACTGGCTAGCAAGATCGCCTGATTTGACCGCTCCAGACTTCTTAAAAGACCAAATAAAAATAATCCACAAGAAGAATCAAAGTTTTTAATTTTTTTTTAATTACAGCCAAAAAACATCGGAAGTTTACTTTTGCGCCACCTTATATTACGGTAAATAACGGCACAGCGGCCTCTTTTATAAAAAACCCAAAATTTTTGGATTTTATTTTGATTCGTTTTAGTCTTCGAAGAAAAAAGGTCCGATGACTCCTCCAGCGAAAACAGCACACCATACAGTGACTTTGAGCGGGTGTAAATCTTGTACCAAAATTCGCTGTAAAGACCGTCGACTGATACATCCTCGGCTACAGCAGCAATATTCTCTGCAGAACGGCTACTCCGGGGTCTGCCACGCCTGGCAACATCTCGTGTTGTGCCAGTCTCTTCAAGGCGAGCGGCTAAACGTCGCAGTGTTTCGTCAGTAGGCGTTGGACGGCCAGGAAATCTGCGACGAAATTCACGTTGTGCCAAAGTCACCGACCGATTATTGGTCAAATAAATAGTCAGCAATATTCTTAAAAATTGGTCAAATTAAGATGGGGCTGAGGGGGCCAGTTTTTATTTTACAGCCATTTACATTAAGTTTTCTTTCAGAAACTAGACAGAAAATTTTATTTTTCTATGAGAGAAATAATATTAAGACCTTTGTGAGAAAAAAACTTAAAAAATTTGCCCTATTTTTGATGTTCTGAATTTGTATCCGTGTAACTTTTTATAGGGACTGTCATTTTATCAAAAATACACAGATATTTTTAAAAAAATTTCGGACCCCAGATAGGTAGATCCATCACATTAAAAATCTCCCAAAAAATTCGGGAAAATGTTTTACATAAAATTTGTCTATATAAAGAATATTTTTTGTAGATATTTTCAAAAGTTTCATGACATCCGGTTAAAAACTGAATTTTTAGTGATTTTTTTTAATTTTGTAGGCCCGAGGTGTGGAACTTTTGTTGGTCGTCCACTAGCCCCCATGCCAACTATGTGCCCATTTAAATACAAATCAACTCAGATATACCTTCATGAGCTTCCGAATTATATCCAAAATAAAAAGTTTCTGAACCACTGTGCAGCAGTAAAATTCTAATACCTACCACATACTTTGGAACTTTCTATGACTTTGTGTTTGAAGTTATATTTCATAATTCTATTAAAATTTTTAAACTGAGTGTCACTGTTAGAATAGCTTAAAATTACTTTAAATATTGCTAACATTATCAATGAAAACATTTCGAATCTTCAAAATCTATTAACATATTGTCACGAAATTGCATTATCAATTTGAATTTAAAAGTCTGTAACGGCTGCTTGCAAAATCCATCAGTATAAACTTCTACTTATCAACAATGTTGATAAAGCGCTGTTATAAACATTGTTTGTTTTAGTTTAGTTTGAAAGGGGTGTGCACTGCCACTCGGAGACCATGAGGTCCATAGTGATTTCCTTCAGAACTCGTATAAAGAAAAATCGTATTTCCTTCCTATTTTGTTTAAATCAGCACTGCCCCACTGACTGTAATGAGCACTGGCATCAGATTCCAAAACCAGAATAGCGCCTTTCCTTTTTGTATACTACGTCAGCTCTGCTGCCTCATACGGCATATACACCGAGGCCAATGGCCTCTCACCGCTTTTTGTCCTCTGTGGACGAAATATACAACGTGTATCCCGTTACCCCCAATTCGCAAAACTTATTTTGATTAATCCAATGGTCTTGTATCAGGGCCAACTGCGGTTTTTAAAAATTCAAAAGAATTTTTATTGCCACAGTTGACAATCTTGACTCCATTAGCCCAGTCAGTACCTTTGATCGGCTGCCATTGATCGGTAATAATTTTCCCCTACGGATCATTACAATGGATGGCAGCTGCCTAAAGATGGTTCGGAACCTATAAATCCGTTTCCTGTAATTTTACCCACTCGGGAACCCTTAAGGGAAACAGCCGGAAGGTTTCTTACTCCCTTCACCACTGACGAGTTTGTAGGTGATTTCCTACTACTACCCGCAGCTCTAACCGAAGCCCTGAGCTGAACATTGTTTGTAAGTATGACAACATAAAGCAGCTTTAAAAACTCTTGGTTATCATAGTGGAAATACAACACCCCAGTTTTTTCTGTTAGATTATTTATGAGACTTCTAGAAGATGGCGCGATGTATATGTAAATAGTAGTAGCGAGTATCAGAGCAGTCATTATATCGTAGGCTCTGTTAGAATTAAATCAACTGTATTATCAGTGTATTTTTGTAAATTATAAAGTATGTTTGTAAAGTGTGTGTATTAAAAGAGAGTGATAATTTAAGTTATTGTGCAAATTTAAATAAATAAAGAGTTGCTACAATTTTTAAACTACATATAGCTATTATTTGCAATTAAAAATATAAAATAAACCATTATTTTTAAAAGGTAAAAACGTAACAATATTAAAAAAGTATTCGAATCTCATCGATTTAAATCTAAATTACTTGCCATGTTAACTTACAATTTTCTATGAGTGTTGATATGATTTTACGTCCGTTTTGTTAATACAATTTTCCATTGACACAATTTGCTGCTCACCCTTACTTATTTTTTCTATGCAGCTTTTGCATTCAATTTCTATTTTTAATTCGTATAATTTTGTTTTAGTTATTTTTTTTTTTTTTTTGCGCAAAATCAAATATGTACTCAATTATAGATAAAATGTTTAATGTTTCCAACTGTTAATATTAGTTTACCAACGATCGTTTTTGCTTAATCTGAAATATATTTCATATTATTCATGATTTTTGTTTTTGTCCTTCCAGCTTTAGCATTGATGTTGCATTAAACATTTTGTATCCGCTTTAAATGTTGTACGTATGTATGTAGGTATGTATATCTGAATGTATGTAAAGTAAAGCGTAATTTCAATTGCAAGTTTAGTTTAGTTTCTGTCTGTTTTATTTTAACTATTTTTTCTATTTATTAATTTTTTCCGTTTTATTTTATGGAGAAAGAGTAAAAGGCGTGTTCTTTTTTTATACCCTCCACCACCACAAGTGGTGAAAGAGGGTATATATACGTTTGTCATTCCGTGTGTAACATTGAGAAATATTCATCTGAGACCCAACAAAGTATATATATTATGGATCCTTATGAAATTCTAAGTCGATTGAGCAATGTCCGTCTGTCTGTCCGTCTGTCCGTCTGTCCGTCTGTCTGTCTGTCTGTGTAAAACACTCTCACGCCCAAAATACATAAGCAAAATTAATGAAATGTATACCAAAATGTTTATAATTTTTCTAAGCAGTTTGGTATTGAAAATCAGCAAAATCGAATTGGTAGAACCAGGGTTATGGATTAAAATGTAAGACAACCTCCAAAAATGTAGATCATTTTCACATGTTTTTTTATGATTTTTGGTAAATCCATTGCAGAGAATACCATGAAATTTTGCACACATTATTTATATGATAAAAGGACAAATTCTGTTGAAAATGGATAGAATCAGTCCATAGTTTCTCGTAGCCCCCATACAAATTTCTTCCCGAAATATGGTGCTATGGTATATAAATGCCCATAGAATTGCAGTATCCATACAAAATTCAGCACAACTAAGTTTCGTGAAAACAGAAATTGCGACACCAATTTTTTTTTGGATCGGGCACTATTTGACCACAGCCCCCATATTAAGTTTAATTCCGAAAATCATTTAAATACACTTAAATATCTTATATATATCGGTATCAGGTTGAAATTCAACTTGAATAATTCCCATGCACATGAAAATCGCTGTAGGGAATTTCATGAAGATCGGCCGATAATTGGTCATAGCTCCCATATAAGGATCACTTCTAAAAACCACATTAATTTTCATAAATATCTGAAAAATATCGTTATCGAATTAAAATTTAACACAGATCGGTACTATTAATTCACAAATGATACTACTAGATTATGTGAATATCGGTTCATATTTGACCATAGCTCCCATATAAGGTCCATTTCCGAAAATTACTTAAATACTAATAACTCTTTTATAAAAGCTTCTATCTAGTTTAAATTTCAAACAAACATTTCCATTATATACGAAAATCGATGTGTTGAATTTTGTGAAGATCGGCCGATAATTGGTCATAGCTCCCATATAAGGACCACTTCCGAAAAACACATTAACCTCTGTAATTATTTTAAATATATCGATATCGAAATAAAATTGTATACAGATCAATATATTGTATCCAAACATTATACTACTGGGTTTTATGAATATCGGTCCATATTTGACCATAGCACCCATATTAGCTCCATTTTCGATAATCACAATAATACCCATAAAACTCTTGTAAATAATGTTATGGACAAAACTATCAAACAAAATAGGCCTCAAATACATAGAAATCGCTTTAAAATATTTAATTATATCTTCCAAATAAGTCGCACATCCGAAAAATACATTAACGCATATATACACTCATATCGGTAAAAAATGTAACAGATATAAGTTTCAAGTTGATTTGGTGACTATGGGTTCTTGATTATATATAGAAGGCTCACATCCGGAAAATTCATTAGAACAGAACAAAAATATACTTTTGAAGTTTTACTAAATATATTTGTACTTTTTTTATACTCTTTTAATTCACTTGTGGTGAATAATAAAAATGTTGAGCCAATCGGTAATGTTAACCAATTATTAAGTATATAAATTGTTAAATAGTACATTGTATTCCTATTATAAAAGTATAGACTCTGTTGGAAACGGTAGGAATATGTAGTTATTTCAATTATAAATTGCTGAAAAAGATAACATTTTTATACATTTGAAATAAAATATCTTCTGCGTAAACTAGTTTTTCTAACAATATATAAAATACTACTATACAACTATGTTTTAAATAAACTTTTATTTTGTTTAAAAAAAAGTGTTATTGTTGAAGAAAGTACATAATTTGTATATAGTCCAAAATGTGTATTATATCATGATTCATATATAATCCATAAAGTGGCTTAAAAAGAAATTCGGTTATAGTCCTGATTCGCTCATAGTCCACAAAAATTGTGCAACTGTATTTGTAGACTATAAGCGAAAACTACTGTATTACATTACCATTCTACCATTCTTCATAATCGGAGCTAAGTCCCAATAACAAACACTGAATATTAATATTAGAGTGTTTATACCAATGTAATTTCTATAATTTTCATCTAATTTAGGTGGAGGGTATTTAAGATTCGGCATAGCCGAATATAGCACTCTAACTTGTTTTATTTTGCAATTTGTACATTTATAACTTGTTACTGCTGTAGTTGCTGTAGTTTGTTAGAAATTAAACTCGAGCCATGACCATTTGTTTCTTTTTATTCCATTTAGTCATTCTTTTTAATTTCAATATTTTTTTTTTTTTCTATTTCATTCTCTGGTTGTTCTTGTTTTTGCTGTTGTGATGGCATAATTGCATTTCGTGGACAATTAATTTCTTTTCTATTGCCCATTTTGTTGTAATTAAATTGCAAATTACTTCCTTTCTTTGCTCTCTTTGGCACTGTTAGTTTCTTTTTTTCTTTTTTTTTGTTCTATTTACAATCTTAATAATTTTTCCTTGAACATATTTTGTTGCTGCTGAATAATAAGAAACTGATTAAAGTTTGAAATAAATTTTGTTAAGAGTCTTAACTCTGTGTGTGTGGATGTTTCTAATTCATTTGAAATCCTCCACTTTTGGGTTTTTAATTACAGATAAGCATTACATATTTTGTGTTGGTGAGCATAAAATGTGTGTTCAACATCAGGATACCATAAAATGTGTTTTACTTTTTAAAAATTTTATGCTTCACTACTATTCTAACTACCTTTAAAACTATTAAAAATTGCAATTCATAATACACAGTGTAAAAATAATATATGTTGAAAAGAAGAGCAGCTCACGTGGGTCCAGGCAAATGATTGCTTTGTGTTACTTGAAAGTATTAAGATAGAAATGAAAAGAGAAAGGGACAGTCAGATGTGATGAAGAGATCGAAAAGTGAAGTCGAAGAAGCTCAGAAATACTAGTAAGGGAACGATGTCTCAGAAATCTTAAGCGTAGATCTCCTAATGCCGGACAATGACAAAGAAGGTGTGAAAAAGGGTATCATCCTCCACCGCATTTTGACAACTTCTACAGAAGTCATTGTAGGACAATTCTGCGCAATTTTTGTGTTTGTAGATGTTAGAGGTAAGGTCGGGTTAAGGAGACTTTTTTTTCAAATTTGAGTACAGACTTGCTTGAACACGGCAAGTTGGTTTGTTTTTTTCGTTCATGTTTTTGAAAATGAAAATTGTCTAGTGGGAAAGGCTGTTTTTAATACAGGTGATGAACTTTGAAATAAAATAGAAAAAAACGTTTTTAATATCCATCTAATTGGCTTTAGTAATTCGATAATTTTATGGCATTAATGTTTTAATATGATTTAAGGCATGTGGATGCCGCAGCTAGCGCGTACATGGCGTAATCTGGAGGTCCAATTTACATACACCATTCATTGTCGGAACACCATTACATCCAGAAAACCACAAAGCTTGGTGCGCTTTATGGGCAGGTGGAATCAATGTTCCATATGTCTTTACAGTAAACGGTGAGCGGTATAGAGACATGGTTACTAACGTTTTCGTTCTTAAATTGGAAGGCATTAATATTGAAAACATATGGTTTCAGCAAGATAGTGCCACATGTTACACAGCGCGCGATACAACCAATTTACTGAGAAAAACATTTGGCGAACGAATAATTTTAAGAAACGTACCTCTTAACTGGCCATTTCGTTTATGTGATTTGACGTCATTTGATTACTTTCTCTAGGAGCATGTTATGTACCAGATCTGAGCAGATAAATCAGAAACGATAGAGCAATTGAAAGCAAAAACTCGATGCTTTATTGACGAAATACAATAATAAAGCTAATTGGATTGATATTAAAAACATCTTTATCTGTTTTATTTCAATTTAAAGTTCTTCACCACTAGAAAATAAATCACTCTTACAAATGGTTTCAACTATTTCGCAATTGAATCAAGTATTCATGCGTTAAAAAACAAAATTTTCAAAAATTTTCTACAAAATTTTGATAAATATGATAATTGATTATATACTTAATTTTCGTTGTTGGTTAAACTTTAATAAGAGATTCATTGAAATTACAATTTTCATATTTGATTCAAATACGAAATAATTTAAACCAATTGAATATGTAATGAATATTTGAATTGAAACTGTTTAGGAAACAGTCTTATCTGTGTTCGAGAAAAATCATACTAAACCATGAAACACGTTTTCAACAACAGTTTGATGGCATTGCTTATTGTCAAATTTGTAATATTTGAGGCAAGTGCATCAACAACCTGCCATTCTCTGGTGCGGATTTTCGGTTCATTGGAACATACTTCTCACACAAAATACAGGGTGGCTGATGAAAGCCGCTACCAAAAAGAAACTGAATTGTCTTATCGTCTCCAAAGAGACCCATTTCGATCTAAATGGCAACATAAGTAAACAAAATTGTAGCATATGGCGTGGTTCTATCCCAGAAATACTGAATAAGAGGGAATTGCGTCTAATTCGCACCATAGTGCGCTGTATTGTCGGGCATACCTGTTTGTACAAAACAAGCAAAGCATTACAGTTACTGGAGACCGTTACTTGATCATGCTAAAATAATTTTCTATCCGGAACTACGCCGAAAGATATTTCCTTTCAACAATGTGTGGTTTCAGCCAGATGGTGCAACTGCACACATAACTCAGCCGGATATGGTCAAACTACGTAGAAACTGAACAATTTTTTGCTAAGATGCCGCAATTATCTTTAATCAATTGGCTTTCAAATGAAAAAAGAGTACATTAAAAAACGAAGTTATTTCAGTTTCTTAATATAGCAAAATTCAGCAGTCATTCTGTTTTATTCGAAATTTTACGGTTTCATGTCTGGCCGCATATTCTGGGCATTTTTCGGCCAATGATCGCTTGGAACCTGTACCTTTGCGTTTAGTACAGGTTCCCTGTGATAGTCTGATCAGATTTCAGATTTGACGCCACCAAATACAGAGAATTACCTTAGTGCCATTGATATTTGTCTTTGGTGTCGATTCAGCTGGTTGGCCGGGCTTCACATACTTTCTCCTACGCTTTGGGGTTTCGAAATGGTTCCATTTTTCGTTCCCAGTAATGGTTCTTTGCAAAAATCATTTTCTTTTATAGCGTTCACGCAACATTTCGGACATGCAAAAGGTCTCTGGTATGGTACCCAATTTCCTTGATCTTGGATGAATCCTACTGCATGCAAACATTTTGAAATTGTTGCTTGAGTAGCTTCCAATGATTTTGCATGATCTTCTTGTGTTTTACAACAATCTTCATGGAGTAATGCCTCCAATTCTTGGACTTAAAATTATTTGGCTGGCCACTTCTGATCGGCATAAATCATCTCTCGCACGTTGAAACCGATGAAATACATTCACTATAAATTTTGGTGAGCAATCAGTGTGCTTTGGCGGCACTTTTTTTCAAATTAAAGAAGTAAAGCACAACTTTACGCACATGACGCTTTGTTAGCACAATATTCGAAATTTTCGATGCCAAAAAAACTTTGTTGTTTACATTATAATGTTCAATAAGTAAGCGAGAATAAATGACAGATATATACTCTTCAAAATTACATATAATTTTGCGATTGGCCCTTAATATCAGTTCTGTTTTGACATTTGTGTAGTAAACACATGCGGGTACGTAAATAAGCAAAATTTACGCTTCTGGGGCACTGAAAATCCACGTGTAACCCACGAAGAGCCATTACACCCGCTCAAAGTATGGTGTGCTGTTTTCGCTGGAGGAGTCATCGGACCTTTATTCTTCGAAGACGTTGCGGGCCAAACGGTTACTGTGAATGGTGAGCGCTACAGAGCAATGATCAATGAGTTTTTTTACTTTACTTTTGCGCCACCTTGTATTTCGATGACTTACAAACGGAATGACAAATTCAATATACTCCCCTTTTTTTGGTGGAGCAACATAAGTTTGTTCAGTTTAGTTTCATCAGAAGATAGCGCAAATCGAACATTGAATTGGTATGGCAAACGGCGTGTCCTGCTTATTATTTGTTAGTCCATCAACCACTATATCAGACAGACTTATACTTATGAAATAATTATATTTAAAGAAAACTCTTTATCAATTTTTCTGTGTAACAATGAACCTGATTGACAAAAAGCATACAGAACGCTGAATTAGAGGGTTATTTTTGCAACATTTTTTGAACAAACGTATACAATGGTAAACATGTAAGAAAGAATAGTAGGTCATAATAAGTTTTTTTTTTAATTTATGTAGGAACGAGACAGAATAAAGTGTTTGACAGGGGAAAGGGACAGGACAATCTGTTAGGTTGACATGACAGCGACAATCGATTGGTTAATGGGTTGGGTTTGATACGAATGGAGACAGGACGGAATAGGAACACGAGTGTAGAATACGAACATTTTGGACAGTTATCATTCAGTTGTTATTCAGTTGTGGAGATCAGTCACTGAGTAAGAGTTACTTAGAGTGACAAGAGTAAATGTTCCTGATCGTATTAGAGTATTTTGAATTGTTGTTTATTAATATAAGTAACATGTAAATATAGTGTAAATAGAACAAATTTGAATTGGAAGAAGTGTTTTATTTAGATAGACAAGCAGCGTAAGCGAGAATTAATTATTAACCCCAAAGGGAAGTAGATTTCTACAATTGGAAGTTAAGCCAGAGAGATAGAGAAAGAATGTTAGTTTTCTACATTTGTGTATATGGGAGCTATGACTTATTATGGACCAATCGCCATAAATTTCTTATTGGTACTTATTGGTATTGAATTTTATTTGAATACTAACGTTTTTAAGAGATTTATGCTAGTTGATTTACGGAAGTGGGTCTTATATGGGCAATTCCATGTCATCGTACGTGACATTTGTACGCCTATAGAGTGGAATAGATTTTGTACAAATGAGAGTATCTGAAAAATAATCTGGTCTTTATGTTCCATTCAGAGGGTACTATATTTAAAAACAATTATAAGTCCTTTCGAAACATTGTTGTCCAAAGTATCGAGCAAAATAAGGATATATCGTACGTGACATAAAACGGAAGTAATTTTGAGGTACATGTAGAAATATTCGATAATTTGCGAATCGTGAGAGGCTTTCTTTTAATTTCTTACAATAAACCAAATATGTTTCCTTTACAATCCATCATATTTAAATAAAAATAATCTTTGGATGATTTTATAATAAATAAAACTTGATATCATACGTGACATACCGTACGTGACAGATTTTTCCCTCATAGTAAAACAATATATATTCAGTAAATATATGTATACAAAAAATAAAAAAATAAATAGAAAATATATATTAGGTTTCAATAAACAATTTGATAATATCAAAAAACCAATCAGAGTCAAATTCATTTCATACCACATGCTAATTGGGAACTTATTTTTCGCCACAATTTTAGCCTAAAACATACCAATTAAATTAAAAACTTAAATATAGTCACTTTAAACTATTATTTTTGCACTTAAAATGCTGTAATAAGCTCTAAATACTTTCACATAGTAACATTTTAGTGTTTTCTCCTATTGAAATCATCTTGAAAAAAAGTTTCAAGGGACTTTGTTTTTTCAGTCGTGGTAGTCATTCTCGTGGAATGATTTTGGCTTATATAAAACTTATTTGTGCTGGATTTGGTTTGTATATCTGTATAAATAAGGTATTTATGAGAACTTAACTATTTTCAGAATTTCAGAATGAACCGATTCTAAACAAATTCTATTGGCTTCGTCCTCTTGGGCAATTTTGTCGAATTATCTTTGAAACTGAGACCTGTAGTTTGATTACAAGGTTTACATGGACGGACCGTCGGACATCGCTCAATCGACTCAGTGATCCTGAGCAGATTGGTATACTTTAACGTGGGTGTTGATACAATATTTTTGAACGTTATAAAAAGTGGTAGAAGCAGGAATGACATAAAATTACTAGCGAATACCAGAATATCTTGGAAAAATTTTATAGAGGAACCATGCTCAACCGTAATCATAAACAAGAATTAATTGTCATAAAGATTTCTAACAAAATAAGAAAAATAAATGATGTTAGATATCATAAACTTTACCTTATAAAATACTAAAGTTATTGTGTGTTTTCTGAAATTCTATACAAATCAAAATCGATGTAAAAGCATAAATGATTTCTTTCATCAAAACTCAAAAGTAGAAAAACTTAAAATATGCATTTGCATTTAAGCTGTGGCTTTTGTTCGTATATATATTTTAACAACTTGTACTTATTTATTTGCCACTGAAGCTCTTCAAAAGGGTTAACAACACATTTATTTAGATCAAAGACCAAAACTTTATACATCTTTAGCTTTTTTCTTTTACTCCATGTATACTTGTAAATCTACTTTTAGTCTTTGGTATCATCCTTGCAGCAACACACTAACGTTTGTATAATAAATATGCTGTGGACATCCTTGAATATACAAAATTTTCGATAAATACTTTACGGTGTAGCTGGTCTTTTGGCAGCCTGTTTTTTAAGCTTTAAAATGTTGTTATTTTAAAGGATTTTCTACTTTGTTGACAAAGTAAGTGCTGTTGTCTTTTTAAGTTTATTTTTTTTTTTTTGCATAGATTTTTTCCATTTTCTGTAGCATCTACTTTTTAACGTTTACTTACTTTCACCTCCTGATGCTACAATTTATATGCAAACGATGTTGCTTCTTCTTCTGGCTACACAAGATGTCCTTCTTGCTTCACCATGTCTGTGTGTGTGTCTGTGAATATGTTGCTGGAAATCTTTTTTGGGGCCAAGCGAAACTTTTTTTTTTTTGAGTTCAGTTTTACACTCAAGTTAAATTATGCAAAAATGTTAAATGCATTTCAATGTTGTTTTAATTTTCTTTTAATATTGGATTTTTTATTTGTTTTTGTTTCTTTTAGTTCTTAAAATGTTTCGACTTGTCTTGAGTTGTGATGGAAATAAAGATGTCGTATCTGAGTCTCAGTTTTTTGTTTTTGTTTTTTGGCTTATTTCTTTGCTGTTTCTAGTGCTTGTTGAGTGTTGAAAAAAGCTGAAGAAATTATATTTAAATATGGTCTATTTAAATGCGATTTGAAAATCGCATTATGGCAGATGAGTGGTTAGTTGAGTAGTCTTATTTTGAAGGGGACTAAATTTTTATTTTAACTTTTTTGTTCTTGCATTCATTTTGTAATGGTTTGTTAATATGCTTTTAAGGACAATGCTACGTTTGTATATCATTAGGATGGCTCTGATATTGAACTTTATCGATTTTCGGTGATCCCAAGATCTATATATATACCCTGTCATCTAAAATGTTCAGAAAATATCAGCTAAATCAAATAACATTAAGAGGTTGCACATTTTTGTTGAAGCTTCGAGTTTTAGGACAGCAATATTTTTCAAAAAAATGTAAACAGTAACCCCCATATGCATAAAAATTTTTCAAATTTATAAAAGGTTTATAAAACAAAATTTCCATACAAAATTTGTTTTATAAAACTTTGATAAATTTAAAAATTTTTTATGCATATGGGAGTAAATGTTTAAACAAAATTTTTGATTACGATGGCTTCAATTGTTTTGTTGTAGTAGCACTAGTTTCAAAGATATCGTGACATTTAATATTTGGAAATTTATAAAATTTTGTTTAGTACCAAATTCTAATGGGTTACCGATGACAGAAAAGTTTTCTACTTATGCCCTTAATTTCAACAAATAGATATCTTCCATATGCTCCGGTGCTTCCATATCAATGGTGTAAATAAAATTTGATAATTTCAACTCAAAGTTATGAATTACCGAGAAGTATCATACACTACCGTGTTTGTTAGTTAAATTGTTAGGTAACCAAAAAATAAACAATATTTTTAAAAAAGGTTTCAAGTTGTTCAAAAAAAAAAAAAAAAACAGAAATGGAAAAGGAACTTCTGGATCTAAGACGCTTAAGATTTAATTTAAATAAATCTGAAAATGGCAGAAAGCACACATTCAGAAAAAGATCCGATCATTTTGAGACGTGGAGTTATTTGGAATTTTAGAAAAGATTTCGACTCTCAAAAACAAGTGCAAGAATGGTTTTGGATCAAATTAAATTAAAGCTAACACCTGCAGTAGAAAGGTCAAATGTATTTCGAGCTTCGTTACAACTTTTTTAGGAAAAATCTTTTTATATTAAAAAATCTTACATTTCACCAAGCTATAGGAATTCACCAAACTACAGCAAGAAGAATTATTAGGAAAGTTTCTGATGCAACAGAATCCTTGTATGATGTATATCTGAAACATCCTTCTACGCAGGAAGAAATTTTGAACACCCAAACAAAGTTTTATAAGGTTACCCAATTTCCAAGATGCGTTGGAGCATCGGACTGCACCCACGTTCAAATTATGTCTCCTGGTAAAACTCGATTTACCAATAATTACATTTCTGAAGAGTTCATAATATTTCAGGCTATTTTTCAATAAATGTTCAAGCTGTATGTGATGCTGATTTGTTATATACAGACATAGTAGCCCGCTGGTCCGGCTCAACTCATGACAGTAGAATATTTAATAACAGTAGGTTAAAGTTCATGATGGAATCTGAATCGCGTGTGAATCAACTTATACTTGGTGATGGAGGATATGCAGGATAGATGTATTGTACATCAACTTATCTTATGACACCTCTCGACAATCCTAGATCCGCAGACGAAAAATTATAAAACGTATCCCAGATTTGAACAAGAAATTTAATTGAAAGATGTTTTGGAATTTGGTAGCGCAGGTTTCCAATTCATTCTATGGGTTTAAAACTTAACATGTCAACAACACAAGATATTATTGTAGCAACATCGATTTTACATAATAGTATATGCCATAGAAATGTAGATAAACTTCCACCTTTTGAAACTGTTCAACAACAAACTGCTTATGAATTAAGTATGATAAGAATGTCACGGAACTATGAATTAGACCGCAATCATACAAACATTACAAAAATACACTTATAAATTATTTTGGGTATTTGTAAAATAAAGATGAATTAACGTATATCGTCGTTGCTTCGACAAAATCAGCTATGTGTTTTTCCTCGGTTTCTAGTAGAGCAAAAAAACCGTTTTGTGTAGTTACCTTATCAATTTTTTTTAAAAATCAAATGGTCTTTTTAATTAATGTTAACATTGTTTTAAGTATTTCGAAAAATAAAATTTGATTTATTGGACAGTGGGCAGCTATAGAAGAATTTGTCGAAAAATTACACGTTACTGATTGTGTAGGAGCATTTCTAATAATTATTTTTAAAATTTCTTTCACATAGCTGTTTTGTTTTTAGACATAATGAATATTTTAAATAAAACAGGACTTAAAATCTTAATGATAATTAATTTTGTCAAAAGAAAAAGGAGTTGTTTTAGTATTTAAGAAGCAAAACATTGAAAATATTAAAAAATAGTAAATAAAAAGCTAATGATTTAAATTATCATAAAATGCGAAGCAATCTTTATGAATTACTTTTTCAGTGATTGCAGACTTTTATATTTTGACTCTTCCATTTTAAGCTTTTAAGTGTACAATGGTTTTTCTTTACCTCCGCCATTTTGTTCCCTTCTTTTTGCGGTAAGATGTTCCAGTCATCTGAATGTCGGATGTTATACATAATTTTGTTTTCTTTGTATAAAATTCCTCAAATACTATTAACTGTTGCTTCTACAGAACTTTTCCTTGGCCTTATTGAATTAAAATTTCCCGAAATATTTTCGAAATCTTAAAAAAAAATGAAAATTCTAAATACTTTATGATATAAGGCTGTGATGGCCTTGCCTGATGCATGCGGCTTTTATATGTAATCCATTGGTGTATATATTGGAAATATCTTTCCAGTGTTGAATGATCGCTATCAACCTCCATCATTGTGTGTTCCTTTTCTAAAATTAACTGCTCAATTTCAATACCTGTTCTTGAATTGAGGTTTGCCAATGAGCTAGATAAAATCTTATTCCTATTTTGATAGGAACAGCCATCAGATATCAAAATCACTTTTTTGTATGTTAAACAGTATTCATTTATAAAATTTACGACACAACTTGTAATATTGTTAGCCGTAACCATAACTTCACCTTGGTGCCTTACATAGAGATGAACTTCCTTTATATTCTTAATATAAAACATGAAATTAAGCACCACGAGCTTCGATTATAATACTGTTCGGACACTTGCAACTTTGGGCATAGCAAAACACTTTGCATGTCCATTGTAACGACCATTATATCCGACGACATATTATTAATAGCTAACTGTTTGGCATCTTTTTTTACAATATGTAATTGATACTCTTCTTCATTTGTGTTTCCTTGCTAATATCTTACCATACATCGCATGGTACATGGTATAAAAATTTAAATCTTCCCTTTTTCTAGAACTTCGGCAAACTTTTTTCGCATTGCTGGAATTTTGTTAATATTTTTACACCAGTCAATATAAATCCTATGCATATTGCCTTTTGTCTTAAATTCAATTCAAACATTCAATTTGTCTTCCATATTCCTTCTACAATAATATGGGCAAAAATTAAGTTTAAAAATATCTACAAGTATTTTGTTATTACAAACTTTTTCTTATGTTAAATCAAACACAAATTTAGGAAATGTCGCGAAATATTTAGTTCATAGAACAAGTACGAATTTAATAGTTTTCAAAATACTAATTTTTAAAACCATCGACAGTTTTCTGACATAAAATATACGGAGTACTTGTTAAAACTTAAATGTCGTTAGAGCGGTTAAATGAATTTTTGCACATAGCTATTTTTGTAGAAACATTTTGTATACGGCTTACACATAGCTACTTTAGCTAACTTCTAAACCAATACAGATATCATGTGGTGGGTAGATGTTAATTACCAAGGGTTCAAAAGGTTGCAATAAAAAAAATTTCAACATTTTTCACATAACCGATAGTGTATCTCACACGTCATAATATCCAATACCACCGACTTTTGATATTATTATATTGCTCGTCATTCCAATTACCACGGTGAAGGGTATAATAATAAGTCCCAAAAAAATACTATATGCTTTAATGTGGAGTTTTTATTATTATTGTTAAAAAAGTAAAATATAATACTATTGTACTAAAAATACATTCAAATTTTTTTTAAGTAACATGAGTTTTAATTCTTGTTCATCTTTTTGAAGTTGCTTTATTTCCATGTCAATTTAAAATATATTATATTCTCTTTCATTCTTATCCCTGTAGAATTTAGTTTGCTCTATTAAAAGTGCCTTTCGATCATCCTTGAGATCTGAATATTGACTCATGAAGATTGTCATTATTACGCTTCCTCTTGCTAGTGGAGGGAAGGATTGGTGGTTCAATATTTTCTTCATCAGAATGAACTTCATTGCTAGACAATACTTTTTGGATTATTAACAGCTTCACTTGGACGATAGGATAGGTCATCATCAAGTAATATTTCTGAATTGTTTATCGATACTATAGAATAAACACATAGAACAGAAGGAGAGATGAAAAAATTACTCTCTTTTCACACATACAATAACAAAGTACATGCAATACATTCTCATGAATTAGGTTTTTGAGAACAGACTTAGGTTTTTGGCTCTCAGTTACCTATCTAGTTGTTGTCTATGATCTATATATTCACTAGATTCTTCATTCTGTGAAAAAAATAGCATAAAAAAATACACCCACAAAAACAAGTTAATTTTTAACTTACATTTAAAGTCATGCCTTTATCACCACCTCCACGATTTATTAATCCACATGATGACGCTTGTATTAAAGATAATAAAAGTTCTTCGTCAGAGGATATATTGCTTATTACTGCTGATCCGCCGCCTGTTTTGTAGATCTCTCTTTAGTTGTTTCCAATTTTCTTTCGCAACATTTTTTTTGAGGTCGTCATATTTTGTTCGTAAATTTGAGGGATACGAGCTGCATTAAATTTCTTCGCAACTTTTGCCCACACTTCAGTCTTTTTTTGGTTGCTTGCAGCATCCGTTGTTTCTACTTTCCAGGACAGTTTGATATTGACATACCTATTTTATCAAGGTTGTTCTTTCACCCTGAATCAAATTAGCACTTATTTTATTTTGTAGACATTTTAACGAATAATACAATATTTCTTTTAAATTAGTTTTAATTTAACAAAATTTAACTAAAATTGTTATTTTTATTTGTCATTCAAAATAACGTATGACATGCTACCATATTATTTTTTCATGTCTTAGGTAGAAACACGTAGGTAAAATAAACGTTGAGATTACCAACTCAATTTTACCGATTAGGTAAAGATATCTAATAGGTTCTTACACCAGCATCCATGGGTAAATAAAATACAATAATCATTTTTATTTGTCTTTTTTTCATAGTTTAATTTTTCTGAAAATATTGCTTCTGTGAACCAATACTGAATACTTCATATAAAAAACGCAAACTCGCTTTTGCTAAAATGTTCAGAATTCGGTTTTAAGATAACGGAGAATAATTTTAAACCTCGGGTGTATCGAAAATCCTAAAAGTACAAAATAAGCGCCACCATTATATGCAACCTTTAAACTTTTTTGCTTAAATTTTCTTCACTTGGTTGTTTTTAGCTATAAGAAATCATTCATCAGTTATTAAATCAGTGAGTGCGTAAAGTTCGGGAAAATATGTTATTAAAATTTTACTCATTGTCTAATTTGTATGCGCCAATGCTTTAAAAATATAATATTGGTTGTAACTTATATTTTATTTTTAAACATTTGTACAATATAAATTTACAAAGTATTGGCCATAGTAAGCTATGACATTTTCCCATCTTTCTGGCAACATATGGATTCGGAGCCACAAGAACTGCTGATATTTTGAGACTAGGAACCAAAAAAAAAAAAAAAACAATTTCGGATACTCTGCTCCATAGTAAAGCGTTTCGCAGAGAGAGCGTTCTGCATCGAGCAAAACAAATAATAATCGGACGGGTATGGTCTGGACTATAAAGCTGGTGAAGTAAAACTCCCCAACCACTTTATTCTAAATACGTTTTAACAGGTTTTGCAAAATGTGCCTGAAGCGTTGTCTTGTTGTAATGTTATGGTTGCATGTTTGGCCGCATATTCTGGACGTTTCGGTCAATGCTAGCTTTAACCGAATCTGTAGCGCTCGGTAGAGGTTCCCTTTAAGGGGGGAGCAGATTTAAGCAGGTCAGACTAAATACAGAGTATTACTTTAGGATCATGGATATTTGGCTTTGGTGTCGATTTGGCTGGTTAGCCGGGCTTCATATACGATCTCATGCTTCCAATTATCTAAATGGGTTCGTTTTTCATCGCAAGTAATCATTCATGTAAAATTGTGTTTCAAAGTGTCTCAGCTTCAATTCGATACCTAACTTCCCTGTTTTTGGATGAATCGTACTGCTCGAAAACATTTTGAAATTACTGCTTGGGTAGCTCCCAATGATTTTGCAAGCAATTGTTGAGTTTGACAACAATCTTCATGGAGTAATGACTCCAATTCTAGGTCTTCAAACTTTTTTGGCTGGCATGGGTGATTTTTGACTTCCGTGTCAAAATCAGCACTTCTCAACCGCACAAACCATCTCTCGCACATTGAAACCGATGAAACGCATTCACCACAAGCTTTAATAATTTTTTTTTTTTTTACACTATAATGATCAGTAACTAACTGAGAATAAATTACCGATATGCACCCTTCAAAGATACGCCATCTATTGTAAATCTCACATTTTTAAGTCATACACCCAATATTTTGGAAACAATTCGGTAGCTCATGAAAGAATAGAAATATCTTAAACAGATTTTAAACAGTCTAAAATATTTATGTTCCAAATTTTTTGTTACGATTTGTTCGAATTTACAATTTTTCTTCACAAAAAACCATCGTGAATCCAATTTCTTTGGTAAATATTATACTGAACATTTATCGTAAGCATTTTTTTCTTTAAATTTTTAATCCTCAAATCCTAATGTTTTATATATTAGGTTTCAGGAAACTCACATCCCTTGTCTTCTCTCGAAATTTATAAAATTTCTTGACTTTTTTCTAATCCAACTACGTACCTTTGTAAATACAACTCAACTTAAAATCCCCTTAGCTCTGACCGTGAAAATTTCGTGGAGATATCTCTAATCGTTTACAAGCTACCGAATAATTTCCAATATAAAATGTTTCTAAACCGCAAACCAAAAAAAATTCACATACGTATACTTAATATTTAATTCAAAATTAAATAACTGACATACGCCCCCTATTTTTATACTCTTTCTTTCACCTACAATTTATTCTCAACAACTCTTCTATTTTATTTATAAGATTTTATGAAATTTTAAACTTTTTAGCAAAAAGTGTTTTACATAAACTTAAAATATAATCTCTATATCCAGTAGACAGACACTTTCAGATTTAAACTGCAATGCACCTTCCACACACACCAACTACAACTCATTGAATATTAATATTTCAGAAAATCAAAAAAAGTAAATAAAAGAAAACAATTATTCTAGTCTAGAGAGCATTATTGAAAGTTGTTTTTTCCCTTTCTCTTCGGTGTGTTATTTTAGCAAAGTTAAAGAAGACATTATGACAGTTTGTATAGAAAACAGCACAGATAAGTTAGCAAAATCAGTTAAAAATTGTAAAAAAAAAAAATAAGAAAGATAGTAAGGTATCGACGTTGCCAGCAAAAATGTGCTGCATGACAGAGGTGTCCGGTTTATCTATGCTGTTTTAACTTTTTGCCAGCAAGTGTAACTGTCACTTGAATAATAGAAAGAGTAAAATGAAATTCATAGATTTACAATAATAATCAGTTGAGGAAATGGACTTGAAGTGTTAATGGTATGGTTCTTTTTTTTTTTTTTTCTTTCTTTGCACAAAATTAAATGAAATTTAAAATATATTTGTTATATATGTACATTTGAAAGGAGATTTAAAAATTGTATGAAAAGTTAATATTAATAAAACTAACTAAACTTTAAATCGCTTAATTAAATATTTTACAAAATACATATACATACTTTTTAAAAACTTTTAGATTTTTATCAATGTTTTTCTCGCATTGGAGTAACTAAAAACAAAGTGGAAATAAATACATTATAATCTTTCTGATTGAATCATTAATCGAAAATTAGGATCGTTTTAAATTTTGCCCCACTTTGGCACCTTGTGAGCCCAATATTCTATAAATTCCAAACTCCTACATAACTATACCTTAGGCTGGCCCTTATTTTGCACCTTTTCGGTGGTCTTATCTAAAAACAAGTAAAAATAAGCTATATTCGGTTGTGAATTTTTTTCAAAATTTTATTTATTTTGTAACTCAAGACACACAATTTTTGTGTTAAAAATTTATTTTGATATATATCCCACTCGAATCCCACTAAGAGACCAAAAAACTCCTAAACCTAAGCTTTCTTTTGAGCAAAAATAATAATAAAAGGGCCCATTTTGAAAAAAGTCAACTAAGCGACCAAATAGGTTTTCAAGTTAAATATCTAAGCTTTCTTTTGAGAAAAAAAGGTGCCATTTTGAAAAAAAAAAAGTCAAAAAAGTTTTTGATTTTGAAAAAAAAAAATTACAAAAATTTTTAATTTTTTTTTTCGAAAGATTGAAGAAATAGTTATCTAAACTATTTAGGACACATTTTGCTAAGAACAATAGGTAATAAGTTACATGGATAAAAAAACAACTGCTTGGTCAAAATGTCAAATTTTGACCCCCCCCCCCCTAACTCAGAAAGTTCTCAACCAAACTCGTTGAAAAATTGTGTCCGAATTACTATCCAATAGAACAATGGTGTAAATTTCATCCCAATCGGAAGACATCGATTTCAAAAGTTGGTTCACTTGACATGAAATGCCCCTTATATATACCCTTGCCACTTATGGTGAATGGTATAAAAAATCTAAATTTCAAGTTAATAGCACCATTGCATAGTAAATAAGTTGTTTTAATAACTGAATAAGTCTTGTGTACGAGCTTCTAAAATTTCACACTGTATCGCCATAGATGCATTTTGTCCTAATTTCAGGAACTTTTATCTAAGTATTACTTGCAATAACGAATTCTTTTAATTGTGCGTTGCTGCTTGTGTGTTTAACATCGTTAAGTTATACAGAAAAGTGAGATATTTTAGTATGTGTTTCTTATTTTCATTAAAAAACAAGTAAGAAAGTATGGTCGGTCAAGCCCCACCATATAATACCCTACACTATATAAATGAGCAAAAATATTTTTCTTTCCAAATTTCAATAATTTATATTCGTGAGCGATTTTCGGAAGGGGGCCTTATATGGGAGCTATGACAAATTATTGACCGATCATCAAGAAATTTGGTCATGTGATTTATGTATATATGAAAGTTATTTATGTTGCATTTTATATGTATACCAACATTTTTAGGAAATTTATGTTCGTTAAAGTGATTATCGGAAGCAGGCATTATATGGGAGCAATGACTAATTATGGATCGATCATCATAAAATTTGAAAATGATTCTAAATCGATCGGTATTCTTTAAGGTGAGTTTTAGACTAATATTTTTGGGTGTTACAAACATCTGCACAAATCCAAAAATTGGTTTTTTTATATAAAAAACTCAAATATCTTAAATCGTTAATAACTTTGTAAATACTGCGATTTAAGCCAAAATAAGCTCAATCTGTGATCGCCCATATTTCATACCAAAACTCGATTTTTTACATAAAAAACTCAAATATCTTAAATCGTTAATAACTTTGTAAATACTGCGATTTAAGCCAAAATAAGCTCAATCTGTGATCACTCATATTTCATACCAAAAATCGATTTTTAATATAAAAAACTCAAATATCTTAAATCGTTAATAACTTTGTAAACACTGCGATTTAAGCCAAAATAAGTTCAATCTGTGATCACTCATATTTCATACCAAAAATCTATTTTTAATATAAAAAACTCAAATATCTTAAATCGTTAATAACTTTGTAAATACTGCGATTTAAGCCAAAATAAGCTCAATCTGTGATCACTCATATTTCATACCAAAAATCGATTATTAATATAAAAAACTCAAATATCTTAAATCGTTAATAACTTTATAAATACTGCGACTTAAGCCGAAACAAGCTCAATCTGTGATCACTCATATTTCATACCAAAAATCGATTTTTAATATAAAAAACTCAAATATCTTAAATCGTTAATAACTTTGTAAATACTACGATTTAAGCCAAAATAAGCTCAATCTGTGATCACTCATATTTCATACCAAAAATCGATTTTTTTATATAAAGAACTCAAATATCTAAAATCGTTTATAACTTTGTAAACACTGCGATTTAAGCCAAAATAAGTTCAATCTGTGATCACTCATATTTCATACCAAAAATCGATTTTTAATATAAAAAACTCAAATATCTTAAATCGTTAATAACTTTGTAAATACTGCGATTTAAGCCAAAATAAGCTCAATCTGTGATCACTCATATTTCATACCAAAAATCGATTTTTAATATAAAAAACTCAAATATCTTAAATCGTTAATAACTTTGTAAATACTGCGATTTAAGCCAAAATAAGCTCAATCTGTGATCACTCATATTTCATACCAAAAATCGATTTTTTTATATAAAAAACTCAAATATCTTAAATCGTTAATAACTTTGTAAATACTGCGATTTAAGCCAAAATAAGCTCAATCTGTGATCACTTATATTTCATTCCCAAAATCGTTTTTTTATATAAAAAACTCAAATATTTTAAATCGTTAATAACTTTGTAAATACTGCGATTTAGCCAAAATAAGCTCAATCTGTGATCACTCATATTTCATACCAAAAATCGATTTTTAATATAAAAAACTCAAATATCTTAAATCGTTAATAACTTTGTAAATACTGCGATTTAAGCCAAAATAAGCTCAATCTGTGATCACTTATATTTCATTCCCAAAATCGTTTTTTTATATAAAAAACTCAAATATCTTAAATCGTTAATAACTTTGTAAATACTGCTCAATCTGTGATCACTCATATTTCATACCAAAAATCGATTATTAATATAAAAAACTCAAATATCTTAAATCGTTAATAACTTTATAAATACTGCGACTTAAGCCGAAATAAGCTCAATCTGTGATCACTCATATTTCATACCAAAAATCGATTTTTAATATAAAAAACTCAAATATCTTAAATCGTTAATAACTTTGTAAATACTGCGATTTAAGCCTAAATAAGCTCAATCTGTGATCACTCATATTTCATTCCCAAAATCGTTTTTTTATATAAAAAACTCAAATATCTTAAATCGTTAATAACTTTGTAAATACTGCGATTTAAGCCAAAATAAGCTCAATCTGTGATCACTCATATTTCATACCAAAAATCGATTTTTAATATAAAAAACTCAAATATCTTAAATCACTGATAACTTTGTAAAGCCAAAATAAGCTCAGTCTGTGATCATACATATTTCATACCAAAAATCGATTTTTAATATAAAAAACTCAAATATCTTCAATCGTTAATAACTTTGTAAATACTGCGATTTAAGCCAAAATAAGCTCAATCTGTGATCACTCATATTTCATACCAAAAATCGATTTTTTTATATAAAGAACTCAAATATCTAAAATCGTTTATAACTTTGTAAACACTGCGATTTAAGCCAAAATAAGCTCAATCTGTGATCACTCATATTTCATACCAAAAATCGATTTTTTTATATAAAAAACTAAAATATCTTAAATCACTGATAACTTTGTAAAGCCAAAATAAGCTCAATCTGTGATCACTCATATTTCATACCAAAAATCAAGTTTTTTATATAAAAAACTAAAATATCTTAAATCGTTAATAACTTTGTAAATACTGCGATTTAAGCCAAAATAAGCTCAATCTGTGATCACTCATATTTCATACCACAAATCGATTTTTAATATAAAAAACTCAAATATCTTAAATCGTTAATAACTTTGTAAATACTGCGATTTAAGCCAAAATAAGCTCTATCTGTGATCACTCATATTTCATACCAAAAACCGATTTTTAATATAAAAAACTCAAATATCTTAAATCATTGATAACTTTGTAAAGCCAAAATAAGCTCAATCTGTGATCACTCATATTTCACACCAAAAATCGATTATTAATATAAAAAACTCAAATATCTTAAATCGTTAATAACTTTATAAATACTGCGACTTAAGCCAAAACAAGCTCAATCTGTGATCACTCATATTTCATACCAAAAACCGATTTTTAATATAAAAAACTCAAATATCTTAAATCATTGATAACTTTGTAAAGCCAAAATAAGCTCAATCTGTGATCACTCATATTTCACACCAAAAATCGATTATTAATATAAAAAACTCAAATATCTTAAATCGTTAATAACTTTATAAATACTGCGACTTAAGCCGAAACAAGCTCAATCTGTGATCACTCATATTTCATACCAAAAATCGATTTTTAATATAAAAAACTCAAATATCTTAAATCGTTAATAACTTTGTAAATACTGCGATTTAAGCCAAAATAAGCTCAATCTGTGATCACTCATATTTCATACCAAAAATCGATTTTTAATATAAAAAACTCAAATATCTTAAATCGTTAATAACTTTGTAAATACTGCGATTTAAGCCAAAATAAGCTCAATCTGTGATCACTCATATTTCATACCAAAAATCGATTTTTTTATATAAAGAACTCAAATATCTAAAATCGTTTATAACTTTGTAAACACTGCGATTTAAGCCAAAATAAGTTCAATCTGTGATCACTCATATTTCATACCAAAAATCGATTTTTAATATAAAAAACTCAAATATCTTAAATCGTTAATAACTTTGTAGATACTGCGATTTAAGCCAAAATAAGCTCAATCTGTGATCACTCATATTTCATACCAAAAATCGATTTTTAATATAAAAAACTCAAATATCTTAAATCGTTAATAACTTTGTAAATACTGCGATTTAAGCCAAAATAAGCTCAATCTGTGATCACTTATATTTCATTCCCAAAATCGTTTTTTTATATAAAAAACTCAAATATCTTAAATCGTTAATAACTTTGTAAATACTGCGATTTAGCCAAAATAAGCTCAATCTGTGATCACTCATATTTCATACCAAAAATCGATTTTTAATATAAAAAACTCAAATATCTTAAATCGTTAATAACTTTGTAAATACTGCGATTTAAGCCAAAATAAGCTCAATCTGTGATCACTTATATTTCATTCCCAAAATCGTTTTTTTATATAAAAAACTCAAATATCTTAAATCGTTAATAACTTTGTAAATACTGCGATTTAAGCCAAAATAAGCTCAATCTGTGATCACTCATATTTCATACCAAATATCTTAAATCGTTAATAACTTTGTAAATACTGCGATTTAAGCCAAAATAAGCTCAATCTGTGATCACTCATATTTCATACCAAAAATCGATTTTTAATATAAAAAACTCAAATATCTTAAATCGTTAATAACTTTGTAAATACTGCGATTTAAGCCAAAATAAGCTCAATTTTTGATCACTCATATTTCATACCAAAAATCGATTTTTTTATATAAAAAACTCAAATATCTTAAATCGTTAATAACTTTGTAAATACTGCGATCTAAGCCAAAATAAGATCAATCTGTGATCACTCATATTTCATACCAAAAATCGATTTTTTATATAAAAAACTCAAATATCTTAAATCATTGATAACTTTGTAAAGCCAAAATAAGCTCAATCTGTGATCACTCATATTTCACACCAAAAATCGATTATTAATATAAAAAACTCAAATATCTTAAATCGTTAATAACTTTGTAAATACTGCGATTTAAGCCAAAATAAGATCAATCTGTGATCACTCATATTTCATACCAAAAATCGATTTTTTTATATAAAAAACTCAAATATCTTAAATCGTTAATAACTTTGTAAATACTGCGATTTAAGCCAAACTAAGCTCAATCTGTGATCACTTATATTTCATTCCCAAAATCGTTTTTTTATATAAAAAACTCAAATATCTTAAATCGTTAATAACTTTGTAAATACTGCGATTTAGCCAAAATAAGCTCAATCTGTGATCACTCATATTTCATACCAAAAATCGATTTTTAATATAAAAAACTCAAATATCTTAAATCGTTAATAACTTTGTAAATACTGCGATTTAAGCCAAAATAAGCTCAATCTGTGATCACTTATATTTCATTCCCAAAATCGTTTTTTTATATAAAAAACTCAAATATCTTAAATCGTTAATAACTTTGTAAATACTGCTCAATCTGTGATCACTCATATTTCATACCAAAAATCGATTATTAATATAAAAAACTCAAATATCTTAAATCGTTAATAACTTTATAAATACTGCGATTTAAGCCAAAATAAGCTCTATCTGTGATCACTCATATTTCATACCAAAAATCGATTTTTTTATATAAAAAACTCAAATATCTTAAATCATTGATAACTTTGTAAAGCCAAAATAAGCTCAATCTGTGATCACTCATATTTCACACCAAAAATCGATTATTAATATAAAAAACTCAAATATCTTAAATCGTTAATAACTTTATACATACTGCGACTTAAGCCGAAACAAGCTCAATCTGTGATCACTCATATTTCATACCAAAAACCGATTTTTAATATAAAAAACTCAAATATCTTAAATCATTGATAACTTTGTAAAGCCAAAATAAGCTCAATCTGTGATCACTCATATTTCACACCAAAAATCGATTATTAATATAAAAAACTCAAATATCTTATATCGTTAATAACTTTATAAATACTGCGACTTAAGCCGAAACAAGCTCAATCTGTGATCACTCATATTTCATACCAAAAATCGATTTTTAATATAAAAAACTCAAATATCTTAAGTCGTTAATAACTTTGTAAATACTGCGATTTAAGCCAAAATAAGCTCAATCTGTGATCACTCATATTTCATTCCCAAAATCGTTTTTTTATATAAAAAACTCAAATATCTTAAATCGTTAATAACTTTGTAAATACTGCGATTTAAGCCAAAATAAGCTCAATCTATGATCACTCATATTTCATACCAAAAATCGATTTTTTTATATAAAGAACTCAAATATCTTAAATCGTTAATAACTTTGTAAATACTGCGATTTAAGCCAAAATAAGCTCAATCTGTGATCACTCATATTTCATACCAAAAATCGATTTTTAATATAAAAAACTCAAATATCTTAAATCACTGATAACTTTGTAAAGCCAAAATAAGCTCAGTCTGTGATCATTCATATTTCATACCAAAAATCGATTATTAATATAAAAAACTCAAATATCTTAAATCGTTAATAACTTTGTAAATACTGCGATTTAAGCCAAAATAAGCTCAATCTGTGATCACTCATATTTCATACCAAAAATCGATTTTTTTATATAAAGAACTCAAATATCTTAAATCGTTAATAACTTTGTAAATACTGCGATTTAAGCCAAAATAAGCTCAATCTGTGATCACTCATATTTCATACCAAAAATCGATTTTTAATATAAAAAACTTAAATATCTTAAATCGTTAATAACTTTGTAAATACTGCGATTTAAGCCAAAATAAGCTCAATCTGTGATCACTCATATTTCATACCAAAAATCGATTTTTAATATAAAAAACTCAAATATCTTAAATCGTTAATAACTTTGTAAATACTGCGATTTAAGCCAAAATAAGCTCTATCTGTGATCACTCATATTTCATACCAAAAATAGATTTTTTTATATAAAAAACTAAAATATCTTAAATCATTGATAACTTTGTAAAGCCAAAGTAAGCTCAATCTGTGATCACTCATATTTCACACCAAAAATCGATTATTAATATAAAAAACTCAAATATCTTAAATCGTTAATAACTTTATAAATACTGCGACTTAAGCCGAAACAAGCTCAATCTGTGATCACTCATATTTCATACCAAAAATCGATTTTTTATATAAAAAACTCAAATATCTTAAATCATTGATAACTTTGTAAAGCCAAAATAAGCTCAATCTGTGATCACTCATATTTCACACCAAAAATCGATTATTAATATAAAAAACTCAAATATCTTAAATCGTTAATAACTTTGTAAATACTGCGATTTAAGCCAAAATAAGATCAATCTGTGATCACTCATATTTCATACCAAAAATCGATTTTTTTATATAAAAAACTCAAATATCTTAAATCGTTAATAACTTTGTAAATACTGCGATTTAAGCCAAAATAAGCTCAGTCTGTGATCACTTATATTTCATTCCCAAAAACGTTTTTTTATATAAAAAACTCAAATATCTTAAATCGTTAATAACTTTGTAAATACTGCGATTTAAGCCAAAATAAGCTCAATCTGTGATCACTCATATTTCATACCAAAAATCGATTTTTTTATATAAAAAACTCAAATATCTTAAATCGTTAATAACTTTATAAATACTGCGATTTAAGCCAAAATAAGCTCAATCTGTGATCACTCATATTTCATACCAAAAATCGATTATTAATATAAAAAACTCAAATATCTTAAATCGTTAATAACTTTATAAATACTGCGATTTAAGCCAAAATAAGCTCAATCTGTGATCACTCATATTTCATACCAAAAATCGATTTTTAATATAAAAAACTCAAATATCTTAAATCGTTAATAACTTTGTAAATACTGCGATTTAAGCCAAAATAAGCTCAATCTGTGATCACTTATATTTCATTCCCAAAATCGTTTTTTTATATAAAAAACTCAAATATCTTAAATCGTTAATAACTTTGTAAATACTGCTCAATCTGTGATCACTCATATTTCATACCAAAAATCGATTATTAATATAAAAAACTCAAATATCTTAAATCGTTAATAACTTTATAAATACTGCGATTTAAGCCAAAATAAGCTCAATCTGTGATCACTCATATTTCATACCAAAAATCGATTTTTAATATAAAAAACTCAAATATCTTAAATCGTTAATAACTTTGTAAATACTGCGATTTAAGCCAAAATAAGCTCTATCTGTGATCACTCATATTTCATACCAAAAATCGATTTTTTTATATAAAAAACTCAAATATCTTAAATCATTGATAACTTTGTAAAGCCAAAATAAGCTCAATCTGTGATCACTCATATTTCACACCAAAAATCGATTATTAATATAAAAAACTCAAATATCTTAAATCGTTAATAACTTTATAAATACTGCGACTTAAGCCGAAACAAGCTCAATCTGTGATCACTCATATTTCATACCAAAAATCGATTTTTAATATAAAAAACTCAAATATCTTAAATCGTTAATAACTTTGTAAATACTGCGATTTAAGCCAAAATAAGCTCAATCTGTGATCACTTATATTTCATACCAAAAATCGATTTTTTTATATAAAGAACTCAAATATCTTAAATCGTTAATAACTTTGTAAATACTGCGATTTAAGCCAAAATAAGCTCAATCTGTGATCACTCATATTTCATACCAAAAATCGATTTTTAATATAAAAAACTCAAATATCTTAAATCACTGATAACTTTGTAAAGCCAAAATAAGCTCAGTCTGTGATCATTCATATTTCATACCAAAAATCGATTTTTAATATAAAAAACTCAAATATCTTTAATTGTTAATAACTTTGTAAATACTGCGATTTAAGCCAAAATAAGCTCAATCTGTGATCACTCATATTTCATACCAAAAATCGATTTTTAATATAAAAAACTTAAATATCTTAAATCGTTAATAACTTTGTAAATACTGCGATTTAAGCCAAAATAAGCTCAATCTGTGATCACTCATATTTCATACCAAAAATCGATTTTTAATATAAAAAACTCAAATATCTTAAATCGTTAATAACTTTGTAAATACTGCGATTTAAGCCAAAATAAGCTCAATTGTGATCACTCATATTTCATACCAAAAATAGATTTTTTTATATAAAAAACTAAAATATCTTAAATCATTGATAACTTTGTAAAGCCAAAATAAGCTCAATCTGTGATCACTCATATTTCATACCAAAAATCGATTTTTAATATAAAAAACTCAAATATCTTAAATCGTTAATAACTTTGTAAATACTGCGATTTAAGCCAAAATAAGCTCTATCTGTGATCACTCATATTTCATACCAAAAATCGATTTTTTTATATAAAAAACTCAAATATCTTAAATCATTGATAACTTTGTAAAGCCAAAATAAGCTCAATCTGTGATCACTCATATTTCACACCAAAAATCGATTATTAATATAAAAAACTCAAATATCTTAAATCGTTAATAACTTTATAAATACTGCGACTTAAGCCGAAACAAGCTCAATCTGTGATCACTCATATTTCATACCAAAAATCGATTTTTAATATAAAAAACTCAAATATCTTAAATCGTTAATAACTTTGTAAATACTGCGATTTAAGCCAAAATAAGCTCAATCTGTGATCACTCATATTTCATACCAAAAATCGATTTTTAATATAAAAAACTCAAATATCTTAAATCGTTAATAACTTTGTAAATACTGCGATTTAAGCCAAAATAAGCTCTATCTGTGATCACTCATATTTCATACCAAAAATCGATTTTTTTATATAAAAAACTCAAATATCTTAAATCATTGATAACTTTGTAAAGCCAAAATAAGCTCAATCTGTGATCACTCATATTTCACACCAAAAATCGATTATTAATATAAAAAACTCAAATATCTTAAATCGTTAATAACTTTATAAATACTGCGACTTAAGCCGAAACAAGCTCAATCTGTGATCACTCATATTTCATACCAAAAATCGATTTTTTTATATAAAAAACTCAAATATCTTAAATCGTTAATAACTTTGTAAATACTGCGATTTAAGCCAAAATAAGCTCAATCTGTGATCACTCATATTTCATATTTCATACCAAAAATCGATTTTTAATATAAAAAACTCAAATATCTTAAATCGTTAATAACTTTGTAAATACTGCGATTTAAGCCAAAATAAGCTCAATCTGTGATTACTCATATTTCATACCAAAAATCGATTTTTTTATATAAAAAACTCAAATATCTTAAATCATTGATAACTTTGTAAAGCCAAAATAAGCTCAATCTGTGATCACTCATATTTCACACCAAAAATCGATTATTAATATAAAAAACTCAAATATCTTAAATCGTTAATAACTTTGTAAATACTGCGATTTAAGCCAAAATAAGCTCAATCTGTGATCACTCATATTTCATACCAAAAATTGATTTTTAATATAAAAAACTCAAATATCTTAAATAGTTAATAACTTTGTAAATACTGCGATTTAAGCCAAAATAAGCTCAATCTGTGATCACTCATATTTCATACCAAATATCTTAAATCGTTAATAACTTTGTAAATACTGCGATTTAAGCCAAAATAAGCTCAATCTGTGATCACTCATATTTCATACCAAAAATTGATTTTTAATATAAAAAACTCAAATATCTTAAATCGTTAATAACTTTGTAAATACTGCGATTTAAGCCAAAATAAGCTCAATCTGTGATCACTCATATTTCATTCCCAAAATCGTTTTTTTATATAAAAAACTCAAATATCTTAAATCGTTAATAACTTTGTAAATACTGCGATTTAGCCAAAATAAGCTCAATCTGTGATCACTCATATTTCATACCAAAAATCGATTTTTAATATAAAAAACTCAAATATCTTAAATCGTTAATAACTTTGTAAATACTGCGATTTAAGCCAAAATAAGCTCAATCTGTGATCACTTATATTTCATTCCCAAAATCGTTTTTTTATATAAAAAACTCAAATATCTTAAATCGTTAATAACTTTGTAAATACTGCGATTTAAGCCAAAATAAGCTCAATCTGTGATCACTCATATTTCATACCAAATATCTTAAATCGTTAATAACTTTGTAAATACTGCGATTTAAGCCAAAATAAGCTCAATCTGTGATCACTCATATTTCATACCAAAAATTGATTTTTAATATAAAAAACTCAAATATCTTAAATCGTTAATAACTTTGTAAATACTGCGATTTAAGCCAAAATAAGCTCAATCTGTGATCACTCATATTTCATTCCCAAAATCGTTTTTTTATATAAAAAACTCAAATATCTTAAATCGTTAATAACTTTGTAAATACTGCGATTTAAGCCAAAATAAGCTCAATCTGTGATCACTCATATTTCATACCAAAAATCGATTTTTAATATAAAAAACTCAAATATCTTAAATCATTGATAACTTTGTAAAGCCAAAATAAGCTCAATCTGTGATCACTCATATTTCACACCAAAAATCGATTATTAATATAAAAAACTCAAATATCTTAAATCGTTAATAACTTTGTAAATACTGCGATTTAAGCCAAAATAAGCTCAATCTGTGGTCACTCATATTTCATACCAAAAATCGATTTTTAATATAAAAAACTCAAATATCTTAAATCGTTAATAACTTTGTAAATACTGCGATTTAAGCCAAAATAAGCTCAATCTGTGATCACTTATATTTCATTCCCAAAATCGTTTTTTTATATAAAAAACTCAAATATCTTAAATCGTTAATAACTTTGTAAATACTGCGATTTAAGCCAAAATAAGCTCAATCTGTGATCACTCATATTTCATACCAAATATCTTAAATCGTTAATAACTTTGTAAATACTGCGATTTAAGCCAAAATAAGCTCAATCTGTGATCACTCATATTTCATACCAAAAATTGATTTTTAATATAAAAAACTCAAATATCTTAAATCGTTAATAACTTTGTAAATACTGCGATTTAAGCCAAAATAAGCTCAATCTGTGATCACTCATATTTCATTCCCAAAATCGTTTTTTTATATAAAAAACTCAAATATCTTAAATCGTTAATAACTTTGTAAATACTGCGATTTAGCCAAAATAAGCTCAATCTGTGATCACTCATATTTCATACCAAAAATCGATTTTTAATATAAAAAACTCAAATATCTTAAATCGTTAATAACTTTGTAAATACTGCGATTTAAGCCAAAATAAGCTCAATCTGTGATCACTTATATTTCATTCCCAAAATCGTTTTTTTATATAAAAAACTCAAATATCTTAAATCGTTAATAACTTTGTAAATACTGCGATTTAAGCCAAAATAAGCTCAATCTGTGATCACTCATATTTCATACCAAAAATTGATTTTTAATATAAAAAACTCAAATATCTTAAATCGTTAATAACTTTGTAAATACTGCGATTTAAGCCAAAATAAGCTCAATCTGTGATCACTCATATTTCATTCCCAAAATCGTTTTTTTATATAAAAAACTCAAATATCTTAAATCGTTAATAACTTTGTAAATACTGCGATTTAAGCCAAAATAAGCTCAATCTGTGATCACTCATATTTCATACCAAAAATCGATTTTTAATATAAAAAACTCAAATATCTTAAATCATTGATAACTTTGTAAAGCCAAAATAAGCTCAATCTGTGATCACTCATATTTCACACCAAAAATCGATTATTAATATAAAAAACTCAAATATCTTAAATCGTTAATAACTTTGTAAATACTGCGATTTAAGCCAAAATAAGCTCAATCTGTGGTCACTCATATTTCATACCAAAAATCGATTTTTAATATAAAAAACTCAAATATCTTAAATCGTTAATAACTTTGTAAATACTGCGATTTAAGCCAAAATAAGCTCAATCTGTGATCACTTATATTTCATTCCCAAAATCGTTTTTTTATATAAAAAACTCAAATATCTTAAATCGTTAATAACTTTGTAAATACTGCGATTTAAGCCAAAATAAGCTCAATCTGTGATCACTCATATTTCATACCAAATATCTTAAATCGTTAATAACTTTGTAAATACTGCGATTTAAGCCAAAATAAGCTCAATCTGTGATCACTCATATTTCATACCAAAAATTGATTTTTAATATAAAAAACTCAAATATCTTAAATCGTTAATAACTTTGTAAATACTGCGATTTAAGCCAAAATAAGCTCAATCTGTGATCACTCATATTTCATACCAAAAATCGATTTTTAATATAAAAAACTCAAATATCTTAAATCGTTAATAACTTTGTAAATACTGCGATTTAAGCCAAAATAAGCTCAATCTGTGATCACTCATATTTCATTCCCAAAATCGTTTTTTTATATAAAAAACTCAAATATCTTAAATCGTTAATAACTTTGTAAATACTGCGATTTAAGCCAAAATAAGCTCAATCTGTGATCACTCATATTTCATACCAAAAATCGATTTTTTTATATAAAAAACTCAAATATCTTAAATTATTGATAACTTTGTAAAGCCAAAATAAGCTCAATCTGTGATCACTCATATTTCATACCAAAAATCGATTATTAATATAAAAAACTCAAATATCTTAAATCGTTTATAACTTTTTAAATACTGCGACTTAAGCCGAAAGAAGCTCAATCTGTGATCACTCATATTTCATACCAAAAATCGATTTTTAATATAAAAAACTCAAATATCTTAAATCGTTAATAACTTTGTAAATACTGCGATTTAAGCCAAAATAAGCTCAATCTGTGATCACTCATATTTCATTCCCAAAATCGTTTTTTTATATAAAAAACTCAAATATCTTAAATCGTTAATAACTTTGTAAATACTGCGATTTAAGCCAAATCTGTGATCACTCATATTTCATACCAAAAATCGATTTTTAATATAAAAAACTCAAATATCTTAAATCACTGATAACTTTGTAAAGCCAAAATAAGCTCAGTCTGTGATCATTCATATTTCATACCAAAAATCGATTTTTAATATAAAAAACTCAAATATCTTAAATCGTTAATAACTTTGTAAATACTGCGATTTAAGCCAAAATAAGCTCAATCTGTGATCACTCATATTTCATACTAAAAATCATTTTTTTTATATAAAGAACTCAAATATCTAAAATCGTTATAACTTTGTAAACACTGCGATTTAAGCCAAAATAAGCTCAATCTGCGATCACTCATATTTCATACCCAAAATTGAATTTTTATATAAAAAACTCAAATATCTTAAATCGCTAATAACTTTGTAAATACCGCGATTTAAGCCAAAATAAGCTCAATCTGTGATCACTCATATTTCATGCCAAAAATCGATTTTTTATATAGGCCCCGATTACCGTTTACAACAGTTGTTGTTTTAGTGTTGTATTTTTTAAAATGCGATCATGATTTACAACTGTTGTCGGCACTGTTATATTTGGAGTTGTCTGTGTTCTGTAACATTGATTATGGTTTACAACATGTGTATTTATATGTTGTCAGCACTGTCAAAAACTTACAACTGCTTGTTTGGTGTTGTTTTATGATCGTTACAAGTTGAAACACGAATATGGAGACAAATTTGTAAGTATGAATATAAAATTTTCTTTGCAAAACATAAATAACTGTAAAAATACTTAATTATAAATATTTCTTAGCAAAATTACAAATAAAAAACAAATGGAGAAGCTGGTTGAGCTGATGAAAATTCATCCAGGCATTGGCCGAGGCAAGCTACCATTTGGATTTACCAAAATGCAGCTTAAGACCACATGGGATACTTTTACGGAGCAGTTAAATAGCTTGGGACCGCCGATTAAAAACACCAAAGAATGGCAAAGAGTTAGTAGTAAATATACTATATAATTTATATTATATTACTTAAAAATAATTTGTATTTTATCATAGGTATGGACTCACTATAAGGCAAATTTGAAAAGAAAATTGGCTGCAAACAAAAGAAACTTTCAAGCTACTGGTGGTGGTCCGTCCACAGAAATAAGCTTGAACTCATTAGAGCAGAGCACAGTGGAACTTATGTCAATGCAAACCCAAGTAAATCCAAATGGTTCTGCAATGGGTTTGGATAATCAAGAAGATTCCGATGAGGTGGAATTGACATTTATACCTGAGGAGCCTTCACAGATTGTTGAATCTACGGAAACCCAATTGCCAAAGAACAGTCGAAGAAAAAAAAAAGTTGGAGGACGAACGTTTAAGAATATTAAAAACGCAAGTTAAAAATCAGGAGAAGATCTTAGAGACGTTAAAAAAATGGAAAGTAATTCATACAAAAATTACCAACTTAATAAAAAAATGTATGATTTAAAAAAGAAGAAGGCTGACTTAGAAATGAAATTGATAGTAGCTAAACTTGAATTAACTAATAAAAGAATTCAAGAGTTGTGATATATAAATAAATAGCTTTTGTTTTAGTTTTAAGAACCCGTTATTTTTTTTTATTAACATATGATTAAGTTTTTAATATTTTCTTTTTATGTACATATGAATAAGTTTTTAATTTTTTTTTTTTTATATACATATTAATAAGTTTTTGAGTTTTTCTTTTTTTATATTATTTTTTAATGTCTAGTGAATTATAGCAATAAATAATGTGTTAAAAAATGTTTATTCACTTAAAATTGCAAGCATTAAATTATTTCTAATTTGTTGTGCAGACTCTTCAATGTTTGTCACTGTAGGTTCTACGCCTTCTATTTCTGAGTCTAATGGAAAAGGCAATTCTTCATTAAATTCAGTTTTAAAGTGTTTGCTTAAATTGTGCAATGCGCAACAAACATTTGTAATTTGAGTCGCTTTTTCGGGAGTATAGTGCAAACCTCTCGCAGAGAGTAAACAACGGAATCTGCTTTTAAGAACTCCAATTGTTCTTTCAACTACGTTTCTTGCTTTTGCATGGATTGTATTAAAACGCCTTTCTTGTGATCCCTCAGCAGCACTTCGAAATGGAGTTATTAAAAATGGTTCCAACGGATACCCAGCATCGCCTAAAAAATTTTTGAATTTAAAGAGAAATAAATATGAAAAGAAAATTTCCTACCTAAAATCCAAGTATTCTCCTCCATATTTTGTTGTAAATATTGCTTATAGTCACTCATATTCCATACGAAGGAGTCATGATTTGAGCCGGGGTATCGCGCATCTACATATCGTATATTCATTTCGAAGTCGCACGCCTAATATAATAAAGAAATATTTACTCATTAATAAATTTACTTCAATTGAAGAATGACAATCTTCCTCACAATCATGACATTCAGGCTGTAATATCCCTTCCTGTTCAAATACAAATGTTGCAATTCCTGGAAATCGAGTTTTTGAGAAAAATTACATTTTGTTGGAATTTTTTTCTTCTTCAGTCATCCGGGCGTTTATCCATTTTTTGCATATTTTTCTTTCAAAGAATTTTATTATTTCCTTCAAAATCATGCAGACTGTTGGTTGCGAAACTCCAATATTAAAGTCGTTACCGCTGCTTCTTTGGTAGCTTCCATCAGCGAAAAATCTGAGCGCACAACACAATTTAAGAATCGGTGGAATGGCCGAACAGCGTGTTGACGGTTTTAAAAAGTCGCTTAATTTTGGCAGCAAATACAAGAAAGCATCTTTATTTATGCGGAAAAATTTTATAAAACTGAAATATATGTATTAATAAAGCTAATGATTTCAGACAAATTATACGTACTCAGCATTTGGTAGCTCCAAGGGGTTGGAACTGTCCCGAATTCTCTTCCGTATTCGTGCCATATGTGTATTCCTACTATCATCATCATTATCATCAAAAAATAATTCGGTGTTTATATCCATTATTTTACTTTTAATTTAAACAATATTGCGCGTTACAAATATTCTTGAAACTTTTTTTTTCCAACTTGACAGTTTTTTATACGCAGGGATGTAATTTTACGGATAATGTGCAACCCTGTGACATACACAACACCTAGATGTTGTAAACCATAATCGATAACAAAGTAAGTGTTGTGTTGTTTTGTTAACAACACAAAACTTAGGTGTTGTAAACGATAATTGGGGCCATAAAAAACTCAAATATCTTAAATAGTTAATAACTTTGTAAATACTGCGATTTAAGCCAAAATAAGCTCAATCTCTGATCACTCATATTTCATACCAAAACTCGATTTTTTATATAAAAAACTCAAATATCTTAAATCGTTAATAACTTTGTAAATACTGCGATTTAAGCCAAAATAAACTCAATCTGTGATCACTCATATTTCATACCAAAAATTGGTTTTTTTATATAAAAAACTCAAATATCTTAAATCGTTAATAACTTTGTAAATACTGCGATTTAAGCTGAAATAAGCTCAATCTGTGATCACTCATATTTCATACCAAAAATTGTTTTTTTTATATAAAAAACTCAAATATCTTAAATCGCTGATAACTTTGTAAAGCCAAAATAAGCTCAATCTGTGATCACTCATATTTCACACCAAAAATTGATTTTTAATATAAAAAACTCAAATATCTTAAATCGTTAATAACTTTGTAAATACTGCGATTTAAGCCAAAATAAGCTCAATCTGTGATCACTTATATTTCATTCCCAAAATCGTTTTTTTATATAAAAAACTCAAATATCTTAAATCGTTAATAACTTTGTAAATACTGCGATTTAAGCCAAAATAAGCTCTATCTGTGATCACACATATTTCATACCAAAAATCGATTTTTTTATATAAAAAACTCAAATATCTTAAATCATTGATAACTTTGTAAAACCAAAATAAGCTCAATCTGTGATCACTCATATTTCACACCAAAAATCGATTATTAATATAAAAAACTCAAATATCTTAAATCATTAATAACTTTGTAAATACTGCGATTTAAGCCGAAACAAGCTCAATCTGTGATCACTCATATTTCATACCCAAAATCGATTTTTAATATAAAAAACTCAAATATCTTAAATCGTTAATAACTTTGTAAATACTGCGATTCAAGCCAAAATAAGCTCAATCTGTGATCACTCATATTTCATACCAAAAATCGATTTTTTTATATAAAGAACTCAAATATCTTAAATCGTTAATAACTTTATAAATACTGCGATTTAAGCCGAAACAAGCTCAATCTGTGATCACTCATATTTCATACCAAAAATCGATTTTTAATATAAAAAACTCAAATATCTTAAATCGTTAATAACTTTGTAAATACTGCGATTTAAGCCAAAATAAGCTCAATCTGTGATCACTCATATTTCATACCAAAAATCGATTTTTAATATAAAAAACTCAAATATCTTAAATCGTTAATAACTTTGTAAATACTGCGATTTAAGCCAAAATAAGCTCAATCTGTGATCACCCATATTTCATACCAAAAATCGATTTTTAATATAAAAAACTCAAATATCTTAAATCGTTAATAACTTTGTAAATACTGCGATTTAAGCCAAAATAAACTCAATCTGTGATCACTCATATTTCATACCAAAAATCGATTTTTTATATAAAAAACTCAAATATCTTAAATCACTGATAACTTTGAAAAGCCAAAATAAGCTCAATCTGTGATCACTCATATTTCATACCAAAAATCGATTTTTAATATAAAAAACTCAAATATCTTAAATCGTTAATAACTTTGTAAATACTGCGATTTAAGCCAAAATAAGCTCAATCTGTGATCACTCATATTTCATACCAAAAATCGATTTTTAATATAAAAAACTCAAATATCTTAAATCGTTAATAACTTTGTAAATACTGCGATTTAAGCCAAAATAAGCTCAATCTGTGATCACTCATATTTCATACCAAAAACCGATTTTTTATATAAAAAACTCAAATATCTTAAATCACTGATAACTTTGAAAAGCCAAAATAAGCTCAATCTGTGATCACTCATATTTCATACCAAAAATCGATTTTTAATATAAAAAACTCAAATATCTTAAATCGTTAATAACTTTGTAAATACTGCGATTTAAGCTAAAATAAGCTCAATCTGTGATCACTCTTATTTCATACCAAAAATCGATTTTTTTATATAAAGAACTCAAATATATAAAATCGTTTATAACTTTGTAAATACTGCGATTTAAGCCAAAATAAGCTCAATCTGTGATCACTCATATTTCATACCAAAAACCGATTTTTTATATAAAAAACTCAAATATCTTAAATCACTGATAACTTTGAAAAGCCAAAATAAGCTCAATCTGTGATCACTCATATTTCATACCAAAAATCGATTTTTAATATAAAAAACTCAAATATCTTAAATCGTTAATAACTTTGTAAATACTGCGATTTAAGCTAAAATAAGCTCAATCTGTGATCACTCTTATTTCATACCAAAAATCGATTTTTTTATATAAAGAACTCAAATATATAAAATCGTTTATAACTTTGTAAATACTGCGATTTAAGCCAAAATAAGCTCAATCTGTGATCACTCATATTTCATACCAAAAATCGATTTTTTTACATAAAGAACTCAAATATCTTAAATCGTTTATAACTTTTTAAATACTGCGATTTAAGCAAAAATAAGCTCAATCTGTGATCACTCATATTTCATACCAAAAATCGAATTTTAATATAAAAAACTCAAATATCTTAAATCGTTAATAACTTTGTAAATACTGCGATTTAAGCCGAAATAAGCTCAATCTGGGATCACTCATATTTCATACCATAAATCGTTTTTTTATATAAAAAACTCAAATATCTTGAATCGTTAATAATTTTGTAATTACTGCGATTTAAGCCGAAACAAGCTTAATCTGTGATCACTCATATTTCATAACAAAAATCGATTTTTAATATAAAAAACTCAAATATCTTATACCGTTAATAACTTTGTAATTACTGCGATTTAAGCCAAAATAAGCTCAATCTGTGATCACTCATGTTTCATACAAAAAACCGATTTTTTTATATAAAGAACTCAAATATCTAAAATCGTTTATAACTTTGTAAATACTGCGATTTAAGCCAAAATAAGCTCAATCTGTGATCACTCATATTTCATACCAAAAATCGATTTGTTTATATAAAGAACTCAAATATCTAACATCGTTTATAACTTTGTAAACACTTCGATTTAAGCCAAAATAAGCTCAATCTGTGATCACTCATATTTCATACCCAAAATCGATTTTTTATATAAAAAACTCAAATATCTTAAATCGTTAATAACTTTGTAAATACTGCGATTTAAGCCAAAATAAGCTCTATCTGTGATCACTCATATTTCATACCAAAAATCGATTTGTTTATATAAAAAACTCAAATATCTTAAATCATTGATAACTTTGTAAAGCCAAAATAAGCTCAATCTGTGATCACTCATATTTCATACTATAAATCGATTTTTAGTATAAAAAACTCAAATATCTTAAAATGATTACAACTTTGTAAATACTGCGATTTAAGCCAAAGTAAGCTCAATCTGTGATCACTCATATTTCATACCAAAAATCGATTTGTTTATATAAAGAACTCAAATATCTAACATCGTTTATAACTTTGTAAACACTTCGATTTAATCCAAAATAAGCTCAATCTGTGATCACTCATATTTCATACCAAAAATCGATTTTTTATATAAAAAACTCAAATATCTTAAATCGTTAATAACTTTGTAGATACTGCGATTTTAGCCAAAATAAGCTCAATCTGTGATCACTCATATTTCATACCAAAAATCGATTTTTTTATATAAAAAACTCAAATATCTAAAATCGTTTATAACTTTGTAGATACTGCGATTTAAGCCAAAATAAGCTCAATCTGTGATCACTCATATTTCATACCAAAAATCGATTTTCTTATATAAAAAACTCAAATATCTTAAATCGTTAATAACTTTGTAAAGCCAAAATAAGCTTAATCTGTGATCACTCATATTTCATACCATAAATCGATTTTTAATATAAAAAACTCAAATATCTTAAATCGTTAATAACTTTGTAGATACTGCGGTTTTAACCAAAATAAGCTCAATCTGTGATCACTCATATTTTATACCAAAAATCGATTTTTTTATATAAAAAACTCAAATATCTTAAATCGTTTATAACTTTGAAGATACTGCGATTTAAGCCAAAATAAGCTCAATCTGTGATCACTCATATTTCATACCAAAAATCGATTTCAAGTATAAAAAACTCAAATATCTAAAATCGTTAATAACTTTGTAAATACTGCGATTTAAGCCAAAATATGCTCAATCTGTGATCACTCATATTTCATACCAAACATCGATTTTTTAATATAAAAACTCAAATATCTTAAATCGTTTCTAACTTTGAAAATACTGCGATTTAAGTTAAAATAAGCTCAATCTGTGATCACTCATATTTCATACCAAAAACAGATTTTTATTTTAAAAAACTCAAATATCTTAAATCGATAATAACTTTGTAAATACTGCGATTTAAGCCAAATAACTTTGTAAACACTGCGATTTAAGCCAAAATAAGCTCAATCTGTGATCACTCATATTTCATACCCAAAATCGATTTTTAATATAAAAAACTCAAATATCTTAAATCGTTAATAACTTTGTAGATACTGCGATTTTAACCAAAATAAGCTCAATCTGTGATCACTCATATTTCATACCAAAAATCAACTTTTATATAAAAAACTCAAATATCTTAAATCGTTTATAACATTGTAAATACTGCGGTTTAAGCCAAAATAAGCTCAATCTGTGATCACTCATATTTCATACCAAAAGTCGATTTTAAATATAAAGTTGAAACTGAATTTGCAAGGAAGATGGAGATGAAAAATTATCTTAGTAAGGTCCCTTAAATGCCCTTCATAATTTCAGTTTGAAGTAGGCCTTCAGTAGACGCTTCCGTTAAACAAGTCTCAAAGTTGTTGTAATCAAGCAAATCAAACGAAATAAAATGGATTCAACAGTTAAAAATAGTAAATTGTTAGAAAGTAATATGTAAGGACAATCTTTTATTTTTTAAACAAAATTGATGTGACTGATTGATTTTTTTTTCTTGCTAATTGCTGCTCTCTAAGCTATTGGAGGTAATAAGTAAAAGTATTATGTAACAAATAAAGTAAATTTCAGCTGCAAGTATCTGCAGCTGAATTAAGCCATGTCCGTCTGTTGAAATATATTTTCTGAAGACCCCAGATATCTTCGGAATCCAAATCTTCAATAATTCTGTCAGACATGCTTTCGAGAATTTTCCTATTTAAAATCAGCAAAATCCGTCCATAAATGACGGAGATATGAGCAAAAATCCGAGACAACCTCAGAAAATTTCATCAAAAAAGACTACTAATTGCATGCTTTGACAGAAAAGCAAAAAAACGTATGTTTAGATGTGTGTTGGCTTTATTGCTATGCATATTTTGTTTTTTTTTTTTTGGTGTTTGAAAAAAAGCAACAAAACGTATGTTTGAATGTGTGCTGTTAGTTTCATTGCTTTGCGTATTTTCTTTTTGTTTTTTTTTTTTGGTGTTTCGTTTCGTTTGGCGTTGTTGTTTTTATACCCTTCACCTTCGTGAGAAGAAGGGTATATGTAAGATTGTCATAACGTTTGAAACTTCTACAATGTAATCTGTTCGTCAGCAATTAAATGTAAAATTTTTAAAAGTTTTCTTAATATGTATATTTAGGATGCTATACGCTGAAAGTGGGCAATTAATGCATCCACAACAAATGTAAAGGGTATATAAGATTCGGCATAGTCGAATATCGCACTTTTACTTGTTTTTTTTTTTTTTTTTTTGCTTTAATTTAGATTAAGTTGGATTTTTGGTTCTAGCTTTATTAGTTCCGGAGATGTTGCCGATTTTTACCACCCCTCTTAAAATTATAATTTCCAAAAATCCCTTCTTAGTGGATGTACACTTCGGGAGAAGTGCCTATATACAAAATTTCAAGACATACAAATTTTCATAAGTTCAAAATTGGTAAACACTTTTGTATGGTAAAATTCGAAACTGTGTTTTAGGTGTCTAAAACCATCTTCATCAAATTTCCTTTCTAATTAAATCGGCTTGGAGCACATCGGTTGTATGGTTTCAGAGTCTATAGCGGACATAGGTAGGTAGAAACGTTTTTTGTGTTTTATATATCGTTACCTTAACATAGAAGGGCCCTAACTTGTGTTTTTTTTTTTTTTTTTTTGTAAACCCAAATTTTCGTTTATTTCGATAAATGATCCGCTCAAACTTCATATTTAGCAAAAAATAAGGACTCAAAAATCCCGAGTTAGGGCCTTTCTGTATTAAGGTATAGAAATATAGATTTATTCAACATGTCCCTGACACAATTTGCTTTCAAATAATTTCCACTTTCCTTGAAAAAAACTCTAAACGAATTATCTTTTACATTTAATTGCTAACGTTATTTTACTGGAAAAACATTTACTTGAAATTAATTATAAAATTAAAATCTTTTCCTAATCCTTTCACTTGTTTTGAAATCTTTTAATTAAACAAAAGGGAAGCTTTTTAAACGTTTTAAATATTGCATTCTCTAGTTTATGTGCGGAAAAATTGTCGGCTAATTAGCATAAAGTGAAGTGCTCTTACTATCTAGGATTATTTAGCTTTTTTTTGTTCACTGTATTTATAATAATTTTAATTCTGTTTAAATAACCTCTACAGTTAAATGCAATGTAATGTTGGGTATCTGTGTCTAGGTACCTTTTGTTTGTGCCAACTTGAACTGTATAGCGGCGGCGTCACAGGAAACGCTGATAATCAAATACAACGAAGAGAAATAATAGAATTAAAGTGAATTGCAGTGAAATTGTTTTATTCAAATTGAATAGGCAAATAATTAAAAACAATTAAGATATTTATCATGTGGATACAGCTGAAAGCCATTGCCATTAGTATGGTGTTTAATTTGGGGTGGGGTGGAAAAGGAACAGCAATGATATTGTAGTGTGACAAAGTACAATGATACACAAGTATTTAGAAAAGTTTAAAAATTTACAATTATTCACAACAATTTAATTTCTATTTAACACTTCCTTAATCAATTTACAGGGAGGAAGCAAATTTTCGACAAGGCATCGGAACTTATCCGTTCCAAATTTGTTAAAACTTAATACACAGGTTCTTTAAGGTTCATGAGCAAATTTATAATTGCTCAAAAATTCTAAATTCGCATTTGTTTGTGTTTAATCAAGCTTTCTAAACGCGTATGCAATATTTCCAATATTGCTCACATAGTAATGCTTATGTACTGTAGTTGCAATATCTTTTTTTTAAACACACGATATTGATCCAAAAAATTTTCCTTGAACAAAAGATATCTTCAATGTTCCATTTTCTAGAGTTTTTCGATATGTTTAATAACGCATACACAATTCAGAGTAAATATGTCACATTATTTCGAAGATTAAACAATAAATCGTAATATAATTTTAGGAATATCTTTCTAATTAGTCCGAGTTTTGTAAACATATTCTAATACTTAAATTTTCAAAGTATAACATCAAAAACCATTTTCGAAGGTAAATGAATTTAAACAATACCGTTTTAGTAAGAATATTTTTATATACATCGTGTTTTTTTGAATGCCTGTATAGATTTGTACTTTTATATTCTATCAAAATGGAAATATCTTTCGGCTTAACTGTCATTTCGCTTAAACAAATTTATAACTGGGGACCTGTTTTGCTTTCAGAACAGTGGTGTCAATCAATACACCGCATGGAGAGAGTGAAATAGTCGCTCTCGACATTGCGAAAGCATTTGACCGGATGTGTCATGATTGGCTAGTTTCGAAAGAATTGTTTTGTTTTATTTCAAGTTTACTTCGTGGACATACTATAAGGGTAGTAATGGATGGGGTTTGTTCCGAGAACTGTGTATTGAACTCTGGAGTCGCCAATCACCTCAAATCCAATTTATTCTTTCCAACTCTTTCAGAGATTTAGCTCTTAAGAATGACTATGGATGGCTCGATAAATCGTGACCTTACAACAATCTTCAGATGGGGTGAATTGAACCGAGTTAATTTAAACGCACTCAAAACTCAGTGTTGCCTATTGATACACAAACCACTTGAGACTTCACCACAATCATGTCTTCATATGTGTAGCGAAAGTGTTTAAGTTTCAGATAACCTTCTACGAGAATGCAGTGGAATCGATGGAATCTTCATATATATTTTAAAAAAATAAAAACAAACACGAACTGCGAAGCGTTTTGCTTGTCTGCAGATACAACCAGAGTTTCTGGCGGGAATCGAACCCGCAACCTCCAGATTGGTAGTCCAGAACACTATCGTGTAGTCTATCGGGGCACCCCGAAATATTCATCTGGCATTTCTAAACGGCTGGTCCGAACGGGATAAAATTTAACGGGAGGGTCTCAAATTAGAGTACCATTGACATATACAATTTTTCAACACGTCCCATTTTTGTATTTCTTATAATTTCTGAGTTATATGCATTTCAAAATTTAAATTTTAAAATTTTGCAATTTCTTGGTCCGCTTTTTTAATAATAGACGTCGTATTAGTTAGATATCTAAATTACCAATAATATGCAAAAGATTTCAAAGTGATATCGATTATAGATCCAAAAATAAATGAATTTTAATTTAAAAATTCAAAAAATAGTAGATTTTTGCTATTTTTTGGACGGAGAGGTGACTTAACTATTCTTTTATTTAAAAAAACTTTCTTTAAAAATATATAACAATTTTATGTTTTTCTGTAAGGTATCTTTACGGAGAATATTTTGGTGTAACAACATATCCTATTTCTTGAATATGCTCTTCGGAATTCGACCTATTTTTTATACAAATTTTAATTTTGGGCCACATGTTCTAAAATCCCAAAGCTGGGATCAAAAAACGGAAAGCCGCTTTGCGAACCCTGATGTGTTCCCTATTTATTCCAAAAGCATTTTCTTAGCTCCGAAGGAAATGTGGACCTTATGAGCGTAATTGTAAAAAATACTATTTTTGGGATTTGTGCTCCAATTTTTACAAATTACGGGATTCCCTTTGATCTTTTGGCAAGTTTTTTTACACTTTCTTATTTAAAATGACAAATATAAAAAACGTTGAAAATTTCATTGAGTTTTGCTAATAAATAAAGATTTTATTACATATTTATTGAGTCTCTAAAACTAAAATTTGTATCAAAATTTGAATACGATGGCAAATATTGCGAACAATTTGATACACATTTACTCCGAACTAATTTTTGTTATTTAGATAAGTTAATTTTTGGTCTTTAAAGTCAATATCTCCATATGCCACTTTAAAACTCCGTCCTTCAAAAATATTGCACTTTTTCATAATTTAATGTGATTAAGTCAGAACCATTGACTTGTTGTTGAATAAAATATTGTTACGAATTTGCAATAGCAATTTGAATATAACAGTCTGTAACGACTGCCTGTAGAATTCATCATGTTTTTAAAAACGTCTATCGGTAGAAGCTTTTACTTATCAACAATGTTGACAGCATGCGGTTATTAGCATTGTTTATAAGTATGACAACACTAAATGTTTATGCTACTAACATTGACATTGAAACATCTAGAATTCGAAAATACTAGATTATCCGTTAAGATAATTGTAGAAGATTCACGAAAGATGGCGCGTGTATAAATGGTGGCATATGGTATAAATGGTATCATAGGTATGAGTTTATCATTTTTAAGTAAAATCTCTGGAAAATTTAACATATTTTTTTTGAGCTATCGTTTGTTCAAGGACGATTTACTATGTTATACTCATTTTAGATGAGAAATGAATTTCTAGAAAAAAAATTTAAATCTACGATTAATTAGCTTTAATATGACTAACAGTTCTAGTGTTATTACCAATTTATTTTTTCTTTTGATTCTTTGATTTCATTTTATATTTTTCTTTTTTAAAGGTTGCATAGCCATCGAATTCTGTCTTTGTCTCGACTTCAGCCAAAATATGACTTCTGATACAGTTTTTGTATATATTTTAGGCTGTTTACTACAAAATTTTAAGCCTAATGTTAGTGATTGAATATTTAAACTAAAGAGTGTTTTCTTAGAGCCGAACAGCTGCACAGTGGTTGCACCCATACGACAAAAATAAAAAACATTGTATTAAAATATTGATCTTGTAGGGAAATAACTAGTCGCTGAAATAATTAAATTTTTCTACTTCGCGCACTCCAACCAATTTACTGAGAGAAATATAGTTATGCATTTTTCTAGTAACCTTTAAACATTTTTAAATGTTTTTTAACCATAGTCACAGTACTATTTACTTAGTCACAGTAACTATTTACATGATTGTGGTAACCATAATATAGTTAAATTACGATTCACATGATTGTATCAATCATATATATAAGTATATGTTTGAGACATCTATTGTTTTCTTGATATTTATGTCAAGTCCGTTGCTAGTCTTTCCAAATCATCTATCTTTGTTTGCATGATAGAGTAGACAAATATCATCCGCATAATCCAATTCCTCGAGTTGGCGTAAGAATCTCCATGTTGTTCCTCTTCTCTCTGTACAGACTTCGCTCATGATGTCATCCAGCACTATAGTGAATAGCATGGGTGATAGGGAACATCCTTGTTTTACTCCAGCGTTTGTGCGAAAGGGTTGACTTATTTTCCCGTTGTGAAATACTGATAGTTCTACATCCTCGTACATAGCTCTGACGATTCGCGTTATTGTCTGGGGTAGTCCTTTTCTTCTCAATGCTTTCCATATGGCATATGGCAGTCCTTCTGATAGTATCAAAGGATTTCTTAAAATCTACGAACAGTAAGTATAGGGGAGTACTTCATTCTAGAGATTGTTCTATTAAAATGCGTAAATTGTTGGCCTGGTCTATGCAGCTCCTGTTTGGCCGGAAACCTGCCTGTTCATCTCGTAGAATGTTCTCCATTTTAATTTGAAGCTTTCCCTCTATTATGACTGCTAGTATCTTCTACATGATGTTAAGCAGAGTATCGAAGTCGTATCCAAACATTAATGGCATAAAATGATCTAATTAATAAATCCAATTGTATGCATATAAGAAACGTTTATCTATGTTTTATTTCTATTTAAAGTTCTCCGTCTTTATAAAAAGAAACTCCCTTTATATAAACTATTTAAATTTTTTTACATTAACATTGTTCCAAAATTGTTTACAACTTTATCTGTGGTTGGGCTTAAAAAAATATTTTGAAGTTTTTTTTTAGAAAAAATATGGATTTTTTGCCATAATGTGATATTTTTCTAACAAACAATTTTAATATAAATATAAAAAAATATATATACTGAAAACCAAAAGCAAATGTGGTTAGAAAAAAAGTAACCACATAAATGGGCGTTTATTTCATGTTGTTTGGGTGTTTAAAAACACAAATCATACAAACTCTTTCTTTCATACATTTATAAAAAGAGTTATATATTTTACCAAAAAAAAAAAATCCTTTTTCCTTGTAGAGTTTTACTAAGCCAGTTCAATGTCGAAAAATTTAGTAAAAGGCAAAACTTTGTGGGTTTTTTTTTCTTATGCTTTTGCTCACACTACACTACATTACTTACTTTATTTTTTATGGCTTTTATTGAGTCTTTATGTAGATTCATCTATAACGAAAAAAAGAAAATAACAACAACAACGACAACAAACAAAAATATGGCTAAACTTTTTAATTTATATTGGAAGTTTCTTGCTTGAATGAAAATAACATAAAAAGGAGCAAAGTGCTGAAAAAGGGTGGTAACACTTCTTCTGTCCACAAACCAGGAATACTCGTAGCGTAGCAGGAATAAGCCAAACAAAAAATTGAAAATGTGAACATGGAACTAATGTATGTTCTGGTGTTTTCTTTTAGGGTCAACAAACATGATGTTATATAATTCTATTTTCTGGTATTTTTTTTTTTTTTTTTCTTCTTTATTTTCAAACTAAATGGAATTATTTTTGCTTCTACTATAAAACATAAATTGAGTGTAAAAGGCACAAGAATTTATGGTAAATTCTTGGTATAAAGTTTGTTAAAATATTTATTGATATTGTAGGAGAAACTGAAGATGGTTAAAGAAAAAAAAAATAAACAAAAATAAAACAAACATAAATTTAAATCCTGTAAATATGCAAGACTTTACAGATGTTGGAATGTTTTAAATAGTTTTCATTAACAATACAAAAAAAAATCTATTAAATTTTTGTTAAATTTGACGCCTATAGAATAAATTGAAGAAAATTTAAAAAAACTGTTTGATTTCTAAGAGAAATATATAGGTATATGTTTCATATACCTTTCATCATATCACGAAATTTTGTAGACTTAGATACATATACATTTATTTGTGTTAATAATTTTTCCAAATGCGCTCTAAAGATAAATTGTTAAAGTAAATTCGTTTAAGGTTGTCTCACATTAAGGTTCACAACGTTTTTTAACAGATCAGTACCGAACGCCAATGATAAACAAATGTTAGAAACAAATAAATGTATTCTGTACCAATTGGTTTGCTTTATTATAGATGTGATACATTTTGGCATTCAAAACATTAGCTCAAACAAAAAATTTCCTTTCCATTATTTCTAATAAAGCTATAGTAACAAAACGAAAAATTTTATAAAAAAAAATTATTTTTGAACATATTGTTACGTTTTTACCTTTTAAAAATGTGAAATGCACACAAACTTTATGATGTACAAACTCACATGTACACGACAGTTGATGTTAACTCTAACAGCGACAATGATCAACTCACTGACTAAAGCAACCGCAGTCACTATTTATACGCACTGCCATCTTCATCCGAGTAGTCAATATTGATCTTAACGGTCAACTAGTATGTTCGATTTCTAGATCTTTCGATGTCAACGTTACCTGCTTATACATTTAGTGTTGCCATACTTACAAACAATGCTAGTAACCGCATGCCATCAACACTGTTGATAAGTAGAAGCCTCCAATAATGGACGTGTTCATTAACATGATGAATGTTGCAGGCAGTCGTTACAGACCATTAAATTCAAATCGCTATTGCACATTCGTAACAATATACTATTCTGAATTCGTTTATAGACATATTTGGTAGAGATGTATTCCATAGTCATGTAAATTTTAAAGTTCTCCAGAAAACTTCCATAAATATGTACAAAATTTGTAAATTAAAACAGTTAATAACTGTAGAACAGTTAGTCATATCAAATCTAATAATCGTACACGCAAAGAAGAAACTTGGTTGTGGTAAACATAATCTAAGAGTAACATATTATGCTAAGATTTATGATTCTAGTCCAAACATATTATGATCATTATAAGTGTCATAAAATATAAAATGAGTACCAGATTGTTTGGCCACTCGACGCTGCTTTGTTCAAGTGAGTTATATGACAACTGCTAAAATTTCAAGTCAATATCTTAATTAGATTAAAAAATATGCCACTTTAAAACTCCGTCTTTCAAAAATATTGCATTTTGTATAAATTTTCTTAATATTTTGTTCAAGAGCAATTCAATGGTTCTGACTGTTAGTCAGATTAAAATATTATAAAGTGAAATATTTTTGAAGTGGTATATCTCTGAATCCAATTGAGATATTGACTTGAAATTTTTTTCGTAAGACCAAAAATTAACTTATCCAAACAAATAAAAAAAAATGTTCGAAATAAACGTGGATCAAATTGATCCTAATATTTGCAATCCTATTAAAATTTTGATACAAATTTTAGTTTTAGAGACTCCATAAATATGTAATAAAATCTTTAATTATTAATAAAACTCAATAGAATTTTCAACGTTTTTTAAATTTCTCATTCTAAATAAAAAAAAGTGTAAAAAACCTTATCAAAAGATCAAAGGGAATCCCGCAATTCCTAAAAATTGGAGCGAAAATCCGAAAAATTGTAGGTTTTACAATTGTGCCCATAGGGTCCACATTGCCTTCGTGGCTGGGAAAATACTTTGGAAATAAATAGGAAACACATCAAGGTTTCGAAGGCTGCTTTTGGTTTTCTGATCCCAGCTTTAAGATTTTATAACATGTGGCCCAAAGTTTAAACTTTGATAAAAAATAGGTCAAATTCCGAAGGGCGTAGGGCGAAGGGCATGCTTTTTTATTCCGGAATGTTTTTTGTAAAGATACCTTAGAGTAAAACATAAAATTGTTATAGATTCTTAAAGAAATAAAAAAATATTAAATCACCTTAATTGACTGGAGAGATAAGAAAATCTTTTGAAAATAAAAAATATTGTTGTGCTATCTCTTTGGATATCGCCCAGGCCTTCGACAAGGTCTGACATAAGGGATTAATTCACAAAATTAAGAGTCTACTACCAGCAAGTACGCATAGATTGCTGGAGTCATACATATCAGACAGAGTTTTTAGATTGAAATATTGCGATTATATAACAGGAAATTATGAAATTAAGGCTGATGTTCCACAGGGATGTGTTCTCTGACCAACACTTTATTTGATATATACTTCTGATTTGTCTGTGTGTTATAGACTTACCATATCGGCATTCGCTGATGATACGGCAATACTTGGCTCTCATGTATATCCGCATGTAGCTTCTACGGAATTGGACAATTATCTCAGACTCGTGGAGATATGATTGAATAACTGGAGAATATGAGTAAATTTACTCTCAGAAGGGGTGACTGTCCACTGTCATATAGAATCCAAGAGACTTTGCATCAAGTTAAGAGTCTCTAGCCTTCACTGGTTAATCAATGACCAATCAAAATTAAGCCTTGACTATAAAGTCATCATGTTTAAATGTATTTTAAAACCAATCTGGACATATGGAATCCAATTGTGGGGAATGGCGAGTAATTCCAGTATTGATCTTTTACATAGGTCCCAATAAAAAATTCTTAGGAACATGACATAAGCACCATGTTACATAAGAAATGAGAACATCCATAGAGACCTACAAGTACTGTTGGCTAAGGATGAGTTCAAGAATGTCCGTGAGATATACATCATGAAATTACGGAATCACCAGAACTCGCTTGCAAGACTTCTCGCACTGACCCAAACACGACCAAGGCTTCGTAGAGCCATTCTACGATCCCGGTAAGATGTGGCCCATATGTCCATCAATGCTCCTGTTAGAGAGCATTTAATTTTAATTTTAGTTATAAGATTATAATGCTTATTATTCGGCCTAAGTAAGGCAGATTCGATAAATAAATGAACGTTATAATAAAAAAAATAAAAAAAAAATTCGCCTAAAAACCAGCAAAAATCGATTATTTTTTCAACTTTTGAAGTCAAGATCGTTTATTTTTGGATCCATAATACGTAGTGCACTGAGTTTAGTTGTCTAACTAACAAAAAAAATTCGAGTCCATTCGGTCCAAAAGTACGACATATATTATTAAAAAAGCGGACCAAGGTATGGCAAAATTTTAAAATTGCAGTTTTGAAATGCCTATATCTCGGAGCGTTATATTTTTGTAAACCGCTTGGCTTTGAAATCTTTAAAATCGGATGGCGAAAAAAAATAACACGTGTTTAAAAATGTTATATGTCGAAGGTACCCTACTTTGAGACCCCACAGAGCATTTGTAGAGCCCATTTTAATATCTTAAACTCAAATACTCCTTGGCTACGCCGTCGTCAAATTTTATTCCGATCGGAATAGCCGTTTAGAAATGACAGATTTATTTCCAAAAATGTTGATTCTGCCCCACTGTGCAGTGTAATAAAATTATATCGGCGATAAACGTACCCAAGTGAGTTGCTTTTACAAACATGAAATTTTCTACTCATGGTAACTAGCTTAAAATATTTTGATGGCGAATATTTAGCATAAAAATTATATTTAACTTAAAAAAAAATTAAAATACTCTCTTGTTCATAAAGTTGTTGCTGTGCGTATGAGTGATATTTAATTACTTAAACGCATTACAGACAACTGTTGATATACGACAAGGATAATGACGCTGAAAATGAGAACTTGGAATATCCCACGAACCTCCCTCGATTCAATGAGAAAGTAAATATCGTATCAAAAAGCTCGTATAATCAACATACTATATTTTCATGTAAGAAGTGCAATATTTGTCTACACACCAAATTTTTTGATGAATATATAATTTTTTTTAAATGTAACTTATGAATACGTTTTGTTGTGTGATATTTATTTTAAATAAAACCGCAACACTTTAATATTTTCCTTACAACAAAATATTTTCTCTTTTTAATTGCAAATATTTACAATTCTTAAATTATATCGTTTTTGACCAAGCCGTTCTAAGAAAATAGCAACCCTGGGGCCAAAAATGGAATCTAATGAACTCCGTCGGATTTTAGTAGTGACCGATAATGGGTTAAACAGTAAAATTTAAAGGTAATAGTACTCAAATTTAAACACTTATGTTTGATTTATGCTTAAAGTCAATTCTTAGCACTTTTTTTAATGATTTTTAATAAATTTTTAATTTCGTTTTTAATGCGACTGCAACATAAAATGTGTTAAATTAAAATTCACACTGCGATAACGTTATATGTACATACAAAAAACCGCTAATTGTGTAAACATTTATTAACTCCTACTCTTTGGAATGTTTGCAAATAAATAAAACAAGCAAACCTTTATACAATGGAATGATGTATGAACAGTAAAAGACACTACATCGAAGTTAAATGTGTTGTACCCTATTTGCTATTTCTTCATTTTGTTGCATACATATTTGCATAAGTAGAAATTTAAATTTTGAACAACACAAATTATTAGAAAAACAAATAAAATTATGTAAAGAAACTTAAATTTTTTATCAAAAATGGTATTTTGCCATTAATATCGAAATATTATTCGTTTGAAAGGTCTATCGATGCCGTTATGTCGAAATTTCTTCCCTGAAGATTCGCTGGTTGGCGCACATCTGAAAATATCCATGACTTTGGAGCATAAATCAGTCTGAATTTATGCGAATGGATTGTGTTGTCTTTGAGGGCCGCTGTGGTTTGTGGCTTATTCGCATGGACCAGAGATACCCCACTGGTCACAAGTCTAACGGAGTAAAATTGCACGTTCTCGTTGGCCAGTTCTCATCACTTCCACGTGAGATGACCATGCCCTCAAATTTATGGAAAATATATTGGAAAAAACATACTAGAAAAATCTATACTTTGCACTAAGCAAAGTGTTAAAATTAAGCTGTAAAAATGTAAATAAAAAATAAAATTTTTAGTTTTCTTTATTTTTTCACTTCAAATGTTTAAAGTCCGAAAATAAACAACCTATTGTCCCCCAAAATTCGGGAGGGTTAGAAAATTTATTATATATTCTTGCAAGTAACATAACCTCACTTAACCAAAACATGTATAATTTCATGACATCAATGCAAAATACCATACAAGAGCTTTTAAGAGCCCAGAACCAAATGATGCAAATACAACAAGAAAATGAGTTTTTTAAAAATTTGTTTCTGGAACGCTAATGGCTTGAACCAGCACAAAGCTGAGGTGTCACATTTTATCAACGAAAACAATATAGATGTATTGTTAATCTCGGAGGCTCATTTAACAAATAGATATAATATTAATATTCCAGGTTTTATATTTCATCTCACGAATCATTCTGACGGTAAGGCACACTTTGGTACTGGCATTTTAATTAGAAATAGGATAAAACATTATTCTCACGAAAAATTCTCCAAAAACTATTTGCAAGCAACATCCATTCGAATGTGAAGTTGGAGATTTAACTCTAAGCTCAATATATTGCCCCCCACGATTTTCTGTGACTAATGAACATTTTTAAGAATTTTTTAATACACTAGGAGATCGTTTCCTGGCTTGTGGCGACTACAACGCTTAGCATACATATTGGGGTTCCAGATTAATGAATCCAAAAGGCAGACAACCGTACAGGACTCTAGTTGATCGTAAAAATTGCCTAGATTTTATATCACCTGGTCAGCCCACTTATTGGCTTTCTGATCCTAGAAAAATCCCCGATCTAATAGATTTTGCCATATCAAAGAATTCAAATAGAAACTCTATTACTGCAGAAATATCATATGAACTGTCTTCTAATCATTCTCCCGTTATACTGAACTATTACGGAAAATATCAATCGTATCATACAGAAGCCTCATTATTCAAGACTGATTGGTTGAAATATAGAAAATACATCAGCAGCCATATCCACACTGAATACAACATACAGTGTGAGGAAGATATCAACGATTGTATCAGAGACTTCAGGTCTCTAATCTTTTCGGCCTTGGATAAATCTAAGTGCCAAATTCCTCCTAAACCTAAAATGTATATTTCTAATGCAGAAATTAATAGACTTCTCCTCGAAAAGAGGAGATGTAGAAGAGATTGGCAACACAACAGACCTCCTGCTGCTAAGCTAAGGAAGAGGATCGCAGAAATCGAAACTATATTGAAAGTTTAACCGGAACTAAGTACACAACTTCTCCCTTTGGAAGGCAGCTAAGAACATTAACCCAACGGTAGAGGGTCAAAGTCCAATAAGAAAATCTGATGGTACCTGAGCACGTAGTGCAAAGGATAAAGCCGTAGTTTTCGCTGAACATTTAAGCAATGTGTTCCAACAAAACCCCGCAACAAATAATTTTGTATTGGGGGATTTACCTGTTCGCATAGAAACATACTCCGAACTAATCAATGTAAGTATAGAAGATGTTCAGAAGATCATAAAGGACAATCTTCAACTAAAAAATCTCCAGGTTATGATTTAATTACACCTTCCATGATTGGAAACCTACCAGATGTGGCAATTGTTGTGCTCACAGTATTATTCAATGCGATCTTGTCTCAAGGAGTTTCTCCGAAATATTGGAAAATCTCCCAAATTATAATGATACCCAAGCCAGGAAAGGATTTGACATTGGTATCATCCTAAAGCTTATTGCCTTGTTTGTCTAAACTAATTGAGAGAATAATCCAAGCGAAAATTCTAACATTCTTAAATAGTCAAGACAAGACATCGAACTAAAAAAGTACTGTTGGGCAATATTTCTAGATGTTGCCCAGGCTTTTGGCAAGGTGGACTTAAATGTAGCATCTAGAAACCTTGGCAATTATCTCAGGCACGTAGAGACGTGGTTAAGAAATTGGAGAATACATGCAAATGAAATAAAAAGCAAGCACATAACGTTTGCACTTAGGAGAGGAAGTTGTCTACCAGTGACACTAAACAGTGTGAACATCCCACAGTCTGATCATGTTACATATCTTGGCATTCATTTAGATAGACGTCTTACTTGGCGTCGGCACATAGAAGCCAAGTGGCTCCACATGAAACTAAAAGCTCGCAAGGCTACTTACAGTAACTCAAGACAGATCAAGGCTGCGTAGAGCTGATTTACCACTTATATAATACTAGCTTGACCCGGTGCGCTTCGCTACCCCAGTCGATGTAAAAATCAGTTCAGCCGTTTAGTAATTATTGTTTAAAAACTAAAGGTACAAATTTTACCCGTTTTTCCCCCTTTTTATCCCTTTCTGGTCCAAGTATTGAAAAAATTTATAGCCTATTGACGCTTCCAAGTAAGGATATATCTACTTTCCAAATTTCAATAAAATCGGTTCAGCCGTTTAGGCGTGATGCTCAAACAAACAAACAAACAAGCAAACAAACAAACAAACAAACAAACAAACAAACAAACAAACAAACAAACAAACAAACAAACAAACAAACAAACAAACAAACAAACAAACAAACAAACAAACAAACAAACAAACAAACAAACAAACAAACAAACAAACAAACAAACAAACAAACAAACAAACAAACAAACAAACAAACAAACAAACAAACAAACAAACAAACAAACAAACAAACAAACAAACAAACAAACAAACAAACAAACAAACAAACAAACAAACAAACAAACAAACAAACAAACAAACAAACAAACAAACAAACAAACAAACAAACAAACAAACAAACAAACAAACAAACAAACAAACAAACAAACAAACTTACAAAGACATTTATATATTTATATAGATACCAAATATGATTCTCCACTGAGAGAACAATAATTGTTTAGTTATAAGATTTAATTACTTATTGTAAGACCTAGACATTAAAGGCAGGAACAATACTTATTATAATAAACGTTAAAAAAAAATGTCACGTTCGGGATGTTGGAAATGCTTATATGTCAATCAAAATAGTTTCCAAAATAATTCTATGTTCTCTGGGGATATTTCGAAAGAGCTTCAATTGGTTCCATTGGTCCTTGGCTATGAATTATGTATGTTTCCATAATAAGTTTCATTATTTTAATTTTTAAAAATACTTACCAAACGATCTAGTCAGCCACTACTTCTATCCCCTACAATGTTGTGTTAATAATATCCCAACTTCATGCAATTTAAAACAGCAGGAAGCTGAAAAGTGTTGCATTAGTTATAAATTTCGTTTGTTATTCTCCACTTTTTCATACTCGTTGTATTTAGCCTTTATTGCTATTTTTTTATTGACGCCATCATCATTTTCTCACAACAACAGCAGCAACAATACTCATACTAATAAAAATGTTAACAAACCCAGCACCCAACAGTTCAAGGCGACCGTCCCGAACTAGTGATTTTAAATATCATTGCACCTACACGCATATGATCGTGGTATAAATGGTTGTCACAAACATATACATGTTTACTTTAACCATATATATGGTTGATACAATCATGTGAATCGTAAATTACCCATATTATTGTTACCACAATCATTTTTTCTGCGTGTGGTTACATAACTACCAACGTCATTTTAACACTTATGTGTCCTAAGCAGGGGTTCAATAGACCTTTTTTGATTACAAAGAGACGCTCTGACAGCAGTTGCAAAGAAGTCATCGCATTGGATTCACATACCGGTTACATGGAGTCAGTTACCTTACAAAACCTAACTGGTTACTTGATCAGCTACACAATATAATATTTGTCACTAATGTCTGTTTGCTTGGCTGACTCCAATTTATATATTTTTAGTCATTTGACCTAAGTGCTCTTTGTAATGCAAATAGTAGTGCATTATATGCTTTATACATCCCTAGTAATGAAGCGTGATGTCAATTGTCACTTTAGTGTCTCCAAGTAATTTAGAGTGTAGTCACTTTAAGTTTATTTTTGTACTAGAAATAATTTATTTATTCCACCCGATATAATCTATCCGCTTGAACACTTACATGTTAAAATAACTAGTCGCATAGCTAATTCTTTAACCAGTGATGACTCTTTCTTGATAGCTAAAATCACTAGTTCGGTCACAGTCACCCAGAACTGCTGGGCTTTTTTAAACGTAAACGTAGAGACACACGTATTATGACAAAATAGAACTGATTCTTATTAAATACATACACAGCATGACAGTTGTGTTGCCGACTTTTTTTTTTTTTGGATACCATTCATATGTTGCTATTTATAATTTGTAGCAGACACATTAATCAAAAAATTGTTACTCATTGTTGCTGTTATATATACAAGATATGTAGTTGTATTGTTGGAGTAGTAGAAGTATTTATATTATTGTTGCTGTTGATTGTGGTGAATTCAAAATAAAAACATTGGGAAAAAAAAAACGAGAAATTGCCAACAAATATAGTACGGCGAGTGGTATAATAAAAAAAAAACAACTTCAACAGACATACAACATGAATGCGTGCATTTTGAGACAGAGTCGTAAATAATGCAATCTTTAAAATATTTGTCGTATATTTAAATTGGTTTTGGGTTGGAATAACTATAGTATTGTATGAACACTTATACTGAAGTATAAAAAGAAATATACTTTAGCATGATTCTGTTGCTTATGCTGATGATGTTGCTGTAGCCGTTTCTGGAAAACATCTTGACACATTATCATAATGCCTACAAACTTCACTTGGTGTGCATCCTGGGAAAACGGAGCTTATGCTTTTTTCATTCCCATTACCATTCCTTAACGGAGTGGAACTTAAGCTCTCGGATAGTGCAAATTATCTAGGAATTATTCAAGCCTCTAAAATCCATGCTAGAGCGTCCAAGACGGCTATCGCTATTTATGCCTGCAAAGAGCTATTTTGAAAACCTGGGGAATAAGCACTAGGAATGCGAAACGGCTTTGGTGGTAAATCTCATACACATGTATGGAGCACTAGTATGGCGGAAGGCTCTAAGTAAATACACCTACTGTGGGATGATTGAGAAAATCCTGCGAATCTCTGCACTAATGACTGCGCGTACGCAACGGAGCACTCCATCTCGTACTCTTTTCGTTATGATGTACTGGCTAAAGGCTGATCTCATGGCTAAGCACTGTAGGAGCATGGAGGTCTGATACCGGCCATGCGTCTGTTTAGGGAAGTGCACATTATCTCCTTGTTAATATTGACTACAACACTCCCTTACCATTTATCGACAAACGCGTATGTGTATCGTTGGTGGGCGAGTTACCTTCTTCCAGGGACACGTTTGTCATCTAAACAGATGGCTCAGAGTCTGCGGCTCGGGTGGGTGGTGACTTCTATATACCCCATTTTCGGAAAAGGGTGTGTTTCAGGCTACAGGATCAATGTAGTGTAATTCAAGCTGAAATTACAGCGATCAAAATGCCGGTACACTGGATGAAGTACTATAGGCTATTTGGTGTGAATATCCGAATCTGCACTGACAGTAATCCTGCTATCAAATCCCTATCTGGTGTCTACTTGACATCCAGATTGGAACATGAATGCCGGGTATCTCTTAACGAGATGTCGAGACATTCTAACCTGGAGTTATTCTGGGTGCCGGATCACTCTGGTGTACAATGCAATGCTATTGCGGATGAACTAGCCAAAAGAGGCTCACGTATACAAGTTGATGAGATCGATCTTATGGTCGATTTACCGCTATCCTGCTGTAAATCACTCATACAGCGTAACTTATTTGAGTCTGCTCAGCTCAGATGATCTAATCTGACAAATTGCTCGATATCGAGGCTCACATGGCACGTTTTTGATCATCATAGTCCAATGTCCCTCACGGGGCTATCACGGGCTAGATATCAGTGTTTACTGGTCACTGCTTGATTGATGCGCATGCTAGGAGACGGAACACTCCATACAATGACTTCAGTAGAAGTTGCCATGATGAAGACGAGGAGGAAACGGTTGAACATCTTTTCGGTCTTTGCCCAGCTCTATCGGGGGCTCGAACTGCGACAATAGACAATCCTCTTTTGCACGGCCTAGCGGATCTAGCCACTGTGGATGTCAGGAAGATAGATCCGTTCATTCGTGAATCTGGTTGGTACGGCACTTAACCCATTTCTGACATGTAAAGGACCTCTTGAGTACCTGAGCATGATCCTTAGGGTATCACAAAGGGATCAATTTATGGACTCAAGTGATTTGGTTAATACTGGCTGCCTATATAACCTAACCCAGACATTTTCAATGACTATTTATATTCCAAATTTCAGCTAATAAATGGATTTTTGGCAATTTTTTTTAAATAATGTGAAACCCGAGGTTACCAACTTTGAGGGCTCCTCCGCTCAACTCCTCAGCTCCAACCTTGTGCAATTTCGTTACGATATCTCTAATAGTTCTTGAGATTCCGAATTATTTACAAAAAAAAAAAAAAAAAAACGTTTCCAAACCACTTTCCTTAGTGCGAAGATATTTCAATAAATTTTTTTACATAAGTCTATAGAAAGTGGTTAAAATAGGCCATCATAAAAATTTCCGCCCGAAAGAAGTGTTTAGCCCTGATAAATGTCTTAAATATATCGTTGCTGATGTAATAAACCAATATATTTTTTAACTAACAAATTTGATTAAATTCCTTTAAATATCTTTCTCAATGTAATAAAGTAAAGTGGCAAAATTTAACAGAAAAAATATATATATATATATAAAAATTTATACAAACGTAAGTATTTATCATTATACACATATATAAATGTATAAAAATGTATAAAACTGCATATAAAAACGTACATATTTTTATGTTCATCAAGTGTTGAAGGTAATTTAAATGTCAGCGGAAGTGTTGCGTTTTTTTTTTTATTTTGTATTTTTTTTGTTATTCGGTTGGAAACTGTCTCCGGTTTTCACATATATTTTCCGTAGTAATTTTTTTCTTCTTCAATATTATTGTTGATGGTTTGGTTTTTAATTCATATTTTTAATCAGACTTTAGGGACAGAGAAAACTGCATACTATAATTACTATAGTATTTTAATTATAAGTAATACAAAACTGTTTACATTTACAAACTTTTTATTGTTGTTTAAATAAATACTCAATTTTTTTATGGATAAATCTGTTATTAAGTGCATTATATGATTAATAGCATTTCAGTGTTTAATTTTTTGTTTAAAATGGAGGTAATGAAGAAGATTATGTAAGGGAATAACATGGTGTCTTTAATACATATTAATATTGGGTGTATGATTTAAAAATGCGAGATTTACAATAGATGACGTATCTTTGGAACGCTGTTCAACTATGTGTCATATTAAAGGGTACATATCTGTAATTTATTCTTAATTAAGATAATAATACTCGTTTGTCCGATCTTACAACATTGTCAGAAAAAATTTCAGTAAATGGTTAACAACCATATGTATCCACAAATAAGTTCATATGGTTGTTAACCATTTTCTGAGCTTTTTTCTGACAACGTTGTAAGATCCGACCGTGCATTATAAGCTTTAGTTATTGAATATTATATTGTAAACAACAAAGTTTTTTTGCTTCAAAAATGTCGAATTTTGTGACAACACCGATGCTTATGCTGAATGTGTTTCATCGGTTTCTAGGTGCAAGAGATTGTTTGTGCTGTTTAGATGTGGTAATTTTGACATGGAAGACAAAGATCGCACAGGCCGGCCAAAAAAGTTTTAAGACCAAGAATTGGCCCATGAAGATTGTTATCAAACTCAACAAGAGCTTGCTAAATCATTGGGAGCTAATCAAGCAGTAATTTCAAAATGTTTGCGAGCATCAGGATTCATCCAAAAGCAGGGAAATTCAGTACCATACGAATTGAAGCCGAGAGACCTTGAAATTCGATTTTGCATGTCCGAAATTACGTTTGGACGTTATAAAAGAAAACCTTTTTTACACCGAATCAATACTTGCGATGAAGAATGCATCCATTACGATAACCCGAAGCGTAGGAGATCGTATGTGAAATCCGGCCAACCAGCGGCTGCAGCCTGAAATTTTTATGACACCGCTAGGCCACATGTAGCACTAAACTATTTAGAATGAAGTGGTTGAGAAGTTTAGCTTAGAGTCCAGACCTTGCCCCACATGGCAAGGGTCCATACTCTTGTACAATAAATGCACAGGTAAAATTAGATTTTGCATACTAGCTAAAAACCATCTTAATATCTTCATTCCAACTGATTATAGCGATGAAGATACTGTTACCGCTGCATGGGAGATGAGGTCTCTCATGCTACATGGCACACAACCAGGCCGACCCACCACCCAGCAGCATGGTGAGGAACTTGATGCGAGCTGCAAATCGCTCTCGGACTCCCGTGGTCACAGGGGCTGATGCCAATGCTCATCATACTATCTGGGGAAGGTCAGACACGAACGCTCGAGGTGAGTTTTTATTAGACTTAATATTAGACTCTAATCTAGTGATAACCAATAAAGGTTTAGAACCTACTTTTGTAGTCGCAAACCGACAAGAGGTTCTTGATACATGATCAATAACTGGAAGGTTTAGAATAACTGTTCCTTCTCAGATCATCGTTGTTTAGTTTTCTCGATCGAAAGGAAACCGGATAAGGTTGAACCATTTTTGAATAGAAGGAGAACAAGATGGGATGAGCACCGACGTATTCTATCTGAACTCCTTCCTTAACCCCCTTTATTAAATAATATTGAGGACATTGTAAGGGCTGAAGGGTGAATAGACTTACGAATTCCATAAAGGAAGCTACGGCACACACTTGTGGCCCCTCTAAGAAGAAGCAATGGGCGACCACCATGGTGGTCACCGGAAATAGCGGACGAGGATGAGAAGTCGCAGACTTTTCAATGAGGCTAAAAGATCAGGAGACTGGTTAACCTATAAGTCGTCATTGAATAAATTTAAAAATCTGGTCAGAAGAGCAAAACGGAAAACATGGAGGGACTTTTGTAGCGGCGTAGAAAGTTCCTCTGAGACTAGCCGCTTGCGCAAAATTCTGTCTGGATCAGCAACCGTTCAGGGCGGTAAATGGATCATAAGTGGACATAAGACACTTGAAGTGCTCATGGACACTCATTTTATGGGAAGCCACCCAATTAATGCGGTATGTGAATCCCACCCGCATGATAGAATCTCATCCTCAATTGAGATTAACGATGACAATGTTCTCTGGGCCATTCGGAGTTTTGATCCATATAAATCCCCAGGACCTGATGGCACCATGCCGGCTGACCTGCAAAACAATGCATATTTAGTCACACCATGGCTGATGACAATCTTTCAAGCCTGTCTCTTATGGTCCTATATACCCAACAGTTGGACCGAGTGCAATGACTTTCATCCCGAAGGGTGGAAAGGCTTCACATACCAAGGCAATGGATTTCAGGCCGATAAGTCTATCATCCTTTTTGCTAAAAACCTTGAAAAGAATTATTGACACTCATATCAGAATGTCAGTTAATAAGAGATTATTATGTACCTCTCCACATGCCAACACCAAAGGGAAATCAGTTGAGACGGCACTTCACTCACTAGTGGGGTATATCGAAAAATCCATAGAATTCCGCAATTACACACTCGTGGCCATTCTAGAAATAGAAGGAGCCTGCAACAATGTGAAATCTGCAACCATTGTATCAGCCCCAGATTAACTATCAATATATATAGTTACGATCAATATATAGTTAGGTTCATTAGGTACCTTCTAAATTATAGGATCATTCGCTCTAAAATTGGAACAACAGCGATCTCTAGATCTCCAAGGGTCTGTTCTTTCTCCTCTTCTGTGGAACCTGGCCTTAAATTGTCTGCTTATGAAACTAGATTCCCAGAACTATAAGACCGGATGACGTTGCGGTGGCAGTTTCAGGGATTTATCTGGGCACCATATCGCAAAGACTCAAAAAAATATCATTAATTACAGATCCTATGGACATGCTTGCATAATTGGAAGTGTAAAAAATCTTCCTGATCATATTGAATACTGCACTCCCAAACCCTTCTTCCTGAGGAACTTCGGTTTCTCAATCCCATCTACTATGGAATCTGTCGATGGTCTCCCCGTTGAAAAGGATGACAGAGTGGGAGGTGGTGTATACATCCCTGAATTTGGAATAAGAATTTTTTTTAGACTTCTAGATGGATGTAGCATTCTTCAGGTCGAAGTATCGGCTATCAAAAGAGCGGCAAACTGGCTCAGATATTACAGTGTATCTGGTAGGGATATCCGTATATATACTAAGAGTAAAGCCGCAATTAAGTCCATTATAGGTGTTTTTACAATATCGAATATGATCCAGGAATGCCGGGCATCCTTATATGAGACATTCGACAGTTGTACTCACATGGATACGAGGGCACAGGGCCAATGAAGGCAATTGTATTGCTGATTACTTGACAGGATTAGGAGCCTTGTTGTCGGAAGACGAGACAGACTCCCTCTGCGGAATTCCGCTGTTAACCTGCCAGAAACGAATACATGACGCATATTACGAACTTGCCCAAACTAGGTGGGATAATGAATCCACCTGTGCTATTACGAGGAGGATATGGCCTGCGTTGGACTGTAGACGCACGTCATATCTACTTCGACTACAACGAATACGACTCAGTAATATGGTGGCGATGATCACCGGACATTGCAGTTTCGGTCCCCATGCTGCAAGACTACACTTCTTTTGTAATTGTCCGGCACTTGCCGATCTACGGGCCAGACTTTTAGGTGAGAGATCCATTGGTACCCTCTCCGGGCTATATGTGAAGGAACTAAGGTGCATATACCCCTTTATTAGGGAAAGCAGGTGGTTGATAAGACAGGACTTGTAAATTGCACCTCATGGCGACTCGGCAACTGTCCCATTATGGTCTGCGTTATCTGACTCTCAACATCTTCTCCTCTAATTCTCTCCTCCCATTTCTTTAAATTTTCTCCTCTTGCCTACTTAATCTGTAGAATTCTTTTCTTCTACTTCTATTTCTCTCATCTCTCTGTTTTCATTTTCTTTTCAAGTACCACAAAGGGAACGATTATTGGACCCAAGTGAGCTGTACCAGCGAAGGTTTTGACGGCTGCCTGATAATATAACCTAACATATTGGCAGTAATGTATAGGTAATTTTTATGCTAAATAAATAATTAAAAGGACTTGCAATGTTATAAACCAAAATATACCTCTATAACCTCAAAAAAATATCATTAAATAAAATATATCTCATGTAATTTTGCACTTGAAAGTATTGAACTGTCTCCTGAAATCATGGGTTTTTTATGTAATAATGAAGGAAAACTATTATTCATGATAAATACATTAAGCGATTAAGTAATTTAAAATACTTTAAATTGCAAAGTGATTACTCAATGGCCTTCATTAAAAAGGAATTACCAAATTAACGGTTGTGTATTTATAATAGAACAACTTTAGCAAAAATTTCTTAATTTAGTTGAAGTACTTAAGCAAAGTGAATGTTATTGCATTATTTAATATTCATATTTATTTAGTTTAGTTTAAAAAAAAAGAAATAAAATTTCTCTTTCTATGCAAACATACAGCACAAACATAAATGTTTAACCATCTACCAGATGATTCAAAAACTTTGCTAATTAACAATTTATTCGTAGATTTTTCTTCTTATTATGTTTTTTGAGGTTTTGTTATTTTCTCAGGAAGTTAATATAATTTAAAGCTGAGCTTAAGATTTTCTTGGCAGGTATGTTGTTTTTTTCTTCATACTTTTTATTTAATTTTTAACCTATCAAAACTTTTTTTTATTTCGTAATTTTCTGCTCAAACTTTGCTCAAGTAAACTTTTATTTTCTTTTGATGTTTTAAATAATTATTTTTCACCTACTCACTGGGATGTTGTATTCTTTTTTTTTTTTTTTTTTTTTGTAACTCTTTGCCATCATGCACTTGGCTTATAAGACCTCAGAAATTATTGTATCAGCTGTTAAGATAATGAAGATGAAAAAAAAAATGGCAAAATCAGGAGAAAAAAAAGTAATCAAGAAAATCATATAGAATGGAAATTATTAAAGTTCTGGTTGTTGCTAATGAAAATTATGATGATGATGATGCGAACTTTGGTTTCTGTTTCTGATGATTATTATGATTTGTTGTTTTATTTTCTATCTTTAGATATAAAGGGAAGATGGATTTAAAGGAATGTTGGATTTAAATTCTCAACTAAAATTATTTGTATAAATAATATCGACAATATATAGATAAATACACATAGCTTGGAAACTCTCCTGTCAAAGACCTAACTCAGTTGTCGAAAACCTAATTGGTGGAAATTAAAATAACTTTTGAAAATTTGTATATTTTTGGAAAAACATTGCTTTTTCACATTTATTTCATTTGTAATTTCTTTTTATCAGTTTTGGTATTTTGGTATACTTCCTTATACATTCATTATGTTATGAAAAATTACACAAAACTTTGTTTTTTTTTTTGGACCAACAGAAATAACTTTTCTGATTAAGCAGTTTTTTTTTTTTGGGTTATAATTGCAAAAGTCATGTTTTTTTTTTTTTGCTTATTTTAAATTTTTAATCAGATTTTATGTTTATCATAGAATAAAATAAAACTAGACAATATTTAGTGTTAAAAACAAATTATTTACGAACTTTGTTTGTTTGGAAATTATGTACACGACAGAAATAAATTCTCGTAAATAAATAAATGGCAAAAACTGTAGAGTTTGGTACGATAATAATTCACATGAGATATGAGAGCGCAAAACACATCTCGAAAAAGTAACAGTTTTGTATGGATTTTCGGTCCATATATGTTTGCGTGCGACGTTGGCCAGCCCGTCTTTGGCGTGCGCTACTTTTGGCCTGAATTTGATGTTGTGGACACCAACGATATATGGTTTCAACACGACGGCGCTACGTGCCACACAGATCATGTCACATTGGACATTCTGCACCAGTGATTTGAGGGTATTCTTATCTCACGTTCAGATAATGTAAACTGGCCCCGTAAGACTTTTTCTTGTGGGGTTTTCTTAAGTCGCAAATCTTTAACGTTTTAGAAATGAAATGTCAGTTATATTTGCATTTATTGGCATTTTTCGATGAGTGCCTTGAGGCATGCTTCAGCATAGAAGGTTATTACGTAATGCTATCAATAGGTCTTTCAAACAAATAAGTAATTTCGATGAGATCCCACATATACTTTGTTTTATTTAAATTTAAATATAGGAGGCAAGCAGCGTTTGCTGTAGGGTACGGAATACGCAACACAGCTAATCTGTTGATAATCCCTAAGACTCTCCGGTATCCAATGACCGTTCATGCGCGGTGAAAAGCAGAACATGGCGGATCTGGAGCGGACGCTCGAAAAAAGCTCGTAATTCCGGATGTAATCCACACCGTGTCCATGTAATGAATGGAACTACGTTAATGTGTCTCCTAACGGGGGCCTCCGAGCAAGGGCATTGTCCGATTGTATTTTTGTCCATCAATAACTAGGTGGTCTGTTGTATGATGTTTCGTACTTTCCCCATTAATTATATTTCTTTACAGATGGAAGACAAATTAAATAAAACAAATAATGAATTTGGATCAGAACAGGTCGCTTATGACCTCACTGAACACCTTTGTGTTGGGGGCTATTGTCCCGAATCAAATAGGGTATCTATTCCAACGAATGAGGAAGATGCGTTGCTGGATCCAACACCTAACACACAACCCTCTACATCCGCCAATACCATTGCTACGGCGCAACAGACACAAAACGTGAACAATAGACCAAAATTATGTGGGGCTGCACGTAAACGCCTAAAGCTCTATATAGAGTAAGGCATGGCGATCGAGAAGGCACAAATAATGTGCCTAACGTCGATGAAAGAAGTTCGGAGCGAATTGCGTGAGAATAAAATCCCAAGGAAGAGAGGTAGGTCAGACGGATCAACTCCTGCGAAACCGAATCTCCCTAAAAGAGTAGCTGGTGCATCTGTAGATGGTATACACCCTATAAAAACCACAGTCACGGTTAAGTCACCTCTACCCACGTACAGCGATGTGACTCAAATCATTCGGCTTGGGGTAATCCCAGCAGACCTCCCGAGGGCAATATGGTCTGATGATAAGTTAAAGCTTATACAAGCAGCAGTTCTGCATAAAATTGTTGAGTTAAAAAAGGGCTCTATAAAACCACAACTTGCAGGCTGCACTTTCAAACCTGACTGGCTTGTATTTAATTATAGGGGAAATGATTCAGCACAATGGATCAAAGAACACGTTCCCTCTCTTAAACCTTGGAAGAAAGCGGAGTTGAAAGATGTAGCAGAAGATGAAGTAACTAAGACGGAACATTTTGTAGGATATTTTCCCGAGGCGCCTGAAATTCCCACCAGCTGGATTTTATACCTTATTGAAGGTCAGAATGATGACCTGACTGTAGAATTCATGAAGGGTTCAGGACATTTCAGAATTTTAAGGACAGCATTGCTGAAATAACCTTTTCAATTGACCCAAAATTTGGCCTCCAAACTCAAGAAAAAGGGACATCACATTGGCTTTGGGTATGTCACTGTGTATATCAGGCCTACGACTCGCCAACAAGGAGCGAATGACCCTCCTAGGAAGGCAAAATTGAGTGACAGACCAAGACAAACTGCGTCTAGCATTAAATGTCCAACAATGCGAACAGACTAGCCTTCTTGCTCAGGTTCAATCACCAAGCCCGCCACGAAAAAGAATGACGTACGCAATTCAACAGGTGCGGTTTGACAAGACCAAGGGGACAACATAGTTCACAAAAGGTTCTCTGTGGAGTCCACCTTTTCGAGGAAAGTATTAGTTCTCAAGTGAACAAGCCAAAAACGGGCAATAAGAGCAGCCATGGCAGCAGGCCACGAAAGGGCTTTAGTGCCTCCGCAGAGAAAGCAGTGCTACATACCATCAACCGTGGTAAGAAGATGGCGGTACGGCGAAAAAGCCACAAACCTCAGCGGCTCTTAAACTCATATCGTCGATCAAATGCAACCTGATTTATGCACCAGGGTCATGGAAAATTGGACATTTCGGATGCGTGCCACCCACCTAAACCACGGTTGACATTTGCACGATGTTATATTTAGCCCTCTAATACTTAAGCATACCCAAGGCTCTCATCTCAAAAATGCCAATAAATGCAAATATAACTGATTTTTCATTTCAAAAACTCATGTAACAGTAGCTAAAAAACGTACTTAAATTATTCTAAAAAGCTTTCAAAGTTTTTGATATGAAATTTCAGTTATATTTGCATTTATTGGCATTTTGCGATGAGTGCCTTGAGGCATGCTTAAGCACATAATGCTATCAATAGGCCTTTCAAACAAATAAGTAATTTTGATGAGATCTCACACATACATTACTTTATTTATATTTAAATATAGGAAGCGCTTATGGACCAATCATCACAAAACATTTAGGTTTATATAAATCTTGTTTATGTCCAATTTCATCAAGCTGTTAATTTTTGTATGACGATTACGAATGTTCAAGTTATTGTCTGAGAGGGACTTTGTATGGGGATAAGGACAAATGTTGCTCGATTTTTTTCAAATTTTCAGTGCACAATTTCACCAGGATTGCCGCATAACCATCATATTTATGAGTGCTCAAACAGTAATTTTGGGGGACATATGAATGGGGTCTATATGATATCATGGAATTTTCATGACTATTTTCAATACCAAACAAACATTATTAACAGAGAGTGTTTGTGGAAAATTTCGTGTTTTCAGCAGCGAGATATACGGACGGATATAGCTAGATCGTCTTAGATTTTCATATATATTTTTGTGGGTATACAAATTTCACTATAACCTGCAAAGCTTTTTTCATAATATCGAGCACGGATCATTAAAATTTTTCGTTTAGTTAAATAATAAAATCATATGAATGAAGTTTCAAAGCAATGTTTTTATGTGTCCAAACCTAATCGATGTTGAATTTGAAAATGTTCAATTTTCATAATTTATAAGCCCAAAAACTCCTGTTAATCTTTGGTTAATAAAAACACATTTTTCAGGGAACTTGTAAAGTTTTAATGTTTTTGAAAGGGGCCAATTGGGTATTACCTAGACCCTTCCGAATTTAACCCATTTTTATACCGTACACCTTCGTGAGAAGGGTATATATAAGTTTGTCATTCCGTTTGTAATTTCCACAATATAATTTTCCGAGTCTATAAAGTATCCTAATAGATAGCAGAGTCGATTAAGCCATGTCCGTCTGTCTGTCTGTTGAAATCAATTCTCTGAACACCCCAAATAACTTACAAACTTGATTCATACATCAATATCCAAAATCAAAAATCGGCCCATTAATGGCTGAGATTTAAGGAAAAAACCGGACTAACCTCGATTTTTGGCCTATTTTTGATCTATATCTGGATTACTAAGACTTTAATATAGACAATATGGATATCTAATGATAGATATTGCAAAGTCCATTGCAACGATTTATATATACATATTCATATATTATGCCCGATAATGTGATAAAATTGGAACAGGATGAATTTTTGAAATTTGAATATTCAAATGCGCACAACTCAAAAACTACAGGAGACAAATAGCATACGTGCTACGCATTTATAAGCATAATCACAGGATTTAAGAATGACTTAAAAGCTTGGACTTTAGACAAAACACACAAATTATCAAGCATTTAAAAACAGCACGCAGAAAAAAATATAGTTGTGCATGTTTACTGTAACCATTTCAACATTTGTGCATGTTTACTGTAACCATTTCAACATTTGTGCATGTTTACTGTAACCATTTCAACGTATTTAACAATATTATAGTCCCAGTAACTACTTATATGATTATGGTAACAATAATATGGTTAATTTACGATTCACATGATTGTATCAACCATATATATGGTTACAGTAAACAAGTATATGTTTGTGACAACAAATGGTTACAGTAAACATGCAAAAATATTGAAATGGTTACAGTAAACATGCACAAATATATTTTTTTTCAGCGTGCGATGTATATCTAAGTCGCCTCATTTTGAGAACTCACAGGGTTCAAAATGTTTTGATTCTACCTCACTGTACTATGTGAGCCCGTCCGTTTGTCTAGGTAACCATGTAAAACTTGTGCAAAAATGTCGCAATTTTAAAGATATTTCGATTAAATTTGGTGCATATATTTGTTCGACCCATGTTGACAATTGAAACTGGTTGGTATCGATCCATGGCCCCGCTCCATACAAATATCCTTCCGAAATATGAAATTGTTTTGCATCTACAATATTTATGCAACTTTTATATCGAATGGTGCGCATTTGGCCATAGCTTCCATACAAAGCCCACTTAAGAAAATCTCTTTAACGAGCAGAAATCTCTTAAAAATACTGCTTATACTTTCTTACTTATTAATCATAATCATTTGTGTAGAATAATTAAATTCTCAATTACACCAACTTTAACTTGATTTCCATTTTCATCACTGCTACCTACCTACCTGCCCGTTACCTGATGGCGTCTTCATTTGTCTTACGCTTGTGAGTATGTATAGCTATAGACTTTGTCTATCTGTTAACCTCATGATACTCTTACCATTTACCACTAAAGTACTTCTTGTTGTGGTTTTCCCATTTTCCTTCCTAAAGTCGATTGCTCATCATCATTATTCATCTGTAACCAGGTTAAGAATAGGAAGGAATGAAATGCCTTTAACTTCTGCATATATACATACAAACACATACACGTACACAAAACAATGTTTATCCAACCCACCTGACCAGAGCATTTGAAATTTTATCAACAAAAAAACTTCCAGAAGGATTATTGTAGTTCGAAAAAGGTCAAGTCAAGCCTTCATTCTCAAACTTTCGAGTACCATATCAATAAGCAACAAGTGTTACCATTCGAGTTGGTCGTGGTTTTTGGCTCATATCTCAGCTATTTGTAGGCCGAACCAGGACTGTAGCGGATATACTGATCTACCAATATTGTTCGTAAGTTAGTTGAGGGATTCGGAATGTTGATTTCAACAGTCGGACGGACATAAATACATCGGCTCAGCTTTATGTAACGACGCAGAATATATATACTTTATGTGAATGACAAACTTGGAATGACAAACTTATATATAATCCTGGTACTCATGGTGAAGGGTATAAACATTAACAATATCCATCGAAAATTATTTACAATTACAAGGAATTAGATTAGACAAACATTTTCCATCATGAATCGCTTTTGCGAAGTTTTCTCAGAAGCGAATAAATTTTCAAATGTTTGGTCTGTTGGGATTGTGTTTGGGTGAGTAAAACAAAGGTGGTGGTGATATTGTTGAATAAACAGAGAAGACGGTGTAGGTGAAGTCTGAGCTGAGAAAAACAAAAACAACAGGAATAAAAAGTGATGTTTCATTTTTACATTTCCCATTTATCTCGTTTAGTCCTTTGGGGTCAACTAGATGAATGTATTGTACTTTGTCTAAACGAGTTGGGATGACTTCAAGTTACTGCTGATGTACACATGTACATTCGTATGTAGTTGTTGTTCAAACACTCACATCCAACTTATTAAACATTTCGAAATGGTAAAGATGCCTGCCGTGTTGTACTTGATGTTGATGAAGATTGTGTTTGATAAAGTTGATGGCGTTGGCGGAAACGGAAACAAGAAAGGAAAGCCTTAACACTAATGTTATGAGTATGTCTGCATAGGTATATGGGTGTGTGAAAGAATACGAGTATATTGGATTTTTAAATGCCCATACATGTAATTTAATTACGCAGCATTTTACAATATACCTAACCATATGTAAGTATATGAGTATTGTAGTAAAAAGGGGTTTCAAAATCAATATAAGCTGTAGAAATTTTCCCATTTGATTGTAGTGTTAAATATATAATGTTTAATACATCTCTTTCCTTGTTAAGGATTATGTCCATTTATTTGATTTATTAAATGTGGCTATTGATTTAATATTTAGCCATCAACATAGTCTTCAGAAAAACATTAGAGAATCGTAGAGAATACAATTCGCTATAATATATTTCCATTTATAGATCAATCCTCATTGAACTAGCTACGAAAGCAAGTCTCTCACAGTTGCAACACTAAAAACTTAATTTGTATATCCTAATTACAATACTACACTATAATGATAATGTTTTCCTGTAGATTTTAAATATGTAATAAGTATTGAAATACAGTGAAAATAATAAACCAAATTTTGGTTTATTGTTATTTTGGTATTCAAAGAAAAATGCCATTTTTTGAGATAATGATCAGATGTTTTTTTCATAATAAAGAGAATGGTATGCCGTTAATAATGAAAAACAACATCAGCCAAATGGCCACCACGACCACGCTTACAGGACCATATCCTTTTCATTAAATTTTCCATAACCAAATCGCAAAATGGCTGCCCTATGACCTCGATAGCCTCACGAATTCTATCTTTGAGGTCTTGAATCGACGCTGGGCTGTTGGCGTAGAACTAATCTTTCACGTGGCACCAAAGGAAGAAATTGCAAGGTGTTAAATCACGAGATCTCGGTGGACAATTGTGATCACCTCTTCGAGAGATAACACGGTCCGGAAACTTTTCTCGTAAAAGAGCAAAGACACGGCGTTGTTGATGATGGTCCAGCTTGAGTTCTTGTGTTAATTGAACTTTATAAGCCGTAAGACCCAAGTCTTCATGCTAAAAAAGGTGTAGTGACGTTTGTGGTATGCCCAATTTCAAAGAACGACGAGGAATAGACAAACCTAGGTTTTCTTCAACACTTTGTGCTACAGCAGCAATATTCTCAGTTGGTCTTGAACAACGTGCACGGGTTTTATTCTTCACATCACTAGCTTGTCCCAACAGCTCAAATTTGTTCACCAATTTCTGTATTGCGGTCCGACAAGGTGCTTCACGACGACCCAAAATTGCTTTAGTTTTGCGAACTGTGACTGCAAGATTTTCACAATTTTTGTAGTGAATATTAATAATTTCAATGAGTTGTTGAAGCGTGTATCGTTCCATTTTTAGTAATGGCATAGTTTCTACTTGTCAAATAACAAAGAATAAAAGCTTCAATAGTTACAGCTATTGTGGCCTGATGTACATTAATGGTCTGGAGAATTTTTAATCACTTTAACATTTTTTAGGCAATTTTGGTAATTTATATTTCATTAGAACGAAAATTACGTACATATTACTGTTATTTTAAATTAAATTGAAAAAGTAATTTTTTAATGGCAAAACCTTCTACCAAATACAGAGCATTGCCTTCACTCTGGTATCGATTCGGCAGGTTGTCCAGGCTTACGCTTCGGGCTATCGTAATGGATCCATTTTTCATTGCAAATAATGATTCGGTGCAAAAACTATTTTCTTTTATAGCACTCAAGCATCATTTCTGATATACAAAATCGTCTTTCAAGGTCTCTCAGCTTCAATTCGTATGGTACCGAATTTCCCTGCTATAGGATGAATCCTTCTGCCTTCAAACGTCTGGAAATTGCTAAGTGACAAGCTCCCAATGATTTTGCCAGCTCTTGTTGAGTTTGACAACAATCTGCCTGAAGTAATGCCTCCAATACGTGGTCTTCAAACTTTTTTGGCAGGGCTGGGCGATCTTTTTCTTCCGTGAGAAAATCACCACCTCTGAACCGAAGAAACCATCTCTCACACATGCACCAAGACCGTTTTAAATTAAAAATTTTAAAATTCATTTATTTATTTAAACTAAAATAAAATTTTAGGAACTGTGTTTTTAGGGCTATACCCGATTAGGTACAATGGCGTAAAGTGTAAGCTATTTTTATAATATGTGAGCATTTTTAAAGCATTACTTTTTCAACACATAACGTAACATCGCATTGTTCAGACAACCATCTTATTTTATTATGGCATGCACCGCATTGTAGAGGATTTTTTATCCTTTTAGGAAATTGGTTTCATTAGTATTTGCGACACCAGAAGCCAGTGTATTTTGTATAAGAGTCATACTTTGGCCATTTTGTCAAAACCGTCTAAATTAGTGTTATCAGCCAAATAAATAAAACGTTTTATTCTTTTGAATATGTTCCGTGGCATAATTTCGGAAACAATTGGAGTTCGAGTATCCTCCCAGATCTGCCACTACATATCATCTCTTGGTATAGAGCGATATCCACTGTAATGCAAAATACTCAAGAATATTTTTAAATCTTCTGCATTGAAGTATAAATTGTGCTTACTAGCTTGCGATGCATAAATGCAAGTTTCATCAATGATTAAATTAATAACCTTTTCCCATTCAAGTTTGAAATAATATTGAGCTTATTGTCAAAAAAAAAATAATAGTTTGAGACATTTGAATATCACATGGTGTTATTTTTGAGGACATTATTGTCTGTCGGAACTGCTCAAGTGGAACATCATCACTGTCAAACCATGTCAAATTTATCTTGTTAAAAACTTTATGCGTATTTGAATATTGCCTTTTTCTGTACTCAAAACATAGACATTTTCGAAGCAAACAACATGTTTGTTGTTTACACTATAATATTTAGTAACTAAGTGAGAATTAATGTCAGATATGTACCCTTCAAAATGATATATAAATGATTAAAAACTAATACCCCGTTCAAAAGATACGCCATCAATCCTACAGCCAATACTTTAATTTTGTTTGCCTTGAAGTTTATTTTTGACAATAATGTTTAAATTTTATTTGTTATTTTTATCTTTTATAATATTAAATTAAAAGAATAATAAAAAAGGTGTTATTAAGAAATGCATATAAACATATACAAGTCACTCGTACTGTCTTATTATTCTAAATAAATATTTATTCAATTTGATTGCATCGTTAAAAAAGCTATAAGTCATATATCTTATATTTTACCTCCGGTGATGCATTTATAAATACTTCCATACATATATACTACATACTATACATTAGACTGCTACTTAAAATAAATTTATAATTTTTGACAGTAACCTCAACTAGAATTTTTGTTTTTTTGAATTTACATGAGCTCTAAAACAGACAGATGCGAGGGAATTTGTATAGTATTTTATCAAAACTAACAGATTTATAAAATGGTGTCTTTGATAGGTAGATGGAATTTGAAATACAGGTTCGTCTCTCCCAAATAGTTTTCCTAAGAAGAAAATGTTTGAAAATTAAAATTTTGAGGTAATAAAATGTATAAGTATACAAAAAATGTTAACAATTTTGTAGCACTCTATTATATACATACACTACATACTACTACTTATATATATGATGAAATTTATTTTATTTACAATATAAATAAAATATTTTTATAATATTATGCTAGCAAAAGATGCTGTTATAAATATTAGGGGTATTTAAAGTTTGTAGGAATAAGAGCTAAAGCTAGAGAGAGGGCTAGAGCTTACAATAATATCATTGATAGTTCAATTTTCCCAAATGAATTGAAAATATCTAAAATTGTACAGATATTGAAAAAAGGTAATGTCACATTAGTAGAAAAGTTTCAATCTGCTGCTTTGCTGTGAACAATTGATAAGCTTTTTGAAAAACTACTTGATCTTGTAAAAACACCACGCTCTTACATTCAGTACGTTATTTAATAGTTCAAAAAAAATTGGAACAATGGCAAATAAACCAAGAACTGAATCTCCAAGAAAAATAGACCACCACTTAGAGAGAAGAATTGAACGACTTGTAGAAGGTAATCCAAAAATTAGCGAAAGTGTAATTGCGAAAAACTTAAAAACTACTGATGAATTGACCGTAAACTCCCAAACTGTAAGAAACGCTCTTAAACAAAATGGATAGAATGGTAAGCTAAGCAGTAAGAAGCCCCTTGTTCGAAAAGTGAACATGAAAAAAAGATTGGATTACGCTATGGATCATATTGATTAAGTTTTTTATTTCGGGATCGAGTTATTTTTAACGATGAAAGTAAATTTAATGTTTTTGTTTCTAATGGAAGAAAAATGGTATGGAGAAAGCCAAATACGGAAATGAATCCGAAGCATTTGACGCTAACCGTAAAACTGCGTACGATTGTTGATGCCATAGGCATTTTATATGGCAGTGTGGTTTCGATTTTAAATGATCAGCTGGGTTTAAGAAAGTAGTCTAAAAGAGTTTTTGATAATGCACGGGTGCACAAGTGTGCAGTCTAAATGGCAAAACTCTACGAATTGGGCTACAAATTGGTACCTCATCCGCCATATTCTCCGGATTTATCCCCTAGTGACTACTTCATATTTCCAAACCTAAAGAAATGGCTCGGTGGAAAGAGATTCAGCTCCAACGATGAAATTATTGACGAACAAAGGACCTCGAAAAATCCTATTTTTTGGAAGGGATGAAAAAACTGAAAAAACTGAAGAGGAGATTATGTTAAAAATTAAATTTTTGTTTTGCAAAACAAACTGTGTTTCATTCAAAAAGTCACGGACTTATTGATCCGCCCTCGTAAACAAAAGTAAAAGTAAAAACAAATGTTTTAATTTGCGAGTGTAAAAATGCATAGACTTATACAGTTTCCGTAAAATATCTTTAAAGTTACAATTACACTCAATATTGAATACCCGTAATGTTTGCACAACTAATGTTGAATTTTTTCTAAGATTTAAAAAAAAAAATCTTTGATTTTTCGTAGAATATAGTAAATAAAACGGAAATTTAAAAATGAATATGCATAACAAATTACATTTCAGCAAGTATTTTACATTCGTATAAATATTTTATATCTACAAAAAAATTTCAAATATTAAGAGGAAAAGCAAATCAAAATTGCATTGTATTTTCAGGAATTGGAATTCTACAAATATAGAATCATTCTTTAAATCTTACAACACAATTGGTCAATTCACAAGGTCTCTTATAAAGTGCTAATATAACACGACTCGTAGGCTCGGCTTAACCGACTCTTAGGCATTCGGCGTTGGTCTCTGCTGGTTGGTTTCGATGACACAATACACATAGCATAGAAAGTAGTATTATTTTAGGATATTTTTTGCTTGAAAAGCAATAAAAACCATTGCGAAATATTAGGACATTATGACAATGATAAGAGATCTTGTGAATTGACCAAATATTTATTAAAATTTCTGAGTAAATGTAAGCAATATACTTTAGATTTCCATGTACTAACTAAAGTTTAGATACTTAGATACTGAAGGGTGTACATAACTCGTGCATTGCCGACATAATTTTTTGATTTATATACAACATTTCTTTCATATGAACTAGAATAGTTTTTCAAATTCGTTTATATTGTTATATATGCTTGAATTAATCGTTAAATTGGCTTGTTAGTATCAGTTAAATGCAATCAAATGCAAGGGTTTATAAATACACTTATTTGTTATGCAGAAAGTTTCTTTGATCAGAAAAGCAAATAATTTAATAAATAAAATCCGTTTAAAAATATGTGTACATATCCCTGTTAGATAGTAATTTAAGGTCTAATTACTTGATTGACACGCATTTATTTATTTTTGGGTCATTTATCTAGATAATCATGTAGCCGTCCAAAACGTTCGACTAGTACAGCTCACTTGGTTCTAATAATCGTTCTCTTTGTGGTACCTGAAGTGAAAATGAAAACACAGAGAAGAGAGAAATAAAAATGGAAGAAAAGGGAAGTCTATAGATTTAGTAGAAGTGAAATTTATAGAAATGGGCTGTGGAAGAGGAGAGGATGTTAAGAATCAACTAATGCAGACCATCATGGGACAGTTTCCGGATCACCATGAGGTGCAATTTACAAGTTCGGTCTTATCATCCACCTGCTTTCCCTAATGGTCGATACCTCGGCCTGAAGAATGCTACATCCATTTGTAAATCTAAAATACATTCTTATTCCAAATTCAGGGATATATAAACCACCGCGCACTCTACCACACTTTTAGGAACCACCCATATAGATGGATAGCCTCATTTCATCAACGGGGAGACCATCGACAGCTTCCATACTGGATGGAATTGAGAAACCGAAGTTTCTCAGGAAGAAGTGTTTGGGGGTGCAGTAATCAGTATGATCAGGAACCGTATTAACTAGCCATTACTAACCGTACCAACTATCCAATTAATGTTCCAGAGTCTAATGTCCCATGGCATTAGCTGATCTTGCCTCTGTATTGAGTTTCCAGGATAATTTCCTGTCAGTTATGATACCCAGGTAGCTTGCATTGTCCGAGAGCGACAATTCAGTTCCGTTCAGTCGGGGTAACGTGAAGTTAGGGATCTTTGTCCGTAACTGAACAGTTTTTCTGGGTTTTACATTCAAACCACTATCGATACTCCATCGATTTAATATTTCGAGTCTTTGCGATATCTACATCGTCCGCGTAAGCGACAGTCTTGTAGTTCTGGGAATCTAGTTTCCTAAGCAGACAATTTATTGCCAGATTCCACAGAAGTGGAAAAACGAAATCCCCCTGGGAAGTGCCTCTTATGACAAATCTAGAGATCTAGTCGGTCCAGTTTTAGAGTGAATGATCCTATAATTTAGAAGGTACCTAGTGAACCTAACTACGGATTGATCGAGTCCTAGTGAATCTAGGGCTGATATTATGGTTGCAGATTTCACATTGTGAAGGCTCCTTCTATATCCAGATAGGCCACGAGTGTGTAATTGCAGAATACGAAGGATTTTTTGATATACCCCACTAGTGAGTGAAGTACCGTCTTAACTGATTTTCCCTTGGTATAGGCATGTTGAGAGGTAAAAATTAATCCCTGATCAACTGACATTCTGATATGAGTGTCGATAATTCTTTCCAGGGTCTTTAGCAAAAAGGAAGATAAAGTTATTGGCTTCAAGTCCTTTGCCTTGGTATGTGAAGCCTTACCACCATTCGGGATGAAAGTCACATTACATTTGTTCCTACTATTGAGTATGTAAGACCATGAGAGACAGGCTTGAAATATTGTCAGCCATGGTGTAACTAATTCTCCATTGTTTTGCAGGTCAGCCGGTATGATACCATGAGGGCCTGGAGAATTATATGGATCAATGCTCCGAATGGCCCAAAGTACCTTGTCCTCGTTAATCTCAATTGAGTATGAGATTCTATCATGCGGTTGGGATTCATATGCCGTATTAACTGGAAGGCTTCGCGGAAAATGAGTGTCAATGAGCACAACAAGTGTCTCATGTCCACTGATGGTCAATCTACCGTCCTGTTTTTGAATGTAGCCCTTAACGGTTAGTAATTTAGATAGAATCTTGTGAAAACGGCTAGTCTCAGAGGAATTTTCGACACCGCATAGGGTGGCCAAAGGCACCTTTGTCCGGCCAAAAGTCGAAAAAACAAGTTTTTAGTTTGCAGTTTTTTTCATTGGGTTGGTTAAAGAAATGCTCCAGGAGATGACAAATTATCATAGTATGGTCCCATGCCTCAAATGCCCTTCATAATTTCAGTTTGAAGTAGGTCTTCATCCGAATGGCACAAAACAGTTGGAAAGATCGGCTAGTAGACGCTTCCGGTAAACAAGTGTCAAAGTTGTTATAATCAAGCAAATCAAACGAAACAAAATGGATTCTACAACTGAAGGTAAGTACACTACGTAAAATCATAATCTCAATGCAAATTTCTAAATAGTAAATTGTTAAAAAGTGATATGAAAGGACTATTTTTTATTTTTAATTTTTTAAAAAAAATTGATGTGATTGAGTGAAATTATTTTATTCCTGCTGATTCCTGCTCTATAAGCTATTGAAGGTAATAAGTAAAAGTATTATGTAACGATGTAACAGCTGCACGTATCTGCACGTTCCCCTATGTTCGGCAAAAAAAACTGCCGAACTGGTAACTGCCTTGCAAAAATACTGTATACTAGAGTTTACTTGTTTCTATGGTGGTACGCTTTAATGTAGATGAAAAAACGTAAAATACAAAACCACATTTATATATATAAATATACAGTAAACACACGAAAACTTGAACTAAGTTAGGGCTACACAAATACTTATGCATGTATTTGTTGAATGCACTCTAACGTAAACATAAAATATATATTCTGATACTGGGATTCCCCAAATTAAAAAAAAGAATGCAATAAATGAAACGAAACAACTCAGAAAATTTAGTTCACGTTTTTTTTAAATTTATTCAATGATGACTTAAAGGTTGACCAGTCTTCTGAACTTTTAGTATCATTGAATAGTCTGCGATATCTTGTCCTGGTGGTCGCCCACTGCCTCTTCTTACAGAGGAAGCACAAGTGTGTGCCGTGGCTTCCTTTATGGAATTTGTAAGTGTATTCCCAGCTCTTACAATGTCCTCAATATCATTTATCAAGGGGGTTGGGGTAGGAGTTCAGATAGAATACGCCGATGCTCATATCATATTGTCCACCTTCTACTCAAAAAAAAAAAAAAAAAACTAAATAATGTTAATTTGAGAAGGAAAAACATCTGAAACCTTCCACCTACTGAACATGTAGGTATGGCTTGCACTGACAAGCGTGACATCAAGAACCTCGTGTTTGTTCAGAACCTTTATTGATTATCACTAGATTAGAGTCTAATATAAAGTCTAATAAAAACTTAACTCGAGGTTTCGTGTCTGAGCTTCCCCAGATAAGTAGTATGATGAGCATTGGCATCGGCCTCTATGACCACAGGAGTCCGAGAACGTTTTTCTTTATGTTACTCACCATGTTGTTGGGTGGTGGGTCGGCCAGGTCATGTGTCATGTAGCATGAGAGAAGCCATATGATAAGTGACCTTGTCTCCCATGCAGCGGTTACAGTTTCTCCATCGCTATAATCAGTTAGAATGAAGATATTAGGATGGCCTGTATACATTATCTAATTTTACCTGTGCCATTATTGTACAAGAGTTTGTACCAAAGGTTCCTGCGATGTCCTCCCCATTCTCAACAATGTGGAGGAGTAATGCAGCAGAAACTGCTTTAGAATGATGAAGGCTCGCCTGGATCACCTTCACCATGATCAGCGTCATAGATGATGGTTTCGTCCACGTCTTCTGGATCAGATTCCAGAAGAGCGTCCTCGTCCTCCACTTCACCCAGACCACGGAATAGATCTCCAAACATACCGCAGTTTGATTGGGTCTGCATTTCGTCTTCCGGGTTAGTGGGGTCAAATGCATATACTAGTTATTTAATTCCCACTTCTACAAAAAATTATCAAACATTCACTGACCTGGTTGATAAAGCATACTTTTGGCTTAGTTATTGGCAAGTAATTCTTACTTGTCGGTCAATGACAAACCACTTCTAAAGCATTAAAGAGTACTAGTAACTATGCAAACATATATATTCTTTCGACCTACCCCCTTTTTAGTTTATCTCATCATGAATTCATCTCCTGTGCCAGATGGCATTCCAGCTCTAGTCGTGAAGCTGAAGTCATGGACGCAATTTATACCGTGTGGGCGAATTTCATGTTTGTTAGACGGTTGCTAGTGTAACCCAATTCAGGGAGAGGCTAACAATCGAATCTTATATCAATTTGTTCTGCATTTCCAACATCTGGTTAAATATTTTCAGTCCAACAACTTTCTTAGCAGCCGCCAGAGGACGCTCTACAGGGACTTTCTAGCGTTTCTATTGTAAAAATGGTTCCTCTAGATCTTTTGTAAGTGCTAATAGCCCTGGAGGCGAGTAACATCGGCTAATTACATGCACACAAAATACTTGTTAATAAAACTCTCAACCAAGAGTGCAAACAAGGCAAATATTTCACTCAGTTTTATGCTAGCTTTTAAACATAGAGAAATACACTTAGAGCGGAAACTAGAAACAACTAAAAAAAAAATTACTCAAAATAATTACACATACAATTGTTGTTTTTATTTTAACTTAGTTTTATTACTAATACACCACTTATCTTTTTGACAACTGAGTTAGGTCTTTTACTGGAGAGTTTCCGATCTATGTTTATTTATCTTTTGTTTCAACATATAGGCACATTTATGGTGAAAAGTGTACTCTCAATATTTTGAAAGAACAAGTGTTTTTGTTATCCATATAATGAAATACAATCATGCTAAAATTATAAAGCCAGAAATGTCTCTGAGTGCGGAAACGCATTCACTCTCGTAGTAAAGTTTTAACCAAATTAATTTATTTTGGTGGCAGTAATAACTTTTCTCGATTTATATCGAAATTTCTTGGATATCGCACTTTACAAGTGGTGATAGATGCGATGTAAATATTGTGGCAGCAGAAGATTTTGATCTTTTGGACATCAAAGAAATATTTAAATGCCTAGCATTTCTGAAATGATGTAGCATATAACCGATAGAAAATCGAAAACAGGTCTCATATATGGACCAGTGGAGCTGCTAGACCGTGCACATGAGAGGGCGATGCCTCAAAGTCTATTTTGAAGCTTCTCGACCGCGCACAGGAGAGGGCGAAAGTAGATATTGGTGACAGTAGGTTACTAACATCTATTGTGGTCATTGGACCGCAGATATTTTTGGCTTTGTTGTCAATTTAGGAAAGTTCAAATCGAAAGTCCACCAACACAACACCTTCTATCTTTGCACTCCTATAACTTATTGTCCAGAATCCACCATAATACATTGGATAAGTAGGTGTCATTCCATGAGACCTACTCCAAAATGGAACAACGGATTAATACCAAAAAAATAAGTTTTAAAGTTATTGCAGAATAAATATTTCTGATTACTTTGACATAATATGTCTGTTAAAATACGTTACATATGCAAAGGTCATTAATAAGCCAAAACTTGTTTTTAAATGTTATAAATTTTGTTTAATTATTTTAAAATATAAAACTTAGTAATTTTCATAAATTACACCTGAACTTTATTATAAATAAAACAAATTAAACTCCTTAGAAAACATTGGCATTACTTACAAAATGTAATTTATCGAACACTCATACATTGATGCTCTAATCTTCTAAGTATTCAATTAAAAGTAATAACTCTTAGTTACAGTTTTACAGTCTCACAGTGACTCAAACTAGTTTATCAGTAAAAACTATATACATAGATAGCAGACGCTTAACGAAAATTCATTAAGTTGAGCAAGATAAGTACTTTCCGTGTAACACAGGCAATTAAATAAAATAACCAACAATTAAAAGGAAGTTAAAAAAATAAAACAAAAACTAAACTTATAAATTTACAGATAAAGGGGGTAATGGTAAATAAGTTCAAAGCTTGTTGGTATGAGCTATACTGGTAAAATACTTTAACAGGAAAAATAAATAAAAAGTAATTTAAATTCAAAACATTTAAAGACAATAGTTGTCAAATACATACTAGACAAAAAGAGAAGACAAGTAAAAATGCATAATTATATGTTTAACACATCGACACATGAGTCCTAGAAAAAAAACCAGACAGAATAAAAGTATAAATGTTTAAAATACTATAATTAAGTATTTGAATATAAAGCACAATATATCAGCCTATCTCAAAAAAAAAATTATTTTTCAGATTTAAAAATCTTTGTTTATATTTTATGTAGTTATATTGCCTCATGATCTTCCTCAACAATACATATCCATTCTCCAATAGCTAAGTCGATTCAACGATATTCATGTGACTGGATCACAGTGGTTTAGACACATTTTTTATATGGGAAATAATTTGGTAGCTCGTGAAAGAGTAGATATTAGGGCGGGTTGATTTAAAAATCGCTCAAGTGATTAGGAAAATCGTACTCTAGTTATCAAAATAAGAAACTTTTCCCAAGAAACCATGACTCTAACTTGAATTCTAAATTCGAGTCTAAATGAATGACCGACCCCCACTAACTTAGTAGCGTATGATATATTTACATGACTTCGTAAAGGGTCTTTCATTAAGCGCCTGCTATCTTTGAACTTAAAAACAATGTATGTTTAAGATATCAAAAAAGTATTGTGTTCGCATAAATCAGGGTGAATTTGGCATGGGTTATGTTGACTGTAAGGAACGCAGTGGTGTGTGGCTTATTCTTATAGACTTGCGACTTATGAAAACCCCACTAGATAAAGTCTAACGGGGTCAGTTTTCAGTGGTTAGTTCACATCACATGACCATGCCGTCAAATCGCTCATGCAGAATATCCAATGTCACATAATCTGTATGACACGTAGCGCCATCCAAAAGAAATTGATATTCATCGACCTCTAGCGCTCTCCGTTGACGCTGATGGCCGAGTTTCACAGGCCATTGTACGCTTTTGGATATTATGTGGATAGATATCGTCCCAAATTCAACAATTTTGTTTTTTGACGTAGTTATTTATCCGGAAATGAGCCTCATCGCTGAAGATTATTTTTAAACGATCTATCTATACATGGTGACTTGGCATAACAAACTGAAAAAACAGCATTTACTTCGACAGATGTAGTTTCAAAAATATGGTCTGTCAACTGTCAATGTTCAGAAGTCCCAATTGGAAAATCCTTTGGTTGGAATGTGGGCTAGTTGGACAACTCGCAGAGTTGCACAGTGGTTTAGAAACGTATTGGTGAAAACCTTAGGGCCTGAAGATTGATATCTTAGTAAAATTCTGGGACCACTGTTATTTTTATTATATATCAATGATATTTTTACGATTTTTTCCATTTGTAAGTGTTTCACTTACGCAGACGATATTCAGTTATTGGCAAGCTCTCAAATTGATAACTTGATTACATTTGAGAGGGACATAAGCATTGAATTAGATAATGTTCTTACCTGGTCTCGTGAAAATTTCCTTGATCTCAATCCTGCGAAATGTAAAATTATGATATTTTCAGGGAATTCGGACTGTCGCCTAAATATATTTTTAAATGGTGTGAGTATTGAGGCGGTGAGTACATACAAATCGCTTGGTTTCATTATTGATCATCAATTGAATTTTTCTCACCATATTAATTCTATTATTTCAAAGGTATCATGAACATTACGATGGTTATATAATTTGAGTTGCTATTTGCCACTAGCAATGAGAAGACGAGTAGGAGTTGCTTTATGTCTTCCCATGTTTTCATATGGTCTATAGATGTATGGCTGCACTTCTCGTGATAACTTAGCTAGACATAAATTATGTTTGAACAGAGTGGTTAGATATGTTTTTGGTCTGAAAATGGGACAACATGTGTCACCTTTTAGAATGGAATTGTTAGGATATGACTTTGAAGACTACATATGTTCCCGCCAGATCATATTGTTTTTCAACATCATAAAGAACAATTGCCCATCATACTTGGCATTCTACTCTTATTATGCACAGATCTTATATTATGAAAGTGGCGAGAATATGGAACTCAATTATGCCATATACTGAAAGAAGATTCTCACATAGTGTGGCGCAATTTGAAAATATTTTCAAGATGGCAGTTTGAAGTTTGAACGAAATCTTTATTTTATATAAATTATCAAATTCCTTTCATTAAGGTTGATGCTAATCATTACTCTTCTTTCTTGTCAGTTGTGTTTGAATAGAAAAAATGTTAGGTAATTGTTAAGTAATTTTTTATAAATATGTATATAATTTTTTTAAAGATATGTATATATATTGTGTCAAAATATGGATTTAATTTGCAGCTATTTGGCCCTTTGGGCTTACAGCTGTTACGGAAATAAATAAAATAAAAATAAATAAGTTTATAAATTTTTGGGACCTCATTTACTTTAAAAACTTAAAAAATTATAATATGGTGATTTTCCACGAAGAAAAATATAAAATTTGAATTAATGTAAAATTTTAACAGTTAGAGCTAACATAACAAAATTTGGAATTAATGCAGATCCAAATGTCCTTAAATCAACGGTATTATAATTTTTGAAATTTTTTATTTTAAAATACCAAAATTCCTGAACCGGGAAAAATGTGTTCCAAAAACTGAGTTTATTTAGAAAAGTGCCTACTGTGACGTTATTTACCGTGTGATAGTAAAAAACCTTCGGTTGTGTTTAAGTCACATATAGGGTTATACAAATGTGGAATATCTACGAGGATCGGTGCTTTGCCTTTTCAGAATTATTTACTCAAACCTAAAATTATTGTTTAAAATTGGCCAAGTTTGGATAGGCCTGGGGAGTGTTGCAGCAGCTCCAGTGAGCCAAGTTTTACCTTACACACTTTAGCATTAAGTTCTCCTTTTGGATAATGTAAAAATTGTGTATCGTCCTGAAGAAAAATTGTTTGTAAAAAAGAGAAAATATAAGGATTTTTTTTGGGAAAAACATAAAACTACGGCCCTTTTTACATGTTCCAAATTTGGTAACGTGTAACTTTTTATAGGGACAAGATAACTGTTAGCAAGTCCTTCCTGTTTTATTTAGAATTTTATCACCAATATAGATGATGTTTTGAAAATAAATTTCGGCAATCCGTTGGCCCGCCATCTCAAAAAGCTATAAAAAGATCGAGCAAAATTAAAAAAATAAATCAATAAACCTATATATCTCTTCAACTAATATAGATAACCTACATATTTAAGTATTTTTTTAGTATACCTTTTTAATGACTATTTATATTTTAAATTTCAGCTCATTTGGTTCATAAATAAATTTTTGGCGATTTTTTGAAAAATTTTGTGACCAACTTTGACGGGCCACACACTGGCCCGTATTAGCGTTAGGAAGCTGAACAAATGCAAATAAGCTCAAAAATACCTCAGCTCTAACCGAATTATTTAAAAAAAAAACGTTTCTAAACCACTGTGCGACAGGTTTAAACAGGTCTATTGAAAATGTTTTTGCGAAACATTATTTTAAAATGTTTAAGTGTTTTCGAAATCTCCCAAAAATTAGTGGGAATAGGTCCAAAATTGACCGATAATCACTTAAACGCCTCCATTTTCAAATATTTTTTTTCGAGATGCAAAATTGCATATTTAATTCAACCGCTTAAGGGTTTTATTGAACCTTAAGATAGTAATAAAAATATCCAAACAGTGTTTATTTTTTTTTGGTATTTGCTGATATATGTCTGTGAAGTTAAACAATGACAGACAAAAATGTGACAAGAATTTCATATCTTTGTAGTCTACGTCTATAATATTACTTCTATCTTCTCAACAATAAACAAAATGCATTCACTTTTGCTTCTCGCTGCATCAGACTCATGCAAAACCTAAGTACCTAAACAAGTGCATTACAAATACGATAATGCTTTTATGCATTTTCTTCATCTTCGACTTTTTTATATTTCAGTCTCTAAGACAAAATATATGCAAATATGCAAGAATTTGTATGATAATAGAATAAAGTACCAACATCTACATACAACAACTTCTATGACATTAATGGTAAGTAATACAAATATAAAGAAGTAGCAGCAATTGAATAAACACCAACAATAAAAATAATATACATACATAAGTAGATGCAGTAAAATTTTGTTGAGCAGGAAACTAAACTTTAAAACGTACCGGAAACCTAAAAGGAAGTTATTCAAAAATTAAATTGCATAATATGAATACAAATGAATTGTCATGTAAAACAATACATTCATGTACATGATATGCATATACACAAAAATACAAATTTTTATGTATGTATATTAACTATGTATTCAAGTACGAAATAAATATATGTTGGAACAAGATACGATTTGGAAAAAAATGCAAAATGATTTCTAAACCTTTAAAATTTACATTAAACATTTTATAATTATATACTTATGTTGGTCGTAAGAAACTTGAATGTGTTCACAATACCGACTTCATATATTGGGTGTATGACTTAAAAATACGGAATTTACAATAGATGGGTTATCTTTTAAAGTTGGTTTCGTTTTCAATCACATACATATATGTATGTCTTTTGAAAGGGTACATATCTGTAATTTATTCTTACTTAATTATTGAACATTATTTTGCACAAAAAATCATCATATGAGGAAAGTTTTATTTCTTTAGTTTGAAAATAGTGCCGGTGAAGCACACGGATTGCTAACCAAAACACACGTTGAAAGTTCTCCATCAGTTTCAATGTGCGATAGATGGTTTGTGCAGAAAGACAAAGATCGCCAAGGTAAGTCCAAAAAGTTTGACGACCAAGAATGGGAGGCATTACTAAATGAAGAATGTTGTAAAACTCAACAAGAGCTTGCAAAATTATTAAGAGCTACACAAGCAGGAATCTCAAAACATTTGCGAGCAGAAGGATTCATCCAAATGCACTGAAATTGGTTACCATAGGAATTGAAGTCTAGTGACCATGAGACCATTTATAGCATGAGCGCTAAAAAAGAAAATCAGTTTTGCACCGAATCATTACTTGCGATAAATAACGGATCCATTACGATAACTCGAGATCGTATGTAAAGCCCGGTAACCAGACGAATCTATACCAAAGCCAAATGATAGCCTCATGAATTCTATCTTTAAGGTCTTGAATCATAGACCTTTCATGTGGCCCCAAAGGAAGAACTCGCAAGGTGTTAAATCACAAGATCTCGGTGGCCAATTGTGATCACCTTTTCGAGAGATAACATTTTCATCAAGAACCCAATCAGCAAAGACTTGACGTTGTTGTTGATGGACCGGCTTGAGTTCTTCTGTTAACTGAACTTTATAAGCCTTAAGACCCAAGACTTTATGCAAAATACAGTGTAATGACGTTTGTGGAATGCCCAATTCCAAAGAAGGACGAGGAATAGACAAAGCTGGGTTTTCTTCAACACTTTGGACTACAGCAGCAATATTCTCAGTTGTTCTAGAACGACGTGCACGGGTTTTATTCTTCACATCACAAACTTATCCCAACAGCTCGAATGTTTCCACCAATTTCTGTATTGCGGTCCAACAAGGTGCTTCACGACGACCCAAAAATGCTTTTGTTTTGCGAACTGTGACCACCATTTTTGTAACGAATTTTAATAATTCCAGTGCGTTATTGAAGCGTGTATCGTTCCATTTTTAGTAATGGCGTAGTTTCTACTTGTCAAATTTTAAAGAATAAAAGCTTCAAAAGTGCCAGCTACCGAAATACCGGGTGATTCAAAATAACACCTCTTGTTGGAAATCCCTTAAGCAATTACAAACGGAATGACAAACTTATATATAACCTTGCCACTCATGGTGAAGGACCAATAAAAGGACCAATGAAAAGGCCAATCCTAAATTTTTTAGAAATATATGTATGTAGTTTAATAAAAATTTAAATAAAACCAAGTAATAAATTATAGTTGATCAAGGCCGACCTTATATTGTAATACAATGCACTGAGTATATGAGCAACTCATTATACACTAAACCACCATAGTGGGGAGGCTATAATACATTTGTGTAGTTGTTTGTAATGTCCAAAAATATTAGCCTAACAATTATCGATGTCCGTCCGTCCGTCTGGATTTAAACTTTGTCCATTTAAACTTTGTGAGCAAAGTACAGATCCCAATTTGAAGACATTTCGATAAAATTTAGTACTAACATTTGTGTTAGCCCAAGAACGAAGCCTATTGAAACTGTCTGAAATCGGTCCATTATTTCACCTAGCCCCCATACAAATTTCCTCCCGAAATTGGACTTTATGCTGATGCAAACGCTTAACACACAATCTGGGGTAGCTTAGACGTAAACAAGCAAGGTGAGTACATTCTAGACATACATTCATGTTAGACTTTAATCCAGGGACATAACTGTTATAACCACTATTGGAAAAAATCCTGAAATAATAGTTTATCAAGAATTTTTAAAAAATGGTCTCTGAATAACAGTTAAAAATAACCAATATTGTTTTGGTCTTTGATAACCATTATGAAAGATTTTTAATTTTTTCGGTCTTCTATAACCATTATAAAAGTTTTTTATTTTTTTGGTCTTTGGTAACCATTATGAAAGATTTTTATTTTTTTGGGTATTCCATAATCATTAATTAGTGATAAATCACTTCAGAACTTCATAAGAATCAGGAATATTTATATCTCCAATGCCACGCCTATGTTAAAATCAACCATGATTCACATAAATTGAACGAGTTTGTCACCATATAATTTTTTGTCTTTCTTATAATTGCTATGGAAGATTATAATGGCAGTAGTGTATAGAAGACCGAAAAAATAAAAATCTTTCATAATGGTTATCACAGACCAAAAAAAAAAAATCTAAGACAAAAAAAAAAAAATCTTTTATAATAGTTATGGGAGGACTAGATTGTTATTATTGTTATTACGGGACCTATTTATTTGCAGTTATTTTTTCTATAACCAATTGCTTATTTAAAAAAAAAAACAGTTATTTCGGGTCCCTTCTTTAATCTGGTAGTTGTCAATCGAGGTTCAGAACCTACTTACGTGGTAGCAAATAGGCAGGAAGAACCTACTCGCAACTCATTTGGAATTGGAAAATTTCAGATGATTGCTCTCTCTCGATCATAGGTATCTGATATTCTTAATACAATTAGTAGTTGAAAAAAACCTTTCTAAACAGGAGGAAAACCAAATGGGATGATCGTAGGAGTATCTTTTATGGTTTACTTCCCTCTCCCCCTCTGATAAGTAACACTAGGGATATTGAAAGCGCTGTGGAAAAACTTACACTCAATTCTCACTTCTCAGTGAGGCCACAAAACGCACGTGCACTCCCTCCGCAGAGGAAACGTAAGACCTCCACGGTTGTATTTAAATATAGCGAACACTATGCGTAGTTGTCGTAAACTATTCAACGTAGCGAAAATATCAATGTACAAGACTATGTTGAACAAATTTAAGAATCAGGTTAGAAGCGCGAAACATATGTCCTGGAGGAATTTCTGCAGCGGCCAATCGTATGCGCAAGATCGTGTCGAAAACATCAACAGTTCAGGGTTACATTCAGAAACGTGATGGTAGGTGGACCACTGATGGACGTGAGATACTAGAAGTACTCATGGACACTCATTTTCCGGGAAACTTGCCACTAGATATGGCTAGTGCATCACATTATAATTGACGAACATATGATAAAATGGGCCTTACGGAGTTTTGACTTTTATAAGTCTCCGGGCCCAGATGGCATAATACCCGCTGATCTACAAAATAATATAGATCTAGTCGCTCCTTGGCTGATAAATATTTATCATGCCTATTTTGTATGGTCGTACATACCAAAACGGTGGACAAATGCACTGTGACATTCACTCTGAAAGGAGGGAAAGCGTCACACATAAAAGCTAAAGAATTCAGACCAATAAGTCCATCACCATTCTTGCTGAAAACCCTTGAATGAATCATCGACATCCGCATACGACCGTCTTTGAAACAGGGATGGTTATCTCCTTCTCAACACGCCTACATGAAGAGCAAATCTATACTCATTAGTGGCCATTCTGAGTATAGAAGGAGCCTTCAATAATCTAGAATCTGCAACTATAGTTTCAGCTCTACAGGACCTTGGTCTAGACCAATCAACTGTAAGGTTCATAATGAACCTTCTACGATATAGAATCATTCGTTCCGAAATGGGAACGGCTGTGATCACGAGAATGGCCAATATGGGTACGCCTCAAGGAGGCGTCTTAATACCACTTCTGTGGAATCTGACCATAAATTGTCTGCTCAGAAAATTGGATCTCATGGGTTATAAAACTGTCGCCTAAGCGGGTGACGTTGCATTGACAGTCTCTGGGATCCACTTGGGTACGATATCACAATGCCTGGAATATGCACTCATTGTACTAAGTTGGTGGAGACAGTGGATTGAGTGTTAACTCAGTCAAAACCGAACTTGTACAATTCACAAAGAATTACAAGATTCCTCATTTTTCGCTTCCCCGATTAAGTGTTGTTGAACTAACACTATCGGACAATTCTAAATACTTAGGAGGTATTCTGGATAGTAAACTCTCCTGGAAACCCAATACCCTTTCAAGAACGTCAAAGGCGATATGTACGCAGTGGGGTATTAGACCCCAGTTCATTAGTGATACGGTCATTAAGCCGACACTATTCTATGGAGTTTCTGTCTGCTTGAAGGCATTTGACAATGGCTCTATTTGCATGCTATTCGAGAGAATCCTGATAACAGGAGCTCTAGGAACGACCGCAACAAAGACGCTTTTTACTATATTGCACTGGATCCCCATGGATCTAATGAGAAGAAAAATTAAATTTACCTCTGCTTTTAGGCTAAACGCGATTGGAGCGTGGAATCGTGCTGTCACGCCAGCATAATAGGTAGTATTAAAACTCTTCCGGATAATATCGATTACTGCATTTCTAGGCCCTTCATGGCAAGGAATTTCGGTTTCTAAATTCCTTATAATAAGGAAGCAATGGACGGACCTTCATATGACACAACGGTTCTCACAATCTATACAGACGGATCTATGAAAGGAGATCGAGTTGGCATTGGTGTCTACATTCAGGAATTCGACATTAGGTTATATTTTAGACTTCAAATGAATGTAGCGTAATTAAGGCTGAAATATCAGCCATCAAAAGGGCGGCTAACTGGCTCAGTTATAACAAGATATCAGGCAGGGATATTCGATATAGACTGACAGTCAGTACTCAAGTGGGTGGGGGGATGAGGAGATTCTACAGACAACTGCGTTGCTGATGATTTGGGGAAATCAGTCTTCTGTACTTACCTGTAGCTAGTGTAGACTATTTTGTTCATTATTAATTAAAGTACTGAAACTTATCAAATTACATATATACCACATAACAAAATTAACCTGAGCTTTTGCACAGCCATTCCCAATTAACAATAGTGGCTTTTAAACTTAGTGGCTTTAAATTCATATTTGATAAAATGTTTGTTGTTCACAAAACCTACATGAAGAATTCGTAGAAAATGAATTTCTTGTGGCACCTAAATATTGTTAGTACAGATAGACATCTACATATACAACATATACAGAAATATGTATACACTTTAACCTAAAGCCAACACATCCGTCGTACAGATGATTGCATACACTAACTATCATTTGAACATCCTAGAATGTGTGGTTAAAATCATTTAATGCAAGTTATTTATGCACTTTTGTGGATAGTTTTCTTTTTTTTTTTTTTTGTCTTGTATCTTTTCGGATGTTATCGTTTTTTCTTTTTCAAGCTAAATACAATTGCAATGTTCTAGTAGTATAAGCATCTATCTATTTGCATATATTTTCCCTTAACAACATTTTGTTTTACATTTTCCCTGGGAAACTTGATTCAGTTTTTCCTCTTAGTTTTTTTTCGTAGTTTTTTGTTTCTTTTGGTATATTTTGCATTCGTTATGTTGCTGCAGTTTTATTTTCTGGTCTCTTGTTTCATATGCAAATCAGTTGCTAACATATACATGGATATGAATATTAGAATGGCTCAAAACTGGGACCAACCACTAACAAATTTTTAACGAAAGGTCCACCATAGCAAAATGCACGATAGGGATTAGAAGGTGGGATCAGGGGAATGAAATTCTCCCCAAACATTTTATCTTGTGTATTGTCTAATTGTTGTCCTGGTAAAAGAGCTCAGCAAATTTGCCATTGGTGTTTATTATTTTTAATCCGAAGTAAATTTAAACTCTCTCATTCTTATTTACACATTTCGACAACTTTCAAATAAAATTGATTTGAATTGTATTGAGCAGACAATTAGAAGTTAGAAAAATTAATGTAGTTTTGGACTATTTGCCAATCCACAAATTTGTAGTCCGATCCACAAATTTGTAGTGCGATATATCAACCAATTTTTATTTGTTTGTTTACTTCAATATTACAGATGATTTTCAATAAAAATCCAAGTCAGAGTTCTATATTAAGACGTGCCAAACCTTACATAGGTATGCTTTTAGCTAAATACTGAAAACTATTTTTGGTGAGAAATTAGTCAAAAATTATTAATTGTACGCAGTTGGTGGCATTAAAGAATTTCAGTAAAATATCTGTTCGTACATACAAAATGTTAAAAGCTAGTGTTAGATGGTTATTTGGCTGATGGGTAGGTGAGGTTATGTTTGAAAAATTGAATCAAAATAATGTAAAATTTTGTTTTCTATTCAAGTGCAAATTTTCACCACATTTAGTCAATGCTTTGGGTTTTCATGAGCTGTCTTTTTTATGTATGTTACTTTTATGTTGCACTATGTTTTCTGAGGCTTTTGTTACATGGATGGATATTTTCTTTTGTTTGGCACAGATGCACATATATAAACACACTCTTACGTACATACGAACTCAGACAAACATACAATTTAGTAGGTGTGTTTATATATAATAGAGAGACCCTTATTTCGAGTTTCCAAGGTTTAAAATTGTTTTCCGACATCTAGAAACCAAGTGCTGAAAGTTTTAGCAACATCGGATAACGTTTAGAGGTCGTACATCTTCTATCTTCTATATATATAAAAATGGATGTTTGTATGTGTGTTCCGAATGTACTCAAAAACGGCTGGACTGGTTTTAATGAATTTTTTTCATTTTCGATCTGTGAAATGCTTTTTTTGTGAAAAATAATTTTTTAATGAAAATTCTATTTTCTAGTGAAAAATAAATTTTTAAATGAAAATTTTTTTTTTGGTGAAAAATAAATTTTTTAGTGAATATTCCATTTTCTGAAAAATCTGTTTTTTAGTGAAGAATCAATTTTTGAGTGAAAAATCAATTTTCAGTGCAACATTTTTTTTTTTCAGTGATAAATCAATTTTAAATGAAAATTTATTTTTCATTAAAAATTGAAAAAATTTCTAGATAAAAATATTTTTTTTGTAAATAATCACTATATACCACGGTGTTAACGAAATATTAGCATATTGAATGACCTTCATAAAGTCAATTAAAAGTTGAATCTCTCGTCAATCAAAGTATACTTAAGCTACCATCGAACAGCAGTCAAAAACCATTAACTAATAGGTACATGAAAAAAATGAGAAGCGCATAGTAAGCTCTGTTTGTTATAAATAAAGTTAATAGGAAATATTTCAAGAGGTTAGTTTTGCATATATTATTTTTATATATAATAGTGAAACAAACGCGAATTATTATACACCACTGGATAGGTAATGAAGTCTAGTTTTTAAATGTATAATAAACATGTAAATAACTAACTGATTTTAATGAAAAACTTAATATAAATATATAAAATTTCCAAGTAAATTTTGTAAATTACAAGTCGCAATTTCGAAGTAAATACGACGAAATTTGGCAAGTGACCTTTTGTTGTACTCATAACGAATACAATTACATTTAGATGAGATAATATCCAGTAATTAATCTAGCCCTCATTCAAAAGACCGCCTGAAATAGGACTAATGTCCATAATTTCAACGAGCTAGAAATGACAGACTGTACATTGGTTTCTTCTTTGCGGCTTAACATACCCAATTCATTAGATTTAATATGTGATTCCCTTGCGCCTTATTGTCCTCTGGAGGGATTAATTTGTTAAGGTGTTCTCGTGGAGACATAAAGCGTTTTCCTTGACTACTTTTTCATTAAAATCCTCTATAAACTGGATGTAGGGTATCATGTGGATGGAAAATTTACAAAGGAACCCAAATGAAATATATGCAAATAAAAAGTTTGAATATGACAGATTTAAATATAGGGCACAATAAACTTTAGTCTGGTGTAATTAGAGAATTCAAACAGAAAACTTTATTTACTAGAAACCTAATTTGATTTTATACTCAGTATTTTTGCCAATGTCTCTCCTTATTATAATCTAACATTATATACATTTATTTTTAAAAGTTAAAATTTGTTTCTATTTAAATATACATTTCGTAAAGTATTTTTTTATATTTAATTTCAAATTGTTATTTTGTGTTGCTAATTTACTAACATTTTAGGTTGGACTGATTTTTAAGAAAATGTCATCGCCTAAATTGACCAGAATTTGAAATTTTATGGATATCGCATAATAAGAGAAATACTCGTATTTAATGTATTTTTCGGATGTGGTCCATATATGGAAGCTATGACTTAAAGTCATAAGCGATTGTGCAGTGATTTCTATGTTTTGAGGCATATACTTTTTTAATTTCTTCTTAATTATAGTTTTTTGAATACATACAAATGTGGAAAATTTTTAAATTAATGTGCTTTTCGAGAAATGATTCTATATGTGAGCCAAAGTTAAATACGGATTGATATTAAAATTTTACCAGGAATATTTCAATGTAACAAACGAAAGATAGAAAGAATAGAAAACGGACCCATACAAAAGTTGACGACCACCGTACCATGATTTACGGATCAACACCTGGAACGTTCGTACTTTGTACACAGCAGGTGCAATGATCCAATTGGCGGACATACTGAATAAGTACAGATCCAATGTTACTGCCATCCAGGAAGTAAGATGAAATGGACATGATGTCACCAGAACTCCACATGGTGACGCCATATACTACAGCTGCCATGATACTAGACACAAGTTTGGATGTGGTTTCGTAGACAGTAGGAGAATTAAACGCCTTGTCTCCAGGTTCAATTCAGTGGACGGACGGATAGCTACGAATTGAGCCTTATTTGTGCCCTCAGCAGCTCAAAGACACATTTCATGAGCGCCAAGAAAAAACATATGACCGCTGCCCCAACCATGATGTTAAAATTCTGCTAAGTGATTTTAACGCGAAAATCGGAAGAGAAGCGATATACGATCCAACAATCCGCAGATTCAGTCTACACAAAGATACCACTGATAACGGCTTGAGATTGATATCCTTCGCCACGGCACGAAACATGGTACTGAGTAGCACTAGGTTTAAACAACTCGACATTCACAAGACTGCAAAAGCTGCACGCACAACATACTGCTAACGTCTATTCCACTGATCTAGCCCAAATGCTACAAGAGAGCACTCCTTATCCCGATGATATCTGTGCAGAATGCCAACGTATTGCTAACATCATATCCGTACTTGGGTTACAAAGGCCTCCTCCCAAAATCCCATGGCAACACTGCAGTCCGCTGTAGCGCAAAGAGTACTGGAGAGGTACCGGGAGAAAAGGAGAGATGAGAAATGCAAGAAATGAGAAATGGAAAGGCGCGAGTGTGAGGAGATCGAGATTTACAGGCGTAAAAACGTAGTCTGCAAATTTTAGCAAAAAGTAAAACAGCAAAGAGAGGACTTTGGTAATGGTAGTTTCACCTGTAAGAATAAAGATGAAAACCTAGTGACAGCTACTGAAAGTGTACTGCGGACATGAAAACAACATTTTTCCATTCTGTTGCTATCAGATGATAGTAACAGCGGAGATACCCTTGATCCAATCGTTGACAATGGTGACGAATGTAAACCATCTAGCCAAAATGAGATTGAGAAGCAATATCCCGGCAGAAGAACAACAAGGCTGCTGGAGGCAACGAGTTGTTAAGAAGTACGAACCGACTTGTTAGAGCCATTTGGCTAGAAGAACGCATTCCCGATGACTCTAACCTCAGCTTGTTATGTCCTGTGCATAAAAAAGGAGTCAAAACAGTATACACCAACTATAGAGGTATAAGACACCTTCCTATTGCATACAAAATTCTATCGAGCATACTATGTGAACGATTGAAAATAATAGGACCCTACCAATGTGGCTTTAGACCTGGTAAATCGACCACCGACCAGATAAACAAATCGACACCTATAACCTGTTCGTCGACTACAAAGCTGCTTTTGACAAACCGATACGAGCTAAGGTATTTAAATCCATGTCTGAGTTTGGTATACCTGCAAAGCTAATACGCTTATGCAGAGTGACGTTAAATGATACAATATCATCGTTTTAAATAGGAAAAGACCTCTCCGAGACGGTTAATATCAAACGATGTTTAAGACAAGGTTATAGTATATCCTATGATCTCTTCAACATTTTGTTGGAAAAAATCCTGAGTGATGCTGCAGTTAATAGAGCAGGCACAATCTACAACAAAAAGCATATACTACTCGCTTATGCTGATGATAACTGCAACACTCTATAGTATCGAGGAGGAGTCGTTTCAAATGGGCCTGGCAGGAATTGAGGATAAAACAAGGTTAATGGTATCAACGAACATGGATGCAACTAGACTGGGTCAATATGTGAACGGTGGTGACTATAACTTCGAGGTAGTAAACAACTTTATCTATCTCGGTACCACCATAAACCAAACAAATAACATCAGTTTGGAGATAAAACGAAGATAAGTTCTTGCCAATAGATGATATTTCGGGCTAAGCACGCAGTTAAGAAACAAGGCCCTATCTCGACGAACAAAAATTGCACTCTATAGAAAACTTATATTAATCGTGCCCACTATATGGCGCTGACGCGTGGATTCTTACACAAGCAGTTTTTGGGGTGATTGAGAGAAAGATTCTCCTCAAAATATATGGACCTATCTACGTCGACGGAGAGTATCGCCATCAAATGAATCAAAAGCTATATGAGTAGTACGAGGATATCGTTAAAGTTAAGCGCATCAAGGTGCAACGGTTACCCTGGCTAGGACATGCCATGGATGAGAATGCTCCGGAGAAAAAATCATTCAAATTCGATCGAAAAAAAGTAGAAGGGGAATACCCAAACTTCCCGTGGAAGGATCAAGCTGAGGAAGATCTCGCAAAACTTGGTGCTAGAAACTAGAGGCGAAGCGCATTAGATCGACGTGCATGGAAAACTATTCTGAATCAGGCTACTGACCTAAACGGTAATTTATACCCATCTAAATAAGTAAGTAAGTAACAAATGGAATGAATTAAAAAAAATTAACACCATGGAAGCATCGAAATTCCAAAGTGTGCAAAATATGTTGCACCCTAGTGTTTAACTGCATTGCCCCTGCTTGTGAATTTGTCTACATATGTATGTAAATGTTTGTGTAATTTACAAAAGGAAGTTACTTTGCATTAAGTACTCATTCCTATGTAATGTTATTATTGTTACTGTTGTTGTTTTGCTTTTTTTTTGTTACTGTTATTGTTGATGTTATTACAGTTATTGTTGCTATTTTTCAATAATAGTTTGAGGTTCTATTAATTTATGTTGTTGACTATTTAAGTCAATTTTCTTCATGGCATGTTTTACACACACTTTAACTAATCACACATGCAAACATTCATTTTATTCGTTTCTTCTTTTTCTGCCCATTACCTTTGTTGCACATGCAAATGTATGTTTTGTGTAGTTGCAGCAGTATGATTTGTGGTAATGTTAACTGTCATTAATTACAATTATAACCATTATTTAATAATATTTACTCGTTTTGTTGCATAAATGCAATTTCCTGTATAATGAGTGTATTATGTGTGAGTGTATCTATGAGTTTAAACTTTAAATTAAAGAAGGAAATCATGTGTTCGAGTGACTGAGTGCTTTATTGTTGGACTTTTATAAAGCAGAAATGCGAAATGTTTTTTTATGTATTTGTTTTCAATTTTGAACTTTAAAATTCGATGAGAACACAACTAAAAGTTTAGCTGTAGCATTTTACATAAAAAAAATAAAATTATGAAATCATAATTGGAGTGGATATTGATATATCTAAGATTTTTTATATATCTCAAGTCCTATTCAGAGAAAGCAGTAACATAGAGGCTAGTAGAAATAATAAATCGATTCTTAACAAATTCAATATGCTTCAAATTTCATCAAATTATTTTTAAAATTGCGATCTAAAGTTTGTGGAATATTTACATGAACGAAGATACTTTTTTCAGTGCGAACATTACTTCGAGAGTATGTGGTATGAAATCCACCCTCAGTTCAACGGATGGCTTGGTCAGATAGACGATTATGTGCCGCATAAAATTCACTATAAGTTGCTCGAATTGAGGATTGATTTTCAAAGTAAATTTGGATAATTTGGGTGCGTTGTTCAAGCATCAATCTTTTCATGACGATTTGTCAGAGTACACTGATCATAAATGACAAAAAGTGAGCGCAGTATGACAGTTCGTTTGACAGGTTCATAAGTTCTATCAAGTTTAAAAAAAAGCTGATCTTTAACTTGTTTGTGCTGAATTTGGATTGAATATCTGTATAATTAAGATATTTATGAGAGCTTAATTATTTTCTTAATCGACTATGAAGTTGTCTTGAGCAGATACTTTAAGGTCGGGGTTGGAGCAAATTTTTTGCACGTTACAAATATCTGCACAAACCCAATATATCCTCCCATTATAGTGGTGTATGCCATAAACATGATTCCTGAACAAATATACTGGCCTGCATTTTTCAAAGGGTTAATAAACATAAAAGTTTATTACCAACTACATTTCACTTGAATTAGTCATTGCGTGTTTATAATCTTAAATTGCTTTATATAAAAAAATAAAATAAACTACAAAAACAACTTGGAAAGTATTTGCATTACAAATACTTATTATATATCTGAATTAAGAAGCATTTATATAAAATTTGTCTTTATCTTATAAAATGTGAAAAACTTGTTTACAGTGAGATTATTTTGGATTTTCATGTCATGTTTTAATATCAAACACAAATATGAAACTGAAAAGCTGAGAAAATACACAATCGTTAAAAAAATTAAACTACATTTCCGAGAATAAGACAATGTGCATATAATATTTTGGAAAAATATGATAAGGAAAACTTAAAATCAACAATAAATTGCAAATCGGCCTTTTAACTTAATAAGTTATAAATTGTGGAAATTTATATACATATATATATATAGAGAAATTGTAGGTGAACTACAACAATAACACCGAAAGTTAAACACTATTTACTGTTACCGATATAAAACAAATTAGCGTTTTAGATACACAGCATGATCTGAGGCGATCTTGTTATTACGAAAGCTATTGGGTGCATGACTTAAAAATTACTGATTTACAATCTTTTTAACGGGGTTTTGTCTTTTAATAAATTATATGTCATATTCAAGGGTACATATCTGTCATTTTACCTCACTTAGTTATTGAACATCATAGTGTAAACAGCAACTTTTTTTTTTTTTGGTTTGAAAACGTCGAAATTTGTATCAACGAATCGCCATATACGGGAAGTTTTGCTTTACTTCTTTAATTTGAAAAGAAGTGCCACTGAAGCATACCAATTGCTCACCAAAGCTTATGTTGAATGTGTTCAGATATTGTGATTTTGACACGGAAGACAAAGATCACCCACGTTAGCAAAAACAGTTTGAAGACCAAGAACTGAAGGCATTACTCTATGATGACTGTTGTTAAACTCAACAAGAGCTTGCAAAATCATTGGGAGCTACTCAAGCAGCAATTTAAAATCGTTTGTGAGCAACAGGATGCATCCACAAGCAGGGAAATGAAGTATCATACGAATTGAAGACGATAGACCTTGAATGACGATTTTCCATGACCACTATGATTTTTAGATGCTATAAAACAAAATCATTTTTGCACCGAATCATTACTTGAGATAAAAAATGGATTTATTATGAAGCGTAAGAACTCGTATGTGAAGCCTCAAAACCAAATATCCGTGTCGCTTAAGCATTTCTCTATATTTGGTGGGATCAAAAAGATCCTATCTACTAAGCGCTGCTGAAAACTGACCACATCATCACAGGGAACCTATACGATATTGGCTGAATCTGTTCTTGGCCTCAAGAAATGACCAGTTCTTTTGGCTCAGAATTCATATTTTGCCATAAAGATGGGCAAAGATCATAGCTAACAATAGACAATACTTTGAATAAATTTGTATTGTACAAACGTATTTCAAAATAAAAGCTAAACATTGGAAAAATCCTGCAGTTTGGAGTATACACCCAATTTTTTTAAAATACATTTTTTGTTATATCTGTCTTATCTATTCAAAATCATGCAATAATCTTAGTAGTTAATTTTTTGAATTCATTGTCTAGAATTTCAATGGCTTTTTTGAAAGCAGTGAAAATATACTTTATATTACAATTTACTAAACTACATACATTCTCGCGTTTCTGGCTGTTACATTAAGAAAAACTGAAGTAATGAAGTAATAAAATTTCATAAAAGTAAAGAAAAATAAATATAGGGTGAATCATTATGAGGTTTGTTTTAATTTCTTTCTTAGATCACGCATGACTAGTGTCATATTGTCAGGTTACTTTTATTCAGTATTATTTGATAATCATGGAAAGATTCACTTTGCTTTGGATCGCAACAACATTTTCAAATTATTCAGCTGTAATACGAAAATCAGAGTTCTGCGTGAGTAGCTAATTTCTCGTTCCGGTCGTCTAGATCATGTGACATTACAACTTTGGATTTTTTTCTTTAGTGACGTGAAGACAAAAGTTGTCGTTCGGTAGATACCAGTAGCAATGTTGGAAAGAATAAGCGAAAATATTTTAATGGAATTATCATTAAAAAGTAAATGCTGGAGATTGCTCTTTCAGGTCTTACTAAAGATTCCGACATCCAACTCTATTTTAAGTGTTTTATTTAAAATATAAAAAAATAAACTTAAAATTAATCACCCTATACACACTACGTTTATATAAATAGTTAAAGTTGAAATGAGTTTGAAATATTCCACACACAACCGCATGCACTCATGCCTGTCAACAAACAAGTAGACAAATCATGAACAGTTATAGTAAATTCAATTATATTTGAAAACTGAATGACATATTCCACACTCTTACATGTATAATTGTTGCAAATATACGCATTCACATGAATATACGATTCCAACAATTCTACGATTTTGTACTGGCAGGATTTTGTGTGATATTTTAGAATTTGTCAACAGGCGGTTAAGTTGTTTTTAATGACGTTGTAAAAGAAATCTTTGTTAATAATAAGATGAGAGAGAGAAAGACTTTAATTAGTTTCAGAAATTAATTTTTAATATTTCTAGTAAAATAGGAGTGTCAGATTTCGCAGCTGCTAATGCTCTATGACTTCGTAAGCTCAGGATTATTCCTTAAGATTAAATATTATCATTAATTAAAGAAATAAAAAATGTTGAAAAATTTCTTTAAAATTCGAACTAAAATGAAAAATGTAAAATCACAAAAATTTGTTTATGGATCGGTCAATAATTTGTCATAGCTCCCATATTTGGTCCTAATCCGAAAATGTTGGAATCAACAACACTTCCTAAAATCATTTTAGCGAGCATACATATTTTACAAGTATTGATATCTAGATCAAATTTATCTCAGATAAGTTTTATATGTACCGATAAATATATCGGCATAATATCCCATAAAACATTTTGTGAATTCTGTTAATGGAAACATACATACATAATTTTGTAATGAGTGGTCGTTACCCAACACATTATTTAATTCAGTAGATTAGCATATTATTTGTACACAGGTTGGTAATGAACATTTGTATTTAGCACAGCTTTCTACTGTCTACATTTTCTTACTCGTTTTAAATTAAATGCATGCAACAATTTTAAAGTCTAAAATTTTTGGAAAATAAGTTTCTTTCATGCAGCTCGATGAGCTATTCATTTGATGCTAAAAATGATAAAATTTTTGGGTTCAGAGATTATACGTGATATAATTCATCCGTAGTACTCATACGCCAATATAGATGCATTCCTGAAAAAATCGTGTAAATCGAAGTGGAATATTTTTGTATGAGAAATCGTGTAAATCGAAAAAAAGACCCAAATGCCATAAATTTTAAATTTTGTTTAGAAAATTAATTTATTTTAAAGTAAATTAAACTATGTACAATATATAAAAAATAATTAAAATCAATACATTGTATTTAAAGCAATTAATAAAACAGAATAAATGGAACTGGAAATATTACATGTCAGTTCATTAAAAAAAAACATTTATAAATATATTTCTATTGTTATTGTAGTACGTATATATATCAGTCGTCACTTCCAATCAAATCTTCATCACTGTCTTCTACTAATAATCGTATCTTATTGATAAGTGTTTTTTTTTTGTTTCGATAGTTGATAAATTTAAGATAACATCAGTTCGTAGAGATTTGGAAATATAATTTTTAATTAAAACTTGTGTTGATTTATTGTTTAGTCTTTATAAAACTACCAATATTGCGCTAAGCTCTGTGAAATGTGTCTTTGGGTCATTTTTTAAAAATGATTTTCCAATTTTCGGCCTAATTCAAGCCCATCACTAATATTTTTTGTTGGCAGTGCTACCGATTCCGTAACTCCTTCATCGGAATCGTTATCGTTTGGTTGGATCACCATATTCACTAATTTTTCAACATCTTATCCTGCACAAAAGTAATCCAAACCTTCTCCTCCCACTGTATGTGTTAACTGAACTATCTCAGAATATTCATGCTTCAAGGATTGACAAGATAATAAAAATTTCAGTGAATTTATCAAATAAAAATTGGGAATTTAGCATAAGAAGCTCTTACTAAAATATTAATTTTGTATTCCCTAATAACTTTTTAATGATAAATTTGCAGGTGCCCGTGCATCAAGACTAAACTAGCAGCTCGCTTTATATTGATTTTCTTGCGAAAACAATAAAGCAAGTTGTTTTATTTTTTCTTTACTCACTTACACACTACAGTTTGTGTCGGCAAGAAACCAACCAATTGTAGTAGAGAATGTAAGAAAAGATAAAATCACTGTTTATTGTTGGTGTTTTGTTTAAGCTTTGATATTTTTACAAATAAAGCTTGAGTGTCTGTAATTCTCATTCACTCTATCGTTTTATTTGTATAATATCTTTAGTTTTTCTAAAGCCTTTTGGGAAAAGGTTTCCTGATGATCTGGCCTAAGCAACCAGTGAAATGCGCATAGGAACTAGCTTATCCCCCAACAATAAATTTCAGTGAATTTATCAAATAAAAATTGGGAATTTAGCATAAGAAGCTCTTACTAAAATAATAAAACCTTTTATCCTACATCTGGACACACATTTTTCCAACAGCTTTTGAGCGTAGATTGCCTAAGTGCAGCATAAGGCATGTTTTACACAATTTAATATTGTAAATTTTGTGATTTAATTCATTACCAAGTATTAACGATTCATCATTCTCGATTTGATCTAAAATATACCTGAACGATTGCTTGATATATAATGCTTTAAAAGTTGAAATTATTCCCTGATCTAAGGGCTGCAACAAAGAAATCGTATTTTTTGCTAGAAATATAACTTGATCATTCTCATGTTGCAAGTCTTGTGGATATCCAGGAGCGTTTTCAATTGCTAGAAGCACTTTAAATGTGAATCCCTTTTTGTTTAAATACCATTTTACATCTGGAACAAAAATATTATGAAGCCAGACATTAAAAACCAGACACCAAAACAGTCCCGATTCGTCTACGTTGATAAGTAATGTATTGGCAGCCATAATTTCAGCAAATTTATCGGTCAATGCAACTTCTCACCTTTTTTAGATTATGTAAGGAATGTCTTTGCTTAAATTTTTCAAAATGACCACGACTTGCCGAAAAAGATGTTTTTTTGTTGTTGATGATGTAGTTTTTATTTGTAATAGCATTGGTCGCTTTGGAATTCGCTTTTGAGTTTGATCTTCTATTCAGATTATTGAAGTTGTACTTAGGCTCGTTTTAGTTCCAGCTGCTACACTTTTCTGATTATGTTTTAATTTTTTTTATGAATAACTATTTTTGATAATTTTCTGAAAAAAATATTTATTTCTAAAAATATTACAAATAAAAATCGTGTAAATGGAGGTAATTTCCACATCCCTTGACTTACATGATTTAAATAAATTCTTAAAAATAAATTTGTCCCTTAATTGAAATTAAAATGATGGCAATTCAGAAAACTCTCTAATATTTAACAATTTTTAAAATACACTGAAGTTTTTTAATTTATTTTTCTTTTAAAATTTTGAATATCACCCAAAAAAACATACATTTTGGAAAAATTTACTGAAATTCTTTGATATTTTGAAAACGTTGTAGGGATGAGCGATTGTAGGGATGAGTGATATTTCCATACCTGAGATTTAATCACTGTGATTGAAAAATCACTTGTAACAACCTTTACTAGATATAGCAAAAAACAGGTACATATAAGTCGTCCTTTCATATTTTGCAATTTAAAATTTTTAAATATTTTCTATATTTTTTCAATGACAACAAAAAATATTATATATAAAATTTGACAATATCTAACACAACATAAAAAACAAATAATAATCAGCTGTGTTCGTAATTTTAACTTATTAATAAATATTTTATTATTATTTTTGGTGTATAGTTTTTTAAAAAAGACCGTGTAAAGAATTGTACCAACTTAAGAATGGGAAATGTTTTTCAAATTTTTAGCTTTTATTTCGAAACCAATATCGGATACTCTGTTTCAAATTGTAACGAACAAAATTCGTAAAGGCCCTAACTCTCAAGGGATGGTGCTACCTAACATACCGGCCGTGCTCATGGAAAATGGGGGTGGTTCTTATCCCTTTCGAATTAGATTATTTTATGTTAATGTTAATACCTTAAATATACATCTGTTTATGTTATTAACATTCAAGGTCATTATAAGTATTAACATAACTAAAGACGATAACAGAGAAGTAAATTATGTTATCAAAATTAATTGATAATATTAAACTCTATTTTAACTGTTTCCTTTATAATTTTTGAACGGTGATATATACTGACTTAGTTTTTTAGTTCACTTGGTGTTTTTATAAACCAATGCTATATATAAAAATTCAAGGATCTGACTTAAAACAGGACTGAGAAAAATAAAAAATTACGGATCTTAGGTTTTCTTTATTTTTTTACATTTATTTAAAAACAAGTAAGAGTGCTATATTCGGCTATGCCGAATTTTATATACCCTTCACCTTTGTTGTGGATGCATTACTTGCCCATTTTCAGCGTATATCATCGTAAATATATCAAGAAAACTTTTAAAAATTTTACATTTAATTGTAGAAATTACAAACGAAACAACAATCTTATATATACCCTTCTCAAAAACAACAACGCCAAACGAAACGAAACACAAAAAAAAACAAAATACGCAAAGCAGTGAAACCAACTCACATCCAAACATACAAAATAATGAAGCCAACAAACATCCAAACATGTGCACGTTTTGTTGCTTTTTTGTGAAACACCAAAAAAACAAAAACAAAATACACAAAGCATGAAGCCAACACACAATGAATCCAACACACATACGTTTTGTTGTTTTTTTGGCAAAGCATGCAATAAATTGTCTTTTTTTGATGAAATTTTCAGAGGTTGTCTCAGATTTTTGCTCATATCTCCGTTATTTATGAACGGATTTTGCTGATTTTAAATAGGAAAATTCTCGAAAGCATGTCTGACAGAATTATTGAAGATTTGGATCCCGAAGATATCTGGGGTCTTCAGAAAATTGATTTCAACAGACAGACAGACAGACGGACAGACAGACAGACAGACAGACAGACAGACAGACAGACAGACAGACAGACAGACAGACAGACAGACAGACAGACAGACAGACAGACAGACAGACAGACAGACAGACAGACAGACAGACAGACAGACAGACAGACAGACAGACAGACAGACAGACAGACAGACAGACAGACAGACAGACAGACAGACAGACAGACAGACAGACAGACAGACAGACAGACAGACAGACAGACAGACAGACAGACAGACAGACAGACAGACAGACAGACAGACAGACAGACAGACAGACAGACGGACATGGTTTAATCGACTCCGCTATCTATAAGGATCCAGAATATATATACTTTATAGGGTCGGAAAATTATATTGTGGAAATTACAAACGGAATGACAAATTTAAATATACACTTCTCACGAAGGTGAAGGGTATAAAAAACATTTATTAGTTTGTTTTACATGTTTTATGATATATAATCAACTTCCGAATCTGAAATATCGGAGTCACTTTCTGCATTGAGCAGTTCTTGTACTTCGTCTTCGTTCAAGTTTGCCATGACGTAACAAACAACACAAGTCTGTTTTATTAAAAAACTGCACACGTTAGTTTTTTCTTACCTAACAGTAGGGTTAAGAAACACATAGGATTTCGGTCTTTTTAAAATTTTTTTACTCAAACCAAACTTTTTTATTAAAAATTGGGCGAGTTTAGATTGGCCTGGAGGTTGTTATGTTTGCTTAAGTGAGCCAAATTTTACGTTTCACGCATTCGCATTAAGTTCTCTTTCCAGGTCATATTAAAATTGTATATAGTCCCGAATAAAACTTTTTTCTACAAAAGAAAAAATATGTAAGTTTTTTTTTGGGAAAAGCGTAAAAAATACTTTTTTACATGTTCCAAATTTATCATCAATTTTTTTATCACCAATATAGCTGATATTAAAAATCTAAAAAACCGTAAAAAGATCGAACAAATTTAGAAAAAAAAAAATAAATAAATCTAAATATCTATTCATCTAATGGAGATAACCTACACATGTTAGCATACCTTTTGTAGATCTTTTGAAGGACTATTTATAATTTCATTTTCAGCTAATTATGATCATAAATGGATTTTTGGCGATTTTGTTACAAATTTGAGACCCGAGGTGATAAATTTTGAAGGGCCATGTACTGACCCCCATTAGCGCTAGGAAGCTTATCAAATGTAAATCTACTCGAAAACACCCCAGCTCTAACCATGTAAAATTTCGTAATAATATCTCTAATAGTTCCCGAGATACCGAATTATTTACAAAAAACTTTTCTAAGTCACTGTATGAAATAGTTTAAATATCATCCAAAAGGTATGCAACGTTTTTTTATTGCACCAAATAGTCAACGATGACTTGCCGTATACTTATTATGCACTATACAATTGTTATAAATCATACGCACATGAGTACAATGAAGCAAATGTAAAATATGACACAAATGAAAAAAACTTATCACACCACGCTGGTAAATTCGGCCAAAAATTTTATTTTTTAAATTTTTATAAAATTTAGATGTAAAATTTTTCTGAACACTTTAAAATATATAGTATAATTGTTACTTTGTCAATAAAGTAACTATATGGTTATTTATAGTGATATAAAGTCAAAGGTTTTTTCTTGTAATTTTAATATTTGAAAAAATGTGATTTTTTTTTTTGTTTGTAAAAAACAGTTTGCTGTTAACCATTCCAAGTGGTTACGGAGTTTTTGTGTGTTCTTTTTTTATAAATGATTGGGAACTATTTTTAAATCTATAGAAACTAAATTAAAAAAAAATTTTATTTTATTTGTCAGACTTTGATTTTTAATTTTTTTTTTTTTTTGTCAGAAATAATTTTTATTTTTTTGTCAGACATATTTGTAAAGCTATGATTTTTATTTTTTTGGCAGATATTCAAATTAATTATTAAGTTTTATTTACATATTTGTCAGACTCTTACATATATGTAAATAAAACTCAATAACTAATTTTTATATGTGCCAAAAAAAAAAGGAAAAACATAGATTGACAAATATGTCTGACAAAAAAATAACAACTATTTTTGAAAAAAAAAAAAAATCTAAATCTGACAAATATTTCTGAAAAAAAAAAAAATCAAGAATTTAAAACGCATGTTATTTTATGAAAACTATCGAAATGGTATGCTTGACTTGACTCTGCGATATTTTCTTGTGATGGCTTTTTTTCTTTGAAATTTCAAGAATAATTGTTATTTTCGGTCCCTGTTCTTAATACTTTCAACAGGTATTGCATAATGTGTCCGATGGAATATTACGGTTTCACATCTGGCCGCATATTTTTGTCGTTTTTTTCTTCCAATGCTCACTTCAAACGGACCAGTTACGTTTGGTGCAGGTTCCCTATGATGGTCTGTTTAAATTTGAGCAGCTCATAATGGATAGGACTCTTTCGCTCCCACCAAATACAAAGAATTACCTTAGCGCCATGGAAATTTGACTTTGGTGTCGATTCGGCTGGTTGGTTGGTTCTGAACTGCACAAACCATATCGCACGTTGAAACCGATGGAAGCAAAAAAAAAAAAAAAATTCTCTATAATGTTCAATAACTAAATGAGAATAAATGATGTACCCTTCAAAATGACATATAAGTTATTAAAAAAAAACTTCATTCAAAAGATACGCCATCTATTGACTGTCCCGCATTTTTAACTCATTTTTTTTATTTCGAACTCATTTTGTGATTAATACTTAGTGGGGTATCCGTTTTGATAGAGAACAGCATTTAATAGGGAATTCATAGATTCTACCAGTTGTGCTGTATAATCAGATATAATTTTACCCCATTATTTTTGCAGTGCTCGTTTTAAATCAAAAGCATTAGAAATATTGTGTTTTCTTATTTTATTTTCTAGCACTCCCCACAAATTCTCAATAACGCTGAGATCAGGACTCTGTGCAGGTGTCTGTATTGCTTGTGGGCAGTTCCAGTCAAGCCAAGTCTTTACAATACAAGATATAAGCTTGGCTTCGTTTTCTTGGTAGAACCTTAACGAATCCGTAATGCCAAGTTTCTCCGCACTTTGTACTAAATAATCTTTTAGGAGATCCAAATACATCTTTTTATCCATTTTTTTTCAATAAATGTTAGATTTCCAACCCCTGAATAGGACATACAACCCCATTCCATTACACTGCCTCTGACGTGTTTAACTGTAGAGCACAAATTACATGGTTGAAGCTCGGTGCTTGGAATTCTCCTAACACAAGACTTCCTGTCAGCCCTGAAGAGGTTATATTTGCTTTCAGCTGCAAAAATAACGAACTTCCGGAATGAAATGTCTTTGTTCAATTGTTGTCGACAAAACTGTATTCTTCGTCTCCTATTAACAGCATTTATCAACGGCTTATTTCGGTCAGTTCTTCCATGAAAATTTGCCTCGCACAGAACCATTCAAAACCTAAATATTTTTCAACTTCATTTTTCAACTTTGGAGCACCTAAATTGGTTTTTTCTTTAACTTTACGAACAATCCATCTCTTACCTGCATTTTTAAATATTTTATTTGGCGAAGATCTGCCAAATCATCTATTCTATTTTTGTGGCGAAACCTTTCTATAATGTGCTGGACAGTTAAGGAACTAATTTCAACAATTTCAGAAATTTGTCTTTTGATTTTGCACTGTTTAAAGTGACGAATCACGTCTTTCCTTTATTTAACAGAGGTTTGTTTTCTTATTTTTCAAATTTATTATCTTTTCATCTTTTTTTTATAAGAATTCTTTAAAAATGACTTTAGCTTAGCGCCTAAACAGAAAAACATACATTGCACCGTTATTTCATTCTCAGAGAAAGTATAAAATACACTGCATCATTTAAGCTGTAAGCATATTTTAACGACAAAATTATTAGATTCATTAATATTTCTTCAATTAGATTGGTACTTGTTATTGTTTCTTCCTCAGCATTTTAACTGGACATATATCATTACAGTTTATATAAAATTTATTTGGTAAATTCAAAGAACATTGACTAATTTTCGTTTTTCTAAAATAATATTACCTGCATCAAATAAGCTGTGAGATACGGTATATTTGAGATTCGTGTCCATTCTTGCTGTCTAATTATAAATAGGCAATAATTTCATAATCTGGGCAATATAAATGAAAACGGTCTTATGCATTTGTCATAATGTTTGTAACAACATCGATCTTTAGCTAGTTAGAAATTTCATTCACCAATTAAACTTGCTAATGTATGTATGACTGCCTGTGGCATCTAATTTAATTCTGTTCTTTTGAATTTTATAATAACCTCAACATTAATGCAAACCGACAAATAATTCCTCGTTACATCATCACTCATAGGTTTGTTCTTCTACTTACTAAATAGCATAGAAAAACATGTTGGTTAGCTGTCATGTGTATGTTAAACATTAAAACATTAAAAGTGAATAATTTTTTTGTTTCTTTAATTTATTTTTATACATGCAATGTTTTCTTTTTTGTGTTTTCCATGTATGTGATTTTAGCATCACAACGTCATCATTACTGACACTTTTTTCTGTGCTTGTGAAAGTGTGCCTGTCTAGCGGTTTTTTTCTGCATCAAAGTTTTTAATTCTACCATTAGCAAAATGTGTTATTCTGTTCAAGTCTTTCTACCGCATTTTTCAAGCGTTAAAACACAACAAAATAAAGAACCTTAGACAGGCGGAGAGACATACAGACAACTAAAGTTTTTACTCATTATCCTCTCAAGCTAAGAAAAGGGTTACCAGGGTTATGAATGTAATGATATATTTTCAGATGAAACAAAACGACTGGAGTTGCGATTTCTGAAATTCATATCTGATAATAAATAAAAAGTGTATAAATTTTGTACAAACTTATAACGGGAAGGTCCAATTCCTGGTCGAAAATTCTTGTTTCCTCCCTATATTTAAAATATCTAAAACTCCTGGTAACACGCATACAAATACTTACACATCTACACTGCCAAACACTCATTCACTTATACATTGTTGCCGCTAGTGCAACTTTTTAATCAAATTATGTTGAATGTTATTTCTTCTTCTTTCCTATTTTTAACTCATAATTTTTTAATATTCTTGCACATACACATATTCATACATATTTATATTAGGATGGCCTAATTTGAAATTGAGTTTAGTTTCAGCTACATTTTAATATTTGTTAAAAATTGCATAGTTGAAAGGGAATATGGATGGGAATATTGATATCAGAAAATGATAAAATTTAAAATCTAAGGGCGAATCAAATACATAAAATAATTTGAATTGCAGTTTAATTTTATACCATTCACCTCCCTGAGAAGGGTATATATAAGTTTGTCATTCCGTTTGTAATTTCCACAACATAATTTTCCGACCCTACAAAGTATATATGTTCTGGATCCTCATAGATAGCGGAGCCATATGCGTCTGTATGTCTGTTGAAATCAATTTTCTGAAGACCACAGATATCTTCGGGATCCAAATCTTCAATAATTCTGTCAGACATGCTTTCGAGAATTTTCCTGTTTAAAATCAGCAATATCCGTCCATAAATAACGGAGATATGAGCAAAAATCCGAAACAACCTCTGAAATTTCATAAAAAAAAATACATTTTATTGCATGCTTTGACAAAAAAGCAACAAAACGTATGTTTGGATGTGTGTTGGTTTCATTACTTTGTATATTTTGTTTTTTTGGTGTTTCGTTTCATTTGGCGTTGTTGTTTTTATACCCTTCACCGTCGTGAGAAGAAGGGTATGTATGAGATTGTCATTTCGTTTGTAACTTCTACAATAAGTATAATATGTTCGTCAGCAATTAAACGTAAAATTTTTAAAAGTTTTCTTGATATATTTTGGATTCTATACGCTGAAATTGGGCAATTAATGCATCCGCAGCAAAGGTTAAGGGTATATAAGATTGGAAATAGCCGAATATAGCACTCTTACTTTTTTTTTTTTCATTTTTTTTTTTTAAATATCGCTAACTACAACAGTTTTTGTTACTGACCCTCTAATTGCATCAATAACACTTTTTGACTTCGAACAAATGGGCTCATCCTAATATACAGACATACATGCAATCACACAAACAATCGAGCACATTATTAAAGAGTGCAAATGAAAAATAAAAAAGAAAAAAAAAAAAAAACAAGAAAAACAAAAAAAATGTTGTTTCTGTTTTGGCAATGAATAAAAATCACTGCGAAACATTTAATGAACTTTTCGCAAAAAGTGTATGAAAAATAAATAATAAAATTTGAACATTTATGACGACAGCAGAAAAAATATCACAACACACACAGAGCATAGATGGAAGAAATGCGAAATTTGATATTATGTCGTCATTTTTAATTGAATTTTTAAGTTTATCACTTTCAACAACTACAGCGAGAAAAAATTAAAGAAACAACAACAATAATAACTGAAAGCAAAGCAGCAAACTTTTTAAACAAAGATTTAAACATGAAGAATTCAATGCAATTCAATTTGTTGCAAAGTTTATTTCATTATAAATGTGTTTTTTGTTTTTTGTAAATTGTTAAATTTTACCCGATCATCAATTCATTACAGAAATGTAATATGTTTGCTTTGTGTTAACAGATGGAGGTTCTTTGAAATAATTAATGGTAAATAATTTAAAGCGTTTATTCTTTTCTGGAACGTAGCTACAAATTAAAACCAAAAATAGATGAAGGAAGGATTTTTTTCTCATTTCTATAGGAATACATTTCTTGTTAGACCGAATAGTACCAACGAATGCTAGACCAAGATTAGCAAGGCGTTTTACTCCTTTTAGCGATGTAAAAAAATTGTCAGTTACAATTGTACGGTTTTGAAAGTTGTAGCATAACGTTTTCACAGTGATTGACTCCAAGTTGCACAGTGGTCCAAATGCTCAATCTAGCCGGAAAAAAGTCATTTTTTAAATGTTTCAAAAGCTAATTTTTTGTATGCTAATTATGCTCTTCTTTAAATGTACACGTACATAAATGTGTGTTTTAAATGTGTAATTTTTGTTCAATGTCCAAATTCTATTAGAATTTCAAATGGTAATTTACTCTGTTAAGCTTTAGTTTTTATGTTGTCGTCATCTATATAGATGTAGATTTCTAATGCTTAAAAAATAAGCTGCCACTTTTTGCCTCAATAATTTTTATTTCATTTAGAGTTTTTACATATCCATTACAAGGAAGAAGCTGTATTTTTATTTTTAAGGTTGGCGTGGGATTTCGTCCACTTCAAATTTTTTAATTAGAGGTACCTTATAATCCCTTCCACACATACAGAAAGACGGTGTGAAAATTTCAGGAAAATCGGTCCAACCGTTTCGACGTCTATAGGCTTCAAACAAAACCCAGAAAGAAAAAATGTAGATACAAAAACACACATTCATGCACAAAAAAACATTTCTTTCTCAGATTGTTTATATTGATGAAATCTATAATCGTACCAAGTTTCATGTAGGTACTAGATTGAGCATTTGGACCACTGTGCCTTGTTCTCCTTCTTGTTGACCTGTGTATAATTTTCCTTGCAATGGATACTTCGTTCTCGAGTCGCAAGCCCACCATAGTTTTCAGGTTTTGATGGTATATATTGAGTAAATTTATTCCCCGATATTGAAACAATTGCTCGTCAATTGTTATATTTTCATGGGGGCTATAATTTTATGTGCAAGATTTTCACTGAAAAAATTCCATATGTCTCGAATTGGTGCACGCTCTCTGTCATTGGCCAAAGCCTCTGCAACTCGGGTATAAAAATCACTTGAATGTCGCGTATTGAAAATAAATTCCAATTCTTCGTTCATTTTGATGATAACTAACAAAAATGTATTTTTAGAAAAATACTCTCGTAAACACTTTCAAAGTTTGGAATAAAATGAAAAGGAATAAAAACTTTTGTTAATAAAAACATAGGAAAATAACAGCATTATGCAAAGACAAAAATTTTGAAAAAGAACTAGTATATTACTTAACAATTCATTTAATACACTTGGTCAATTCACAAGGTCTCCTATCATGTCATATTGTCATAATTTCCTAATATTTCACAATGGTTTGAAAATGTTGTTATTGCATTTCAAGCAAAAAAAATGACTTAAAATACTACTAGTCTCTACGCTATGTTTATTGTGTTATCGTTACTAACCAGCAGATACCTGCGCCGAACGCCTAAGAGTCGGTGAAGCCGAGCAGCCGAGTCGTAAAATATTTGGACATTATGACATGATAAGAGACCTTGTGAATTAAACAACTGTGTGGGAGAGACACTCATATAACTATGTAAAGGACGTCTCAGTAAGAGTAAACTTTTCAAATTTAGTGTGATTTTTTGGCAACTGACATATATGTTTATTCCTATTATTAAAAATGGAGTGATAATTGTGAAAACTTATTAAAAAAAATTTTAAAAATTATGCTGAGACCGCTCGCAAGCCTCAAAGAAGTTTCAGTCGTGAAAGTGCACCTAATGTATCAACCATTCGAAAAGTGGTCAAAAAGTTTAAAGAAACTGGGTCAGTTATGGATAGTAAGACTCTTGGGCGTCAATGTACCGGTCAGTATCTTGAAAACATTGCTGTGCAAACGACAATATCGCCGAAAGTTCACGAAGCACTACGCAGCGAATTTGACAAAAGACCTCCTCCACCTTCATGCATACAAAATTCACTTTACTCAGGAGCTCAAACCAGCAGACCGTGAAAGCAGTTCGTTCAATGGGTAATGAACCAAAGTGATGCAAAGCGATGTCAATGCCTATTTTTAGAAAAAAGTCATCTTCTTGATGAAGCGAATTTCCGGTTTAAATAAAGTCTCACATGCACAAAGGAGGAAGTGCTATCGAGTTTAAGTTTTGAATAAGGACCTCATGGGCCAATCAAGGTTGCGGCCAGAGGTCCCCAAAGTAGGACATATCGGGTATGTTATATTTCTTTGGGGTTTTGTGAAATCTCGAGTTTATGCGTATAAACTAGAAACAATTCCTGAGCTCAAATCCGAGATCCAACGTGTCATCGGTGAGATACAGGCACATATCTGTGAAAAGTCATGGAAATGGCCTTGCGGGGCATTTGTCGTATATTTTATTTCATACTTAATCGAAACATGTCTTCTTTACAATCTAATATAAAAATCACAACTATCTCAAAATACCTAATTAATAAGTGTTTTTATTTTAAAATGAAAAACTACATTCCTACTGAGGCACCCTTTATTAAATGAGTGACGCTCATCCTAAATGTCCAAATTTGCATGAGTCTGGCTCATAAATTAGGTTGAATTTGACCGATAGTATTGGTTATGTTAACTTTGAGTGCCGCATAGAAATGCGACTTAAGAAAACCCCACAAGGAAAATTTTAACGGGACCACATCACGTACACGTGAGATAAGCTTGTCCTCAAATCACTCGTGAAAATGCCAAATGTGGCATGACCGCCGACCTGTTTAAATGGGCATCACCGTAAAATGCGCGGAACGTTGCCTGAACAGAACATCCATATTGATAAAAAAAGAAATTTATCATTTACACGTGTTGTTGTGTATCATGATTTTGAAAACAAACTGAATAAATGACAGCCAATACGACAGATGTTGCTACAACAATATTGCTATCAACAGTCAAAGTTCGGAAGTTCCTATTGTAGGACTCTTTGACGCAACATAATAGAGTTTCGGGACACCACATGTATATCTATATCTATACTGGTTCTTGGTCTGTTATTATGGACCATACCTGACATTAACTATTACAGTGTAATTAAAAACGAACTGGAATAAAAAATACTTAACATAAATTTAAATTTTTATATTTTTTTTTATAACCTTAATAACTTGGGAAATTATGTGTTCTAAACGAAAACGTTCTAAACCTTTTTTAAAACAGATATCTGTTCCTTAGATATTATAATAATTCTTTATAGGCTTTAAAAACATAACATTTTTATTTGAAAGTTGTAATGGCTAATAAACTTTTATGTCACACCCTCTGATTTTTGTATCTAAAACATTATTATTAATTTTCTTTATAACTCTTTATATGACCACTCATTACATTGCTATGATCATTTTCTAGGAATACACATACATACATTAGTCGTTAGCTTAGAGTATAAAGATGCTAAGTCTAATCTGAAAACTTTTGTTTTAGATGTCAGTCGTTCTTGCTTCCTATTTTTTATGCTTTGTAATTATATTAAAGATATTTGGTTGTAACTTTTTGTCACTTTTTTTTTTTTTGTTTTTACCATAGATGTCCTCAAACTGCTATGGAAAAGGGTAACATATGAGTAGTAACATTTGTTTTCATAAAAGTGAACTTAACGCTTTTTCACTCTAAGCAAACGATGTATATTTTAATAAAGGCATTAACAGAAAGAAAAAGGTTAAATTAATTTACATACTCATGAACACCTTTAACATTTTAATAACGATTTTGAAAATACCACCCCAGATAGCACTATTAAATCCATAAATTAATCCTTCTAAAATTCTTAATAATTTAATCAACAACCCCTTGACAATGACAACGAATGCACGTCCTCATTCACTCACTCACATGTGTGTCTATGACTAAAACAACAAAAACAGCAACAGCAGCAACAAAATGAATTTGTTGATGATATAATTTCATTAAAGATCATCACAAATGCTTTTAATGGTTTTTCATATGTAGAAATATTTACACCAGACCCTCGATTGTTTGACTAGGGATAAAATTGAAAATTCGTAATTGGCTAGGCTGGAACTAAAGGGGTCTATGATACAAATTAGTAATTTTGAGTTTGAAAAAAGTGAAAAAAACAATAAATTCAAAAGTGGTAGTTTAAAGATAACCATATTTTGGTGACAAAATAACCCATAGATCGCTTTTGCCTGAATTGGTTTATCTTATTTTTGTTCGAAAATGCTCATAGATTCAGATTTAGCCAAAAATAATACTAAGACCACTTTAGTTCCAGGCTAGTGCTCATTCAAAATGCATTATAAATCAGCAACAAAATTTAGAGAATTCTGTATACATATTTGATTAAAAAAATAGCTTAAAAGTTTACTAATTTACCCTATGATCGAAAATACAAATTTTTTAACAAAATTCTAAGTTTATTATTAATTTAATTAAGTGATATTGCTTATATACCCTTCAGAATGTAGTATTCTAAAATACAATAGTATACTTGGACATTTGGAACATTTTTACTAGTTTATTTAATATTAGATAAGTATGTCTCTATCTCTAGAATCTACAAAAATATGTGTTCATAACTCAATCATTTATGTATCGCTTTTGGTGATAGAAAAGACATAGCATAATTATCAGGACCATTGTTAATATACAGATGTTAAAAATGTCATAAGTGGCTTCGGAACATTTATTTGAACAGACGGACCTCTTTAGATCAACTTCATTACCAAAGAGTATATGAAGGCCGATCCTCAAATAAGTAGGTAGAAAGACTTAGGTTCATACAATACTGTTTATATACAATTTCATCACGATATTGAATTTGGGATAAGAATGTCCTTTGACTCACAAATGGATGTAGTATACTTCAGGTCGAGGTATCGATCTGGTAGGTATATTCGTATGCATACTGAAAGTAAGCTGCAACTAAATCCCTGATAGGTGTTTATACAACATCGAGCATAGTCCAGGGCATCCTTGAATGAGATGGCGATACATTCAACTGTTGTATTCACTTGGGTACGTGGACACAGAGGTAATGAAGGCAATTGTATTACTGATAATTTGGCTAGGATAGGAGCCTCAATGTCGAAAAGTGAGATAGACTTCCTATGTGGCATTCCGCTGTCGATGCTAGGCTTTTAGGGGAACGGTGCTTTGATACCTCTCCGAATTATCTGGGAAGGAACTCAGGTGTAAAAGTTGCCTTTATTAAGAAAAGTAGATGGTTAATAAGACCCGAGCATAGAAATGGCATCTCATAGTGACCCCTTATCTGTCGTATGAAATTGCCCAAACAAGGTGGGTTTATGAATCCACTTGTTGTATGGCCTGCATTGGCCTGAATGCGACTCAGCAATATGGTGGCTATGATCAATTGGCATTGCAATTTCCGTAACCATGCTGCAAGACTTGGGCTGACTCATCACAACTTCTGCAGGAGTTGTCAAAATGAGGAAGAGAACATCGAAGACTTATTTTGCAACTGCCCGGCGGTGGGTTCCAGACTTTCAGGGTAACGGTCCTTTAGATACCTCTCCGAATTATCTGGAAAGGAACTAAGGGGTAAAAATGTCTTTATTAAGAAAAGTAGATGGTTAATAAGACCCGAGTATACAAATGGCACCTCATAGTGACCCCTTATCTGTCGTAAAATGGTCTGCGCTATCTGAATTTCTTCTCTCCTCTAACTTCTATCTACAATTCCTCTTATTAACTCTACTCTTAAAATGTATTACTCAATTTATCGTCTTTCCTATTTTTTTCTCTTCCTCAAGTAACACAAAGGGAACAATCAATGGACCACGTGAGTTGTACACAAGACGAAATGCTTAGGACGGCTTCCTGAGAACCTAACCTATTCTGGGGGATATTTGTATGGGGGCTTGGTAATTTTTCAATACCAAATAAACCTTATCAACAGAGAGTATCTGTAGAGAATTTCAGCCAGATAGCTCTCCAGACGTTGGACAGGCTATCAAAGTCAACGGCGAGTGCTTTTGCTTAATGATTATAAATTATTTGATGATATAGACACCAACGACATCATTAAATAAATTTTGAAATTAAATTATTTCAAATTTGCCTGTAAAACAAGGCATAGGTACATTAAAGTATTTAAAATACATGCCATGTACTCGTACAAGAAAAAAAATTACTTTTATGTTTGACATGGTAACCATGCAAAAAATAAAAACGAAATAATGTATAGATAGACCCTTTTGTTTTTTAATAATTTTCAATTAAACAACATACAACATTTAAGTACAACAATGTTTTCGACAACAACAACAACAGACACAGTCATACATGTGAGTATGTACTTGTACAACTAAGTTAAAACAAAAATAAATAAGGAATTGTCATAAATGAAGAGTACATTGTGTATTCGTGTGTGCATGCATGTGGATGAAATATGTCAGACAGAGCAGCCCTGCCTGCCATCTATGAACTTCTAACCCTATAAACTGGCTAAATGTCGTGGCAGTGTTTGGATAAAGTTCATCAAAAAGATTTACATGCCAGTTAAATGTTTTTAATTTACGTATCACATCAACTTATTTTGAGTCCAAAATTACATATTTTTCTTTTTTTTTACAATATTATTTTTACATACCCATGATGCTTCCACCAGCATTCGTGTACGCACTCATCACATACTCTTTTAAAAGTATAGTGTTTTTGTCATCTACACCCTCAATATAAAATGCGACGACACAATTATTCACATACATATGTACACAGGATGAGCGCTGAACAGAAAAAAAAATATATATGTCATGTTTTGACGCACGTGTCAAAAGGATTTTATAAATATTTTTTTTCTTATGTGCATGTTTGTGTTTTAAAACTTTTTTTTTTTTTGTTTTTTGGGAAAATTCATGTCTAGATTTATTTTTAATACAACTGTTTGTAGTGTATTGTATGCACGAATGCAGCAAATATTTGATTAGCATTTTCTTTTGAATATACTCCTTTATAATAATGTATACAATGTGAATTTAAATTTAATATTTTGTAGACAATGACAGTTTCTGGTATACATGTATAGTTAACTATCCTTAAATTACTTATTTTTGAAGTACATGTATATTCTAATGTAACAAAACTAATTAAAATGAGAAATATGGTAAAAAATTTTGCACTAAATCGACATTCTAAAGGACCAAACCAAAAATTCGAAAGAATTAATTCTTAATTCCATTTTCGAAATCAAAATAAATTGTATCTCTGAACCATTCCGTTAATGAAGTCTTTATGAATTAATTCATAGCCTAAATTCCTTTGTATGTACTTCAATTTATTCCTTTGAGAAATCATTCTTCATAGAATTAACTACTTACTGAAAATTGAATGAAAATCCATAAGCTTTAAAAATAAATTTAATGATTACATTTTTCTTCAATTCAAATCTATTACTAAAAGGTTTAGACAATTTATTTCCATTCAGTTCGTAAATGATTAAAAGCAAAACGAAAACAAGTAAGAAAGTATAGTCAGTTAAACCCCACCATAAGATACCATACACTGAGTAAATACTTATGCAAAATCTTGTTTCCCTTAAAATTTCTATAATTTGTCGTGAGTGATTTTCGGAAGTGGGCCTTATATGGGTTCCATTATCAATTATGTGCCGATCCATTATCAATTATCAAATTAGGAGGTGTAATATATTTTTCTATGACATGGTATTATGTCGTGTGATTTATTTCTATCTGAAACTTCATTTTATTAAATTGTATTTTGACAACAACATTTTCAAGAGATGTATGCACGTTAAGATTATTTTCGGAAAATGGCCTCGTATGGCCAATTATGGACCAATCACGCGCCATTGGCATTGCATTTTTTCGTTAATGTCAGTTATGAATCGACCAGCATAAAATGTTTAGCTGTGCTTTATTTGTTTACTAGCTGAACCCGGTCTGCGTTGCTGGCCCTTAGAAAACATCTGTTTTATATTGGATATCGATCTTGATTTTAATATACAGTATCAGACAAACCAATGTACGGACTCCCCCGAGGTGGTCATATAAAAAGTTGTTGCAGATATCAATAAGTAGAGTGCCATGATATGCCCTTAAAAAAGAAACGAATATAAGGAGTGAGATCGTAAAATTCTTATCACACGTTTTTCATTAAAACTTTTAACCCAAGTATTATTTGATTTTTTTTCTTCCAGTTTAATGTCAATTATATGCGTTTGTTATTAATCTGATTAAAATGAGTGACCAGAAAAAAGTGCGTACTAAAATTATTAAATATTTTCAACAAAACCGAAATTGGTCCTACAAAAAGTTGGAAATACAATCAAAGGTCAAACTTATTCCAATGTTATTAAACAGTATCCGGAGAACTTGTCCGTTGATAGAAAACATGGTTCAGGTAGAAGGAATGGTCCACATGATGTTTCTAAAGCCAAAAAAATATAAAGCTTTTTCAAAAGAGCTCCCAATACCTGCGGTAAGAAAGCAGCCCGGTTAGCAGATTTTTCGCAACTTCCTAGTCAAAATTTTTATGTTGCTGATGCTCGAGGAAATGTTGAAGAAAAATTTAAGACCCAAAAGCAGACAAAATTTCCCAAAAAGTTCTTGGTATGTCAAGCAATATGCGGTTTCGGCAAAAGAAGCCAATCATACGTTTACAAAAAGGCTGCTTCCATTCATAAGACTTTATAATGTGTCCTTTTAATTTTGGCCTGGCTTGGCATCCTGTCACTATGGTAAAAAAGGACTTAAAACTGTAGGTTAAGTGGTTTCGTTTTTCTTAACATACATATGTTAAGAATTTTTCGATCTCACTCCTTATTTAAGGCAAATGCGATATATTTGTGAATTCATCTTAAGACTTGAGCAAGCTCCATACAATTTACCGTGTGAAAAAACATGAATTTTTCAAATGTAACCAGCAAATAGTCAACGATTGGACGGAAAATCATCGGAATCAGTACGTCTTCGCCTTTGAATCAGCCACAGAAAATACAGATTATTGTATTTTTTGATGGTCAATCTTTTTTCGTTGCATAATGTGGTGGCATCCGGCTGGTGCCAATAAATTCAAAAATTCAGCAGGATAATTGACGGCTTGTTCTTCGTTCATTACTCGATTTCTATTTCATTATTTTACCAGGTACTTTCAATTGAATTTGCTTGTTGCACGTTCCCACAGCCAATTCGAATTTTGTAGTTGGTTGTAGGACTTGGGAATACATTGACAACGTCTTGAATATTCATTTGCATTTGGTAGAAGTTCGGCGGTAAAGAAATCTTATTTGTGACGGGATCAATTGGAAGTTTTCCATTTCCGATGTCCAATAATTATTTGGAGAATATTTCGCCAGAAAGGTCTTGCAGCAAATGCACATGCATATTTGTCGATAGCGTTCGGCTTCTGTAGTTTCATTCCCAGTGAAATAAATATGAAAGAACTTCGCATCATCATTGGGAAGCAGGAGCAATGATTCAATTCTGTGGTACATTTGGCATGAAGCCGATGTTGTTTACGACATTACTTCCCTTTGATGGAATTGCTTTACACATATAATATTTGTACCATGGCGCTGGAAATGCAATTAGAAGCGGCTTCATAATTGGTGGCTGAACTAATTTACCGTTCGAACAGTACATTCCCGGAGAATCTGTAGGGAACTTGAAAACGCTGAAATGTGAGCAATATTTGTGGTTCCTGTAGTCATCATTCTTATTGTAACGAAATGCCGCCAACTTTAAATCGATTCTTTTACTTGATCGAGCCATTCGGAAGCAATTAGCTTCTAGTCTTTCCATATGGTGTTGGGGTGTCTCTGCAGCTCTCTTGAAGATGCACTAAGACGCATTTGCCGAAGCCATGATTCGCGTTCTCCTTCCGTTTTTGTGGCTCTAGACGCACATGCCCTTATTCATTGTTTATCATCGATTGATAATATAAATTAACGGCTGCAGACGATGACCGTTGAATTATTTGGATATTATTTATATCCAAATAACTTTAAAATACTGAAATCAGGATTAAAAAAGGGGCGGTATTTTGTTGATGTCAAATGAAGAAATACAAACAAAAAATGTTCGTAAAACAATGACCTGGCGGTATCAAATATACTTTAGGACCTATTGTCATACCTATCAAATATACATTCAAAATTTCTTAAAAATCGGCTGAGCCGTTTTGGAGGAGTTCGAACACAAATATCGTGACACGAGATTTTTATATATTATATGGTGCACCTTCTTAACCACGGCCTACTTGTTTTATCGAACGATATGAAAATTTTGAATGCACCAGATATGTGCTTCAGAGTACAACACTGTGAATTAACATTTTTAGAATGATGTTAGGCATCGAAATGAAAATTGTCATTTTTTGAACGTTGGGAAAAACATTTATTTCTCGAATGAAAAAAGCAGTTTTTTTTTGGTAGAAACATTTTTTTGTTGTTGACAATATAAATTTTTTAGGCACAATAAATTTTTTTGACTATTTTTTTTTTGCCAAAAGCCTGTATAGAGAAAACTATATAAACTTATCATAAGAATTGAAGAAAGGGTCGATCAACAATTAAACTAATGTACTTAGTCTTTTTTTAACAAAATATTTTTTTGGATGTCATTAGCGGTATAGTGTAAAAATTTGATTTTGCCACGCCCTCCGCCCACAGATCGAAAATTTAAAATCTGACTTTACCCGCTAGGGAAAAAATATTATTTACCCCGAGTTTTTTTTCACCAGCCGAATATAGATCTGTTACTTGTTTTTATTTGTTTCGGGTGTAAAGACCTCAAGGCGTCCAGAAAGTTAGACATCTTTCGCAACGAAATTAAGTAAACCACTTTGTTACAATTGAAGTTGATAGTACAGAGCTTCTGTAGTGTTTATCAAGCTTAGCGTAGCCTAGGTGTGAGTGATGGGTGTTTTCCGCATAAAATAATGTTTAATGAGTACACGAAATTAAATGTTTTCCATTTTCTCCTCAAGACTCGCGATAGTCTGCTATCAATTGCTGTGAAGTACGAACTAAAAGACACACCTTGTTCAAGTTTTGACAGGAGTCAACAGACAGATGCTTGTTGACAGGAGCAGTGTTGCCGTTGTCATTTAAGAGCCGGGAAACTTAAACATTTCCGGATCTTTGGGATGCTAACATCAACACTTTTTTTGAGTTATTGCGTGCACAAGATATATTAAAAAAACTTACATATTTAGAAAATCGATAAATGTTGGGTTCTTTGTATACCACCATATAATTTTCCACAATCTTAAAAATCTAGTAACTACAATTTGTGGTGAATTTAATCTGTAAGTTAGAATCTGTACAGATATCAAATTAATGACAAAAGTCTTGTAAGTTTCAAATCACATTTTTAATGTTTCAACATTTAAATTGCCATAATTTTAAAAAGTGCAAGATTATTAACATAATATTTTGGATTCACAGATTTGTTCCTATAGTCTATCGATATGGATCGCTGAAACCCAAATTAAATACAATCCATTTGAATTCAGTTTCAACGATCAAACAACATATTTGATTTCCCTAAGATATTTGAGACACCTAAATCAGCAGCCTCCAACTATGACGATTACAGCATTTTCGTTCCCATGATAATGTGATTTTCCCTTCGGAAGGTTCCGAATCTTATTCGACTAAAGACTGTCAACTCAGCAATAGAGCAGTTACAACAACATAAACAAATAGCTTAGTTAAGTTTATACATTATGGATACAAACGAAGGAATTGAGTTTATATCAGCTAAAGCAAATAAAAGTGTTACATTCGGCTGTGCCGATTCTTGTACACCCACCATCAATATATTGGTATATATAACTATTTTTCTGATATATGGGTTACATGGGGCGTAGGATCAATTATGAAGTGATCTTCACAAAAGTTAGTAAAAAAATTTAAGCTCATATAAAACTTGTTTATGTCCAATTTCATCACGATATTAATTACTATAAGACAATTATAAATGTTTAAGTAATTTTCTGTGTGGGGCCATGTTGCGAAAACCGGGAGGCATTTGTCCGATTTTCGCCATATTTTGTAGCATGAATGCAGCATAATTAACATATTTATGACTGCTCAAACTGTATTTCGTGGGGACATTTGTATTGGGGCTAGGTGAAATCAGTATATCCCATTTTCAACACCACACAGAGAAAACAGATTCGTAGTGGGAACCGAATTTGTTGCCAATCGAATGACTCTACCTCAGTGACCGAATTTTGCAGTCGTGGCTACAAAATTTCAGAAGGGGTAACTAAAGTTTGGTTGCTACAACTGAAATTCTTCTTTATCAACTGACTATCTGTTGATAGAGTCGAAACTTTCTATGTGTGCAACCGAATCATTCGATTTGCAACAAATTCGGTTGCCACTACGAATCTGTTTTATCTGTGCAAACAAAACATATCAATAGAGAGAATTTGAGGAAAATTGCAGCCTGCGAGCTCATTTCGTTATGGCCCTATTGTGTCTTCAACAGACAGACATGTGGTCGGACATAGCTAAATCGTTTTAGAATTTCATAAGGACCCATAATATATATTCTTTTGTGGGTCTGCGATAAGTATTTCGACATGTTAAAAATGGAGTAATATACATCAATATACACCTCATCTTTTTTGATGGTGGGCATAAGAAGTACTTATTATATTGTAACTCCCATTAATACAAGATGAAAATTATCACAAAGAGAAATTCCAGAATACTAATGGTAAATTATATCATTAGGAAGCGCTGCTATATAACATGATTTTTTTTTCGCTGTAAACCTGTATGATTGCAACCCTAATACCACACATAAGCTTACACTTTCCAAATAGTTTTACATTTCAAATGCTCTATGTATATATCAATGTAACACTTTACATATCAATAACAAAATCAATGTAATGTTTATTATATTTGCAAATTTCATTAAAAATATTATTTATAAAATATAAATGTTCACTTATTTGTCCACAAAATTTGCAATTAATATTTAAATAGAATAATACAACAAACCGTGCATGGTAATTATTAATTATTCATAAATAAATTATTGTTTATTAAAATGTTGAAATAAATAAATAAACGAATGCATACATATCTATATTTGTTTGTTGCATTTAATGTGAAATTTTAAATAAATCTGGTGTTTCAATATCACTTGTGAATAACATTTCATAAATTAAATATTTAAAACGTATTAATTTAAGGCACTTAAAAATTCATAGTTTTTTTTTTTTTTTTTTTTTGTAACGTTTAAATAATGGTTGAAAAATAATAATACTTACTTACTTAGTAATAATATGAAAATGGAAATTGTAAAATAAAATACCGTAAAAATAATTCCAATAAATATTTAATAGTATTAAAATTACAAACATGGATTGAAAACACCCTGGGCTCATATTATAGCTACGATACTATTGAGACTCAATAATATTACAGCTTTTGTGTTAATCAAAATGTTGTGCAAATGCAGCAAAGTTACCATATATATTTGTTGAGCTCAAAAGGTTCGATACGATTTATACGAGAGAATCTGGTGTAGATCGCGCTATAAAATAGATACGACTAAGATATAAGATGTCGTAATGACACACAAAAAGGTATCATTGTATCTGAGGAGTTTTGGTCACATTGTCTATCAAATAATCCAATAACCTGTGAAGTCTAAGGGAATAAATTATGAAGACAAAAGCTATGATAAAAACAAAATAAATACTACCTGTTTCCAATAATGTCTTATGCATGAGAGTGGGTATTAAAGAAAACTTGAGGAAGCGGAAGAGCAAACAGACTCTACTTTACAGAATATATGATTTTTGTATGTTTAATTCCCACATGAAGGCATCCGATGTCGATGTAGCGCCATGCAAAGGTCCCGGATACTTCGATAATAATTTCGATATGGAAATTATTTTTTATTCGATAGGTATGCGATAATTCAGTTCGAAAACCTGCTATATAGGATCGATTTTTGAAGAGAACCTAATATAGATTTATACGCCGCAAAATTAACAGGCGAAAATAGGCTCATCGAGATTTTGAACAGATTGTCGTCCTACAGATTATATATTATTGAAAAAACCAGTCCAGCAGCTATTTCCTCACGGAAATCTGGAAGCTGTAAAAGCAGTGCTTTCTTTCTATCGACGTGCATACGTTTGTATAAAATGACTTCATTTGTAGAGACCAAAGTATAACAAGTAGTCCGACCCTTTGACAACAGTACCTAACTCTAAAGATGTATTAGTGAAAAGATGAAAAGGTTGGTGCCTTTTTAATTTTCACCAGACCTACAGAGTTTACGTAAAACGTAGTTCGAACATTTCTGTAGTCGGAAAATCGAAGTTAAAATTTCAAGTATTTTGATATGTTTAATTCTCTCACAAGGGTGTTGAATTCACCAAAAAACCAAAATTTCGAGAATAAGCAGAAAATAAAAAGGCTAAATTTATATTAGTGAGACATTTTAATTTTAATTCATTACTGTTTTTCATTTAGCTTTTCAACATACTCAAGAATTGTGCAGTATTAAAAGAACAAATAATAATTACAAAAATCAAGTGATTCAAAATGAAATAGAGTATTTTACTTATATCTGAAAGCTTCAATTGTCTAGCAAATTCACTTTCAAGACAAAATTGTTATTACACATTATATTCATCGTTATATAATGGACAAGAGTCCCACAAACTCTTGAAGGTTTGTGATACTCGATGGCTGTCATTTGAAATAGTCGTTAAACATATTGTGGATCTATGCTCCGAGTTAAAACCAGCTATGCTACAAAGCCTAACATTTAAGTGATTAATATACTGATTTTAATTTGGTGTATTACCTTTTTTTTGAAACCAGTATTGCACAAAGTACAAAAAGTAAATAAATCATTTGTAAGCAATTCAGCTGATCCAACAAAGCTGTTTTCTGATTTAAAACTTCTTCTCCTTAGTTTGTGTTTTCAAATTGTAATACAATGCAAAGAATTTGATACATTATCGTCCCCAATTGAATATTGTTTAATGTTTTCGCCACATTTTTCACAAAAGTTTGAAGAATGAGAGATAAAATAAAGAACGGTTTAATTAGTAAAGATTCTAAAAAAAATTATACGGCAAATTGAGCAAATGCGACAAAGATTATCATATGAAAACTCTTCGCTAAATCGATTTTATTCGTTGATGATACACTTAAAATAGTACTCGTAAAACCAAAGAAATATGTATGTGAAAAATTAAACTGCTAATGAAATTACGAAGATTAAGCCTCAGGGGCAGAATATTTTAAACTACAAATGGAAAAATATAGAACCGACAATGTCCATTTTCTGACATGGTAAATCTAGTATTTTATTTATATTTTTAGTCCTTCCTTCCAGTAATGCAGAGGTTGAACGACTTTTTAGTACAAGGAAATTGAAAAGTTACATAAAAATTAAGGGTCCTGCAATCTGTGCATTTTTAGACTCTCGCAATTGAACTGTCAAAAATTGTATGGAAATTGGTTTGCACAACTCCGTTAAGTTTTCGCGACAATTTAGACTCGCAAACTTTATTTTATTGAGCATTTGATGAATCAGCTGCTTTTGTTTACTTTTATTTATAAGAAATAAAAATCAAATAAAATACAAATATTGTGTACATGTGAAAATTGTATGACTTTGGAACAGAATTATTGGATTGAATGGCATTGTATATGGAAATATTAACCAACAGCTAGAACATAAACAAAATCTTCCGAACTATGTTTACCATTGTTTGTTCCAAAGATTTCACTTTCATTATAATTTTTTAGAATTTGAATTCATACAATTTTTAAAACTTCTTTTTTAAGCATTTGTTTAATTTAATATTATCTGTATAAAATTGCACAAAATTTATAAGGTGGGTTCATGAAACACGTCGCGCAAATTTGCATATTTGCACAAATGGGAAACTTAAGCGTTTAAATGAGTACCCTTATTATTTATTGTATTTTATTTATATTTACCCAAATTCTAGTTCTCATTCTGCCGATTATGATAAAACTATTATACCTATTTTATAATTATACATGTATCTTTAAAAGACTGAAAATATATTAATGTATATTTTATGTAGTTATTTCAGTTTGCTGCTGAATAATTTTATTTACTTTTATGAATTTTATGAACATATTTTTATTTAAAAATAAATATAAACCCAAATTCTTAATATATAATATTTTAGCTTTTTTTTTGCCTTTTTTTAAAGCAGTTTGGCTTTTTCTGGCATTTTTTTTGAAGTCAATATAGCTTCTTTTTTTACCAGCTCCTGGCAACACTGGTTATAGGGCTAAATATTGAAAACTCTCCCTAGTGATTCTACCTTCTACATTTATTGTATCATGATGGTACCCTTATATGTGAGAGAGTAATTGGACTACTTGTTATACTTTGCAAGTTAGTCTCACTTTTTTTTACAGCACTGGTGCCCAAAAAAAACTGTCCTGACACGGTCTTACCGGTTAGAAAGTAAAAAGTCTATTTCTATAATAATAAAACGAAAAGCGGTACATAAATGCCTACAATAGCAGTAACAGTAAATAGTTATTGTTTTTTGGAACATCGACGACTTTAGTATTAGTTTTTTGTGTTAAAGGAACAAGGTTCTTTACATTATTCTTATCTTGCGTTACATTGGTACGTTGAAGTTTAGTTAACAAACGACTTTAGTATCATCCAACTGTATACGAGAAGCTAATTGCTCTAAATGTGATATTGATGATGTGGAAAATTTATGTAAATTAATTTCAAAAGCTTCACCACACAGACACTCATCCAAATGAATAATAGTAATACTGAATTGCTCAAAATCATTAGTGATATTTTGTAACTTGAAAAATGTCCCCATACGAATAAACCATGACTCAATGTTGTTTGAAGAAGATCCCTGAAGTTTTGGTAGTTGTTCTTTCGCTAAGTATGAGTGAGATAGATTTTGAAAGTTAACATATTGAGGAGCTTCAACAAATTCATCATTGTCGTCAATATTATTCTCATTTTCTGCATGAGATGCTAAGTCGGGAAATGACTTAAACATTCATAATTGTCCTATAATAATTAATATCGTGATAAAATTGTACATAAACAAGTTTTATATGAAACTAATTCTTTGTACTAACTTTTGTGAGAATCGGTACATAATTGACCCTACTGCCCCATATAACTCTTATATCAGAAAAATATTTTATTGTCACATATTGATAGTGGGTAACAAGATTCTGCACAACAGAATATAATACTTGTTTTCATTGATTATGTCCTTACATTCTGTGTATTTATTCTATGTAGAAAACCTTATCTAATATTGTAATATTTGCCTTAATTAACGGACATAATGTTAAAATTAAACCATTAACGCCGGATGTGTATAAAAAATTCAAATAAATATTCTAGAAAAGGTCAGGTGAGTTATATTGTAACATGGGAGCCTGATTAGATTTTATTTTAATAAAGAGCGAACAGACACAGCAAGGATTATACGCAAGTTGTAACATAATATTTAAATATAGATAAACACATCAGTAATATTTCAAACACAATATATACATCAATAACTTTTACATGTTGTTGCATTAAGTACATTCAATATTCGTGCCTTTATTGCGAACAAAAGAATCATAGGTCTTGCGTTAAGGGGTTAATGCAATTTATTAGATCTAAATTTAAATCATTATGAAATGTTTTACATTATAAACAGAATATATATTTAGATTTGTTGTGACAAAGTTTTTTTTTTTTAATTTACACCAAAAATTTGTTAATTAAAAATTCATAGAAGTTTTATGTTTTTAGTTTTTTTTTTTTAACTAAATATTTATTCGCACACATACTGACAAATATATATGAACATATACACGTATAAAAGTATTTCCTTTTTTTTTTTGGAAAAAAAACCTAATAAAAAACAATATAAAACACATGACAATTTGCATTTTTAAATAACCCACATACAGTTTAACATGTCATTTTGCTAGCTCTGTATGGTTTAGCTGAAAAATATGGAAATGATTTTGTTTGTTTTTTGCTCATATTTTTATTTGGGCTATAACCTTTAAACCATAATAAAATGTATAAAACTGAAATAACAAAATGATAAAAACTTTGCCATTATTATGAACTCAAATTTTGGTAGTAAGTTTTAACCATAAAAACATGTTACTGTCATTATGCAAATAATGTTCCCCCAACTCTACTCGCTTGATTATAAACTAACTCATACTTTAAAGCACGCACACATACTATACTGGAAAATTATTATGGATTTAACATCTTTTATGTGGCTGTTAAAAAAGGATGAGCGGATGTATTTGCACCCTTGTACACATACATACATATGTATGTGCATATGTATAGCATCTATATAAAATGGTTAGCCCAGCTTTCTCAAACATTCATTCATTCATTTATTCCGTTGTAGTACATTTAAAAGTACATAAACATACATATATCCAAATAAAAATGTACATAAGTATGAACATAAACGTACCATACAATATGTGTGATTAGCATAAACGCATTAAAAAATATGAAAAATTTCCATATAATATTGTTTGTTTTGACAACGTTGATGACACTTTCAACACAACCACCAACCAACCATCCAACCAACAGACAATGAAAAAAATAATAACACATACTGTCAACAACCAAAAAAAAAAAATGCTTTTACCACAACCACCACCAACCATCCTGTTGCTTTTTGTGGACTGCCGTGAGAACCAAGCTTATTAATTTGTTGTAAAGAGGAAATTATTACAAAAGTAGTAAGCCCTATTTTAGGAGCATATACTACTATGTTCATATACAGAAATCAAGCAAATATTATCTTCTTTGTAAAAATTTTATAGACTTTTTAGACACTTTAGCTAGTTACTCCTATTATTACCTCATAAAAGATAATTCCCATTCGGATGCATAATAGGGTGGCCCTTATCTAGATAGAAACAATATCAGATAAGGTTTATAAGTTACACATTTTATTAGAAGTTTCATGTTTTGGGTGAAACCTTGTAAACATTGTTGAACAAAAATTCCAATTAAAAATATTTTATATATTTCCTTTACCCATAGATTTAACTATAAGTTTGGCATTCCATATGTAACATTAAAAAATTGTGTAGCAGTTTTTGTTTCCATCCGGGGTAAGCTTAGACTGTCCAAGTTCTTCAAAAGTCAGCTAGCTTCCTTTAAAATCTTCTTTACCACAGAGCTGTCTGGTTTAATTGGTTTATGATTGTTAACGGACGAAGCTTACGACTTTTGATGGGAAAATAAATGCAACGACAACATTTAAATAGTCACTATGTGTTTTAAATACACACAAGTACGCACGTTTATAATGCACACACTTAACTCTAACAGCGCTTATGATGAACTCACTCACTATTGCATCCGCAGTCACTATTTCTACACACTGCTGTAATGCAGTTTTATTTTCCGGCTTAGGTATGACTCAGTCTGTCCAGGTTCGATTCATTTATTTATTCCTTTGAAATAAAACAAGAATATTTTTTGATGGTATATAAAAATATTCAAAACAAAGCTTTTATTAACGAAACCTTAATCTACTTATTAAATACTTAAATCTACGAAGTTATTCAGCAATTCAAATGCGTTGAAATGATGAAACGTAGCAGCGGCGGGATGGTAGGAACTTATACGAGTGATGATACGATGATGGAGAACGGTTGATCCTCGGCTTAGTGAAATATTACAAATAGTTCGGGTTGTTTAGCAGTCTAGTATCTACAGTCGGCTAAACTACAACGAAGTCAAGAAGAATTCGGAGGTTTTTGAATTCGGCTACGAATGCAAAAATACGATTGTAAGAAGAATTCGGGAGTTCTTACGATCGCCTAAAACTACAACGAAGTCAAGAAGAATTTGGAGGTTCTTGAATTCGGCTACGAATGCAAAAATACGATTATAAGAAGAATTCGGTATTTCTTAGGATCGAGTTAACTACAACGAAGTCAAGAAGCATTCAGAGGTTCTTAAATTCGGCTACGGATGCAAAAATACGATTGTAAGAAGAATTCGGGAGTTCTTACGATCGGCTAAAACTACAACTAATTCAAGAAGAATTCGGGAGTTCTTGAATTTGATTTCTACTACTAGAATACGAATGTAAGAAAAATTCGGAATTTCTTACAATTGGCTACGATAATTCTATAATACGGTTAGTACGAATGTATGAAAAATTCGGGAGTTCTTATAATCGGCAAACTACAAGAGCAGGTATTGGGTTAGATTCGGGTTGTACTTTGGAAATATAGCACGAAAGCAATAACAGCTCTCCTTTTATCATAAAACTCTGACTACTTATCCAAAAACAAAAATAAACAATTTGGGAATTACATCAAAACACATCAAACTGTAACTAATTAAGTAAAAAGAAAATTATAACGCTCAATCTGTATGAACCCAGTTTGGATGTATTACCCTCAGCGAGTGAGTTTGTTTGTGTGCATGTATGTATTCTACTATTACTGACAAAACAAACCGGTTAGTATTACTAGTGTTTTTATTGTTATATACTTATAACATTTTATTATTACATATACATATATGTTTGTAACGACACGTTACACTACTATCTTCATCAGAGTAGTCTAGATTGTTCTTAACGGTCAAAACTCGTATGTTCGAATTCCAGAGCTTTCGATGTTATTGTTAGCAGCTAAAACATTTAGTGTTGCCATACTTACAAACAATGCTAACAACCGCATGCTATCAACATTGTTGATAAGTAGAAGCTTCAACTGATGGAAATGTTTATAAACACGATGAATGTTGCTGGCAGTTGCTACAGACCGTTAAATTCAAATCGCTAGTGCAAATTCGTAACAATACATATATGTTAACAAAAATAAAACCACTAAACCTACAGTCTTGATTTTGTTTATTTTATGGAAATTATTATTACAGTTTACAAAAAATATTATTTTATAGTTCTAATCAATTGTGATGGATTTATTAACCTTTTCCAGAAACTTTGTCACTTCTGTCACTTTGTTCGAACAGGTAGTCTATCTCCGTTTAAAGTCTACCACACCTTTGGACACCTTTTTTGTGCTCTTCAATTCTCTTTTAACAATATCCCAATATCTCTCCACTGACCTTAGCTCCAGGCAGTTTGGAGGATTTGCTCTTGGTACAAATAACACATTATTGTTCTTGTACCACTTAAGACCTTGCTTACCATAGTGACAGGATGCCAACTCAGCACAAAAATAAGCTGACACATTAAGAAGTCTTATGAATGGAAGAATCTTGTTTTATAAACATTCCTTGATGTAAATTTCTGTATTTATAGAAACCTTTTTAAAAAATGTTTGACTTCTTTTGCCGCAACTGCATATTGCTTGCCATACTAAGAACTTTTTGGGAAATTTTTCTGCTTTTGGATCCTAAAGTTTTCTGCAACATTCCCTCGAGCATTAGCAACATAAAATTATTAACCCTTAAGCTGCGAAAAATTTTCCATTCGTACGTTACAAACTATTAATCTGAGACCCAACAAAGTATATATATTCTTGATTGATTATGAAATTCTATGTTGATTGAACTATGTCCATGCATCTCTCTGTCTCTGTAAAACACTCTCACCTCCAAAATACACAACCAAAATTTATTAAATTTACAATAAAATATTTATAATTTTCCTATGCAGTTTCGTATTGAAAAAAAGAAAACTTCAGTCTATTTGCACCACAGTTATGCAACAAATTGTAGAACAATACTCCAAGAAGTTGGCATTTTTCGCAATTTATTTGGTAGTTTGTTTAAGAATATTGCAGATAATATCATAAAGTTTTCTCAATGCTGTTTTTGTGAAAAACAATCGGCGTTATCGGGTTTAATACGAAATATATTGGGTATTTTTAAAAATTTTTTTTAGCTTTTATTTCGGATCATTTGTACAATATAAATTTATTCAAAGTATTGGCCACTGTTGGCTATGACCTTTTCCCATCTTTCTGGCAACATATGGATGCCAAGACAAAAGAGCCGCTCATCTTTTGAGGCAAAGAACGAATCAAGCCAATGTCGGATACTCTGTTCCAAAGTGAAACGTATCCCAGAAAACCCGTTCTGCATTGATCGAAAGAAATGGAAATGCCACATGTGGCCGAGCGTTGTCTTGATGGAATCTTACGGTTTCATGTCTGTTGACATATTCTGGGCGTTATTTGGCCAATGCTCGCTTTCAACAAATCAGTTGCGTTCTGTGCAGATTTCCTATGATGGTCTGCTCAGATTTCAGCAGCTCATAATAGATGTGAGCCTTTGGTTTCCACCAAGTACAGATAATTACCTTACCCCCATGGATGTTTGGCTTTGTAATGACTCCATGTTTCATCGCAATTAATGATTCGGTGCAAAAATTATTTTCTCTTATAGCGTTCAAGCATTCTTTCGGACATGCAAAATCGTATTTTAAGTTCTCTCTGCTTCAATTCGTATGGTACTCAACTTCCCTTATTAATCATGCTGCTGGTAAATGTTTGGAAATTGCTGCTTGAGTAGCTTTAAACGAATTTGCAAGCTCTTGTTTAATTTTATATAAATATTCATGCAGTAATGCCTGCAATTCTTGGTCTTCAATCTTTTTTGGCAGGCCTGGGCGATCTTTGTCTACCGTGTCAAAATCACCATTTTCTGAACCACAAAAACCATCACTCGCACGTTGAAACTGATGGAACACATTCACCATAAAATTTGGTGAGCAATCAGTGTGCTATACCGGCTTTTTTCAAATTTACTCTTTCCGATGCAGTGGTATAAAAACATACTTATCTAATAATTTATCCTTCATTTTATGTTTACTTGTATATTCTAAATTCAACTTTATGTGTACATTTAAGAGAAAGAGATAGATGCAGATTTTTTTAAAACTTAAATTGAATGCCATCAGCCAAGTGAAAAAGGTAATGTTCCATTCAGTGAATTTAAAATAAAACACGAGCATTGAACTTTGTACTTCAATAATTTCTGATAAATAAGATAGTAAAAAAACGGTGAAGTATTGAAAGTTTAAAGTATGTGGTATAAAAATCATACCACTGAATATTATACTGCAATTATAGCAATGGCAAATAATAATAAACTTAATAATCAGTGACATTTCTTATATATCAAATGGTGAATCATTTGTCGATGACATCGATTATCAGAACCATATCAAGGAATTTTTTGGTCAGGTCATTGCAGTCGATGAATGCATTCAATTTTTTTTTTATTTTTTCGATTTGGCAGTCGTCACTGCTTTTATTATTGCCAAAAATATGGGGTACAATTTACCAGTAAAAGACTTCAAGCTGGATTTAGTTTCAAATCTAACTCAATCAAACTCATGTTTATTACTAATTTCTACAAAATTATACAAAAAACTAACATTAGCATCAAAAATAATTAAACCTTTTGCAAGTCCAACAATGCGGGCCTCACCTACCAGAAAAAACGGGTTACTAGAGATGAAATCGGTGGATGTGCTCTACTTGCAAAGTTCCACTTTGTGTAAGCAAATCGAAAACTTTCATAAATAAACCTTATTCTTGTGCGGTGATATGAATTATACTACATTCTTGATCGGAATGCTGCAAGGATAAAATTTTGTTTAATAAATATTTTTCACTAATTTACTTTAATAAACAAAAGCAAACCCTTTTTTTCTTTAATTTTCACCGATTTTCTTATAGCGTCCCGGAAAGAGTTAAATAAGTAAAGCAAAACTTCCCGCATATGACGCTTTGTTTCAAGCTAAAAAAAGTTCTTATTTACAACATAATGTTCAATAACTGTGAGAATAAATGACAGATAGTGCACATTAGCGTAATTTTCCTAATTAGGCTTTATTGGGGTCAATTATGGACCGATCCGTCCAAAATATGGAAAAATTATTTTGATTGATATTGAGTGTCTTCCAAACAGAAATATATTTAAAGGATTCATACCGTTTAATGTATTTTGTTAAAGGGGCCCTCTATGGGAGCTATGGTAAACTATAGACCGAGCATCACCAAATTAATAAAAGTGCTTTGGGTTTTCAGGAGCGGTCTTTATATGGGAGCTATTGCAAATTATGGACCTATCGTTACCAATTTTGGTAGTATGATTTTAGCATATAGTTCTTTAAAATTTTGAGATATTCATGTCGGTTGTGTATTGATACAGAATTTCATAAGGATTAAGTTGGATATGAGATGAATATTTCTCAATGTTACACATGTCATTGATATATAACCTATCAACACTATCGAGGGTATACAAAATTACGAAATGTTTGGCCTAGTCATCATCCGTAATTGAAGGCATATTTGATCGATTAAAATTTATTAGCTGGTTTTAAAAGTTATATTAAATGTTGACAAAATCTACGTGTTTATATACTCGTTTGGAAATTTTCTTTTGTACGAACATTTATATTAATGTCTACGTATTTTAAAAATTTAACAATATTGTAGGTTTTTTTCTCAGATATTAAAAATATCATTATCGTTCATCGTTTATACATTTTTTTTTTTTTTTTTTTTTTGAGGGGGATTTAGCTATTTTGTATTTTTAAACATTAAAAGTATGTAATTTTAAAATAATGCATGCCAAAACATGCATATACAAACACATTAATACAATGTGAGGACCCAAATGTATGCTAATATTGTTTACTTTTCAAACCTACCATAAAACACAAGTCAAATATGTAAATATGTAGAAATATGTAGAAGTATGTATGTATGTGTGATCATTATAATAATTTTCATTTAAGATGACATCACATTTTACAAAATTTTACATATTTTATGACAATAAATGGCGATGATGGTGATGTTGATTATAATATTTTCTCTTTTATGAGTACGAGTCCTTGTTATAAGTACATGCCTGTATGCGAGTGTATTTGCATGTGTGTGAATCTGTTAGTGTCAAAGTCATGCCATTATAATGTTACTTTTAACTTACACATTCATGCATGTATTGTTTTTGTAAGTAATAAAAATATCAATTTAAAATTTTACAGGTTTTTTAATATAATTCATACCCTGCAGTTCATTGAACTAGTTCCGCTACGTCGAATTAGTTAGCCACTGAGAACCACCACTAGTGAATTTTCAACCCACTTGCAACGTTATTGACTGGTGAATTTAACACGGGGATGTCATTGCAGGTGGCCGATTGGCACACTCTGCATAACACTTCACTATTAAATTCAATAGTACGAATACTCCAGCATTTGAGAAAAAAAATAAAAAATAAATTTTTCAGAGAGCGGGGTTGAACACATAACCTCTGGTTTTGTAGTCAAATGCGCTAATCACTAAGCCGCAGAGCTCTTATTCGTACTGCTCTCAATTTGTTATTAAGAATTACATGTGAGTCTACTCTCAATTTTTGCTTTTTTTCATCATCAGAGAGAACGAAAATACCAAACGGCCACATTCAGCATTACATGTGGCCATCAAAGTGGTATATTTTAGAAGATTTTACCAAACGGCCACATTCAGCATTACATGTGGCCATCGAAGTGGTATATTTTAGAGGATTTTATTTTACTTGAATTTATTTTCAAAAACTTAAGGCGAATATCCGACTATTGTTTGTTACTGAATACGCTGGCGAAATGTAGTGCAAATGATAACCATTTAACTACCACTTTAGTAGCCACAGCGAACTAGTTTCTTGTGCAAGTAGTAATATAGCTAGTGTAAGGTTTCCAATTGGCACTTTTCAAACTGCTGGGTATTTTCAAAAACTTAAGGCGAATATCCGACTATTGTTTGTTACTGAATACGCTAGCGAAATGTAGTGCAAATGATAACCATTTAACTACCACTTCAGTAGCCACAGCGAACTAGTTTCTTGTGCAAGTAGTAATATAGCTAGTGTAAGGTTTCCAATTGGCACTTTTCAAACTGCTGGGTAAGGATGAATGTATGGGTACATATGCATCTGTGTGAGTTGGTTTATGGCTGTGGTAAAAATTAAATTATTTTGTAGACACAAATTTACATTTTTAATGAATAAAAAAGTAACAGTTAATTGATAAAAAATGTGAATTCAAAAAACAGGAATTTTAGTTATGTTTTTCGTAAAATTAGCCCTTGTTTTTTAAAACTTTCATCACAGTAACGATGGAAAATTTGTTTTCGACTTTATTAAAATAATATTATAATTTGCAAAACAAACTTCTTTGAACATTTGAAATTTTTACATAAAGTATATATGAAACAAGTTAGGGTGCTATATTCGGCTGTGCCGAATTCTAAATACCCTCCAGCTAAATATGTTGAGAATTATAGGAATTAATTTGGTATAAACAGATTAATATCCATATCCATATTCAATTCTTGTTATTGGGAATTACTTCATATTATGAGGATTGGGAAAACCGTATGTAATATTGTTTTATTGTATATATTGTTAGAAAGTCTACTTTAAGCAGATGATTTTTTATTGTAATGTAAAACTTTTTGTATAATTCAGCAATTTATATTGAAATTGAAATAACCATAGATTCTTAACATTTTATGCAGACATTGTCCTTTATTTCCATTATAACGTTTGACATTTAACAAGTTATACACTTAACAATTAGCTAAAGTTACCCGATTGGCTCAAAAATAGTAAAGAAAAAGAGTATAAAAACTGGTATTCAAAAATATTTAGAAAAACTTCAAAAGTATGTTTTTGTTTTGACTCAATTTTGTATTTGGAAATGAGTTATATCACAAAATTTTAATACATAGGCTGACTTAAAAAACGCATTCTGCAAAGCAATACTGCAAAGAAATTATTTAAAAGGCAAAGCAATACTTTATAGTAATACTGCTTTATCAAAATATGCAATGACATTTTAGTACATTTATGAACGCATAAATGTGTTTTTGGTAAATTTACGTAAAATTACTTATTTTAGAAACAAAAATTCAACTTATCATTTATCCTCCATTTCTACCAACATTTAAATTGTTTGCCTCCTAAATAATTGTATAAAGAACTAAAATCAAATATTAAAAAATCATAAATAATTTGACAAATGTTGCGTATTGAAAAGCATTGTCATGCTATAATGAACTTGCGACACAGGCTAAATAAAATCTATTGAGTTTATGAACACTATGCATTGCAGTGTTGCTTTGCATACCGCGTTTATGAAGTCAGCCATATTCTCGTTTAATGAATTTTCCGGATGTGAGCCTTTTATAAAACCGTTGTCACAAAGTCAAGCAGTATGATTTATGTCTACTTGAAACTTATTTCTGATAAATTTTGTATGGATATCAAATATATGCGTTAATGTATTTATGGTATGAGGGACTTATATGGGAGATAGACCTATTATGGGCCGATCGTCATAAAATATTTTAATGTGATTTCTACGTATCTTAATAACGTTATTAACAAGAGTTTTAAAGATATTATATAGATTAACGGAGGTGTACCTTATATGGGAACTGTTTTGTAATTTTTTCGGAAGTGGCCCTTATATAGCAGCTATGACAAATTATTGGCCGATCTTCATAAAATTCGATACAGAAGTATTCTTATATATAGGAATTATTTTTGTCCCATTTTGACCTAATAGAGATTTTTATAAGATATTTATGAACACTTAACCCTCCGACGGTTGACACGAAGGGTACAAGGTCCACAGGTAAATTTTTTTTGTTTTGATTTATTATTATTTACTAATTATGTATAATGAATGTTAGAAAAAAATTTTTTTTTATTAATTTTTTATGAGTTTTATATGAAAAAAGCCTAAAAAACAATTTCTGTACATGTGTAGCATCGATGTGTAAGTGTTGAATGCTCTGCACAAACTGGATTGTTACAGGTATGGCAATAGGCCCTTGTTTTCCGCTGCCGTCCGCACTCAGAACGGCATAGTTGGTTCTAGAACGGTCTGTTCGTTCTAGACGCGAACGACGGTGCAGCTCCTTCTGCCGGTCTTGATAGTATCTAAGAAGAACAAAATTATGTAGTAATTCCACTTTTGAACATTAGAATTGTTTTTTCTTACCTTTACATCAAATGCTTCCGTTGGGTTCCGTATCCATGGATATGCGGTTGTTCAGCACTGGTTCCTCTATGTTTGGTAGTGCCAATTGTTTTATCAGCATTAGTAGGAATGACCGTCTTCTGTCACTTCTTTTTATTGGCTTCATCTCATTGTATGATATAAATGCAGCAAATACAGCAATGTCCACCATATTAAAAAACATGGCCAATGGCCAGCGGTTTGTTGAGCGCTTGGATGTATATGTGCCAAGCATCTGGTCCATTGTATCAACGCCCGATTTGTTGGCGTTGTAATCCAAAATAGCAAAAGGCATTGTTTTATGCACTTCATACGATCTAATGATAATCCAGCTTTATATATTGGACAGCGCGCGCGTTGGTCCCCATAACACTCCAAGAGGTTCACTATTCGATTATTGAGTCCAGCATACAAAATAATAGCAAAAAACGCATCGAACTCTTTCAAAGTGATTGGTTTCCATTCCTTTATGTTAGTTGGATTTGCCAAATTCCATGTAGCGTTCACTTCCCTGCCTTTCCGATTTGATTCGCGTATTATGATGTACGCCATGTCTTCGGTGATGAGCGAGCGAAATATGGTAAAGGGATCATATGTGGTTCCTACTGGTCCCGGATTCCTACTTGTGTAGTGGACCACATTCAAGACCAAATGCAGGAATAGCACCTTCATCGTCATCAATCATGAAGTCTGCAAATCTATCATCCTCACTCATTTGCTGGTAGCGTGTACTACGACGCACCACAATTTCAGCAATGTCCAAATTTTCCTCTGCCATTGTATTGTACTTTTAATTCTATTTATAAAATTCAAAATAATATTTCGCACTCGGTGTTCACTGTCTCAACTTTCACTGATTTGGTTTACGAAACTACAGCCGCTTTTACCCTTTTCTATGTCTACATGGCTTCTAGCTTGTACATCTGCGTCTATGTGAGAGTAAAAGTAGATAAGAGTATGCGTAAAAAGTAAGGGTAAATTCGAAAAACTCAAAAGGGACGGTAACAAAAATTCAAAAAGGGACGGAAAGTTTATTATGTTTCAAGGAAAGGCGCAATAAAATAATCCAAAAAGTAACTAAAATTCAAACAATAAAACAAGCCAAAAGACAGTGCATTTATTAACGATTTCTTGAAATTTCAGTACAAGGTCCAGCAGACCTTTTCACATGTTCCCGTACTAAACACATTTAAATCTTAATAGAAACTAAACTATTGGTCGGATCGCTTTAATTTTTTTTAAACGATTCTAGATAAAATTTCCTTGGAATACATGTGGGAGGCGGGTATACTTCCCATGGACCATCAAGGAGTAACTTCAGTTTGAAAATGAAAAAGGTCCCTTCTTACCCGCCGGAGGGTTAAGTGATTTTCGAAAATGGACCTTATATGGTCAAATATGAATGGATCAAAAAAAAAAAAAAAAAAAACGTGCGGTATTGTGATTCCTTTTAGCTCGAAACTCATTTATGATAAATTTTGTATGGATACGACTATTCTATGGGCATTTATGTACCACAAACCATATTCCGAGAAGAAACTGGTGCTCCGAGGCTGTTGCGATAAATCATGGACCGATTCCTACCATTTTCCACAGAGGTCATGTTTGGACATTTTGGTGAAGCTTCACACCTTGATGTTATTCTCCAAAGGTAAATATGGGGTGAAATCGGGGCTCCGAGGTGCATAGTCCTCATTCTTGCTAAGAATTTTAACCTTTTTAATTCGCAGCTGACTATAACCTTTATCTAGTACTACAGGGATCCATTGGGTCCAGGACTTATCCTGTTGGATGGATGATGAGGTCACTTCGGTGAACACGTAGTGGCTGTGATTTAAAACCCAAAGCGGGTAGAAGATCGTTGAATAAAGTACTGATATTTCTGCTAGTGGCAAATTTCGGTACATCAATTGTATTTTACTAGGTGCTGTTTGCCGATTCAACAGAGCTATTGTACTCAGGAAAAGTATTGAGGTGGTGGTATTCGTGATATACTGATCGTTAGGCTTGGTTCTCGGATGAGGTGATTTGTTGATGGTGTCAGAACACACACCGGATGTTGCTGCTTTGATAATTCTCCTGGTCTTGCTAATTGACTAGCTAACTATGGATGGCAGACAATAGATAGCCCGATCCCTCGAGTAAGGAGTTGGTGCATTGATCTGTGCAGTCAATTTACAAGAAGTTGCCAACTTTGTAGTCCCTCCATGTCACACAGTGCACTTGAGAAACAAAAGAATGGCACTTGTTTAAACATTTTACATTTCGAAGGTACCCTACTTTGAGCCCCCATAGCGCCGCGCCTGGAGCATTTGCAGGATCCATTTTAATAACTTGAACTCAAAAACTCCTTGGTTATCCCCATGTCAAATTTTATCCCGATCGGGCCATCCGTTTAGAAATGCCAGATTTATTTCCAAAATATTTTGATTCTGCCCCACTGTGCAGTGGTAGTGATACCCGCTCCGTAAGGTTTGGCCACCATGGCCGGTACCCACGTTAATGTCAGGCTCATTGTATTCTCTGGTAATTACGCAAATTTATAAAAAATAGGTGTAAATTATATACTTGCAATACGTAATAATACAGGTAAAATCATTAAAATCGGTGATGTATTATCCTCTGCCTCTGAAATATCCTCCATACATATGTTAATTTATCTTTCGATTTCAATTTGTTTAACTGAAAGATTTTTCAACATAAATAAACAACATCAACATGTAATAAGTATTAAAACATTTCAACCACATTCGTACAAAACTTCTCACTGTTTACATTTCATAAGTCGTTTCCATAGAAACTCCTACAATGTTGCCTTAGCTACATTCTATCATTTACAAAACAAATTATAACAAATAGAAATAAAAAATTTAAAGTTCTCAATTCCAGCTACATGCATTTTTCTGAAATTCAGTTTTACTAAAAATGTCCGCTCACGTAGATATTGATGAATTTCGAATAACAGCAGATGATTTAAATGACTTTAAAAGGGACCTTTTGGCCACCGTCTACAATCAAACGCACACTCAGCTGATAATATACCAGCAAGGCAAGTGCCTGAGAACAGCAAAAACAATTAAAACCAGGAAATCTTCACACAATGCAGCTATAACTGATGGTGAGGAACCAATGCCCTCGGCTGAAGTTTTAAATGACATAAAATTGGACAAGGAATTAGATGCCTTGAGAAACATCTATAAAGTAGCTTATGAAGAGTTAACGAAAGAAAAATTGCCTGGAGAACAGCCTTATGAAGAGTTACTAAATGTCATAGAAGTGCAACAGCAAAACAATAATGAAGTGGATGTTTTAACAAAAGAATTAAAGGAGAACAAAACGACTTTGAAACACTTAAAGGAACTACAAAAAAGGGAGCAAAGCGAAATGTCTGAAAAATTAGCTCAAAAGTCACAACGTATGGAAGTGTTGCGTGATCAATTGAGTAACATAAAACGCATTAATCATTTAGAAATTAGACTGGTGGAGAAATGGGAAAACAATCGCTTGACCCAGGCCACCATAGTAGGTGAAAAGGAAGAGCGTTTTCTAATGCAAGAAATACTCGAGTTAAATCGACGCATGGCTGGTGAACAACGTTTGATCTATGAAATTGAATCATTTCGCAATAATGAAATCTCCGAATTAAAGGATAAAATTTCAGAGTGGCAAGAAAAATTCCAAGAGGAAAAATCTCAAATAATTACAAAGAACTTAATATTGTCGCAGAACATTGAAGACATAGTGAAATCTCATGAGAAGCATCGTGAAATTACAGAGCAACGACAGCTGTTTGTGGCTGAATATTTACAGCAAAAAGCCGAAGAGCAACGTTTGTATGAGCAGCAACTTTATCGTATCGAATGTGCCGTTCGTATACAGGCTTGGTGGCGTGGTGTTATGGTACGTAAGGGCTTGGGACCATATCGTAAGAAATCGAAAAAGGGTAAGAAATCTAAGGGTAAAAAGTAAACTGAAATAAAGTGTAAATCTTACAGAAATATACAACAGATATAAAGTGTTTTTATTGATGGTGAGGGAAACGGTGTACCGATATTATTAAAATTATATTTTTAAAAATTTATTTTTTATATTATTCATTATGTAATTTTTATTTCATTTACATGAAAGCTTCTTTAACTCTTTCTTTGCCCTTCTGTGTACTTAAAGCGCTTTAATTTGTGCCATAATAATTTAGCCATCAAAAGTCAAACCAACTAAAACGCCATTCCCAACTGACATTTGCCTAAGTAACTTAAGTCTGAAGTCATAAAAGCACATCATTCATTCAGTCAGTCAGTCACTGGCAGAGTCAGTAACAGAGTCAGTCAGTTGCCAGACATTCAAATGAAAGTCTCTGCCTTTATCCTGTATAACAACTAGTCTGTGTATGGGTTCACTCGAAGGATTTCCTTAAATTAAATTCTTTACTATGCACTTTGGCATCAATTCATCTCAGGCACACTTAAAGTTGAAAACTGTTGCCACTAGATAAAAGAGCATGTGTGAGTAGTGTGTTAGATTTTTGTATGCATTGTTGGAAATTTATATTTACATATGATATTTTTTTTAAATTTTGAAGATTTTGGAATTTCTTAGTCTAAAAAACAAAAAATTTAAATTAAACAATGACTACAACCGGTTTAAGGTTTTGTTCTAATTAACCTTTGAAATGTTATTTGGCTGTTTCACCAGTCGATAAATCGATCGAAAATCTAAGTATTGTAAACTACTGGTCCGATTGCAAAATAATGTATGAACGAATCGTTGAGGAGGTCACAATCTTTCAGAAAATTATTGAAACTTTAAAAAATAATTAGGTTTAAATTTTGGAAATTTTCGTTTCATCCTTAACTTTATTTTTTCGCAAATATCTTCGGTAATATTTACCCAAAAATGTTTCTAAAAGTATGGTCTTACACGTAACTAGTTCTTTGCAATATCTCAGGCCGCTTAGTCATGAAAAATAGTTCAGGTTATGTTTCCACAGTCAAAGAAAATTGTAGCGAACTTGATGTTCGTAACGACTTTATTCAAGTTCAGTGGAGTCTATCTCTGCCAGCTGAATTGTGTTTCCAACTAGATTCAACTGTCTATAATTTAGTACTTTATTCTGAGGGTTAGTCATATACCCTACAACACCATAGTGGGAAGGGTATTATGCGTTTGTGCTGATATTTGTAATGCCCAAAAATAGTGGTCTAACATCCACCATAAAGTATACCGATCGCCGAAGAATCCTGAGTCGATTTAATGATGTCCGTCCGTTGTGCGCAAACTACAAGTCGCAATTTCGATAAAATTCGGCAAAAAGACGAAGCCTATTGAACTGGTAAAAATCGGTAGATTATTTCACCTAGCCCATATACAAATGCGCTCCCGAAATAAGACTTTATCAGCCATAACTTGATACATTTTTCCACAAATAAGACTTATATACAAATGAAGCACACAATTTTGAGCTGATCGATTCATAATTGACCATAGCTCCCTTATAGTGTTCTTAAAAACCGACAACGAAAAAACCGGTTAACCGAGATTTAGACAAGTTATTTGACAATAACTTCAAAAAATCAATTAAAAACAAGTAAGAGAGCTATATTCGGCTGTGCCGAATCTTATATACCCTCCACCAAATTATACATTAAAATAAAAATTTTAAATATTGTTAGGTAAACAAAATTAATTTTTTTTTTTCAAAATTGTTGTTCAAAATAATTTTTTTTTTAAACAAAATTAATTTTTTTTTTCAAAATTTTTTTCCAAATTTTTTTTTTAATTTAAAAAAAAGGAAATTTTAAATTAATTGTGAAAAAAAAAAATTTATGACAAAAAAATTTTTTGCTAAAAAAAAATCCAGGTTAAAAAAAGTATTTTTCCCGATTTTGACCCATTGTAGGTCCAAATTACTATAGCCTTTGAAATATATTTCATTAGATATCCATATTGTCTATACTAATGACTTAGTAATCCAGATATACATCAAGAATAGGCCCGGTTTTTTCCTCATATCTCAGCCATTTGTAGGCCGATTTTCTCGATTTTAAATAGCAGCCGACCCGGAAGAATTCCCGATAAATTCATGAATGAATGATCTTCAGAAAAATACAAATTACATTTAAGAACGTTTCTTAAAGTATTTTAAGACAAGATACAATTTAAATGTTTTGCTGACATTCTATTTTTAACTTTTGTTTTAACTGAGGATGATACCGAATACGCTCTTGCACTTATCTTTGAAGTCGGATTTTTGGAACTTCTCTTTTTAAATTTTTCTAAGTAGTCAAAACCATCTGTAAGATAATCAGTATTAAAGAAATCTTTCCCAACACCTGCCACAAAAACAATTCGAATACGAATTATTTTTTGATATTTCAAATTATGATTTTTAATAGATTTTAAAGTTATATATTTAATTTCAAAAAAAATCCTATTATGTAGTTTAACTGCCAAATCAATAACAGACGGTTTTGCACGAATATATAAAATATTTGCAAGATTTTGGAATACAACCATTGTGAGTATTGAGTACAATGTTTTTTTTTTTTAAATTTCAAAATTTTATGAATTTTATATATGATATAAACAATTAATTTAAATAAAATTATCTATAAAATATTGATAATGGTATTTGGATAGCAACTTCAAAACTAACAAAACAAATAATAACCTACAGTTTAAATAATTCCTTTTGGGAAAACCAATATGATGGTTTCTTTGCTATGGTACTTTATACACAAATGTATAGGTTATCATACATTCTTATGTAGGTTGGCCCCTATTTATAATTTTTTGGATTTTTGATGATATATCAACTACTTTTAATTGCAATTTTTGTTTGACCTAAAACGTGAAACTTAAAATAAAATATTCAATCTTTAACGTTATTCTATTTTGCGCAAATTTTCTGCGCTTTTTCCTTAAAATGACGAACAAAATTGTTGACTTTGGGTGCATAAAAAATCCAGAACAATGCAAAATAAGCTCCACGCTAATGTTAACATGTATGCATTTTCATAAGGTTGCTGGTTGTTTTCAAAAACAATACACTCTTATGACATACACCGCAACACAGCATATGAAAATACTGAATCTGCATTAAAATCTATACTATAGCACAGTGGTTTAGATATATTTGATAATTCTGTAGGTTGTGAATGATTTTAGATACCTTAATGAAATTTAAAACAGTCACAGCTGAGGTAGTTCTGAGTTAATATGTATTTACATGGGTTCGTTTTTGGAATGGAGCTACCGATTTATTTATCAAATAAAAAGTTTCTAAACCACTGTGTGTAGTGGGAAGATAAGATTGAAAAAATAATAACGCCAAACCAACATTTGGCCATCATATGGAGTAGATCCTGTTTAGTAACATAAAAGCGCGTATATTGTTTTATGTTCAGTGTTGCCTCTGTCGAGATTAAATTCAAATAATGACGGATAGAACATATTCGGTGAGTGGTATAGAGACATGCTTACTAACTTCTTCGTGCCTCATTTGGACGGCATTAGGTTTGCAGACATGAGGTATCAGCAAGATGGTTCCACATGGGACACAGAGCGCATTACAATCAATGTATTGAATGAAACATTCTCTTAGAGAATAATATCAAGAAAAATACGAAGAATTATTACCGAAATACAGCCTGATTTAGTTTACATGGTAGTTAACTACCCGCGAACCGTCAAGTTGAGTAGAAATGATCCCGTTTTGACAAGCCTGATTTACTGCGTAGGGTATGTGAAAATTGGGCCATATAGTCGCCATATTCGTCTAGCGCGTGAGATATTTATTGGCAACACTGTTAGCATCCCAGTACTTTGGTATTGCTCCTTTACAATAAATATTACTACCAAGAGGCACACGAGTATGAGTTTTATGAAATGTAAGGATAAACATGTGAACGTTCACAGTCATTTGGTAACCAACCCGTACAAGCGCATATTAGTGGTTTGTTTTTCTTCAATTTTTATTTAATTTAAAGGCAAACGCATCCTTCACTTACTGTGCATGAATGAATATTTGTAATACTTACGTGGTTTGTACAATGGGCTTTTAATATTTTTTTTCTTGGAGGATTGTATTGATTTTATAGAATAGAATCCATAAGAAAAACTCCTAATGATGGAGTTTAGCGAAAGTGTGCACTCGTATATACTACAATTCAGCAAATAAAAAATCTTTAAATAATTAGTTTAGTTTAATTTATTTCACCTTTTTATACTCACCATTACACAGTGGGACAGAATCAAAACCTGTGGACAAAATTGTAAAATATACCATTTTTGGGTTTAAAAATTCTACATGTCGAAGGCGCCCTACTTTGAGCCCCTATAGCGCCGCGCCTGGAGCATTTGTAGGGTCCATTTTAATAATTTAAACTCCATCCGTTTAGAAATGCCAGATTTATTTCCCAAAAATGTTGATTTTGCCCCACTGTGCATTGCACTATTGGTAATTTCACCCATTTTTATGGTCAAAACTATAAGGAATCACTGAATGAAAATCGGTGTACGGGTGTATTCAAGATTGGTGACTGCGAATCTGAAGTAAAATTTTTCACATTCAAAATGGCAGATGCAATATGCCGAGGACTCTCCTATCTAACTGAGATATTCTTACAAAAAATTTGCACTTTTTCATTCATATAATCCGATTCCTCATTCAAAACATTGCCGCCTTCAACTTTACCAACATAAAATTGTAAACAGCAGCATTCATCTCCTCTTTCTTTTGCTCATCCAACAAAACTTTCGCAAGTTCGCTATTTTCCAAGCGGTGGCTGGTATGAAAAATTATATTTCTCAAAAAATGCATAAAAGTGCAACATGAGAATTGCAAATTAAACTCAAAATTCTATATTCAACACGTTTCTGATTGTTTAGACCCGATCAAATTCGGCTAAGATTTTAAAAGTTTATCCAAATTTAATTTTTCAGAAAAAAATTATAAAATTGGTTATAGTTATAAACAAGTAAGAAAGTATGGTCGGTCAAGCCCGACCATATAATACCCTACACTAAGTAAATGAACAAAAACATTTTTCTTTCAAAATTTCAATAATTTATATTCGTGAGTGATTATCGGAAGTGGGCCTTATATGGGAGCTATGACAAATTATGGACCGATCACCATGAAATTTGGTCATGTGATTAATGTCTATATGAAAGATATTTATGTTGCATTTTATGTGTATACCAACATTTTTAGGAGATTTTTGCTCGTTGAAGTGATTATCGGAAGTAGGCCTTATATGGGAGCTATGACTAATTATGGACCGATCATAATAAAATTTGGTGACATGAATTCAGTATGTATAAAACTTATTTGGAGAAAAATTTGTGTAGATACCTATATAAATTAAAAATTTATGACCGATCAAGTCCAATTTCGGAAATAATGGACGGATTTCAGCCAGTTTCAATAGGCTCCGTCGTTGGGCCAAAGAAATTATATATACCAAATTTTATCGAAATATCTCCAAAATTGCGACCTGTACTCTGCGCACAAGGTTTACATGGACAGCCAGCCAGCCAGCCAGACGAACGGAAGGACGGACATCGTTTAATCGACTCAGAAAGTGATTCTAAGTCGATCGGTATACTTTAAGGTGTGTGTTAGACTAATATTTTTGGGCGTTACAAACATCTGCACAAATCCATTATACCCTCCCCACTATGGTGGTGTAGGGTATAAAAAGGTTATATCAGGAGTATGAGTTTTTTCACCAAAAACTATTTTTTTTTTTTACAAAATCTTTTTTCTTAAACTATTAGTCACATATTATTACTTTCGTTTTCCATAATTAATTAAAATTTATGTTTGTTTTTCAACTATTTAAATAGTCTTAAAAATTCGACCAAATTGTACTGTAATACGCTTCTACGCATTCCTCACAAACAATGACTTTGACCACCTGCCAAGCTGTCGCCGTTAATTTTTTGTAAAAAGTTTCTCCGATGATTGGTAATGCAGTAGTCGTCAATGCAGTGATTAAAAATTTAGAAAGAAATTTTTTATAACAAATTTTAAAATTGAAAAAAAAACAATAAAGCAAGTTGTTTTATTTTTTCTTTACTCACTTACACACTACAGTTTGTGTCGGCAAGAAACCAACCAATTGTAGTAGAGAATGTAAGAAAAGATAAAATCACTGTTTATTGTTGGTGTTTTGTTTAAGCTTTGATATTTTTACAAATAAAGCTTGAGTGTCTGTAATTCTCATTCACTCTATCGTTTTATTTGTATAATATCTTTAGTTTTTCTAAAGCCTTTTGGGAAAAGGTTTCCTGATGATCTGGCCTAAGCAACCAGTGAAATGCGCATAGGAACTAGCTTATCCCCCAACAATAAATTTCAGTGAATTTATCAAATAAAAATTGGGAATTTAGCATAAGAAGCTCTTACTAAAATATTAATTTTGTATTCCCGAATAACCTTTTAATGATAAATTTGCAGGTGCCCGTGCATCAAGACTAAACTGGCAGCTCGCTTTATATTGATTTTCTTGCGAAAACAATAAAGCAAGTTGTTTTATTTTTTCTTTACTCACTTACACACTACAGTTTGTGTCGGCAAGAAACCAACCAATTGTAGTAGAGAATGTAAGAAAAGATAAAATCACTGTTTATTGTTGGTGTTTTGTTTAAGCTTTGATATTTTTACAAATAAAGCTTGAGTGTCTGTAATTCTCATTCACTCTATCGTTTTATTTGTATAATATCTTTAGTTTTTCTAAAGCCTTTTGGGAAAAGGTTTCCTGATGATCTGGCCTAAGCAACCAGTGAAATGCGCATAGGAACTAGCTTATCCCCCAACAATAAATTTCAGTGAATTTATCAAATAAAAATTGGGAATTTAGCATAAGAAGCTCTTACTAAAATATTAATTTTGTATTCCCGAATAACCTTTTAATGATAAATTTGCAGGTGCCCGTGCATCAAGACTAAACTGGCAGCTCGCTTTATATTGATTTTCTTGCGAAAACAATAAAGCAAGTTGTTTTATTTTTTCTTTACTCACTTACACACTACAGTTTGTGTCGGCAAGAAACCAACCAATTGTAGTAGAGAATGTAAGAAAAGATAAAATCACTGTTTATTGTTGGTGTTTTGTTTAAGCTTTGATATTTTTACAAATAAAGCTTGAGTGTCTGTAATTCTCATTCACTCTATCGTTTTATTTGTATAATATCTTTAGTTTTTCTAAAGCCTTTTGGGAAAAGGTTTCCTGATGATCTGGCCTAAGCAACCAGTGAAATGCGCATAGGAACTAGCTTATCCCCCAACAATAAATTTCAGTGAATTTATCAAATAAAAATTGGGAATTTAGCATAAGAAGCTCTTACTAAAATAAAAATTTTTAGTTTGAAAACTTTTCAAAAATCCCAGTTTTTTTTAGATTTTTGACTCGAATCTTATATACCATCTACGAAATTATACTTATATAATTATGAAAAAAAAATTAAATAACTTTATAGTAAACAAAATTAAAAAAATTTTTTTTTTAATTTTTAATACTTTTTTTTAAATATTTTTTGAAAAATTTTTTTTTTTTAATTTATTTGTGAAAAAAAATTTTATAACAAAAAAGTTCGGGTAAAAAAATATCTTTACCTATTTTAACCAATTGCGAGTCCGACTTACTTTGGCCTTATATATGCCGTTGTAATCCATATTGTATATATTAAAGACTTAGCAATCCAGATATAAATTAAAAATAGGTCAAAAATACTGGGGTGAAATGTCCTGTTTTTTTCATTATATCTCAGTCATTTGTGGGTCGAGCCGGAAGAATTCCCGATATATTGATGTATGAATCATGTAAGTTATTTGGCGGCTACGGAAATTTGATTTCAACACACAGACGGATGGATGGACATGGCAATATCGACTTCGCTATCTATATGACAAGCTTATATATAACCTTGCCACTCATGGTGAAGGGTATAAATAGGTGTTTTTTCGAGAGCTCTGGTTCTCACCTTAATACAAGCTTTGAAATTATGTTTCTATTATTATACTTACCAAAAAGTTGTCTTTAAGAAAAATATAAATACATTATTTGCTTTGATTTAATTTTCCGTATTACTAAAAACTAATATAAATTAACTATAAGGGAATATATATAGCTATAGCAATGTTTTTTTTTTTTTTTTTTGTAAATCTCTTCTTATAAATTCTATATATGAGCATTTCCAGCGAAAATTCCACCCAAACCGAAAAATACAAAGTTACTCAATTCAAAGCAGAGAGAGCTTTTTTCGTTTTTTTTTAAGTTGTGCGAAGGATTTTTTTGAAAGTTAAAATGTAGCCTATTACTGGTCTCATATATGAGATAAATGCATTTTTAAGTTAATTTTGTGAGCAACAAATTTGTTTTGGCGCTTACGTTATTTTTACCTCCACTATTACAATCTGCTGAGACTAAAAAGTGGCGCATACGATGAATATTTTATGATGAAAAAATATTATTTTAAGTTTCGAAAAAATTTATTTTTTTAAAAATCAGAAAAAGGTTTTAAACTAATATAGTAGGTGCTTAGGAAATTAAGGGATATCATCTTCATCTGTTTCGTTAAAGGTGTCTATAATATTTTGGGAATGTTTTAGGCCAATATATTCGTTATGAAAACTTTAAGGAATACTATTTTTATTGCAAGTACATTTTAAATCATTGAATTTATATGAGGAAATTTTTAACTCTGTGTTGTATAGCGGAGGAGGTCCACGGACCGTAGAAGTATTTAAATCAATGTCTTGTCCTCGCTATTAAGGAGTGATATCGTAAAATTCTTAACACACGTTTTTCATTAAAACTTGTAACCCAAGTATTATTTGATTTCAATTATATTCATTTGTTGTTAATCTGATTAAAAACCTGGTTCAGGTAGAAGGAATGGTCCACATTATGTTTCTAAAGCCAAACAAATGGAAAGCATTTTCAAAAGAGCTGCCAAAACATTTGGAAGGAAAGCAGCCCGGTTAGCTCATTGCTCGGACTATTTGGTACGAAAAGTTAAAGCTAATGCAGGTTTAAAAACATACAAGGCTCAAAAAGTTCCTGACAGAAACGCTGCAAAAAATTTAGAGGCCAAAAACAGAGTATGGAAATTGAAGTTAAGAATTTTTCGATCTCACTCCTTATCACAACAGCCGTATGTAATTGTAATCATGAAATACGTTCATGAAATACGTTACGCAAATTTTCGCATTTGCAAAAATGGGAAACCTAAGCATAAATGAGTACCCTTAGAGTGCTTTAACGATATAAATTCGTAACCGTAAAGGGTTTTTCTTGCACTTCGAATAACTGTAGGCCACTCACTAGGAGCCCATGCAGTTCGGTTTCGAGTAAATGATTCTATTGTACTGTGAATGGAATCAACAGGCATCATTATATGACCAGGTAGTAAGCAAATTTGAATAGATTAGAAAAAAATGCTTGATTTGAAATTTGTCCAATAAATGGGACTTAAATTTATATATTTTCCCGTTAATTGTATTTCAATTTCATTTGATTTTCTCTCTAGTACTTCGGCTTTCATGTCGCCCATTTGGTTTTTATGTCGCTTACGTTATTTTTGCGGTAAAGCAAAAAGGTGAGTGTCGCTTACGATATAATTGAATTTGCGTTATCTCTGTATATATAAACACTTAATTTTCATTATTTCGAGTGTTGACGCGCACGACACTTTTCTATCGATTTTCAATAAAAAGTCAAATTCTGAAAAATGTCGCTTACGTTATTTTTGCGGTTAGGGCTCGATATATACGGTGATCATGGCACCTAATTTTATGATGATCGGTCCATAATTAGTCATAGCTCTCATATAAAGCCCTCTTTCGAAAATAATTTCAACGAGCATAAATCTCTTAAAAATGTTGGTATCATCATAAAATTACGGGACCTAATTTCATGGCGATCGGTCCATAATTGGTCATAGCTCCCATATAATGCAAACTTCCGAAAATCATTTACGAAAATAAATAATTGAAATTAAAAAAAAATGTTTCTCAGTGTAGGTCATTTTTTACCGACCATACTTTCTTATTTGTTTTATTTTTCTTAACCAAATAATATATCAAATAGAAATTTAAATAACGTAACGTCATATAACGTCACTTCAAATTCTAAGGCTAACAAATAAAAAAAGAAAAAAGGTTTTCAAATGTTTTAATTTAAAAAATAAATTTACATTATTCCAAATCCTACTACAAAAGGTTTTATACAAAAAGTCTTTCCCAATTCGCTGAGATGTGCAATATTGTAGTACAAGTCAAACAGCTGTTCAGATTTTCGTAACGTCACGCAATTGCATATTTTTGGTAATATCTTCAACTCCTTAGGGTCAATTGTTGCAATATTTTTTCTGCATAAAGTGGTGCTTAATTACTTTTCAAATATAAAATTTTTTTTACTTATTTGACTTTTTCATTTCATTATTTTTTTTTTTTTAATTTTATCTTACAAATGTCACGTCCCGCCGTAATGGTAATACAAATATTTTAGATCATATCGAGGCAAAATTTTGGGATCATTTTTAATTTGTCATATATCCTAGATACCACAATTTGGGACGTTTATGATCCAAGGCGGCTTGGTGTTTAAAATTCAAATTTAAAACCTAAACTCAACCGCACCTCTTCTATTTATTTCCCGTTTTTTAATTTCCCCCACTGTGCGCTTGTGCCGACATATAATAATCAGACTTGTGATTATTTTATGTACCTGATAGATTAAAGTCATATCTATATATGATTCTTTGCAAAGTTAATTTCAAATTTCACAAACCAATCATCTTATTATTATTACACTAATAAGTATAAAATTCAATAAAAATCAGCAGGCTGGCAATCATTTAGAAATTTAAAAAAAAAGTTTATATGTAACATTTTCGGAAAGCTTATGTTGTTCTCTATAATTCTTAGGAAACTTATTTTTCAATCGAACCAATATTGTAAAATATATATTCTCCTAACATTTATTGTTATCGTTCCCTACTGTTACTTTTGAATCATGTGCGTATGAGTAATATTTATTTAGTTTGTGTTCCCTAAAATTCCACATACGTTATGTTGAACTAATAGAATTACCTCAGAGCAAAGTTCGTCATTCCATTTTGTAATTTTTACATTTTTCATTTGCCTTCCCATAAAGTATATGTATATTATATATGTATATATGTTACGTTGTAGACAGCGGAGTCGATATAGCCATGGCCGGTTTTAGGTCTGTCTTTTGAAAACAACTTTCCAAAGCTCAAAATAACTCCCAATCATGATTACTACATAAATATATCAGCTATAGTCCTACTTAGGGTGATATTTAAAATCGGAAAAATTGTTCCACAAATGGCTGAGATTAATTAAATTTCTCCTTCGAAGAATGTGTAAAGCCTGTAGAACACGGAATGCGCATGTGGCTCTGACGTAATTTTAACGTCATCATGAAACCACATACCGTGTACTTTCACTAGCTTAAAATCCACATGCACATGTGTGCCTTTTTCACATTTTTCTTATTACATGGGAGTTTTGAAATTTTTAATATATTTACATGCGCACGTAGGTGTCAAAAAATACGTAAAAGCGAGCATTTTTGATATAACATTTGCGACCATATTAATAAAATGTTTGGCTATTCGGTTCGTTTAATTTGTTTTAATAAAATTATGATGGAAGATATTCTTATTGTTGACAACACCGACTCCAACGGTTTGCCTTCGCAATTGAAGTCTCGTCGACAAAGAAAATCAACCGCAGGCGACAGAAAAATTATGCACATATGAAACGACGATGAGAGTACCATCGTGGGCTCTGGGATTTCGCTTCACCAGAATACAAACTGACTAAACAAGACGGATGGCGAAGTGTCATGGATGAGCTAGAAGTTGATGGTGTGGATATTAATGAGGCAAAAGTGAAATCGCTGCGCACCACTTACATGGTCAAATTGGCAAAATTAAGGAAAAAGCGGGACAAGGAGCAAATGTGTCGCATACAGTAACATGGAAGTTTTTCCAGGCAATGATGTTTCTAAAAGACAATAATATACAACATGCAACTACTTCAACGCTGCAATTGGTATATTTTATATATCATCCTCTTTTTGAAATTTAAAAACTTAATTGAATGTTGATTGCAGGAATCTGATGATATTAATCATACGATTGTAGAGGAGTTGTCGGTACTATCATCACCATTAGTCAGCAACCAATCTAAACGTTCAAGATCGATTACGCCTTCACCTTTACCACCTGCTGGCTCTTATAGTTTGCAGGTACTTTCGATTCTGAACAGTGTCTCAGCCGCGTTGCATTTATCTGATAGAAATTCAACCTTCTGCGATAATCTCTTGGCAGCACACTTTCGGAGACAAGAGCACAAACTTTACGCTATAAAATATCACGCATTATGATGGATTTTATGGAAGCAACACCACTCTCACAGGTTCGATTTATTAGTCAAAATGGAAGAGACGTTTTCGTGGAATAATTCAATATATTGATTGTCGAGCAAGCGAACATTGGTAGGGAGGTTTGGTATTTCTCCCTTACAAATGAACCTCTATGTAAGCTTTATTTCTTTTTCTGGGTTAGTACCTGTATGAAAGTATCTATTTGCGATAGTATTGTTCCAACAACGTTAAGATATCTGATGATTTTTCATATACCCAATATATTATTTTTATATTGTTTCCGTCACCATGTCATCACATGTTGATATTGTTTTGAAGTTATGCAGCATCGTTTGAAAACACTTGAATGCCATTAAAAATAAATCAATAAAACAAAATTTTAATTTTAAAGTACTCGTATATCTGCATCACCATTCTATCTATATAAACGAGATATATTAAAAATTTAAGTGAAATATATACAAATAAATTCCATAAGGAAAACAAATTGCATATGCCCGAAAAATATAATGAGAGAAATTAAAAAATAAGCTGTAATAAATAAATATACCAAGACTTCGAATATAGCCGGAATGAAGCACAATTTTCTCTTATCAAATACGATAATTTGAAGACTTTTACTCATAGTTTCATTCTTAATTGTATAGATATATGTATGTATCAAAATACGACTACATTCATTGTCTAAACAAATATTTTCATTACTTCCCCTTTTGCATTTCGGTCTTATTCAACTCAAGTGTTTCTGTGCTGTCGAGAGATGTTGACCCTGAAATAAATATAAAAAGATTTTTTATTTTTATTTTCTTTGCATTTTAATTTGTTTTTATTTATTTTTCTACTCTTACGCTTCCTTTGTCTACATAAATAAATTTTGTTCAAAAGAATTCTGTCATATTCCACATTCTACTAAATATATGTATATGTATATTGCAACATTCATCCCTCAATTTTTAAGTTTTAACATTTTAGTTTCTATATGTGATTGTGTGCAAAATTTCATTACCGTCTGAAAAACAGACATAGACTAGCAAACAAGTACACATGTATTTAAAGATGCAAAAAATAACAATCATAGTATGTTTATATAAATATACATATGCATACATATGTATGTGTGTATATTAGGGTGGCCCGTTTGTATGTAGGAAATATCTATATCAAAAAATCAAATGTCGTTAGTTTGTAATTACATCAGTTAAGAATGGCTGAACCGATTTGGAAAACACCTGCACCGATATATTTAATTTTTTTTTAAATGTTCGTAGTAATCCAGTTTAAGTTATTGCTAAAAGAAATATTTACCACGCCCATTTTTTTTTTTGCCATTCACGAAAGACATCCAACTGTTGTTCATTTAGCCGTACATCTAGAAAATGGTCAAGGAGTGTACTTTACTGAGGAGAATATATTACAACATTGACCAGATTTTTTGGAATGTTCCGGAATGATGAATTTTCCCTAACGCTCCAATACTCTGAAATATATTTGGAATCAATCGTCTAAGAAATTTCAACGGCGGAAACAACGAAATCCTGTTCCAGGTTTCCCCTATTTATTTTCACTGACGCATTAGGTCGCATTTACAAAGCCTATCCAAGAAACCATGAGTGTTTCTATTTGCGATTGCTATTAGTCAACGATCGTGGCCCGACATCATTCCAAGATTTGCTAACTATAAATGGTAAATTGTGACACATATAGAGAAGCGTGTCAATTCTTACGATTGTTACAAAATGACTCATTGGGATTACACTCTCGGATATGCTGTGCTTTCGTCAAATGCTGTTCAAATAAATATATGGTTGCCGATAATTATCGAGGAAATTTACAACGAGGCTTCGATATTAAATGAGCTTGATGATCTCGAACAAAGTATCATCCGATTCACATTTAATCAAGAGCTGCAACGCGAAAAACATGATTGCGATGCCTTGAGAGTATCAGTTCGAACAAACGTTCCAGTGTTGAATCGACAACAATAATATGCGTACGACACTCTGGAAATATGGAACTGGAGGAATTTGGGCGCTACCCGTGGAGCTGGAAACACTTTCTTGATCGCGTTGATTTTACCAACGATACGTTCGCAGAATGATATTGCATCAGGAATGATAATCATCAGGAATTGCAGGTACGTTGTTGAAAGTTGGTCGAACTGCTCATTCAGGACTCAAGTTGCCATTGAATAAGCAAATCAATGAAAATCCAACATGTAACATTTCCAAGAACAGTGCTAAGGCCAAGGTTTTGCCGAAAATCCAACTGAACGTTTGGGATGAGTGTACAATGGCGCATAAAAAGTCGTTGGAAACAATAGACAAATCGCTGCAATAATTTCGAAACAACCAGAGTCGGTTTGGTGTGTAATGATCATGTTTGCAGGTAATTTTTCACACACAATGCCTGTGATTCCTCGGTCAACGCCAGCCGATGAACTTACTGAATGTTTGAAGTCGTCTGTTTTGTGGAAACACGTCAAGCAACTCAAATTAACAGTGAAAATGCATGTCGAGCTGCAGAAACATCAATCTGGAGAAGTATTTTCTAAACAATTGCTGGGCATTCCAACGGAAAAATTCCGATTGACATTTCTACCGTCTGCAACCAGAGCCCGAAAACATCCAAAAGGTGTTTCCAAATCTTGCACAAAATAAAAAAAGTCATGATTGGTTGAGCGAACGTAATTTTTGGCTGTGAAAAACATTGGTGTCGACGGATTGAATTTTAAAATTCAAATGCAATTGCTGTCGAATTGATGACGTACAAATCGGAGGATTCGATTACTTCTCAAGATGATGTCGGCAACTATTCAACCGAGTTTTTAAACATGCTGGAATTACCCGGACTACCGTCTCACAATCTCCAACTGAAAGTTGGCACTCAACTTGCGGTAAAAAATCTGATGAATAACGTCATCGAAGCAAATTCACAACTCGATTTTTTCTAATTTGGACAGGACAACGCATATAAATGGCATATAAATTTACCAAAACGCTTTCTTCCGTTTTTCGAAACTCAATCTAAGTAGTTTGAATTTTTTTAAACTTCTTTTGTAAGATTTTTGCAAAATATTGCAACTTTTACCCCAATTTTCCAACTTCAGATAAATTAAGCAATTTCTGAAAATTTTTAAAATTTTCTGCATTTATTTTGTATACTTATGACTGAGAACAATTCAAGAACTTTTGAGCATCGGAAATCCAAAAATTGCAAAATAAGCATCACCCTTTTGTGTACACAATTGTGTGTGTCTTACCCATTTACAATACGGTATTTATTGTCAATTGTTTGTTTGTTCCTGATTTGATTTATTTCATGTGGAAATCTATTTTTGTATTTTCTTTTAGGGTTCTCTACTTAGATGTCTACTTGTTACAAGTCCTCTCAGGCAAGATTTTTTAAATTAGGGTTGTATCCAGATGGTTCTTCTTTTATAATATTGTTGTAGTGTTTGGTTTAACTATAATGGTTAAAATAATTGTTAATATCAGCTAAATATAAAGTTTAGAAGCCTTGACAAATGATTATGTTCCGGGAAAGCAGAATTAAACTTTCTGATCAAATTAAATTTGTCTCTACATTTTTCTTTCTTTTTACAGCGAATTTATAATAATTGTATAGTCATACTTTTTTTCATAAAACAACTTTTGGAACTGTTTAGATATCTCTTCTATTCTTTGATATATCGTCTTTGGGATATACACGACGACCACAGGATCACAAAATTACTTAATTTATGTTTTATGAATATTTTTGTCATATTATTGGGTGTATGACTTAAAAATTCGGGATTTTCAATAACTAATATGACATTTTAAAGGGCACATATCTGTCATTTATTATCAATTAGTTATTGAACATTATATTGTCAACAACAAAGACTTGTTTTGCTTCTAAAATGTCGAATTTTGTTCCAACGAATCTTCATATACGGGAAGTTTTGCTTTACTTCTATAATTTAAAACAAAGTGCCGCCGAAGCACACAGATCGATCACCAAAGCTTATGGTGAATATATTCCATCAGTTTCAACGTGCGAAAGATGGTTTGTGCGGTTCAGAAGTGATGGTTTTGAGACGGAAGGCAAAGATCTAAAGACCAATAATTGGAGGCTGTACACCAAGTTGTAAAACTCAACATGAGCTTGCAAGATCATTGGGACATCCACAAGTAGCAATTTCAAAACATTTGTGAGCAGCAGGATTCATCCAAAAGCAAGGAAATTGGATACCATACGAATTGCAGCCGATGGAGCTTGAATGCCGATTTTGCATTACCAAAATGATGCTTGAACGCAATAAAAGAAAGTCATTTCTGAACCGAATCATTACTTGCGATGAAGAATGTATCCAACATGAAAACCCAAAGCCATAGATATCGTATGTGAAACCCGAATCCACACCAAAGCAAAATATCTATGGCGCTAAGGTAATTCACTGTATTTGGTGGAAACAAAAGGGTCCTATCTGTTATTAGCTGCTTAACCCTAATCAAGTCAGGAAAAACTTGTAACAAATCCAGTCATAATGTGTCTCAGAGGCACATACGAAGAATTAACGTATTAGTTTTGTTAATTTATTTTTATTTTATAAAATTTTTTCTTCTTGTTACATAAATGAATTATTATTTATTTATCTATTTTCGCATTTTAAACAAACTAGAACTTTTGGAAAATGATCGTTGCAAGTTTTGTGAAAAATAATGCAAGACAGCTTCCACTTTTTACATATCTTAGATTTGTTTTTTCAAACGGTTTGCACAGTTCTTCAACAATTCCATGAAGAGGATACCTAGTTTTTGCATCACAAATTTGACTGAAACGAAACTCGTCCTCTAATTGACACAAATTTCTCGTCAACTATAAAGTATGCACCAGGTTTACATGATTTTACCCAGTTTATATTGATCGCGAATAGGAGAAAACTTGCCATTTGCTTTGAGTTGGGACCTGTAGACTGTTAATTAAAACGAAAATAGTGCAGTATTTTTAAGAACCTATATTTTGGCCAGCTGAGAAAATTTTGCAACCAAATAATGGATGCCAGTGCTGTTCGTAACTTATTATGCCTTGTTTATATAGGCAAATGAAATATTGTATTTTCATGAAATTATTGTGGTTATTGTTGAATATTAGTGTTCTCAATTATAATACTGATTAAAACGGCGTCAAAGATGCATTGAAATGTATCGAAAACAGAACTTATATACTTTCCTAGTGGTAAAATTACTTTATGTGTTGGTCCCCGAATAATGTTATATCTGCGATATCTGCATCGACTGGCAATTTCATTCAGTTCCATCTTTTCCGAAATAAACAGTTGCAGTATTTGCTTGTAGATCCATTTAAATGTCTTCATCACTTTCGGAGACAGCAAAACTCATTTCATTTTCTGGAATAAAATCCACGTCCTCAAAAAAAGAGGTGTCGTAATCATCATAACTAATACCTTCTTGATTGAGGGCTTCATCCAAATCAATTTCCCCAAATATTCTTTCAATTTCTTCAGGTCTTACTATATTTCTTTTGGACATTAAGCTGGTGTTGAATGACAAATAAAAAGGATGATAGACACATTTTGACACAATTAAGAACATATTTGATGGAAACAAAATAAAAAATATACATAAATTAATATATTACTTGAAATTTGTAAAGGTCGTAGAGCATTGAATTATTGGCACCGAGAATTATATGGAAAGATTTACTACAATCGGCCATGCCCACCGCATACCGCCCATACAATCCAAATCGATTTTTTTGCATAAAACTGACCCTATCTCATCATAAAAATCCCATACATAGATACGAGTTTTTCTAATATTTCGTTTATCAATTGACAAAAAATGTCAATTGCCTTTCATTTTGTTGAAACAACAGCTTGGGAGAAAGAGGGGCTACATTTTTTTTCCATGAAAAATCAAAAATAAATTAATTTTTAGAGGCATATAGATTTGGGCATATCTTCTTAACGGTGATATCCCCATATTTTTTTTATTTATTTAAGGAGAAATGCTATATTTTTAAAATATGTTAAAGGTAAATGGTATTATGACAAAAATTATACAAATATAAACCACTGAATTGCGTGAAAATATAAGTAAATTTTTACTTAACACCCTTACATGGACTTTACTTCAATTTAAAAAAAATACAATTTTTCTTAAAACTTTATGGACACATTTCATCATTAAACATTTCTCTACAAAACTGCATCATTTGATTTTTGTAATTGATTGGTCGAAAAATTGGGTTTTTGACACAAAAATCCCTCTGTGCCCTGTACAGAAGGTAACTGATTCACTTGAAGTGGGAATTGGCCGAAAAACGCTCAAAATATGCGGCACGAAGATGCAACCGTAATATTTCATCATGACAACGCTCGGTCACATGTTTAAATACCTGCACAGAGAAAACTGATTCGTAATCACAACCGAATTTGGCGCCAATCGAATTTTGTCGGTTGCAGGTACTATCACATAATTCGATTCAGACTACTGTTTATATGGTATTCACAACTGTTAATTAAAAAATAATTCGGTTGGCATAACCAGCAATTTATATATACTTACATTAGACTGGCCCAATGAAAAAAAAAATATTTTTTTATTATTACTAAGTATAAGTTATAATTTACTAGATTGACCCGGTGCGCTTCGCTACCCCTGTCGATGTAAAAATCGGTTCAGCCGTTTAGTAATTATTGTTTAAAAACTAAAAGTACCAATTTTACCCGATTTTCCCCCTTTTTATCCCTTTCTGGTCCAAGTATTGAAAAAATTTATAGCCTATTGACGCTTCCAAGTAAGGATCTATCTACGTTCCAAATTTCAATAAAATCGGTTCACCCGTTTAGGCGTGATGCTCAAACAAACAAACAAACAAACAAACAAACAAATAAACAAACAAACTTACAAAGACATTTATATATTTATATAGATTATATAGATTTATTGCAATTTATGTTTTACTATACGTGAGAAAAGACGTTACAATTTTTCCGATTGGCATAATTTATATAAAATTTGCTTTACTTGAATGCTGCAGTTCATTCATTATACATACATGCTCCTGATAACATAATAGATATTTCCAAAAGCTATATGGACAACGCGTTTCAACATTGAAGCTTGATGACGAATGGCGACGTACCATAACGTGATAATGCTAAAGAGAATTAACAAAATAATTAAATCATTAAATAAGTGAATGATTGCAACAAAATGATTGACTATATTGAAATTCATAATTTCCCTACCTTTATTACGTCCTTTCATCCAGACATTAAAATATGGAAAAGCACTTGGAAGGATGTGTAACGACCTGCTTTTATGAAGAATTCTCCAATTGATTTTGATAACCACATCACCAGATATCAGGTAAACATGGAAAAGGAACGAGATATTATTGGATTATGTAAATTTTTGTTTATTATTTACAAGAATGTCTACTTTATCCCTGCACTACTGATGAATCATCAAAAATTGCACAATTTTGTGTTTTTATAGAAATTTTCCTTAAAAAAATACAGTGAAAAAAGTGAAATTCATATTACATATATTACTCACGAATTGGTTACTTACCGTCCTTAGACCGAGTGATACTGCGTTCTGTTGTGATAACTTTTATGTTTTATTAATATTTTTCTTTTGTGTGTGTACAAATATTTTTTTAATTTCTAATTTATTTTTATTTATTTTTCGAAATACTATAACCAACATAATCGATTGTCGGTTATAATCACCGAATTTGATTTTTGGATTTTATGACCGAATTTATTGGTTATTGTAACTGATAATTTCAGTCCTCCCTGCCAAGTTCCTTAAGTTAATGTTTACCAGACGTAAATTGATTATGATAACTAATAATACAATTATAGGAACCTCAATTTTATTGCAGTTATGATTTTTCACTTATAAATAAAGATAATCGGTTGAATTTATACATTTTCAATAACTACAACACAATATTGATTTATTCTATTAAATTTTCATAGTTGTAACCGATTTCCAACCAATTTGTTTTCTGTGTGTGTTAAAAAGTATTTGGGATAAAATGGTTTGGAAGTTTTGCCTCACTCGCTTTATAGTCTAGACCGTTTCGATCGATGCAGAATGCTCTTTCTGGGATACGCTTAACTTCAACTTTTCGGCTCGGAATCCATATGTCGCCAGAAAGATGACGAAAGGTCATAGCTAATAATGGCCAATTCTCTTAGTAAATTTATATTTTACAAATGTTTCAAAATAAAGGCTAAAAATTTATTAGTTTTTGGTCTCAAAATATGACCAGTTTTTCGGCTCGGCATCCATATGTTACCAGAAAGATGAAAAAAGGTCATAGCTAGCAATGACTAATACTTTGAGTAAATTTATATTGTATAAATGTTTCAAAATAAAAGCTAAAAATTTAAAAAAATCCAAAATTTTTAAGTCATTCACCCAATAATTGTAACACATCGAAATATTTATCCCAGGCCCACACAAGTATATATATTCTGGGTTCTTATGAAATTCTAAGACGATCTAGCTATCTCCGCTGTTGAAAACACGATGGGGAGCAAACGATAGGAGGTAGCTGCCTGAAAAACTACTCTCAGTTGATAAGGTTTGTTTGGTATTGAAAACGGTCAATATCCATCTATGATTTCACCTAACCCTCTTACAAATGTACCCTTGGAATACTGTTTGAGCAGTCATATGTTGATTATGCAGCAATACTGTGTCGTATCTTAAAACTTGGAAATGTCACAGCACTTCAGATATCTATATCTTAAGGAATAAAAAAGTTATTGCAATTTAAAAACGAACAATTTACAATTGTACCTGTTCCGTTCAACTAGGGTTAAATACGGCAAAGTGGGCTGTATAATATAAAATACCGGTCCAATAGCAAAACTATATTCAAACTAATCGTACAAGGAGACATAAGCTTTCAGAAAATTAATACTTTTTTTTTGGAAACTTGTGTAATTAATTCCTTTCGATTCAGAAAATTCTCACTAAAGTTATATTTGGCCAAACGTCATGCAAAATGTATTTTCCCCTAACTTTTACTTTTCTATAGGAACATTGTTAATTATAATATGTATGTACTAGCAGACATGTACACACATATTTTAATAAAACTTATTTTGTTTTTTTTTTTTTTTTTGTTAATTCTAACAAACAAATATTGCTGTCTGTTTCCAACTGTAACTTTCTAATAAAATGTTGATTATTTTCAATTTAAAGTTTTTTGTTTTATTGTTGTGGAAATTTTCCGTTGAATTTCCTTTGTGTCTAATACAAGTGCAGCAGTCAGTTGCCCTGACAGACAACTATACAGCAAGCCAACCAACCATTCAGACCTGTAGTATAACAGCTGTTGGCGTCCTTGTTCTTAACGCGACCTTTGTAGTAAACTAAATAACTTAAATGAAATAAATGCTGTAAGTGGTAGATTGATATATTGTTGTTGGTTTAAAAAATGTTTCAGTTTCTTTTTGAGTTTAAGTACTGTTTCCCTCTTTAATTTTGTTTTAGCTTTTAATTTTAAACAAATTGTTGTTATTGCAAATTGTTTATTGCATTTTAGTAACCTCTATTAATTTGCGGGGAGTAATTTAAGTTTTTTTTATGGAATTTGCAACATGTTGAAAAAATCTCACATATTTCAATAGCTACTCATTTAGTAATTTTTTGTCTATGTTCCACTAAAGGGTGGTTGAAATTCGATTTTATTATGTTTTTGTTACAATTGTTTCCTTTACAGACAGTGTTTGATTTAAACATTTTTGATTTGTTTATTTTACAATGAAATATGGTTTGTAGTTTGTTTATTTAGATGGGTTATTTAATGAAATATTTGCTTTTCTAAGAGGTTGAGTTATTAAATTTTATGCTTTTTTCTTTAGAAGTAGCAAATGATGGTTGCTCTTTGGGGGAGTTTTATTATTTATTTGCTTTATTTGCTTTATTTCCCCTTTAGGTTAAATTGAAAACAATATAAAGAGTTGTTTAAGGGAGATTTTATATGTTTTCTATTATTTTGTCATTGCTATAAGATGCATGATGCGAGTAATTTAGAAGAAATACTATAATAAAAGTAGTAAAGTTTAGTTTGTGTTTATGTCGTTTTATTCGTATTTTCGATGTTCCCAAGATCAGAAATTCTCCTCCGTCATAAAATCAAATGTTGGTAAATGTTTAGTTGCACATTTTATTTGTAGTTTCTAGTTTTAGCTTTAAGTAGCAATATTTTCAATAAACAAATTAAATAATAAATAAAGGCAAATTATAATAGTTTTTGAATTTATTTTATTTTCCCGTAGAAGTTTAAATGTAAAATATAAAAATTGTATGACATCATTGAGCCGTAATAGCTTAAGACTAAGTTAAATAAAAAATAAAAAAATCATGCATAACCCAAATCCCAAATATTACATTTTCAAAATTAAAATTTAATATTAAATTTTTTTTTCTTGAAGCTAATAAATGCTAAATGAGTAACAACAAGTATGAGTGTTATATTTGCCTGTGCCGAATCTTTTATACCCCCCATAATATGTGACAATACAAGAGTTTTCTGATAAAGGGGCTATGTGGGTGGTATGTTCAATTCATTTTCTGAGGGGAACCTTGTATGAGGATTAGGGACAAATTTTCCCGATTATCGCCATACTTTACAGTATTTAGAATTAATTTGTACAAATTTTTATCAGGATTGACGCATAATCAACAAATTTAGGGCTGCTCAAACAGTATTCCGGGATATTTGTAGGGGGGCTAGGTGAAATCATGGACCATTATCAATACCAAATGGCTCATTATTATTAGGCGGATTTTCATGCATTTATTATTGGAAAATATGCGCCTAAAATATGCATCAAAAAAATCAAAATATGACCTAAAAATTTAAAAAATATGCACTTATATTTGTGTGCAGAAACATAAAATAATTAACTATGAATCGTGCAATGTCCAAAATTATACCAGGAATTAAAAAATTAAAATTTTAAAATTATAATTGTTCTTCTGAGAAAACGATGGATATATTAATTATAATATCTTGGTAAAGCCATAATATTTAGAGCTTCTATTTTGTGACTTGCCGTTTCAATACATTTAATTGAAAAAAAAACTCTAAACTTTTTTAAATCAAAATGTTTTGAAATGATAATTTTCAGTTGCTGATAGAGAAATGAAAAACTTAATGCCACTTTCTCGTTTACCAAAGAAGTTAGTATGTAACATTTAATGCTGATCCTATAACAAATTCGACAACAAAACTTTTGACCGACCAAAAATTATATTTTTATTGAAAACTTGGATAATATGCATATAAATATGCATTTTGAAGTGAAATATAACAAAATATGCATTATCACTAAAATATGCAAAAATATGCACTAACAAATCGATGTCACTTTACAGCAAAATGTGCGATTCGGATAGATAATTAGTCTACATTGTATTTTGATTTTTGAGAAAAAACATGCATTTGCATATAAATCCGCCCCCTACTCATTATCAATACTAAATCTACAGAGAGTATATGTGGAAAATTTGAGCCAGTTAGCTCCTTTCGGTTGAGCCTTATCGTGTTTTCAACAGACAGACAGATAGACGGACATAGCTAGATCGTATTAGATGAGTATTTTTATGTGTTGCAAAAGGAATTACAAAATATATATACCCCTCTTTTTTATGGTTGGTATAAAAATGCAAATTTTGCATGTTGTACCTATTTTGGGTTATGGTGGGGAAATTTTTGAGGAAATTTTGTAGTTGGTCAAAATATTGTTAAAATTATTTCTTATAAATATATTTTGTTGTCTAATTTCTAATATTTAATTTTAGACTGTTTCAGTGGATTCCATATCTACCATTTAAATTAGCAGAACATTATTAACCATCGGGAATCAAAATTGAAAATGATAGCTAAGTTCGATCTATAAACTAAAAATTATTTTGTTAAGAATAGTTTCTATATTCTACACATTCAGTCTACTAAAATTGGTGAAAATCCGTCTATGATTTAACCTAGCCTCCACACAAATGTCCTCTCGAAATATGACTTTATCGGTTTTATATAAATGGAAGTCCTGTCACCTAATTTTATGACAATCGATGTTTAATTAGTAGAGTGCTCCAATAAACATTTAACTGCGAATTATGGCAGTCGGAATCTGTACGTAATTATTGCTTGAATATGAAAGTATAAAAAATTAATATATTGTTACGAAGTTGTACTTGAATTCAAATATATTGGTTTTAACGGCTTTTTTAAAGTTGCATAATGTTCCTCAACTGCTCTTAATATATCTGTGGGTATTATTAACATAGCTGTGGAACATGCGACATTGAATAAAAGCTCTGATTTAATCATTGTTTGAAAGTATGGCAAAACTGAATGTTTAAGCTGCTAACATTATCATCGAAAGCTCTAGAATTCGAATAGACTAGTTTGTCTGTTAAGATCATTGTAGAAGATTCACGAAAGTTGGCGTGTATATAAATACTGGCAGAGGTTGCCGTCGTTAGATAGTTTATCATAGACGCTGCTCTAATAAACATAAACTGTTTTATCAGTGTATTTTTGTACATTACCAATGTGTTTTTTTAAGTGTGTAATATAAACTTGTGTGTGTATAAAACACATAGCGATCATTTTAACTGATGTATATTTAAAATAAATAAAGAGTTGGTGCAATTTTTAAGATCCTAAACTGCTTTTATTTGCAAACAAAAGTATCCGGTTTATTCAAAGGAAATAAACGTAACAATATTTTGACATATATTCACATAGTATAACGCAACCTATTGATTAGTATGTGCACGTAATTAGAAACTTAATACTTAAAATGTCAATAAATAAATTTCATCACTTTGGGATTTATCATCACTATGAGGATAAACAAAGAAATAAAAATTTAAAAAAAAATTTACTATATCTACCATACTTTTTTTGTACCTGCAATTTAAATTTTGCAGATTTCGGTAAAAACTATTCTTTTTTGTAATTTTTTTGCGATTAAACCAGTCAAAATAGGTCATAAATGTCATATGTTGCCAAATTTCGAATTTCTAATATTATAAATTTTTGGATCGACCTTTATGAAACTTGACAAAAATACATACAAAATCGTACATTTGCAATAATAGGAATTAATTCCTAAATGTTCATGTCATCAAAATTATCTCAAACTTTTAAAACCACGAAATGCACTGTAATTTGAATGTTGCTAATTCTAATTCTAATGTTTTTTTTTTTTAATTAAATAAACTGAATAATTTAAGTTATTTTTGAAATTGAATAAGTCAAATGTGCATTAATGGGTTAAAATCAATAATTACTTTTAAGTCCTCAATAAAAGATGAAATACGTGTCTTATGAAAAAATCAGGTGCAAATCCAATATTTTTTCATTTAAAGATTGTGACAAATTGGCTAACTTATTGTACAATACAAAAATTTAATATAGAGTAAAACATTTTTAAGCTTTCTTCCATTAATAATAAATTTTAGTTTAGCACTATTCAAATTGAAAAAGTTTTTCATGATCTTAAAAGTTTGGGGTGTTAGCTCCCGAAATCACTTTTAGATGCAAACATTTTTACAAGTATTAATGACATAATATTTAACTTAAAAAGTTTATATGCACATAAATCATATTCTGTTTGTGACAAGTATATAATGACTCATAGCGCCTACTTCTAAAACTGAGAAACTGGTCTATATTTGCGAATCCAGATTGTACTTCCAAAAATACATCTGTTTATACATTATTAAGTACTGTTTGGATTGATCGAAATTAGTCTCTAGACTTATTAAATTGCTAAGAGTCTAAGGGGCATTATTACATCTTGCCTTTAAATTCGTAATAGTAAAAAGTAACTTTAAGTAATAGAAAAAGGTTGCTTAGAAGTTGACTTTTACAATTGGGAACATAATGGGAAGTTGAAATAATGGCCTTAAGAATAAAGATTCTTTGTACTCGTTATACCCTACACCACCATAATGGGGAGGGTGGTATGCGTTTGTGCTCAGGTTTGTAAAGTCCACAAATATTACTCTAACACCACCTTAAAGTACACTTATCGACTCAGAATCACTTTCTGATTTGATTAAACAATGTCCGTCCGTCCATCTAGCTGCCTGGCTGGCTGTTACATGGACGCAAAGTACAAATCTAAATTTTGAAGATATTTCGATAAAATTTGGCAGTTTTTTTCTTCACAAGGACAAAGCCTATTGAAATTTACTGAAATCGGTCCATTATTTCACCTAGCCCCTACACCGAAAAAACAGATTCGTGACAGCAACCGAATTTGTTGCCAATCGAATGATTCGGTTACACAGATAAAATTTTTCGGTTCTATCAACAGAAAGTCAGCTGGCAAAAAGAATTTTGGTTAAAGCAACCAAACATTTGTTAACCCTTCTAAAATGTTGTAGCCACAACCGTTAAATTCGGTCACAAAAGTAGAATCATTCGATTGCCAACAAATTCGGTTGCTATCACGAATGAATGTTTAATTTTTATATACGAAAGTCAAGTCACCTAATTTTATGAAAATTAGTCATAGCTCTCATATAAGACCTATCTCCGCAAATAACTTTAACGCGCATAAATCTCCTAAAAATATTGGTATCTACATAGAATTCAACAAAATTAAGTCTCATATAGACATAAATCACACGACCTAATTTCATGCTGCTCGGTCCACAATTAGTCATAGCTCCCATATAACCCCCACTTTCGAAAATCATTCACGAAAATAAATTATATCTTTAAACATTTTTTTTAAATTTAAACTTTACCAAAATAAATATTCGATGCAAAAAAAAAAAAAAAATATTTAAATGCTAATACGTAATAATTGTTTTGGAATTTAATTATTCCTAATCACATACTTTTACAATAAGTATTTATATTCCAATTTATATGAACTCGTTAAAGATGTCCTAGTAAAAAAGTATATCATTTTGGTAATAGTCACAATTCAATACAGTATAAAAATGTATGCTAACAAATAAATGTATCTACTTTATATTTTTTAGTGTACTGGTATCACCTTTTCGTCTTTGACATTAAAAATCGTAAATTATTAAAACAAAATTTTGAAAGTGTAAAATTTTTAATATTTATTTACTCTCACCCATATTTTATGGTTGACACAACAACGAAATATATTGATTTCTATGTATTTTTTTGTTGCATCACATAGGTATTTGAGAACAGATTTAGGTTTTTGTCTCTCAGTAACGCTTCGATGTTTTAATTTAAATGAAATACAAAAATTATTTTTAAATCGATTTTTTTTAACATTTTCTTAACATAACTATTGCAAATTTTACCTAAAAATCTAAACTTCAAATAAAAGATGCAATTTTATTTATTGCAATAAATAAAATGTTCTTTAATATTTACTTCATGAAGTATGTATGTTCTTAGTGGGGCCTTAGTAGGAGAGATAATATTTTGTTGTACAAAATAGCCAACAATGTTTATATTTAAGTAATACAAATAATTTACCTTAAAGTCATTAAGCTTATAGCACCCCAGAATGCTTGGAGTCAGGATATCAAAGGCATTATATTTTAATAATATATCTGTAAGTTACACGATCGTTATCAGAACTATTTCATTATTAATTTTTGTAATGTAAAGCTTCATTGCAAAGGTTCAATATACATCATTTTTTGAATTACATATGAAATTAGCTATTATAAAGATTTTTTATGATTCTTATTTAGTTATGGTTAGCTTATGATTCACATGATTGTATCAATCATATACATGGCAACAGTAAACAAGTATATGTTTTTGACAACCATTTGATTATGTTCCTCTCGGCTAATTGATATTATAATCTGAGAACAACATATTATGATATAAAGATTCATCATAACAGTGGTTGTCACAAACATATACTTGATTACTGTAACCATATAAATTATGGATACAATCATGTGTTCCTTAAAACCACCGTTCCTATCCACTCATTGCTTATTCTAAGCACTATAACAGATATAAACACTGAAATGTGGGGGCGAGTGAACTTTAACTTCTACTGTATTCAAAATATTTACACATATCCGACATTTCTTACTAGATTACATCTACACTATAATATAATTGAATGTTTTATCTTAAATATTTACGTACTTAAGTATTTCTTTAAGGATAAACAATCATTAGTTTAAACAACTTACTTGATTATGTTGTTCAAAAAATTGAAACGCAGTTATTTATTTGAAACTCAAACATATTTACGTTTACCAGAATTTATGCAAGTAGTTGAACATCAATTCTCTAACATGCAGCAGCTGCAAGTGCCACTAGCAGACTGATTGTATGTTTACTTACCAGTTGAGTGTTTGTGAAATGATTTTTAAAAAATTACACTCACAAATACTCAAACACACATTATTTTAATCTTATTTTTGAACACTCTCGTTAACGTTCTTTTGTTATTTATTTTCATATTTATTTTTATTTTAGATTTCACACTTATTTGCATATTGTATCCTGTTAAAATTGTACACTTCCATGACGTGCATGTGTATGTTTGTTGGTTTGTAGCAAGTGTACAGGGAGTATGATGACTCTTTTTTCTGGTTCCTTTCTCATTTTGCGTAAATATCAACCAAATGTTGTGTTTAACAAAATACCCATCAATCTCAGTGAAATTTTTGTTGAATCGTCTATAGGAGTTTTTGGATTTAAAATGTATGTAGTTTTATTTGCAGAACCATACTTATCAAGCCAGTTACAGTGTTGTATAGTTAGCACCGCATGTGAATTTTTACTGCTGGAGTATTGTGTTGTTATACAAGTAGTTTTCTGTTTTTTAAATATAACTACTCAGCAGTAAAATATTTGACAAACTTTTGCGTTTTATACTAATTTTTAATCTAAAGTATGATTTTAGCTAAGTTTGATTAACAAAATTTTGCATCAGCTTACCCTATCTATTATTTTACTTACTTTGAAGTCTCATTGACCACTCCAAAGTGCGTAGACAAGAATCGATTTTATAACTTACCCAATTTGTAATATACTCACATTCATCAAAACAGTTAGTTGTATACGACTCTACATATGTATGTATATATATATGAATGGAAGTATGCCAAGTCTGTTAAGCAAATGATTTAAAATCAATTTATTTATTTTTTTTGTCTATTCTATTATCCTTATGTAAATTATTAAATTTACCACCATCATCATCCATGCAAAAAATAAAATAAAAATTGGCTTTCAATCGTAGTAGTGACTGGTAGTTCAGCAGAAAAAAACAAATGTTTCCTACTGCTGCTACCAAATACGACCGTAAAGTACTCTACATATTGACTTCTCCAAACTGAACTATGCCAACTCCAACAAGTAAGGGTGTTATATTCGGTTGTTATATTCGGTATGTCTTAAAAATGCGGGATTTATAAAAGATGGTGTATCTTTTGAACGCGGTTTTCGTTTTTAATAGCTTATACATCATTTTGAAGGGTACATATCTGTCATTTATTCCCACTTAGTTATTGAACATTATAGTGTAAACAACAAAGTTTTTTTTACTTCGAAAATGTTGAATGTTGTGACAACAAAGCATCATATGCGGGAAGTTTGGATTTACTTCTATAATTTGAAAAAAGTGACGCTGAACCACATCACTTGCTCACCAAAGCTTATAGTGAATATGTTTAAGGTTTAAGCATGCTAGAGATGGTTTGTGCGGTTCAGAATTGGTGATTTTGATACGGAAGACCAGATCGACCAGGCCAGACAAAAAAGTTTGAAGACAAAGAATTAGGGGAATTACTCCATGAAGATTGTAAGCAAACTCAACAAGAACTAGCAAAATCATTGGGAGCTACTCAATCAGCAATTTCAAAACGTTTGCCAGCAGCAGGATTAATCCAAAAGCAGGGAAATTAGGCACCATACAAATAAAAGCTGAGATACCTTTAATGACGATTTTGTATAAAAGAAAATGATTTTTGCATCGAATCATTACTTGCATTGAAAAATCGATCCAAAGCTTAAGTGATCATATGTGAAGCCCGGCCAACCAGCCGAGTCAACACCAAAGCCCATGGCGCATTGGCAATGCTCCGTATTTGGTGTGACCAATAGGGTTCTATCTATTATGAGCTGCTGAAATCTGGACAGAACATCAGAGGGAACTTGTGCCGAATGAAACTGATTCATTAGAAGTGAAAAGCCGAAAAACGCCCAGAATATGCCAGACATGAAACCGGTATATTCCTTAATGACAACGCTAGGCCACATGTTGCAATACCTGTTAAAAACTATTTAGAAAGAAGTGGTTGGGAAGTCTTGCATCGCCCAACTACTATTTTTTTTTTTTGATCGGTGCAATCTCCGGGATACGTTTCACTTCAGAACAGAGTGTCCCAAATTGGTTTGATTCGTTCTTGGCATCAAACAATGATCAGTTCTTATGGCTCGGTCTCGATATGTTGTTAGAAAGATTGGAAAATTTCATAGCTAACAATGGCCAATACTTTGAATAAATTTATATTTTACAAATGTTTCAAAATAAAAGTTAAACATTTTAAAAATCCCGAATTTTTAAGTCTTACACCCAATACATACGAGGATGTTTTTCGGAAATCAACTTTTTGTCGGAGCTATGACCAATTATTGAAATATTCTTTTTTTGATTTCTCTTTACATGAAACTTATTTTTGCTAAAGTTTTTTGTGGAGACTGGTGTTCTTTAAGCATTTATATATTATAGCGTCATATTCCGGGAAGAAATTTGTATGTGGACTAGAAGGAATTCTTGCTATTTGCAACAGAGCTTGTCGTTTTATCAAAAAAACAATGTGAGCAAAATTTCTTGATATTGTCTGCAGTATATTTGAAGATGTAACGTGCGGTTACAAAAGTCAAGCCATCAACTTGGCATAATTAATACTGATACAATAGTCTAATTCACAATATTGTGCAAAAGCTCTTGCATCATTGTATATACATTGCATATTTACTTTACACTAAAAAAATATACAGAAATACACCATTGCATGAATTTGCAATACAAATGCACACGATTGTGAATACCGCTACTATTTATTAGTATATTTTTGTTAATAATTCCCAAATAGTTTATGTGAATTTTAATATAAGACATCTAAGAAAAACATGAACAAGAACAGGAACAGGAAGCAAAAACCAAAGTCCCGATCTACTTATACTTAGCTCTCGGATAACAAAGCATAAATAGACGAGTTTATGATTTGTACTAAGCGTACTAATATCACAAAGAGGTGTCAAATTTGACGTTTCAAAAACTCAAAATCAGATGCTAGGGCAGTTCTCTTAAAAAAGGATATCAAATATTTTGTACTACAATGCCAGTGATGTGTTAAAGCAAAACGCTATATACAACGCGAATATGGTAGACAAAGTAATGTAATCAAAACAAACAAATAACCAAAATAAAATAATGAAAAAGGTAGTTTATAAAGAGACAGACGAATAGAAAACGCTATTATTTTCTGTCTCGTGACGTCTCTGTATACTCTGTGCTAATATCGTAGTTAAAATTTGTAGCTAGCCGACAGAGAGCCGAATCATTAATCTCGTCGGACTGTACTCATTAGGTAGTCATAGTCAATAAGTTTTAGTTAGCCGATGAGAGCTGAATAATTTATCTCCTCGGATTGGAGCCATTACCCATAATTAGGCGACCGGGAGCCGAAGCATTTATCTTGTCGGATTATACTAAGTAGGTAGTCCTAACTTATAGAGCCAATAAATTCATCTCCTTGGATTGCATACGTTGCATTTACTTTATAATAATAAAGCGTCGTATCCTCTATTAGAGCATTGCCCATTAAAAAATATATCCCAAAGATACAAGACCGATTTGCGGTAAAGAAGATTTCAAAAGGAAGCAGAGACTTGAAGTACCTAGACAGACTAAGCATAAACCGATGGAAACAAAAACTGCATCACAGAGAAAATAGCAAAACATTTTTTGAAAAATATTTTTTTAGGAGGTTATCTCACATTTTGGTCCATTACTCTGGTTCTACTTAACGGATTTTGCTCATTTTCAATAGCAGACATATCGACACAGAATTTATGGCGAACAAGTTAATCGCTCTTTCCTCGATGCCCTATCGTGACTAAAACTGACAGGCGGATTGTCTTAGAATTTCACAATAACCCAGAATATATGTACTTCTTGTTTCTATGACCAATATTTCGATATGTTGCAAACGGAATGACAAAATCAATATACCAAATTTGGTAGTGGGTATGTATGCGATATCTGAAAAACTGTATGAGATATATTGTTTATTCTTTCACTGCTTATATAAACAATGAAAATGGAGAAATACATGCAACAAGGTTTTCCAACAAGATGTGTTATTTTGGTATTCAAAGAAAAATGGAATTTTTTGAGATAAATGGTAGGATGTTTATTTCATAATAAAGAGGAAGGTATGCCGTTAATAATGAAAAACAACATCATCCAAATGACCATCACGACCACGCTTACAGGACCATATCCTTTTCATGAAATTTTCCATAATTTTTCATGTGCTCGATAGCCTCACGAATTCTATATTTGAATCGACGCTGGGCTCTCTTGAATCACGTGGCCCCAAAGGAAGAAGTCGCAAGGTGTTAAATCACAAGATCTCGGTGGCGATCTCCTCTTCGAAAGATAACATGGTCCGGAAACTTTTCCCGTAAAAGAGCAATGGTTTCGTTGCTTGTGTTGAAAATAAACGTTTTCCAGATCAATATCATCCAAAATACGGTGTAATGACGTTTTTAAATACCCAATTCCAAAGAACGATGAGGAATGGACAAACCTGGGTTTTCTTCAACACTTTGGGCTACAGCAGCAATATTATCAGTTGTTCTTGAGCGACGAGCACGGGTTTTATTCTTCACATCACTAAATTGTCTCAAAAGCTCAAAAGTTTCCACCAATTTCTGTATTCGAGGTGCTTAACGACGACCTAAAAATGCTTTAGTTTTTCCAACTGTAACTGCAAGATTTTCACCATTTTTGTAGTGAATTTTAATAATTTCAATGCGTTGCTGAAGCGTGTATCGTTTCATTTTTAGCAATGGCGTAGTTTCTACTTGTCAACTGTCAAAGAACAAAAATTTCAAAAGTGAAAGCTACCGAAATACCGGGTGATTCAAAATAACACCTCTTGTTGGAAAAGCCTTTATAAGCAAAGACATATTAAGTGTAAGAAATTTGCCAAATCGGACCTTTAATACAGGCTTAGGATTTGAAACTAGAATCCGGAGCTCCCTATGGAATGAATAATCAACACTACATTGGAGTCATACCGCATCAGATATTATTTCTCTCTAAGAATTAGTGTATATCTAACCTAACCTAGTCCATTTTTTTGGGAAACTAACCTTAATTAAACATATAATAATTAAATATACTTATTTTAAATATAATATGCTCTATTCATGCGATTAATAATAATAATACTTCTACCGATTTTAATATTGCTGGACCAGGAGGTATTGCCCCAGTGACATGATTGTTAATGACAGTTTACAGTTTCCTAATCGTATTCCCTATTTAAATGCCAACATTTTATAGTAGGGCTCTACAATAGTTAACAGAAGAAAGCAAGCTAAAAATTATCTAGATTTTTCTCTCAATGATGATGGAAAATTTTTCAAAAAAGGACTTTATATGGAGTGAATAAATAAATCAACATGATGCATATCTAAAAATAACTGTAAATGTATTGATAATGATGTTGTTGATGATGATTGTGATAATAACGAAGTTAATGCGGAAGTATTCATAGATGGTGGGTTGTGTTTTCGGTTTGTTAAATAAAATCTATTCGCATGTTTACAAATTTACAAACAAATTTTCCATTTTTTTTGTTTGTAGATTTACTTCTTCATTTACTTTTTTCTGTTTTCTTGGGTTATCAAGCTGTTAATATAATACCGCTTCAATTTAAGCAATACATTCAAATTTAGGCATGAGTTTGTTATGTATGGGTTTCTATATTTAATGTTAAAAGTATTTTTTAATTTTATGTTAACATTTGTTACACAAATTATGATTGAATACATTTTAATTGTTTAACACAGGGCTTTATTTTAAATTTTTTCTTTATAAATTGAACACACACACTTTTGATATGGTATAATATGTACATAACATGTGGGTTCTCGCAACAAATTCAAATAAATCATTTTGTTTTTTTTTATTAATATAATATTTGTTTAAAATAAGGATAACACACACATACTATTTTATGTAGGAATGTGAGCGTTTGTATGCATGTGTGCATATATACCCATCAGTTCTAGCATACTGTACCGAACTAGTGTGACAACTAGTTACATAACTAGCTACGTGACTAGTTATTTTAACACTTACAAGTCCTAAGCAGAGGTCAATGGACCCTTTTTTGATTCCATTTCGACTGTCTCCTAGCTGGTCCAAAGCAGTCAATGTATTGCATTCACATACCTGTTACATAGAGTCAGTTATCTGACTAGCTACGTAACTAGTTACTTGATCAACTACATAACTAGTTATTTCAAAATGTACGGGTGGTAATAGATAGTCAGTTAAAAAGACACAACCTAGACAGTCGAATAACCGATTGCTTGGAACAAAGCTTCCTTCGACACCTCTCCAATAGGTTACTTCTGGTGGGTAAAATACATACTTTTTAAAGTGCTATACAATTGACTTTACGCTAGGTTACATATGATTTCAGTATACTTAAGCAAAAATAAAATAAACTGTATTCGAATTATATTAACACAATTTGTATAAGACCAGTTTGTACGAATTACTCACAAAAAAGTACAGAACAAAATAATCGTTTACACTGACTACATTCTAGATTACTTAGAGACCCTTAAGTGACAATTGTTTTACGCTAGATTACCTAGGATGTAAAAAGTAACCAATTGACATCTCTCTCTACTAGAAAGACTACATACATGTCAAGTGCCCAAAATATATAAATTGGAGTCAGCCAATTGATCAGACATTAGTGACAATTACTTTCTATAAAGAATACTCTGACTACTTCCTTAACTGCTGGGTATGTTTATGTACACACACTTGTATACTTAATGTTTTAATTGGTTACACTGTGTAAATCGTTGCTGTTCCATTTACTTTTGAAGGGAAAACATAAAGACACATTCAATTTAATAATAAAACAGTAATAATAATACATTTTAAAATAAATACAACGACTAATTGATTTTTGTTGTCAATTAGCAGTTTATTTGTTTAATAAATATGTGCTTATTTAAAGCGCTACAATTATTAAGTGAACATTTGTGTTCAACTACAGAGTCAGAGTATGGCGAAATATAAATTGTTATTACTTATTGGGGTAGTCGTTTGAATAAAAATTATTTAAATATTCGAGAGAAAAATATATTTGTATTCGAATAAATAACATTTTTCAATCAACTTAAAATGATTGCGCTTGCTGGGACACGTTGGAAGAGCATATGTGAATTTATATATTGGTGCCGACAACACGGGGTAGGAATCAATAATGGTGAACTGTTCTTGGAGAGCTGTTTGAATCATGATCTTAAAGTGGAAGGATCAATATTTTCCCACAAAATGAGTCACAGAACAACTAGGAAGTCTCGAAACCCAAATTGATCACATTTGCATTACTAGAGAATGTTGTAATCTCTTGTGCGACTTGCTTAATAAGAGTAGTGAAGATATTGGTAGCGACCATTAATTAATACTTGCTGAGATGAAATTGAAACTTTGGACCAAAATATGTAACGTTGCTCAAAACAGAAGATCAGACAATAATCAGTAGTTGAAAGCTGCAGCTGTAAAAACCCGCTTTATAGATGATATAAGCAACATTAGCAAAAGTTATAACAATACCAATGGTGATATTGACAACGTTTCTGCTGAAAATCTATGGTCAACTTTAAAGAAAAGACTCCAAAATCTCTGCAAGGATACTCTCAGATTCCGCTCAACCGAGCAAAAGCCATGGATGTCTACGGATGCATGGGATCTGATAGAAGGAAGACGAGCAATTAAAATAGCGATGATATGTGAGAATGATCCTAAACGTAAAGAGGAATATAACATAGAGTATGGCAAAATGAGCAAACATATTGAACGACAAATTAGCAAGATAAGAAGCAATTTTATGATAGTATTGTTAAGGATTCGCACACAGCATTAGAAAAAGGAGATATGAAGGAATTTTTCAAGCTAACCCGAACACTTGCTGGCGGTGGCAATATTAAATGTTGTTCTCCTGTTTTTGACGGAGAAAGTGGTAATACAGTGACTTCCAAACAGTGTAATGTGCAGTTATAAAAGTCAATCTATATATCTATATAAATATATAAATGTCTTTGTAAGATTGTTTGTTTATTTGTTTGTTTGTTTGTTTGTTTGAGCATCACGCCTAAACGGCTGAACCGATTTTATTGAAATTTGAAACGTAGATAGATCCTTACTTGGAAGCGTCAATAGGCTATAAATTTTTTCAATACTTGGACCAGAAAGGGATAAAAATTGGTACCTTTAGTTTTTAAACAATAATTACTAAACGGCTGAACCGATTTTTACATCGACAGGGGTAGCGAAGCGCACCGGGTCAAGCTAGTATTATATATATGTATACTGTTGTTAATAATTCCCAAACAGTTTATTTGAATTTTATTATAAGACATCTAAGTAAAACATGAAAAGGCAAGCTAGAATCGAAGTCCCGATTTACTTATGCTTTGCGCCTGGGTAACAAAGCATAATTAAACGAGGCTTAAATTCTTACTTCGTACTAATACCGTAGTTACAATCCGTAGTTAGACGACCGAGAGCCGAAGCATTTATCTCGTCGGATTGTACTCATTAGCTAGTCATAGCCAATAAGTTGTAGTTAGCCGATGAGAGCTGAAGAATTTATCTCTTCGGATTGCATCCATTACCTGTATTTACGAATAATTAGACGTAGTCGAAGCATTTATCTCGTCAATTCCTCTATTAGAAGCTTCGCCAATTAACAAACATATTCCTAAGATCCAAGACAGCTCTGTGGTAAATATTTCAAAGGAAGCAGACCTTTGAAGAACCTGGACAGACTAAGCATAACCCTGATGGACACAAAAACTGCATCACAACAGGATCAGTTACAAGCTTGGAGTAAACATTTTGAGAAGTGTACAATAAATCAGATGACTTTACACTACGAAGACGTTTTAATCCCAACAGAAGCATAAATACGAACGCCCCCAATGAAAGCGAGATCTGTGCGGCAATTAAGAGTACGAAATGCGGTAAGGCAGCCGGTAATGACAATATTCCTATAGAATGTTTTAAGGTTAATCCTATAGCAATAGCAGGAATCTTGTGTCCAATATTTAAACTAATTTGGAACACAGAAGCTTTTCCACCTGACTGGAAAGAGGCGATCATTATTAAACACCCAAAGAAAGGAGATAAGAAAATATGTTATAACTGGCGTGGTATTTCGTTATTGTAGGCAGTTTTTAAGATATTTAATAAAATTATACTAAACAGAATAGCAGAAGCGCTAGATGATCACATCCGAAACACCAAAGCTGGCTTTCGTCCTGGTAGGTCATGCTTCGACCAAGTTAGTACCTTGCGAATTTTAATTGAGCAAGCGGCAGAATTGAATTCAACTATATACTTGACCTTTGTAGACTACGATAAGGCCTTTGATGCTGCGAAGAGAGAATCTATCTGGATGGCGCTTGATGCAAGAGGTATTCCAAAAAAGCTCATTAATATTCTTAGGAATAGCTACGATGGATTTACGTGCAGGGCTTTCATGATGGGGCATTAAGTGATAGCTTTACAATGAAAAGTGGCGTAAGGCAAGGGTGTGCTCTGTCACCACTGCAATTTTTAACTGTGATAGATGTTATATTTGATGCCGTTGAAACAGTGGCTGTAGGACTCAATTGGGGAATGTACAGTAAATTAGCACATCTAGAGTATGCAAAGGACGTAGTCCTTCTTTCTAATAGGAATTCGGATATGCAATCCCTCATAACTTTCAAGACAAAAACGATGGGAAATAATACCGTGAACACATCTCAGTTAGCAGTTAATGGAATATATAGGCAGGATTATAAATACTTGACATAGAAAGCCGATTGAAAAAAGCTAAGGGCAGCTATGCAATGTTGTGTTTAGTGTGGAGATCAAACAAAATTAGCGTTGCAACGAAACTGAGAATATTTGACGCTTACGTAAAATCCATCATGTTATATGAGTGCGAAACATGGGAAATAGTTCAAAAATTGCAGAATGTGGTGGCCTCAAAGAATAATGAACGACAATTTGCTATAAAGGGCTAAACAAAGAAAGGTTGAAAATTAAATAAAGAAGCGTAAATATATTTGGCTGGGTCACACTCTAAGAAAAGAAGGTCCCACATGCAGCACTTGAGTGGAACCTTCAGGGTTCAAGTAAACAATTTTATTCACACCATTTTAAAGACAATCACGGCTATTCCTGTTCTCACTTTCACCATTCACCGTATTTTTGGAAGCATAATTACAAAAATATTAATGTAATTTCCTCAGAATTTCTAATTTTAGGTATTAACACGTGATTTTTTTAACCTTAATTATATAATTTTAGAAACTATGTTTCCAAAAATATTGTGAATGGTGAAAGTGAGAATATCCTTTGGCTTTAATTAACATGAATTCTCCCTATTGTCTAAACTTTTGTTGATTTTATTCAAATTAACAAACATAACTAAACGATATTTGTGACTTATTTTTGTTTCCGTTTTGAATAAAATGTTTGAAGAAACCTTGTATTGATTTGAATAAAAATTCCGTTGATTTAACGTTTTTTTTAGAAAATTTAAATTAACTATATTTTCAAAATAAAATTTCTAAATTCATAAATATCAATTTTTCTCGAAGGGGAGCACATACATAATATTTTTTTTTTTTTTTCAAAAAATGTCAGCAACATGTGCCCAAATACAATACATGGACTAAATTAAATTAGTCGTTGTTGTCAATGATCACAGCCGTATTGTTTGTTCATATAAATATGTGCGTGTTTTTTTTGTCTAGTACAAAAGTATTAGTAGTACTCCCTAAATAAAACGTATTTCTACGTATACATCATTCATTTAAGAATTCATCTATCCATCCGTCCATACTCCGACATTCCTTTATTCTCGATTTTTTACTGATGTTTGTTGATGGCTAGCTGCTACTAAAAACGTATAGAAAAGTAAATGAAAGTACCAACAGATGACTATACTACTACTACACATATGTACTTGTACATCCTGTGCTTCTAACAATATTATGCACTAGGATCGCCCCTAATAAAAGTTTAAGTTTTTTTGAAAAACTATGCTTGATCAAAGATGCCATTTCTATAAAATTTCTTTTGACGCTACTAGCACAAATGTAACTATTGGTATATTGTTGAATGTGGAATTGCAATACCTGTGTGCAAGCAACGTTATTATGATATTCATTATAATATCGCGTAGGTGATATTTGCTTTGATGAGTATTTTCGGAAGTGGGCCTTATATGGGAGCTGTGATTAATTATGGACCGCTATCCATGATTACTCACACGGTCTCCGTGTGATTTATTTCTATATGAAACTAATTTGTGTCGAAATATATTTGGATTCCAACATCGATAAAGTGATTTTAGGTAATAGACCTTATATGGTAGCCATGGCCAATTATGGACCGATCGCCATGAAATTAGATCGTGTGGTTTATGTCTATATGAAACTTATTTTTGTTAAATTACATGTGGATACCATGATTTGAATGAGATTTAGGCTCGTTTAAGTGATTTTCGGAAGTGGGCTTTATATGGGTGCTATGACTAATTAGGGACCACTCATCATAACATTCGGTATATATAAAATTTATTTGAAGCTAAGTTTGTGTAGATAACTATATAAATTAAAGATATCTTACCGACAAAGTCTTATTTCGGGAGGACAGGTAAATTAATGAACTGATTTCAGCCAGTTTCAATAGGTTTCGTCCTTGGCCGAAAAAATGCGAAATATCTTCAAAATTGGGACCTATAAGTGTAAGTAATTCTGAGTTTATCGATATACTTTAAGGTGGGTGTTAGACTAATATTTTTGGACGTTACAAAAAATAGACAAGTACGGTATAAGTATTGTATTTTTTAACCCATCTGATATTAAAAGGTTGATCATTAATTTTGATTTAAAATCTAGAAAATGTATGAAAAATTATTATGCAATGTTTAATTCGATTCTTGAATACGTTTCATGTTAACCAAACCAAAATTTATTTTACTCCACTCAAATTGGGCCCTCCTATTGTAGTACTAGTTGTTTGCTGCAATATGACATTGTGAGGCAACATGTCACCAAATGATATACAATTCCTTTGAATGCGAATGTATGTGTATATTTAGGGTTGCTCCTATTTTACGCTTTTTGGATTTTCGATGATACCAATTGATATCCGTCATTTCAAATATTATTTTTCAAATATTTAATATTTAATTTGTAATGCTAATATTCTAGGACATATATGGGGTTGAAACATTCCAGTGCATCCAAATTAGATATCTGCACTAAAAAAAATAAAAATAATATCGAAAAATTTTTAACATACATACAGTGGGGGTCCGGTAATTTGTGACAAAATTATTTGCTAAAATCCATGTGATTCTCAATTAATTTTTCAAATATTTCAAATTCGGTTTTTCTGCAACCTGACAATTTTTTTTTTTTTTTAATAAACATATTTCCTAACTTCTGTATAATTATATTTTTTTATTATTAGAACATATTCATAACTAATTTCGTATCTTTAGTTCCACTGGTTTCGGCTACATCATGTTATTAACAACAGATATTCGCTGAGGCGAGTCAACGTATTTCCACATATCTTAGTCCATATATTTTGTACCGATTTTTTCAAACTCTTTTGAGCAACTAAAAATAGTAATACTAAATTTTAAAATTCAGTCGATAGAAAAGGTTCATATATTTGTCCCTAAATAACTGGCCGTCACTGTATATGTGAATAAAAATGAAACCACTAAACTTACAGTTTGGATTTTTTTTATTTCATTGAAATTATTATTACAATTTACAAAAAAAAAAAATTATTTTTATAGTTCACTAGTGATGAAATTTTTAACATTTTCCGGAAACCCTTATTATGGTTTAAATAGCGCTTTCTGCGTCTCTGATCGAATGGGTTGTCCGTCGCCGTTTTCGGATACCATTTTGTGGTCTTCAATTCTCTTTTAACAATAGCCCAATATCTCTTCACTGGCCTTAGCTCCAGGCAGTTTGGAGGATTTGCCTCTCTTGGTACAAATAACACATTATTGTTCTTATACCACTCAAGACCTTGCTTACCATAGAGACAGCATGCCAAATCAGGCCAAAAATAAGTGGACACATTAAGAAGTCTTATGAATGGGAGCATCCACTTTTAAATATATTCCTTGATGTAAATTTCGGTATTTATAGAGCTCCTTGTGACAAATGTTTGGGTTTTTTTCCGCAACTGCATATTGCTTGCTATATCAAGAACTTTTTGGGAAAATTTTCTGCTTTTGGGTCCTAAACTTTTCTACAATATTCCCTCGAGCATCAGCAACATACAAATTTTGACCCGGAAGCTGTGAAAACTTTTCCATACGTACATTTCATCGTCCATTATGCAGCTCTGTCGTTGGCCTCTAATTTTTTACCAGAGTTCCTGTCAGGAACATTTTCAGCATTATGTGTTGTTAAACCTGCATTGACGTTAACTTTTCGTACCAAATAGTCCGAGTATTGAGCTACCAAGCTGCTTTCCTACCGGAGGTGTTGGGAGCTCTTTTGAAAATGCTTTCTATTTGTTGGCTTCAGAAACATCATGTGGACCACTCCTTCTATCTGAACCAGGTTTTATATCAACAGACAAGTTCTCCCGATACAGTTTAATAACATTGGAATAAGTTTGACGGCAGACCTTTGATTGTTTGGTCTACTTTTTGTAGGACCAAGTTGGGTTTTGTTGAAAATATTTAATAATTTTAGTACGCACTTTTTTTCTCGTCACAACAAATCAATATAATTGACATTATACATACTTACTGAAATGTTTTACAAAGGTAACTTGATAAAAAAAAAAAATCAAATAAAATTGTTAATGAAAAACGTGTATTAAGAATTTCTCGATCTCAGTCCTTATATGAAATTTATTTGTTTTGAATTTTGAAAACCGATCGGTTTCGGTTGGTTTTATGATAATTTATTAACTTCTAAATCTGTTGATAATATAGGAACTGCTAAATTTAAAGTTCAAATTTGACGAGTATTTACGAGGATAAAGGAAAATTTGTACTTTTTCTATTAATGGCACCTTTTTAATATATTAAATTAGTTAAAGTTGGCTAATATGCTTCTCAGTAAAGAAATAATCAAGAATAGGGTGCTCAATTGTATTATGATACCAAAAATGAAGAACTAAACCAAACTAAGGAGTACTTTTTCGTTCTTCAAAATAAATTTTCTATAATATTGAACCTAGAATTAGGAAATTACTTTGAAATTTCAAATTTGACAGTGGTTTAAGTGTGGAAAATTTTTACTTTTTCTTTTAATGGTACTTTTTATTATAATAAATTATTTTACTTATTGTATATACATAATAGTTGGCTGATATGCTTCTGAGTAAAGAAAGAATCAAGGATAGAGGTCATAATGATATTGAGGTAACAGAAACTATTATTGAAATTTCTATAATAATGAACCTATAAGCAGGATATTAAACACACATGATCCTGACTGAGTTTGAATATAAAAATGGAATTGCAGGTACATTTTCGAACTTGTAGTACTTTTTGAATATTTTACAACGATGGGCACGAATTCAAAACGGATAATTAATTTTACTATTTCTATATTGTAAAGGTACTTTTTGAATATTTTATAAGAATAAACCTTAAAATTGGGCACAAATGATTCACAATGAGTTAGAATTCACGAAAGGTGATTACAGTCTTACCTTTCTTTTGTATTTTCTATAATAATGGACACAGATATATGAAATTAAACATTCATGATGCTGAGTAGGAATACAATGTGGGTCTTTATGGTACTGTTTTTATTCTAATAATACGTCTAGAATGAGCTAGAATCCACATTACAATGTATCAATAAACATGAAACTAGAGACATGTTTTCCTGAATTAGTATTAATTTACAAAGGGAGACTTAATAGTACTATTACTTTATTCCAATTGAGGCACCGTTTTAGTACTAGTACTCCATACTTTTATAGAATATTTGAAAATAACTAAGACTTTGTTACAAACACTTTGCATCATTTAGCCTGCAAAAGGTAGCCTGCTAGCAATTATTGTAATACAATTTAAAAAATTTAATAATGAATAATTGGATGAAAAAGGTTTGTTTCTCATTTCTAAATTTTGAATTTTTCTATATTTTTCGATATAGCCATGTCCGTCTGTATGTTGAAATTAACTTTCCGTATCCCTCAAATAACTTACATACATGATTCATACATCAAGATATCGGGAATTCTCCCGGTTCGGTTGATCTTTAAAATCGGCTCACAAATGGCTGAGATATAAGAAAAAAACAGGACAACCTTGATTTTTTACGATTAATATAGACAATATGGGTATTTAATAAAAGATATTTCAAAGACCGTTGCGTATGTAAGGCCAAAGTGTGTCGGACCTACAATGGGTCAAAATCGGGAAACAAATTTTTCACCTGGATTTTTTTTTTTTCACTAATAACTTAAAAAAAAATTTTAAAAAGTTTAGAAAAAGAATTTTGCCTTAAAAATTTAGAAAAAGTTTTTTTAAATTTTAAAAATGTGTTTTTTTTAATTTTGTTTACCTAAAAATATTTAAAATTATTATTTTAAAATATAATGATGTTGGGTATATAAAATACGGCACAGGCGAATAAAATATATTTTTTTTAATTTCGTCTAAAAAGTGTAAAATGCATGATTTGAAATAGGCATAACATTTATGCTTTTCTTGGTATCAAATGTCAGAAAATGTGTATCTGCATATCGTTACCTTAATATAGAAAGGCCCTAACTCGTGTTTTTCGAGATTTTTTGGTTAAATATGATATATGAAATAAACGAAAATCAGGGCTTAAAAAAAAAACACGAGTTAGGGCATTTATATATTAAGGTAATGATATAAAAATTAATGTATGTCTGCTTATTTGTTTCTTTGTACCTTATAGGTGGTTCAACCACTGGACCCAGCCTCTTGAAATTTTTACTGCATGTTCCCCTGTATCTGGCAGGAACAATAGCCGGCGTTTTATTTTGAAATTTCAAGTGAGAGTGGCACTTTCAATACAACGTAAATAGTTATTATGGAATATCTGGTACCAATGAGCATGATTGTATAAATGGGAGTGGCACCACCCATACCAAGTAAATGATTATTTTCGAATATCTGTATACTATAATTGTGACAGTCTTAAAACTTTAGCCAAAAATGGGACTGATCGGCATAGAAAGTAAATGGGTATTTCTAAATATATTGAGAACTGTCACTGTGAAAGACTTTAAATTTTTCCTGAATATCATCCTTTTCATAAATAATAAAAACATATGAAATTATAGCGCCAAACGTCTTAAGAAAAATATCAAGACTTTTTAAAATCGCAAGATATTTTTCAATGGCAAAGTAATGGCATACAATTTAAAACCAACAAGAAATTCTTTCTTTCATACATATTATTTGTACTTTACTAAGATAGGGGTAGCGAAGCACACCAGGTTAAACTAGTATTTTATATTTAAACATATATGGGTAAATGTAATACAAAAGCTATGTGTAATAGGATTTGCTATCATATACATTTTTAGATTTATTTCTATTAATTATGCTACTTAAACCAAATGTTAGCATTTAATTATTAGATGATGGAGAATAATTTTAGACCTTGGGTGCATCGAAGATCCTAAGAATGTAAGGACCACCCTAGTATACATGTGTGTAGAATATTTGGTAATTCACATGTGTGGTGGAATGTCACTGTGTGCGTAAAACTTCAATGATATTTTGTTTTAAAAAATGTTCCCAAAAAGCTTTTGAAAAGGAAAGAAAGTGAGGTTGAAACAAACATTTTGCATATATAAATATTTATGAATTTATTAAAACTGCCGTATGAATAAGTGTATGAATGGATGGATGAAATTGAAATTGATAAAAGGGATATTTTTAGGAAATAAGTAGCTGGAATTTTCTTTTCGGTTCATAGATTTTTAGCAGTTGGAAATTTTAGCTTATTTCAAGTATGGCTTATAAATTAAGATACATACATGATTGTTTTATACAGAAATGCACCTTGTTTGTATTTCGAGTGAAGAAAATAAATTTAAGAGACGTTTTCATAAAATCGAAAACTAAACAAACAAGTAAGTGTGCTACTTATATTCGGCTGTGAAATATTTTCAATATCGAATTCCGAACTGCGAACTGCGACCTGTATTGTGCGCAAACAGTTTACATGAACAGCCAACCAGACGGGCAGATGAACATTTAAATGTTCAACATTTAAATGACTATAACTTTAAGAGGTGTGTTACTGGTATTTTTCGTTTCGAAACCCAAAACAAATGCAGGTCATCTGTATTCAGTTTAAACTACAAAATTTTAGATTTTCCACATAATTATATTACAACAATTTAAATAATTGGAACTGCATATCACTAATGTCAATTACATTCAATTCTGACCAAAAACAGTCTTAAAAAATTAAACAATAGCGAATACTAATGATCGTAACATTGCAGTCATTTTCATCGACGAACAAATACGTTGCAATCACACCTCCAACATGAAATCTATTCATTTTGTCCCTTTTTCTAAATATAATGTAGTCTTTTGGACCAGCTGTAAGTTTGCTGCCGTCCATAATACCAACATCAGTATTTATTTCCTCAGATCAATATTTATATTTGCAAGTCATTGAATTTCCAACTGGGTACATGATTAACTAAAAAAGTTCATTATAATTTTGTGTTTCCTGTTTCCTTGAAACATACTCACTCCACAGCAAAGATACGTTGTACGTTTAAAATTCTGTGAATATTGCTGAAACACAATATTCATCATACTTTCTAGTTTTTAATCTGGTCATGTTGGATAACAGCCACCAACAGCCAGCTTTTTGCACTTATTTATACGTTTTCCTGTATATTTTGCAGTCATGATGCAGGCCAGTTATTTCACTTTATCCACTTGAAAGTCAAAATACACTTCAATACAGGTAACAGCGGGAGCAAAACGAAGAATTTAAAAAAAAAGATGAAACAAAAATATGGTATTTTCTGAAGGCAAAACATCATTTCTATGACATGCTATAACCCCAGTATGTATTAGCCAGTCCCCATGCATACGCACAAATGTACATATGAGCATAAACACAATTTTGTTTAAATTTTAGTAAATTTTTTCCATGATTTTTGTTTCTTAGCGTTTGGTATGAAGAAAAACAAGTATTTCTGCGTGTAAAATCCTTTCAATTACTTTAGTGAAGGGGCCCACGAGTGATTGCGGTTTAAAAAATATGTACAAATATATCTCTAGTTAAATGAGCAAAACTATTTTTCTTTTAAAATTTCAATAAGAAAGATAAATAACTTGAATTCTGAAATTTTGAAATTTTGTTGCTAGTAGTGTCATTGAAAACTCAGTATTTATAATTTTGTTCATTCAAATCAGAAAAACTTAAGAAATAATTAATAATAAAGGACGGTTTCCTAGATTTTAAAAGAAAAGTGTTATTGCCCATATATCCATACATATGTATTTATGCATATACGTTTTCTGGTACACAATTTGTCTCATCGTAACAAAACAAAACTTTTACATATTCAACCATCACATCAGCGTCATCATCACCGTATGAATTTCCCCTATTTAGACCATATTTTTTTTTTGTTATTCTGCACAAGGACCTTATTTTCAGTAATTTACATATTTTTTCATTTTAGTTTTATGAGTATATTATTTGTGTGTATGTGTGTATTTACATGTTTGTGCGTATATCTGTGTGTTTATGCGGTTTTGTAAACATGTTATTATCAAGGCAATTGAATGAAGTTTTTATCCAAAATTTTGTCCAAAAAAAAATTGAAATTGAAATTTTTACTAAAACATCTACTTGAAGTGAAACACATAACGAATATGTTAAACATATATATGTAGGTATGTGAGCCATATTCATTACCATGATGTGCAATGTGTATTTGATATACGGGCCTTTTAACTTCAAAAATTTCAATAATTTTTATACATTGGCTGACCCTCAGTTCCCACTACCTTATAAACCATTTTGTCAATTGCGTTTCATCGTTAAGTATTTGGAAATTTTTACCTAACTATTGTGACTAAAACTTTATGTTTTACTATACCCAATAAAGGAGATATCTCATGTCGCACAGTGGTTTAGAAACATTTTATTTTGGAAATAATTCGGTACCACGTAATCAAATTGAAATATCTTAATGAAATTTCACATAGTCAGTGCAGAGGTGTTTTTGAGTTTTGATTTGTATTTACGTGGGTTTGAGGTCCTACAAAATTTTCAAAAAATCACCCAAAAATTCACTTCTTATCCAACAATTAAGAAATTTTATATTTAGATAGAACTTAAAAATTTCTACAAAAAATACCTTTACATTGTATGCTACGCGGGTTATCTCTCTTAGTTTAATAAGCATTTGTGTTGACAATTCTTTTACTAAAAAATTTGGCCGGCTTTTGTTTGGTTTTTCTAATAAAATTTTCAGTGATATAAGAAAAGTTTCATACAGTTATCTAGCTCCTACAACAAATTACATGCATCCAAATTCGGAACATCTAAATTATAGGTCGCAATTTTGAAGGTAATTTATTTATTATTGTGGCCCCCAGTAAACACATCTCTGTTTCCAAAACTTATTAGTTCAAATTATGCGAAGTATTATTTAAAAATACGAGTATATGTATATTTTGACTTGTTTATAAGAGCATAAACATACCTGTGTTTAAGCACTTGTAACCATATATAGATATTCCTGCTTCTGATGCGTTAACTCACGACACACATACATAGGACATTATGCATACAGTGGCGAGTATAAAAATTGCAATTCATTGAATTTCATTTAATCCATATATATATATAAATGTTTTTGTAAGTTTGTTTGTTTATTTGTTCTACAATCACGCCTAAACGGTTGAACCGATTTGATTAAAATTTGTATATAGATCCTTACTTGGAAGCGTCCATAGATTATCTCTTATTCAATATTTGGACCAGAAAGGGATAAACAGGGAGAAAACCGGTAAAATTGGTACCTTTAGTTCTAAAACAATCAAGACTAAACAGCTTTGAATGAAATTTGTAACATAGGTAGATCCTTACTTGGAATCTGTTTCAAACATTGATAATTTGTTTTAAAAGGAAAAATTTTCAATTTAGTTCTACATAGTCACAAAAATATATATTTAGAAAGTATATTTTCAAAAATCTACCTTCAACTTAGGAAAGTTTATCCATATTTATGTCCGTTTATTTGTTTGTACATTGTAGGAGACTAAAGCACTAGACCGATCGGTTTGAAATTTGTACTGTATATTCCTCTATATTTGGAAGAACAATAAGCTACTCTTTATAGTAAGTAAATAGTAATTTCATATATCTGGAGAACTATACTTTTAAAGTCTTCAAACTTTACATCATTCGATTTGTTATCAGTGCATGAGGTTTAACTAAAAATAGGAGTGACTGGAACATCTTGAGAACATTTTACATAAATTGTCTGAAATTGGTCGGGATTGAAGAAAGTAAATAGTTAATTTCGAATATCTGGAGAACTATAATTGTAAACGTATTTAAACTTTGTACGAATTAATTTCTTATCCCTGCACGGAGTTTAGCTAAAAATTGTCTGGATCGGAACAGTGGGTATGGACCCTCCCTTATAACGTACATATTAAATTTTGAATTTCTGGATAATCAAATTTGTCCAAATTTTTTTTATAATCTTACGTAATTTTTCTGAAATTCAGGAGTTTATTATTAGTGGTTGTGGAACTTTACAGAGAAAATATATATATATTATCAAATAGATAGTGTAATGTATTAGAGAAAGCCGTACGTAGCCGTGGAACGTAGTTGGCTGAAAATGTAGTGGACTGTATTAGTTATTATCGAATATTTGAAGAAAAACAATTGTGAATGTTTTCAGATTAGTAAGAAATTATATCACTGTACGAAGTTTAGCTAAAAATGGGCACGATCGGAACAATGGGTGTAGGATCTCCATTACAAAGAAAATTGTAATTCTGAGAGTTTTTAAGCTTTGTCTAAATCACTTTCTTATATTTTTAGGTTGTTGGACTGAAATTGAGTGGGATCGGCTTAATTGTAAGGACTGAGATCGTAAAATTCTTAACACTCGTTTTTCATTAAAACTTTTAACCCAAGTATTATTTGATTTTGTTACCTTTGAAAAGCAAGTCAGTTATTATATTTAATGTCAATTATGTTCATTTGTTGTTAATCTGATTAAAATGAGTGACCAGAAAAAAGTGCGTACTAAAATTATAAAAAATATTTTCAACAAAAACCAATCTTGGTCCTACAAAAAGTTGGCCAAACAATCAAAGGTCTGCTATCAAACTGTCTCAAATGTTATTAAACAGTACCGGAAGAACTTGTCCGTTGATATAAAACCTGGTTCAGGTAGAAGGAATGGTCCAGATGATGTTTCTAAAGCCAAAAAAATAGAAAGCATTTTCAAAAGATCTCCCAACACATCCGGTAGGAAAGCAGCACGGTTAGGTCAGTACTCGGACTATTTGGTACGAAAAGTTAAAGCCAATTCTGGTTTAAAAGCATACAAGGCTCAAAAAGTTCCTAACAGGAACTCTGCTAAAAATTTAAAGGCCAAAGACAAAGCATGGAAATTGAAGTCAAATTTTATACAAAAAATATATCGCTCATTTGCTGCAACAACGACATAACTCAAAATCCGTGTGTTTTGAACTGAATAACACGAAATATGCGCCGTTCTATAGTCTTTCATATAGTTTTATCAGTTTTAAAAAAAGTCAATAATTTTTTCGTGAGAGTGTTTTTTTGTTGTAAACGTCAAAACGAAAATTCATGTTTTCTCGTATATTTGACAAGAAGAAATTTGGGTTAAATACAGATTAGAAGGATATTAACATCTACTATTCAAATCAGGTTTTATTTCTAAAATCTCATGATTTGTTGAAAATTTATTTAAGAAATAGGGAAATGTCATAAAACATTCAAAGCCGTTTTTCTCGAAACGACTTTTTTTGAATTATGACGTTGTTGCAGCGATATCTGCTCCATAGTGGATGACGAAATGTACGTACGGAAAATTTTTTGCAGCTCCTGGGTAAATTTTTTTATGTTGCAGATGCTCGAGGGAATATTGAAGATAAGTTTAGGACCCAATAGCAGACAAAATTTCCCAAAAAGTTCTTGGTATGGCAAGCAATATGCAGTTGCGGCAACAAAAACTTTATTTAAGAACATATAACAGTTTTATGTATTTCTGTAAGGTATCTTTACGGATAACATTTTGGTATAAAAGACATGTCCTACGCCCTTTGAATTTTATCTAAATATTTTACATTTTCATACTAAAAATTTTTTTATAAATTTTCTTAATAAGTACTATTTTATTCAGCAACAATTCAATGGTTCTGACTTAGTCACATTTTATATTAAAATATGAAAATGTGAAATAAGTATTTTTGAAGAACGGAGTTTTAAAGAGGGTTATTTTTGAATCTAATTGAGATATTGACTTCATGTGTTTTTTGTAAGGCCAAAAATTAACTTATATAAACACAAATTTAGTGCGGAATAAATGTGGATCAAATTGTTCCTAATATTTGTAATCCTATTAAAATTTTGATACATTTTTTTTTAGTTTTAGAAACTCAGTAAATATGTAATATACAATAAATCTTTATTTATTAACAAAACATAATGAATGTTTGAAAGTTTTTTTTAAATTTGTCATTCTGAATAAAAAAGCTTAAAAAAACTTGTCAAAAGTTTTAGCAAAAATCCCAACATTGGTATTTTTTATAACTTTGCCCATAAGGTAAAGAGAAAATACTTTAAGAATAAATAGGGATCACATCATGGCTTCCAAAGCTGCTTTCCGTTTTCTAATCTCAGCTTTGTGATTTTAGAACATGAGGCCAAAATTTGAAATTTCGATAAAAAATAGGTCAAATTCCGAAGGGCGTACGGTCGATACATTCGAAAACTGTGAGATGTTTTTTATACCAAAAATATACCTTACAGAAACACATTATACTGTTATATATTGTTAAATAAAGTTTTTTTTAATTAAAAAGATTTAAGCCACCTTTTCGTCCAAAAAACTGAAAAAATCTACTATTTTTGATTTTATAAATTGAAAATCGATAATTTTTGGATCCATAATCGATATTGCTTTGAAATCTTTTATATGTTATTGGTATTTTAGTTGTTTACCTAACAAAAGAAATTCGAGTCTATTCGGTCCAAACGCAAGCCCTATATTATTAAAAAATCGGACCAAGGTGTGTACAAATTTCGAAAGTTCTATTTTGAAATGCCTGTAACTCGGTAATTATAAGAGATAAATAGCATACCCATGCATGTTTTTTCAAGATATAGCCTAGCGCTTTTCAAAAAATATACAAATTTTTAAAATGGGATGGGAAGCAAAAAAATGGGACGAGTTTAAAAGTTTTACATGTCGAAGGTACTTAATTTGAGCCCCCATATCGCCGCCCCTGAAACATTTGTGAGGTCTATTTTAATAACTTAAACTCGAATACTCCTTGACTACGCCCGTGTCAAATTTTATCCCGATCGGGCCAGCCGTTTAGAAATGCCAGATTTATTTCCAAAAAATTTTGATTCTGTCCCACTATGCACTCTGTAGTATTTAATAGATTTTTTTTTATTTAATTTTTACTGTTGACAGTTTGGTGCACTAAACCAATATAAATATCGTTGTATGCATACAGCTTGTATTTATAGTAAAACTGTGAACATAAAATTTGAAAATTAATGCGCACATACAAGACAGTTGTTGTTGTTGTTGATTAAAATTATTTTTTCTTGGGCATGCGCAGTAATGACCAGTGTTGCCAGTTTAGCCTTTTTGAGGCTAAATTTAGCCTTTTTATTTACTCTTTAGCCTCGAAATTTTGGTTTTAGCTTCGTGGCTTTTTTCTAGCCTTTTTTTAATTTGATAATAGCCTTTTTTTAAATAAAAAAGGCTAGAAAAAACCACGAAGCTAAAACCAAAATTTCGAGGATAAGGAGAAAATAAAAAGGCTAAATTTATATTTGTGAGACATTTTCATTTTAATTCATTACTGTTTTTCATTTAGCTTTTCAATATACTCAAGAATTGTGCAGTATTAAAAGAACAAATAACAATTGCCAATACCAAGTTTTTCAAAATGAAATATAGTATTTTATATCTGAAAGCTATAAATGTCTAGCAAATTCGCTTTCAAGACAAAATTGTTATTACACATTATATGCATCGTTATATAATGGATAAGAGCCCCACAAACTCTTGAAGGCTTGTGATACTCGATGGCTGTCATTTGAAATAGCCGTTAAACGTATTGTGAATCTGTGCTTCGAGTTAAAACCAGCAATACTTCAAAGCCAAACATTTAAGTGATTAATATAATTTGGTGTATTATTATTTTTTTTTAAACCAGTAAGCAATTCAGCGGATCCAACAAAGCTGTTTTCTGATCTAAAATTTCTTCTCCTTAGTTTGTGTTTTCAAATTGTAATACCTTGCAAAGAATTTGATACATTATCGTCACCAATTGAAAATTGTTTAATGTTTTCGCCACATTTTTCATGCAAGTTTGAAGAATGAGAGATCAAATAACGAACGGTTTAATTAGTGACGATTCTGAAAAAAATAATACGACAAATTAAACTAATTGAGCAATTGCGACAAAGATTTTCATATGAAAACTCTTCGCTATATCGATTTTTTATCTGTTCATAATACACTTAAAATAGTACTCGTAAAACCAAAAAAAATATATTATGTATGTGAAAAATAGTAAATGCTTAGTACTTAAATTAAAAAAAAAACAAAATTTAAGATTTGTCTGTATAAAAATATATATGGGGCATTTAATGTCAAGTGAACCATCTTTTGAAATCGATGTCTTCCGATAGTTAGATCTATTAGATAGTAATTCAGACAAAATTTTTCAACAAGATCGGTCGAAAACTTTCTGAGTTAGAGGGGATCAGAATTTGACATTTTGGCCAAGCAGATGTTTTTTCTCATCCATGTAACTTATTACCTATTGTTCCTAGCAAAATGTGTCCCAAATACTTTACATAGCTATTTCTTCAATCTTTCGGAAAAAAACGTTTCTTTTGACTTGTTTTGCAAAATCTAAAACTGTTGACATTTGTTTTCAAAATGGGCCCTTTTTTAAGTTTTTTTTTTTTTACTCAAGAGAAAGCTTAGGTCCATTCCTTAAAGGGGTTTTTGATCGCTTAGTGGGATTCGAGTGGAATATCTATCAAAATAAATATTTTGTAACTCAAGACATACAATTATTGAATTATTTTTGCAAAATCTAAATTTTTTTCTAAAATGGTCCTCTTTTTTAATTTTTTTTTTTGCTCCAAAAGAAAGCTTATTTCCATTGCTTTAAGAGGTTTTTGGTCGCTTATGTATATTCGTATATTTTTTGTTTATTATTAATGATTAATTTTATTTTTTGTTTGCTGCTGAAGTGTACATTTATATTTTTATGAATTTTATGAACATATTTTCAAATTTTTAATTTAAAAATAAATATAAACTTAAATTCTTAATTTGTAATATTGTAGCTTTTTTTGTTGGCTTTTTTTTAAAGCAGTTTGGCTTTTTCTGGCCCTTTTTTGAAGTCTATATAGCTTCTTTTTTTGCCAGCTCCTGGCAACACTGGTAATGACTAACATTATATGATTTAAAAGCAACGCAAGTGTGTGTATCTGTTAACAGAAATTTTACGCGTGTGCATCAGCTATTTATACTAAAACTTTAAACCGAAGCGCATTGGAATTTTTGTACTAAAGTGATGGAAGAAATTAATTCAAGTTTATTCAGTTAGGATTAAAATCTATTAAATGCTACACAGTGGGTGCAGAATTAAAATTTTGTTGGAAATAAATCTGGCATTTCTAAACGGCTGGTTCGATAGGGATAAAATTTGACGTGGACATAGCCAAGGAGTATTCCAGTTTAACTTATTAAAATGGACCCTACATATGCTGCCGGTGCGGCGCTATGGGGGCTCAAACTAGGGTACCTTCGACATGTAAAATATTTAAAAACGTGCCATTTTTTGTTTCCCATCCGATGTCAAAGATTTTAATATTCTTGGAAAGCGCTAAGCTAGATCTTGGAAAAATATGCGTACGTGTGCTATTTGTCGCTTATTATTTACGAGTTATAGGCATTTCAAAATTTAAATTTTTAAATTTTGCCATACCTTGGTCCGCTTTTTTAAAAATATAGGGCGTACTTTTGAACCGAATTGACTTGCATTTTTTTTTTTGTTAGTTAGAAAAGTAAATTACCAATAATATGCAAAAGATTTCAGAGCAATATCAAATACGTATCCAAATATAAACGATTTTCAATTCAAAAATTAAAAAAGTATTCGATTTTTGCTCTTTTTGTGCGTAAAGTTGACTTAACTATTCTTTTATTAAAAAAAAACTTTATTTAAGAACATATAACAATTTTATGTTTTTCTATAAGGTATCTGTATGGAGAACATTTTAGTATAAAAAACAAGTCGAAATTTTCGAATATGTCGACACTACGGCCTTCGAAATTTGACCTATTTTTTATCAAAATTTCAGCTTGATGTCACATGTTCTAAAATCCAATTTAAAACTCCGTCCTTTAAAAATATTGCACTTTTTCAAACTAAAAAATTTGTATAAATTTCTTAATATTTCATTCAACAATAAGTCAATGGTTCTGTCTTAATGCAGGGTCACACTTGGCAAATATTTGACGAAAAACACGTAACCACTAAATAATGTATATTTGAATTCCTTTATTTATTTACAAAACTATCTCATTTAGGATGATTCAAAACAAATATTTAGTTCACTACCTTAAGTCACATTAAAATATGAAAAAGTGCAATATTTTTGAAGGACGGAGTTTTAAAGTGACATATTTTGAATCTAATTGACATAAGTATTGTCTTGATTTTTTTTTTAAGACCAAGACTTATCTAAACAAAAAAAATAGTTTGGAATAAGTGTGGATCAAATTGTTCCTAATATTTGCAATCCTATTAAAATTTTCATACAAATTTTAGTTTTAGAAACTCAATAAATATGTAATATTTAATAAAATCTTAATTTATTGACAAAAGGCTTTTCCAAATAACAACGTGTAAAAAACCTTTGTGAAAAGGTCAAAGTGAATCCCGCAATTCTTAAAAATTTAAGCGAAAATCCCAAAAATTGTATTTTTTACAATTTTACAAATCGGGTCCAATACCTTGGAGCTGCTTTTCGTGGCCCAAATTGAAAATATGGTAAAAAATAGGTCAAATTCCAAAGGGCGTAGGTACGACATATTCGAAAATTATGACAAGTTTTTTATACCAAAATGTTCTCCGTAAAGATAGCTTACAGAAAAACATAAAATTGTTATATGTTTTAAAGAAAGTTGTTTTAAATAAAAAAAGAGTTAAGTCACCTTTTCGCCCAAAAAACTACACAAATCTACTATTTTTAAACTTTTTAATTAAAAATCGTTTATTTTTGAATCCGTAATTGATAGTGCTCTAAAATCTTTTACATATTATTGGTAATTTAGTTGTCTAACCAACGAAAAAAAATTTGAGTTCATTCGGTTCAAAAGTACGCTCTATATTTTTAAAAAAGCGGATCAAGTTACGGTAAAATTTTAAAATTTAAATTTTGAAATGCCTGTAACTCGGAAACTATAAGAGACAAATGTCACGCGTACGCATATTTTTCCAAGATCTAGCTTAGCGCTTTCCAAGAATATTAAAATCTTTGACATCGGATTGGAAACAAAAAAATGGCACGTTTTAAAAATTGTACATGTGGAAGAAACCCTACTTGAGCCTTCAGTGGGCCGCCCCTGGAGCATATTTAGAGCCCACGTTAAATTTTATCCCGATCGGACCAGCCGTTCAGAAATCCCCAGATTTATTTCCAAAAATATTTGATTCTGCCCCACTGAGCATTTGTAAAACATCGACCTACTTAAGTATATATCCTCCGGTTCATTATAATATTCTTAGACAAAGTAGTTACGTCCATCTGCCTGTCTGATAAAACCTAGAGAGGCAGGCATAGTGGGTAGAAATTATCGGAAAATATTCTTTAATAACACTGTGCATGAAATTGAAACTTTTTTTTTCTGTCAAGAGGGGCACCCAGCGGGTTAAACTAATTCGACCACGCTGAATTCAGTGGTGCTAACCATTTTTTTAGGTTAGCTCGTATTTTTGAGATATACCGTTATTTCGAAATGGAGGAGGTTGCACAACATATATTCGCGTAACTCAAAAACGGTTTAGTTTATTGAATAAACTGAAAAAACCGAAAATCCGCAATGAAATTGCCTTTAAGTAAGACTTAACATTTTTTTAATCTGCGCAATCGTTTTAGAAATATAATTTTTTTTAGCAAAAAAAAATATTTTTTTAGGAAAATTTCGAAATTTTTGTTTTTTAAAACGGCATAAAAAATTGGAAAATGCAGCTACGCTCTTAATTTTTTTCATTCACATAGAAAGCAAAGTTCCAAACAAAACAAGCCCTAAATTATTAAAATCTGTTCATAACTTTTGATTTTATTCATTTGATTTATTTTTTATTTTATTTTTTGCCACTATACCAGTGTTCGAGTCTGGCTGTTACTTGGTGAAACCCCTCGCCATGTTCATCAGATTCGGCTGGTGATTGTTCATTAAATTTTTCCAATGTTAGTTCTATTGGATAGTAATTCGGACACAATTTTTCAACAAGATCGGTCAAGAACTCTCTGAGTTATAGGATGTCAAAATTTGACATTTTGGCCAAACAGGTGGTTTTTCTTATCCATATAACTAATCACCTATTGTTCTTAGCAAAATATGTCCCAAATAGTTTAGATAGCTATTTATTCAATTTTTGGAAAAAAAAAATTAAAAAAAATAAATAAAAAATTTTTGACTTTTTTTTTTAAAAATCAAAAACATTTTTGACTTTTTTATTTTTTTAAGAAAGCTTAGGTTTTTTCCTAAGCGACCTATATGGTCGCCCCACTGGTCGACCAATGGTTGACCCACCTTAAAGTATACCGATCGACTCAGAATCACTTTCTGAGTCGAATTACTATCCGAATTACTATCCAATAGAACTAACATTGGTGCAAATTTCATCGCGATCGGAAGACATCGATTTCAAAAGTTGGTTCACTTGACGTGAAATGCCCCATATATATTATAATTCATAGTTTATTATTATGTGTGGTTATTATAAAAACTAAAATTTTTCATCTTTTGAGAATAAAATCAAAAGTTGTGAAAAGATTTTAATCATTTGGGGGTTGTTTTATTTGGAACTTTGCTTTCTATGCGCGTAGCTTCATTTTAAAATTTTTTATGCCGTTTTAAAAAACAAAAATTTCGAAATTTTCCTAAAAAACTATTTTTTTTTTTGCCAAAAAAAAATTATATTTCTAAAACCACTGCGCAGATTAAAAAAATGTTAAACCTTACTTAAAGGTAATTTTATTGTGGAATTTCGGTTTTTTTTGTTTATTCTATATACTCAACCGTTTTTGATTTACGCGAATATATGTTGTGCAACCTCCTCCATTTTCGAAATAACGGTATATCTCGAAAATACGAGCTAACCTAAAAAAACGGTTAGCACCACTGAATTCAGCGTAGTCGAATTAGTTTAACCCACCGGGTGCCCCGCTTGACAGTTTTTTCAACTAGCATAGTGTAATTATACATGTTTGGCGTTGATTTTAAAACCAAATGTCGTTTAAAACCATTGAACTACGAGGAGGAGTCTCTGGCCGGAATCGAACCCGCAACCCCCATATTGATAGTCCAGCACACTATCGTGTAGTCTATCGGGGCACCCACCCTTAAATGCATGAATCTAGCATAATGAAATTTAGCACTGTTATTTTTTAGTAATAGAAATGTAGAACTAACCAAAGATTCGGCACAGCCAAGTATATCACTTGCTACAGAATAATTTATGAAAAAATCTCAAGGATATTAGATATTTGATATTTTGAAGATATTTGTTTCACTAAGAGATTAAAGCCGAAACCGAAATAGCAAAATTCTCCTCTCATAACGGCATAGTTTGAAAAATAAAATTTTAAAATTAAAGATATTAAAGGTATTATATCTGAAATTTTAAAGTCCTTTAAAAAGGACAAACGAGCACAATATGAATAACTGAATATGCAGTCCATATAGTAGGACTTTCATATGTATATGGTGTCGTTCTTGTGTTAAAAATTCCGTTGTGCTATGTAATACATAAAGAGTAGACTAAAAAACAGCAGGGTTGGTGAATCGCAAACTGTTACTTATGAACAAAATTAATACATTCGAAAATCAAATACATAGCGTAGCGTTGCATATTTTATGCGCGACACTGTTCATATGCTTATGGATTTGTGTGCTGGCATAAAAACATACACGTATGTGTAACTTTATAAGTCTACATATTAAGAATTCAAGTATTTTTACAAAAGTAATTTTAACTTGATGTCAATTTCAGCATTAATAGAGATGTAAAAGTATGTACGTACATGAATATAATGTTCATGTACTTCACTCAATTGAAATTGATGCATTTTTTTTTTTTTTTTTGGAAAATACAACATTTAAACGTAGACGTTTACACATACGCGTTTTTTTAAAGTGCTCTTATTATCATCAATGTGGTCATAGACATAAACATTAATGACAATATGAAAATGTACATTAAGGTACAACATTTTTTTTTTTTTTAAATTTCTAAAAATATGAAAGCGCCGCAACTTAAAGGCATACAACAAAAAGTTACACAAGTTGATGTTTGTAAAGCGTGTTTTTTAAGCCCAATATAACATATGAAAGGGTTTACTGTCAAACGAACTGTCGCTTGGTTTTTGATATCTATGACCAGTATTCTCTTGCATCATGAGTAGTAGGTATGAATAACGCTACCAAATTATCCAAATTTATTTGAAAATTAGTCGTCGATATAGACGACTGTTTTATTGAAAAATTGTGTTCAGCGCTGAAGATTATTTTTGGCTATCCACAACAGTCTCTACATACTACATGCGGCTTAAATGCCTATATCTTCAAAAATTGAAAATATGGAAGATATTGATCCGGACAATAACCATCTATTTATTGAAATCAAAATTTGGCGCTAACTTGATTTCGAGAAATTGGCTTCCAAGGTTGTACGATTTGACACCTCTCGATTATTTCTTGTGAGGCCACATAAAGTCACTGGTTTATGCTGCTAAACCAGCAACAATTGTCTCCTTGGAGACCAACAATACTCGAAAAATTGGCCCAAATTGGATGTCTAGAATACGCTTCGTCAAGAAAAACCGCGACCATGTCTCATTATCAAATGTTAATGTCATGTATTGATATTTCGAATAAAAATAGTGTTCTTATTAAAATTAACTTTTTGTGTTATTTTTACAATTTCAAGATCTATTTGGCTACACAATCCCATCAGTTCTAGGAGACTGTCCAGAACTACTGATTTCACCTATCAATTAGAGTGAAAACTAGTTACATAAAGAGCTACGTGACTAGTAATTTTAACATTTGCGTGTACTCATAAGGACCTCTACATACATTACACATTGGATTCACACACCGGTTACATAGACTCAGCTACTTTACTAGCTACCTAACTGCTTACTTGATCAGCTAAATAACTAGGGTGCTAATTAACCTCAAATAGTCTGTTTCAAAGACATATCTTAGACAGTTCAATAACCGATTGCTTGAAAACAAAGCTTCCTTCGTCAACTCTCCAATAGATTACATCTGGTGGGTCAAACAACCACTCTCTGAAGTGCAGTGCAAAATACAGGTTTGAAGAGACTACAGTCTAGGTTACTTAGAGACACTTAGGTGACAATTGACTTCACGGTAGGTAACATGAGATGACAGCCAAAAGAAAATGAACTGTATAAGAATTATGTCAACACAATTTGAATGAAACTATTTTGTACGAATTACGACAAAACTAATAGTTTAAAGTGAAAAAGACACTAAAGTGATGATTGACTTCAGGCTAGATTACCTCGGATGAATAATTGACTTCCCTCTGCACCACAAAGAACACATATGTGTAAAGTTATTTTCTGCAAGGTATACATTGATTATCTACATACTTGCTAGTATTTAAACAGCACCCGAGCCAGGACTATACCCAATGTAGTGATGTATCAATCATGTTTATTATTAAGTTGTTAATGGGCTTCAGAAAGTTGATTTCAACATACAGATGGCTAGACTGACATAGATATATCGAATCAGCTATATCAAGCGATCAGAAATTTTATAGGATATCAAATAAAAACTTTGTTAATTAAAAACGAATTGACAAACTCTGCAACTCATGGTAAAGGCTATAATAAAATGTGATTTGATGTAGTTTTGTGTTATTAACTAAATGTACAGTATACAATTTTTCCCATAAATCCGTCATGTCATGACAGCGATGTTATTTGGTTACACTCCTAGTGAATAATATTTAATTTTTTTGTGATAATTTTTGTTATAAGTAACAAAAACATGCCAAGCCATAATTAATTGAAGTTTTAATGTTAAAAATCTCCTTATACTTATCTATTTAGTATTTAAAGTGCTGTAAACTAAATTGTCATGAATTGTTTTTTTTTTTTTTTTTTGCAATAACGATTAAGGTTATGTGTAGCAAGAATTAGTTGAGTGTTTGGGTATTTTTTTGCATTGTCTGGGTATTTTTCACTTCGGCATATAAGGGTTCTAAAATGTATTGTTACGATTTTACAATAGCGATTTGAATTTAACGGTCCGTAATGACTGCCTGCAGCATTCATCATGTTTATAAACACTTCCATCAGTAGAAGCTTCTACTTATTAACAATATTGATAGCATGCGGTTATTAGCATTGTTTATAAGTATGGCAACACTAAATGTTTAAGCTGCTAACATTGACATCGAAAGCTCTAAAATTCGAACGTACTAGTTTGTCCGTTAAGAGCATTGTAGAAAATTCTCGAAAGATGGTGTGTGTATAAATAGAAGCAGAGGTTGCAGTCGTGAGTGAGTTTATCATAGGCGCTGTTAGAGTTAAGATCAATTGTTTTTTACATATAAGTTTGTACATTATAAAGTGTGTGTCCATTTCTGCGAATTGATAAACGTGTATAAAGACACTGAGTGACAATTTGAACTGTTGTTGTACATTTTAAATAAATAAGGAGTTGTTACCATCTTAAACTACTAATCTGCTTTTATTTGCAATCAAAAGTATCAGGTTTATTTAAAGAAAATAAACTAACGTTTTAAAATGGTTAAAACGTAACAATATATTCAAGACTTAATATCAACTTTATTACCAGTGTGTTTTTAAAGTGTGTAATATAAGTGTGAGTATTAAAAGGGTGTTACTATTTAAACTGTTGTGTTAGTTAAAAAAAATAAATTGAGGTTACAATTTTTAAACTACCGATCGCTTTTATATGCGATTAAAATCATACGGTTTACGTAAAGTTAATTAACCACCGTTTTTATACCCTACACCACCATAGTGGGGAGGGTATAATGGATTTGTGCAGATGTTTGTAACTCACAAAAATAGTAGTCTAACACCCACCTTAAAGTATACCGATCGACTCAGAATCACTTTCTGAGTCGATTAAACGATGTCCGTCCGTCCGTCCGTCTGGCTGGTTGGCTGTCCATGTAAACCTTGTGCGCAGAGTACAGGTCGTATTTTTGAAGATATTTCAATAAAATTTGGTCCATATCATTTTTTCTGCCCAAGGACGAACCCTATTGAAACTGGCTGAAATCGGTTCATTATTTCACCTAGCCCCCATACAAATGTCCTACCAAAATTGGACTTTATCGGTCATAAATGTTTAATTTATATATGTATCTACACAAGTTTTTCTCTAAATAAGTTTTATATACACAGAATTCATGTCACCAAAGTTTATGATGATCGGTCCATAATTAGTCATAGCTCCTATATAAGGCCTGCTTCCGATAATCACTTTAACGATTACAAATCTCCTAAAAATGTTGGTATACACATAAAATGCAACATAAATAACTTTCATATAGACATTAATCACGCTATCTAATTTCATGGTGATCGGTCCATAATTGGTCATAGCTCCCATATAAGGCCCACTTCCGAAAATCGCTCACGAATATAAATTATTGAAATTTTGAAAGAAAAATGTTTTTGCTCATTTCTTAGTGTAGGGTATTATATGGTCGGGCTTGACCGACCATACTTTCTTACTTGTTAAAAGGTAAAAACGTGACAATATTTTATAAATATCGATATACAACCAAAGTGTTACACAGATCAGTTATATGTAAAAATTTAGCTACTGGATATATAAAAGCCAGTAAACACTTTTGAACTTAAGAAAGTTGATTCGACAGTCAGACTTTACAAATCTGTCCTTAAATTGGAAAGTTGTTAATATCAACATGATAAAGATTTTAATATATAGGCAGATTATTATTTATTATTTTTATAAATTCTTTGAAATTTTAACAATTCTATCCACTTAAAAAAAAAATAAATAAATAAACCAAATGCTGTAACATTTTATGCAAATATCCATGACATTGTTTATTGACTTTAAAAAAAAATGGCTGTTGAAAATGCATAAAAACCTTTGCCAAATATATACAAAATTTTAACAGTATTTGCACACATTCACTTTAGTATGTCAAACATGTTTTGGCAAAATGTCCACATAAAATGGCTAAAATAGAATGAAAATATTGTTAAAAAGGCTTCAAAACAACACACGGCCAAAAATATTTCCACACTTCACATGTGTGTACGTACAGTAGTATTAAGTATTTGTTATTATTTCTTTTTTTTTATAACAAAATAATTGAAAATAGTTTTAAAAGCTCTTTAACAAGATTTTTGTTATTGTTTTATATATTTAAATATATGTACAGCCCAGCAGTTCAAGGAAACTGTCCCGAACTAGTGATTTTACACATCATTTATGATGACAACTTGTTACATAACTAGCTACGTGAGTAGTTATTTTAACACGTGCATGTCGTAAGGGTCAATTGACCCAATTTGATTAGAATTAGTCTGTATGATAGCTGGTCCGAAATAGTCAATGCATTTGTTTCACATACCGGTTACATAGAGTCCTAGTAAAGTAACTGACTCTATGTAACTGGGTACGGATGCAAACCTTCCTCCCACAACTCTTAAATATATAATTTTTGGTGGGGAATATAACTACTTTTTAAGGTGCAGCATAAAATAAACGTTTAAAGTAAGACTCTATATTACTTAGAGACACTTAAGGTACAATTGTCTTTACGCTAGTTTACAAGGGAGGTATAAAGTAACAAGTTGACTTCTCTCTGCACTACACAAAATGTATAAATTGTAGCCAGTCAAGTGGTCAGACTTTAGTGACTTTACTTTACTGCTGGGTATATTTATGTATTTATGTTTGCATAGAGAAAAATGTAAAAACACACACAAAAAAATATGAAGTAAAATAAACTGTATCAGTTTAAATACATGGTTAAATGTTTAACAATATTATTATTTGTATTTTATTGTTGTTATTTTTGTGTTTTCTTTTTTTGTTATTGTAACAAGCTGCTAAAGTAGAGAAAAGACGACCATTGTCATATATAAATTTTGTTACAAAGAACCATTACAAAATTAACAAAAAAGAAAACAATAATATTTTTTTTCAGCAACTTCTTTTTTTCTGTAATGTTTATTTCCAGCCTGTATGTGCATTTTGTTGCATCACTGTGTATTAACCCCTATAATTGTATGTTATATATATATTAGGGTGGCTCTAATTTTGCAGAATTACGATTTTTAATCCTTTACTGTGTCTGTACTTTCAATGTATTTTGTTCAAACATTATGAAAATCATGCTATTAAAAACTGAATGACTATTAGAAATTAAACTTTTCACAAGTTATAGATACGGTATACAAATATGATTAAAATTCTTTGTTAAATTCTCAACATTTAAGACCTTGGGTGCATCGTAATTTGAAAAGTGCAAATTATGGGGCACTCTAATATACATACATACATAGATAGATATGTATGTTTATGTTTGCTACCAGTAATATCTTTGCATTAATACACATACTGTACATACGTATACGGTCATGTGAAAAAATATAAATAAAAAATACAGAAAATTGTTAATTATCAACACGTCAAATACACAAAAGACCACAAAATGTTTCAAAAACACAAAAATATCCTGGTATGTTTATGGTTTGTTAAATGTTGCAACAAAAAAAAAAAAAAAAAACTACACAAATTTTTTTGGGTCATTTCTTGTGGCAACGAATTAATTGTACCTTTCGTTAGGATTTTTAATTACTGGGAATAAGTAGAGTAATATCTGTTACAAAATATAGAAATAATAGCTACGTGTGACCCTTATGTATGGTTAATAGATATTTTAATTTAAATATAGATTGCGGGAACATACAGATCATTATGAGATGGTTGCTTTTATTTTATCATTCCCGTTCATTAAATCAGAAGTTGTGCTGTTAATCTATTTCAAACTAGCTTGACCAGCGCTTCGCTACCCCTGTCGTAGTAAAAATCGGTTCAGCCGTTTAGTAATTATTGTTTAAGGTACCAATTTTACCAGTTTTTCCCCCTGTTTATCCCTTTCTGGTAAAAGTATTGAAAAAAGTTATAGCCTATTGACGCTTCCAAGTAAGGATCTATATACGTTCTAAATTTCAATAAAATCGATTAAGCCGTTTAGGCGTGATGCTCAAACAAACAAACAAATAAACAAACTAACAAACTTACAAAGACATTTATATATTTATATACTAGATTGACCCGGTGCGCTTCGCTACCCCTGTCGATGTAAAAATCGATTCAGCAGTTTAGTAATTATTGTTTAAAAACTAAAGGTACCAATTTTACCCGTTTTTCCCCCTTTTTATCCCTTTCTGGTCCAAGTTTTGAAAAAATTTATAGCCTATTGACGCTTCCAAGTAAGGATCTATCTACGTTCCAAATTTCAATAAAATCGGTTCAGCCGTTTAGGCGTGATGCTCAAACAAACAAACAAACAAATAAACAAACAAACTTACAAAGACATTTATATATTTATATGGATATTGAGTTATTTGATGTTCATTGTTAACATGTATGTTTTACATATTGATAAGCTTTAAAATATGTTTTATATATTTTCAAATGACACCTTTGAAGTCGTGATTTAGATCATTTAGATCTTGATTTTGATATCAATGAGATACTGTTCAAGCAACAGAAAGTTTCCGAGCTCATTGTATAGCTTTCCTAGGGGGAAGAGAAATAACACAACACTTGTCACGTCAAAGTGATGACGATCGATGCTAGATCCAACACTTCATATGAAAGGAAACTAACTCTTTAACATTGACACTATGACATTTCGTAACTAAGAGAAATGCATATATCCTGTTATCTGTTATTATAGTGTACCTCGTTTCTATATTGTATGTAAGAAACTTTTCATTCAAAATATTTATAAACCTGTTGTTAAATACAGGACGAGTATGAGTAACTCCTTAATTGTGTCTATACTTTCAACGTATTCCTTTTCAACATTATCTAAGCCATCCTTTTATAAACTGAATTACTAAATATTATAATTTTTAAACATTTTTCGATTTAAAAACTTCTCATAAGTTATAGACACTGCACGCAGAAAAAAAAATTTAGTTGTGCATGTTTACTGTAACCATTTCAATATTTGTGCATCTTTATTTATTTTTTATTTATTTATTCAACAAAGTAATATAAAAGCCTAAATAGGCCAATTAAACTATATTACATAGGCAAATCCTGAATAGCATATATGTATATGTAAAAAATATTTAAAACTATATTCATAGATAAATTAAAAATATTATAAAAAATATTTAAAAAAATATGTAAATAGGTATATTAAAAATAATATACAAAATCTAAATAAAAAAAAATTTATTATGAGATCATAAGAAAAGTGAAACAAATGGCTTTACTGTAACAATTTCAAAATTTTTATCAATATTATAGTCACAGTAACTATTTATATGATTGTGGTAACAATAATATGGTTCATTTATGATTCACATGATTACTTCAACCATATATATGGTTACAGTAAACAAGTATATGTTTGTGACAACCATTTTTATGATGAATAATTTTATCATAATATGTTGTTTTCACATTATGATATTCATAAGCCGAGAGCAACATAATATGGTAAGTCCTTCATTTTAATATGGTAAGTCCTTCATCATATAAATGGTTGTCACAAACATATACTTGTTTACTGAAACCATATATATGGTTGAAGTAATCATGTGAATCATAAATGAACCATATTATTGTTACCACAATCATATAAATAGTTACTGTGACTATAATATTGTTAGAAAACTACTAAAAATGTTAAAATGGTTACAGTAAACATACACAGCTATATTTTTTTTTGCGTGTGGATACAGATTTGCTTAAAATTCATTGTTAAATTCTCAACTTTTTGCTCAGGAGTAAGTCCTCTTTTAACATGTCTCTGGATTAGCGGTTTTAAAACAGTTGCCACAAATTTGTAGGATATAATAAGTTTCATTGACCGAAAGTTCATCAACGACATTTGTTTCAATATAGATCATTAATTGCTTGGTCATCATGGAAAAGTACTATATACAGTGATCGTCTTCATATTTCCGACTGAAATCATTGTACTCAATAATTGTATGCGTTGCACACTGTAGTCAATCGCAGTAAAGTGATAATAAATCTATATCTTCTAAAATACAGGCCCGATAGCAAACTGATGTATGAACGAATCGTAGGGAAGCATATAGACTTTAAGAAATTGTTAGAATTTAAAAAAAAATGTTCAACCATATCTATAGATTTAAAAATTTCGTATTAATTGTTTTGATCATTTTTAGGTATTGCCAAAAAACGTTCGACGTTTTATATCTGAATTCTTTAGAAATAAGAGAATGTTTTCAGAAAAATATTTGGTTTTTGAAAATAACAAAATAAATTCATGGTAAAAAATTAAAATGTAAAAATTTGTGTTCTTAGCCCGAGGTGGTCAACTTTAACATACTGTATCTCGCCTTTTATTCGAAAAAGGTGCTCTCAAATTTAATTTTCTTTAAGTCTATGTCCTCGTCTACGACTCTTTCATACATCATTTTGCCATAGGTCCAGCAGTTTATTCAGATTCAGATTTATTAACATCCTTTTTGCTATTGTGTGTTGTTTATCTTTATTGGGTACACATACATATTCTCACGTATTTATTGAACATTATAGTGTAAACAATAGAGTTTTGTTATCCTAAAATTTCAAAATTTTGTGCCAACAAAGCGTCATATGCGGTAAGTTTGGCTTTACTTCTTTAAACTGAAAAAAAAAATGCCGCTAAAGCATACCGACTACTCACAAAAGCATATGACGAATGTTTTCTTTCGGTTTCTACGTGATGGTTTGTTCATTTCAAAAGTGGTGATTTTGACACCGAAGACAAAGATCGCCCAGGCCAGCTAAAACAGCTTGAAGACCAGGAATTAGAGACATTTCTACATAAAGATTGTTGTAAACCTCAACAATAGCTTACCAAATCATGGGGAGCTATTCATGCGGCAATTCCAAAACGTTTTCGAGCCGCAGGACTCATCCAAAGGCAGGAAAATTGGGTACCATACGAATTGAAGCCGAGGGATATTTGAACGCTACGAAAGAAAACAATTTTTGCACCTTATCATTACTTGCGATGAAAACTGGATCTATTACGATAACCCGAAGTGTAAGAGGTCGTATGTGAAGCCCAGGACACCAACACCATCGACAACAAATCCAAATATCCATGGAGCTAAAGTAATGGGAGAAAAAGGGTCCTATCTATTATGAGCTGCTGAAATCTGGCCAGACCATCAAATGAAACCTGTTCCGAACGCAACTGATTCATTTGAAGCGAGCATTAGCCGTAATATTCCATCATGACAACGCTCGACCACATTATACAATACCTGTTAAAAAATATTTAGTGGCTGGGAAGTTTTGACTCACCCGCCTTGCCCAGACCTTGCCCCTCCGACTACTATTTGTTTCGATCGATGCAGAACGCTCTCTCTGGAATACGCTTCACTTTGGAACAGAATTTCCGATATTGGCTTTATTAGTTCTTTGCTTTAAAATATGAACAGCTCCATATGGCGAATAACATACATGCTCTAACTCTCATGTATGTTACTGGACAATAATAAGAGCCCGAGGTCGAAAGTAAAGACATGACCATGTTCCAATTATTTCTTTTCTGTTCAAATTCTTCAACTCTTTAAGCCTTCAATGAAGATTGTTATAAAGGTTGTGCCCAGTCTGACATGCTCCTTGACTTTGCTCTATGTGAAACTTCTTATCCATCTACTATTTAAGAGAGGAACTGCTGTCAATCGATGACTGCAACATTTTAACTTTCTAAATAGATATTTACATCAATTGTGGAGACAATATTAATTTGCAGTATTGACTTTAATCGCTAGAACCTTATAATATGGCTCTTCTAACGCAGAAAGAGCAAACTTTAAACTTTAAATTTGAACTTTGTCTGACTATTTCCAAAGAGTGACTCTATCTAAAAGATTGATCACGGAAATATTAAAATAATGGGTCGGAATTGTGTATTTTCAATTAAATGTTTGTTGAATTTATGATTAGTTCACACATCAAATTTGCTATTGACCGCCGACACAAGAGCATCAGCGAGTTTGATAGCTTTACTTCAATAACACTCCAGATATTATAGCACTGGTTTCAGAACAATTTTCCATAAAAAAATTATTCCTTTATTAACATAGCGCATACCTGAAATGTCTCTTGATCTGCAGGAATAATTTATTACAGTGTATTCATCAATAGGTACACATTACTCTAAAATACTTACTTGCTCATGCAGAGCAGTCTTTATCTATATATATATATATAAATATATAAATGTCTTTGTAAGTTTGTTTGTTTGTTTGTTTGTTTGTTTGTTTGTTTGTTTGTTTGTTTGTTTGTTTGTTTGTTTGTTTGTTTGTTTGTTTGTTTGTTTGTTTGTTTGTTTGTTTGTTTGTTTGTTTGTTTGTTTGTTTGTTTGTTTGTTTGTTTGTTTGTTTGTTTGTTTGTTTGTTTGTTTGTTTGTTTGTTTGTTTGTTTGTTTGTTTGTTTGTTTGTTTGTTTGTTTGTTTGTTTGTTTGTTTGTTTGTTTGTTTGTTTGTTTGTTTGTTTGTTTGTTTGTTTGTTTGTTTGTTTGTTTGTTTGTTTGTTTGTTTGTTTGTTTGTTTGTTTGTTTGTTTGTTTGTTTGTTTGTTTGTTTGTTTGTTTGTTTGTTTGTTTGTTTGTTTGTTTGTTTGTTTGTTTGTTTGTTTGTTTGTTTGTTTGTTTGTTTGTTTGTTTGTTTGTTTGTTTGTTTGTTTGTTTGTTTGTTTGTTTGTTTGTTTGTTTGTTTGTTTGTTTGTTTGTTTGTTTGTTTGTTTGTTTGTTTGTTTGTTTGTTTGTTTGTTTGTTTGTTTGTTTGTTTGTTTGTTTGTTTGTTTGTTTGTTTGTTTGTTTGTTTGTTTGTTTGTTTGTTTGTTTGTTTGTTTGTTTGTTTGTTTGTTTGTTTGTTTGTTTGTTTGTTTGTTTGTTTGTTTGTTTGTTTGTTTGTTTGTTTGTTTGTTTGTTTGTTTGTTTGTTTGTTTGTTTGTTTGTTTGTTTGTTTGTTTGTTTGTTTGTTTGTTTGTTTGTTTGTTTGTTTGTTTGTTTGTTTGAGCATCACGCCTAAACGGCTGAATCGATTTTATTGAAATTTGGAACGCAGATAGATCCTTACTTGGAAGCGTCAATAGGCTATAACTTTTTTCAATACTTGGACCAGAAAGGGGTAAACAGGGGGAAAACCGGTAAAATTGGTACCTTTAGTTCTTAAACAATAAATACTAAACGGCCGAAACGATTTTATTGAAATTTCCAACATAGACTACGACAGGGATAGCGAAGCGCATCGGGTCAAGCTAGTTGGTTATATATGTTATATGTATCCTAGTAGTTCAGAAACCAATTCCGCGTTTTCAAAGGAAATAAAATCTTCCTGGTTTTTGGAATAAAGGCATACGATAACTTTAACCACAAGGTTCTTATATTCACAATGTCCAAATTGGCATCAATGCATTTTGCATAACATTCAAAATTACTTGGAAAGTCAATATTAAGCAGAATTTCCATAGAACTTTTCCCTGACGTCTTTGAAAGTTATACCAATGTTTTTGAAACGAGGCAGCCTTTTTGATTTCACAAAAACTGTAGGCTGTATAGGACGACCAGTCTAGGACTTCCTAATAACTTCGTTATTTTGGAAAGTTGCTCAAATTTTACCAACTTTCTTGATAAATGATGGAGATCATAGGTTTACTGATCTCAGATCCTGGAAATATTCATCTTCACTTTTTCTGACGAAGAAAAATAGAGAATTAATTTCACTTTTGATTGAAATGGAATTCAGTGAAACTGTGGTATTCCAAAATGTAAACAATTTTTGAAACTTTTAAATGGAATTATTAACAAGTCGCTTATCCTGTTATTTTTAAGTACTTTAATTGATAACATGCATGCTTGCTAAGACCTTGAGTAGGATTGTGATATTTGCCTTTTAATACGATTTGAGGGCCACACCACAAAGTAGGGTACACTACAGGATTAACAAAATGTATGTACACAACCATTAAATATAGTTATGGAGGAGTTCTGTTAAAAACTGCATACATACATGTAGGCAATAAAAAAAAAGCTTAAAGTCGCTCATTCAAATTGTATTTGCATTTGGCAATTGCATTTTTCTTTTCGGTGCCGTTTTGTTCCGTTGTATTTTGTTTGGTCGGCCTATTGTAAAAGTGACCAACTTTGTTTTTTTTCTGGCCAAAAATTTTAAATCACTTTTTGGCTTTTTGCGGTTTTTTATAACAAACTATGGCAAAAAAAAAAGTAAAATACTGCACTGAAGGCAAACATGTTTTCAGCAATCAAAGCGATTTTTGTGGCTTGTTTGAATTTCCTTACAATAAAAACACAAATATTGCAAAATGCTACAAAAAAAAAAAAAACAACCTTATTGGAAAAAAATCAGAAAGAGTAAAAAAGGGTCAAAGTTCGCATGCATAGAGTAAAAAAAATGTACATGTTGTTACAAGTTTTAGTAATTGAAAAATATCATTAAACAAAAAAATCTCAAATGAAATTGTAAATATGACTTTTTTTTCCTATTTTTGTTTGTGTTCATACATTTCACTTAATAGACATTTAAATTTATAGAAAAAAATCTTTAAATGAGGGGAAGTGTATATATTTTGTACGAAAATAAATAAGCACACATATATTTTATGTACATACTTATATTAGGATAAACGCCGTTTGTGTGGAGTAAAGTACATTTTAATTTACAATTTCAACAAATTTTTTCTCACATTTCTTTCAAAGTAAAGCAAGTAAGAGAGTTGGTTGGTCCAACCATTTGATACCCTACACTAAATTAAAGTTATTTTCGGGAGTTGGCCCTGTATGGGAGCTATGACCTATTATGGACCGATTGTCAGGAAATTTTGTCGCATGATTTCTTTCTATATTAAAGTTATCTGTTTTAATCAAGAATTTGTGGCCGATAATGTCTTATTTTGGGATGGATACCATATGCTAGCTGAAGTAATGAACCGATTTTTACTAGTTTCAAAAGGCTTTGTCCTTGGGCGGAAGATAATTCATGTAACAAATTTAATCGAAATAGTTTCGAAATTGCGGTCTGTACTTTGCGCACAAGATTACATGTACAGCCAGCCATCCAGACGGACTGAAGGACGGACATCTTTATATCGACTAAGAAACTGATTATGATTTTAATGTGTATCGATATACTTTAAACCTACCTACACCCGGTTGTCAGATTTTACAACGTTCTCAGATCTGGCTGCCAATGAAATATTATTAGCAAAAGGTAAATAGTCAGTTTAGACGATTGTAAGAAAATCTTACAATTCCATTGTCAGACAATTGTCAAACAATAAATTTATCTGCCAACAAAAATTGTCAGTTCACACGGTGCTTCATTTTTGTTTATTTTAAATACATATACACAGTGTTCTCAAAAGAAATGATGATGAAATGATGCCATTGACAATAAAAAGTTTCTGACAATTATCTTACAATGATCTGGCAATAGAAACGTAAGGTGTTTACATGATTGTCAGATGTCTGACAATAGTATTGTCTTACAATGTACTGACAAAACTTTTTATGTCAACGTTGTAAGACAAAAATTGTAAGTTCACACGGTTGTTAGACATTTGCTGACAATATTGTACAATCTGACAACAGTGTGTACGCAGCTTAAGACACTATGATGGTGTAGGGTATAACTATGAGATTTTGGAATATTTTGAAGGGTGGTTAAGAGTAGAGCAATGAAAGCGCTTATCAAAGACTTTTTACATGATGTCAATAGTTCACAGGAATCATTTGCGAGAAATATGAAAAAAAAGTACAAAAACATTAAAAAAGTACCTTTTTAGCCTCACCAATTACTGACGCTATTTCAAAAATGTTGAGAAACGGTCTCCATAAACAACCTTAACTGACATTTTTGTTGGCAACATCACCATATTATTCTTCCACCATACAAATGGGGCTACCCTAATATATGTATGTACGTAAATGTTTTGAGTGGATTTAATACAAATTGATTAATTTTCAAAGCATTTATTGAGTACATTTGAATACTTTACAATTTTAACTGGATTATTTACATTGCAACAAATCTAAAACACTTGTTTGGTAGTGTGAGTTTTTGTTTTTTTATTTGTGTTTTTATTTATCTATTCCAATGTTAATTACACAAAGGTAACCAACTATTGGTAAATAAATGTTTTTTTTTTTTTTTTGAAAACTTTACTATGAAATAGTAGCTTAAGTTAGTGCATTTAAATTATATAAAATACTAGCTGAACCCGGTTCGCGTTGCTGGCCCTTAGAAAACATCGGGGGGCAAATTCTAGGAATAAATTTCGAACGTTTATTATTATCATTATAATTTTATATACATTTTATTCGATATCGAATAAGAGAATCCCAAAAATAAAAAAAATACTCTCACGTTCGAATAAGTACTCGATCGTGTTCGAATGCGGTAATTAACCCCCTGTTTTATATTTCATCTCGATCTTGATTTTAATATACAGTGTCGGACAAAGTCGGTGATCCAACTTTAAATGTTAATACATGTGGTGGCAGTCCGGCTGATTCCAATGAATTCAGTAGGATAATCATTTTTCTTCATTCATTACTTTGTCAATCGATTTGTATTTCATAGTTTCGTCAGGCAGTTTCAAATGTATTTGCTCATTGAGCTTGTTAACAACATCTTTTGTTGGTGCCAAAATTGCACGTTCCCACAGCCAATCCGAATTTTTGTAGTTGGTTGTAAGACTTGGGAATACCTTGTCGAACACGGCTTGAATATTAATTTGTATTTGGCAGAAGTTGGGAAACGAAATCTCATTTGTGGCAGGATATATTGGAATTTTTCCATTTCCGAATAGCGTTCATTGATAGCGTTCGGCTTCTGTAGCTGTAAATTTGTAAATTTTGAAGGAACTTTGGATCATCATTGGGAAGCTGGAACAATGATCTTATTCTATGGTACACTCGGCTTTGAACTTTAAAGGTGGGCATGAAGCCGACGTCATTTGAAAGCTTGAGCTGCTCTTTTGGATATTTTGAAGGAAGTGCTTGGAAATAGGATTGGCACTGGAAATGTTGCTTATAAGCAGCTCAGGAGGCTCAATAACTGGTGGCAGAATAACATTACCGTTCGAACAGTACATTCCCGGGGGTTCCTTAGGGAACTTAAAAAAATTGCAATCGTGAACGAGCTATTCGGGAGCGATTGGCTTCTAGTGTTTCGATATGCTGTTGAGATGTCTCTGCAGCTCTCGATGAAGATGCTCTGCGACGCATTTGCTGAAAAATTTGTTAAGAAAAAAATTGTTTGGACAAAATTAATTTTTTTGAATTTTTTTTTACACATTTTTTTTTCAACAATCATAATCCCTTGTAAGCTTGTATATAGAAAACTAAATAAACTATCTATAAGAATTGAAGAAATCGTCCATCAACAATTATACAATAATCTTCTTTTTTATGTCATTAGCGGTATAGTAAAACGCCCTTCCGTTCACAGACCGAAAATTTTACATTATAGTGTTATCCGCTGGGCTTTTCTGAAGATTCCGTGAAAATTTTATCAAAATCGGTCCAGCCGTTTTTGATTCCATACCGAATATACATACACACATCCGTTTTTATATTCAAATACAGGGGTTTCCAACAAGAGGTGTTATTTTGGTATTCAAAGAAAAATTGCATTTTTTGAGATAAATGATCGGATGTTTATTTCGTAATAAAGAGGAAGCTATGCCGTTAATAAAAAAAAAAAACAAAATCAGCCAAATGGCCACCACGCCTACAGCACCATATCCTTTTCATAAAATTTTCCATAACAAAATCGCAGTGGCTGCCCTATGTCCTCGATAGCCTCAGAAATTCTATCTTTAAGGTCTTGAATCGACGCTGGGCTGTTGGCGTAGACCTTATCTTTCACGTGGCCCCAAACGGAAGAAGTCGCAAGTTGTTAAATCACAAGATCTCGGTGGCCCATTGTGATCAGAGATAACACGGTCCGGAAACTTTTCCCGTAAGAGAGCATGGGTTTCGTTGCTTGTTTGGAACGTAGCTCCGTCTTGTTGTCCAGATCAATATCATCCAAAATACGGTTTAATGACGTTTGTGGAATGCCCAATTCCAAAGAATGACGAGGAACAGACAAACCTGGGTTTTCTTCAACACTTTGGGCTACAGCAGCAATATTCTCAGTTGTTCTTGAACGTCGTGCACGGGTTTTATTCATCACATCACTAACTTCTCCCAACAGCTCGAATTTGTTCTCCAATTTCTGTATTGCGGTCCGACAAGGTGTTGCACGACGACCCAAAAATGTTTTAGTTTTGCGAACTGTGACTGCTAGATTTTGACCATTTTTGAAGTGAATTTTAATAATTTAAATGCGGTATCGTTCAATTTTTAGAAATGGCGTAGTTTCTACTTGTCAAAGATAAAAGGTTTCAAAAGTGACTCGTAATTCAAAATAACACCTCTTGTTGGAAACCCCTTTATATGGCATTAGCGATATAATGTAAAAATTATATTTTTACACATCCCTCCGCCCACAGACCGACTATCAAAAATCTGATTTTACAGTGTTACCCGCTGGGGTATTTTGAATATTCCCTGAAAATTTCATCAACATTTTTTTTATCGGTAACGCCTTCTTTTGCCCCATATTTAATTTTATTTACCAAACTTTTAAATACTTTAACAATTTGACATCTCTTCAAGCAACATACTCATCTTTAAAACAAATACTGCTTTCAGCTCTTCAACAAAATTTAAAACAGCTCCCAACACTCTAGTCTCATCCTCTGGCTTTAGGCTGTTGTGTCACAAAAGATTTTTTTGTTTTGTTTAGAATTAAATAAGATTAACAGATTTAAATGTTTTTTTAAAACATTTTCAATAACACAGAGTACAAATACATGCATTTAATACAATACCGACTGGAACAGAAAAAAATTTACACTTTTAAGTTAAATTCTATAGAGTTGCTAAGCAAAGCCAAATATAAAACCATAAAAAAAAAACTGTTGTTCAAAATAGTCTGGATAATTTTTGGGCGTTTTAGTGTTTAAACTTGACATCTTTTCAATTTTGGTTTTTTGAATAATCGTTGGTGTTTTTTTTTTCCATTTTATTTTTGATAATCTCTGATAAGGTGTGAAATAAGTACGCGTGTGTTAAATTTCCTTTAATGCTGACAATAACAACGAACCAAAGACGTTCCGTCCCTTCTTTTAGTTTGGTAAATTTATTTGAAAATACGCATAAGTTGAGATGAGAAAAAATTGCTTGCGCTTACCTTTAAAGTAGATTGTTTTTCTGTGATTTTTTTTTTTTTACTTGGTCTTTTAAGAAAGTTTTAACATTTGCAACATGTTGGTTGAAAGGGAATGAAGCCGCTGCACAGTGATTTGGTTTATAGCCAAAAATATGAAGGAAATTGTATTAAAAAATTTTATTAAAAATAATAAAATTCCTATTTAAAAATGTATGTCTGATATTTTTGAATATACGAGGGATAATTTTTATGTTTTGAGGTAGAGTCAAAGGCTACATATCTGTAATTTATTCCCACTTAGTTAATGAACATTATTGTGTAAACAATAACGTTTTGTATCACCGAGTCATCATATGTGGGAAGTCTTGCTTTACTTCTTTAATTTGGAGAAAAGTGCCGCTGAAGCATACCGAATGCTTACCAAAGCTTATGGTGAATGTGTTCCATCCTTTTCAGCTTGAGGAAGATGGTTTGTGTGGTTCAGAAATGGTAAATTTGATATGGAAAATAAAGATCGCACAGGACAGCCAAACAAGTTTGAAGGCCAATAATTAGTAGCATTAATCCATGAAGACTGTTGTAAAACACAACAAGAGCATGCAAAATTACTGGTGGCTACCCAAGCAGCAATTTCAAAACATTTGCCAGAAGCAGGATTCATCCACAAGCAGGCAAATTAGGTACTATACGAATTGAAGCAGAGGAACTTTGAAAAACGAATTTGCAAAATCATTTGGAGCTACTCAAGCAACAATTTCAAAATTTTTGAGAGCAGCAGGATTCATACAAAAGCAGAGAAATTGAGAATTGAGACGATATAAAAGCAAACAAGTTTTGCACCGAATAATCACTTGCGATGAAGAATGGATCCACTACGTGTAAGAGATTGTATGTGAAGCCCGCCCAACCAGCCGAATCGACACCAATGCCAAATATCCTTGCCGCCAAGGTAATTGTCTATTATGAGCTGCTGAAATCTGAATAGACCATCACTGAGAACATTTAGCGAGCATTGGCCAAAAAAAACACAGCCAGAAAATACGGCCAGATATGAAACCATAATATTCCATTATGACAACGCTCGGCCACATGTTGCAATACCCGTTAAATAGTATTTAGAATGAAGTGGTTGTACAGTTTTGCCTCACCCGCTGTATCTGGCACACCCTCTAGGGAATGCCAATAGTGAACTTGTAGTGATTTACTGGTGACATTGTCAGTAATACTACTACCATATGCCAGCCAATGAAATTTTCTATTGACATTTAGCATTAGCTTGTCATTGAAAATCCACCAGTGGACTCTATCACTACTGACTAGGTAGATATTTTCTATTCCTATTGACTGCACAGCATAATAAAACATTTTAACTAGTGCAATTGTCGATAGAGACAAAGTGGTTGACATAGAGACATATGGCGCTAGGATGACTACAGGGTAAAAATCCTGCAGGAAATGTCAATAGTGAAACTGTATTGACTTACTAATGACACAGTCACCAGTACTAGTGACTTAAGTATTATACCCCAGAAAATACTATTTACTGTAGACATTTAACATGTGCTGACTATAGTTCTATTCACCAAGTACTTCTTTTGGGACAATATGTAGACATTGGAAACAGAGACTCACTAGTACATTTAAGTAATTCTAGTCTACACTTTTGGTACTTTTCTGAAGTAGATGTGGATAATGCAACTAAATGTTTTATTTAAAAAAATTAAAAATCAAAAAGGTACGAATACATAACAGTTGGAAGGAAGCATGACATAAAAAAAAATACGAAGTAGTTTCATTTTCTCTTTATGTCAACCTTATTAAGCATTTGACAATAAAGATGATTTAAAGTTTATGTGTAAAATAAAGCTACCATATTCATTAAAATGAATCCCGTTTTTGCCTACACAGAAAAAAGTTTCAACATAAATAGTATGATTTGATTTCATTGATTTTAATTCATAAAATTTATAAATAATTTCTTAAATAGTATGATTTTGTTCATATTTTTTGTTTTTAAATAAAATCTAGGAGGCTTGAAAAAAATGTTTCAATTTTCATTTATATTTTTATGTTATTTGAAAATGTTTGAAATTTTCCTTGAACAATTTTTATGTTTTTTTATGATTTTCAGCTACAAAATGAGCAAATATGCGTGATATTGACTGCATTTTATGAAGCAGATGAAATGCTTTAATATTAATGGAAGCTAAATGATGTTTAATGATATTTGTTTACATTTCAGACTTTTTTTGATTCATCTTGAATAATTGGTAATATAGGTCTATTTTACAAACATATTTGAACTAAGCCATTAGGTAATGCAATTGTAATGCAATTTATTATAAAATATCTAGAAATTTTTGCAAAAAAAGCAAAAAATTCCATCATGTACACTTTCATAATATTTATGAACATGTTCTTATTCTGAATGAAAAAAGTTTGGGAAAAAAAAGTCATGTTCGATTAATAATAGCTCTGTTCAATAACTAAAAGTTGTTACTAGTTAGTAACAATTGTTACTGGAAAAGCGTTCATTAACACAAAAAACTAGCAAGTAGAGAAAAAATCAAGAGCGTATAAATTTTAGAGAGTGTTCTCTCGTTGCAAACTATTACAAGTTCTATTTTGAACTCGTAATAGTTAGCAGCTTATATTTCATATGTTTTGTGTTATTGTTTATTTATTTACAATTTTATTTTTGTGGTGAAAAAATTAAAATTGAAGAAAATGTGAATATTTATACATTTTAAAAGGAAAAAATATGAAAATTGTGTGTATAAATTTTTTGTTACTGGAAAAGCGTTCATTTACTTTTTACTATTTTTTAGAATTTAAGAGTGTAATTTCGTATATTTTGATTTTATTCTCTCGTTGCAAGTATTTACTGGGAAAGTAAATGAACAGACCTAATATCTATTACAAAATTCATTCCAATTATGAATTTCTTTTTTCTGTGTATATTGAAAACACAAATAAAATTAAAACATATTTTATTCAAATATATTATTGTGCGTTTATTCAAGGCAATGATCAGCAACATAATTCTGGCCAAGGTTTTCAACTGCTGAGTATCGTTAGCAGAATGATTTTGTTTATGTTTGATTCTGGTTATATCGGCAACTAAATCTCATAGCTGTTTGCGGACACAAACCTCTTGCACATGCACGAATAAAAGAACAATTTTACGAATGTACCACTCAGGTATGTTTAATCTCCTCATAAGATTTGAAAAAGTGGTTGCACCATGAGAGACAACTTCATTGGGGCAATTGTCAGAGACTTGGCATGATGAATGATAAGTGGAATATTTTACAATATTTCACTGGCTCTGTTGTGGTTTTATCTTCTTATCCACCACCAAAGATTCGAAAATAAACTGCAAAAAGTCTCCGGCAATGGAATCGTCCTTTTACGCCGCGCATTATCTCGAACAATAAACGCCCACATCCTTGCACTCTAGCAACTTGTTCACGCTCCATAGCTTCCAATATAAACTCCAGGAATTTGACAAAGTCACGAACATCCCGAGCAACAAAGTAAAAACGTTCAACAGCAAAATTGCTAACATGTTATCCATATCGTCTCTCGTCCAGCAAGGATAGTATACAATTGAAGACAACGCCTATATTTCATTTCAAATAAGGCTTAAAACTTTATATATTATTGGTGTCAGGAACGTGGGTATTGAGCAAACATATTAATCTATCCAGGACACATTGGAAATAGGGATAAAAGTTAACACATTAAGTATTTCCAGCAAAGACTGCAGTGACAAGTTTGTAGCACTGACTAGTTTTATAAAAGTAAGTCGATCACAAAATTGAAGTTTATTTACAAATAAAATAAAATTCAATAATCCATTTTCTTGTCAAAAAATTATACATCATGAAGAGCGTCTTCAAAATCAAGTTTTTCTTTCTCATCAAAGATAAATGTAAAAGTTAATATACTTCGTTGACAATGTCACCAAAATAGTCGACAAAACTGGTGACTTGCCGACACTTGTCCCCAGGTTTCCTTCAGGGAATGGATGTTTGTATGTACCGAATGAACTCAAAATTGATTTTGATTAAATTTTCAGGGAATCTTTAGAATAGCATAGAATAGGTAACACTGCAAAGTCAGATTTTTGATTATTGGTCTGCGGGCAGAGGGGCGTGGCAAAATCAAATTTTTACACATTTCGAGAACTGCAGAGACATCTCAACAGCATATTGAAAGAATAGAAGCCAATCGTTCTCGAATGACTCGATCAAGAGAATGAATCCATTTAAAGTTGCCGGCATTGTATTACAATAATGGAGACATTAACAAACATTGCTTACATTGCAGCGTTTTGAAGTTCACTAAGGAATCCCCGGGAATGTGCTTTTCGAACCGTAAAGTTATTCTTCCACTAATTATTGAGCCGCCTGAGCTGCTTCTAAGTTTAATTTCCGGCGCCAATTCAATTTCCAAGCACTTCCTTCAAAATATCCAAAAGTGCAACTCATGCTTTCAAATGACGTCGGCTTCATGCCCATCTATAAAGTTCGGGGCCAAATGTTCCACAGAATTTGATCATTGCTCCCGCTTCCCAATTCATTAAATTTATTTCACTTGAAATGAAGCTACAGAAGCCGAACGCTATCAACGAACATGCGTGTGCATTTCGAACATCGGAAATGGAAAAATTCCAACGTGCAATTTTGGCACCAACAAATTATGATGTCAACAAGCTCAATGAGCAAATTCAATTGAAACTGCCTGGCGAAAAAATGAAATACAAATCCATTGACACAGTAATGAACAAAGAACAAGCCATCAATAATCCTAACTAATTTTTGAATTCATTGGAAACAGCCAGAATTCCATATTAAAATCGAGATCGAGATGCAATATAAAACAGATGTTTTCTAAGGGCCAGCAACGCGGACCGGGTTCAACTAGTAGTACATACCGTGCCACGTCCAACTACTAGTTGTTTTGATTGAATGCTCTCTCTCTGAGATACGCTTCACTTTGGAACAGAGTATCCCACATTCAGACAAATTGTCCTCATAATAGTAAAGCAACGAATTGCGGACTATTTTGAATGATGCATCATCATTCGTTTGCCTAAAATATTTACGGAAGGAAGAAAAACAGACGCTAAACATTTTTAATTCTTCATGCAAACTCTCACATGTCTACTCAAATTAAATCCTTTTTCAGCTTTAAGAATACTGAAATTATAGGACATCTTAGAACCTCTTAACATATTTTAATGATAATTATAAATGAAATAAGAATCTCAACGAATTTTAGTAATTTGAAATAAATGTCCTTCGACGAAGGAAAAGTTCTATTTAAAATTTTTTTTTTTTTTAAATTTTAATTATTTACTGCACATCTCATGCTAGGCATTCCTTCCCCATCTTTAAGTCAATTTACTTTCGTGTTTATTATTTTAACTTACTTTGACTTTATATATATTTTTTTTTATCACAGATTTCACTCACATTTTTCTTACTCTTAGGTAAAGATATAAATTGCGTTTATTTTTTTCATCATTGCTTTTATGTTACTTTTTCATTCGTAATTTTTTTTTTTTTTTTTTTTTTTGCTCTATTTTATTTTTGTATAATGTTAAGTAAATAAATAAATAAGTTTTCTGATAAGCGATTTTTTGTTGTTGTTTATAGCTGGCGACATTTTCCCTTCAAAAGCAGGGGGATGATTTTTTTATTTTACTTTAAAATAAATTTTCAAAGAAAAAAAATCTGGTGTAGGAAAAAACATGAAATTGATTTTCTTTGATGTTTGATGAGGTGTTTGCCAAGTTGTGTTTTAACCTACGTTTACGTGGCATGTTTGTTTTGTATATTTTTTTTTTTTTTTTTTGGAAACTGCTAAACTTTAAGATTTTCTTTTTTAACATTGGCTTATTTTCAATTTGCATTTTAATCAAATTCTTTAATCATTTTAAGTTTTCTTTTGATATTCCAATGATTGTAGTTTTCTTTAGCTAAATTTGGTTGCTTTAAAAAAGCCTCAAAATTGTCTTATCATTGTTAGATTTTTTTTGTATTTCTGCTTAAAGAAATCATATGGAAAATTAAAAAAAAAAAAAAAGTTTTCTTCTCTAAGAAATAAAACAAATAAAAATTTTCCACCTGACTTGCCATGACTATTAGTTTCGTTTCAGTACCTTTAGCAAAATACATTTTTATGTGTTTGCTCATACCACCAGTACAAGGATAAAACTCAATAACCCATCCCTGGTTAAATTAGACAAAACATATGTTAACTTCTTTGTTTTTTTTTTTTTTTGTATTTTATACATATTTTTTTTTTTTGTTTTTGCTGGTAAATTACCCTTATAGCAAAATATAATTTTTAACCCCTTAAATTTCAAATAAAAGATAAGTTTTATTTGGAATGAAATTCAATCTAACTCCTTCGATTTTGATAATAAGTAAATATAAGTAAATTCTACTCTTAGCAGACAATTATTATAGTTATTAGGGTAAAAACAAAACAGAAAATCGTATAACGCCCTTGATATTTTACTTCAATATGGGAGTTACGTTATGTTACAGAGGTTGCTCGAAGTTAGCGAACACTCTCGGAAGTCCTTTAACCCATTGTGATGCGCAAAAGCACAAAAACATATGTAAATGAATCGCCCTCTTTAATACCTATAAGAAGTCGGATCGAGTTTTTACCAAAATCCTGAAGATTATTGATTCTCTCTCGTGATAGGAAAGGCAGACCATTGTAAATACTCGACAAGTGCACACAGAAAATACATTTGTTGGAAATCGATTTTGATTATTAAAATTCAATAATATAAAGCGAAAATTAATTGTAATTATTAAATAACTATAAACTTAAGTGTATTTCTATGTGTAGAACTATAAAAACATAATTCTAATTGAAATATGGTTGAAACAACTGTAAAATATCTGTTGGTGTATCTACTAAACTTTATTAAACCACTACCAAATTTTCTTTAGCATATTAATGTTTGTAATCGAAAAATTGGATCTGGGTTCAGCTTAATCCAGATTTTCAAATATTTTGGTTCAAACGTCATAACCAGGTCTGTGGAAACCTATGAATTATTTGTATGTTAAGATTATGTACCATTGTTAGATGATGTGGCTTCAGATGCTGAGATAGTGTTAGTTATTGAAACGGAGAGTCTATATGACGATGATGAGGACTTGGAAGAATTTTATCGGAATTGTATCGACGAGGAGCCACGTTCGTGAGTTGTGCTCCTGAGTTATGGACCAATAATGGAAAACCTATCTATCAGGCGACGATGACTGCTATCCGGTATTAACAGATTCTCAAGTACATTCGATTTGATAATGGGAATACAAGATCCGCTCTAGTAGAAAGCAAATTGGCCGCCATCGACGACATTTGGAATATGCTCATAAACAACTTGGAGCGGCGATATGTTCCGGATGGCCAGGTAACTGTTGATGAGCTATTGTTTCCATACCGAGGCCGCACACGCTTCAGCCAATATATTCCATCAAAACCAGCCAAATACGGCATACGGTTGGTAGTTTCACTTGCAGACTATGCACAAACCGATGGCCTTTAATTTTGTTTTTTAATATGTTGGACGTTGCGGGATTGGCTGCATTTGTCATTCATGACAAGTTGGAGCATGTCAAGCGAAACTATAGAAGACATGTCTTCCTTATGGAACTGGCAGAACAACTGGTGATCTCTCACATGGAACAAAGGGCAACGAATCCAATTGTACGAGGCATGAAATACGTCAAACAATCAATTGCGTTATTCGGTGTAGAGGTAAGCATTTCATTTATTTATTTACTAAATTAAACTCTAAATCAATTTAAAATTTTTTTTTTGCAGGTAGCTGCAGCCCATGTCGTATCCTCTTCAAGTAGACTATCGTGCTCACTTTAAATAAATTGGAAAAAAAGCGAAAAACACGGTTTAATTTCAAAAAATGTTTCGTAAATCTTGTAACATTTTATCTAAGCCTCCAAATACTTTTTATGCGCCATTTTACACTCATCCCAAACGATCAGTTTGCTTTGCTGCAAAGCTTTAGCCACCGCACTGTTCTTGGAAATATTACATGTTGGATTTTCATTGATTTGCATTTTCAATGACAACTTTAGTGCTGAATGAGCAGTTCGACCGTTAACAATGTTGCTGCAATTGCTGATGAAGCAAGTGCAATATCATTCTGCGAGCGTATCGTTGCCAAAATCAACGCAATCAAAATGTTTATCTAGTTCCACCGGAAGCGTCCAAAAAAAATACTCCAGTTCTATCTTTCACAACTTTCAGAAGAGTGTCGTACGCATATTTTTGTTCTCGATTCAACAGTGGAACGTTTGTTCGAACTGATTCCCTCAATGCAATCATATTGTTTTTCGAGTCTCAACTGTTGCATAAATGTGTCGAACTGTCATGCCTAACTCAGATAATACCTTGTTCGACATCATCAAGCACATGTCTAATACGCATCTAAAACAAATAATCATCACACACGCGACTTTGTTTTTACACAGAAAAAACTAAAATGTAAATTCAATTACGAAAATCACATTTTCAATTACTTTATTTATTAAAGTTCAACCAATGAAAAAAATTGTATTTCAATTACTAAAGTTGTATGAAATTGTTGAAAAATATTCAATAACAAGTGTAATCAAATGGATTACTCTAATATTTGAGTAATCAAAAATTGCAATAACGTAATTGATAATGGTCAAAAATCAACCACGAATTTAAAGATTTTTATTAACTAAATTAAGATTAAAATTTAAAATGAAATTATTTTTATCTACACAATTTCTTTATAGTGTAATTTACATACATATGTACATAATGCACTTTCTGAAATAGGAGAATTTTAAATTGTTGTGTATTTTGTCTTATTACAACCTTGGAGTCGAAAAGTGCATTATCTTTGAAAGAACTTTAGTGGAAAGTAAAATTTCGGCAATACCGCCTTCCAATACTTTACCAACTTGAACTACAGCAGGGGGGAAACCTGTACAAACGTTGTCCAGTCCAAATTAGAAAAAATTTTTGTGTTCGATTTGTGATAAAATTATGCCAAAAATTCCAACAAAACCCCTAAAAACATTATTCGTGAACTTGTATATAACATTACCCAACGATTTAATAATAGTGGACGTATTAGTGGGTACGGACAATTTTTCTTTCAGTAAAAACTTAAATTGGTTAACTACGAACATTTAAACATTTTTTTCGATTAACCCTCAAATGCATTAGTTTTTAATTTTAAAAGATGTTTTTCTATAGACATTTTGTCGTAGATTAGCTAAAAAATAATTTTAAAAAATCCGGTAATAGTTTTGAGTATTTATTTTGAAAAAAGTAGTTTGTAGTCTTTTTGTAATAATATGAGTTTGTTAATAAAATGCTTATGGAAAATAAATTGTTAAAGAGTGAAATATTCCAAAGCGATTCCGTTATTTGTTGTGGCACAAAGCAACCTTGCATTTAATGCACTCAGTCCTTGGAAATCCTTTGCAAAGAGGCAGCTTGCATCCATTTTTAGAATTGCACACGTTTTCATTTTGGTCATCAGTCCGAATATCTTGCGGTGGTGGAGATTTCATGGGACCTCGATGTTTTTTAGCCTCTATCTGTCTTTGTATATGACTGGTTGATGGTCTTTCTCTTTTATTTCCGTCATATATCTTATAGGAGCATAATGTCTCCACAAGGTCTGATCTGAAGTCCGCTGTTTACTGCCATATCAATCATGTGATAAATTAAATCGAATGTATCATTTTCTTCAGTCTGATATATCTGCCCATAAAGCTGTCCACTCCTCCCACATGGCAGTTGTATTCTTTTATTATTTTGGAACAGGCTGTTCAGATTTATTTCTTCAGCTTTTTGTTATATCTATTGGCTGGTTCAGTGTCCACATAAGTTAATTCTAATGTGACTACCTTATTTTCTTTCCAGCATATCTCTTAGATATTCATACCTTCGTAATCAGCAATATGTTCTTCATATGTGCTTCGAGCAACAGAGTGTTTCATATCGTCAACTAAAATGCAAAATAACGTAACAACAAAAATACTAAAATCGAATGTTTGATAGATTATGATGAATCACTTAAGTAATTATAAAAAATGCAAAATTTTTATTTGGAAATTTGTTTGGATTCAGTTTAATTACACAGTGCGACAGGAAAGAATATAACCATATATGGAGACCACCGTATAACCATATAAAAGATAAAAAAAAAGAGCCGTGTTTCGCAGTTTTGCCCAAAGCCATACACTTTTTTAATGGGCCCACAAAGATTTGGGGCCTCAGTGTCATTTTTGCAAAAAAGTGATAATTTCTCAGGCTCATATCTTGCAAACAGTTTTTTTAAAGTTTTTACGATTCTGATCTTGAAGATGAAGGGCTACAACATTACCTCAGAGAGTAAATCATAATTCCGAACTGTTTGCAAGATATAAGCCTGAGAAAGTGATCTTTTTTTTCCAAAAATGACACCGAGGCCCCAAATCTTTGTGGCCTATAAAAAAGCACCTGACTTTGTGCAAAACTGGGAGGTACGGGTCTTTTATCACGTAGTGGTGTCCGTTTATGTTTATTTTTGCATGACTCAAAAAATTACACACAGTGCTATTAAATGGGAGAAATTAAGTTTATATCAATGGTTTTTTGCCCATCACTTTAAACATTTTTGAAAGGATGTTACGTTATTTTGCACTTTAGGTGACGATTTATTGGTTTATAGCCAGCAGTTTGCACTTCTTTCCGAGGCGGTTCCTTTGAATAGTTCGCAGTGCATTTATTCCTTGCGTCCATAGGTAATACAGTAGAAGTACAGATGTGTAATAATTGTTGAAATATATTATGTGATTAATTTTGCGTGAAATTGGCCGTCACAATCTCATCACTGTATTACCAACTACTTCAATATCAGGTTCATCAGGTAAGTTGTCAGCATCTTGTTTTCCTGGATATATTTCAAAATTATATGCATAACCAGACAGTCAGCACAAAACAAACAACTTGAAACCCCATTTATGGGGTTTGTTTGGTATGTATTACTTCATAAAATATGCTACCTTAGTGTAACACATTTGATCATCTAGAGAAAGACTTTGTTTAAATGGTGCAACACTCAAAAACAATTTATTGGGGTATTACACAAAAGGTTTTTATTTATGAAGACGGTCATGGCTTGGGTGACCAGCGCTGTGATTTATCATTGAAATTAATTACTGCCCTTATTTTCTCAAATCTATTTAGGGTCATCGTTTGTTGTATATGATCGAAACCATATTAACAGCAGAATTAGTCTTTACGTTATGTTACGTTCGGAATCAGCTGTTCTCTTTTGTACATGAAAAACATTGATAAGTAGTTAGTTTTTCTGTGCTCTTCCATTCTGTTCCAGACGAACCTGTTAAAAACAAAAATTATATACGTAATTGTAAGCGACAGCTTTTAAAATAAATACAAAATATTGAAAGTGATTGATTTTTGTGAAATTTAATATAAATTTGGAAAAAACGAGTCGTCTGGTCGAAAATATCAGAGGAAATGGAAATACCAGGTAAGTACCCTGCATTAGTAAAGTGTTTTAAAGAGGAATTGTGTATTAAAACATGGTAAATGCTGCGCGAAAGGCTTACCAAAGAAAAAAAATGTATATTGTTACAGAACAACTACAAATAGAATGCAACAGCAATGAAAAGTAAAGACTAATGAGGCCTTTACTCCAGTAAGAGCTAACACACAGACATAAATAAATTGTGTGGAAAATCAAGGTCTTTTTGTCCATGAAACGCATTCCATATTGAGCCTTTTCCATATAAGTTCTCTACTTCTTTGATTCCATGATTGGTTATATGAAGGACTTGGATTATTGATCCTCAACCAGCGATCATGCTACATCCACACCTAAAGAAAGATCTTCTTTGTCATTATCTTAATCATCACCATCACTTATATCTGTTATAGATGTTGAGCATCGTCGTGATAATAATCAATTTCGCTTAAGACATCCACTTCACATATATCATCATCTTCATCATTACTTATGTGTCAAACGCTTAATGTACGCATTTGGCTACATACAGTATTTCCCAGGAATCTATCATTTAGCAAATCAGATTTTAAATATAACAGCAATATTTTGTAATTTACCTGATAACAGATGAGAAATAAAGTTGTCTTGCGAGAGAGTCAATAAGTTTCAAACTATAGAGCCTATTATGTGGCATTTCCCAGGTTACAATGTCACAGACTTAGATGGCTGGAAAGACGATTCTTCCATAGACTGGAAGATATCACTGGTTGTGGACTTGGTGTAGTTTTCTGTTTCGTCAATGAAATTAGGTGAATTGGTGACGGGTAGAGTGAGAATAAGAAAGCAATTATGTTGTCCGTCGAAAAACTTTATTTGTATTTTCTTCTTAACTCTCTTTCTCGTATTTCTTTTTTCCGAAGGTTTTCACAATGAAAGAATTGCAAAATAATTTACCTCCAATTGTATTTGCAAAAATATTGCCTACAACTGCGGCTACGCAGTTTTGCACAACCGTTCCCAAACATGGGTTAATTTACGCACGGCGCAATCACTGCCAAAAATTTATAATTTCGGGAAAAAAAAAAACTGAAATCATTTAATTTCAGTTCACCCCAGTTTTAATTTCTGCTATTCATTTACAAGTAATATTTTTTTTGGTTTGTGAGCCATATCAAAACAAACAAAAAAAAAAAGAAATAATAACAACGTAATTATTTACTTGCTATGAACTCTTCCTCTAAAGAACAAAATGAAAATACTTCTCTACTTAGTAACTGCACCCTGGGGAACAAGTTGGAAATAAGAAATGACTCACTCCTTTAAACAGCAAAAATCCTTCTCAGAAAAGAAAAACAAAAAAAAAAAAAAGAACTGAAACTTTTTAATACTGTTATTAATAAGAATCCAACAGGGTTAAATTACATTCATACAAACTTTCTTTGGTATTTTTCCGTTTGTTACATACATTTTCGCAGATTTTTTGTTCCACATTTTTTAATTTTCTTACAGATGTTGAAACCCCCCACAAACAAAAAAAAGTTTTTCATTCACGTCGAAAAAAATAAGAGAAATCTAACATTAAACATCTTAGAAAAGTCGTAATATTGTCAAGTTAAAAAGAAAACTTTTTTCGTGTTATTTTTCCAAGCCTGTTTGTTTTTCCCAACTCTGATTTATAATACTTCAAATAACAGCAACAGTTTTTATTTCCTCACACCAAAGTTTACTAACGCTTACTTCCTTCTTTTCAAAATCTGCAAATTTTTGCCTACAAAAAATTTAAAAAAAAAATACCAAACTCATAGACACTTTTAGGTTGCACACACAGATACTAAAATACGAGTATATACGCATATTTTCCAAATAAATATAGAACTATAGGGTTATTCATTAAGTGTTTTTTCTTTGCTCTTGCATTTGGCAGTTACGGTATTTTGAAGAAACTGTATTTTCGATTATATCGATAACGGCATTTGAGCGGTAACGGCAATTTTGTGGCAATGATAGCTTAGCAGTTAACGGTAGCCAACTTCGTTTGTATTACGAAAATCTGAGTTCTGTGAAATTATTTTGGTGAGCAGTTCATTTCGCGATCAACTGGCTGCCTATATTGTTTGCGAATTTTTTTCTTTGGTGTAATGTGAACCCAAAAGTAGTAACTCGCGAGATACTGGTAGCAATGCAGGAAAGAGTGACCGAAAATGGAGACTTCGAATAGAATACCCACACCATATTCACAGCCAACAATTGAGTGAAATTATCTCTAAACAGTAACTACCAGAGATTGTTCTTTTAGGACATAATTAAAGTATTTAAAATTAAAGAAACCTCTTCACGAATCACCCTATACAAATATAAATACAAGTATTTTGGGTAGCAAAGTTTTCTGTTGAAACTCTCATATGATTCTTAAGTTTGTTTTCAACCCAAAAGTAAATCATATACAGTGTAACAAAAATATATTGGCACAATCTACATTTATTAAGTGATGAGTCATAACTAACTGATTCTCACCATACTTGATTTAAGGATTGCAGATAGCAAAAACCAACCTATTTACTCTAAACTTTAGTTTACATATCGGAGCTAAGTATAATGGTAGCTAGGATCAGAGCTTTGAATTAATTAATATAATTTGAGCATAATTCATTAAAATCTTAATTCAGAATTATAAAATATGATGAAAAAACAGGTTGACCGGCTTTTGGATACTATAATTAAGATCTGGTAAACGTCCCGGTTATTTCATAACAGACAATCCATGTTGTCAGATTGTATGGTTGTCTTGCTAATAAAAACATTTTTTGTTCGCTATGTTCCTACAAAATCGTTTGACAGCACTCCTAGAACTCCCAACTATTCATAATAGTTGAGAGAAACCATATTTTCATGGTTCCATTTGAGCAAAACGCAATTCAAATCATTAGGGAACCGCCACCGAAAATACTCTATAAATTTTAATTTTTTCAAATCGTATCATCGTCTGAAAAACTATTTTCAGAACAAAAAATGTTACTTTCTCATAAAGAAAAATACTGAAAGTGCCAGTTGGTTGTTATATACATTTCCCAAATTCAAGTGATTCCTATGATGGTATTTATAGTGTGTTTTAATGGCTCTGAAAACCGTAATATTGAATTCACACCCATTCCGTATTAATCAAATTAGTGCTTCGTACATTACTTGAAGCCAAACGTGCTTTTGTTGGCCAGAATTTTAATTATTATTTTAAATTTCGAGATATTTTAAGTAACTTAGCACCACACAAAAAGAACGACCTAATTCTCGAACAACTTTTCCAATCGATATTCGAAAAATCCTCCAATCTAACTCTTTCAAGTTCAGACAAATATTTTCCCTATCACAATGAATCTCAATTTGAACAAAATAAATTTTTACATTAAAAGTTTTACAAAAAGAACAATAATACAGTTTTTTTTATAGATATACACCATCAAGAAAGATGGCAGGTATATTGACTTTGTCATTCCGTTTTTAATATATCGAAATATTGGTTGTAGAACCAAGAATTATATCTATATTCTGGGTCAGTATAAGAATCAAAAACGGTCTTGCTACATCCGTCCGTCTGTCTGGTGACAACAAGATAGGGCACAAACGAAAGGAGCAATATCGGTCTATTATTTCATTTAGCCCCCATACAAATGTCCCACCGGAATACAGTTTAAGCAGTCATAAATATGTTGATTATGCCGCAATCCTGATTTATGGCACGAATTAAGGACTGAGATCGAAAAAATCTTAACATACATATATGTTAATACAAATGAAACCACTAAACCAGAGGTATCCAACAGTACGCCCGCGGGCAATGCCTATGTATTAGTGTTTTATACATGTGAAACCGAAATTAAAAAACGAATTGTTTTAAAAGTGTTGCCAGTGAAGTATTTCGCGCCACTGGCGAAATTACGCACAAGTAAATGTATATGACACCACACGAATCGGCAACACTGCCTTTACTCAGTCATATAAAAACTAACAAAAGGGAAGGGGTTTTTCTTTGCATATACATTTTGTTGTTGTTGAACTGACCAAAGCAAATGTGCAAAAATATGTTTGATATTGAAAAAAAACATTAGCGGATATTTTCATAAGAAATTTTGTTAAGTGTACACACACGTTATACTAGAATACGAGGAAAATATATTGTTGTGTAAGTTTGGTTAACTCAGCACTAAACCTACTGTTTTAATTTTTTTATTTGATTGAAATTCTTACTACAAGTTACAAAAAAATATTATTTTTATACTTACTTCTATCAATAGTGATGAATTTATGAACCTTTTCTGGAAACCCTTCAATAAAGATTTTTATAGAGCTTTCTGTCACTTTGTTCGAGCATGTAGTCCATCTTCATTTAAAATCTACCACACTTTTGGACACCTCTTTGACCTGTTTAATTATCTTTTAACAAGAGCCCAATATCTTTCCACTAGCCTTAGCTCCAGGCAGTTTGGAGGATTTGCATATCTTTGTACAAATACCACATTATAGTTCTTATACCACTCAATATCTTTCTTACCATAGTGACATGATGCCAAATAGGGCCAAAAATAAGTGGACACATTATAAAGTCTTATGTATCCTCTTTTGTAAACATTGCTTGTTGTAAATTTTGGTATTTATAAAGCCCTTTGTAACATCAGGGTGCCCCGATAGACTACACGATAGTGTGCTGGACTATCAATCTGGGGGTTGCGGGTTCTATTTCCGCCAGAGACTCTGGGTGTATCTTCAGACAAGCAAAACGCTTCGCAGTTAGTGTTTGTTTTTTTTTTTTTTTTTAAATGTTTGGCTTCTTTTGCCGCAACCGCATACCAAGAACTTTTTGGGAAAATTTTCTGCTTTTGGGTCCTAAACTTTTCTACAACATTCCCTCGAGCATTAGCAACATAAAAATATTGACCCGGAAGCTGCGAAAAATCTGCCAGAACATACGTTTCGTCATCCATTTTGCAGCAAATATTATTTTTTAATAAAATTTCACTTCAATTTCCGTGCTCTGTCTTCGGCCTCTAAATTTTTAGCAGAGTTCCTATCAGGAACTTTTTGAGCCTTGTATGTTTTTAAACCTGGATTGGCTTTAACTTTTCGTACCAAATAGTCCAAGCAATGAGCTAAGCGGACAACTTTCCTACCGGATGCGTTGGGAACTCTTTTGAAAATGCTTTCTATTTATTGTCTTTAGAAACATCATGTGGCCCATTCCTTCAACTTGAACCAGGTTTTCTATCAACGTTCTTACGATACTGCTTAATAACATTGGAATCAGGTTGATGGCAGACCTTTGACTGTTTGGCCAACTTTATGTTGAAAATATTTAATAATTTTAGTACGCACTTTTTCCTCGCTCGTTTTAATCAAATTACCGACAAATGATCATAATTGACATTAAATATAATAGCTGACATACTTTTCAAAGATTTAAAAGATTTAAGGAAAAACGTGGGTTAAGGTTTTTTCGGTCTCACTTCTTAGATAGTATTTTTTACAGATTTACGATTGACGAACTTTCAAATGTCTTTTTTTGATATTGAGGTTTATAAATAGAACTAACAGTAATCAAATGAGAGCAAAGTATTTATATCTTATGACATCCTTTGAATACATTGATTTTCCTTACAGTATAAACAAATATTTATTAAAATAAAATAATTAAGAACATGAATTTCGAACTATCCTTCTGCAAACAACCATAATCATACTAATTATCGACTTTCTAAGAAAAGAAAGCCTTATCGATTCAATGGACTTTGAAATATCTATACGACTTCGCTATCTATAAAGATCCTGAATATATATACTTTGTGTGGTCGCACTAAAAAAAGGTAGAAATTACAAACGGAATGACAAACTTATATATATCCTTGCCACTCATGGTGAAGGGTATAAAAAGCTTTCAAGGATTTAAAACACTAAGTTTATAAAAGTTGGAGAATTAGTTATAACAATTTACACAAAAACGTAAGTACATTTTTTCAAATTATAAAAATTTCAATTATCATCTACACCATGATAAAATAATTGTTAAAGGTTGAATCACTAGGGAGAGTTTTCAATATTTAGCCCTATAACATCAAACTTTGATTTTGATTTTTTTCATATTTTCTTTTGTTTGACGTTACAAAAATTGTATAATTGAGAATGTATTTTCTATTGAGTGTACCTTATATTATTGTGTCATGATCTACATCATGTTTAATTGAAATTGTGAACATTATACATGATATTGAGAAAATTCCAAATGAAATTGTGAAATTCCATTTTAAATTGAGAAAATTCAAATTGAAATTGAGAATTTCAATATGAAATTGAGAAAATTCTAAATGAAATTTGAATAATCTACAAAAACTTTTCTATTTAAAAAGGTCCAAAAACTCTAAAATTATTTTTAATTTAAAAAAATTGGGACATTTTTTCACTTAGAAAGTCTGGAATTTGAAGGGTGTTGGAAAACACCATAATCATCAGGGCATGATAGTTGGATGATGGAACAGTTAAGAAGAACTTTCCTTTAAAAAAATAATTTCTGAAGTTTCTTTTTATGAAATGATTAATTTTGCGTACATATTTCATAATATATTAATTGGAATTGATGGTCAAAACAAATTCCAAAAAAGTCAAAATTTTCAATTTACATCTGATTGATTAAGATCCATATATATTTTTTTACAAAAAGATTATGTTCTACTTTGCACATCTTATCAATAATAGATTTATTTACTTCCAAAAAAAGTCCACTTCACTGCTTTTCTCTGCCACTTGATGTAAAATATTATAAATTGTTACTGATGAAATAGATAAAATATGGAAAAAATTATAAATGTTTTTTCAAGGCAGTTCTTTTTTTGGTAACATTTTGAAATAACTAAAAGCCAGATTTTCAAATGGGGTTTTAAAGTATTAAGACAAAACATAACTTAATTCAAAATAAGTCCTGAAACACTAATAGCTCATGTACTTTTTCTTTGGCCAGCGTAAAGAACAATTCGACCTAACTGGAGTTATACATTTTTTGAGAAAAATGTGACGACAGGGAATAAGAAATATTATTTCCCCATCTTGCTTAAGCATACCTCTCAATTATATTTTATATCCCTTTTTGTTCGTTTAAATAAAATGTAAGCTTTCATTTGGAATTTTTAAATTTCAATTTGAATTACTCAATTTAAAGTTGAAATTCTGAATTTCATTTAAAATTTTCTCATTTTAAAATGGAAATTTTGAATTTTATTTCAAATTTTCTCAATTTCAATTTGAAATTCTCAACATCATTTTGAATTTTCTCAATTACAATGACAAATGGTGTAGAACTCCCATTCGGAATTTTATATTTGTTTTTAATCGAGCAATGTCTAATATTTAGTTTGATCTCCTAGAAGCCATCAACAGTAAAAAGTGAATATCCTCATGCATAAGTCATTAAGCTACTGACTTCCAAGTAATGTAGTAGGTACGTAGTAGTCATTCCAAAGTAAGTTATTGTATAATTGCATGTTATTAGCAAGTTCTTGCTAGGTCTGTGTCTTGGCCCAAAACAAACTCATATAATATCCGTTTTTTTTTTTTTTGGTTTGTGATCAAGCCTACGGCAAATTATACATGCCACACTATTCATAATAAAGAATTAAAATTTAATGTTTATCAAAACTCATCCTTTATTTATTGAATAAAAAGCAGCCTACCTTTCCTCTATTTAATTTTTTTGTTTAGTTGGCACATTAAAAGTAAAATAAAACTTTGTACCTACATGAATACATATTTTGAAATACCTAAAAGAAGTAGAAAGTAACATCAACCTCTTTAGAGTATTTGTATTCAGGTTGTATTCGGCTGAGTTGCTGTGTTGCTTGGTTGCCTCATTCATTCATTACATTTAGTTTGACTCTGGTGTGTTTACTGTGTTTTTGTGTTCGTCTGTCTGTCTATCTGACTGTCTATAGAATGTCTATCTGTCTCAGGGGAGTCATATTTTAACTGAAGTGTATTAATAAATTACCGCATTATATAACATATTTATACATACAAGTCAAATAATGTCGGCATATAGGTATATATTTATACAAATATACTACAATTTTCGAGTACATACATTTATAAATTTACATTATTCTTATTATGTATGTACTTTTAACTCGTATACAAAAGAAAGGCATTAAAAATATACATTTATATACTTTTATATACTTGAATTTTCAGTTTTTAATATTTTAAGTTGGTTTGCATATACATACTTACTTCGATTTAAAATATTTAAATCCTTTACAAATTTTACATAAATTAAACGATTTGTGGTTGTTACAATATAAATGAACCACTCTTGAGAGGTGAACTGTTTTAAAGTAAGTGATTTGTAAGGCAAATTTGTTGTTTACTTACTTATATCATTAATTCCATATTTCGTAAACACATGCTCATTAGAGTGATTTGAACATTTTCACTTCTAATTTCTAAAAACTCGCGATTTTAGATTTTGGAAAAATTTAACTATTGTGTATCTTTTAATATTTGTATGTTATGAAGCTGATGACTGATTTTATTGATTAGCTATAAAAAATTATTAAAAATAGTTGAACTTTTCATCACATAAAAAAATTAATTTTGTTTGTTAACACTTTTTAAGATTTTTTTAAAAGTTTAAATTTTAGGTGGAGAACGTTTGAAAATGTGTTTTTGGAAATTGAATTCGCATCATTTTATGAAAATATTGAAAATATTTTTTTAGTTATGGAGTCTCAATATTATATAACTGTCTTTCAAATTCATCTTAACTCAATAAAAGCCGACATCAGATTCATAAAATACGAGTATTCTAAGTTAAAGCCCATGAAAATTTTCATTATTTCAAAACAATTTAATCGTGAAGAGAATCGCGAGTTTTTCGAAATTTAAAATACTAAAAATGTACAAAGGCCTTCAAATTATATTGTATGTATATTTTTTTGTATGTATTTAAATAAATGATCAAGAGTGTTAACAGTTATTAAGATCAAAAACAAATAAATATATAAAATGTTGGAACCATAGAGAATTATACATTGAGACGAGGCACTCCGTATTGTCAAAAAAAAAAAAACAGATGTTTGATATAACAACAAAATACATTGACTAACATACAGTATCGGCCATAACTAATGCACCCCCTCAGTGAATGTTTTTCATATTATATAACAAAGTATTAAATTTTTATTATGTATTATTTTCAATTATTAATATATTTACTATTGATAAACAAATACTTTTAAAGTTAATCTTTTTATAAGAGGTAACTTTAAATCAAACAAGTAAGAGAGCTATATTCGGTTGTGCCGAATCTTATATACCCTTCACCAAATTATACTTTAACATAAAATTTAAAAAATTCTAATTTTTTTTAAATTTTTTTCGATTTTTTTTTTTAGTTTTTTCCAATTTTTTAAAAATTTTTTTTTTAATTTAAAAATTTATTTTTTTTAATTTATTAGTAAAAAAAAGAGTTTTTTGTGAAACAAATTCGGGTTAAAAATATTTTTCCCGATTTTGACCCATTGTAGGTCCAACTTACTATAGCCTCATATACATCGTTGCAATGGACTTTGAAATATCTATCATTAGATATCCATATAGTCAATATTTATGACTTAGTAATCGAGATATAGATCAAAAATAGGCAAAAAATAGAGGTTGTCACGAATTTTTGTTCATATCTCCGTTATCTATGGACGGATTTTGCTGATTTTAAATAGGAAACTTCTCGAAAGCATGTCTGGCAGAATTATTGAAGATTTGGATCCCGAAAATATCTGGGGCCTTCAGAAAATTGATTTCATCATACGGAATGACAAATTTATATATACCCTTCTCACGAAGGTGAAGGGTATAAACATATTTAAAGCTAGAAAATAAAACGGACAACACTAAAGCACCCCTTCATGGATATAATATAAAAAATTGTTTAGTTTATATATTGTTGCAAATCCTTTGTTTTGGATGACACAAGCACATCTCTTAGGCATAGAATATATTAACTTTTTGATGGTGTCTTGCGATATTCCTTCCCAGGCTATAATAACGGCTTGAAATAAAACCTGAAATTTGCCGTTCCTTATTTCGGCAATTTTCACGATTTATTTTCATATTAATAATCTCCCACAAATTCTCAATAGGATTGAAATCGGGAGATTGAGCAGCCCAATAAAGAACTTGAATCTTATTGCTCTGTAGCCAAGTCTTACAAACTTTGGAGGTGTGCTTAAGACTGGTATAAGGCATCATTACATCTCTCAATATATCACGGTACATGAACCGATCCATAATCACATTAGCTTAATGAATTGGCCCAATTCCTTGAACAGAAAAGCAAGCCCAAGCCCTAACATTTCCCCCTCCATGTTTAATAGTTCCTTTCCAATACCTAGGATTCAGTCTTTTACTCTTCGTACACACCTTATTCCATCGGAACTTTTTAATTTGTATTTGGATTCGTCAGAGTACAGTACTGTCTTCCATTTTTGGACACTCCAGTTGATGTGGGCTTTGGCAAACTCCAGCCTAGCTTTCTTGTTCTTAGCTGATATAAACAGTTTTTTGCTGGTCGTCAGCTGAATAATCCCGCTTCTACGGATTGTTCTTTCGCTAACTCATAATCTTAAACTTGTTCTTATTTGACTAGCTGATGATGTAGGATCGTTTTGCATTGTTTCTTTGATCTAGGAATCATCATATCATGAGGTTTTATGCGGGCGTCGTCCAGAATGCCCCGGTGATATACGACCATTCTGCAAAAACTATGGAATCAGCCTGAAAACAACTGATCAGTTAATTGAATATTTTTTACTTTCACTGGAGTACTTGTTCCTCGCCATCCATTGTTTTTTCACAATAAACTATATAAAACTTAAATTGCAGATATGCACAAGCATTTTAAACATCTTATAAGGGGGTGCTTTTGTTTTGTCCGTCGCGTTTTGTGTTTTTATATGTTTCATCATTTTAAATTAATTGTTCATGAACATTAACAATATAATAAAAAAAATATACAAAATACATAAAAAAAAACCTTTTTTATCAAAAAAATTATGATATGAAAAAATCCATTGAATGGGTGCTTTAGTTATGGCCAATACTGTATATTTTGTTGTGATCAATAATATTTTCAAACAAAAATTTTAAATTTTTCATATGATAATTAGCTGAAAAATACAATGTCGCTAAAAAATGGTAAATGTAGGAAAATCTGCGATCAATTATATTTTTAAACTATATTGGCTATGAGCCGGTAAATATTTGTCCCAATGGAAAATGGAACCAAAAAGCTATTTTCCCCCATACAAAACAATCTATAAAATTACATGACATTTGGTCCATAATTCGTCATAGCTATATAAAAAACCCATTTCCGAAAATCCGAATAGCTTGATCGTCTAAAATTTAATAAGGACCCATAAATTATACTTATGTTTAAAGTTAGGGTTACACATGGCAAATATTTGACGAAAAAGACGTAACCACTAATTAAAATATATTTTAAATCGTATATTTACTTTAAAGGGGCCCATAGACACATACTGCCGATGAACCCTTCGTATACGTGTGTGATTGATATTTTACTACACACCTATCAATCATCATTTAAAAAAAATGCGTTTGAGAACAAAAAAAATTATTATTTTCTAGTTTTCAGTAACTAAAACGTCAAATTTAAAAATTATATTTCATAAAAATGAAAAAATGTATACTATTGTTCATTTGAACAACTGTCAGCAGTACGAGTTCATTTCAAAATCAAAACTATTTTGATTTTTCATACTGCATTGTCTGTGTGTCGCATACATAAACAAAAATTTAAAATTTACCAACACATGCTTATTGCATGAGCATGAGCAGTATGTGTCTATGGGCCCCTTAAGAACTCCTCTTACTTAGGACAATTAAAAGCAAATATTTAGTTTTATTTTATTTGATCACTAGCTGAACCCGGTCCGCTTTGCTGGCCCTTAGAAAACATCTATTTTATATTGCATATCGATCTCGATTTTAATATACAGTGTCGGACAAAGTCGGTGATCCAACCGGTGGCAGTCCGGCTGGTTCCAATGAATTCAAAAATTCAGTAGGATAATCGGCGGCTTGTTCTTCGTTCATTACTGTGTTAATCGATTTGCATTTTATTGTTTCGCCAGGCAGTTTCAATTGTATTTGTTTATTGAGCTTGTTAACATCATAATTTGTTGGTGCCAAAATTGCATGTTCCCACAACCAATCCGAATTTTTGTAGTTGGTTGTAAGACTTGGGAATACCTTGTCAACAACAAAATCTCATTTGTGGCGGGATCAATTGAAATTTTTCCATTTCTGATGTCCAACAATTGTTTTGAGAATGTTTCGGCAGAAGGGTATTGCAGCTAATGCACACGCATGTTCGTTGATAGTGTTCGGCTTCTGTAGATTCATTTCCAGTGAAATAAATTTGAAGGAACTTCGCATCATCATTGGGAAGCGGGAGCAATGATCCGATTCTGTGGTACATTTGGCATTGAACTTTAAAGGTGGGCATGAAGCCGACGTCATTTGAAATCATGAGTTGCTCTTTTGGATATTTTGAAGGAAGTGCTTGGAAATAGGATTGGCGCCGGAAATGTAACTTATAAGCAGCTTAGGCGGTTCAATAACTGGTGGCAGAATAACATTACCGTTCGAACAGCACATTCCCGGGGATTCCTTAGGGAACTTCAAAACGCGGCAATGTAAGCAATGTTTGTCCATTGGGGCAATCAGTACGTCTTTGTGATTCCTGTAGTCATCATACTTATTGTAATAAAATGCCGGCAACTTTAAATCGATTCTTTCTCTTGATCCAGCCATTCGGGAGCGATTGGCTTCTAGTCTTTTGATATGCTGTTGAGGTGTATCTGCAGCACTCGATGAAGATGCAATGCGACGCATTTGCTGAAGCCGTGATTCTCGTTCTCTTCCCGTTTCTGCGGCTCTAGACGTAGATGCCCTTTATAAAACAAATTTTATTTGAATAAAACCGCTATTTTTTATTAAAAGTGGAATGCGGAGAGTTATTCAAAATATTATTTTCATAGATTTCATATGGAAATTTCTTATTCATGCACCTAATATGCAAGAGTAAACAAAATTGTTTATCATCGATTGATAAACAATTTATAGAATGATGTTAAACAACGAAATGAAAATTGTCATTGTTTGAACGTTGGGAATAAAAAAAAGTATTTATGTATTTCTCCAATTGAAAAAAAAAAAATTTTTGGTCGACAAAATAAATTTTTTTTGAAAAAAATTTTTTTTGCCAAATTTTTTTTTACAACATTCACTGACTTTGTAAGCCTGTATATAGGAAACTAAATAAACTATCTGTAAGAATTGAAGAAAAGGTAGATCAACAATTATGCAATAATCTTTTTTTTATGTCATTAGCGGTATTGTATAAAAATTTGATTCTGCCACGCCATTGCGTCCATAGACCGAATATTAAAAATCTGACTTTACAGTGTTACCCGCTAGGCTTTTCAGAAGATTCCGTAAAAATTTTATCAAAATCGGTCCAGCCGTTTTTGAGTCCATGCGGAACATACATACACAAATCTGTTTTTATATATATATGGCATTAACGGTATAATGTAAAAATTTGATTTTTACACACCCCTCCGCCCACAAACCGAAAATCAAAAATCTGACTTTACAGTGTTATCCGCTGGGCTATTCTGAAGATTCCCTGAAAATTTCATCAAAATCGGTCCAGCCGTTTTTTATATATATAAATGGCATTAGCGGTAAAATGTAAAAATTTAATTTTGCCACGCCCCTCCGCCCTCAGACCGAAAATCAAAAATCTGACTTTACAGTGTTACCCGCTGGTCTATTCTGAAGATTCCCTGAAAATTTCATCAAAATCGGTTCAGCCGTTTTTGAGTTCATTCGGAACATACAAACATACATACATACATACCCACATACATACAAACATCCATTTTTATATATATAGATTCAAAACAGTTGTTAGAGTAAACAACGTCAAACAAATTTGTGTTTAAAAAGTGGTTACGCTTTTTTGAGTAAATATTTGCCATGTGTGACCCTACAAATTTTAAATTTGTATTTAATGATGCTACATTTTATGTAAAATTTAGAGTAAAGAATAATAAATATAATGAGATTTCCAATAATTAAAAGTATTCGCTTAAAATATACATATATTGTATTTTAAATTTATCCTTTTATTATAACATCTTCGGTAATTTTAGAAAAGCTTAAATAAAATATATTTAGAAGAAATACCAATCTTATTTGTCAGGCCCATTGAGTCGGTTCTCTTGCCATTATTCTTCTACAGAAATCCAAAATATAATCAATTTTCGTACAAACATACAGCTTAAACGTCTCACCACTGCCACTATTAGCAAAACCAATTGATACTAAGAACAACATATACGATAGCAAGGATAACGAATATTTGTGATGATAAATCCAGGAGAAAAATCGGCGCTTTGGTAATAGTCTCCTAGGAAAACGTTTACCATAGAAAATCAGATAACGAACACGTATATTTTGTAGATTTCGCAATTGTATATTGACACAGGTTTTGTTAATTTTATTGGCCACAATTGTGTCTTCATTGGTATCGAGGGCAAATTCACAAAGAGCTGTACACGCAATAATGGAACCACACTGGGAAGCGCCCCAGGCAGCACAATTGGGACTGTGTTGTAAACTTGTCTGCATATCGGTAGTAAGTTCTATAAAATTTTTATTTTCTGTGTAATGAATAAAACCATTTTGTAATATTGAAAAATAGTTGTCCAACTTGTTGCCCATAAAAGCCATTTTAAGGGGTAAATCTAAGGTTCTGTTACGAAATGCCACCTCCGAGTGAAATCCTGTTAAAGCATTGACTTCAAAGACATGGGTTGGTTTGAGTTTCATTGCTTTCTCATCTATGGAAGTTAGTAGTGAATATAGTTCTTCTCCCTCCACTAGACGCAAAGCTGGTTCACGCATTTCTATTAGTACCCAGTACAACAAATCTATTACCTCTCTGCTAAACTCGCTATAGTTTTGCTCCATTAAGTTTTGTAAAATTACTCTTAATTTAGGTGTATCATTGATGATGCATATTAAGGTATCGATATTGTAACCAGACTGTTCGTCAGTAAATTGTGGTGGAAATGGTTTTAGCACTAAGTCATAACGATAACTAAGAGCTGCTGATACAAATAGAGTCCATTTGGCATCACAGGCCAATAGGTCGGTTTCCAAGGCATACTGCAAAGTTTGTATTTTATTAAGAAACTCTGCACGCTCCTCCAGCTGTTGTTGAGACGCGGGCTCATAGGATTCCAACGATTGTTCATTGGCAATATCAACTTCTGGAAGTTGAATTTCAGTTGTTGGTATCTCACTGATGACATCTTCTTGTTGCGGTTTTTGCTTGATCTTACCACAGGTCTTTCGTATGCGCATTGGACTTGAGGATCTTGCTGTAGTTTGCTGTATGGTTGTCATATTTTATGGCGTGATTTAGGTATCCTATTTTCCAAAATATATGTAAATTAGATAATCAAAATATAATTTCTGAATTAAGTTAATTAAATTATAATTATTTGTCATTCGAAATTTATTTGATTATAACAAAAAATGATTGCTATGATCTACATAAATAGATGTGAAAATATAACGATCATGATGTAATAAGTAAGGTGAGAGCGTTTCGACAACAAACACAACAAAGACAATATTTCTTGCTGACAAGAGCATAGGTTTTGTCAAAATTGAATTTGTCAAATAAAAAATAAACAAATTTTATTTTGGCTTATTAACTAAAAAACTGCCGTTAAATTTAAATTATATTTAAAAAAGAACAACGGTTTAATAGTGCTTTATCCAAATTTCATTATATGAAATCTTTTTATTCACATTTTCATTCATGTTTTTTGATTTAAAAATTTTTTTCTTTGAAAATAAAATATATTATTTTTTCAAAATAAATTCAGTTTGACAAAACCCAAGCATTTTCAAAATAAATAAATAAAAATAGCTGTGTTGTTGATTTCACCTTACTTAGTGCATCCTGATAACGATGTTGCGGAGAAAGGGAAATCTAGATAACGTTTAAAATTACTTTTTTGCTGTATTTTAAACAGTTTATCATCTCCATATAAACCAGGCCACCCTAATGTATATGTAATATGTTTTCTTATACACCTAACCTCTCGCCCAATGCTCGCCTTGTCTTCGATCAAATTTGTTTGATGTCATTCGTTTTGGTTTGGGCAATTAATCAATTACTTTGTATAGTGTTTTCCCAAGAGATTTTTTTTAACCATATTGTTTGTGTATCCTATGGTTTAGCAATTTAATGTTGCCTGAATCATGTTCGTTATTTTTTTCTCCATATTCAATAACAATCAAATAAAAGTCCAATACAATGCCGTATTTGCTGCAATTCTGCTATTAAGGGATTTGGTATTGACATGGAAAATAACAAAAATAAAATAATTTTTGATTAATTTTAAAGGTAGGAAATTAAATAGTTAAATTTTATTATTATATTATACGTAGATGGAAATTTCAGGTCCTTATTGGCTATATGAAACGGTGGCTACTCCCTGAATTTTTCATACTGTTTGCCAACAAGTCAACTGGAGGAAAATCTGCAGTTTGTGAGTAATAATAATGCATTTTTGGGTCGTCGTGAAGCACCTTGTCGGAACGCAATACAGAAATTGGTGGAAAAATTCGAGCTGTTGGGACAAGTTAGTGATGTGAATAATAAACCAGTGCAAGTCACTCAAGAACAACTGATAATATTGCTGCTGTAGCCCAAAGTGTTAAAGAAAATCCAGGTTTGTCCATTCCTCGACGTTCTTTGGAATTGGGCATTCCACAAACGTCATTACACCGTATTTTGCATAAAGACTTATAAAGTTCAGTAAACACATGAACTCAAGCCGGCCGATCATTAACAACGTCGTGTCTTTGCTGATTGGGTCCTTGAAATGCATGAAAATTATCCGGAATTCCATCAAAAAATCATCTTGACTGATGAGGCCCATTCCCACCTCGGCAGCTACGTCAACAACAAAATTGTCGCATGTGGGGTTTGGAAAACCCAAGAGTTATTGTTGAGAAGCCTCTTCATCCTCAACGTGTGACTTTTTGGTGCGGTTTATGGTCCGGCGGGGTTATTGGACCTTACTTTTTCGAAAATGAGGTTGGATCAACAGTTACGGTGAATAGATTGCGCTATCGAGAGATGATTAATGATTTCTTATGATCGTAGTTGGATGATATTGATCTTGACAACGTTTACTTTCAACAAGACGGCGCTACATGCCATACAAGCAACGAAACCATTGCTCTTTGACGGGAAAAATTTCCGGACCGTGTTATCACTCGAAAAGGTGATCACAATTGGCCACCGCGATCTTGTGATTTAACACCCTGCGACTTCTTCCTTTGACGCCAGCAGCCCAGCATCGATTCAAAACCTCAAATATAGAATTCGTGAGGCTATCGAGGATATAGGGCAGCCACTTTGCGATTTGGTTATGGAAAATTGCATGAAAAGGATATGGTCCTGTAAACGTGGTCGTGGTGGCCATTTGGTTGATGTTGTTTCTCATTATTAACGGCATACCTTCCTCTTTATTATGAAATAAATATCCGATCATTTACATAAAAAAATGCAATTTTTTCTTTGAATACCAAAATAATACCTCTTGTTGGAAAACCCTGTACATAAATGTTGTAGCACGGACAAGTGAAAAATTTTTCACCCGGAGTAGGATTTTTATATGTGATTTGAAAATTGTACGAAAAAAAATCAAAATTATAACTTAAATTACTTTTGAAGATAAAAGATAACTATAAACAGGATTTTCTTTATTTTCCTATTTGCTTTATAAAAAATTTAAATTCAAATCTATCCATGGTTTTACAGTTGTAATCAGCATATTCATGAAAGCTCAAACAGTATTCCGGGTGGACATTTGTGTGGAGGTGAAATCATGGACCGATATTGCCCATTTTAAATACCAAACAATCCTTATCGAAATATAAGGTTTGCAGAGATAACTTTCTGCATCAGAACAAACGCATAACATTGTTTTTATCAGAGCTGTAAATGAATCATTCTTTTTTGATTTATATTCATTATGAATTAGCTTGATTTTGAAGTAATTCATTTCACAACAAAAATGAATTGAATGAAATTTGAATCGATTCAAATGAATTTGGTGAAAATGAATTGCAATTCATTTCCAATTCAAATGACTTTGGTAAAAATGAGTTGCAATTCGTTTTCAATTCATTTGAATTGAATTGATTTTGAATTAATTCAAATGAATTTGGTAAAAATTAATTGCGATTCATTTACAATTCATTTGAATTGAATTGATTTTGAATTAATTCGAATGAATTAGAAAAAAGAATTAGCAATTCAAATGAAAGAAATCAAAAATGAGATGCAATCAAAAAAGTTTATGAGCAGATCTCTAGGGGGAATGAAAAATTTCTCCTTCCAAAATGAAAATTTTCAGTACGAAAATTGAAAAGTCTTGTCCTGGATACGCGCCTGATCAAAGAAACATGATGTTTGGAGCATAGGGTACAACTAGAGGCGCAACTGAGAGTAAGCTGAGAGTAACAATAATTACTCTCTTCACACGTACTTGTGATATGTGAATTCAACATACTTGTGAGAGAATTAAACACATCAAAATACTTGAAATTTTAACTTCGATTTCCCGACTAAATATAGATCGAACCGCTTTTTTACACTTCTACATACTTTTTGTCAAATGTTTTAAATAATTGCAGGACACTATTATTTCCGAAATACTTTTATTTTGCTCAAATGAACAAATTTATTTTTTATTAATTTTTGACACTTAAATTTATCTGTGGTAGAATTTTATTTATAGAACAGAGTTTCAATTTTTGGTATTAAAAATAGAAGAAAATTTTAATAAATTAAAATTTAAACATTTTTATAGAACTCTGTGTGTCTGGTGAAAATTAAAAAGGCACCAATACAACCTCAAAACTATGTACTAATACATTCTCACGACTTAGGTTTTTGACAACATACTTAGGTTTTCTCCCTCTCAGTAGCGCTTCTATGGATATATTATTCTATGGTTTGGAGTTTGTTTCTTCAACAAGAACGGATTTTTATTTTGAAATACGCTGAACTACAAAACAATATTGTTTTTTTGATCAATCACAAGAAAGTTTAAACAAAATATTGACACTCAGTCACAAACAATAAAACATAGGGTACAACTAGAGGCGCAACTGAGTACGTGTGAAGAGACGTACTTGTGATATGTGAATTCAACATACTTGTGAGAGAATTTAACACATCAAAATACTTGAAATTTAAACTTCGATTTCCCGACTAAATATAGACCGAACAGCTTTTTTACACTTCTACACAACTTTTGTCAATTTTTTTTAATACTTGCAGGACACTTTTATTTCCGAAACACTTTTATTTTGCTCAAATGAACAAATTTATTTTTTATTAATTTTTGACACTTAAATTTATCTGTGGTAGTATTTTATTTATAGAACAGAGTTTCAATTTTTGGTATTGAAAATAGAAGAAAATTTATATAAATTAAAATTTAAACATTTTTATAGAACTCTGTGTGTCTGGTGAAAATTAAAAAGGTACCAATACAACCTCAAATCCATGATTCAAATAAACAAGGTTGCTCCACTTCTCTCTCACAAAAATATTTTTGAAGTTTATTGGAATTATTTGAAATTAGTTTTTTGTAAACAATAAAAAAGTCTTTGCCACATATGAAAAAAGGGAAATAACGTTTAAGAAATATTTAATTTTAATGTGTAATTTATATTAAAATTTTGTTTCAGCTTCTTGCTTTTTGTGTTTTTTCTTTCTTGGAGTCTGTATAAGGGATAGTTTATAATTATTTCAAAAACGAATTTCTTTAGTTAACATATTTTTATTGAATTTTTTGTTTGCTGTTTTATTTTTTTTTTTTTACTTTTAAGTAAACAAAAAATGGGATTTTAAGAATGAATACGGTAGCACGATTTTTCATAATTCCAATAAACGTCAGAACGTTAATATGGCGACAAAAAGAGAAAGTGAGACTACCTTCTATTTTTGTATCATGCTCAAATCTATGTACTAATACATTCTCACGACTTAGGTTTTTGACAACAGACTTAGGTTTTTTCCCTCTCAGTAACGCTTCTCTGGATATATTATGCAATAAACTTTAATCAAAGACATCTTTGACGAATCATTAAAATTCGATTGAAAAACTTTTCAAAAAATAAATTTTCTACAATATACAAATATGATATTATTTAAACAAAAAATGATTGCTAAAGTTTAAATCTAAGTATTTTTTGCCTTTGGACTATATTAGGTGATATACAAAACGAGAGTAATGCTTGCTGTCTTTTACATAAAAAATTAGTTGAATAACAACACAATAGTGATTCTTACTGTAGGTTTACTGACAAAATCAATTCAAATTTCATTCAATTCAAATGAGTTGGAAATTAATGGCTAATTCTTTTTTCTAATTCATTTAAATTAATTCAAAATCAATTCAAATCAATTGGAAATGAATTGCAATTTTTTACCAATTTCATTTGAATTGAATCAAATTTCATTCAATTCATTTTGTTGTGTGAATGATTCGCGAATTAATTCAAAAATGAATGATTCATTTACAGCTCTGGTTTTTATGTAGGGTATACAAATGTTTGTAACAAAACAAACACCCCACAAGGATGTACCGGTTTGTCCTGTAAGTGTATAACCTCATAAATCAGAACATCGCATACACTTTGGTCAAAAGTTAATTCAATTATTACGGAGCACTCTTCGTTTTATATTATGACACACACGAAGATAGAAAATAGGCAAAAATTTGTATTTATAAGAAAATGTAGTCAAAATGTAATAACAATTACAGTTATCGAAAATTGGTGTGGAGAACAAGTAGTTTTCATAAAAATGCCAATATAAGGAAATTTGGAAAATTGAGAATTCTGTTTTTCAATAACGTTAAGTAGAAACAAACTACAAGTATTCTCTATCTGAAAGTAATAGTGGACGATCAATTTGAAATACAGTGAACTCGCGCTAATGTGAACATTCAATATAATGAACTATCCACTAATGTCAACAGTCAGTTTTTTATATGGGCGCTCTAAATAGTGAACAATGTTTTGTGGTTCTAAATATTTTAAAAAAAATGTGTTAATAATACATTTTATGGACCCGGAAAACGTAAAATATTGCGATCTTCAGAACTTCCAAAAATGGAAAAACCTCTCGGAATAAAAACCCCCTCTAAGTGGATGTTAAAAGAGCAAGATAAACAACTTCGCAATAACATAAGCGAAAATGGGAATGACTTAAACCATAGCGATGAGTGGCTACAAAAATTTAAAAACAGATACGGAATACAACTCCTACAGTTAAACTTTCTAAACTTTTACTACGCAGTGGGTAAATCCTTTTAAAATAAGATTGAAAATAAAGATAGAAGATTTGGGTTTATCCAATGAGCAGTTTAATAATGCAGTTAACTGAGGTTTATATTGGAAACTTCTTCCTCAAAATACATATGTAACGTCGTGAAAATCTAAAAATCCACGCAATTTTATCTGTCCCTTAAACTACAAAAATTCAAAATCTGGCTTCTTCCATTTTCAAAGAATGGTTTCACAACTGATTTGTGATAGAGGAAAGTAAACATATAAAAAGAGTTCAGTTGGGATTCTTACTGTAACTAATACAGACTTCAGAAATGATCATTATCACTTATACCGCATTGTTCAGTTTTATATGCTTTCTGTTATTTGGCATGAAATTGTCATACGAAATTTCTTAGCTTCATGTGAATATATTTTTATTACGATGTAAAAGAAAATACTTTTTTCTTTTTACCAACAATAAAATCTAAACTAAACAAAAACCAAACAACAAACAAGTGTAACATAATCAAATCAAGATGAAGTACACTAGCACTCATACATTAAAATTTGTCCCTGGTATATGGTAAACCAAAAAGTACCACAAGGAGAAAAAAAATGACAGGGGACATCTACTATACAGCAGAGGAAAACAAATCAGAAACAAACTAGAGAACTTGTTGTCAAACCCTAAAAGCATGTCAATTATAATTTACAAAATATTGTATATAAAACAAAAAAATAAATAAAAATCTATGTGTTTTTTTTTTCAGCAAAAAATAAAGTGTAAGAGAGAGCAAAAAACAAAACAGCAGCATCTCACCATACCAATTTTTTTTGCGGTACTAAAAAAATCAGTGAACATGTTGATGATAGTGAGACCCGTACTAGTTGGTGGTGGCTTGTCGTTTGGTCTCATACATACATGTTTATATTCTATATCCTAGTAGTGCGTATTTTGCTGCATACTTACATACATTTGACATGAGAGTGTTTTTTAAATACTTCACCATGAGTGGCAAGGGTATATATAAGTTTTTCATTCCGTTTGTAATTTCTACATTTTTCATTTGCAACCCCAATAGTAAACATAAATGTCCGTCTGTCTCTTGAAATCAACTTTCATACATGATTGACACAGCAGTATATCCGCTGTAGTCTAACTTAGTTGCTATTTAAAATCGAAAAATACAAATAGTTGAGATGTAAGCTAAAAACCGTGAGTACCTGGATTTCTTTTCCAATTTTCACCAAACATTTTGTTCATAATTTTTTAAACAAAATGTTTTTCTCACATTTTTTTTTTTTTTTTTTGCCAAAAATAATTTCTAATATTTATATAAAAATTTACTTTGGTGAAGGGTATATAAGATTCGCCACAACCAAATATAGCACTCTTACTTTTTTATTTTATCATTGTACCGTTTTTGTTTTGCACCCTCTTGTCATTCGAGATCTTAAATGTTGCAACCAACAAAAACCCAAAAAATTATGTGCGTTTTTTGTTCCACCTCCTTTGATTGTTTAAGCAATCCTGTCTATCTGTCGGTGAGTGTGTGTGTGTCTGTATATTTCTTTAATGTCAAAGTGCAACATTTACCTCTTGTATAGAGGTTGGTTTGTGTTTTTCGGTAGATGCTGTTACTTGTTTCTCACAAGTAGATTAGCAGCTGTCATGTGTAATAACTGGAGTGGTTATGATTTTTTTTTTTGCTTCTCTGGTTCATTTTGCAACAGATAACATTAGCCATTGTACTTTTGTGAGATTAACAAGCAGATGCAGCGATAAGAGGAGATACGTAGTTATTGGGAAGGAAATTTATTATATTCTGGCTGAGATTTATTATGATTTTGTATGATAAAAATTGCATAAACGTTTTTAAAGGATAATTTCTAGGTTAATAAAAGTAAGTTTTGTTTTATAGAACTTAAAAAAAAAGTTAGAGATCAAAATTTTTTAAACAAAACTTGAAAATTACTTAAGGACTGATATTGTAAAATTCTTAACACACGTTTTTTATTCAAACTTTTAACCGAAGTATTATTTGACCTTTTTTGATCAATTTACCTTTGTGAAGCATTTCAGTTATTATGTTTAATGTCAATTATGTTCATTTGTTGTTAATCTGATTAAAATGAGTGACCAGAAGAAAGTGCGTACTAAAATTATTAAATATTATCAACAAAACCCAACTTGGTTCTACAAAAGGATGGCCAAACAATCAAAGATCAGGTATCAAATTTTTCCAATGTTATTAAACAATATCGGGAGAACTTGCCCGTTGCTATAAAACCTGTATCAGGTAGAATGGTCCACATGATGTTTCTAGAGCCAAACAAATAGAAAGCATTTTCAAAAGATCTTCCAACACCTCCGGTAGGAAAGAAGCCCGCTTAGATCAGTACTCGGACTGTTGGGTACCAAAAATAAAACCCAGTGAAGGCTTAAAAGGATACAAGGCTCAAAAAGTTCCTGACAGGAACTCTGCTAAAAATTTAGAGTCCAAAGACAGAGCACGGAAATTGAAGTCAAATTTTATACAAAAAATATACCTGGTGCATAATGGATGACGAAATGTACGTATGGACAATTTTTCGCAGCTTCTGGGTCAATATTTTATGTTGCAGATGCTCGAGGGAATGTATAAGAAAAGTTTAGGACCCAAAAGCAGACAAAATTTCCCAAAAAGTTCTTGGTATGGCAAGCAATATGCAGTTGTAGCAAAAAAAGGCAAACACTTGTTACAAAAGGCTCTATAAATATCGAAAAATACATCAAGGAATGTTTACAAAAAAGGATGCTTCCATTCTTAAGACTTCTTAGTGTGTTCACTTATTTTTGGCCTAACTTGGTACCCTGTCACTATGGTAAGAAACGTGTTGAGTGGTAAAAGAACAATAATGTGGTATTAATACCAAGAGAGGCAAATTCTCCACACTGCCTGGAGCTAGGGCCAGATATTTGGTTTTGGTTAAAAGAGAATTGAAGAGCACAAAAAAGGTGTCCAAAAGTGTGGTAAATTTTCAACGGAGATGGACAACCTGTTCGAACAAAGTGACATAAAGCACTATAAATACCATAATGGAAGGGTTTCCGAAAAAGGTTCAAAATTTCTTCATTAGTGTTTAGAACTATAAAAATATTTTTTTTTTTGTAAATTGTAACAATAATTTCAATCAAATAAAAAAAGATTCAAAACTGTAAGTTTAGTTTTTTCATTTTTATTAACATGTTAAACATTTTTCGATCTCAGTCCTTATTTTATTTGCTTTTTCTAATATATGTTGAGACATATACGGGAATTACATTTGATGGTGAATATGTTCATCAGTTTTAACATGCGATAGATGGTATATGCGGTTCAGAAGTGGAGATTTTGACACAGAAAACAAGGCTCTCCCACGCCAGCTAAAAAAGCTTAAAGACTAAATATTGTTGTAAAACTCAACAAGTGCTTGTAAAATCATTGGAAGCTACTCCAGCAGCAATTTCAAAACGTTTGTTAGCAGCATGATTCATCCATAAGCAGGGAAATTGGGAACCCCACGATTTAAAGCCGAGAGACCTTAAAAGACGATTTTGCATGCCAGGAATTATGCTATAACGCTATGAAAGAAAATTATTGTTGCACCAAGTCATTATTTGCGATGAAAGAAGGATTCATTACTATTAAACGAAACGTAAGAGATCATATGTGAAGCCAACCAGCCGAATCGACACCAAGATCAAATATCTATGCCGCTAAGTTAATTCCCTGTATTTGGTGGAAGCTGGTGAAATCCAGAATATTCGTCATTGGCCGAAAAACTCCCAGAATATACGGCAACGCTCGGCTGCATGTTGCAATATCTGTTAGAAAGTATTTAGAATGAAGTGGTTGTGTAGTTTTGCCTCACCCGCTTTATAGTCCAGACCGTACCCCATTCGACTACTATTTGTTTCGATTGATGCAGAACGCTTTCTCTGAGATACTTATCACTTTGGAACAGAGTATCCGATATTGGCTTGATTCGGTTCTGGTCTCAAAAGATGGCTCGGAATCTAGATTTTGCCAAAAAGTTGGGAAAAAGGTCATAGCTAATAATCATAAATAATTATGATTTCATTATTAAACTACCCACACTTTTATTACTAAGTTGCGAAAAGTCGATGGACTAAAACTAATTGCGTTGTAAAGTTAAGGCCAGTCAAGGTTTAAATTTCAAACAAGACAGAGTTTTTTTGTTCTTTAATATATTATTTGACGTCTGTATTTAGTTACTTTATGACAAAAATTCAGATTCAAATGCCTGAATTTCATACAACCCAAGAAAGAGTGACAATAAAATATTTTCCTGATACATCGATGGGATAATATAGAAAAGTCGTATCTCGTGTTTTTTCAAATATACTGGTAGACAAAACTCAAATACACCTCTCCTAAAAAATTCAGTTTCCTATGTTGACGAATAACAGATTAAGAGTAATGGGAAAAAACCTTAACTCATTTCAATAATAGTTTGAAAGAAAAAGCGCTAACTCATTTAATGTAGAATGCATATTTTTAGGTTTATATTAAAACAAACAACTTTGCTAAAAGTATATTTCGATATATTACAAACTAGCTGAACCCGGTCCGTGTTGCTGGTCCTTAAAAAACTACTGTTTTACATTGCATCTCGATCTCGATTTTAATATACATTGTCGGACAAAACTGAAGCACGGACCCACCGACCTGACTTCGCACCCCAAACACTTATTATCTGTAGCCATATGACGGCGGATGAGGTAGTCATATGACAAAGTTGTAGCAGATATCTATAAATACAGTGTCATGCTATGCCCTTAAAAAAAGAAACTAATGTATTTAAGGCAAATGGGATATTTTATCTATGAACTCATCTTAAGGCCAGAGAATATACAATATTTTTTGTTTTTTATTTAGAGTAAAAATATATTAATTATTTGGTGTACCAACTCGGGAGTATGCCACATACAATTAACCTAGTAAACAGTGTTGCCAGTTTAGCCTTTTTGAGGCTAAATTTAGCCTTTCTATTTACTCTTTAGCCTCGAAATTTTGGTTTTAGCTTCGTGGCTTTTTTCTAGCCTTTTTTTAATTTGAAATTAAAAAGGCTAGAAACTAAAACCAAAATTTCGAGGATAAGGAGAAAATAAAAAGGCTTACATTTATATTTGTGAGACATTTTCATTTTAATTCATTACTGTTTTTCATTTAGCTTTTCAACAGACTCTAGAATTATGCAGTATTAAAAGAACAAATACCAATTGCCAATATCAAGTGCTTCAAAATTAAATAGAGTATTTTATATCTGAAAGCTATAAATGTCTAGCAAATTCACTTTCAAGACAAAATTGTTATTACACATTATTTTCATAGTTATATAATGGACAAGAGTCCTACTAACTCTCGAAGGCTTGTGATACTCGATGGCTGTCATTTGAAATAGCCGTTAAACGTATTGTGGATGTATGGTTTGAGTTAAAACCAACAATGCTACAAAGCCAAACATTTAAGTGATTAATATACTGATTATAATTTAGCGACTCCGACAAATCTGTTTTCTAATTTAAAATTTCTTCTCCATAGTTTGTGTTTTCAAATTGTAACACAATGCAAAGAAGTTGATCCATTATCGTCCTCAATTGAAAATTGTTTGAAGAATGAGAGATAAAATAAAGAACGGTTTAATTAGTGAAAATTCTGAAAAAATAATACGGAAAATTAAACTAATTGAGCAACTGCGACAAAGATTATCGTATGAAAACTCTTCGCTAAATCGATTTTCTATCCGTTGATAATACACTTAAAATAGTACTCGTAAAACCAAAAAAAGATATTATGTATGTGAAAAATTAAACTGCTAATGAAATTACGAAGATTATGGCTCAGGGCAGAATATTTTAAACTACAAATGGACAAATATAGAACCAACAATGTGCATTTTCTGACATGGCTAATACAGTATTTAACTTTTAAGTACTTCCTTTAAGTACTTAATGCAGAGGTTGAACGACTTTTTAGTACAATGAAAATTGTAAAGTTAAAAATGTTTAATGCGTTATTGAATATAAAATATATATGCATATGTATATATTTATTGTTAATGATTAATGTTATTTTTTGTTTGCTGCTGAAGTGTACCTTTATAATTTTATTTACTTTTAATAACATATTTTCTAGTTTTTTATTTAAAAATAAATATAAACTTAAATTCATAATTTGTAATATTTTAGCTTTTTTTGTTGGCTTTTTTTTAAAGCAGTTTGGCTTTTTCTGGCCTTTTTTTGAAGTCTATATAGCTTCTTTTTTTCCAGCTCCTGGCAACACTGCTTGTGAAAAACATGAATTTTCCAAATGTAATCGAGCAATTGTCAATGATTAGCCTTGTGCTTTGTTAATGGTTATAGCAAAGTAGGACGAAATGGGAACTGGATCCACTTGAATTAAAATGGTCAAAGTCGTTGGAAACCATCGGTATGCGGGGAATCAGTACGTCTCGCATTCGAATCTGCCACCGATGATAGCTTCCTCAATTAACGCGTTTAAGCTATATCGGTGATCCAACCTTCAATGTTAATACATCGATTCTTTCTATTGATCGAGCCATTCGGGATCGATTGGCTTCTAGTCTTTCGATATGCTTTTGGGATGTCTATGGAGTTTTCAATAAAGATGCAATGCGACGCATTTGCTGAAGTTGTGATTCTCATTCCGTTTCTGCGGCTTTAGACGTTGATGTCTTTGGCGATTTTCCTCAAGACGTGATTCACGTTTACTTTCTTTATGTGATTTGTATTCCTTTCTTCGCTTACACCAAATCATTCGCTTCAGAGTTCACCACTGTGAATTAAAATTTTAAAATGTATGGGAAAATAAATTGATATTTCTGGAATTTTCTCGGGTACTCTTCTTGTTTGGCAGGAGACCAGTCCGACTTAGTGCGATCATCGCAAACGGTCCAGGCGTTCTTAAGTTATAAGCGTAGTAACTAACGTCACTCTCTTTTATATATATAGATTTTTAGTTGTTTATTCAGTATTTTCCTTCTCCTGTAAAGTAACTAAAAGTTGAGATACGACCTTTCTATATTAAGCCATCGATATGTAGGTGTTATATGGCGGTAGGTCAATTATTATCCAATCATCACAAAAGTTAACAGAAAAATTTAAGTTCATATAAAACCAATTTCATCACGATATTAATTTTTATAAGACAAGTAATTTTAATTTTAACAAATGTTCTTAAATTTTTACTTACAACTAATTTGTGCGAAATTTGATCAGGTTTGGCTCATGATCAACATTTGTGTGACTGCTCAAACAGTATTCCGGTGAAACATTTGTGTGGGGGCGAAGTAAAATTATGGATCGGTATTGCCCAATTTCAATACCAAACAAATCCGGTCAACATAGAGTATTTGTGGAAAATTTCCGCCAGCTAGCTCTTTTCTTTTAGGCCCTATCGTGTTTTCAACAGACAGACATAATTAGATTTTGTAGAAACTTAAAAGTCTTGTTGGATCATTAGTGCTATTCTTAATGAAGATTTTACTGAACCCTCTTTTGCAGACACTAATGAACTCCACTGTTTCTAGTACATGGTACCTCAATGCTAAATACGAAGAATAAGAAGACGAAACTAATATTTATGAACTACATAGACGTTGAAAATGTAATAATTTCTAATTTGTGATTGTATGAATCTGAGTCTTTCACACTCAGACAAACTGAAATACAAATGAAAATTTATTAGAACTACAACAAATTACTGCCATACAAACATACACACGACGCGGCATTGTCAACATCTTGGGCAAAGAAATTGAAATTATATACAGCATGCAACATGACACACAAAAAGGGGGCGTTTGGCAAATTCATATCCTATTATATTGCAGGCAATGACAGTAAAAATAAAAAGAAGGTGTGTTTGTAAATAATTACAGGGTTGCACTTAGATTCAATCAAATGGTACAAATAATTGTAATAATGCAGAGATTTAGTATTGTTATCAAATTGTAGGAGAGACTAGAAAATATTACATTTATTTAACAAATGTTACGTTTTTTCTTTCAGACCGTCATTCTTGGCAAAAATTAATATTAAGCTAAACAATTTTGCAACCTTTTTTAACATTTTTCAACCCTGGAAATATTTTTGTTTAGTCATAAATAACAACAATTTAACAAAAAATTTGTATTTTTAACTGGTTGTTACTGTTTTTGTTTGTGGTCACCAGTTTCCTTTCTTTTAATTAGTGGAATTTAAAAGAAAAATATAAAAAACAAGTCAGAAAATTAAATAAAATTTATAACAACGCATTTTTTCAATTTTAACAGCCTTGCGGTATGTTGTTTTCAACATGTCTTGACTTGTTTTGTTATTGTAAAATACGAACAAATACATTCATACCTACATATGTATTATTTTTTACACGTATGGACGTGTGTATTGCAGGAAAAAAAAAACATAAATGAATGCATCTGTTTGTATTCATGTGTAAGCATATTTTTCATTTGCATTGTAAAAATCGCCTAAAAGCATGCTGTAAAAAATGTTATCTTCAATTCTGTAAGCACACTGGTCACTTTTATATACTTCGTAAATATCTGAATGTATATCGTCTCCTAAAACGCAAAAGGTCTTAACTAATATTGCAATAATGTTTCATTTTAAAATAATAGTTTTGAGTGTCATTTTTCCAGCATTATTAAGTGTTTTTCTTAAAAAAAAAACTTGAGATTTAAGTTGGGACTTTTTGCTTTTTAGGTAACTTTATGTACTTGCGTTGAGTTAGTATGTGAAAATGTCTTTTTTTTTTAACTCGCATACCATGCAATAAATGTTCAACATTTTTTTCCTTCAGGATTTTTTCCACTTCTTTAACATTTCTTAAAAAAAAAAAAAAATATGAGAAAGAAGAATGAGTGAACATTTTTACGCGTATGTAAATTGTATCTACATGTAAGTGGTATGCATGGTTTATACGAAGGTTGGCGTTTTTATTAAAATAAAAACATTTTGTAAGAAAATATCCATTTATTTCTTATAAACTTTAAACTAACACTTAAAATCTGCGTAGTCGTGAAAATATTCAAAGTCAAAATAGTCACAACGAGTTTTTGAAATTTTTAGCTTTTATTTTGAAACATTTGTACAATATAAATTTATTCAAACCTTTTCCCATCTTACTGGCAACATATGGCTTCCGAGCTAAAATAACTGCTCATCTTTTGAGTCAAAGAATGAATCAAGCCAATATCGTTCCAAAGTGAAGCATATCCCAGATTGAGCGCTCTGCATCGATCGAAACAATATTATGGTCAGGCCGTGTATTTTGGGCGTTTTTCGGTCAATGCTCGCTTCAAACAAATCTGTTGTCTTCAGTACAGGTTACCTGTGATGGTCTGGTCAGATTTCTGCAGATCATAATAGATAGGACCCTTTTACTCTCACCAAATATAGATAAGTACCTTAGCACCATGGTTTTTTTAGTGTCGATTCGGCTGGTTGGTCGGGCTTCATATACGATCTCTTATGCTTCGGGTTATCGTAATGGATCCACTTTACATCGCAAGTATTGATGCGGTGCAAAAATGATTTTCTTTTATATCGTTCAAGCATCCTTTCGGACATGCAAAATCGTCTTTCAAGGTCTTTCGGCTTCAATTCGTATGGTACACAATTTCCCTGCTTTTGGATGAATCCTGCTGCTCGCAAACATTTTGAAATTGCAGCTTGAGTAGTTCCCAATGATTTTGCAAGCTATATGAGTTTTACAACAATCTTCATGAAGAGCTTCAAATAAAAGAAACAAAATTCGGCATTATCGAAACAAAAAAAATTGTTGTTTACACTAAGGTTGTTCCGTGTGGAGTTCTCAGTCTCCCATCAGACACGTCCCAGGTGGCGAATAGGGGGAGCAATTGCATGGTATAGCGATATTGTCTTCTGCAACAGGTCATTAGCCTTGACAAATGCTCGAGCTATATCAATATCTTGAGATACATTTTCTAACAAATGGTCTAAACTACTTGACATAGCTAGGTTTGTAAAACGGAAGCACCGCAGGATATAGACTTCTACAACAAAGTGACCCCGCTAGCTATGAGGGGTCATCCGTCGACCCAGAAGACGTCAACGTTACGGTCATTTACGATCTAGTCCATGGTGAAGGTGAAACACCACGTGGACTCAACGCCAAGGAGTACAAACTTTTGTACATTAGACGCACAGGTAAAATAAGATCTTGTATTTTGCTAAGAACCACCTTAATATTTTTATTCTTCCTGACTATAGCGATGAAGATACAGTAACTGCTGCTTAGGAGACAGATGCGGGTAAGGTGTGGCTGCTCTCAAGCTATATGGCACCACCAAACAACCTGGTATCAAATATCATGCATGCTGCAAACCAGGCCAGAACTCCGGTGAAATTGGAGCTGATGCAAACGCTCACAACACAATCTGGGGTAGCTCAGACGTGAACGAACGACGTGAGTACATCCTAGACTTCATACTAGACTTTAATCTGGTAGTTGTCAATCGAGGTTCAGAAGCTACTTTCGTGGTAGCAAATAGGCAGGAAGTTCTGGACATCACGCTTGTTAGTGAAAGCCACTCGCAACTCATTAGGAATTAGAATGTTTTCAGATGATTGCTCTCTCTCTCGGAACATAGGTATCTGACATTCTTAATAGAATTAGTAGTTGAAAAAGAAAAGCCTTTTCTAAATAGGAGGAAAACTAAATGGGATGCTCATTGGCGGATCCTTTATGGTTTATTTCCCTCACGTGCTTTGATAAGTAACACTAGGGATATTGAAAGCGCTGTTTAAAAGGTCACACTTTCTCTCAGTGACAACTGGACAATGTACAAGTCTATGTTAAACAAATTTAAGAATCAGGTTAGAAGCGCGAAACGTAAGTCCTGGAGGAATTTCTGCAGCGGCTTCGAAAGTTCCTTTCTCGTCTTCGCAAGATCCTTTCGAAAACACAAACTGTTCAGGGTTACATTCAGAAACAGGATTGTAGGTAGACTACTGATGGACTTGAGACACTAGAAGTACTCATGGACACTCATTTTTCGGGGAACTTGCCACTAGATATGGCTAGTGCATCCCAACTGAACAATCGGACAACTCTGTCAATTATAATTGACGAACATATGATAAAATACGCTGGTCTACAAAATAATATAGATCTACTCACTCCTTGGCTGATAAATATTTATCATGCCTGTCTTGTATGGTTGTACATACCAAAACAGTGGACCGAATGCATTGTGACATTCATTCCGAAAGGGGGGAAAGCGTCACACACAAAAGCAAAATATTTCAGACCAATAAGTCTATCACCATTCTTGCTGAAAACTCTTGAAAGAATCATCGACATCCATATACGAGCGTCATTGAAACAAGGATCATTATTTCTCAACACGCCTACATGAAGGGCAAATCTGGTGAGACAGCACTTCACTCCTTAATGGGATATATTGAGAAATTACAGATAATTTCTCATTAGTGGCCTTTCTGGATATTGAAGGAGCCTTCAATAATGTAGAATATGCAACTATAGTTTCACCTCTACTGGACCTTGGTCTGGACCAATCATCTATAAGGTTCGACACGAACCTTCTACAGAATCATTTGTTGCAAAAAGAAAACGGCAGTGATCACGAGAATGGCCACTAGAGCTACGCCTTAAGGAGGCGTCTTATCACCACTTCTTTGGATTCTGGCCATAAGTTGTCTGCTCAGAAAATTGGATCTCATGGGATATAAAAATGTCGCCTACGGGAATGACGTCACAGTGGTAGTCTCTGGGATTCACTTGGGCACGATATTAGAACGCCTGGAATATGTACTCAGTGTACAAATTCGGTGTTATCCCAAGCAAAACCGAACTTGTACTGTTTACAAGGAAGTACACGATTCCTCGCAATGGGATATTAGACCCATTAGGGTCATTAAGCCGACACTATTCTATGGAGTTTCTGCCTGGTGGAAGGCATTAGACAATGGCTGAATTTGCATGCTATTCGAGAGAATTTTGAGAATAATGGCAATCCTGACAAAAGGAGCTCTAAGATCGACCACAATAAAGTCGCTCTTAACTATATTGAACTGAATCCCAGTAGATCTAATGGCTAGAAAAATAGCATTTACCTCTGCCTTTAGGCTAAACGCGATTGGGGCATGGAAACATGCTCCATACGGCCACGCCAGCATTATAAGTGGTATTCAGATTATTCCGGATAATATCGATTACTGCATTTCTAGGCCCTTCATAGCGAGGAATTTCGGTTTCTCAATTCCGGAACGGAACTTTACATAATACAACGGGTCTCTCAGTCTATACAGACGGTTCTATGAAGGGAGATCGAGTTGGCGTAGGTGCCTACATGAAAAAATTGTTAGTGGGATTGTCAAAAACAACTCACTAATAAAAATTAAAATTTTCACAAAAATCAGCTACCATTTTTATTCCCATATTTTTGAAAAATGTGTTCATATACCCAAGGTGATAAAATCAAAACATAAACATAAATATCAGCACCTTGTCTATAGCCATGGGAAATTTGATTTATATCCACTTTTTTTTCATTTCGGCCACTGTGCAGCCTACGACACAATCGAATTTTTGACGACCATATTCGGAGAGCGAGTTATCTCATTCAACGGTGCTCGCGAAATGCTGCCTCTTTCGTGCAATTTAGAACTTTTTTTTGGGGTTACAGTAAATCGCAACTTTTTGCTATTAATCGACCGAATTGTGTGCTCGAGTCATGGCAAATTGGGTCCAGTGTATTCACTTGTGCCAGTGCTTTGGCGGTGGATATTTGAGCCATGTCGTATTCCAAATTATGGATGGATTGTACTATTTTTAATTCCTCCCATTCAAGTACTTTTATTTTTACAAAAATGGTTCAATAAAAATTAATTCAGCGGTGAAATTCTAACGATATTGTTTACATAGTTGGCTCAAATTTTGCAACTAGCTATTTATAAAAAAACATTTCAAGAAATGTTGTACGATTTTTGTATGTTGCCCTAATTTTACCCTTTCTAACTAATGAGCTTCAAAGTTTAAAACAAATTTTTATATATTTTTATTTTCTACCTCTTTTAAATGAACTACTGTATCTACTAATATCAAACAGTCTGCACAAAACTAATTTTTAATACTACCTTTAAGTTACTTTGATTACTCTTTTGAAATTTGATACAACAATATATGTTGAACTTTGACCTATTGCTACCTCTGCCCTCGTATATTTCTCTAACTTTTATACATGACTTTAAAATGCATATATACACGCACACACCTATGCATGTGTTAATGTTCATATTAAAGTATCTGTGTGTATGTAAAAATTTAGTTAGTATTGGTATGGTATGGTCATAAAAGACATTTTATTACTCGTACTCATACTTGGCATCAAAGCAATTTGGCATGAAATGTAGATAACGTGCATTTTTCAAATTCTTAAAGTTTTTAGACAAGACCATAATTTTTGTTGAAACAAAAAAAAAAACAAAGAGCTCAACAAAGGGAAATAAATGTTACTGACAAAAAACAAAATTAAGAAAAATAGTAGACTTAAGTTTTTAAGTAAAATATGTATAAGTGTAGGTATCTTTAAAATATCTACCAAGTAAATTTGGATAAATTGAGTTTTTAGAGTGAATTGCAGGTGCTATTTATGGCATGTACTCTTAATAATGGTTCATTATGAAGGAGAGGATCACTTGGACAAGTTTGAATGTTTTAAATATATGAATTCTCAGCAGTGCACAGTAGGTATATAACTAATTTTGGTGAAATTTTTGGCATACCACCACGTGATAGCCAATGTTGTATAAGTAATGAAAATCATTTTTTTAGGTCATCTGGAATCAAAAACATCATGCACCAACACCAATTTCTAAAATAAACCAAATTTTTTTTCTTTGAAAAATTATAGTAATAATTTCATATGTTTTTTGCAAGTGTGGGTGTACTTCCCGTATTTAAAAATTAACTTCTGCAGTATGTTCGCAGTTATTATTAAAATAAAATATATTGTATTTCAAAATAATTGAAAATATAAGGTGGCGCAAAAGAAAACGCTATAAATTTTGTGATTGGCCCCTAATGTCAGTTCTGTTTTGACATTTGTGTAGTAAACACATGCAAAATACACGTTAATAAACAATGCTGCGCTACACTGCTCCAGAACGCGGAATATTGCTGACTATTTATTTTATTTATTTTTTTTTTATTAGAGCCAAAAAATATCGGAAGTTTTCTTTTGCGTTTGGTGCGTGAACTTTTTTAACAACCGCGAAAAAATAAAACCGTGATTTTTCATATTTTTTAATGCTCTAAACATTTCAAAATGTCTACAAGTTTTTTAATAATATTATGGTCACTGTAGATATTTATTTGATCAAAAAAGATTCCCACCATTATCTTGTTTGATGGTATTGAAGGAAGAAAAAACTTAATAATTTTTTGCAATTTAGAATTGTCGGAGGAAGGTTTGTTTACAAGCAGTCGGTTATTGGAATGTCTATGAAATTTCTTTTTAACTGACTATTTGAGCACTAGGATATACTAAACCAACTAGTTAAGTAGCTAGTAAGAAAACTATATGTAACCGGTATGTCAATCCAAATTAATATTAAGAAAAAACTTAATTTCATTTAATAGTGAAAAAATATAAATTGAAAACAATATTAAGGAAAAAATAATTGAATTGACATATAGAGTTGGCAATTTGATGAGGTCACCAAGCCGATGTTATTCTATGGAGTCTCTGTCTGGTGGAAAGCACATGATATTTGAAAAGGTTTTAAGGAGAATGACAATCCTGATAATAGGCGCCTTAAGAACGCCTCCAACAAAGTCGCTCTTTACAATGTTAAGCTAGATCCATATGGATCTAATAACCAGAAAAATGGCATTTTCTGCGGACTTCAGACTTAATGCGACTGATGCATGGAAATATGGATCATACGGTCAGTATAATCGGAAGTATAGAGAATCTTACTATGACGAGTAATTCAACAGTCGTATTTATTTGGGTACGCAGACACGAAGATATTTTAGGCAACTGTGTTTCTGATGATCTGGCAAAAAAGGGGCCAGGATGTCGGACGGAGTTCTGGGATTCTGTTATATAAATGCTAGCATCGAATCAGTAACTTTTACTATGAGCTCGCTCAGACAAGATTGTGGTGTGACCGCACCTGTACGATTACCAGAATGATATGGTCTCTACTAATTGAGTGGCGGTGATAAAAGGTGGCTTGTCCTGCGCCATAATCAGTTCTGTAGAAGCTGTCAGAATGAAGAGGAGGATGGGAACGTTTTGCATCTTCTTTGTAACTGCCCGGCATTAGGAGATCTGCGCAACAGGTTTCTAGGACATCGTTCCTTCAATACTTTTTCTGAATTATCAGACTTGAAGTTAGAATGCATCAACGCATGTCTTAGGAATATCAGTTGTCTAAACGCCAGACACGGAAATCTCTTCGGGGTGACCTAGTATCCTTCAAATGACTGGAGTACACTAATCACATTATTTCTCCTCATCTAACCTCTTCCTCTATATTTTGTTTACACCTTTACTCTATATGACTTTCCTCTTTTCTTTTCATCTCAATCTGAATCTCTTTATAACTCTATTTTCAGGTAACACAAAGGGGCTTAGTGTATGGAACCAAGTAAGCTGTTTCTTTCCTGCTTCTAATAGATGGCTGCCTGCTAACCCTAGTATCATAGAATAATATATCCATAGAACCGTTACTGAGAGGGAAAAAACCTAAGTCTGTTGTCAAAAACCTAAGTCGTGAGAATGTATTAGTACATAGTTTTGAGGTTGTATTGGTGCCTTTTTAATTTTCACCAGACACACAGAGTTCTATAAAAATTTTTAAATTTTAATTTATTTAAATTTATTTAAATTTTAATACCAAAAATTTAAACTCTGTTCAATAAATAAAATTCTACCACAGATAAAATTAAGTGTCAAAAATTAATAAAAAAAAATAAAAATAAATAAATTTTTTCATTTGAGCAAAATTAACGTGTTTCGGAAATAAAAGTGTCCTGAAAAGTATTAAAAAAAATTGCCAAGAAGTGTTTACAAGTGTAATAAAGCGATTTGGTCTATATTTTGTCGGAAAATCGAAGTTAACATTTCAGGTATTTTGATGTGTTTAATTCCATCACAAGTATGTTGAATTCACATATCACAAGTGCGTGTGAAGACAGTAATTATTGTTACTCTCAGCTTATTCTCAGTTGCATCTCTAGTTGTACCCTATGCCTAGTGAACTATATAAATTATATTAAGAAAACACAAATTAAAATTGAACAAATCGAACTGATGTAAAGAAATTAAAAATTTTTGTTATTTTTTTAATAATTTTTTTATACGATTATGAGTTTAACTAATAAATATTTTTTATGTCTCCATATTAATTTAGGATTTTGCAATATCAAGTTATATATTGGTTCAATATCTACAGTGTTGGAAAAATTAATAGAAACGAAAGCATTTGTTTCCAATTTTGTAAGTATATTAGTCATGTTTAGTTTTGTTAAAAAAAAATGTATATGCCATTTTGTTTATTAGACATACAACATAAGAAAAAACATAACCATTCCTATTTTCATTAATATTTTAATACACTATATGAATAATCTTGTAAAGAGTCAATTTTTTTGCTGGAAAAAATAATAGAAACGCATAAAAGGATTCAATTTTTAGAGGCACATCATTTAACTTTTAGTTAAAAAATTGTTTTATTTTAATATTTAGAGGCTCTAACTTTGTTTTTCACAACTTCATTGTGTCTGCAACTCATGGAATCAACAAATATTTTTGAAAAAGTCCTTGTCAATGGAAAACCACTCTTCCTGGTTTTTTTCCCACAATTCGTCTTTATTTTTCCGACTGATGCCCTCCAGCTTCCTCTGGAGCACTCCCCAAAGGTGTTCTATTGGTTTAAAATCCGGTGACTGTGAAGGCCATTCCATAAGAGGTACTTTGTTGACAGCAAACCAATCCTTTGCCAATTTTGAAGAGTGGTTCGGATCACTGTCCAGCTGAAACACCCATATCAAGGACATCTCTTCCTCAGAAAATGGAAGGATTATGCTTTGCAATATATTTACGTAGTCCGGGATGCATATTTTGTTCTTTATCCAAAATATTGAACAGACACCAGAAGAAGAGAAACACCCCCATATCATGATGGAACCTCCGCTGTGTTTGACGGTCTTCTTGAGCTGTGGTCAGACGAAACATAGATAAATTTGTTTGGATCCCATGGAAAACATTATGTTAGGCACCCACACAATAAGGCATATGATCCAAAATACACCAAGAAGACCGTAAAAGACGACGGTAGATCAATCATGATATGGTCGTGTTTCTCTTCTTCTGGTGTCTGTTCAATATTTTGAATAAAGAATAAAATATGCGCCCCGGACTACGTAAATATATTGCAAAGCATAATCCTTCCATTTGCTGAGGAAGAAATGTCCTTGAGATGGGAGTTTCAGCTGGACAGTGATCCCCACCACTCTTCAAAATTGGCAAAGGATTGGTTTGCTGTCAACAAAGTATCTCTTATGGAATGGCATTCACAGTCACTGGACCTTAAACCTATAGAGCACCTTTGGGGAGTGCTCAAGAGGAAGCTGGAGAGCATCAGTCGGAAAAATAAGGAGGAATTGTGGGAAAAAAACCAGGAAGAGTGGTTTTCCATTAACAAGGATTTTTCCAAAAAAATTGGTTGATTCCATGAGTCGGAGATGCAATGAAGTTATGAAAAACAAAGGTAGAGCCTCTAAAAATTAAAATAAAACTATTTTTTAACAAAAAATAAAAAGATGTGCCTCTACAAATTTAATCCATTTACGCGTTTCTATTATTTTTTCCAGCAAAAGTATTGACTCTTTACATTGTTAGTCATATAGTGTATTAAAATATTAATGAAAAGAGGAATGGTAAAGCGGTTTGGTCTATATTTTGTCGGAAAATCGAAGTTAACATTTCAGGTATTTTGATGTGTTTAATTCCATCACAAGTATGTTGAATTCACATATCACAAGTGCGTGTGAAGACAGTAATTATTGTTACTCTCAGCTTACTCTCAGTTGCATCTCTAGTTGTACCCTATGCCTAGTGAACTATATAAATTATATTAAGAAAACACAAATTAAAATTGAACAAATCGAACTGATGTAAAGAAATTAAAAATTTTTGTTATTTTTTTAATAATTTTTTTATACGATTATGAGTTTAACTAATAAATATTTTTTATGTCTCCATATTTTTCCGACTGATGCCCTCCAGCTTCCTCTGGAGCACTCCCCAAAGGTGTTCTATTGGTTTAAAATCCGGTGACTGTGAAGGCCATTCCATAAGAGGTACTTTGTTGACAGCAAACCAATCCTTTGCCAATTTTGAAGAGTGGTTCGGATCACTGTCCAGCTGAAACACCCATATCAAGGACATCTCTTCCTCAGAAAATGGAAGGATTATGCTTTGCAATATATTTACGTAGTCCGGGATGCATATTTTGTTCTTTATCCAAAATATTGAACAGACACCAGAAGAAGAGAAACACCCCCATATCATGATGGAACCTCCGCTGTGTTTGACGGTCTTCTTGAGCTGTGGTCAGACGAAACATAGATAAATTTGTTTGGATCCCATGGAAAACATTATGTTAGGCACCCACACAATAAGGCATATGATCCAAAATACACCAAGAAGACCGTAAAAGACGACGGTAGATCAATCATGATATGGTCGTGTTTCTCTTCTTCTGGTGTCTGTTCAATATTTTGAATAAAGAATAAAATATGCGCCCCGGACTACGTAAATATATTGCAAAGCATAATCCTTCCATTTGCTGAGGAAGAAATGTCCTTGAGATGGGAGTTTCAGCTGGACAGTGATCCCCACCACTCTTCAAAATTGGCAAAGGATTGGTTTGCTGTCAACAAAGTATCTCTTATGGAATGGCATTCACAGTCACTGGACCTTAAACCTATAGAGCACCTTTGGGGAGTGCTCAAGAGGAAGCTGGAGAGCATCAGTCGGAAAAATAAGGAGGAATTGTGGGAAAAAAACCAGGAAGAGTGGTTTTCCATTAACAAGGATTTTTCCAAAAAAATTGGTTGATTCCATGAGTCGGAGATGCAATGAAGTTATGAAAAACAAAGGTAGAGCCTCTAAAAATTAAAATAAAACTATTTTTTAACAAAAAATAAAAAGATGTGCCTCTACAAATTTAATCCATTTACGCGTTTCTATTATTTTTTCCAGCAAAAGTATTGACTCTTTACATTGTTAGTCATATAGTGTATTAAAATATTAATGAAAAGAGGAATGATTATGTTTTTTCTTATGTTGTATGTCTGATAAACAAAACAGCATATAAATTTTTTTTAACAAAACTAAACTTGACTAATATACTTACAAAATTGGAAAAAAATGCTTTCGTTTCTATTATTTTTTCCAACACTGTATATTCATTTTCTGAATACTGTTTCGATTTCATAATTTCAGTTGGTTTTTATTTAATAGAAAATTGGATTTCTTAATTTGAATTTGTATTTTCTTAATATTAATTTCGATTTATCAATTGTTGTTCGTGTTTTCTCAATAATAATTTGCCATTTAGAATTTCAATATGAATCTTCTCAATATTAATTCAGATTTTTTAATATCAATTAGTTTTTTACCAATAAAAACTTTGGTTTCAGAATTAAAATTTATATTTTCTCAATAACAAAATGAATTTAGATTTGCATTCTTCAATTTGTTATTAATATTTTGCCAGATATCTAGGGTATATGCTGCAAATAAGAATTTATTATAAAAAAGCTTAATGCTTTCCTGAGTTCTTCATGTCTCCCCTGGAATGTTTATGCGTAACACCATTTAAGAAGCGTTGTTCTTAAGCTTTCTGAAGCTCTCCCGGAGACCTAGAAAATGAAAATTCGAAATAATTATAATAGCAATCGCGGTTAAAATGGTAAATGATGCAGATATGTTTAATTTTTACTTTTAATTATATATTATCAAAGTTTAAAATTCTCTGTAATTTAATTAGATTTTCCTTACCATCATTAATGAAAATATCCTGAAACCACAATATGGTCAATATTTTTTTCTAAATTCTGCACTTGGTATCGTATTACTAACACAATTGCTATTAGTCCTATTAAATTCTATGGTAACGTTACGTTCCACAATATTATAGCAAAAATCTTATCGATTATTCATCCCCACCCAAAAAAAAAAATTGTCATTCCCTTCAGACTCGTTGTCCCTTTTAAAATCCCTGGCAACCTGTTGTTGTTTGGTATTAAAAGTTTTATTATATTTTGGGATTTTTTTTTTTTTCTACAGATTTTTGGTTATTATTTTCATTTTATAACTAAAAATATAATCTTTTAAATAATTCATAAAAAAAAGTGAAAGAATTACCCGAAAAATATAAAATCTTATTGTTATTATTCATTTGTGTGCAGAATAAACATTTGAGGAGGAAAACGAAAACCGAACACAAACAAACAAAAAGGAAGAGCATAAAATAAAATATTTTCTAATATTTTTATTGAGTATTCATTTGCCTTATTGTTATCAATTTGTTAACGTTTTACAACTGTTTCTACTTCCAAGTTTCCGCCAACTGTTCTTTTTTTATAGTATTTCTTTTATTTCATTCCAACTGTTGTATGGTTCTTGGTAATCCTTTTCTACTCTTTTTAAGTTTTCATGTTTTCTTTCATGTGTGAGTAGATAACCCAATAAATATTTCATATTGAACATATTAACCGGAACGTTGGAAATATGGCTTTCGATATTAGTGTGGCCTTTATATTGTACAGTTTCGATTTACTGTGCTCCCAAGATCTAAAATTGTTCTCTGTCATATTAAATCAAAATGCTTAAAATTTGATTAAAATCGGATGACGTTGCAACATTTTTATTTGACGTTTCTAATTTTGAATCAAAGTAATAGTAATTTAAAACAAATCGCAGAATAGCCTAATATTCTGAAATCCAGATCACGATCCAAATATCACATTATACATTGAACGTGTAGCAGTGCCCTAAGACAGCACCACAAACATCAACCAATTTAACATGAAGACAGCGATCCATTCCCTAGCTTAATGTGACGAAGCACACCAATCCATAGAAAATATCGGAGCAGAAACACCATCCTCCTAACATCGTTTTAAGCCATCATCATGCATCATCGGTTTTCATTCTCAAATATAGTTTTTCAATAGATGTTGATGTTTTGTGTGAATATTTATTTGATAATTTATTTAAGAAATTGCATACAATATGAACAAATATCAACATCTAAATAAATTTTCTCATCAAATTTCAAAATAACAAATTTTATATTTTTTAAATATTTCCGTAACTCTTAAAATTATAAAAATACAGAGTATAACTTTTAAAATATATCAAATGCATATAAACCGCTAACTGTAAGACATAATCGAGAGTTTTTACACACCGTATATTATTAGATTTGATGTTTTGTGTGAATATTTAAACTTTCAGCATTTTATATCTAGAGTATATGGATATAGTAACATACAACTTCCCCGCCAGTTTTGTTTTCCTAAACTTTAAAATTCCATAACTTGAGTTCCAGGCATTATTTTAAAATTTTTCTTTTTGATTTCGAATCGTACTATTTATTACTATTTTTAGAAAATATAAAATTTTAATTTTTCTAAAATTGTTTTTTTTTTAATTTTTTTTTTTTTTCAATTTGATAAAATCAAATTACAAAAAAGTAAGAAAAATATAATTTATCGATTTTGAAATTTTTTTAAGAAATTGCTTATAATATGAACAAATATCAACATCGAAATAGATTTTCTTTTCAAATTGCTAAATTTTTCAAAATAATAAATTTTATATTTTTTTTAATATTCCAGTAACTCTTAAAATTATAAAAATACAAAGTTTACCTTTCCAAATGCTTTTCAACCGCTAACTATAAAATGTAATCGAGAGTTTTTACACATCGTATAGTATTATTTTTGATGTTCCCTGTGAATATTTATACTTTCAGCATTTTATATCTAGGGTATACAGATATAGTAACATACAACTTCCCCGCCAGTTTTGTTTTCCTAAACTTTAAAATTCCATAACTTGAGTTCCAGGCATTGTTTTAAAATGTTTCTTTTTGACTACGAATCGTACAATTTATTACTATTTTTAGAAAATAAAAATTATATTATATATATATATATTTTTTTAAATTTGATAAAATCAAAATTTCAATTTTCCTAAATTACAAAAAAAAACGAAAAATAAAATTTATCGATTTTGATAATTTTTTTAAAAAAATTGTATGCAATATGAACAAATACATACATCTAAATAGATTTTCTATTCAAATTGCTCAGTATTTCAAAATAATAAATTTTATATTTTTTTAACTATCCGAAAACCCTTAAAATTATAAAAATACACAGTTTAACTTTTCAAATGCTTATAAACAGCTAACTGTAAAACGAACTCGAGAGTTTTCAAACATCGTATATTTTTATTTTTGATGTTTTGTGTGTATATTTATACTTTTAGCACTTTATATCTACGACATACAGATATAGTAACATACAACTTCCCCGCCAGTTTTGTTTTCCGAAACTTTAAAATTCCATAACTTGAGTTCCAGGCATTATTTCAAAATTTTTCTTTTTGATTTCGAGTCGTACGATTTATTACAATTTTTAGAAAATAAAAATGATATTATATATTTTTTTTAAAAATTTGATAAAATAAAAAATTTCTATTTTCCTAAATTACAAAAAATAACGAAAAATAAAATTTATCGATTTTGATAATTTTTTTAAAAAAATTGTATACAATATGAACAAATATAAACATATAAATAGATTTTCTATTAAAATTGCTTAGTATTTCAAAATAATAAATTTTATATATTTTTAACATATCCGTAACCCTTAAAATTATAAAAATACACAGTTTAGCTTTCAAATGCTTATAAACAGCTAACTGTAAAACGTAATCGAGAGTTTTTACACACCGTGTATTATTATTTTTGATGTTTTGTGTGAATATTTATACTTTCAGCACTTTATATCTACGATATACAGATATAGTAACATACAACTTCCCCGCCAGTTTTGTTTTCCTAAACTTTAAAATTCCATAACTTGAGTTCCAGGCATTATTTTAAAATTTTTTTGATTTTGAACAGTACGATTTATTACTATTTTTAGAAAATATAAAATTTTAATATTTCTAAAATAGTTTTTTCTTATTTTTTTTTTTTTTTTTTCAATTTGATAAAATCAAATTAAGAAGACAAAAAAAATATAATTTATCGATTTTGATATTTTTTTAAGAAATTGCATATAATATGAACAAATATCAACATCGAAATAGATTTGCTCCTTAAATTGCAAAATTTTTTAAAATAATAAATATTATATTTTTTTAATATTTCAGTAACTCTTAAAATTATAAAAATACACAGTTTAGCTTTTCAAATGCTTATAAACAGCTAACTGTAAAACGTAATCGAGAGTTTTTACACACCGTGTATTATTTTTGATGTTTTGTGTGAATATTTATACTTTCAGCACTTTATATCTACGATATACAGATATAGTAACATACAACTTCCCCGCCAGTTTTGTTTTTCTAAACTTTAAAATTCCATAACTTGAGGTCCAGGCATTGTTTTAAAATTTTTCTTTTTGACTACGAATCGTACGATTTATTACTATTTTTAGAAAATAAAAATTATATTATATATATTTTTTTTAAGTTTGATAAAATCAAAATTTCTATTTTCCTAAATTACAAAAGTAGGAAACACGAAAAATAAAATTTATCGATTTTGATAATTTTTTATAAGAAATTGTATACAATATGAACAAATATAAACATCTAAATAGATTTTCTATTAAAATTGCTCAGTATTTCAAAATAATAAATTTTATATATTTTTAATATATCCGTAACCCTTAAAATTATAAAAATACACAGTTTAACTTTCCAAATGCTTATAAAAATCTAACTGTAAAACGTAATCGTGAGTTTTTACACATCGTATATTATTATTTTTGATGCTTTGTCTGAATACTTATACTTTCAGCATTTTATATCTAGGGTATACAGATATAGTAACATACAACTTCCCCGCCAGTTTTGTTTTCCTAAACTTTAAAATTCCATAACTTGAGTTCCAGGCATTGTTCTAAAATTTTTCTTTTTGAATACGAATCGTACGATTTATTACAATTTTTAGAAAATAAAAATTATATTATATATATATTTTTTTTTTAATTTGATAAAATCAAAATTTCTATTTTCCTGAATTACAAAAAAAAAAACGAAATATAAAATTTATCGATTTTGATAATTTTTTTAAAACAATTGTATACAATATGAACAAATATAAACATCTAAATAGATTTTCTATTCAAATTGCTCAGTATTTCAAAATAATAAATTTTATATTTTTTTAACCCGTAACCCTTAAAATTATAAAAGTACACAGTTTAAATTTACAAATGCTTATAAACCACTACCTATAAAATGTAATCGAGAGTTTTAACACGTCGTACAGTATTATTTTTGATGTTTCGTGTGAATATTTATACTTTCAGTACTTTCTATCTAGAGTATATAGATATAGTAACATACAACTTCCCCGCCAGTTTTGTTTTCCTAAACTTTAAAATTCCATAACTTGAGTTCCCGGCATTGTTTTGAAATTTTTCTTTTTGATTACGAATTGCACGATTTATTACTATTTTTTTAAAATATAAAATTTTAATTTCTCTAAATTTTTTTTTTTATTTATTTTTTTTTTTTTAAATTTGATAAAATCAAAATTTCTATTTGCCTAAATTACAAAAGTAAGAAAAAATAAAAATAAAATTTATCGATATTGATTTTTTTTAAGAAATTGCATATAATATGAACAAATGTCAACATCGAAATAGATTTTCTCTTCAAATTGATAAATTTTTCAAAATAATAAATTTTATATTTTTTTTAATATTTCCGTAACTCTTAAAATTATAAAAATACACAGTTTAACTTTTCAAATGCTTATAAACTGCTAACTGTAAAACGAAATCGAGAAATAAACATCGTATATTTTTATTTTTGATGTTTTGTGTGAATATTTATACTTTCAGCATTTTATATCTAGGGTATACAGATATAGTAACATACAACTTCTCCGCCAGTTTTGTTTTCCTAAACTTTTAAATTCCATAACTTGAGTTCCAGGCATTGTTTTAAAATTTTTCTTTTTGATTACGAGTCGTACGATTTATTACAATTTTTAGAAAATAAAAATTTGGAATTTTTATAAAATTGTTTTTTCTTAATTTTTTTTTTTTTTCAATTTGATAAAATCAAAATTTCTATTTTCCTAAATTACAAAAGTAAGAAAAACAAAAAATATAATTTATCGATTTTGAAATTTTTTTAAGAAATTGCATATGATATGAACAAATATCAACTCGAAATAGATTTTCTCTTCAAATTGCAAAATTTTATATTTTTTTAATATTTCCGTAACTCTTAAAATTATAAAAATACACAGTTTAACTTTTCAAACGCTTATAAACTGCTAACTATAAAATGTAATCGAGAGTTTTTACACATCGTATAGTATTATTTTTTATGTTTCGTGTGAATATTTATACTTTCAGCATTTTATATCTAGGGTATACAGATATAGTAACATACAACTGCTCCGCCAGTTTTGTTTTCCTAAACTTTTAAATTCTATAACTGGAGTTCCAGGCATTGTTTTAAAATTTTTCTTTTTGATTACGAGTCGTACGATTTATTACAATTTTCAAAAAATAAAAATTATATTATATATATTTTTTTTTTTAAAATTTGATAAAATCAAAATTTCTATTTTCCTAAATTACAAAAAAAAAAACGAAAAATAAAATTTATCGATTTTGATAATTTTTTTAAAAAAATTTTATACAATATGAACAAATATCAACATTGAAATATATTTTCTCTTCAAATTGCTCTATTTTTCAAAATAATAAATTTTATATTTTTTTAATATTTCCGTAACTCTTAAAATTATAAAAATACACAGTTTAACTTTCCAAATGCTTATAAAAAGCTAACTGTAAAACGTAATCGTGAGTTTTTACACATCGTATATTATTATTTTTGATGTTTTGTGTGAATACTTATACTTTCAGCATTTTATGTCTAGGGTATACAGATATAGCAACATACAACTTCCCCGCCAGTTTTGTTTTCTTAAACTTTAAAATTCCATAACTTGAGTTCCAGGCATTGTTTTAAAATTTTTCTTCTTGAATACGAGTCGTACTTTTTATTACTATTTTATAAAAATACAAATTTTGAATTTTTATAAAATTGTATTTTTTTTTAATTTAATAAATTCTAAATTTCTATTTCCCTAAATTATAAAAAAACTAAAAATTAAAATTATCAATTTTAATATTTTTTTTTAAGAAATTAAATACAATATGAACAAATATCAACAACTAAACAGATTTTCTATTTAAATTGCTCAATATTTCAAAATAATAAATATTATATTTTTTAAAAATTTGCGTATATATTTTACAATAAATTTCATTATTTTATGAAATTTAATTTTACAAATTAATATGAAAATTTAACTTTTCGCAGCCAGGCTAAAATCCACTGCAAGCAGTGACTTTTTCGGGATGGTTGGACGCTCTGGGATCTCATGTGGATTGATAACTTCCCATACCGAACAATTTTTCAAGGTCCATTCTGCAAACACACGTCGTTGTCTATGCGAACACAAATTCGCCAAGTTGTGGTCAGAGAAATGCCGAGTTCTTTCACCAAATTGTCACGGACAGCAGCTATGTTTCGTTAAAGTGTTGGTTCAAATTTAGCCACCTTACTGCGAATAGTTCTCTCATTAGGACGATTATGGCTATAGTAAAGTTGGCGATGCGCGTGAATCATTTTTCAAACAGAACACCCATTTTTATTAAAATGTTTTATCATTTGAACGAGTTGCTAAATGCTATATCCGTCCATGGTGATGTTGCAAAAGAAACTGAATAAAAATTACAGCCAATTCAAAAAGATGGCAGCTATCAACTGTCAACTGTGATCTATTCAGGTAAAATATATTGTAAAAATTACACACTATAAATAAATTACATACCTTTGTGTGTGGGCTGTTTAAGATCCTTAAGAAACTTGTTTCTAGGATGAAAAGAGTACTAGATCACTAATCAGAAAAAGAGAAAATTCAACATTTTCTCAATTTTTTATTTTTAAAACTGCAAAAGATATTATTTTGAAACTTTTTACATAAGATTTTTTTATTTAATGTTTTACTCACATGATTAATTGAATGTCTATCAGATCAAGCAGGTAGTATTGACAGCATTATATCTAAAATATTTCGATTCTGTCTCACTGTGCAAATGGCATGGCTTGAACTTTAAGACACGTATTGTGACATGAAACCATAGGAAATGTCAACAAATTATGCAAGTATTTGTTATTTTTTAAACCAATTATTTACTAATTTACCCAAAATTGTTTATTGGGTTTAAAACTGATTCAGTTTTTTTATGCCAGTTATAAAAAAAAAGAAAATAATAAATAAACTGTTCATACATAATATATGAATGAAGTTTTCAATGTGTTTATTTTTATTATTGTTGTTATTGTATTTGTGCATGTTAATGTTTGTATGTGTTTAGGAGTTTGTATATGTATTAATGTAAGTGTATGGATGTATGTATGTAGGTTTTGTGCTAAGATTCATTTACAGTCACTGCTTTACATTTGACCTTTTATTGACTTGAGTTATTTTATGACACATTTAAAAGTATTATTATTTCTTACTGCTCCTTGGTTGTGTTTACTCCTCCTTTTCTTACGGCATGTATCCTTTTCTTGGTTTTAATGTTTTTGTGTCGTTCATATTTAGTTTTTTATTTCATTTCTATTAAAAGTTTGGCTGTTGGCGTTTATATGTATATTGTCATTTAAAATCCACCCAGGAAAAAATACGATTTTAAAGAGTCAACAATTCTTATGACATAGATCCCATTATTGTGCAGTGTAAATATTAGATTTCTTAAAGGCATTGAGTTCTGAAATTGAGAAAAGTAAAATGTTAATAGTTTAATTGGAGTCATAGGTATATAATGGTGGCCCTTATTTTACACTTTAATACTTAGATTGCTTGTGATAAGATATCATCAGCTTTTATTAACCAATCAATTAAATTACAAGCTGAACTTTTTTTCGAATATCAAACTTCATAAGAACAATTTGATAAGGCCAGTTTGCTCTTTCGTTTAGGCCCTATCGTGTTTTCAACACACAGACGGACGGACATAGCTTGATATTCTTAGAGTTTCATAAGGACCCAGAATATATATTCTATTGTGGACTTCGATGAAGATTTCCATGCGTTACAAACGGAATGACAAAATCATTTTGTGATGGTGGGTATAAAAAGATTCATTAAAACAAAACTAATTTAATGTCTGGTAAACAACGATTTTTATAGCAAATATTAAAAAAAAAATATTTATTTTTATTCACGCATTAGTTAGTTAGGGTCACTCCTATTATAGAAATAAATTTTAAATTTTAAAAATCTTAAAATCCCATTATGTTCCACAAAAAATTACTTGAAAAATATAAAAATTTCAAGCACGTTTTTAACACAAATTATTACCTTTAAATAAAGGGCTGTTACTTTTTGTATTTATAATTTAATATTAGTTATTTTTTATCTCAAATATATGTATTTTCAACCAGTAAGAAAAAAAAAGTATAATATAAACAAATGGAAAGAAAAAAAAGGTTCGGTTTTTTTATTTTCGTCAAACGCATCCTGGAGTCCATATTATTTCCAATGCGCCCCTCTTCCCAAAGGCGGTTTATAAAAATGTTAAAAAAAACTGCAGGAAAAAGTTTTATGTTAAAAAGCCTTTTGTATAACAGAGCACGTACAATACAGTTTTACTATATTGCCTTTGAACAAAAGTTTTGTTTTCTACACTCTTTTTTAGCCGAAATTTAATTTTCTGTGTACTTTGTGTGTTTTTATTTTCCATAGAAATCTATTGATATTTTATTTAGGAAAACAAAACAAAACAGTAAAAATGAAAGGTTTTAAATATAAAACTTTATTTTTATTTTGTTGTATTGTGATATAAACGCCAGTTATTTGTTTACTGGTGTACGTTGAGTATAGGGTTTGTGGAAAAGAAAGAACTAAAAATAAAGATGAAACGTGTTATAGAATTCACTCACCTGCATGTTGTTTAATACTTTGGCAAATTCTGGACTGCCAATATTATCGACTAGTTTTGAAAATTGTTCATTGGCTTCGAGTTTATCAAAGAACGTTGCCAGTATTTGATCCTGTGGCAATACGTCCAAAACACTATCGACTAATCCATGTAAACCATTTAGTTGTTCTTTTGCTGTTGTTGTTTCTATACCCTCCATTGGTATTGTTGCTGGCCATGCTGTTGTTGTAGTTGTTGCTGGCGGGTTTGTTGTAATTTGGATTTCAATATTTGATATCGTCGGTGTTATTTTATTGCTTTGTTTCTGTGCATATTCTATGTCTGCAATGTTTAGTTGGGAAAATGAAAAGGGAGAGAGAAAAAAAAGCAAGAATGTTTTATTAAAATTATTGTTACTATTGGACAAAGTGTACTACGGGTGGTATGAGTAATATTTTTCTAAATTCGAATTTATCTAAAATAAATTGGAGTATTGTTGGAGTTGGTTTAAATCCTTGTTATTATTTTGATTATGCAATAGCGACGAATAAATATTTCAACTAAAACAAGTTAATGTAACTATTCAACGAACCAATGTGGGTGGAATTGACACAATTCCATTATTTAACTGATAATTACTATTTTCATAATTACCTTAAAGTATGCTACTATTTTTGACATAAAAATTCGAAATAATTTTAATGGAAATGTAGAAAATGATTTTGAGCCGATTAGCTTTAATCAACACTGAAATACAATTGGATTTGGAAAATAAAATAACTGATTTTGTCAAAAACTTAAGAAATTGCTACAAAAAAGTTGGATGGAGCAAACAAAGATTTTATACCAGCTTTTAAAACTGGTTAAAGGGCGAACTTACTGTCCAGGTATCTTCAAAAAGTAAAAACCAAAATCATTTGACAACTGTAGCGATTGATCTAAAAGATGGAAACTTAAGGGTATGAATGAAGAAATCGGATGTGAAAATTTTCAAGAAACTTTCTTATATCAATTTCGATCACAGAAAGAATTCAGAAATGTCGATATCATCTTAAAAGTACTCTAACGCCAAGCGATGAAAAACAGTTCTCAAATGAAGAAGCATTAGCATTATTTTTGGATCTGAAGTTAACAAAGCCGCAATATACTCAGCTCAGATTGCGTTCTATTGAAAAAGGTTCAAATCTCTATCCATCATATCATCATATAACTGCTGCTAAGAAGGATTGTTTGCCACCAGTGGATACTATTACAATCAAACCGATTTCGGAAGAGGTACAGCTTCAAGATCTACTTAATCATACAGCTCAACGCTTGCTACTATAATTTAAAGGAAATGATTTGAATAAATATGGAAACTGCAAGGTACCTCTCTTTTGCCAATGGGGATGTGTTGGTTCTTCTGGAATACTTCAGACACATATGTATTCATGGAGTCATTTGTTCCATTGCGATTAGGTTATCACCGCTACATACAAGGATGGGATGGGAACACAGCAAGAAGGTACTTTTCAGATCTCGAAAGAGCATCTTAAAAAAACAAGTGTTGATATAAATCTTATTTCAAGATTTAAAACAATTATGGATGTACTTTTCCGCAATGAACAAATTGATGCTAGAAAATTTGTTGATTATGCATACAAATATCCATGCAGATATATCGTCGTCCTGAAGTTATCTTCACATATATCACAAAATCAGAAAAAATGAGTCAAGACCATTTTCTGGGGTAAAATTCTCAGATCTATCGATTTGTTCTATCCTCAGATCTATATCTCTTATAATTTGTGAGATTTGTGGAAATATTTTGTTGTATATCCATTTTTGCTAAAAATTTAATGCCCGACAGAACTTGCTAAAGGGTAATAACTCTGGCAAATCCTTATAAGACGACTGTTTTATCGCAAAATTTAGTTCAGCGACGAGGCTCATTTTTGGCGCATAAAAAAATTCACCGCTAGTTGCGGCTTACCTTATTTCTTCAAAAATTATGACGGAGCTCGCGTTACTGTCGTTACTTTCGGGTTTAAAAAAAAACACACTATAGAACTAGCCATATCCTTTTCGAGAGACCACAAAAATAAAGATTGTTGGTTTATTTAATTGCTTACTATTTACTAAATATATATGTTAATTTAGCATACTTAATGCAAGTGTAACTCATATGCGTAAAGATAATTTTGGAGAAAAAAATTAGCGCAGTTTTTATCAGTACATGTTAACGTATTTGTCATAAATTAATAAAAATGCTTATAACTTGAAAAATTTCCTTCATATCATTACATTAGTCTATTTAGAATTTCAAGAACTACAACCTACAGAAATATCGAACCATAGAGAAACATTGAGGGGAAACTGGAAAAAAACTCAAAGAAAAAAATTACTCAAAATAATCACACATACGAGTGTTGTTTTTGTTTTAATATAGGTTTTTCTACTAATACATTTTCACCACTTAAGTTTCTGACAATTGAGTAAGGTCTTTGACAGGAGAGTTTCCGCTCTATGTATATTCTCTATGTATTGAACTACTTTTTTCGACAAAATTTTTTTATATAAATTGTTGAAACTTTAAATTCAATTTCCCAAAAAAAAAAAATGTTCCAGTTACGTGATGATAAATTCGGGACGACACCTTAAAAAGATGGAGAAGATCTTAAATTTTTCAAGAACTGCTGAACCTATTTTAATGAAATTAAAACTGGCGAAAATTCAAGAAAATATCGGTTTAAAATTTATAGAGTTTTGGCCAATGAAAAACGATTCTGAGCCACTGTGCGACTGTCATGTTTTTGGTTACACCGATTTTGTACATTTTCAATACCAAATATTTCTGATAAACAAATAATATTTTCGCTAAAATTTCACCACCTAAAAGTTAGTCTCGCAAGTGGATATTATTATCAACAACGAATATCTGAGGAAAATTTCGTCCCCTAAGTCATTCCCTCAAGGCACTATGGCGACTACAACAGATATACGGACAAACGGACGGACATAGCTAGATCGTTTTAGAATTTTATAAGGCCCCAAAATATATATACATTTATGTTCTAGTACCAATATTTCGATATGTTATAAATGGAATGACCGCCATATTCTTGATGGTGGGTATAAAAAGTACATATACACAGTCGCACTTTAAGTAAATACTCCCAACAAAAGTGAAATGATTCCCAACTCGGAAGCACTATATTCATTAATATATTACAAAAATGGTACATAAAAACCGGCTTCGCTTAGTAAAGTGTTATTGGATTTCCGGCCTATGGCAGGGACCAAAGGTTTTCTCCTCTTGTGTGTATCATAAACCGGCTTCGCATAGTAACGATTTCTTTTACTGCAGATATGTTTCGAAACATTTCTGAAAGCCTTTTCCCCCGGCAATGTCAAAAGTATTTATTAAGCAAAGACGGTTTTTGATACTTCTTTAATTTTAAAAAAAGTGCCGCTGATGCACACCGATTGCTCACCAAAACTTATGAAGAATTTGTTTCATCAGTTTCAACGTGCGAGAGATGGTTTTTTTCGGTTCAGTAGTAGTGATATTGACACGAAAGACAAAGGTCGTAGAGGCCGGACAAAAAAGTTTGAAGACCAAGAATTGGAGGCAGTACTCTTTAAATATTGTTGTAAAACTCAACAAGAGCTTGCAAAATCATTGGGAGCTACTCAATCAGCAAGTTTAAATCAGGATTCATCCAAAAGCAAGAAATTTAAATGTAGCTTCAAAGCTATAAATGAAAATAATTTTTGCACCGTATCGTTACTTGCGATGAAAACTGGATCCATTACGATAATCCGAAGCATAAAAGATCGTACGTGAAGCCCTTCCAATCAGCCGAATCGACATCAAAGCCAAATGTCCATTGCGCTAAGCTAATTCTCTGTATTTGGTGGGACCAAAGCTGCAGAAATCTGGTCAGACCATTACAGGGAACCTCTACCAAATGCAACTGATTCGTTTGAAATGAGCGTTGGCCGAAAAATGCCCAGATTATGCGGCCAGACATGAAACCGTAAGATTCCATCATCAAAACGATAGGCCACATGTTGCAATACCTGTATAAAACTATTTAGAAAGAAGTGGTTGGAAAGTTTTGCATCTTCCGCCCTATAGTCTAGACCTTGCCCCATCCAACTACTATTTGTTTCGTTCGATGCAGAACGCTGGGTCTGGGACCAGAGTATCCGATATTGGCTTGATTCTTTCTTTGCCTCAAAAGATTAGCAGTTCTTTTTGCTCTGAATCCAAATATTGCTAGAAACATGGGAAAAGATCATAGCTAACAATCGCCAATACTTTGAATAGATGCATGTATATTGTTCTAATGTTACAACAAAGCAAACAACTTGAAAATATCCCGCATTTTTAAGTCATATACCCTGATTTATATAGATATCCAAACAAAATTTCGATACAAATAAGTTTTATATAGAAGAAAATCGCATTTAATCAATCCATAAATTACCATAGCACCCGTTTAAGGCCACTTTCTAAAATCACCATTAAAATGTTGATATTCAAATACAATTCAATAGAAATAAGTTTCATATTGACATATATTGCACGATCTAATTTGTTGACGATTAGTCTTTTATTGGTCAAAGCTCCCATGCAAGGCCGTCTTTCGAAAACCAGTTTAACGAGCATAAATCTCATAAAAATTTTGGAATCCAAATAAATTTTAACAAAAATAAGTAAGTTTCATATAGAAAGATATCACGCGATCAAATTAGGATGACTGGTCTATAATTAATCATAGCCCTTCCGAAAATCACTCACGAAAAAAAAATCATTAAAATTTTAATAGGATAAAGATTTGCTCATATACTCAGTGTCAAGTATTATATGGCCGTAATTGATGACTATTCATTCCTACATGTTTTAAAATACAAAATAAATAAAACCCATCTTAATTTAATTTCAACTATTTTCAAACATTTTTGAATTTCGTCATATTTTTTGTGTATGTATTTATTTATTTAAATGATTTATTACACAAATCTATTATTTTTTGTTTCGCTACTTTCACTTACCATTTGTTTCCGCAATACTTGTCGTTGTTTGTTCTATGGCTGATGCTGCAGTTGTTGTTACTGCTACTGCCGCTGCTGCTTCATTGAGATCCGCCGTTGAATTCGTTGTTTTGACTGTGTTCGCGGCCTCATATGAGGTTAAATTTGTTAAAGCTGTGACAAATTTCACTAAATCTAATCCACTATTATTTAAATAACGTAAAAATGCTGACATTTCCGGTACAGCAATTATATGCTGTTTCAGCATTAAAAAATCACGACTAGACATAAAGGCGTGGGCACGTTGAACTTCCGGATCGTTGTGGTAATAATGGTTAACAATTGTTTTAACTTTAGTAGCGGGTATTAATGATAGAAAATCACTTAAATCCAAGGGTGTTACATGAAGAGGAGTGACCTCCTCATTGATATCGGGTTGTAATTCAATTTCATGTGGTATACCATCATCGTCGTCATCAGCATCCTCATCGACAACAATCATGGAGGAGTATGTTGCATCTGTTAATGAATCTGTATCTTCATCGCTATTGCTGTTGCTGTTGCTTTGGGTATTACTGTTGCTACTGCCACCATCCACCATGGTTATATGATGAAATTCAAAATGATTTGGTTCATTTGGTTGCTGCTGTAGCTGATGTGGCGCATGGTGGTGGTGATGGTGCAGCTGTTTTTCGTGCTGATGATGTTGGTTAATTGGTCGTTTGTCGAGAAAAATCAAATCATCAATATTGTCTGTTGGTCTAGAATCATTCTCCTGGGTTTCCCATACACCCTCACTCGAAACTATTGTTGGTTGTTCTTGGTTTCTTTCCGCCACTATTATTAAAAAATCGCTATCGTTTTTGTTGTTGTGTTTGCCATTGTTGTTACTGGCATGCTGCAGCATTTCAGCATTATTGTTTTCACTATTATGGCTATTACTTGCTGTTGTTGTTGCTATTATTATACTACTACTCTCACTACTTGCTACATTATGTGGCAACATTGTAATAATTTGACAGCAAGTCAATAACATCAAACTAATTGCATAAAACAATTTTCGATTTTCCACCATTTTGATTTTAATTTTTCGATTATTTTCACGATTTTTGTGCTATTATTGTTTTGTCTTTCGTTCTCTTCTGCTGTTTTGCAATTTTTCGTTACAATTTCTATTCACTTGTTCAATTTAAAATCTTTTTTTCATTTACGATATTTTTGTTTTTTTTAGTTTAGTTTAGATACGGGTTGTAAGTACAAAAGCTGCAGAATATTTTTGTTTTGTTGTAACTATGTTGTGTTTTCGAATATTTATTTTTGTAAACTTTAATACTTATTTATCATTTTTTTTTTGTTGTTGCATGAAAATTTTAAATTTTTAAATAAACAAAATTTTTCAATGCACAAAAAAGGAAAAATTAATAAAAAAAAAGAAACAACGCACCGTGTTTGCCAACCGTTGTTGGGCTACTAAAACATTTCAATTGTTGTTTAATCAATTGTGTGCAATAATACTTTAAATTATCTGTGATTTTTTTCTACTGTTGGGGTGATGATGATGATGCTGCTGTTAATGTTGCTGATAATGATAGTGCTGTGATTGTTGTTGATATTTAATTCAATTAGTAGCATATGGGAGTATAAAGTTCAAGTCAATTGTAGATTTGTGTTGTATCCACAAACTACACATGAAATATTGAAACACTGAACACAAAGTCAAATGTTTTTTATACCTCTATAAGAATTTGTAGAAAAGTATAGTTGTAGAAACCCAACTAAGAGTTTAAAAATATTATGTATGGGGTCAGTAATGGACCGATTCTCCAAGTATTGGAGTATGACTGTACTTACCGCCATTTATTTAGGAGCAAAATACTTGGTCTCAATTAGACAATTATTTTTTGGATTGAGGTCATATTATAGGTTTTATTGGTAGCTGAACGAGGCATACACTTGAATCGAAACATAGGTCACTTTGTGACAATTTGTGCTAATCGCATCATTCGTCCCTTGTTCATTGGCCAACGTCACACTCCACCCATTTTGTTGTTGGGTTCTTTCTCCCAGAATTCTTATATAAAATTAGTCGTGAGAGAAATCTCAATATCACAAAAAAAAAATCATTAAAATCACGCATTAGCCACTTTGATGTCATTAAATATTATTTAAATCCTAGACCGATATCCATTGATACTGAATTTATTTTATATGCCCATAATTTCAGCATGAATTAAGGGTCAAGAGGTCATTTTATGTGTAAACCAACATTTTAAGGAGATTTATGCTCGTTAAAGTGATTATCGGAAGCAGGCCTTATATAGGAGCTATGACTAATTATGGACCGATCATAATAAAATTTGGTGACATGAATTTCGTATATACAAGGTGGCGCAAAAGTAAACTGTTGATGTTTTTTGGCTGTAATTAAAAAAAAAAATGAAAAACTTTGATTCTTCTTGTGGATTATTTTTATTTGGTCTTTGAATTTTTTTTACATCAAGTCGAGAATATGATGTCATGTAAATGGCCGCCGCCACAGTTGATTGTCATTTGAGCCCTTTTGATGGCATTTTCCATCACTTTGGCCAAAACTTCCGGCGATAGGTCCTCACATTCTTGACGGATATTGTCTTTAAGAGCTGCAGGAGTCTGAGGCTTGTTGACATAAACCCGCGACTTCAAAAAGCCCCACAAAAAGAAGTCTGGAGCGGTCAAATCAGAAGATCTTGCTGGCCAGTTCAAATCGCCAAAACGGGAGATTAGGCGCCCGGGAAATGCATCCTTCAGCATATCGGTTGTGCCACGTGCAGTGTGTGCCGTTGCACCGTCCTGTTGGAACCACATATTTTCCAATCCCAATTCATCAAGTTGCGGCAAAAAGAACTCGTTGATCGTTGCTCTGTAGCGCTCACCATTCACAGTAACCGTTTGGCCCGCGACGTCTTCGAAGAAAAAAGGTCCGATGACTGCTCCAGCGAAAACAGCACACCATACAGTGACTTTGAGCGGGAGTAATGGCTCTTCGTGGGTTACACGCGGATTTTCAGTGCCCCAGAAGCGTAAATTTTGCTTATTAACGTACCCGCTAAGATGGAAATGGGCCTCATCACTCATGATTATTTTTGATGAAAAATCATCTTCCTCTTGGTGGTGATTAAGGATGGCTTGAGCGTATGTTAGACGCGATTGGCGGTCAGCAGCTAACAGCTGATGCACCGTCTGGACTTTGTACGGAAACATCTTCAAATCTAGTACCAAAATTTGCTGTAAAGACCGTCGACTGATATCCATTTGCGTGGCACGTCGTCTGGTCGATGTCGACGGCGCTTCCATGACATTCTCGGCTACAGCAGCAATATTCTCTGCAGAACGGCTACTCCGGGGTCTGCCACGCCTGGCAGCATCTCGTGTTGTGCCAGTCTCTTCGAGGCGAGCGGCTAAACGTCGCAGTATTTCACCAGTAGGCGTTGGACGGCCAGGAAATCTGCGACGAAATCCACGTTGTGGCAAAGTCACCGACCGATTATTGGTCAAATAAATAGTCAGAAATATTCCGCGTTCTGGAGCAGTGTAGCGTAACATTGTTTATTAATGTGTATTTCGCATGTGTTTACTACACAAATGTCAAAACAGAACTGACATTAAGGGCCAATCGCAAAATTTATAGCATTTTCTGATAAGAGGATTACTTTTGCGCCACCTTGTATATATACAAGAGTTATGTCACCAAATTTTGTAACGCTCGGTTTATAATTAGTCATAACTCTCATATAAGGTCCACTTCCGAAAATCATTTTAACGAGTATAGATTTATTCAAAATGTTGATATTCAAATTAAATTCAACTCAAATAAGTTTCATATATACGGAAGATATGCCAGCTAATTTTATGGCGATTGGTCCATAATTAGTCATAGCTCCCATATACATTTTAATAGAAAACTGTTTATAACCATCTTCACGGTGTAGGGTATCATACGAGCTTGACTTGTTTTATATGAAGTTTTGACAAATTGAAACGCAGACGGAATCCTACCGATTTTATTTTCATTGCGATTTCTCAAAAGCTTTCATTGTTTCACTGTCTCTCAGTTACAGTGGCCATTACATCTCTCTGCATTATACACAGAGCAGCCACTTTGTTTATGTTCGAGGCACTTTTATGTCAAGAATTTTCAATTTACTTTTACAGAATCTCTATTCTAAAATGCATATTTTTGTCCCCTACGAAACCTAATACATATTTCAAATAATGCTAATTTATATTTACAAAAATAAACTTTGAATTTACGAAATTACAAAATTTCTTAAGTACTCTAACCGCACTGGCACAACCATTCAACTCTCATCTCTTTTCGAACTTTTCTAAACAAAAACTTACGTAGAGACCACATGTTGCAAAAACATTTTGTTTAATACCTTCTCATATAAAATGTGAAGTTTACATTATTTTCTTAAGACCATACATATGAACATATTTACAAATACTACACCCAAAACCTACAAGTTTCTAACAAAGTGTATGGGTTTTAGTACTTTTGCATTCACATAAGTACCTTACGGGAGAGAAGAGCGGTAGAAGAGACTGACGTTGTTAAAAAGAAAATGGTTAGTGGCATTATGGTATAATTAACTGCGAAACTTGTAACCATATTTTGTACAAGAAAACAAATCCTAGCGGTGTTTAACAGAAACACCTGAGTCTCCTGGTGACTGGAGGTATGGAGGAAGAGAAAGCAAAATGTCGTTTTCGTGTAAACGAGTTATGAACTCTTTAAGCCAACAAACAATAAAAAGAAACATAAAAGAATTTTGTTTTACCAAAGAAACTGAGTTTATGCCACAACTTTGTTGGTATTTTTGTTAACCAAATTATGTAATTTTTAAAGTAAATTTTCAAAAGTTTTAGGGCGTAAGACGAAAAGAAATTAAGAAGTGTCAACATATTAGTAGTACCTCAATAAATCTTTTAGAATGGTATTTATGGAATTCAAAAGCATATTTTGGATTTTAATTACAAAAGGAGTATAAAAAGATTGATTGGATATTTTTAACATCGCAGCACATTGACTTGACAGTTTAAAATTTTGTAGGAACAATGGTGGCGAGTCATAATGTTCAATATCAAAATGTCCATAACGAAGTCCTTACGTCTGTCCATGTAAACTTTGTGACTATTTAAAAATTATTTTTTTCATATTCATGATTTCATAATGAATTATAATTTAATATTTGCCATTTTCACTTTAAATTTAAATTAGGCATCATTGAGTAATTCTTACAATTAAAATACATAAAACATGTTCAAGGTAAAAGTATTTCCAGCAGTGTGTGTCATAAAACATTACGACTTTCACATGAGAAATAAATCCTCTTTGGAGTATTTTTTCATAAAATTTCTTATAAAATTTACTCCTTGCAAAATATTATAATTTATTTTTTAAAAACTAAACAAAAGAGAAAACTCATAAATTTAAACTGATAAGAGAGAAATTATTAAACAAATCACAAAATGTCTTTGGGCTATAAGCAATAAAATTGTCAGAACAAATATACTTATGTTGATATTGGAAAAAGAAATATTGTACATATCATAATTATTTATATACATATGTGTAAATACGTATATTAGGGTGGTACTTATATTGTACTTTATCGATGCTCTCAAGATCTAAAATTGTTCTACGTCGCACAGTGGCGCCCGTAGAACAAGTGAGTTTACAAAAATCAAAATTTCATATGCCCTTAAAAAATATTGAATAAACCTATTTTACAGGAAATTGTCCAACGATTTCAAATATGCTACTCTTATTACAATCAGATTTGGGTTCAGAAAATATAGTATAGACTGATTTTAAGATTTCAAAAAAACATACCATTTTTAGGTAATTTGGTCCGCTTTCAGATATAATATCTCGAAAACTAGGTATCGGCTCGTCAATTTTTTGCATTTCATTGATGGATCTATTACGAAAAGAATAAAGATAATTGTGCTGTCTGCTTTTCGTTTGCCCAGGTAAATAAATATTTACCAGCAATCCATTTTTTCAATATTTCTCGAAAACTAGTTATCGGCTCGTCATTATTTTTGATTTCATTGATAGATCTATTTATTAAGAAAATAATAAAGATAATTGTGCTGTCTACTTCACGTTTGTCCAGGTAAATCGTTAATTACCAGCAATCCATTTTTTCAATATTTCTCAACTTTGATGGAAAATAAAAAAACTATATTTTTCTATATTTGCCATATCTTCAAAATAAGCTCTTTGATTACTCCTTTACCTAATGCAAAAATGTCCAAAATTGTATGTGGTTATTGTATGCTTGTTTTGTTACTGTAAGAAAAATAAAACACATGTAAAAATTTCACTCAAAGTACACGCTTGTAAGCACATAAAATTTTGTGAAAATGGTCGAATTCACTTAATTGTGAATAAATTCGAAAAGATTCCATCGATTTTTACGATCGATATCTCATTTTGCTTCTATTATGTATAGCTTTACGATAAAGCAATAAATCGGTAGAATTTTTGCCGTTTTCGATTTTTCATGATTTTTTTTAAAACAAAGAAATAGCTATTTTCACGTAAAAAATTTATTTGTTGCTTCAATTTGTTTTTATAACTCCGAAACTACTAATCCGATTGAAACGCAATATATATGTGAAAACGTTTACATATTCAAAGTTCAGTCAATCAAAAGAAGAACATTAGCTACTCAATTTTATGTATATCAAACAAAAAAAAAAAAATTTTGTGAAAATGAGCGAATTCTGTATGTCAGATGTAAGACTTGGCAATCTTGTATTTATTGAAAGTATAATGAACAGCCGAAACTAGTTAAACATTTTAAAGAACAATTTGAAAGTAAGTGTTGAAAATTTAGGTCTTGTAACTCTTGTAACTTTCAGCAAGACAATATCCTAAAGCAGAATTGTTAAGGAGTGTTTATTGTATAATGTGCCTAAGCAGATAAATTCACCTTCGCAGTCTCCAGACCTTAATCTAATAGAGCACATGTGGGAAATTTTAGACCGGAATATTAGAAAACGATGCATTTCATATAAGGACGAACTCCGAACCCACTTTAATCCTTTCACGCACAAAACAAAACCGCTGATGTTTTTATGGATATGAATGAACTACTCACTGTATTTAGGGGTATTTGAAATATATTTAACTAGGTTGACCCGGTGCGCTTCGCTACCCCTGTCGTAGTCTATGTTGGAAATTTCAATAAAATCGTTTCGGCCGTTTAGTATTTATTGTTTAAGAACTAAAGGTACCAATTTTACCGGTTTTCCCCCCTGTTTACCCCTTTCTGGTCCAAGTATTGAAAAAAGTTATAGCCTATTGACGCTTCCAAGTAAGGATCTATCTACGTTCCAAATTTCAATAAAATCGATTCAGCCGTTTAGGCGTGATGCTCAAACAAACAAACAAACAAATAAACAAACAAACAAACAAACAAACAAACAAACAAACAAACAAACAAACAAACAAACAAACAAACAAACAAACAAACAAACAAACAAACAAACAAACAAACAAACAAACAAACAAACAAACAAACAAACAAACAAACAAACAAACAAACAAACAAACAAACAAACAAACAAACAAACAAACAAACAAACAAACAAACAAACAAACAAACAAACAAACAAACAAACAAACAAACAAACAAACAAACAAACAAACAAACAAACAAACAAACAAACAAACAAACAAACAAACAAACAAACAAACAAACAAACAAACAAACAAACAAACAAACAAACAAACAAACAAACAAACAAACAAACAAACAAACAAACAAACAAACAAACAAACAAACAAACAAACAAACAAACAAACAAACAAACAAACAAACAAACAAACAAACAAACAAACAAACAAACAAACAAACAAACAAACAAACAAACAAACAAACAAACAAACAAACAAACAAACAAACAAACAAACAAACAAACAAACAAACAAACTTACAAAGACATTTATATATTTATATAGATAAGACAAAATTAAAAAAATCAGCCAATTATTTGAAATAACTTCGGACAAATGGGTCCCAATATGCCTAAAAAATCAAGAAATCACGTATTATAGTCACTTATAATTATTAATTACAATATATTACATTAAAATACCATTTTTATGAATTCTATAAAAAAAATGTTTTGGAAACTACATAAATAAATCCTATCATTTAAAAAAAAAGTGGAGAGGAGAGGAGTGTATACAGTTTCAAAATTATATAGAGACTTACTTAAAGCATAAACAACTACCAACATCGTAATAAAAATTAAGTTTTGTTTGTAAATATTTGGTTAGAGTAACTAACAACTCAAAATAACGCTCTTTTAATTAAGCTGAATGAAGGACCAACAAATCATTTACATTTTGTTTTCGGATTTTGGTAATAAGTTAAACTAGAGCTTTATCCATAAACTGTATACTAATTTTGACTGTTGTTTTAGGTACTTTTTCCTTTTTCCCATAAATTTTCCACGAAATCATTTTTAATTTTCAAAGTTTTTCTACCCTACACCACCATAGTGGGGAGTATACTGATCGACTCAGAATTACTTTTCTAAATAACTTTCATATAGAACATTAATCACATGACCAAATTTCATTGTGATCGGTCTATAGTTAGTCACTCACGAATATAAATTATTGAAATTTTGAAAGAAAAATGTTTTTGCTCATTTACTTATATGGTCGGGCTTGACCGACCATACTTTCTTACTTGTTTTAAATAAAAAAAGATTAAACTCTAAACTTAATTTTATGTTTATTCAAACATATATACTTCTTTCACTAATTAAAATATTTAGCTTCATAGTTGAAAAGCGTGTTGTATACTAAATTTTGATTCTAACTGTATATGGGGCATTTCACGTCAAGTGAACCAACTTTTGAAATCGATGTCTTCCGATCGGGATGAAATTTGCACCAATGTTAGTTCTATTGGATAGTAATTCGGACACAATTTTTCAACAAGATCGGTCAAGAACTCTCTGAGTTATAGGAGGTCAAAATTTGACATTTTGGCCAAACAGGTGTTTTTTCTTATCCATATAACTTATTACCTATTGTTCTTAGCAAAATGTGTCCCAAATAGTTTAGATAGCTATTTATGCAATCTTTGGAAAAAAAAATTAAAAAAATTAAATAAAATATTTTTGACTTTTTTTTTAAAAAATCAAAAACATTTTTGACTTTTTTTTCAAAATGGGCCCTTTTTATTTTTTTTTTTTATTTTTTTTAAGAAAGCTTAGGTCTTTTCCTAAGCGACCTATATGGTCGCTTAGTGGGATGCGAGTGGGATATCTATCAAAAAAAATATTTTGTAACTCAAGATATGAAATTTTTTGACTTTTTTTGCAAAATCAAAAACTTTGTTGACTTTTTTTAAAAAAATGGACCCATTTTTTATTTAATTTTTTTTTTTGCTCAGAAGAAAGCTTATGTGTTTTTCTTTAACACCTTTATTGTCGCTTAGTGGGATGCGAGTGGGATATCTATCAAAAAAATTTTTTGTAACTCAAGACATAAAATTTTTTACTTTTTTTTTGCAAAATCAAAAACTTTTTTTGACTTTTTTCCAAAATGGACCCTTTTTTTAATTATTTTTTTTTCTCAAAAGAAAGCTAAGGTCTTTTCCTTAAAAACCTTTTTGGTCGCTTAGTGGGATGCGAGTGGGATATCTATCAAAATAAATATTTTGTAACTCAAGACAAAGGTTTTTAAATTTTTAGGATATGCACTATTTTGATTTTTTTCATATTTGTGTGTAAACCTTAAAAATTGAACTTACGCAGAGAAACTAGACACATTAGCCTTTCCGATGGTATGTAACAACCTAACTAAAATTTCATAGCCTCGATACTGTAATACCCATAATATGTTAACCTCAGGAATAAAAATCACTTTTTATACCCTACACCACCATAGTGGCGAGGGTATATTAAATTTTTGCAAATGTTTGTAATACCCAAAAATATTAGTCTAGCGCACCTTAAAGTATACCGATCGACTCAGAATCGCTTTCTGAGTCGACTAAACGATGTCCGTCCGTCCGTCTGGCTGGCTGGTTGTCCATGTAAACTTTGTGCGCAGAGTACAGGTCACAATCTTGAAGATATTTCGATAAAATTTGGTACATATCATTTTTTCTACCCAAGGACCAAGCCTATTGAAACTGGCTGAAATCGGTTCATTATTTCACCTAGCCCCCATACAAATGTCCTCCTTAAAGTGGACTTTATCGGTCACAAATGTTTAATTTATATAGGTATCTACACAAGTTTTTCTCCAAATAAGTTTTATATATACGGAATTCATGTCACCAAATTTTATTATGATCCGTCCATAATTAGTCATAGCTCCCATATAAGGCCTGCTTCCGATAATCACTTTAACGAGCATAAATCTCCTAAAAATGTTGGTATACACATAAAATGCAACATAAATAACTTTCATATAGACATTAATAACACCACCTAATTTTATGATGATCGGTCCATAATTTGGCATAGCTCCCATATAAGGTCCACTTCCAAAAATCGCTCACGAATATAAATTATTGCGCTGAAAACTACCTATAGGATTGAATAAAAAAGCCGCAAGATGCAAAACTCCGACAAATTTTGGGGGCGGAAAATAAATAGCGGTCGGCCTCACATTGCACCCCTCCAGTGGCTATTATCGGTCAGTTGTAGTGGTTTTTTTTAAGGTTTGAAATATGAAAATATGAAAAAAATCAATTTTATTTTTATAGTTATCCCACTCGCATCCCACTAAGCGACCAAAAAGGTTTTAAAGGAAAAGACCTAAGCTTTCTTTTGAGAAAAAAATAAAGAAATAAAAAAGGGTCCATTTTGGAAAAAAGTCAAAAAAGTTTTTGATTTTGCAAAAAAAAAGTAAAAAATTTTATGTCTTGTGTTACAAAACATTTTTTTGATAGATATCCCACTCGCATCCCACTAAGCGACAATAAAGGTGTTAAAGAAAAACACATAAGCTTTCTTCTGAGCAAAAAAAAAAATAAATAAAAAATGGGTCCATTTTTTTAAAAAAAGTCAACAAAGTTTTTGATTTTGCAAAAAAAGTCAAAAAATTTCATATCTTGAGTTACAAAATATTTTTTTTGATAGATATCCCACTCGCATCCCACTAAGCGACCATATAGGTCACTTAGGAAAAGACTTAAGCTTTCTTAAAAAAAATAAAAAAAAAAAATAAAAAGGGCCCATTTTGAAAAAAAAGTCAAAAATGTTTTTGATTTTTTTAAAAAAAAGTCAAAAATATTTTATTTAATTTTTTTAATTTTTTTTCCAAAGATTGCATAAATAGCTATCTAAACTATTTGGGACACATTTTGCTAAGAACAATAGGTAATAAGTTATATGGATAAGAAAAAACACCTGTTTGGCAAAAATGTCAAATTTTGACCTCCTATAACTCAGAGAGTTCTTGACCGATCTTGTTGAAAAATTGTGTCCGAATTACTATCCAATAGAACTAACATTGGTGCAAATTTCATCCCGATCGGAAGACATCGATTTCAAAAGTTGGTTCACTTGACGTGAAATGCCCCATATATATTTACCGATTTGAAATATACGGATTTAGAGGACATTATGTTTTTGTTAAATTTGTTTCTTTAAAAAAACGTATATTCAAATGTTTAATTTGCTAATTTATGTGTTCGTAATTCCTAGGACATTTTTAATTCTATCATATCAAGTTTCGAAATTAATCCATAATAGGCACATCCGTTTAGTCTTAATTTATCGTTTATTAGAATTATTTAAAAAAAAAATTGAAAGTATAAAATTTGGGATTTGTAATATTCATACAATTATATGCCCATTTTACGATTATGACCATTTTACGATTATGGATGAATGAGTACGTCAACAAACAAAATTGTCGAATTTTGAAACATACCAATCCACATGAGATCCAAGAGCATGCAATGCATCCCGGAAAAGTCACATTCCATATTTCATTGACAACAACGTCGGTCAGGCCAGCTCCGTCATAGGAATGCACTATAGGTCGACGATTGCCACTTTCAAAGAAATTTGAAATTTCAAATAAAATGTGCTACCTCTAAACGTAATTCGATGTTGTTAAAATTTTAAGTATTTCGTTTTGACAATAGTTATTGGGGAATTATTTTAGACCTTTGAATCAACGATAATCCAAAAAGTGAAAGATTACGGTCACCCTATTATACATATGTATGTATGTATAATTTATTTCCTGCAATGATATTTGTAAAATAATTCACATTCACATACCCAAGTACATTTGTACTTATGCATTATATACACAATTAGTGACAATACGTAGATGTACACAGAACTTCTATAGATGTTTTGTATCAGAAAAGTCTAAACTTCAATATTCAAAGAAGCGTATATTTGACCTCGTCGTGAAATGGTTAACGTTTTCCGATATCAAAATTAAAATGTCAGAACACACAGAAAAAAATTAGGACAAATCAATTGTCATATTAATTACCATATTCGTCAATACAATTAATTTTTTAATTAAAAAGGCACCAACAACCGATTTTGTAGATACAAAAAATATTTTTGTTACTTAAAGTTGTTAATCGTCAACAATAAGTTTTAACAACGAGTTTGTGAAATTAAACAATAAATTTGTTAACAGTCAATAGTAAAACTTTAACAATAGGATTGTAATATTGAATAATTATATTGTTACTAGTTAATTATATATAGTATATCTGCAATAGCTTTTTCTTATATTAATAAAAAAAGCAATTTGATGGTTTTAATTGTTCTTTTTTTATTATTATTATAAACAAATTTACAAATTATTATAATAATAACAAATATAAGTTTAAAATATAGAGTTAAAGCGTGTATGCATACATTTTCTCACCTTTTGAACTAGTACTATGATCAATATCTCTTTCTACGAATGGTTATAAAGATGGTTCGTCCAGTATTGTTCTTGAATGAGTTCCTTTTACACACGACGCATTTGATGACGAAAAATGTCCATTTGAAATCCTGTTGAAAATTAATGTCCAATTGTTTAGCCTACAGCGATAGACTATAGTTTCATATTCATTTTGATGTAACTAGATGGCATAAATCGAATAATATTTATAAGTAATATAGCTATAACTTCTTAATTACAAAAATAAATCTCAAAAATTATCTTATAAATTAGCTTATTTTTTTAGTTTTTTCTTTTGATAAGCATAGAATATCTCTGGCTTTATATACCAATTTTTAATTTTTACATTGATGCATAAATCACTACCTAATATTGACTTAGATATGTTGTTTGTATTGAAAGCTCCTACACAGCGAAAATTTAAAAATGATCCATCACCATAACTGGTGAATGAGGGTATATATAAATTTGTCATTCCGTGTGTAATATGGAGAAATAATCGTCTAAGACCCAACAAAGTATATACATAGAAAACATCCATAGAAAACATCTGTTTTATATCATCTTGTTCTCGAATTTAATATACAGTGTCGGACAAAACTAAAGCATGAGGTGGTCATATGACAAAGTTGTAGCATATATCTATAAGTATGCTCTTAAAAATAAGAAACGAATGTGTTTAAGGCAAATGGGATATTAAATTTATGAATTCATCTTAAAGCAAAATTCTTCTTAAAGTTTCTTGTTTTTTTATTTCCAATGAATTCAAAAATTAAGTAGGATAATTGACGGCTTGTTCTTCGTTCATTACTGTATCAATCGATTTGTATTTCATTGTTTTGCCAGGCAGTTTCAATTGAATATGCTCATTGAGCTTGTTGACGGGAGCAATGATCCAATTATATTGTACACTTGGCCTTAAACTTTAAAGGTGAGCACGAAGCCGAAGTTGTTTACAATATTAGTTGCCCCGAAGGACGTCATATGACAGCGTGAATTGTACTTTCGAATATTTTTTCGGAAGTGATTACAAATCAGAGTGGCGCCGGAAATGTAACTTAGAAGCGGCTCAGTTAGTTCAATAATTTACCGTTCGAACAGCACATTCCCCGGGATTCCTTAGGGAACTTAAAAACGCTGCAATGTAAGCAAAATGTGTTCATTGCGCCAATCAGTGCGTCCTTGTGAGTCCTGCAGTCATCATCATTATTGTAATGAAATGCTGTCACATTTAAATCGATTCTTGCTCTTGATCAAGCCATTTGGGAGCGATTGGCTTATAGTTTTGCGATATGCTGTTGCTGAGTCTCTAAAGGTCTCGATGGAGATGCACTACGACGCATTTGCTGAAGCCATGATTCGCGTTCTCTCTCCGTTTCTGCGGCTGTATACGTAGGCGCCCTTTCGCGATTTTCCTCAAGACGTGATTCGGCTTCTCTTTCTGTTTCCGCGTCTCTAGACGTAGATGCCTGTTCCAGATTTTCCTGAAGGCGTGATTGTCTGATTTCAGGCTTCTTTTTTGAACCCGAATTTGCTGAATCGCGATACATATATGGCAGTAAAACAACTTCTTATGAAAGCGAAGGTTAAATTCCAATCTTGCACAGTGGGGCAGAATCAAAATTGTTTTGGAAATAAATCTTGCATTTCTGAGTTGTTAAAATGAACCCTACAAATAATCTCAAATTTTGTGAAAGCCTATTTTTAATCAATTCCTTGCATAAATTATCAAATATTAAAATAATGAAATGAACTTAACTAAGAGCTAAACTTCAGCAAAAGTTGAAAAACTACCCTAGCTTATAGTCTATACAAATTTTACTATCTCGATAATATTTTCATATAGAGATCTTTGGCCTATATATCAATATTTGTCGACAGGTCTTTTGCTGAAGCATCACTAATCAATAGTTGAGTGAATTCTATTTATATGATAGTTTTTTAATAAACAGAATATACGATAAATAATTTCGTCAATGAAAAAACCTCTTGAAGTCTAATTTCAACAATGTATTAACTAATTGAAGTGCTAATTAAACGTAAGTGTTCTATAAGCATCGTGTGGTAAATACATGTATACTATGAAATAAACGATAACTGCGTTTGAAAATATGTATTTAAACATTCAAATGTTGTCGTAAAGATCACTTGACACATTTCCGCAATCATCACATCAATATTATAACGATGACATTTTATCCAGTCGCAGACACAACCAGCAACCATAATCATCATCAACAACATTATAAATCTCAACAAAATAATAATAAAAAAACACAATTGTTGTGTTAAATATTGAATTGAGAGACGAGTAGACTGCAATAGATAGACATACAATAACTACGTCTGAATAGACAGACTGGGGTGCAGATAAAAAAAAACAAAAAGACAGACATACATACATACATTGATTATAATATATGTATGTGATGCATATTAACGCTGCGTGAATTTGCTTCTGTTTGTTGTGCTGTCGACTCTTATTCTATTATGGTGTCATAAAAAAAAAAAAAATACACAACATCATTCATAGTTATGGGCGAATACTAACTAAACTTATACTAAATAGTATAATAGTATCTATAGTCTAATAGTATGAGTACATACATATATATAGTATACATTTATTTATCGTGTACGGGTTTGAATGTGACCAAACACATGTAGGCTGTTGATATAAGGGAAGTATAACTAATTATTAAACTTGATTCGGTTTAAATTTTTTTAAAATACCATGGAACATTTTGATTATTTTCTCATTTTCAAAATCTAAACCTTCATCAACTGATAAATGCTGAAAATTTTAACAAAATCGGATTTCATTTAAAGTTTAAAATTATATGAAGATGTTTTTTTGCCATATTCATCCATGGTGATATGATAAAACAAACTTAATATAGGACAGCCAATTTGACAGATGCAGCCTCAACAACATCGCTATCAACTTTCAAACTTCGGAAGTTCCTATTGAAAGACCTTTAATATTTACACTTTTTAGGATAGACCTTTATTAAACCATTTATTGAAATGGAAACATCCATGAGTTAATGAAATCCCTGGGCCGGATGGCAGCATTCCTGCTGATCTTCAAAATAAATAAGATATAGTTATACCATGGCTCATTAACATATACACAACGTGTGTTAGGTGGACCTATATTAATACATGGTGGACAAGGTGTAGAGTAGTCTTTATTCCTAAAGGAGGCAAGGCGACTCATACTAAACCAAAGTATTACAGACCAATTAGTCTTCCTCTTAGCTTAAAAACCTAGAAAGGTTTATTGACGTATACCTGAAAATTACCATTCCGATAGAACTCATCTTTAAATCCCAACATGCCTACACCAATGGCAGATCTGTGGAAACAGCTCTACATTCTTAAGTTGGCTCCATTGAAGAGTCGCTACAACAAGTATTTACTTGTTGTCTTTATCGATATTGAAGGAGCTTTTAACAATGTCTGGCCCGATGCCATCCTATCTACGATGGATGAACTTGGAATTGAAATATGTGTTCGCCGGCTAGTCGGAAAGATACTCTGATATAGAGTCATATGTGCTACTCTAGGTGGCATAAGTGTTTCAAAAGTGGACAATCGTGGAACCCCGCAGGTTGGTGTACTATCACAAATTCTGTGGAATTTTGCTATGAATACCCTGTTGCTCAGGATGAACAAGAGAAGGATCAAGGCAGTCGCATATGTTGACGATGTTGCAGTATTTATATCTGGTAAATATCTGGCTACAATAAATAGTTGTATGGAATCGGCATTAAGTACACTAAGTTTCGAGTGAACTTAGTGTGAACATACAAAAAAAAGAATTGGTTCTCTTCACTAGGAGGTATATGATATGATTTTAGACCACCTAGACTGATTGGAATTAGTCTTGAGATCAAGGATAATGCAAAGTACCTTGGCATCATTCTAGATAAAAGATTATCCTGGAATTTGATTAATTAAAACAGGATTAATAAGGCTTATGTGGCCATCTGCTCCTGCAAAAGGGCAATTGGTACTAACTGGGGTATTATAGGCATTCGATAGGCATTTTCATATTATAATCCTGAATAGGGATTTATGGAAGCGTGGACTTCTCTCCCTGACGATGTCATAAGTTTCTTTACTGATAACTTTGTGATTAAATCCTGCTTCAGGCTACCTAATTTCAGTACGGCTCTTCAGGCAGAAGTTACGGTCAATAAACGTCCATCCAACTGGCTAAGGTTTTATCAGATATCTGCTGATATATGCATATTTACTGATAGCAAGGCTGCCGTTAACTGAATAGCGGATGTCTACATAACATCTAGGTTAATCAAGGAATGCCAGGTATCCCTTAATGAGATAGCGAGACGTTCTAGGATAACGCTTATATGGGTCCCTGGTCACGATAGATCAGGGTAATTGTATAGCAGATGAACTGGCCAAAGGGGTTTGTAACTTTTTAATGTATTTCCCACGGACTTTTTTGAACTTATCCTTTACCAGGGGTACTTCTAGTTCTCTGTGGATGCTTTCATTTTATATATACTACAGTGCCCCCATCATGGTCCTAAGAATTTTTGATTGGGCTCTCTGTATAATATCAATACCGGTATTACTAGCAGTTCCCTCACTATAGGATTCCATATGTCCAAATTGGTTTCAAAATTATTTTATACAGGGTGACTTTATAGTCAAGGCTTAGCTTTGTTTGTTCACTGATTAACCATAGAAGGCTAGATGCTTTTAACTTCATATGAAGTCTCTTGGTTTCTATATGACGGCACCAAGTAAGTCTTATATCTAATTGAATACCAAGCTATGTAACATAATCGGACTGAGGTATATTAACGTTGTTAAGTGTGACAAGTGGGCAACATCCCCTCCTCTGTGATGATTTTCTTTTGGAATACATTTTCAAACAGCTTTGATAAGCAAGGAAGTAAGCTTATTGGTCTATAGGAGGATGGTATCGTCAAGTCTTTACCTGACTTTGGTATCATTATTATCTGAGAAGTTTTCCAATTTTTCGGAAAAACGCGTTGTTTAAATATCGCATTAAATATTATAGACAACACAACTATTGCCACACTCGGTAGGTTTTTGATCATAGTAGGTGTAACTGAATCATTTCCATGTGATTTTTTCAGTATTATATTATATTTGATAACTTTGTTAATGTCTTCTGGACTTACAGCTAATATGGCATCAATAGATAATATAGGTACAGGTGGTTCCTCAAGTTCAAAAACATTTGTTGGCGAGTTTGGTTGAAAGACTGTACTTAAGTGATCCGCAAATATTTTAGCCTTTTCCTCTATTCTGCGAGCCCAGGTACCGTCAGCTTTCATTAAAGAGCTTTGTCCCTCTACCGGTGGCTTGGTATTTTTCGTGAATGTAATTTCTATTTCTGCGATCCTCCTCCAATCCAACGAGGCCCGTATATGATGCCATCAGGACGAATCTACTTAAGGAATTTCGTCGTGAGCAAATAAGGCTAATTGTTTCCTTCATTATAGGACACAGTATAATTGGGATACATGCTAGAAGATTGGGCCTACGGTACAATGACTACTCATAATGAAGAAGAGGAGGAGACGGTGTCCCACCTATTCTGCCAATACACCTGAGGGAACGCAATCTTGGAATTCCATTCCTATCATGCTTAGATGAGTTATAAAGTATGAGTCTTAGACGAACCTACTCCTTCATTAGGGAATCTAGTTGGTTTAGCCTGGAAACAACGGACGTATAATAAATACCCAGCAGTTTACCCCTTGGGTATCACAATGGGATCAGTTTTGAATGAACCCAAGTGTGCTGCTTGAAGAGTGGCTGCCCATGGAACCTAACCTTATGAAATACAAAAACAAAAAACTGGATTCATCTGATTTTGCTAAAACTTTTGGTTTTAAAATGAAAATATTCAAAAAGTCTAATATAAAGGCCACACTAGTTTTTCTGAATTAGGATGTAAATAAATTTCATAGAAAGAATTTAAAGGATGTGTCCAAACTTATACATTTTGAATTGGAATACTTCTCCTTTTATTTTCAACCAACAAGTTGTAGTATTTTAGTCTCAATACATTTTTAATATAGCGTTACTGCCTGTCTGCACACATCTGTAGTTGGCTCGTATTAAGATGGGATAAACATGACAATAATACTGTCAATTTTCATGCCATTATTATTATTATTATCATCATCATTATTATTGTTATTAGTATTGTGATTATAATCATCGTCATCATCGTCACCATTATCATTATCAGCGGCAACATCATTATAGCTGATGTTGATAATAATTCTGATACACAAGCTTAAATACACTTTTCTTTATAATACTATTTTATATGTATATGTACATTAGGATAGCCCTATTTCTATGAATGTTAACAAATTCGTGAGCTATGTCTATTCACTGGGTATATGACTTAAAAATGAGGGATTTTTTCAAAATTTTTAGCATTTTTTTTAAACATTTGTACAATATAAATTTATTCAAAGTATTGGCCATTGTTTGCTATGACCTTTTTTCATCTTCTGGGAACATATGGATTGCGAGCCAAAATATCCGCTCATCTTTTGAGTCCAACAGCGAATCAAACAAATTTTGATACTCTAATCCAAAGTGAAGCGTATCCCAGAGAGAGCGTTCTGCATCGATCGAAACAAATAGTAGTCGGAGCGTGCAAGGTCGGGTGAGGCAAAACTTCCCAACCACTTCTTTCTAATAAGCTTCTAATATGTATTGCAACATGATGCTGAGCATTGTCATGACCGCATACTTTGGGCGTTTTCTGTCAATGGCCGCTTCAAACGAATCAGTAGCGTTCGTTACATGTTTTCTGTGGTGGTCTGGTAAATTTTCAGCAGCTCATAAAAGATAGGACCCTTTTGCTCAATTGGCGGGGCTTCACATATGATTGCTTCAGGTTATAGTAGTGGATTAATTTTTCTTCGCAATTAATGATGCAAAATCGTTTTTCAAGGTCTCTCGGCTTCAATTCGTATGGTACCCAATTTCCCTGGTTTTAGATGAATCCTGCTGCTCGCACACGTTTGAAATTGCTGCTTGAGTAGCTCCCAATGATTTTGCAAGCTTTTGTTTTGCAATAAACTTCAAGCTCTTCAATTCATGCTCTTCAAACCATAAGCTTTGGTGAGCAATCGGTGTGCTTCAGCAGCTCTTTTGTTAAATTAAAGAAGTATATGACGATTCGTTGGTACAAAATTCGACATTTTCAAGCAAAACAAGCTTTGGTTTTTACACTATAATGTTCAAGAACTAAGTGAGACTAAATGACAGATATGTACCCTTCAAAATTACATAAAAGATATTAAATACAAAAACAATGTCCAGAAGCTACGCCATCTATTGTAAATACCATATTTTATATCAGAATTTTTCAATATTTTTTCATAAGTTTTTGATGATTAATGTTTTCATGGTCCGTTGTCTGGAGTAGTTACCTTTAACTGTATTGAGAAATTAAATAAGTAAACGTGTTATATTCAGCTGAGATTTTCGTATATTTTGATCCAAAAATACTTACTGTTCAAATTTATTTTGTTCAGTTTTATATACATATGTTAGCTATTGGCAACATATATTTGAGTCAAATTTCATTTATAGGTCTCATCGTTAAGGCACTATAGTATTTTAGTTGTTTTTAATCGTAGCACATTAGGTTTGTTTGTGTCTAAATTGTTTATATCTCTCCTCGTGGTTTAACTGTTACTTAGGAGGGATATTTTTTTCTAAAATTTTTCTGGTTAGGCCGATTGATTGCTTATCAACGAAGAATATTTTCGGGAAAATTGCATCCCCCTCTAGGCTTTATCGTAGCTTTAACTGACAGACATAGCTAGATCATCTTAGAATTGTATCTGAACCCAGAATTTATGTAATATTGTGGGTATACGACCAATAATTAGATATGTTACAAAACGGAATGAATAAATCAAAAAAAATTATACATATTGTTACGAATGTGCAATAACGATTTGAATTCAGCGGTCTGTAACGACTACCTGCAGCATTCATCATGTTTGAAGGCACGCCCATCAGTAGCATGCGGTTATTGGCATTGTTTGTAAGTATGGCAACACTAAATGGTTGGGCTGCTGGCAATGACATCGAAGGCTCTGGAATTCGAACATACAAGTTTTGTCCGTTAAGAGCATTGTAGAAGATTCTCGAGAGATGGCGTGTGTATAAATGGTGGCAGAGGCTGCAGTCGTGAGTTGAGTTGATCATTGTCGCTGTTAGAGTTAACATTATAAGTTCATTTCTGCGAATTGATAAACGTGTGTAAAGACACTGAGTGACTATTTAATTCTGTTGTTGTTGTACATTCTAAATAAATAAAGAGTTGTTACAATTTTAAACTACTAAAACTGTTTTTTATTTGCAATCAAAAGTATCCGGTTTATTTAAAGGAAATAAACCCCGTTTTTAAAAGGTAAAAACGTAACAATATAATATGGAGTAATGTGTGCCTCGCAGAGAAACAATGTTTAATTATGAATCGATAGTTGAAAGATCCAGTAGTAAAAAAAATTAACATCAATATTTATGCGCGTTAATGTATTTATCTGATGTGGTCCTTTTATGGGAGCTTAGACATTGATCGGAAGCTCTCCTGCCAAAGATTCGTATGTGTGATGATTTTGAGTTTTTTTCTAGTTTCCGATCTATGTCTATTTATGGCTAAGACCTATTATGTTTGTTGAAAGCGGTCCTCATAAGGGAGCTATGACCAATTATGATCCGATCTTCATAAAATTTTGTTAGTAATTTATTTATATTCGATTATTTATGTCAAGTTTTAATATGATACAATATTTAAAAGAGATTTATGAGTATTTTAGTAATTTTAGGAAGTGGACTTCATGTGGGGGCTATGGCCAAATATTAACCGATAAAAAAATAGTTTTGAGATATCTTTTAACATGGAACTTATTTTGCAGAAATTTGTATGGAAATGCTAATCTATTTTGGGAAGAAATATGTATGGGGGCAAGGAGAAATCGTGGACCGCTTCTTGCCGTTTTCAACAGAGGTAGTTTTTTACCATAGAAAAAAAAGTGTGCAAAATGTAATGGTATTATATACACACAGCCTCAAAAGTGAGAATGTTATTGTGAATTTTATTATTTTTTTAAAATAATGACAAATATTAGAGTCCGACCTAAACCTTTTTATTTTAGAATCGAACCTAATATTTTGCCTAATCTGCAACAAAACTTTAAAATCTTAATCGATGGAAAGATTTCATTTTCTTAAAAAATCATATAATTCACTGAAGTTTATTCACTTTTAAGGTTGTGTAGAAAAATTAAAAAAAAAGTAACTTTTTTGGAGGTTGTCTTACATTTTGCTCCATACTGATTCTACTTGGTAGATTTTTCTGATTTTCAATATCAAACATTTGTGATGAACTAAGAATATTTGGGAAGACCCTATCTCCCTAAGTCCTTCCCTATAGCACGGGTCTTTCAATATACAAAATATAACAGTTGATGGCGACCATATAGTTGAAACTACATCTGTCGAATTGGCTATCATTTATTCAGTTTGTTTTTCGAAATCGGTATGGGTGGATATAACGTGCACATGATTAAATAGATTTATCAAAGTAGGTATTCTGTTCGTCAAGGTTCAGCGCGCTTCAACCAGTTTACGGCAAGGCCCCTTTCTGGATGATTGGGTACGTCAACAAATAAAATTGACGAATTTAGGACAATACAAATCCACATGAGATCCAAAAACATCCAGTGCATCCCGAAAAAGTATCTTTTTGGCGTGGATTTTAGACTGACGGCGTCATCGGTCCATATTTCTTTGAGAACGACGTTGACCAGGCAATCACCGTCAACGACGAGCGATATAGGTCGATGATTACCATCTCCTTTTGGCCTGAATTTCATGATATGGACACCAACGTCATGTGATTTAAACTGGACGGCACTACGTGCCACAAAGCTCATGGCACATTGAACATTCTGCACTAGCGATTTGAGGACAGGATCTTCTCTCGTGTAGGTAACCGACTGGTCATCGAGATCGTGCTATTTGACACCGTTATACTTGATGTACGGTGACACACGGCAAATATATTTAGTGGTTACGACTTTTTCGTCAAATATTTGCCATGTGTGACCCTACCTTTATTCTTGTGTTCTTAAGTCGCAGGTCTATGCGAATAAGACACAAACCTCAAAGCCATAAATCATACGTGCCATGCTGATTTATGAGCCAGAGTCATGGGAAATTTGACATTTCTGGATCACGTCACCCAGCAAAGTCGAGGCGGACATTTGAACGATAGTATATTCCATACGTAATGGCATCGATGTCTCACACACACTTCGTTTTATAAAAAATTTAAGATAGGAAGCGCTTAGTAAAATACCCTTTGATATTTGGTTTCACGACCAATATTTGGAAATGCTACAGAAAACTGGAAAAGCTGAAAATATATATTTTTTTAAAAAGATATCGCAATAGAATCTAAGCTTTAATTTAGGTTAGGAACAACATTTGTGCCACTAATATTTGAGACCGCCTAATGTACATACATATAAATATGTGCTTATATGTGCCTGTGTAGGAGTGTGTCATATTTATGTCAATTGAAAATGTTGCCTTTATGATTTATTCACTCTTATGATTTATTACTTAAGTACGACCAACAACAATAACAACATATCACAGACACACATACACGCTCGCTCACAAATTGATATATAAATCCACATAGACAGACACACACATGTAGTAGGAAGATTTCCTCTTATACGAAAGAGAGAAATTGCTTAAAGTAAATCATATTGAATTGGACATGTTTGTAAGTCACTTCATGTTGTTTTCCTTTGTTTAAATATGAATAAAATATATGACGAGTATTAAGTTTATTCAACTTTTAAATTAAATCAAATTTAATATGCAGTGGTGTAATCAAATATGAATTTTTCTTAAATAGTAAAATTAAATAAACTTTTTTTGTTTTGTTTGGTCTTTCCTTTTCACTTTTATTAAAATATGTTGGCAAGCAACTCAGTAAGAAAACAAACTTTATATGTATGTAGGAAACAGCAGCAACTGGATTGTTTTGTTGGTTTCTTTAACATTTTTAAAGTGTTAAGACAACATTATTTATGGCACATCTTAAGTGAAAAAGAAACAACTGCAACAAAAACAAAAAATTGTACAGCCAACACAACTAAAAAGTTTTACTAATTTTGCGGTAATATTTTATAACTGTAAAGTTTTTCATTACAAATTTGTAAAGTTTTTTTAATTTTTTTTTTATTTTAATTTGTTGTGTTATTATGTTCCTCTTAGTCAATTTTCACTAAGAGCAACACAATTTATTAATACTGGAAGAATGTGTATAGAATTAGATTTTCCGTTTGGTGTATAACTATAAAAGACATATTGTAACTCCCATTCACTCCGAAAAGTCATATAATTAGAATTTTTGAGCAACATATTGTTGACTGATAGAAAATTATTTTACAATCCCTGAAGTTTTGCAATATAATTTTAGAGTTCTTCGACCTAATATGTGTAAATTTTATCAGGATTGCCGAATAATCAAGTTGCGAAGTTGCTTTCAAAACAGGTGACTTTGGGTTTTCAAGGGTTAATGCAGTTCAAGTAAAAAAATATATTATTTTGTAATAGTCTCGGTTTAATAGAATACAAAACTTGTTTTTAACAATCACATTTCTTCGACTTTATGTTTTTAATAACTTTGCTACCTTACACAATGCTGTGAAAATTTAAAATTTCAAAATCGTAAATTTGCAACCCAAAGAAACAATCTGAAATTAAATATTAGAAAATTGTCTACGAAATGTTCTCTTAACCCTCTAATGTCAATTTCTAAAAAAATGGTAATAATTGTTTATGATAAATTTGGTCATCTGATTTCAAAAACTACATTTAAAAGTTTGTACAACCAATGGTTGACCTGCCAGGTGGTAAAAAGTAAATGAGTGCCTTAAGGCACCCTTGGGGCTTTAGATATTGAAATATAGGCGGGTTTTAGTTAGTATAATTTGTGTTCATCACTCAAATCAGATAATTTGAAACACTTCATTAGTCATTTCTTAAAATTTTACTTAAAAAATTGCAAATCAAATCAAAGCAAAGAAACAAAATCAAAATTTAGCTATGTAAGGGAAAAACTGAGGCAGCAAAACAATGCCCAAGAGTGCCTGAAGGCACTCAACAATTAAGCACGTCTCTAAGGAGTAGCTTACCTTTTTTTGCAATAAATTTTTACTCCAATATATAAAATATAAGTATACTTTTTAAGAGATAAAATATGATTGCAATCGTGAAACTTAAAAACATTTTAATCAACATTTGATAACACAACATGGACTTCATATTTTTTTGGTTGTTAATGCACTGTTTGTAAAAAGTGCAGTAAATAAATATTTAAGTATGTTTTTTAGAAACCGTTACAAGAGTTTTTGAAATGAAAAATCAGTTATATTTGCATTTATTGTAATTTTTGCGATGAGTTCCTTGAGGCATGCTTTGCATTAGAGGATTAAGTCATAATTTTGATAAATTTGTGACCAAAAACTAAATTTTCGCGAAGTCCTCCAATTAAAAATCGGTCCCTATTTAACCCGTTTTATGTCTGTACATATCGGTGTATAAATTATTCGAGTTCTTCGCCATACAGAGTAAACGACATATTCGTTAGAGTTGTGGCGATGGTACTATACTACCCAACTAAAACAAGAAGCATGTTTTTGGTGGGTGCTAAATCAAAATAAAATGTATGTATATTGTTTTTTGGTAATTGTTCGTTTGCACTAGCACAATATTTTAAGTGAATCACTAAAAATGAGAGTTTTAGTTCAGATTGATACAGCTCTACTCTTTGTCTATGTATTGATGCTCGTGGGACCTACAGTTCCTGCAATTTAAGTATTTTAATCAGATATAGACAGTATAACCTAAGCATATAATATTTCATCAATATCGCATATAGTGAGAAGGTTTCTTGGTATCTTAAGCTGTGTATATACGGGTTGTCAGAGGCATGTTAAGAAAATGTTTAACAACCGTGTAAACTTGAAATTTTTGTCTTCCAACGTTGTCAGAAAAAGCAATGTCAGTATATTGTAAGTCAATAATATTGTCAGACATCTGACAATCATCTGAAAACATTACATTGCTATTGTCAGATTATTGAAAGATAATTGTCAGATTTGTGAAGTTAATGCATCTAGGAATGGCAAAAATTTATCGAGGAAGTTGAGGCACGGCAAAGAGATCGCTGTTGTCATCCAGGTAAGTTTGTACGATTGCGAAGGAAAATCGGAAAATTCAGAAGAAAAAAGTCAGGCCAAGGCACTGATGGTTTGTTTCAAATGATTTGACAGTTCTGGCAATGTTTGACAATGGATCTGAATATTTTTACCATACGACAATCTGACAACCGTGTGAACTTAGAATTTTAGTTGGCAGATAAAATTATTTACTGACTTATAGATTTTTTGGTAATTATTTGAACTTTTTATTTTATATAATTTGAAAGTAAATTTTTAATTAGGCTTAAGTTCATTTATTATAATTAATCTGTAATAATTCAAAGAATATCACTGAATACTACAATTTTTAGACAAGTGGCAAATTGGAATGCATTTTCTACCCTGCCAAGGGCGTCATCAACAATCTTAATAATAAATGAACTTAAGCCTAATTAAAAATTTACTTTCAAATTATATTATTTATTGACAATTGTCTGTCAATGAAATTGTAAGGTTTTCTTAAAATTGTCTGAACTGACAATTAAACTTTTGCTAAAAATGTTTCATTGTCAGTAAATTGTAAGATCTTAAAACCTTCTATACATAACTTTAGTATGTTGTCGAATGCAATCATTCATCACTGCAAGACTGTTGCTTAGAGTTAGATTATAGTTGATGTGGCAAAAATATTATAATTTTTCCCGACACTCCCTACTTCATTCAAGTGCGTTACAGATTTTCTAGAGGCGTATGCCATTCATCATATTGCTTCTCTATTATGGGAACTGTCTTGGCGTGATTTATGAAGGACCGTTAACGAAACCCGACTTGTTCCCATCTTAAATTCGGGTGAAAAGCATTCATCGGCCGTTTACCAATTATGTATTAGATTAAAGCTAATATTAGTTTTGGTCACTGTCTTGTAATATGGTTGATGTTAACTCTTACATTGCCTACGATACACTACTCAATCAAGATTCACAATAAACTCATGGCCAGTATTTATTCACACCTGCGCCATCTTCTAAGTAGTGACTTCCAAAAACAGTCTAATATTATATTTCTACAATGATCACCTAGATATTTTAAAGCTATGTACTTTGCAGTTAATGTTTTCATACGTATAAACAATGTTAATAACAGTGTGTTATCAACGTTGTTTATAAGTAGAAGTTTTTAGTGATGGAAATGTTGATAAATATGACGAATGTTGCAAAGACCGTTAAATTGAAACTAATAACTCAATTTTGTAACAATACTCATTCATATATTACGAGAATTTAATATGTTTCCCCCAAACAACTTATGAATAAATGTCTGAATCTGTCCATGAATGCAATCTGTTCAAAGTAAAAAGAAACACGCTGTCGCAAACACCCGTAAATGTACCTCCTGTACGCAATGCATACCCTTTATCTCTTTATGGTTCTTGTGTGGTTTAATGATCAATGCAATTTCTTCCAGATCTGTTGTGTATATATATATGTTAATTTGATAAAAACGTTGGACTTGTTAATTTAAAAACTAACCTATTTTCAAGTTTTTTACCGGAAATAATTTTTTTGTATCATCCGTAAGGTTATTAAGTGTAATAATGCTGTGAAATTACAAACAATAATTTGGTTAGACAAAAGTTGTGAAATCGAAGAACACGTTAATATATGATATGAAATAAAATGTTTGTTCGTTTACATATCGCAATGAAATTTACGTTGGAACACCTTTTGATACCAAATGTAAACGTGGAAATAATTTTACGATTTAGAAAAAGCAAATCCCGCAATTCCCAAAAATCTAACAAAAAATCCCAATTTAGCATTTTTGTTAATTTTTTTTTTAAAGTCCACATTTGGTCCCCGGTTGCTAAAAGAATAATATGAGTGATTTGGAATTCATCATGGTATCTAAAACTGTTGCCTAATATGTAATCTTAGCATTGGGATTTTAGTATACTTACCCTAAATTCAAAACTTCGATGAAAAAGGGAAACTCCGGTTTGCGTTTTTTAAGCATTTTCTATTTTAAAGCAATGCTGGTTAATATACCTTTCACAAAAACTTAAAAGCTTTACAAGTTCCCTAAGAAACGTTTTTTAGGATGCAAAGAGTAATAGCTGATTTTTGAAAAACAAAAAATCAAATTTTTCTAAATTTTTAAATTTAAAATCGATTATTTTTGGACTCGTAAAAGACATGGATTTAAAACTTTCTTCATTATTTAAAACTTTCTTTATTATTAAACTAACTGAAAATATTTTTATAAAATCTACCCAATATTATGAAGGTATTTTAAATTTAACTATGTTTGTAATAGTCCCAAACAAGGGCTTTTAAGATTTATTAAAATCTTTGATTAAAGACAAACAAACAAAATCGCAAACGTTTAAAAATTGTTCACGTCTGAGGTACACTGCTTTAAGACAACACAGCTCGGCTCCTTTGGAGTCTTTTGGCTTTGGTCCGATGACATTGGTTATGTTGGCCTTGAGAGCTGATATGGTTTGTGGCATATTCGCATAGATATGCGACATAAGAAAAAGTCTAACGGGGTCAAATCACACAATCTCGGTGGGTAGTTCAAAACACCTCAAATTGCTCGTCCAGAATGTTCAGTGTGGCATGAGCTGTGTGGCACGTAGCGCCGTCTTGTTGAAACCACAAATCTTTGGTGTCCATATAATCCATTTTAGGTATAAATGAGTTGGTAATCATCGATCTATAGCGCTTGCCGTTGATGGTGATGTCCTGGCTGGGCCGATGACGCCGCCAGATCCCAAAATCCACACCCAACATTTAGATGGCACAGCGGCACTCCAGAAAAATCTTAGGGGTCTGTCTTCATTAATAAACTAGAATCCCCTCTGCTACGCTTATGAGAAATTTCATGCCAATGGCAGATTTATCTACACAGTATTTTGATCCTGCTCCACTGTGCTGTGTATTACTGGAATTCTACTATGTCTTAATAAAATGGTTGCATGTCGTAGGCTGTTGCAGTTTTTTAACAAGTCTCTTCGGTAAGTTAAATTTATTTCTCTTGTTATGGCCGCAACTTTAAGAAAGATCTTTACTATAACTAGATTGTGGGTAACTAGCTGTATTTACCCTTAGTTTACCTCCAGCTAAGATCGCTTTCAAGCCTTTGATAATGGATTTGTGGTCTATTTGTGCCTCCTATTTTATCATTCCAATTTAGGCATAATTTTGTCAGTAGATCTCCATTCAAGTTCATGCTATTGCTGCCTCATAATTGATTAATATTACTCATACGCTAACGAAATTTATGCAACAAATGCAACTGTAACTGAGAAAAAATAATTTTTGAAAATGAGCCAATTTCTATTCTAGAATTACTTTAGTCAATTTTTATTAAATTTTGGCATGGCATTTGGATATATTTCTCCGCTCTCAAATAAAATTAAAATATTCCTCTCAAATTCTTAATTTAGCAAAAATGTTGGTAACCCTAAGAATAAATCTTTTGGTACGTATTACTAAATAATCCGTACGTGTTTATTATCCATACTTAATTTTCTCTCTAATGAAAGCCAATTTGACACGCAATTTTACTGGAATTTTAGTTTGCCAAAAAAAAAAAAAAAAATATTGAAAAATTTATGTTTGTATAAATATAAATAGGAGCAAAAGAATAGAAAGTTGTAAAAATTAAATCAACATTGTTTGTTAAAAATGGTGCTAATCATAAATATTTACTTAACATCATTAAATTTAATTTACTTGTTGCACGCAATGCATACAACACACAACAACGATTGCTAAAATAAAATTCACATACAATAGGAAATAAATAAATAAATGTTGGTACTAAGGAACATTATTTAGGGAAAAGAACTAAATAAAGGAAACAGATGCGAAGAAAAGAGGAAAAAAACTGTAAGAAAAAGATGGCAGAACATGAATGAGAAAAAAAAAAAACAAAAATCACTAGATGTTTATTTTTAAGCAACTAGAAAAGAAATAACTAATCGCATGTATCCGGAAAATTACCAGGATTTTTTTTATAAATAAATAAATAAAATGGAGAAGTATGCTAAGAAAAAATAGGGAATATTTGAGTAGTCATTAAGGTTGCATTCTCTGTATTAAAAACCCAAAAGTTTCCGAACATAATCAATATATTTGAGGTTCCCTCATATCATTCATATTCATAATCCTATTTCTCAAATGATTTGTAAAATACTCCAAAAACAAGTGTAAATGACAAATTAATCAATACAAGTACCTTACTTCCCCTACAAACACAGTACCCAAAAAAATATTTAGTTATAGTGTTTTAGAAACATAAACTAAAACCAAATGAGAATCACACACAAACGCAATAAAATCTTCTGCAAAAAAAGCGATTACGTTTTTATTCGAAATTAATTTTGCTTAACAATAAAAGAAATAACATTAAAAAAAATGGTAAAAAGTAGTTAAAAATTACATGCAAACTGTTAAAACATTAAACAAAACTCTAGAAGTACCACAGAAAAGTTCATGTTTAACTCAAGGATTTTGGTCAAGGTAAACATTCCTTTTCCATTCGATCATATTCACACATACACACATTCAATGACTTTTGGGAAGCAAACAGAAAATCCAACAAAAAAGTCAATACAATGACCTACAAGTTATACAAAAAAATATATGTACTATATATGGAAATATTCCAAATACAAAAAAAAAAAAATAATAAAAAAAATGAAGGAACACTGAACACTTTCTCGTCAACAACAATCAAACAACTTGAACCAACATTAAACGGACTGAAAACATGAGCAAATATTTGCCAAACGTGCTGGATTCATTGACAAAACTTAGCACCTGTTAATACGAACCAAAAAAATATATGAAAATGTAAGGAAGAAAAGTTATATTGGCTGCAGATAGATATACATACATAGATACGTGCTACATAATATTTTTCAGATACCAGTAAACTGAAATACACAAAGTATATCGAAGTTCAGTTACACCTCATAACAAAGGAGTTTCTTCAATATCACTGGGACCATATGGTATTCGACCGTGGATGCTGCAGATTGTAAAGAAATGGTAAAGGTTGTGTTTATATTCAAGAATTGTAATAATATACAAAATAAAAAAATAAAGGTATCTTTTCTGTATAATGAATGATCGAATCAAATATAAATCTAAAAAGCTAATGGTCGAGGTTGACGACCCTACTAACCCGGACGACGTAATGGAGAGCCTATCAAACTCCGGTATGGTTGGTGACCTATTCCGTTGTATGGACGAAGTGGAGGACGAGGACAGTCTTTTGAACTCTGATCTAGAAAACGTAACCGTCGTCTATGACCTCTATCATGGTGAAGGTGATTTAGGCTAATCTTCACCATTCTAAAGCAGCAACTGATACATTACTCATCCACATTGTAGAAAGTGGGGAGTACATCATGTTGGTCCAGGAGCCTTGGATTTTCAATGGCAAAATCTGTGGACTCAATGCAACAGGGTACAAACTTTTGTATAATAAAGGTGCAGGTATAATTCTATAATCTTGCATATTGGCAAAACCACCTTAATATCTTCATTTTAAATTATTATAGCGATGAAGATACCGTAACCGCTGAAAGGGAATCGCGATCATTAAATATATACTCCATGGTACACGATCAGGCCGAGCCACCACCAAACAACACGGTGAGGAATATGATGCGTGCTGCCAATCGATCTGGTCATAGGGGCTGACGCAAATGCTCATCATGCCATCTCGTGAAGCCCAGACATCAATGCTCGAGATAAGTTTTTATTAGACTTCATATTATACTCTAATCTAGTGATAGTCAACAAAGGTTCAGAGCCTACTTCCGTGTTCGCGAATAGACAAGAGGTTCTTGATATTACGCTTTTTAGTGCAAGTCATTCATACATGAGGGTTTCTGATGACTGTTCATTCTCTGATCATTGGTACTTGGTATTTTCTTTTAAAAAGTAACCTGATGTGATTTTACCCTTTATGAATAGAAGGATGACAAAATGGGATGAGCATCATCGAATTCTGCCTGAACTCCTTCCACTACCCCCTTTGATAAATGACATTGGTGATATTAGCTCTGTTCAATAACTAAAAGTTGTTACTAGTTAGTAACAACTGTTACTGAAAAAGCGTTCATTAACACAAAAAACTAGCAAGTAGAGAAAAAATCAAGAGCGTAAAAATTTTAGAGAGTGTTCTCTCGTTGCAAACTATTATAAGTTCTATTTTGAACTCGTAATAATTAGCAGCTTATATTTCATATGTTTTGTGTTATTGTTTATTTATTTACAATATTATTTTTGTGGTGAAAAAATGTAAAAAAAAGAATTTTCAATACAATTTAAGAAAATGTGAGTATTTATACATTGTAAAAGGAATAAAATAAGAAAAAATTTAGGATCCAGTGCAGGCCACCAAGATTTGTAAGATATTGGGACCAAATTGGATATAACTGTTACTGGAAAAGCGTTCATTTACTTTTTACTATTTTTGAGAATTTAAGAGAGTAATTTTGTAAATTTTGATTTTATTCTCTCGTTGCAAGTACTTACTGGGAAAGTAAATGAACAGACCTATTGTTAGAGCTGAAGCCACTGCGCATACCTGCGCTCCCTCTATAAGAGAGGTAATGTACGACCAACTTGGTTGTCAGCGTTAATAGCGGACTCCAGACGGAGTTGCCGTAGACTCTTCAATGAGGCTAAAAAATCAGGCGTCATTGAATAGATTCAAAAATCTGGTCAGAAACGCAAAACGAAAGTCATGGAGAGAATTTTGTAGCAGCGTCAAAAGCTCTTCTGATACTAGCCGCTTGCGCAAGATACTGTCTAAATCCCCAACCATTTAGGGTTACATTCAGAAATATGACGGTAGATGGAGTACTACTGTACTTTAGACATTTGAAGTTCATATAGACATTTCACATTTTGAGGCGACAGGTCACCTTATAAGTCGTCAGTTTTGATCCATACAAATCGCCAGGTTCCGATGGTATTACCGGCTTATCTGCAAAATAACGCAGAGCAAATCACACCATGGCTTATAGCGATGTATCGCGCCATCCCGAAGGAAGGTAAAGCTCCCCACACTAAGGCAAAGAACTTCAGACCGATAAGTCTGTCATCCTTTTGGTCAAGACCCTTGAGAGAATGGTTGACACTCACATCCGAATGTTGATCGATCAGGGAATATTATCTAGCTCTCAATATTTCAATACTAAGGGAAGATCAGTTGAGACGGCACTCTACTCATTAATAAGATACCCATGCTATAAGAATTGGGCTGCGACACCATGATTTCTGTAGAAGTTGTCAGAATTAGGAAGAAACCATCGTAGACTTCTGTCCGGTACTAGGTAATCTGCGTGCTAGACGTAACATCTATCGTAATTCCACAGGCTCTAAATACATCAGCAGGAGGATAGTGTTGAACTCTAGAGTTATAATTGCAGGTATGAACATGGAATACTCAAGGGTGGTTCCTCTAATATGGATGATTGTAGTAAACTCGGTCTTTGTGGGTATAGAGAATAAGGGAATTAAGGCTGTTGCCTATGCGAAAGATGTGATATTCATGGTTCCAGGAATGTTTCAGGATTTGATTAGCGATATCATGACCAACATTTTGGGAATGCTCACCAACTGAACCACAAAGATTGGGCAAGGAGTAAATATTAACAAAACAAATCTGAATTTTTTACCACAAAGTTACGCTACTGTGAACTCTACCTTTCAGAAAGTCGGTGAAAGTTGTATATTCCTTGCATATTGATTCAACATGATTAGATTCTATGTTTATGTTATTGTTGTTGGTCAAGTAATAAGAGTTTAATGGTGTTAAATATTTTTATAAAACTACTAGAACTCATGCTTAAAATATTGTTAATTAAATGAGCATTATATTGATTTTTTGTATGACACGTCTTTATGTATCCATGTAATGCAAATGGTAATTGCAAGTCATGGTCAAGTACTTGTTGGGTAATTTTTGCTAAATTATACGTAATTCTTTCAATTTCTTACCATTACGAGTAGCATTATGTATAAAATAAAATTAAATAATTACCGATAATGACGATAGTATCATTAAACGTCAGTTAAGAATACCTTTCACTCTTTATAAATATTGAAAAAGGTTGTACATATGTACTTATTTATATTTTAAATAATGAATCAACTATGTATTGTTGATCTAAAAATAGGAGTGTAGTAAACAGATTTAAATAAATTCAATGTATTTATTCAAATGACTGACTACTAAGTGCATACATACATAGAGAAAAACACATAGAGCGGAAACTAGAAAAAAACTCAAACAAAAAAATTACTCAAAATAATCACACATATAGCTATTGTTTTTGTTTTCACATAGTTTTTTTTACAAATACTTTCTCAGTACTTTCGTTTTTGACAACTGATTTAGGTTTTTGACACTAGAGTTTCCGATCTATGTATATTTATCTGTGCATACATACGAGTATATATTTGTTGAAAATGTATAAACTTTTTCCATTTGTATTAAAATTGATTTTATTTCATTTCATTTCACTTTTTATTTTTTTGCTGGCTCATTCACATGTGTATCGAAAAAGTTTATATAAATACGAGAATTTACATCGTATATTTAAATATGTGTAGTTTTGTAGGAGTATTATTATGTTGTTTTTTTGGATGTCCGTAAAGTGTCAAGTGTGAAATTGTCAACAAATGGGATATTTAATATGAGTGCATAGAGTTTTATTTGTTTGATGAATAACTTCGTATTTATTTAATATAGGTTTTACAGTTAAATAGATTTTTTAAAAGTTCAGTGTAGACACTTCTAAATAATGGATGCATGATTTAACCAAGTCACTTTTCGAAGGTTATTATTATTTCACGATATAATTGCTTTAAGTCCCGCAAATGTATTTCAAACAGGGACCGAAAATAATAATTATTCTTGAAATTTCTAAGGAAAAAAAGCCATCACAAGAAAATATCGGAGAGTCAAGTCAAGCATACCATTTTGATCGTTTTCAACTATAATTTCATAAAATAACATGCTTTTTAAATTCTTGATTTTTTTTTTTTGTCCTGGTCAGAGTTAATATACAGTGTCGGTCAAATCAATCCACGGACTCCGCCGAGGTGGTCATATAACAAAGTTGTAGCAGATATCTATATGTACAGTGCCATGATATGTCCTTCAAAAAAGCGAATGTATTTAAGACAAATGGGATATTATATTTATGAATTCATCTTATGATCAGAGGTTATACAATGGTTCTTGTTTTTTTTATTTAGAGTACAAATATATAAATTATTTGATGTGTCAACTCGGGAGCAAGACCCATACAATTGACCGTGTGAAAATCATGAATTTTTCAAATGTAAGCCTGCAAATAGTCAATGATTGGCCTTGCTCTTTGCTTATGTTTACAGAAAAAGGCAAGACGAAACGGGAAATCATCGGAATCAGTACGTCTTCGTCTTTGAATCTGCCACCAGTGATTGTTGCCTCAATTAAATTCGGTGAGCATTTTTTTATGGTCAGTCTTTTTTCGTTGCATAATTTTGGAGTGTTTAAGTTGCGGAGAAGCATTAACGGTGATACAAACTTCAATGTTAATACATATGGTGGCATTCCGGCTGTATTTAATTTTTTCGCCAGGTAGTTTTAATTGAATTTAATCATTGAACTTATTGCACGTTCCCACAGCCAACCGAATTTGTGTAGTTGGTTGAAAGACTTGGAAATACCTTGTCGACAACGGCTTGAATATTTATTTGCATTTGGCAGAAGTTTGGCTGAAACGAAATTTCATTTGTGGCAGAATCAATTGGAATTTTTCCATATCCGATGTCCAATAATTATATTGAGAATGTTTCGGCAGAAGGGTCTTGGCTTCTTTAGTTTCACTTTTAGTGAAATAAATTTGAAAGAACTTCGCATCATCATTGGAAAGCGGGAGCAATGATCCAATTCTGTGGTACATTTAGCCTTGAACTTTAAAGTTGGCCATGAAGCCGACGCTGTTTACGATATTAGTTGCCCCGAAGTACGTCATTTGAAAGCACGAGTTGCACTTTCTGATGTTTTGAAGGAAGTACATATCGCTCATTTGCTGCAACAACGTCATAATTCTGGTCAAGCCCGACCTTATAATACCCTACACTAAGTAAATGAGCAAAAACATTTTTCTTTCAAAGTTTCAAAAATTTATATTCGTGAGTGATTTTCGGAAGTGGGCCTTATATGGGAGCTATGAAAAATTATGGACCGATCACCATGAAGTTTGGTCATGTGATTAATGTCTATATGATAGTTATTTATGTAGCATTTTATGTGTATACCAACATTTTAAGGAGATTTATGCTTGTTAAAGTGATTATCGGAAGCAGGTCTTATATGGGAGCTATGACTAATTATGGACCAATCATAACAAAATTTGGTGACATAAATTCGGTATATATAAAATTTATTTGGAGAAAAGTTGTGTAGATACCTATATTAATTAAACATTTATGACCGATAAAGTGCAATTTCGAGAGGACATTTGTATGGGGGTTAGGTGAAATAATGCACCGATTTCAGCCAATTTCAATAGGTTTGGTCATTGGGCAGAAAAAATAATATGAACAAAATTTTATCGAAATATCTTCAAAATTGCGACCTAAGGTTTACATGGACAGCCAGCCCACCAGCCAGCCAGACAGACGGACGGACGGACATCGTTTAATCGACTCAAAAAGTGATTCTGAGTCGATCGGTGTACTTTAAGGTGGGTGTTAGACTAATATTTTTGGGCGTTACAAACATCTGCACAAATCCATTATACCCTCCCCACTATGGTAGTGTAGGGTATAAAAACAACTGCTCACCCACTTGCTTGACCAGAAGGAACAAATTTGGAGCTCGAACTAAAAAACTTCAATCTCAAAAATGCAGTTCAGATTCTAGCTACGTCCTGGGATAAAATATCAGTGTCCAATAACCGAAATTCCTGAAACGCCTTGCCCGAATTCGGTACTGAATGGACTGAAGGGAATAACATGCGCTTAAATTATTTACAAAATATAATTCAGGAAGAAAACGAAGATCTTTCTACTATTGGTACATTTGCAGCTTAAATTGATAGAATATCTTTTCACGAATGATGACATAAACAATTAGATTCAAGAAGAATTTCATGTGGAAAGTAATGAGGAGCAAATGTAATTATCAAATATGGAATCGGAGGATTTATACGATAGTGGTCATGAAAAAAAACAAACTTAATATGGACGATTGTTTAACGTCTATAAACATATGCATACAACTGGCTTTGGAAAATGATAAGCCGACAGTCGGAATACCGAGCTTGCACTGTATTTGTTATTATTATTTTTTTTTTTTTGGAAATATTTGTCAGACTTTTATTTTTTTGACAGATAAAAAATTAATTATTGAGTTTTATTTACATATATGTAAGAGTGTATATGATTGTTGCCTCAATTAAATTCGGTGACCATTTTTTGATCGTCAATCTTCCGTTGCATAATTTTGGTGTGTTTAAGTTACAAAGAGGCATTATCGGTAAACCAACCCTCAATGTTAATACATGTGGTGGCATTCCGGCTGTATTTCATTGTTTTGCCAGGTACATAGTTTCAATTGAATTTACTCATTGAGCTTGTTGCACATTTCCACAGCCAAGCCGAATTTTTGTAGTTGGTTGTAGGAGTTGGGAACACCTTGTCGACAAAGGTTTGATTATTTATTTGCATTTGGCAGAAGTTCGGCGGAAACGAAATTTCATTTGTGGCGGGATCAATTTTAATTTTTCCATTTCCGATGTCCAATAATTATTTTGCAGTAAATACACAAATGTGGTTTCATTTCCATTCAAATAAACTTGAAAGAAATTCGCATCATCATTGGGAAGCGGGAGCAATGATCCAATTCTGTGGTATATTTGGCCATGAACTTTAAAGTTGTGCATGAAGCCGTCGATGTTAACGATATTAGTTGCCCCGAAGAACGAGGAAGTGCATATAAAGGTTTTTCCAACAAGAGGTGTTATTTTGAATCGCCCGGTATTTCGGAAGCTCTCACTTTTGAACCTTTTATTCTTTGACATTTGACAAGTAGAAACTACACCATTACTAAAAATGGAACGATACACGAAATGTTGCAGTCACAGTTCGTAAAACTAAAGCATTTTTGGGTCGTCGTGAGGCACCTTGTCGGACCACACTACAGAAATTGGTGGAAAAATTCGAGCTGTTGGAACAAGTTAGTGATGTGAAGAATAAAACCCGTGCACGTCGCTCAAGAACAACTGCTGCTGTATCCCAAAGAGTTGAAGAAACCTAGGTTTTTCCATTCCTCGTCGTTCTTTGGAATTGGGTTTACACAAACGTCATTACACCGTATCTTATGGGCGGAGTTGGATGATATTGATCTGGACAATGTCTACTTTCAACAAGACGGCGCTACGTGCCACACAAGCAACGAAACCATTGCTCTTTTACGGGAAAAGTTTCCGGACCGTTTTATCTCTCGAAGAGGTGATCACAATTGGCCACCGAGATCTTGTGATTCAACACCATGCGACTTCTTCCTTTGGGGCCACGTGAAAGATAAGGTCTACACCAACAGCCCAGCGTCGATTCAAGACATCAAAGATAGAATTCGTGAGGCTACCGAGGGCATAGGGCAGCCACTTTGCGATTTGGTTATGGAAAATTTCATGAAAATGATATGGTCCTGCAAGCGTGTTTTTCATTATTAACGGCATACCTTCCTCTTTATTATGAAATAAACTTCCGATCTTTGAATACCATAATAACAACATAGAATCGGCTAGATAATTGGTAGCTGAACTACGTTACCGTGCGAATGGCACATTCCCGGGGATTCCGTAGGGAACTAGAAAACGCCACAATGTAAGCAAAGACAGCCAAAAATAGGAAAATCTAGTATTTGGGACATATAAAAATAAAATTGATGGAAGACTCGCGCATGGCAGAAGATAACTCTCATGGCTTGGAAATACTCAAGAATGGACAAGCTATCGTGATGAACTAAATCTCCTAAATGCTGCAAGAAATAGAGAGTTAATAATTCCTGAATTGCAATAAACAAATTACATTTATTTTAATTTAGTTTAATTTATACTTCTATAAATACGTTTGTTTTTTAAAATTGTAAAACTGTTATTTGTATGATCGGCCATTGTTAGCTATGAACTTTTCCCATCTTTCTGCTAGCATATAGATTCCGTGCAGAAAGAACTGCTCATCTTTAGAGGCCAAGAACGAATCAACCCCATTTTGGATACTCTGTTCTAAGGTGAAGCGTATCCCAGAGAGATCGTTCTGCTTCAATCGAAACAAATAGCAGTCGGACGGGGCAAGGTCTGGTCTATAATGCGGGTGAGGTAAAACATCTCTACTATTTCATTCTAAATAGTTTTTAACAGGTATTGCAACATGTGGTCGAGCATTGTCATGATGGAATATTACAGTTTCATGTATGGACCGATCGCAATGAAATGGGGTCGTGTGATTTATGTCTACATGAAAGTTATGGACGTATCATCATAAAATTAGGTGATAGGACTTCCGTATATATAAAGTGTAAATACATATATAAATTAAACATCTGTGACTGATAAAGATCTTGGGCCGAAAATAAAGTATTTCTAAAGGTAGGGTTACACATTGCAATTTTCTACTCAAAAATCACAAAGTTGTTTGACGTTGTTTACCCTTACAAGTGTTTAGTAAGATCAAAAATCATAAAACAAATAAGAATAAATATGTGTGTATGAATCATCCTAAGATAAGTTTTTGAAATAAATAAAATAATTCAAATATATTTTATTTAGAGTTTACGTTTTCGTCAAGTATTTGCCATGTGAGACCCTACCTTAAGGACTTAACTAATTTTTATAGTTGAAAATTGCAAAAAAAAAACAATTATTTTCTCTGATAAAATATTTTTAATTAAATTTTAAATTTCAATTAACTCGAGAACCCCATGATTCCATTGTGAATTTAATATACATATGTTTTTAATCGTGCATTGGGTCATACTTCATTTCATAATAAGAATATTATCGAATTCAGATAACTTTCAAATTCTTTGTTCGATATTTTTCGTTTCGTCATTTATTTACAACGAACCGAAAATGGATATTAAGTTTGGTTTTGTTATAATGTTTGTAATTCCATGAATTTCTTGTTCGTTTACTAGTTTTCATTTTAATTGTATTTTAAAACAAAAGAAAAACATTTTAAATGTTTACCATTTTCCAATCGTACCATTAATAAATACGTAAAATTGTCAATGTTAAACAATTTCGCAAAACAAAACAGACACCAAAATAAAAATAAAAAAAATTTATCAATTTCCCACTACGACTTCGTAACACGGCCAACAAATCAAACTTTTGTATGTATAATGAAATCAATTTTCAATCAATTGTCAACAGAACAAGTAAGAGAAACAGCAAAAACTGACAGCAACAACTACAACAAAAATATCGTGAATAACTAAAAGGCCTTGTGCAATTTAAAAACAAAACAAAAAAAATAGCTTAAAAAATAGAGAGAACATGGAAAAAACATTACTGGTACAATAAGCATTTTATTTCCGGCTACAATTTATTCTATGTTCACTTTTTTGTTTTTAGTTTTTTAATTTATTTTTATTTTTTTTCATTTTATATCCTGACATCCACAGAGTCTACCAAAAGTGAAATCTTACATTTGAATAAATTTATTTATTTTTTTTATTCAATTTAAATGTTGGTTTTTTTTCACCACGAGCGCTAAGGGTATTGCTATATATTGTATGTCTGTCATTCCGTTTGTAATTTTTACAAAATTTATTTGTGACCCTATAAAGTATACAAAATTATTCTGGATTCTTATAGATAATGAAGTTGCTATAATCATGTCCGTATTTTTTTGTTGATAGGGCCACAGATATATGTCGGAAAACAATCGCGTATTTATATATCAGATATAAGGCGTTACATTCACCACGACTACCTAGATTTTTTGAGATATATCTGGGATATGCATATTAGAGTGGCCCTTAATAAACGAAAGTTGTATTTTTGCCAATCTCTCCCCCCAGTTTGGTGAACATTGGTAAAAAAATCATCCTGAAAAAATTTTAGTTAAATCGGTTGGGGTTAAGACGTGCCGCAAGCCCTCTGAAATTTTGAGATGCATTTACAAGGGGAAAAAATTCAGTTTTCCAGTTTTTGTAAAAATTTTGTCATTAAAAAATTACTTTTGCAATTTAATTTAAAAGAATAGAAATGTGTTCGTAATTGTCGTTCTAATGAGATATTAAAAACAGAAATTGGTTAAAAAATGTTTAAGTAATTAAAAATTCTCCAGGCCATTAAAAAATTCCCATAAAAAAATTCTGAAATTTGATTAACAAAACTTTTAAAAATTTTAAAATGAATTTTGATGATTTTGTTACCAATGTTCACCAAACTGGGGGTGAGACTGGCAAAAATCGAACTTTCGTTTATTAAGAATAATGTACATAATACATACAGTTAGGGACATAACTATTTGTACACCATGTATTATTAAGAAATCTTAAAAATTAAGTCAAATATTAAACAATATTAAATGCAGTTTAATTTTAAATATTTTTTAAATCAATTATCTTACGAAAAAAATAATAATATTCTACACATTATTTGAAAAAGTAAAAAATAAGGAAAAACCATAGGGACAAAAATATTTGTACAATTTCTAATATGAGTACTTGGCACAATAATTTGTACGTCGCTATTTTGTTTGTTTACATTTTTTCATAAAGTACCGTTATTTTTTTGTTGTTAAGCTATTTTAAATGCAAAATATGTAGTTTGTTCAAAAACTTTCTTCAATAAACAGGTCAAAAATGGGCAAGAAAAAGGAATTGAGTATCGATATCAAAAATTTAATAATTGATCAACATAAAAATGGAAAATCGCTTCGTTTTATTAGCAATTTATTAAATTTACAACATTTCACAGTTCAATATCTAGTTAACATATATAAACATAGTGGTTCTGTTCAAAATGCATCGAGGACCGGTCGACCAAGTAAACTTTCTAGTCGGGAAGTGAGAAATATTTTAAATCAAGTGAAAAAGAATCCAAGAGTAACTCGGGCGGAATTAGCGGAACAAGTCGCTAATACAACAGGGACAACTGTTCATCCAAAAACCATTGGCAGTGGATTACACTCTGGCGGTTATACAAGCAGAGTACCTCGCAAAAAACCTCTTATCAGTAAAAAAAAACAAACATTGCGTTTGGAATTTGCCAAGCGTCACATTGACAAGGACGAAGAATTTTGGGTAACGGTATTATTTACGGATGAAACAAAAGTAAATATTTTCGGCAATGACAGCAGAGGAAAGGTATGGAGAAAAAAAAAATACTGCGTTAGATACACAAAATTTGATACCAACAATCAAACACGGTGGAGGAAGTGTGATGGTATGGGGTGCAATGGCTGCTAGTGGAGTAGGGCGATTAGTCTTTATAGACGGTGTTATGGATCAGCATCAATATAAACAAATATTAGAAAACAATTTGAAGCCTTCCGTAGTTAGTTTGGGTCTTGGTCCAAGTTGGATATTTCAACAGGACAACGACCCAAAACATACTGCGCGTTCAGTTAAGGAGTGGTTGCTATATTATGCACCAAGGCAATTAAATTCACCGCCTCAATCACCTGATCTGAACCCTATCGAGCACTGTTGGGAAATTTTAAAACGTAAAGTTGGTAAAAAGAACGCCCGTAACAAAGAAGACCTTAAAACAGCTTTGGAGGAAGCCTGGAAGGAAATATCTCCAGATGATACAAAAAATTTAGTCCGCTTGATGCCCAGAAGACTGCAGGCCGTTATTGATGCCAAAGGAGGGCCAACAAAGTACTAGCTTTAAGAAAAAAAATAAATAATTTTAAGGATATTTAATATGTACAAAAACTTTTGTCCCAATGAATTTAGCATATTTTGTTATTTATTAAATAATGCGTTAAATATTATTATTTTTTTTTATTATAATTAAATAAAAAAATATTTAAAATTAATCTGCATTAAACTTTGTTTATTATTTGGCTTAATTTTGAAGATTATCGAAAAAAACATGGTGTACAAATAGTTATGTCCCTAACTGTATGTATATTAGTGTAGTCGCTATTTTGCTCTTTTTTGATTGTTTGACTCTCAGAAGGACTAATATTGTTCAATGTCACCTAAAAGGGCTGAAAATTGTAGCAAAATCTGCAACATTTACAGGTTCCACATTTGAGGTTCAACATGAAGGAGGTGCAGTTTTCACTGATGGGACCAATATGAAATCTGGCACTGTGGCCGGATTTTATATAATATATGAGGACATTAAAGTGTCATACAGATTCTCAGGCAAATGCAGCGTCTTCCAGGCAGATATCCTAGCGATCTGAAAAGCCACGAATTTGATAAGAGCAGACGTCACAGAGGGGTCAGTAGTGAAAATTTATGTAAATAGTCAGGCAGCTTTGAAATGTCATATGGTAAACTCAAGCATATTGTTGAACTGTAAGAGGGCTCTAGAAGCGTTAAATACCAGGGCACTGTAACATACAGGGAAGTAAGATTGCAGATCAACAGGCCAAACCTGGGTTCGAATCTGAACTATGTTAATAGGGACTGGGATTTAAACCCTCTATATGCCACTAATATAAATTGATTTTCGAAAGATTTCGAAACTCAACGACCCAATCCTGATGTAGCGGGACGGATTATGGGGTATCCAGGGCTATTTGGCCAAAGTTGGATTCAAAGGCAACCAGAATACTGGGATGGATAGGAAAAGCCTCTTTAGTATTAGCGATAACACTGCTCAATTGGATCCTTCATTGTTAAATGTGATATGGGCGCACAGGCCTTCTATAGAAAGTGCGACTATATTGAGGAACTAGAGACAGTGGAACATATTCTGTGTAACTGTCCTACATAGCTTACATAGTATCAAGCTTAAATAGTTAGGAGAAAGATTCCATAATGAATTCGGGGATAAACCGAATCATTCGATTGGCAACAAAATCGGTTGCTACTACGAATCTGTTTTCTCTGTGTGGATTAATCCAAAAGCAGGATAATTGGGCACCATACGAATTGAAGCCGAGAGACTTTCAAAGACGATTTTGCATGTCCGAAATGATGCTTGACAGAAAATGATTTTTGCATCGAATCACACGCGATGAAAAATAGATCCATTACGATAACCCGAAGCGTAAGAGATCGTATATGAAGCTCGGCCAACCAGCCGAATCAATACCAAAACCAAATATACATGGCGCTCTGTATTTGGTGGGAGCAATATATTATGAGCTGCTGCAATCTGACCAGACCATCACAGAGAACCTGCAACAAACTAAATCTTTTGAACCGAGCATTGGTCGAAAAATGCACAGCATAAGAGGCCAGACATGAAACCGAAATATTTCATCTTGACAAAACACGGTCACTTATTGTAATACCTGTTAAAAAGTATTTAGAATGCAGTGGTTGGGAAGTTTTGCCTCACCCGATTTATAGTCCAGAACTTGCCCCGTTCGGCTACTATTTGTCTCGATTGATGCAGAGTGATCTCTCTGGAATACGCTTCACTTTGGAACAGATTATCTGATATTGACTTGATTCGTTCTTAACCTCAAAAGATGAGCAGTTCTTTTGGCTCAGAATCCATATGTGGCCGGAAAGATGGGGAAAGAGCATAGCTAACAATGGCCAATTTAGAAAATCCTGCATTTTTATGTCATATACCAAATTGTTCATGTCTGAATGGATGATACAATTTAACCCATCTCTGTTCTGTTGGGGTATGATGTTGCCATTAACAGTATGAAGAAACTGACAGCTACACGCAGAGAAAAAATATAGTTGTACATGTTTACAGTAACCATTTCCACATTTTAAAAGTTTTTTAACAATATTATAGTCACAGTAACTATTTACATGATTGTGGTAACCATAATATGGTTAACTTACGATTCACATGATTGCATCAATCATATATATGGTTACAGTAAACAAGTATATGTTTGTGACAACCATTGTTATGACGAATCTTTATATCATAATAAGTTGTTCTCAGATTATGATATCAATTAGCCGAGAACAACATAATATGGTACAACCTTAATCATAAAAATGGTTGTCACAAACATATACTTGCTTATTGAACCCATATATATGATTGATGCAATCATGAGAAAATTATGTTAACCATATTATCGTTACCAATGTAAATAGTTACGGTGACTATAATATTGTTAAAAAACTCTTAAAAATGTGGAAATGTTACTGTAAATATGTACAACTATATTTTTTCTCTGCGTGTATGGGAAGCTGTAATTATTATACATTTTATCTTAAGTTAGTTTTTTCGTTAAATACAAGGTGGCGCAAAAGTGATCATCCTATCAGAAAATGCTATAAATTTTGCCGATTATTGGTCAAATAAATAGTCAGCAATATTCCGCGTTCTGGAGCAGTATAGCGTAACATTGTTTATTAACGCGTATTTCGCATGTGTTTACTACACAAATATCAAAACAGAACTGACATTAGGGGCCAATCGCAAAATTTATAGCATTTTCTGATAGGAGGATTACTTTTGCGCTACCTTGTATTATTTTAGATTGGAAATGGTTTACGAGCCAATCTTTGCTTGACCACTGTAAAGTGAAGTTTAATTTTTTACATTTTGTGAATTTGTATCGAGCCCTTTTAATTTGTATTTGTCAATAAACCAAAATTGCATAAATAGAAAGGAAAGTGGGTTCTTTTCTAATAAAAACAAAAATAGTTATTTGACTAAACAAAACATATTTTTTTATTCAACTTGTTTAGAAGAACTTGTTGGTCCCGCATAATCTAATTAACCTTACCACACTAGGTGGCTTAACAATTTGAATTATCCGGATTTCAGGAAATTTAAATTTAGTACGTAGTAGTTGTTGAACCAAATGTATTATACTCTAAAACAGGGATGGTAAATGAAATTAAAAATTGTACTTTTTCGATTATGATTTGAAGTGTTAGAAACAACTGTATGACAGTAAAGGACCTGTATACCAAGTTCTAACAAATTTGCAACGGAAAGGGTTCGATTTCTTGTCGAACATTTCTATTTCCTCCTGAGTTATATGCCTCCATGCTTCACATGTCAAAATCAGTGATAAATCTTACTAAGTACCTTTCAAGTATCATATTTGGTGTTGTTTTCTATTTGTGTTTAAAACTAAAAACTAATTTCCATTATCTTCCAATATTTAGCATTTAATTTACAATTACTATCTGAAACCCCTAACTAACGTAATTTTTAAAAAGCTGCCATTATATCGAGGTGAGAAAAATGTTCGAATTTCTTTTTTAACTTATTACTCTTTGCTATGGTATTTATGTGCACCTAAAAAAGCAAACAAAAAGAATCGAAAATACACACAAAGAAACTACAACATTACTACATTTTCCCATTAAAAATGGTCATATTGGATAACATTTTCTGAATTCGTATTTGAAAGTTTTGCATATTAACCATATTTTCATTCATGTAGCATTCATACAAGAACATATCAAAACAAACACATATGAGAAACTATGCCCAAACACATACATACTACGTACACACAAACAGGATAACAAATCCTCTTACAAAACAAAAATAAACAGTTTTCGGTGTCCTTGTTTCTCTGTGTTTCGTTTTACTTTTTTCGAATTTGGACTTTGGGAATATTTTGTATGCTGGTTTCGTATTCTCAATAATAGTCATTCATTCATTCATTCTTTCAGTATTGAATGCTATTAGTGCTGATGGCCAGGGTATAGGTTTGTTATTGTTGGAAAAAATTTGAATATGTTGCTAGAAAATTTGAATATTGTTTTGAGAAATAAAACTCCATATGTAGACGTATGTATTGGCATAAGTACGGCCAGTCATTTGATTTTATAGTTAGTTTTACAAATAACATACATACATACATACATACATATATACATATTTCTCTTTTGGACCAGTTACCAATGATTCTATTTCTTGCATCACACAACGATTATTTTTATAAATAAAACACGAATGTTTGGGAATATTTCAAAGTTGATTTTGTTAGAGTTGTTGCTATTTTTAACACTTACAACAGCAGCCGTTTTATATGTATATATGAAGCAAATGAGCAAAACCGAAATAGCTGCTGGTAATATGCTAAATAGAAAAACGCTAGATCTGTAAACTATAATAAAATGGGAGGTATGATATGTGTTAAAGTTGTGCCCCAAAAAATGTGGACTAACATTATTAATCTTAAAGCATGGGAAATGATGGTACATTGCTACTTCGAATATATAGAATTACAGTTCGTGCAGTTATCTGATCTCAACGTCTCCTGGGCCAGATTGCATTTCAGCGCTGGTCTTGAAGCAGTACTCTCCGGTGCTAGCTCATCCATTAGCTAACTTTTTCTGCCCTTCATATCGTGCCGTCGTATTTCCTGTATATTGCAAGGTTGCTAATGTAACGCCAATTCCTAAAAAATTACCGTCCAAAAGAAATTTGCTCAGCTTTTTTCAAAGTTATGTTAAATATGGTAAACTACCATCTTGTTAATTATGTAGAGTCCAACAACATAATTAATGAGATGGTAGGCTTTTGTAGAGGACACCCTACGGGATACTTGCTAGCCCTAATATCGGAAAAATGGTGTCGTTCTTTTCACCATTTTGGCGAAGGTTAAGTGGTAGCTCTAGATATTTCCAAGGCATTCGATAGAGTATGCCATGGTGCTCATTTATCAAAATTTATTGCATTTGGTGTCGGTAATAACTTATCTCGATTTATATCGAGCTTTCTCAGAGTTCACACTATGCGAGTTGTTATAGATGGGATCTCATCAAACCTGTTCAAGATAAATTCAGGGGTACCACAAGGCTTCCTTCTTTCTCCTACTCTATTCCTTATTTTTCTGAAAGGTCAAACTTCCAACCCTATCTATTCTTTTGCAGATGACAGCCATTCATATTAGTTCAGTTATAGACCAAGGCTGACGGATATTGTGACAGTATGGCAAAACATGAATCGCTAAATGAGGTCGTGCAAATAGGGTCGCTTTCAACATTCACATGACTGAGTGTTGCATGTTGACACAAAAACGAACGGCATCGTCTGTATTTATGGGTGCTGTAAATATAGTGTAATCAGACGCTCTTGATATTCTGGGCATGAGAGTACAATGTGATGCTCGCTGAACACATTTTACAAATGTCGAAAGAAGCATTTGAGCATTATTTACTGCATGTGAGTTCCTCACTATTTACACCAACTATATCCGACTGAAAATTCCATTTTCCTATTGGAAAAAATGGTGTCGTTCCATTCACCGTTTTGGCGAAAGTAAAATGGTGGCTCTAGATATTTCCAAGGCATTCGATAGAGCGTGGCATGGTATTCTTTTATCAAAACTTATTGTATTTGGTGTCGGTAATAACTTCTCTCGATTTATATCGATGTATAGAAGCAGCGGCTTCTTATATTTTGGAGCTTGTCGACCTCGTACAGGATTGGGTGAAGATGACATATGGAAATCCAACTCTATTTTTTCGCTGGAGCACCGACGTAATGTGGGTAGCGTTTCACTGTTAAATCCGTTCTACAATCGAATGTGTTCTGATTAAATTAGGGAAATGGTTCCTGATACCCGTATATTTTTGAGTGATACACATTTTTCATGAAAACATATACCTTTATCGTCGATTGGCCAGCGGACCGCACAACACACTTTAGGGAAAATTTGTCCTTTACCCGTACTGTTCGTATGTGGAACAAGCTTCCTGCTGATGTCTTTCCTGTCACTTACAAAGTTGTTACGATTTTTTGAGTAAATATTTGCCATGTGTGACCCTACCTCAAGGGTCTTTATTAAAAGTAATCCTTTAATATACATTAATATGAACAGAACACCAAAATGTCAAATCGCTGAAATACCCCTTAAGTCTTCATTAAAATTGCTTAAACCGTTCCTTAAAATCGGTATAACTTTTGTAGCCATTTGCCAAGGTGTACGACAACTTTGAAACAAAAAAATTATTTTAAAAGAACACCGTTTGTATTTATATACTCGTTGCATCATATGGTCGGGCTTAACCGACCTTCTTACGGTATATGTCAATGGACACAGCTCTCTTGTGTCCATTGATCGTTCTCTTTGTGGTACCTGTGGATGATAGAGAAAACAGATGAGGATGTAAAAGAAGAGGGAAATCTATAGGTTGAGTAAAATTGAAATTGGCAAGAGAAATATACAGGGTTTGAAATAAGAGGAGTAAGGCGAGAGAAGAATTTAAGAATTCAATAAATTAAACTAATGCAGACCATCATATGACAGCTGATGGGTCAATATGAGATGCAATTTTCAAGTTTGGTCTTATCGACCACCTGCTTTCCCTAATAACCCTTCCTTCCCAGATAACCCGGAGAGATTACTAAAGGATCGTTCACCTAAAAGCCTGGCACGTTGATCACCAAGTGCCGGACAATCACTTGTGTCCATTGATCGTTCCCTTTGTGGTACCTGAGGAGGAAACAAAAGATACGAGAAAACAGAAGAGGAAGAAAGAGAAGAGGGAAATCTATAGGTTGAGTAAAAGTGAAATTGGCAAGAGAAATGTACAGGGTTAGAAATTAGAGGCGTAAGACGAGTGAAGAATTTAAGAATTCAATGAATTCAACTAACGTAGACCATCATAGGACAGTTGCTGGGTCAATATGAGGTGCAATGTGCAAGTTTGGTCTTTTCAACCACATGCTTTCCCTAATAAAGGCGTCTATGCACCTTAGTTCCTTCCCAGATAACACGGGGAGATTACTAAAGGATCGTTGACCTAAGTGCCGGACAATTACAAAAGAAGTGTGAGATGGTCTCTTCTTCCTCCTCATGCTGCCAACTTCTGCAGAAGTCGTGATGAGGTAGCCCAAGTCTTGCAGCATGGTTACCGAAAGTGCAATGCTCGGTGATCATCGTCAGCATATTGCTAAGTCATATTCGTTGTAAGCGAAGTAGATACGATGTGCATTTACAGTCCAACGCAGGCCATCTCCTCAGGTTCATGTGGTTCTCCCGGAATGACTTATATAACCGGGATCACACCTAGTTTCGTGCCAGGCCACAATTCCCCCAGGGATGCAATTGCAAGTTTTAGCAATAAAGCTGTGAGCTCGTTAGTACACGCTAGCAGTTTTACATGGCCTTGTTACCAGCCAGTATCATAATTTTCCATCAAAATGTCTTTGTGGATAAAATACCATTCCGAATCAATCAAAATTTGCAATACCTTTAACCTCTTACCTAGATAAAAATTACAAAATTTAGAGTTTTTGTAAATTCGTTTGTACCACTGTATTCTGACAATCGTAGAATATTGAAATTTGTATAAGTTATTTCTGTAGCTAAAACACAAAAGTGAATTTGAGCCTTTCTAATATACTATGCATAACTATATGAGTTACTTTTATACACATAGGACTCGGAATTGGGAATATGTGCATTTAGGCTCCCCCTTTCTTTCCATATTACTTATATGTTTTAAGTTATTCCATTGGCAAAAGTTTATGCAAATTTTATAAAACACACAAATACCAGCAGTCTATCTACATATAAAATTCTCATTTAGTTATTTCTTCCCTCTATTGTCTGTTCTAAAACAGCAACGCAAAAAATTTGTTCTCGACACAGTGCTGATTCGTTCATACATACATACATTCAAACTTTTAAACAAAAATCAAAAAACAAAAAGGAGGGTAAAACTGGTCATTTAAGACTTGAGGCTATTTTTGACAACTGTCAAAAATAATAGAACGTTTTTTCTTTGCATTTGTTAGTGGTGTATGTGTTAATTTTCGATCAAATAGTTTGGAGTAGAGGTTGAGGTTCGAGGTTAATAAATGCAACAACCTACTATTTCTATTATACTTTTAAGTTTTTTTTTTTTTTGCTTGTTCTTTTTTGCATAATAGTGTTACGTTTTGAAAAACCTGGCAATTTATATGCTGATGAATATTCAATAAAAATGCATTTTTGTTTGTTGCCATTTACAAATTGAAATCTAGAGGAAATTAAAAATTCGGGGAAATGATGAAATTGAAATTTTTCCATTAAATATATGTAGGTATATAGGTAGGTAGTATCAGTATGTGTGTATGGGTATGTATCAGTTTGAACCTTGGGGAGGTTAATAACAATTAAAATGTGCCATGTTATTCCGTACTGCTCATTTGATTATTGAACTTTCTACAAAGTTGTTTGTAAGAAATATGTGTGCATATTAGGTTGACCCTTTATATTGGACTTTTTCGAATTTGGGTGATCCCAAGATCTAAAACTGTTCCCCGTCACCTTAAAGCCAAATTCAGAAGATTAGAGCAACATCGGTAAATGTTTAGAGGTTTCAATTTATTTGCATCTTCGATTTTTGTGTCAAAGTAGCAATATTTTCGAAAATAATAATCAACTTGAAATCCACTTTTCGTGACACTTAAATAACTTACATACATGGTTCATACATCACTATATCCGCAATAGTCCCTGTTCGATTGCTTTCAAAAATCGAGAAAATCAGCCCACAACTGACTGAGATATAAGCAAAAAACCACGACTACCTCAATTACTTACTAATTTGTTATCTATATTTGAATTAGGGTTCTATAGTTGAAACAAAAAGTCGACTTTTCGAACTTTCGACTTTTTTCGATTTTTAAAAAGTCGACTTTTCGAACTTTCGACTTTTGGTAATTTATGAAAAGTCGACTTTTCGAACTTTCGACTTTTTAGTTAAATCGACTTTTTTCGACTTTCCGACTATTTTCGACTTTTTTCCACTGTTTACCATTTTTTGTTAAAAATACATGGTTTCTGCATTTATTGATGCGCCTTGTGTAATGTTTAGCAATAAAAATTAAATATATTAAGGCGATAATATATAATATGTAGAAAGAGCATTTTTTTATGAACATTTACTTATTATTTATTTTTGCATACACTAGAAAAAATGTAAGTGTACCAAATTGCAATAACATAAAATTATTATGTTATTCTGTGCATATTTTGTTTTAGTATAATGTTGCAATTAAAAATTTTTTTAACAATCTTAAAAGTCGACTTTTATCGACTATTCGACTTTTTTCGACTTTTATCGACTTTTTTCGACTTTTATCGACTATTCGACTTTTATCGACTTTTGTGATAACTAATCGAATGTTCGACTTTTTTGAGACCAAAAAGTCGACTTAGACTTTTCGACTTTTTTAGCAAAAAGTCGATTGTTCGAACAATCGAACAATCGACTTATAGAACCCTAATTTGAATTAGTAAGACATTTAAAATTTATATCATTAGATATATACTAATGATATAATTTTAAAGACTTTTCCATCCATGTATATAACGCTAGTTCTAGTTCTGAATTACAGTGGGTCAAAATCAAAAAAAAATATTTTTTAAATTTTGAAAAAAAAAAATTGTGTTCTTGAAAAATTTATGATATTTCAAAGAATTAATGTTTTATGAAAAACTTAAAATTTTTAAAAAAAATTATATTTTTTTTAAAACTGCAGATTTTTCGAAAAAAAATTTTTTTTTTTTTTTGGTAAAATTGGCGAATTGTTGATTTTTAAGAAATCGATGAATATATTATGCATACAATATATGAAAAAACGTACCAATTTTTCAAAGGGGGTAAGGTTTGTGGAGATTCTGAGGAGTAAATGAAGGCCTTTTATATAAGTATTTGATATTGTTTAAAACCTTAGGTCTTGAAGATTGATACCTTAGTAAATTTGAATAGTTTTATGAATTTTTGAGACGTCATTTACTTTAAAAACTAAAAAAAAATAAAATATGGTTATTTTCAATGAAGAAAAATATAAAATTTGAATTAATCTAAAATTTTAACCGTTAAAGATATCATAACAAAATTTGAAACTGATATAGACTTAATTATCCTTAAATCAACGACATTATAATTCTTGACATTTTTTATTTTCAAATACCGAAATTTCTAAACTGGATAAAATGTGTTCCAAAAACTGAGTTTTTTAGAAAAGTGCCTACTGTGACGTTATTTACCGTGCGATAGTAAACTTCGTAGATATTTAAGAAGCATGTAGGGTTATACAAATATGAAGCTTTTTTGAGGATTGGTGCTTTGCCTTTTTAGAATTTTTTAATCAAATCCAAAATTTTTTTAAAAAATTGGCCAAGTTTGGATATTTATGGGGGCATTGTGTCCGCTTAAGTCAGCCAAAATTTACTTTTCACGCTTTTGCATTAAATTCTCTTTCCGGATCATATAACAATTGCATATAGTCCCAAAGAATTGTTTTTTCTTTTTGGGAAAAAACTTAAAAAATACGGCACTTTTTACATGTTTCAAATTTGGATGCGTTTAACTTTTTATAGGAACAAGATAACTATCAGCTTAAATATATGTCATTCGAATCATAAATCGGTTTTTGTCGATTTTTTAAAAAAAATTGCGACCCGAGGTGAAAAACTTTGAGCAGCAACACACTGGCCCCCATTAGCGCTAGGAAACTGAGCAACTGCAAATCAACTCGAAGACACCTTAGCTCCAACCGCGTGAAATTTCAAAACAACATCTCCAATAATTCCCGATATACCGAATTACTTCAATAAAAAAAACTTTTCTAAACCACTGTTCACTGTTATTTACATTCATAAAAATCTTAATATGTAAGCCAACATACTTTTTATGAATTTCTATGTTAAGTAAAAACATAAGGATAGGGAATTTTTTCTATTTTTTAAATATATATGTAATATTTGACAATTAAAAAATTCATGGAATACTTTTTTGAAAAATATGACAAAAAATGCTTTTTATTGAGTTTTTGGAAAGATAAAAATTTTTCACATTGAAGTGAAATTTTTATTTATGATTTTTCTATTGAAATTCCCAAAAAAAAGTTTTGAAAAATTCCAAAAATTAGATTTTTTAGTTTTTTGGCTATAATATCCATACCATGGTCGGGGTTATCGGAACCCTTTACAGAATAATTACGAATATATTGGACCATCTAAAATAGGTTACTATATTTTAATACCAACTATGCGATTTGAGAATTTTTGCCCTAAACTTGAATTTTACATAAAAAATAGGTGTTTTTTGGAGAGTATCAAACATTTTCAAATTTTTTTCATTTAAAAGATTTGGTGTACAGTTTTAAAATATATAAATTCTTTATACATTTTCTTGGAAATTTTTTTGAGATAACTTAAAAATGATAAATTTGCAGGTGCCCGTGCATCAAGACTAAACTGGCAGCTCGCTTTATATTGATTTTCTTGCGAAAACAATAAAGCAAGTTGTTTTATTTTTTCTTTACTCACTTACACACTACAGTTTGTGTCGGCAAGAAACCAACCAATTGTAGTAGAGAATGTAAGAAAAGATAAAATCACTGTTTATTGTTGGTGTTTTGTTTAAGCTTTGATATTTTTACAAATAAAGCTTGAGTGTCTGTAATTCTCATTCACTCTATCGTTTTATTTGTATAATATCTTTAGTTTTTCTAAAGCCTTTCGGGAAAAGGTTTCCTGATGATCTGGCCTAAGCAACCAGTGAAATGCGCATAGGAACTAGCTTATCCCCCAACAATAAATTTCAGTGAATTTATCAAATAAAAATTGGGAATTTAGCATAAGAAGCTCTTACTAAAATATTAATTTTGTATTCCCGAATAACCTTTTAATGAAAAAAAAATACTTTTTTTTCAAAAAATTAGCGAAAAATTGCATTTATAAAATTTTTTAAATTCATATGCATACAATTTTGAATTCAGTCATTAATTTTAAAAAAATATTTCTTTGTTTGACACCAGAGATCAGTAATGAGTAGTGAAAAAGTGGGTAGAGTTGAATCATCACTCAAAATTTCTTGTTGAGTACATTCATATTGAGTACAATGTGTCGAGACACATATCCACTCGTAAAGTTTGTGGTAATCTCATACTCATACTTAACAATATTTATGACGTTATTGATTTCGACTCTACTTAACTCAATTTGTATAGTCGATGTAAAGTAAGAATGATTCGAATACGAACATTAAAATGCTCATTATGAGTTTGTGTGTTTCAGTGTTGCCGAATTCTGTACCGAAATATACATGAGTCGAATGAGTTGAATCAATAGTAAGTATCATGAGCATTTCCTAAAATTATAAGTCAGGCTAAGGTTATTTATGAATCAAACAGATTTGAGTTCGTATGAGTGTGATGTCGACGTCGGATTCATATTGAGTGCTGAATGTTATTGTGAGTATCAGTACTTCAGAGAAGTTTAATTTCAATGATGGCTACACACTTATACTTATAATTTCATAAGTGCGTATGAGTAGCAAAAATGCTGATATCTGTTTGACACATACATTTGTTGTTAGTCCAACAAAGGAAAAATAGAGGAAATCGCGAAATATTTGGATCCGATATTATAAAAAAACTGGAGTAGGAAGGGCAAGTATGTTGAAAATTTAATTTTCAAATGCAAATATCTTCTAAGTTTTATGATATAATTATAATTGCTCGACGAGGAGATTTTATATGTGTAATTTTTTGGAAATCGCAACACAAACGAAGAAATAGGATAATTTTAAAAATATAGCATACCCGAGGTGTCATACTTTGGTGTGTCCATGAAGTACAAATTCAAAACTTTAATTCGGTAGGACTTAGGTTAGGTTCCATGGGCAGCCGCTCCTCAAGCAGCTCATTTCGGTCCAATCAAATCTGATCCCATTGTGATACCCAAGGGGTAGTCATCAGGGTATTTACAGTACTTCCGTTGACTCCAAATTACACCAGCCAGATTTCCGGCTGAAGGAATAGATTCGTCTCAGATGTATTCCTGATAGCTCGTCCTAACATGATAGGAATGGAAGTCCGAGGATACGTTTTCAGAGCCGAACATTGGCAGAAAAGGTTAGAAGAGGCAGAAAAGGCAGCAGTGTCCCTTAATAATATTTGTTCACGACGGTATTCTATAAGTACATTCGTCCTGCTGGCATCATATACCCGCTATTTCGCTAACGGCAGCCTTGCTATCAGTAAATATACATATATCACCAGATATTCGATAATATCTCAGCCAGTTGAATGCACGTTTAATGGCAGTAATTTCCGGCTGAAAAGCAGTACAGAATTAGGTAGCCTAAATTAGGATTTTATACCAAATTTTTCAATATAGATACCGTATGACATCAGCAGGGGGAAGAGTCCGCGTTGCCTAAATCCCTATTCGGGATCATAATATGGAAATGCCTATCGAAAAAAGGTTTTGCGATCCAGTAATCGACAAATCCACTGGTAACAAGTTTAGAATAGTAAAAAGTGCCTTAGAGGAAGTAGACCTTATAGCGCCTGTAATCAGTATCGCGATAGTCCTTAGAACTTGTTCAATGGGCTTCCGGTGAATAGCATTATCCAAAGCCTGCCACCACATCAATACTCCATAAAACAATATGGATTTAACGACTGCTTTGAAGATCCAATTGATACCTTTCGGCATAATACCCCAGTTAGTACCAATTGCCTTCTTGCAGGAGTAGATGGCTATATAGGCCAATCTCTTATCTAGAATGATGCCAAGGTACTTTGCATTATTCCTGATCTCAAAACTGATTCCATTCAGTCTAGGTGATCTAAAGTCATCGATCTTTTACGTCCTAGTAAAGAGAACCAATTCCGTTTTTTGGGGGTTCACGCTAAGTCCACTCGATATACTCCACTCACTCAGTGTACATAATGTCGATTCCATACAACTAGATATTCTATCCAGAAATTTACCAGATATAAATACTGCAACATCGTCAGCATACGCGACTGTTTTAATCCTTCTGTTGTCCATCCTGACCAACAGGGTATTCATAGCCAGATTCCACAGAAGTGGAGATAGTACACCACCTTGTGTGGTTCCACGATTGGCCACTTTTGAAACCCTTATGCCACCTAGGGTAGCACATATGACTCTATAGCCGATTTAGAGATGACTTCAGTCGGAATGGTCATTCACAGGTATACATCATCCTTTCTAGGGTGATTGACGACTTCCTCTTTCCGCATGTGAAATTTCATTTTAACTGGACTAACCATTTAGAAGATGCAGATTTATGTCCCTCTATTTGTTTTATACCACTGGGCAACGTAGCATCTACTCAATAAATGTCCGCATGCATATCTGTAGACTTTTGACAAAACAACTTAAGTGTAATTTTAAAATTGTTCAGGAGTGCGCAAAAACTGTTGAATTTGTCGATAATTATTTTATTATTTGTCCTTGATTAACTTTATTATTTGCCTTAAAGAACTATACTATGCTTTTGAAATTCTTTAAGGTCAGGTGATAACATAATTTAGCAGTTTTTGTGCAATCCTGAACAATTTTAAAACTACATTCAAGTTGTTTTGTCAAAAATCCACAGATATATTATTAGCATAAAAAGGTATTATAATGATTTTAATGAATTAATTCTTTTGAATGACATAGAGTTTCAACTAGTGTACAAGAAATTTGAAACCAATCTGAATCCTAAAAACTACCTGAAAATGCATATTCACATAAATACAAAAAGAGAAACACTACTTATGTGTGTTTATTATTCACATTTTTATTGGTCTTTCCCATTTGTGTATTCTATTCATAAACAAATAATTGCAGGGAATTAAGTAAACTATAATAAAAAAAACAAGTCAGAAAATATATATTGGTCAAGCACGACCATGAAATACACTACACTAAGAAATGAACAAAAACTTTTTTTTTTTTTTTTTTTTTTTTTAAAATTTCAATAATTTATATTCGTGAGCGATTTTCGGAAGTGGGCCTGATATGGGAGCTATGACCAATTATGGACCGATCACCATTGAATTATGTTGCATTTTATGTGTATACCAACATTTTTAGGAGATTTATGATCGTTAAAGTGATTATCGGAAGCAGGCCTTATATGGGAGCTATGACTAATTATGGACCGATCATCATAAAATTTGGTGACATGAATTCTGTATATATAAAACTTATTTAGAGAAAAACTTGTGTAGATACATATATAAATTAAACATTTATGACCGATAAAGTCCAATTTCGGTAGGACATTTGTATGGGAGCTAGGTGAAATAATGAACCGATTTCAGCCAGTTTCAGTAGGGTTCGTCCTTGGGCAGAAAAACTGATATAGACCAAATTTTATCGAAATTTCTTCAAAAATGCGACCTGTACTCTGCGCAAAAGGTTTACATGGACAGCCAGCCAGACGGACGGACGGACGGACCACATCGTTTAATCGACTCAGAAAGTGATTCTGAGTCGATCGGTATACTTTAAGGTGGGTGTTAGACTAACATTTTTGGGCGTTACAAACATCTGCACAAATCCATTATACCCTCCCCTCTATGGTATAAAAACAAGTCAGAATATATATATTGGTCAAGCATGACCATAAAATACCCTACACTGAGTATATGAGTAAATAATATTTCTTTAAAAATTTCCATAATTTTTTTTCATGAGTAATGACCAGGAGCTATTACCAATTATGGATCGATAGCTATGGAATTAGGTCGTGTGAATTATTTCTATATAAAACTTATTTATGTTGGATTTTATGTGGATGCCAAGAGATTTATGCTCGAAGTGATTTTCTGATGCGGGCCTTATATGGGAGCTATGGTCAATTATGAATTGATCGGTAAGAAATGTTTAAATGTGATTTCTTTTTATATAAAACTAATTTGTGGTGGAATTGGTGTGGATACCTAGATAAAACAGACATTTATGTTAAAAAAAAGTCCTATTTCGGGAGGACATTGGTATGGTGGCTAAGTGAAATATTGTAATGATTTTCAGCAGTTTTAATAGGCTTCGTCCTTGGGCCGATTTATGTGCCAAATTGTATTTAAAATTGCTACTTGCACTTTGGGCACAATGCTTGCATGGACAGCCAGACGGACGGACTTCGGCACATCGACTCATAAAGTTAATTTGAGTCCATTGGTATAATCTAAGGTAGGTGTTGGACTAATATTTTTGGGCGTTACAAACATCAGCACTAACGCAATATACCCTCCCCACTATAGTGGTATAGGTTATAACAACGGCGTGTATAAAAATACACATTTCAAATAATCTGCGTTTTAAAATAATTACGAACTACATTACATTAGGCGGTATGTACAGTTTATGTCAGTGAAGAAAACCTTAAAAAGAAAACAAATAAGATTTCTATAAATAGCTATTTGTTTGTAAATTATATTGAATGTAAATATGCACACAAAATTACAAGCAGATAGTGTTCAGCTTAGTGATAGGAACTTAGGACTCTAGAAATAAAGGTTCTGCTATATTTGCTTATACATGATAAGGTTTTAAAAAGTCGACCAATGACTTACCCTTTATGTCTAAGCAAAACACTAAACAGCTAAACAGTACAAAGAACTAAACAGCTGATAAGAAATGTATATCATTGTTTTAGAAAACAACTCAAACGACAACAGAGAGGCAACCGCAAAGTAAGTAGTATTAAGAAATCTTTCAGTAGAAACGGTTTAGCTCCGAGTAAATTCGCATTTTTATAAAAATAAATAATAATAAACTATGAAAAAATTAAATAAACTAATCATATTGTTTGTGACAATGGCCATAGAGGTCAGTGCTTATGAACCAATTACACACAAATCTGTAAATACAACAACTGCATTTGACATGAAACAAACTGCCCACATTTCGCCGGATATTGTCAATGAATTTAAAGATTTTGAAAATTTAATACCCACCGCCACCGTAGATGAAATTGTAGCCAAACACTATTTGGTCGATGGAAATTTTCGCACAGCCTTTAAATATTTGCGCAGTCAAGAATTTACCCAGCTGCAGAGACAACTTTTGGATATACCAGAAATTATAGATATTTTAGAATTTCTACATCTAACGACTGCAAATGCCACAATGAGGCATATGGGTGCAACTAAAATGACAACAGCCCAAGTCAAGGCATCATTGTATGATTATAATGATGATGTGAATGCTGACGCCAACGTCGATAATAGAGTCGACAAAATGACCACTAATACTGGCACCATCATCTCCAAACCCAATACGATGGCTATGGAAAATGTAAAAGAAGTATTGAACAACAACAAAAAACAGCACAAACGACCACAACAGTTCGAAATGGCAGAGAAGAACACCAACAATGTTGCTAGAGATGTTGATGTTGATGACGATGCAAATGCTGTTGCAAAAATAGCTAACGAACGGCAGCCATTAGTGCGTATTGTTTTGTTAGAAAACTTAGAGGTTAAAGCGAAGGTTCGCACTGAGGGCCATCACAATCAGCATCATTATCATCATAAATATCATCGTCAATGCAATAATAATTATCATCATCATGGTTCACTGGGGACATTTACAACATTTGTAGAAGAAATTTTACAACATCTACCACATTCTGCGTACCAAAATATGATTAACGACAAATGCAAGAAAAATGCTAAATTCGCCGAATTCTACAAGGCTTTAAGAAGTCCAGAATTTAAACCGTTGCTAGAGCAGGCCATGGTAAGTAGTGCTAAATTTGTAACACAAAAAATTATACTAAATTGCTTAATTTCCTTTTGCTTTAGTCAACTGCCAATATTAAGAAAATTATACAAACCCTTAACTCTCATAATGTGGATGTTAAATCTTTGGAACCTATAGCCCTAAAAGTCATCTCCTGGGGTCCCAATATATAACTTAATAAATAGTTCTTTAAGTACTTTAAGAAATTTTCTTATATTAAATATTTTCATTTAATTTTTTTTACAAGTATATAATTATGGGTTTAAATAAACGCTTATAGATGTCTGCAAAGTTTTTCTCTTTTTTTCATTTCCACCTGAACAGACTTTATTTTATATAAACAAACCAGAATACACCAACCCCCTGCCAACACTTCGTTAAGTTCTTGCAAAGATTTTCTTGCTTTTTATTTTTTTTTGTTTTATTAATATTTCTTTAATAAACATTGTAGCCATCGATGCTTGGAAAACTTTTAACCTTAAAAGTGAAATTAAGTAAATAAAAACTTTGGCACAAGCAAACCTCAGGTATTGTATCTACACCTTTATATTTAAGCAAGATAAAATTGTTATTTTCAACACAAATATGAAAGGAGTTTAAAATAGTGCAGGTAAGTGCTATCAGTGGTGGTATTTATATAAGTATCTGCAAAGGTGTTTCAGTCAATACACGTGAGAGATGTTCTAGTGTTTCATCAAGTCACTGCACTGCAGCAAATGCTTTAATTATAGTCCAAGTAAGATTCATATTTTGATTTAACATGTATCCGATATTTTTTTGTAATTGGTATTTATTAGTTAAATATCAAAAACAATTGCTATTTATACCCTACACCACCATAGTTCCTATCGGTCCATAATGTTTCATAGCTCCCATTTAAAATTTCTTCAATGTGCATAAATCTCTGAAATACGTTAGTATCCAAAAAAATGCAACACAAATATGTTTCATATATACGCAAATCATCCCACCAAATTTTGTGACGATTGCACAGTGGTCCTAATGGACAATCTAGCAGGAAAAATTCATAATTCGCTTTTTAAAAGCCGTACCGATATGAAACTTTCTACCTTTTAATATTTCATCAATATAAACAATCTAAGAAAAAAATAAAATAAAAATTGTTTGTGCATGAATGTGTGTTTTTGTATCTAAATTGTTTCTTTGTGGGTTTGTTTCAAGCTGTAGACGGCGAAACGTCTGGACCATTAAAATTTGAAGTGGGCGAAATGTCACGCCAACCTTAAACATAAAAATAAAGCATGACAACATCATAAAAACTAAAGCTTAGTTCCGATAAATTACCATTTGAAATTCAAATAGAATTTGGGCATTGAACAAAAATTTCACATTTAAAACGCACTTGTACATAATTGCATTTTTTCTTTTTTCTAAACTAAATTTTAAAAAGTATTTCTTACTCTTACCTTGGTTGTATTAATTGCAATAACAATTTTTTTTAATAGCTCTTATCTTTTTTTGACGACAATTTCACTTGCACTGTTAAATGTCCTTGAGATATCAATTTTTAAGCAAAGAAGCAATTACTTGTATTTGAAGCAATATATCAATGCTACTGTAGCTATTTAAAGAAACAAAAATATGCCGTTATTTACTATGGAACTTGTCAACGTATTACTATACAAAAAATTAGCTTTTGAAATATTTAAAAAAAAATTACATTTTTCCGGCTAGATTGAGCATTTGGACCACTGTGGATTGGTTCATAATTAGGCATAAATAAATTCACATTGTTGGTATTTGAATAAGATTTAATACAAATGAGTTTAATATCAAAAGAAAACTGTTTGTAATCACATACTCGATGAAGGTATCATATGATCGGGCTTGCCTATACTTTTCTACTTGTTTTGACTTACAAATCATAAATACAGTGCAAGCTCGGTATTCCCAACTACTCATTATCGCGACGACCTAGTTATCGCGATGGCTTATTTTTTAACATTTCAGGTTCTATAATCGCGACGGTTTACGAAAAACAGGTTATATTTTCGTAAATTTGATTACAATGTCTATAATCTCCAATTTCGTCAGTTTATGTAAAGAACGAATAACTTTTTTGCCCTGTTCCAATGCGAATGGCAGACAAACTAAAATGTTTGGTTGTTGGAAAATCGAAAAACGCACGCCCCTTTAAAGTCTTTTTCAATAATTCTGTAATATACAACTCCAGTAACAACGCGCAATAAGCAGTTTTGCTTTTAGATAACGCGACGTGTCACCCAGTTGAGGAATTAAAAAGTGATGACGGTTTAATTATAGCAATGAATCTGCCACCCAATTGCACTGCGCTTTTTCAATCGTTAGATCAAAACGTTATCAACTTAGTCAAATTAAATTATAAAAAACAACTGCTCACCCAAAAAACTCAAACTAAAAAACTTCAATCTCATGGGATAAAATATCAGTGTCCAATATCCGAAAATCCTGGAACGCATTGCTCGTATTCGGTTCTGAATGGAGTAACGAGGATAACATGCCCTTAAATATTTTACAAAATATAATTCAGGATGAAGATCTTTCTACTATTGGTACACCTGTAGCTCACATTTATGCGGAACATCTTTTCACGAATGCTGAAATAAACAACAGGATTCAAGAAGAATTTCATATGGAAAGTAATGAGGAGCAAATGGAATTATCATATATGGAATCGGAGGATTTATACGATAGTGGTCATGAAGAAAACAAAATTTAAGTGGACGATTGTTTGACATCGATAAGCATATACATACAATGTGCTTTGGAAAATGATAAGCCGACAACAACACTATATGAACTACGTGATTCAGCTGTTGTTTTATAAAATAATTTGCCAAAAAAGCAACTCAAAATCTCTAATTTCTTTAAAAATGATTAATATTGTTACATTTTTACCTTTAGAAAACGGGGTTTTATTTCCTTTAAATAAACCGGATACTTTTGATTGCAAATGAAAGCACTTTTAGTAGTTTAAAATTTGTAACAACTCTTTATTTATTTAAAATTCAACAACAACCGTTCAAATAGTCACTCAGTGTCTATTTACACGTATATCAATTCGCAGAAATGCACACACACTTTATAATGTACAAACTAAAATGTACAAGACAGTTGATGTTAACTCTAACAGCGCCAATGATAAACTTCCTCACGACTGAACCACAGCAACTATTTATACACACGCCATCTTTCGTGAATCTTCTACAATGGTTTTAACGGACAAACTAGTATGTTCGAATTCTAGAGTTTTCGATGTCAATGTTAGCAGCCTAAACATTTAGTGGTGCCATACTTATAAACAATGCTAATAATCGCATGCTATCAACATTGTTGATAAGTAGAAGCTTTTACTGATGAATGTATTTATAAACAATATGAATGCTGCAGGCAGTCGTTACAGACCGTTAAATTCAAATCGCTATAGCAAATTGGTAACAATATGTAGTATTTTTTTATATTAATTTTAAAAATTGCATAATTTTTTTCAGTTTTCGCGACAGGTCTGGTTTTTAATTAGTCCAGAATACCGAGCTTGCACTGTATTAACAATTACTTAAACTCACAATGACATTTTTTCAAAAACAAGTTAGAGTGCTAAAATTACTTTTTACACCAGAAACTATACTGGTGTAAGGACTAGAATATCCTTATTCAGAGATTCTTATGCGGTATTAGCACTAACTTATGGAATGGGACACTGTCTTTAAGTTAGTTTGTTTTATTCGAAATTATTGGGTGTATAACAATGTGTGTTTCACAACTTATGGCGTATCTTTTGAATGCGGTTTTTATTTCTAATGACTTATGTGTCATTTACACTATAGTGTAAACAACAAAGTGCAAAGCGTCATATGCGGGAAGTTTTGCTTTAGTTCTTTAATTTAAAGCACATCAGTTGCTTGCATAAGCTTATGGTAAATGTGTTCCATCGGTTTCAACGTGCGAGAGATGGTTTGGGAGGTTCGAAAGTGGTGATTTCGACACGGAAGTCAAAGATCGCCCACACCAGATAAAAAAGTTTGAAGACCAATCATTGGAGGCATTAATTAATCCATGAAGATTGTTGTCAAAATCTAAAAGAGCTTGCAAACTCATTGAGAGCTAATCAAGCAGCAATTTCCAAATATTTTCGAGCAGCTCGATTCATCCAAAAGCAGGGAAATTGGATTCCATAGTAATTGAAGACGAAAGACCTTGAAAGACGATTCTGCATATCCGAAATGATGCTTTAACGCTATATAAGAGAACTTTAAACAAAATGTACAATCTGAAAACGTTATGCGAGTTTGCTCAAATTTCTAGCATTTGCTTTTTCGATTGCGGTGAAAAATCTAAGGATCACCTTATTGCCCATCACTGCAGTGGCGATTCTTACTCCAGTTGTAGTTTTGTTTTTAATTTAATGTTTAATATTAGTTACACTACGCAATCAACTCAGGTGTCTACAAATGGTAAACATTATTCACTTCTAACCTTTTTACTTCCTCCTCCACAGCTCTACTTATCATCTACTAACCCACCCAACAGCTGTAGGAAATAACATTTACACAATTGTGATGTTATTTTGACTCTCCACTTTTTTACATACCTACATATTTACGTACTTACCTCATTACATTTTACCGTATAAGTTCTGGGTATCTGTGCGTTTACATGTGTGTTAGAGGTAACGGCTCTGAATAGATGTGGCAGACATCTTGGCTTTTTTTGTTGTTGGTGTTTCAAAGAAACTAGTAAAATAGGTAGGCAATATTTTTACCATTTTCTTCTGTTTCATCTGTTTAAAAATGTTCTAAGAGTCGATGAGTTTGCTGGAGTATTTCCTTTTTCCAAGAACATAAATTATTCTAGTTTAGACAAATGTGAGCCATTAAGTAGTTGTGTTGTTGTTTTTATTTACCCTGATAAAGGTGAGAGTATGCAATATATAAAAGGTTCTTCTTAGGGTCTTTTGTTTCAATACTTTAAGAAGATATTTAATAATATTAAAGTGTATGTTTTTGCGTCACATTAGTTGAAATAAAATGGAGATGTAATAAATAAATTTAAGAAAAATTGAGAATGTTTAAATGTGTGTCTTATTGTCCTTAAAAGAAATCTTCAACTAGTATCAAAATAGCTTTAAAACCTTACCAAAAATACCTGCAAATATTTTACTGCTGTTACAAGGGATGTTTGTTATGTACGTTATTAATGTCTAATATTTAAAGGTTAAAACTTAATAACACTGAAATCAATGAATCTTTAACGTGAAAAACAATTTGCTAAATATTGAAGGTTTGTGAAGGAAAGTTCTGGTACAGGTTTGCAATTCTGTTATAATAATCTATATATATAAAAATTTATGTTCCGAATGAACTCAAAAACCGCTGGACGAATTTTGATGAAATTTTTAGGGAATCTTCAGAATAGCCTGGCCGGTAACACTATAAAGTCAGATTTTTGATTTTCGGTCTGTGGAATGGAGTAGCAAAACCAAATTTTTATACTATACCGCTAATGTCATGATGATAATTGTATAATTGTTGATCTACCTTTTCTTCAATTCTTATAGATAGTTTATTTATTTTCCTATATACAGGCTTGTATCTTCATCGAGTGCTGCAGAGACACTTCAATAGCATATCGAAAGACTAGAACCCAATCACTCCCGAATGGCTCGATCAAGAGAAATAATCGATTTAAAGTTGCTGGCATTTTATTACAATAGGTATGATGACTACAGGAATCACAAGGGTGTACTAATTGGCGCAATGAAGAAACATTGCTTACATTGCAGCGTTTTAAAGTTCCCTAAGGAATCCCCGGGAATGTGCTGTTCGTACAGTAAAAGTTATTTTGCCACCAGTTATTGAGCCGCCTGAGATGCTTCTAAGTTACATTTTCGGCGCCAATCCTGTTTCCAAGCACTTCCTTCAAAATATCCAAAAGTGCAACTCATGCTTTCCAATGACGTCGGCTTTATACCCACCTTTAAAGTTCAAGGCCAAATGTACCACAGAATTTGATCATTTCTCCCGCTTCGCAATGATGATGCGAATTTCCTTCAAATTTATTTCACTGGATATGAAGCTACAGAAGCCGAACGCTATCAACGGACATGCATGTGCATTTGCTGCAACACCCTTCTACCGAAACACTCTCAAAACAATTGTTGGACATCGGATATGAAAAAATTCAAATGGATGGCGCTTGGGAATACCATTTCTACAAGGTATTCCCAAGTCTTACAACCAACTACAAAAATTCGGATTGGCTGTGGGAACAGCAAATACAATTGAAACTGCCTGGCGAAACAATAAAATACAAATCGATTGACACAATAATGAACGAAGAACAAGTTGTGGATTATTCTACTGAATTTTTTAATTCATTGGAACCAGCCGAACTGCCACCAAATGTTTTAACAGTGAAAGTAGGATCACCGACTTTTTCCGACACTGTATATTAAAATCTAGATCGAGATGCAATATAAAACAGGTGTTCTCTAAGGGCCAGCAACGCCGACCGTGTTCAGCTAGTAGTAAATAAAAAAAATGTATAGTGTTTTTGTGAATGTTGAAGTAACAAAGATCCAACCATTTAATTAAATCAGTGCAATGTTGAAAAAATTCTGAATATCTCACTACAAATTATACAGATATGAATCAGCTGGTTTCAGTAATGCGGGAATAGAAAACAAAAACAAAAAAAAATGTCAAAATGGTTGTGGTTTGGGAATTGCCTATTGAAAATTTTATTTTTTTCTCTCGCTCTGCAATAAACAACCATTGAAAAGTGGTTGTAGAAGGTCAAAATAAACATACGGTTCGATATTAGTTTTTTGAGAACTGTCATTTGTTTCATACAACGAGTATGACATATATTTGTCCCTCATTCCAAACCGCAACCATTTTGACATTTTCGAATTTTGTACCAACGAATCGTCATATGCGTGAAGTCTTACTTTTAACTAGAAACAAAAGAGAGCTTTTGGTGAATGTGCATAATCTATTTCAATGTGCGAGAGATGGTTTGTGCTGTTCAAAAGTGGTGATGTTGACATGGAAGTCAAAAATCGCCCAGGTCAGCCAAAAAAGCTTGAAGACCAAGCATTGGAGACAGTACTGCTTGAAGATTGTTGGGTATCATATGAATTGAAGCTAAGAGACGTTGCTTCAACGCTATAAAAGAAAGTTAATTTTGCAGCGAATCATTACATGTGATAAAAAATGGATCCATTACAATAACCTGCTTAAGAGATGGTATGTGAAGCCGAATCTACAGCAAAGACAAATATCCATGGCGCTAAGCTAATGCTCTGTATTTGGTGGGCGCAAACTGGTACGATTTATTATGAGCTGCTGAAATCTTGCCAGACCATCACAGGGTACCATGGTACCGAACGCAAATGATTCGCTTTAAGTGAGCATTGTTCGAAAAACTCCCAGAATAGGCAGCCAGACATGAAACTGTAATATTTATTTCATCATATGTTGGGTCATACTAAACAGAAGTGGTTGAGAAGTTTTGACCCACCCGCCTTATAGAACAGGCTACTGTTTGTTTCAATCGATGTAGATCGCTCTCTCTGTAATACTCATGACTACAGAACAGAGTATCCGATATTGGCTTGATTAGTTGTTGTCCTCAAAAGATGAACAGTTCTTTCGTCGGGGAAACCATATGTTGTCAGAAAGATGGAAAAGGTAATAGCTAACAGTGTCGCATACTTTGAATAAATTTATATTGAACAAATATTTCAAAATAAAAGGTAACAATTATAGAAACCTGTATTTTTAAGTCATTCTATAAATTTGAGGTCTATTTTTTTGTTAAATTTCATTTGCACAACGCTATTAACAAGAGTTTTATGGGTATTATTCTCAGAAGTGGACCTTATATGGGAGCTATGGCGAATTATGGACCGATATTAAAAAAATTGCAACAACTGGAGAGGAATTACTCTGCTTAACACCATATACAAGATACTAGAAGTCATAATACAGGGAAGGCTTGAAATTAAAATGAAGAACATTGTACATGATGAAGAGGCAGGTTTCTAGCCAAACAGGAACTGCTTAGACCATTGAGAAGAAATGAAGTACCCCTGAAAATAACTCGAATCATCAGAGCTATGTACGAGGATGCAGAACTATTAGTTCTTCACAACGGGAATATAATTCAACTCTTTCACACAAACGCTGGAATAAAACAAGGATGCCCCCCAAGATCCCGCTATTCACTATAGTGCTGGATGATATTTTAAGCGAAGTCTGTTCAGAAAGAAGAAGAATAACATGGAGCCTCTCACGTCATCTCGGGGTTTTGGAGTATATTTGTCTACTATCGCACAAGATCTCTAACATGAAAGTAAAAGTAGAAGATTTGTAAAGATTAGCACGCAATGTTGGACTTGCGATAAATATCAAGAAAAGCAAAGCTATGAGAAATAACAACGTTAGCAGGTATTTATGCTACAGGTATTTATCAACAAGTGCCTCTTAATCATATGCAGAATAATCTGGTGGAAGCTATATGGAAAAAAACCATAAAAAATTCTTGGATACACTGATCTGTGTAAAATTTTGGTTCAGTATAGATTTGTTGAACCTTCCTGTGCAGCTTGGTCGACTTGGCCCGTATATGATGCCAGCAGGACGAGTCTACTTATAGATTACAGTCGTGAGCAAATAAGGCTAATTGTCTCCTTTATTACAGGACACTATTTAAACGAGACACATGCTAGAAGAATGGGCTTACGGTACAATGATTACTGTAGAAGCTGCCATAATGAAGAAGAGGAAGAGACTGTGTATCATCTTTTCTGCCAATATCCGGCTCTGACAAACCTGAGGGAACGCATCGTCGGATTTCCATTCCTATCATGTTTGGACGAGCTATCAAGGATGAATCTGAGACGAATCTATTCCTTCACCCGGGAAGCTGGCTGGTTTAATTTGGAGTCAACGGAAGTACTATAAATACCCTGATGACTACCCCTTGGGTATCACAATGGGATCAGATCTGAATGGACCCAAGTGAGCTGCTTGAGGAGCGGCTGCCCATGGAACCTAACTTAGCCATAGATTTGTTTGCTATTTGTTTAGGTTAATGCGTTTTTCAAAAGTAGTTCTTATTATGGCGCTATCTTCTAAAAATTTGGTACAGCGAGTTTTGTATAGCCCCTATTCAAACTACGAACCCATGTACTGTGTTAAATTTCATTAAGATATATCCGACCGTGTGCTGGAAAAGTCCTTTTAATTTTCCAAACAGGAATTTAATAAAATTTCATAATAAATAACACACGCTTTGAATAGCGATTTTAAAATCAATTATATTTACTTAGATATGCATATATACACGGTCACAGATGTTTCTAAAACATTTCGAAATTAGTGTAAAATAATAAAATATCGCTTAAGTTTAGCACAACATAAATACATAATTCACTAAAATTAAGACTGGAATAGCATAAGGGTACATGGTAAGCAACAAAAGTACCTACAACTAATATATACATATGACACTTGTGGCATGCCGCATAATTTGCATTTGCCACCACTTGAACATTACGCATACAGACCACAAAAGGTCGGAGTAATTTTCTTCAGTTTAAGAGCCTGCCAAAGAACAGGGGAAAGAAAAACATAAAATGTTAAATAAGTTAGTAGGAAACCTTGCAACATTTTATGTGATATGTATGTTTGTATCTCTCTGTATGTATGTCTCTCTAACTACCCCCTCAAGTTAAACCATATTCAATTTGCTTTCATTTGCATATTAAAACTGCACTGTTACAGGGAATCACAAAAATGAAAATATAAAACATAAAGTTTTCTTTTTTTTCTTCTGCTTATTACATATTTAAAGAATTATGCAAATGTAAGAAGATTCGCCGCAAAAGAAAAATGCAAAAAAATGTCTGTATCATTTGGCCCATGCCACACATCTGAAAAAAATGAAATAAAAAAATAATTTTCAAAAATTCTTACTAAAGTGAAAACAAATGGAGACACACTCCCAATTGTTTTCTTTTCTTTCAAATACAAAAAAAAAGAAGTACTTTAAGATGTACATAAACAGAGATTTTACAAAACATTATGTGCTGTTTTTTTTGCGTTCTTTTTGAAATAAGTATTCAAAATGTCAGTAGGTGGCTGAGGACATGTTTGGTCGGTTTGTTTGTCCATGAGAGCACAAGTGCTTTTAAGAGCATCCTTAAGTGTATAATGGTAATATGTACAATGACAGTGAAGTGTAAAACTTAGAGGGTGTTGCATAAATAGCTATTATTTTAAGAATATACACAAATTTTGTGATAGAGGATATGATACCAAACATATTCTGATGTTTGTGACTTCCAGATATAATAGAACTTGGTAATGTTATATTACAAAGTTAATATATAGATATATTGTTCCAAATAAACCATATTTATAAATAGTGAGATGGAAAAACATTAATAAACTTTTTTCTTATAATCATAAATGATCTTGGTCCTACAAAAAATGGACAAATAGTCAAATTATCACGTGTGATTTATATAAAACAGCTTTGTCATTTCTGTTCAGTACCGTTGGGCAAGTTATCGTGGAAGGATTTACACCACAAAAGCGTCTCCAAATTGTTCAGCTGTATTACGAAAATCAGCGTTCTGTGAGAAATGGTTTTCATTGCGATTCGAGGAACTTACGGTGCGCATAATCCACCTACTGAAACCACTATTGCCAATACGTTAATAAAAAAAATTTCCGTATTTTGACTGGTGAGCAACCCGAAGAGTACCAATTGCTACCATTACATCCATTAAAATCAACGGTATGGCGTGGTTTATGGGCTGGTGGAATCATTGGTCCATATTCCTCAAAAATTAGGAAAGTTAGAATGTTACCGTCAATGGTAACCATTATCGCACCATCTTAACAGGACTATGTGCTTCCTGAAGTTCAAGCAAGTGTTGAGAAATCATTTTGGGGAGCACTTAATTTAACGTTTTCTACGGTAAATTGCCCCACTAGATCATGCGATATCACACCTTTGGACTGTTTTCTCTGGGGATATGTAAAGTCTGAGGTCTGCTACGTTTGACGCTTTGGAAACCAACATTACTCATGTTATTCTCAAGATACCAGTCGCTCGAACGAGTCGCCCAAAATTGGATCTTCCGATTGAACCACCTTAGACGTAGTCATGACCAATATTTACATGATATCATTTTCAAACAGTAAATGCCATAAATTGTCACTTCCATAAAACAAAGTAGACTTTACACTTGAGTTGAATATTCTAAGCTTCATTCGTCTGAATATTGGTGAGCTTCTCGATACTGGTTGTTGTATTCCAAATGCCACTCTCGCTTGTAGCCTGCTATTTACGCCTGTTTGAGCGCCGCCATTCGTTGCCACTGTACTGCCTAGATAGCTGAAGATTTCTACGTAATCAAATGGTTGGCCTACTAGCATTGCTTTTCTTGATATTTAACTCAAGTTCAACATTAAAAATCTTCTACTGTAGCTTACATGTTGGAGATCTTGTGCGAGAGTAGACAAATATCATTCGCATAATCCAAATAATCGAGTTAAGGAAAGAGAGGGAAATGTAATTCCTCTTCTCTCTGAACACACTACATGATTCTCTGAAATCTTACCAACGAGGAACCCGTACTATCACAAATAATACGTAGAAAATGGAAGTGGAGTTAAAACAAGGATGTCGCTAGAGTGGAATACTCAAGGCTCAAGAAGCCGTGGTCGGCCAAAAAATACATGGAGGTGCACGATACTTCAAGAACTAGGAGAACACAATCTTACATGGGAAGACGCGAAAACAACTGCGAGAAACCATGTAAGATGGAGATCCTTTGCGGAAGCCATGTGCTCAAAATGGTCATATAAGAAAAAATTTACCATTTGGTGGCAAAAGTTCATGCAGGACTTAATACACACAACTTCCAAAATATTCCAACAAAGAATTTTAATGGCCAACAATTGATTAAAAGAAAAAAATCCTGCTCAATGACTCAGTGATTAAATAACAGGTTTTCTATATCATTCATTCCATTAACGATTTATAAAAAAAATCCAATTATTTTACCATTAGTCTTTAGACTTTGTTCAAATTTGGAACACACATATACCAATTCCATTTTTAATTTTTATAATTTTGGAAAACTCGCAAAATTCGATAACGTATATAGGTTTTTATATTCATATCATGTAAAGCTGTTTATTTGATTGTGAAACCATGCGAAAGGTAATTATGTCCTCTTTATATAAGTGCATTTAAAAGTGCATTCATAATACAAATCCAAATGTCTACCTTTTTCGATGAAATATTGGTCGTAGTACCAAAAAGTATATATACTCTTTGTCCTTATAAAATTCTAAGATGATCTAGATATGTCCATCTGTCTGTTGAAGGCATAAAGGCACCTCTAAAGCTGCACTACCCCTCGCTGGTAATGCAACAGCAATAATCCCTGCTTCGGACCCTGTCGATAACATAGCTTTCCATGCGAAAATGTTACAAGTTGGATCGTCGAACCAGAAGTCCGTTACCCTCGTAAAGAACCATCAAAGAGGGCTTTCGTACAAAGGCTTGCCGCCTTGCGCATTATCGATCGTCTTAATATGCAAGTCGGTTGACGCGCTTACTAGCGACGAACTGTCGTAACTTAGCTGGGCTGGGACACGGAAGGCAAAGATAGCCCAGGCTAGCCAAAAAAGTTTGAAGACCAAGAAGATTACTCCAAGAAGATTATTGCAAAACTCAGCAAAATCATGGGATTTCAAAATCAAGCCGCAATTTCAAAACGATTGAGAGCAGCACTATTCATCCAAATGCAGGGCAATTAGGTACCATACGAATTGAAGCCGAGAGTCCTTGTAAGACGATTTTGCATGTCCGACATGCTGCTTCAACGCTATAAAAGAAAATCATTTTTGCATCGGATCATTACTTGCGATTAAAAATAAGAGATCGTATGTGAAGCCTGGCAAATCAGTCGAATCTATACCAAAGCCAAATATCCATGGAGCTAAAGTAATGTTCTTTATTTGGTGGGAGCAAAAGGGTCCTATCTGTTATGAGCTGTTGAAATCAGACCACACCATCACAGGGAAACGCCGAATACATATGTCGCCAGAATGATGGGAAAATGTCAGAGCAAATAATGGTCAATACTTTAATCATATTTCTATTGCACAAATGTTTAAAAATAAAAGCTAAAAATATAAAAAAATACCGCATTTTTAAGTCATGCACCCAATATCTTACAACTATCAATTTCGAACAAAATACTACACAGATAAGTAGTATATATGTGTGTATGTATGTATAAATCAAACTGACGTATTTAATATATCCCATATTAAATAGATTATTAATACATTAACGCACATAAATATCGATTTTGATAAAAAAATTATCACAAATTTGTTTAATTTTTACCTGATGAATTGAAAGAGTTCATTATAACCTTCCATGGTTTCAGAATCAACAAAATCCGACCACATATTTACAAGAATACATAAACTTACGCACTTTGTCGTATTTTGTCATTTTTCAAAAGTCGGAATTGTTGAATTAAATCGTGAAAATTGGAACATTTTAAAATGGAATTGCCTAATGCCTCTATAGGATATAAGTATATGTGCAAAAAATTAAATAAATCATAAAACCTAAGGTACATTTTTTGGAGATGTACGGTGGAATTAATGATATGTTTCAAAAATATTTTGTTTACTATGAAAAAGGACTTAGTTAAAGATAAAAAGTTAAAATAACTAAAATATGAAATATCAGAATATGATAGTTGGGGGAAATGGAAGATTTTGGAAAAAAGTTTTTGAAGCTTTTTACTAGAGGAATGTATAAAATATATATTCAACGAGATCCAATAGATCTTGCAACAATATGAATATAGTCGTTACTCTTTCTATTGTCGGGGAACGTATACGGATAATTGCAGCTTTAATAAGTTTAAACGCTTTTTAAGTGCATAATTTTGTCCACATTTCAAAACCTCTATGAAACATTTTATTATTTCTACACAAAAAATTTAGTTTTCCTTTCTTTTGGCGGTTAAATATAGTTGTTTAAGTGTTTACCATACAAAAATGAATAGTAAATAAAAACTTTTTCAACCATTTATAGAAGTCATTTTTGTCGTATCTATGTCGAAATAGTTTCTGGTGCAAGATATCATACTCACACGCTCTTGATAGGTTTTTTAGTTAGAAAAAAAAAATGTTGCAAGGACATTTTAACAATGTATTCACTGCAAACAAAAAAGGATAAACTTAAGATTTCTTAACAACTATTATGCAAATTTACAAAACGACATACGTTATAAGTAAAAAATATATGTGTTTTCTTTTTGCTGTGTATGTATATATATGGACAATTCTGTTTTTGGTTTTATTTTTAGGATTTTGTAAGATTAACGTATGGTGAATAAAATACGAACAAGTAAAACACTCTATTTAAAAATGACACATGACATTAACAAAAAAATTACATACGGTAAATTCAAGAGTACCGTCTTTTTATTTATCAAACATAAAATTGTTCGGATCAATTTAATATTTGTATCGAAAATGGCACTAAACGAACTGAACCGTCGAAAATTAATTGTTAAATTTTGTGAAGAAAACCCAAATAAAACCAAAAATGAAATTTTTTGGCACTTTAAGGACATGGGATTCAAAAAAACCTTTATCTACAAGACAGTAAACTTATATAAGAACAATATGCTAATTGAAAGAAGAAGTGGATCTGGTCGAAAATGCAGTTTACAAGACTCCAAACTACGCTCTAAATTAAAAAATGAAGTATTAGGTGCCAGTGCAAAATCGTATCGTCAATTGGGTAGGAAATATAATTGTGACAAAAACGCAATTAAAAAATATTTAGAATCCATGGGAGTACAGAAAAGGAAGAAAAGAACAGCACCATTTACCACCGAAGCTCAAGAAAAGGTAATTAAACATAGACTACGGGAGCTTTCCAGAAATTACTTTTCTTGCTCATCAGAGTACAAATGTGTAATGGACGACGAGACATATTTTACCGTTTAAGGAAATTAATGACAACCAAAACATTATTTTGAGTCTTCTAGTCACGCCGCCACCGAAAAAGTTAAATTTATTCGTAAGACAAAGTTCCCAGGAAAAGTTTTGTTATGGTTAGCCATAAGTGAAAGTGGTATCAGTGAACCAGTTTTTTTTAAAGGTGGATTAGCTGTGAATGCCCAAGTTTACAATGAAAAATGTGTGCCAGCACTTAAAAATTTTATCGAAAAATATCATCGAAAACAAAAAATTATTTTTTGGCCAGATTTGGCGTCCTCTCACTATGCGAAATCCACAATAGAAAACTTAAAAAATAAAAAAATTGAATTTGTCCCAAAGGAAATGAACCCTCCAAATGTTCCACAATTGCGACCTATTGAAACTTTTTGGGCTAATTTGAAACGAAAAGTTTATGAAAGAGGCTACAGAGCCAAAAATGTTGATTCCCTAATTCTGAAAATAAAAAAGGAGCTGAAAAGTATAAATACAGAAGGAATTCAGGCTTCAATGAGTAGTCTTCCCAAAAAAATAAGAAAAGCAAATCGCGAAGGAGCTAATTTTTTTTTTAAATATACTTTAGTATGTAAGCTTAAATATTAATTACAATTTGAATTTTAATAAATTTTTTTTCAACTGTTTTCGCTAATTTTATACTTGTTCGTATTTCTTTCACCATACGTTATTAATTGATACAAATCTATTTCGTGTATAGTTAAAAGTAAAAGAAATCTCAGTAATTTCGGTTTGATTTAAATTATTAATAAAGGATGGTATTATTTACACTTTAACCCTGCTGTTTGTTTTGGCCCATTTTGAGAGATGAACAATTTCGATGAATTTTAAAAAAGGAACTTTTTACCTAATATAAATATTATTTTAAAATACGACATACTAAATTAGAGTTAGTTTTTGATGGCACATGTAACCACATAAAGTCTCTCGTTTGTTCCTGCAACTGTAAGACATGATTTTCCACAGTCTAATTGTCCCAATTTATAAATTGAAGAATTAAAATTTTTCATTTTTTATGTTTTTATACCCTTTACCATGGCAAGGGTATATACAAGTTTGTCGTTCCATTTGTAATTTCTACATTTTTCATTTGCGACACCACAAAGTAAGTATATATATTCAGGATCGTTATAGATAGAGAACTCGATATAGCCATGTCCGTCTGTCCATCTGTATGTTGAAATCTACTTTCCGTAGCCACAGATAACTTACAAACATGATTAATACATCACCACGTCGGATCGGTTGCTATTTAAAATCAAGAAAATCGGACCACAGACGGCTGAGATATAAGGAAAAACCCGGGACAACCTCGATTTTTTGCCTATTTTTTATAAGTCATTAATATGGACAAAATGGATATATAATGATTGATATTTCAAAGTCCATTGCAACGATGTATATAAGGCTATAGTAGTTTGGAGATACAATGTGTCAAAATCGGGGAAAAAATATTTTATCCCGAAAAAACAATTTTGAAAAAAAAATTTGTTTTAATTAAAAATATTTAAAATTTTTATTTTAAAGTATAATTTGCTAAAGGGTATATAAGATTCGGCACAGACGAATATAGCTCTTTTACTTGTTTTTTTTAAATTACTTCCTTTTTTAACCAGTGTATTTTGGATTTATGTACCAAATTATGTTTTGAGATATCTAATTCCAGCTTATCTTTTTTTGTGGTAAAGAGTGTATATGAAATTTCTATTCATCCTTATCAGTGTTGCCAGTTTAGCCTTTTTATTTACCTTTTAGATTCGAAATTTTGGTTTTAGCGTCGTGGCTTTTTATAACTGCGTAAATAAATAATTTTTTATATATAATTTGAAGAATATATGACAGATAAAATAAAGAAAGGTTTAATTGAGAAAAATCTGAAAAAATAATACGACAAAAGTGTGATTATTTATAATTAAACTAATTGAACAATTGCGACAAAGATTGGCGGTCAATATGAAAAAAATTCTCTCATGTTGATAGTGTTAATGAAATTACGAAGATTGAGGGTCAGTGGCGGAATATTTTAAACTATAAATGGAAAACAAGTAAGAGAGATATATTCGGCTGGGCCGAATCTTATATATCCTTCAGCAAAATATACTTCAAAATAAAAATTTTAAATATTTTTAGGTAAACAGAATTTACTTTTTTTCCAGTTGTTTTTTTTAAATTTTTTGGAAAAAACATTTTTTCGAATTTTTTTTTTTTTAAATTTTTTATGTAAATTTTTTTTTATTTTTTTTACTTAAATTTTTTTTTTTTTAATTTAAAAAAATTTAAGCGAATAAAACTTTTGGTGAAAAAAAAATCCAATTTATTATGGTCTTATATACGTCGTTTCAAAGGTCTTTGAAATATCTATCATTAGATATCCATATTGTCTATATTAAAAATAGGTAAAAAATCGAGGTTGTCCTGGTTTTTTCATTATATCTCAGCCATTTGTGGACCGATTTTGCTAATTTTAAATAGCAAACTTCTCGAAATCATGTTTGATTCTGGATCCCGAAAATATCTGGGGTCTTCAGAAAATTCAGACAGACAGACAGACAAACAGACAGACAGACAGACAGACAGACAGACAGACAGACAGACAGACAGACAGACAGACAGACAGACAGACAGACAGACAGACAGACAGACAGACAGACAGACAGACAGACAGACAGACAGACATACAGACAGACAGACAGACAGACATACAGACAGATAGACAGACAGACAGACAGACAGACAGACAGACAGACAGACAGACAGACAGACAGACAGACAGACAGACAGACAGACAGACAGACAGACAGACAGACAGACAGACAGACAGACAGACAGACAGACAGACAGACAGACAGACAGACAGACAGACAGACAGACAGACAGACAGACAGACAGACAGACAGACAGACAGACAGACAGACAGACAGACAGACAGACAGACAGACAGACAGACAGACAGACAGACAGACAGACAGACAGACAGACAGACAGACAGACAGACAGACAGACAGACAGACAGACAGACAGACAGATAGACAGACAGACATGCCGTAATCGACTCGGCTATCTATAAGGATCCAGAATATATATACTTTATAAAGTCGGAAAATTATATTGTGGAAATTACAAACGGAATGATAAACTTATATAAACCCTTCTCACGAAGGTGATGAGTATAAAAATAGAGATTCAACAATCGACTTTTGCGTAGAGGTTCGATAGTTTAAAAATTCGTTACAAGAAAATCCATTTTCTGACTAGGTTAATCTAGTATTTTACTTTCTGCTACTTCCTTTAATTAATACAAAGATTTGAATGTTCGATTTTCATTTAAAATATTACAAAAATGTTGCCATGACTTTGAACTTTGATGGCTTCTTTAAGTTATTAGACTCGTGTGATATATATGCAAATACTTGTTCGATTCTTCCGATGATGATTAAAGAAATGGGTAAATACCCAAATAGTAAATACCCAGAAAAATGGGTAAAAAGGTGAAAAAACACATTGTGCAGCAAAATTTCATAAATTTTGGCGCAAAAGTAATCCTCCTATCAGAAAATGCAATAAATTTTGCGATTGGCCCCTAATGTCAGTTCTGTTTTGACATTTGCTCCAGAACGCCGAATATTGCTGACTATTTATTTGACCAATAATCGGTCGGTAACTTTGGTACAACGTGAATTTCGTCGCAGATTTTCAGGCCGTCCAACGCCTACTGGTGAAACTCTGCGACGTATAGCCGCTCGCCCCGAAGAGACTGGCACAACACGAAATGCTGCCAGGCGTGGCAGACCCCGGAGTAGCCGTTCTGCAGAGAATATTGCTGCTGTAGCCGAGGATGTCATGGAAGCGCCGTCGACATCGACCAGACGACGTGCCACGCAAATGGGTATCAGTCGACGGTCTTTACAGCGAATTTTGGTACAAGATTTTAAGATGTTTCCGTAAAAAGTCCAGACGGTGCATCAGCTGTTAGCTGCTGACCGCCAATCGCGTCTAACATACGCACAAGCCATCCTTAATCACCACCAAGAGGAAGATGATTTTTCATCAAAAATAATCATGAGTGATGAGGCCCATTTCCATCTTAGCGGGTACGTAAATAAGCAAAATTTACGCTTCTGGGGCACTGAAAATCCGCGTGTAACCTACGAAGAGCCATTACAACCGCTCAAAGTCACTGTATGGTGTGCTGTTTTCGCTGGAGGAGTTATCGGACCTTTTTTCTTTGAAGACGTCGCGGGCCAAACGGTTACTGTGAATAGTGAGCTCTACAGAGCAATGATCAACGAGTTCTTTTTGCCGCAACTTGATGAATTGGGATTGGAAAACATGTGGTTCCAACAGGACGGTGCAACGGCACACACTGTACGTGCCACAACCGATATGCTGAAGGATGCATTTCCCGGGCGCCTAATCTCCCGTTTTGCCGATTTGCACTGGCCAGCAAAATCGCCTGATTTGACCGCTCCAGACTTCTTTTTGTGGGGCTTTTTGAAGTCGCGGGTTTATGTCAACAAGCCTCAGACTCTTGCAGCTCTTAAGGACAATATTCGTCAAGAATGTGAGGACCTATCGCCGTAAGTTTTGGCCAAAGTGATGGAAAATGCCATAAAAAGGGCTCAAATGACAATCAACTGTGGCGGCGGCCATTTACATGACATCATATTCTCGACTTGATGTAAAAAAAATTAAAAGACCAAATAAAAATAATCCACAAGAAGAATCAAAATTTTTTTTTTTTTAATTACAGCCAAAAAACATCGGAAGTTTACTTTTGCGCCACCTTAAATATTTATTTTTGCGACATTAAATTATGTAGTGGTAATCAGTGTCACAGTCGCTGAATGATCCATTGCGAGTTTCACTCCGAAAATAATTAATAGATGAATGGAGTATAAAATGTGTGGTACCAGTGAAAGTGGAAAGTGCTTCCTCAAATCAATTAGCAAAGTTGATGATTTCACCCTCAGCCGGTACAAATTTTAGGGATGTATCATTTGTCGTATGTCCTTGTTGACGAGATTCCAATTATGTGCTTTAAAACATTCTTTTCCGGCATTATCTGCAGTTAATCTTTTTCTATTTTTTGAGTGTATGCAACCTTGAGTGCGGAATGAGTGTTTAGTGGCAGCTGAAGTATATGGTGCAGTCAATATATGAATCGCTATTCTGCTTAATTCTGCAAATACTTTTCCACCATGTCGAAGGAGATATTTCTTCTATGCAGCCTTACAAAAAAATTTTTAGCCCCAAAATCCTCTCTAGCTTTATAGTTAGTTAGGTCCGTCATTATATTTATGTTCGAATTGGTACCCATATCATAAATAAACTCTATAGCAATTAGACAATCAGATGAACTTAAATCGTGCCCTCGACTATTGGGGTCAAGGAAACTAGCAGCCAAATGTATTGATTTAACAGACATTTTCAACCTTTCATCAAAGGAAGACAACAATTCTTGTTTTTCCATTCAGTTATTGGTATAAATTTCAGTTATTGGTATAAATGCATATCGTAGCTTATATCGAATGATTTTAAAAGCTAAATATACATGAGTAATTTAAAGTAATGTTTTAGCTGATTGACAACCACAAATAGCCAGATGCAGCATTTCAAATGCTTTTTATAAATACCAAAATAAATACCCAAAAAAGGTATTTACTTGGTATTTACCCAATGTATGGGTAAATACTGGGTAGAATCCCACCTCTAATGATGATGAAATTATTGTACCTGTTTTATAATTATACACATATATGGGCAATTCCATGTCATCGTACGTGACATTTATACGCCTACAGAATGGAATAGATTTTGCTTATGTTAGTTAGTCTTTATGTTCCATTGAGGGGGTACTATATTTTAAAAATATAATAAAAATAGTAATAATAATGGCAACACTGATCCTTATGCTTATCCTTAGCCTATTTTACTAACTATAGTATAATTTTATAAACAAACCTAAATTATATTCAAAAATCCACAAAGCATAGATTAGCTGTAAATGAAATCTTTAATATGAATAACCTTAAAATAATGTTATTTGTTGTTAATAGACCTTTACATAAATTATTCATTTATTTACTTTATATTTCCATTTTAAAAGAAAGTTGTCGACACAGCCAGCATATTAAACATTTTCGGTTGTTGCGAGAAAGAGCACAAAGAGCTTCTATAAATTTTTAATTAAAATCAATCTCTCTTATTAATTGTGATTATCTAAGTAATTAAATACAAATACAATAGAAAAGTTTTCAAAATATTTGTTGTTGCTGTTGTCAATGTTCAAATCACAATAGAATTACAAAAATAGAATTGTAAAAGTTCTACTCAACATGACTTGGGGCTAAAATGAAAGTGTGTATGTATTACTTATGTATCATGTTGTTGTAATTGTATGTACAAGGTATTCAACCATTAAAACTGTTTATTGTTTTTGTTTTAACTGAAATAATTTTTCCAACTCATCACCATCATCACCATCAGCAGCAGCAACAATAAGAGCATCATCATAACACTTTTAGCACTTAACAACAATATGAACAGAACGACATCCTCCTCCGCTGAACAGTGGTTTAGAAACATTTTTCTTTTTTGGAAATAATTCGGTAGCTTTTAGACGATTGGAACGATATTTTATTTTTACACAGAGCTGAGGTGATTCTGAGTTGATTTGTATTATCATAGGTTCGAAATTGGAATACGGGCAGAATCCCTTTCTGAGTTGATTAAACGATGTCCGTCCGTCCGTCTGGCTGGCTGGTTGTCCATGTAAACCTTGTGCGCAGAGTACTGGTCGCAATTTTGAAGATATTTCGATAAAATTTAGTACATATCATTTTTTCTTGCCAAGGACCAAGCCTATTGAAATTGGCTGAAATCGGTTCATTATTTCACCTAGCCCCCATACAAATGTCCTCCCGAAATTGGACTTTATCGGTCATAAATGTTTAATTTATATAGGTATCTACACAAGTTTTTCTCCAAATAAATTTTATATATACCGAATTTATGTCACCAAATTTTGTTATGATCCGTTCATAATTAGTCATAGCTCCCATATAAGGACCACTTCCGAAAATCACTCACGAATATAAATTATTGAAATTTTGAAAGAATAATGATTTTGCTAATTTACTTAGTGTAGGGTATTATATGGTCGGACTTGACAGACCATACTTTCTTACTTGTTTTAAATTGAATACCGTCACTTTTATTGCAAGAAATATTTGGCTGGAAAATAGATATTGGGAATAATTTGGTATCTCGGAAGCTATTGAAGATATCGTAACGAAATTCAACAGGGTTGGAGCTGAGGTCGACTCTGCTATCTATAACTATCCAGAATATATATAACCAAATGTGGAAATAACGGAATGACAAAGTCATATGCGGGAAGTTTTGCTTTACTTCGTCAATTTGAAAAAAGTGCCGCTGAAGTACACTGATTGCTCACCAAAGCTTATGGAGAGCTTATAAAATCTTTGGGTACAATTTCGGAACGTTTTCGAGCAGCAGGATTCATCCAAAACCAGGGATATTGGGCACCATACGAAGTCGGGAGACCTTGAAAGACGATTTGGAATGTCCGAAATAATGCTTGAACGCTATAAAATAAAATCATTTTTGCACCGAATCATTACCGATGAACCGAAGTCAAATATCAATGGCTCTTAGGTAATTATCTGTAATTAGTGATTCGTCTGAAGCGAACGTTGGCCTAAAAACGCCCAGAATAAGCGACCATGAAACCGTAATATTCCATCCTACCGCAATATTCCATCCAGACAACGCTCGGCCACATATTGCAATTCCTGTTAAAAAGTATTTAGAATGAAGTGGTTAGAATGAAAGCGTATCTCAGAGAGGGAATTCTGCATCGATGGAAACAAATAATCAGGTAAAAAATTGTGAAGGCCTTCACTATTTCGTTTTTAAATCAAACTTTTTATTTTTTTTCGCTTCAAATACGTTTTAAAACTTAAATATAAAATGTTATCTACTTACCGTAAAATTTTTATGTCGATAATTTTATTCTAAATATTGTTTTTCAATAGTTAAATTTTCGACGCTAATTTGATGACTTTTTACACTTGATTGATCATAGCTGACAAACGACTTGCCAGAATATATTGGAAGGTATAAAGAAAATGTATAAAAGTGTTGACTAAAGACTGTGTTCACTATTTTGAAGCGAAAAAGTGTTTAATACAGCACTGTGGGCCAAAAACCAAAGACCGCATTGAGGTGATCTTACCGGTTAGAGGGTTAAAATTTTAATGAATTAATTTTGTTATTGTCTTTCATTCTAATTTAAATGGTCCTCATCGCGGTTCTAAGCTTTTTCCTAATCAAGTTATTCAATTGATTTAAAAATAACTTTTTACATTTTAGACAAAAAAGGATGATGTGTTTCTTTCTCGTCTTTTTCTAATCACAAATTTGTTGAAAATTTCATTAAAATTCCTATCCTTTTAATCGTCGATGAATTCATTCAAATTTAAATTCAATTCTTGTTTTGGATGAACAGAATGCATTAAATAATAATTTTATTCATATTTTGAGCATTCATATTTTATTCAAATTCTTTGTTTGGTAAAATTAATGCATTCAGCATTTTTTTATTGATGATGAATTCATTCAATTTAATTACAATTCATATTCTAAATGTATTAACATTTTTTTAATTCATGGAAAATTAGAAATCATTCATAAACCACTCATGGTGAAATGGTACAAAAATAACCATATTTTGTACGAATTTCAAGAAATTTTATATTTAGTAAATTAATATTTGATCACTTTTTTTTAATTTCATAAACCCGATATATACTTTAGGATAAACACTTTAGCTCTCACTGTGTGAAATTAAGATATTTCCAAACATTCACGAGCTACCTTATTATTTCCAAAATATAATATTTCTAAACCACTGTGCAATAATATCGACATCAACTTCATCCAATTTTAGCACCATCAGAATTCTGATGGTGATGATGTAAATACTCATACAAACTTTTGGTAATGACATATTTTTTTTCTTTTATAATAAAAGCTTATAAAATTTCTGTTTCTACAAAATCCCTGTAACTCTTTACACAAGTAATTGTGTAAATTGTAATCTGTATGTAATAAGTATGTGCTCATAGTATGTTTAAATGTGAGTATTTCAGCGTAAGCTGTATGTTGTTCATGCTTAATTACTGGTAATAAATATGGTGTTTGATGATGAGTTGCAACATTTTCAACATAGAAATTTCTATTTTATGTTTTATACATAACAAGAGTATTGTACGTAAGTGTTGTAAAGGCCCAGTACATTAAAAGTAAATAAAATACATTGAAGGTATAACAATGGAAATGTTTAATGGATTATTGGTTAGACAAAAAGTTTTCTAGTTTGCAATAGAAATTGCAGAAAGTTTTATTTAATAACTTATTAAATTGTACAATATTTCAAAAAAAATTCAAGCGATTTAGAATTGGGCCAAAAACTTAACTGATAGTATATATATAACTTCTGAACGCCTGATAAGTAACGTTTGGAATTTGCTTTCCGATCGAAATATACGTACATTCCACGAACACTGAATTTATAATCTTTGCGACCGAATAAGAAAGTTGTTTACAATTCTCCACCCATGTCAGAGGTTAGTTGAGAGGATGTTACGGCTTATGCCTAGTCTAACAGACGGTCATAGCTACATCGTCTTAGAATTTTATAAGGATCCAGAATATATAAGATAGTTCCATTTTATTTCGGCAAATGGTGGATTTTTACCATCTATGATATTATTTAAATTCGAAGTATACATTCTACACTTAGCTGCGGATTACATGAGGTATAAACCCAGCCCATATCCAAAATTTTATAGCCCTCTAAAGTTGGGAATGTGTAGGTTCGAATAACTTTGGACAGAGTCATTCGATTTTAACAAACGTGATATCCTTGGGAAGGATTTAGTTTTATCTTTATGAATGTTTTATAGAAATCATATCGATTGAAATAAAATTTTGTATGGATAATGTTTTGTAATAAGATTACGTTATTAGGTTACAAAAATACATTGCAAAGGCACAAAAACTGGCAACAACTCGAAAACGATTGATAGGCTAACAAGTAACAGAGCTATATTCGGCTGTGCCGAAGGTAAACAATATTAAAAAATTATTAGCCAAAAAAATTTAAGACAAACATTTTTTTAAATTAATTTTTAAAATTTTTTTTTTTTTATGAAAAAAAAAATTTTATTTTTGAAACAAATTTTATAAGAAAAAAATTTTTGTTGGTTATAAAAAATTCGGGTTCAAACATATTTATGCCGATTTTGAACAATTGTAGGTCCTACTTACTTTGGCCTTATTTACATGGATATCCATATTGTCTATATTAATGATTTAGTAATCCAGATATAGAAAAAATATATAAAAAATCGAGGTTCTCCTGGTTTTTTGCTTATATCTCAGCCATTTGTATGCCGATTGTGTAGATTTTAAATAGTAAAAAATTCCCAATATACTGATGTATGAATCATGTTTGTAAGTTATTTGAAGGCTGCGGGAAGTTTTTTTCAAAATACAGACGGACATGGCTATATCGACTTTGCTATCTTAAACGATCCAGAATATACTTATATGCTTTGTAGGGTCGCAAATGAAAAATGTAGAAATTACAAATGGAATGACAAACTTATATACATATACCCTTGCCACTCATGGTGAAGGGTATAAAAAGCGTCTTTAACTATTAAGTAGAATATTTGATTTTATGTAAATTCTTATTTTGCAAAATAAGCTAGATTTATTTAAAATAGATTTTTGTGACTTTGACTTTCAATATTTAGCGTAAAGTAAAGTTGATTTATCGTAGCTCTTATCATCATCTTTGGAACAGTAAAATGAAGGCCTGTTCTGATTATATACACTTTATCATGAGTGGCAAGGGTAAAATTAAATTTGTCTGCATTTTCATACATTTTTCATTTGCGAAGCCACAAAGTATATTTTCTGGATAGTCGGATTCAATATATAGCCATGTCCGTCTGTATGTTGAAATCAACTTTCCGTAGCCCTCAAATAACTTGCATGCTAGATTCATACATAGATCTGTCCTCTATAGACCCGGTTCTGTTGCTATTTAAAATCGAGAATATCGGACCACAAATGGGTGAGATCTAAGTATATCTATATCTGGATTACTATGTCATTAATATAGACAGAATAAATATATTATGACATATACGACGTATATAACGCCATAGTAAGTCGGACCTATATTGGGTGAAAATAGGAAATAGTATTTTTTAAACCGAATTTTTTCTTCACCAAAAAAAATTATTTTCACTAATAAATTTTATAAAAAAAATTTAAAAAAAAAATTATTTTTTAAACCGAATTTTTTCTTCACCAAAAAAAATTATTTTCACTAATGAATTTTATAAAAAAAATTTAAAAAAAAAATTAATTTTTTTTTTAAATTTTGTTTACTTAAAAATAATAAACATTTTTATGAAGGGTGAAGGGTATATACGATTCGGCACAACCAAATATAGCTCACTTACTTGTTTTTATTGCATTCCTCATTAAATCACTTACTAGACTAGACTATAAATGTACTAAAATACGTAAAATGCACTACCTTTCATAAAAAATGAAAAACAACCATAACTTTTGATAGTACTGGAGTCCCAATTTGTAAGTTTCACACAATTATAATTTGTTTGTCCATTTTGTGTAATATTAAGAAAATAAAAAAATCCGTTTTTAGATATTCAAGGATAAAGGACATTTTCCGATTTTGTAGGTCCTATTGGTAGGAAGACATTTAATTTTTATAATATATTTGTAAAGACAACAATGAATCCTTTCGGACGCCACTTGTTAAATATAAAAATCGCATTCCAAAGTTACTATATCCTAAACATTGCTAAGCTTACAATTTCCGATATGTCTAACTTTAGAGGGCTAAAAAATATGAACCAAAAAAGCGTGAATGATTTGAATTTTAATAATATCAAACAAGAGAAAAATCTTAAACTCTATTTATGGGTCGATAAAGTTTACAACTACTCTACACAGAAAAAAATATGACTAGCTTTTATCCAGACCAGTTCATCCAGATCAATAATAAATAAACTATTTTGTTAATAAACAATTGAAATGGTTTTCGTATTTCTGAAAACCATAGAGAAACAATAAGAGCGGAAACTAGAAGAAAACTCAAACAAAAATGTTACTCAAAATATTCATACATACGAATATTGTTTTTGTTTTCATATAGATTTGTTTACTAATAAATTCTCAGCACTTAGGTTTTTGACAACTTAGGTCTGAAAAATAAAACAATTTCTAATTTTGACATAAAAAATAAACAAATATTATTTGATTAAGAAAACAACAATATCGGGTTCTTTATAAATGACAATATTTTATGATCCTATCAGCTTTGAGGAGCTTTTATCATGAGCAGAAGGTAAGTAAAATTTTATTTACAAAACGGAGTTTTAGCCGCTGCTGAATAACAAACAAAGGTCTCTGACAAAAATATCATTAGCAGCTGCAAATGATTTTAGTTTTTCTCGATTACTTCGTTTAAAAATTTTCTTTTGAAACTAATTTTTAAATTTCTCTTGATTCAAAGATATGAGCAGAAAAAGATTTGTAAAAATCTCTTAGTTACGGTAGTTTAAATTCAGGATGTTCTCCAACTGGATCAGAATACAAAAAATAACGCAAAAGTATTTGAATGATAAAACCGAAAATATCATGTTGACACAAAAATCATCATAACTCATTCATCTTTTAACTTGTTTTTATTTACTTATGTATGTGTTTCGGAAAGCTACTTTATCATGCTTTTTCAATAAAAAATAAAGAAATATTTTACTGCCTCAAGATGAAATGAAAATTTGTGGAAAAAAGTGACTCTGCAATTTTCCAAACGATTTTTCAAACATCTCTTCTTTTTGAGAGGTAAAACATATTACTTTTAAATAAAAAACTATTTTAGAAGCAATTTCAAAACAACATATAAGGTCAATTATAAGGTCAGTGCTAGAAAAACTGCAAAAACTATGGACTCCAATACAACAGAATTCCCATATTTTAGGTGTAGCATTAGACTATGCTACACCAAAAATATGAAGGGGTTCTCAATTTTATGGAAAAGTAATACATAGAAAATATATGTACTTTTTATTTTTTAAATATTAAAACGCAGCTTATTAGTTTATTGGTAAATTGTCTTATTTGGGATGGGTATTTAAACAGAGGAAATATGTTAGGTGGGCGGTTTAATTAATTATCTTTAAAAATAATATAAAAGACAAACTCGTACAGCTAACCATATTTAAGAAAAAAATATATTTGATGTGTGCCATTGAATGAAGAGTCAGCCAAAATTTAAAAACCATCAAATATTTTCATTAAGTTGTTACATTTTTATCCAAAAAATATGAAATGGGAAGACGAAACGGTCAAACAACCGAAGAAACCCCAAAGGTTGCTGTAAAACTTTCTGAGATGGATGAAGTCATTCTACTATACAATACATACAAATAAAAAATAGAACCAGAACAATAAAATATTGAATGAAGCTGAAGAGCTTCAAATATATCTTTCAAACTTACGTCAATTGCGTAAGCCACTACGGGAAATAAAGACATTCTAAATGTACTCCAAACAGCGAATTTGAATGATAGAATGGCTAGAAAAATGCCTTTGCTCTGTAAGAAAAATAAAAAGGACCGCTTTAACTTCGTCAAACTAAACAAATCAAAGGATTTTTTGTTTGAAAGATGTGTTGTTGTATAATTGTCCTCATGTAATGGAGACACTCGCCCAGAGCCCTGGCATCAACCCCATTGAGAATCTTTGGAGCTACCTCGATAATTAAATGAGACAACACCACATTTCCTCTAAACAGGAGTTAAAAAGAGTTCTTACTGAGGAATGGGAAAATATTGATCGCAGCGTTTGCCACAAACAATGTTATTTAAATGGTTTTATTTTATTTTACATATAAATTAAATGAAGAATTACATAAACTACAAGCCTCCCAAACACACTTTTTTTAAAAGATATATAAAACATTTCCTAGTGTACGAGTTTGCCTTTTAGCCACTGTATATGTATATATACATATCAAATACAAGGCCTTTTTATCGATATATATCAAATAATTCATTTGCGTAAACGATATTTACAGATATTAACTTGTGCGCATTAATAATGCATGATTTTTGTTCCAGATGAGAAGCTTAGAAGTAATAGATTCTGCTCCAAAAAGCGATTATTTAGAAGCTGTTTAAATGCATTAAATATGCTTTAAAAAGCATATAACTTATAACTAACTAAACACCTCCTAGTAATATACGAGGGTGGGTCAATAAGTCCGCGACTTATTAAATTTCCCGGCCTTTAACTGAAAGGGCAACACTGCTCCTGTCAACAGGCATCTGTCAGTTGACGTATGTCAAAATTTGACGAACCTGAGTCATTTAGTTTATATCTGACAGCTTCGTGACTTGAAAAGAAATTGGAAAAAAGTGAATTTCATCTGCTCATTAGGCATTATTTTATCAAATAAAGGCTAAGCTTTATAACTACTATGGAAACTCTGTACCATCTATTTCAATGGAAAAAAGTGGTTTACTGAATTTCTTTGTGCCCTTACAAGCACGGAAGATGCCGAAAATTCTGGATGCTCAGTTGAGGTGTTTCAACCCGAAACAATTGAAAAAAAAACATGGTGTGGTGTTGAGATTGAAAGTGCGAGAGATTGCGAAAGCTATGGACATCACATACGGCTCAGTGGTTTCAACGTTGAATGATCTATTGGGTATGAGAAAGCTTTCCGCAAGATGACCGCGTTTGCTCACAAAAGGGTTCACACATGTGCAGTTTCCATGAACTAGGCTACGAAATGCTCCATCTTCCGCCCTTATTCTCCGGATTTAGAACCGAGTGACTATTTCTTGTTTCCAAACCTGAAGACATGCCGCGACGGAAAGAGATTTGACACCAACGAAGAAATCGTTTCACAAAAATACCTATTTTGATGACCTCGACAAATCTTATTTTTTGGAAGCTAAAATGAGACAAGGTTGAAAATAAAAATAATTTTTTATTCAAAAATCTGTGTTTCATTCAAAAATTCAAGGACTTTTTGACCCACCCTCATATATTACTGCTAAATTTAAAAACAAATTATTCAAACAACAATCCTAAAAAGCATTGTTAATGGTTGAAGTTGCTGTTTTGTTTGTAACTTCTTTTATAAGCAGGTAAAATATAATTCAGCATTACACAATTTTAGCTTAAAGATATTTTAAGTTAATTACAATTCATGCCCAGTTCTACAAAATTTATGCATGCAAATTACTATTACAGCCCAAACGATTAAAATATTTTGTTAATGCTTTATTTTTCTCATATTCGTTCCAAGGTAAATATAGATATACATATAACTTTAGCATTATGTGAAAGCTTCTTGAATACGAAATGTCAAATCTATTTTGACCAAATATAAATTGGGCAATTCTAATATTCATTGCTTTGTATCTGTTTGCACTTGAAATTAGAGATGAAGATGTTTTAACATTTAGTTTTTTGTTACTAAAATAACGAAACAACTTAATTATAGCTTGTGGCAAATATCTGTATACTACTTATCCGGAAAAACCAATGTATTTTTAGCATTTCAAAAGAACTTATCAATTGTACATAATTTTTTTTTAAAGAAATTCTACAAGATATTATTATATATAGCTTTATGATAGTTTCCACATAAAATTTGTTTACAGCCCCCTTACTCTAAGAAAACAACCTTAGCCTATCATAATATTTTAACTAGATTGTAAAGGAATTCACAATAGTCAACACCCACATTATTAAAATAATTTTATTCAAAAATATTATTGTTATTACCATACTGCGAGTCAATTAAAATTTCTTTTTAGCAAATTAACATACAATTTAATGACCAGACTATAAACGTGAATAAAACTAATAATAGCAAACATTCAACAAAGGACGATGTACAATAAACTAAATTAAAAAACAAGCTTAATAATTATTAAGTTAATAATACACTATAGTAACTACAACTACACTTAAAGTTGTCCCTACAGATGTATGTAGACATGATTTGGAATCTAAAAACCGTATATGAGTAGTACGCAGACGAATAAATAAAATAGTTGAAAGTTCCTTCAACTTAAAACAAGTAGGTAGGTTTTAATCGGCCACAACGAAACAAATTAGACCAACACTAAAAATTAAGCAGAGAATGATATGACTACGTTAATAATGAGAGTGTTATATATCCAACAGCAATGTAATACGAGAACCTGATTCATCCGATTTGGTTGATTATACCCTACACCACCATAATGTGGAGGGTATATTGGATTTGTGCGGATTTTTGTAACGTCCAAAAATATTAGTCTAACACCAACCTTAAAGTATACCGATCCGTCTGGCTGGCTGTCCATGTATACCTTGAGCGCAAAGTACAAGTCGCAATTTTGAAGATATTTCAATAAAATTTGGTACTTATAATTTTTTCGGCCCAAGGACCAAGCCTATTGAAACAGTAATCGGTCTATTATTTCAACTAACTCCCATACAAATGTCCTCCCGAAATTGGTCTTTATCGATCATATATGTTTAATTTATATAGGTATCAACTTAAATTTCGCTCCAAATAAAGTTTATATATATGAAATTCATTTCACCAAATTTGATTATGATCGGTCCATAATTAGTCATAGCTTTCATGTAAACCCGCTTCCGAAAATCACTTTAACGTGTATATATCTCCTAGAAATGTTAGTATACACATAAAATTCAATAGACATAAATCACACTTCCTAGTTTCATGGTGATCGGTCAATAATTGGACATAGCTCCCATATAAGGCCCTCTTCCGAATATCACACACGAATATAAATTATTGAAATTTGAAAAGAAAAAAGTGTTTGCTCATTTACTTAGTGTAGGGTATTATATAGTCGAGCTTGACCGACCATACTTTCTTACTTATTTTATATTACCTATCACTAGAATATATCAGTGGTAATTTTCATCTTGTTAGATTGGCATATGTTAACCGGAAATAAATACGTAAATATTTTGTAAATTTTTGTTTTATTTTTTTTTTCTTTGACCGATTTTGCCCATTTTCAATAGCAAACGTTTATGATTTACAGAAAATATTTCATCCCCTACGTCATTCCCTCTGGGAACTGTCATACCATCAACAGATTGATAGAAGGACGGACGGGCCGACATAGCTAGGATGGATATTTTTTCCCATTTTTTTTTTTTTTTTTTAAACCGATTTTGATCTTTCTTAATACTAAATATTCCTAATCAAAAGAGAATATTTGATTTTACTTATTAGTAACTCATATTATGTCTGATTAACAGGAAATATTTACGGACAATTTCATCCCACTAGGTCCTTCCCTATAGGATCTATCGTGTCTTCACAATAAGAACGAACATCGCTAGGATGGATACCCCTTATCTTGTTAACAGTATTTAAAAGAAAAATTGGAAAAAATATTTAATTTTTAAATGCATAATCCGATATTAATAAGATATTCCATGGTCATAGTAGTGGTGTAATTTAGTTTAGGTTTAGAATTTGGACACCTAGGAAGGGGTGTCTCAAGGCCCGTCGTATAGATGAAGAATTTATCACGATGCTTAATTTTTGTTCACAATTCAATTTGAGCCATTTCTTTAGGTTTGGAAATAGGAAGTAGTCACTAGGGGCTAAATCCGGAAAATATGGTGGATGAGGTACCAATTCGTAGCCCAATTGATAGAGTTTTTCCATTGAGACTGCACACGTGTGCACCCGTGCATTATCAACAACTCATTCAAACGAGGCATCCATCTTGCAGACAACTCTCTTAAACCCAGATGATCATTTAAAATCGAAACCACACTGCCATATGAAATGCCTATGGCATTAACAATCTTACGCACTTTTACTCTTCGGTCGTTTAACACCATATCGTGGATTTTTTCGACTGACCTCAATTGGCCGTCCAGAATGTTCAGCGTTATTTGTACTTGTGCGACCACAACGAAAGTCAATAAACCAATTTTTTACCATTGAAATCGATGGTGCAGAGTCCCCCATAGTATTTATCGAACTTTTCCTTGGTTTGATTGACGTTTTTTTCGCAAAAAATAATGTTTAACGAGCACTCGAAATTCTGTTTTTTTCCATTTTTAGAAAAATACACGAGGTTGTATGTTTTGAACAGCTTTTAAACGCAAAGTAAATGACGAACGACACTTACTCAAAATTTGACAGTAGTGTATTAACAGGTGGTACTTGATGGGAACAGTGTTGCATTTCATATAACTACGAGGGAAGTTCGAAAAGTGCGGAAATATTGATCCACCCTCGTGTATAAAAATTAAATGATCCATGTATGTAACGACATCACGTGAGAACGGCTGGAGCGATTTGGTTGATTTTTTTTATTTGATTTTAAATTTTCAAGAAAAAATTGAAAATTTCTGAAATTTGTTTAATACATTGTATCCATTTCACTTCTCATTTTTCTTAATAAGAGAAATTTTTTGGAGAGACTTGAAGAACTAACATTAGTAAATAGCTACCGTGCGAAGCCGGTATTGAATAAAAATTTTCCTCTTAAGTAAAAATGTAGTAGAAGAAATGCTATGTAGCTTAAAAAGTAACGTTTATCTTACCTTATCTTATCCTTTATGTTTTATTATATATTTGCCCAATTCACAATCGGTGTCGTAGCGTTGTATGTCGTATTTTTTAAAAATAGTTTGGTTTTGTTTCGAAAAATTTTGTTTGAGATATATTTATGACATACAACTTTCAAGCTATGACACCGATTGTGAATTGGGCAATTATATATTTTATATTATCAAATTCACAAGAGTAAAGTTAATTTTTTTCAAAATTACTTCAGAAGACCGACGCAAATGCTGATTTACGTCTATAAGTTTTGTTACATACATAAGATAAAATTTACATAAATCTATTGGATACAAACGTATCTAAATAACTAACAATAAGTACTTACTCTCGCCTGATTTAAGTTGACGAACTATTATTTTTCAAAATTCCTAATAATACACTTAAATATTTAATATGATAAATTGAAAAATATTTCAAAATAAAAAGCCTACATTATTTTTCTTAGAACTATATATTTGTACAAAACAACTAAAACCATTTTAAACGTTTAAGCTAAACGTGCTATTCAAGGGAAATTTAAGTTCATTAAACAGAAATTTGTTTATCTCAGTGTATTTTACAATACAATAAACTGTATACACAAACTGTCAATTATAAGAAAAATGGTTTATAACCAAAATAAAGCTTAAAAACAAAACATAAAAAAACATTGAAGTTGTAACAATAATAAAAACAACAAAATCACACATGAAATGTGGCATAAGGAAATCTAAGCCGTCATATTGATTACCGACATACTAAACACATATACACAGATACAAAAACAAACATGCATAAATACGTACACAGCCATAGACATAGACATTTAACACAAATGAAATGAAAAAAGGAAAACACTCAAAAACTCGGAAAACTATGACTAACATGCAAAGCCATTGAAGCGAGGTAGGAAGCAAATATGGTGCAAGATGCGATTAACTGCATGCTATTTTCATGTGAAATTTTACACATACTCTGTCATTTCTTTATATATGTATGTGTTTATACTATATGTATAACCACCCAGTAGTTCCAGGAGACTGTACCGAATTAGTGATTTTACCTATCATTTAGGGTGACAACTAGCTACGTGACTAGTTATTTTAACACTAATCATAGGATCAATTGACCCTTTTGGATTAAAATTAGATTGTTCATTGGATTCACATACCGTATACATAGTAACAGTTACCTTACTAGCTACCTAACTGGTTACTTTCTCAGCTGCATAACTACTTATTTTAACATATTCGGGTGCTAATAGACCTAAGATAGTCCGTTAAGAAGACATCTTTTAGACAGTTCAATTACCGATTGCTTGCAAACAAATATTTCCAAATATTTTACTTCTGGTGGTTAAAAAAACTACATTCTAAAGTGCAGTACAAAATAAACGTTTAATGTGACTACACTCTAGATTACTTAGAGGCACTTTAGTGACAATTGACATCTCGCTAGATTACCTGGGATGTATAAAGTAAACAGTTGACTTCTCTCTGCTCTACAAAGAGCATATACGCGTCAAATGACGCCAAATATATCAGTTGGAGTTAGCCAAGTGATCAGACATTAGTCACATGTTTGCAAGGGATACAATGACTACTTGCTTAACTGCTGGGTACAGATGTACATAAACTACAAATGTGTGTGTATTTGTCGGACATATTCTAACTAACTGAAATTGAAACATACCATTAAAGTCGAAACAAAAAATTGGAACTTTTAGCAAGAAATCAGACCATCAGACGTGCATATTTATCCATATATGTATATATAAGTATGTATGTATGTTAGGGTCATTAATTTTTATATAGCTTTTGGCATGAGGAAAAAAAGTTTCACTACGACATCAAAAAAATCATTTTCAAGGCGCTCAAATTTAAATTAGTTGACTTATTCTCAACTTTTATTTTTAAGGTTTTTTAGTAGGTAATAGAAAAAGAATCGGCTGACATAATGTTTTTTTAAATATTACCTTTCCAAGGTAAAATTGTACGCTAAAAACGGTTTTTCTAGGTTTTGCACGAGTTTTTTTACGCGTTATTTTTTTAAATTTTTTTAGTAGGTATGTTAAAAATAATTTCGCCAATAGGTAAAGGTAACGTTTGAAACGATGCCGATTCGGACGAGTTTTTGTCGAAAAAAGTTTTTTCCGATTTTTTACCATTTTTTGTTATTTTTAAGGCTCCAAATCAATTTTTATGTATTTTCTCCCGTATCAGATAAATTACTTTTAAAGAAATTCGCACGTTAAAGGCGATGGTGATATCATTTATTTGAAAAAAAATATTTAAACGAGTTTTGGTCGAAAAATTTATTTCTATCGATTTTTCATTTTCGAAAAAAAGAGATTTAAAAAAAAAAAAAATAATATCGCCATCGTTTTAAGCGTACAATTTTGCCTTGGATTGGATATACATATTAACAAAATTTTAAATCGGCGAATTGTTTAAAAAAATTAAATTTTGGTGCCTCGAGAATGATTTTTTTGATATGTAGTAGTGGAACTATTTACCTCATGCCAGAAGCTATCGAAAAATCGATGGCACAATATCTATTGCTAAAACGATCCACCCTAATGTATGTATATTAGGGTGATTCTTATATTTGATTTTCGGTGCTCCCATGATCTACTATTTTTCTCCGTCATTTTAAAACCAAATGCTGAAAATTTGAGCAACATCCTAATTTTATTTGAAGTTTCGAGTTTTGGTTCAAAGAAGCAATATTTTCCAAAATTATATATTGTTACGAATGTTCAATGACGATTTGAATTCAACGGTCTGTAACGACTGCCTGCAGCATTCATCATGTTTGAAGGCACGTCCATCATTGACATTGTTTGTAAGTATGGCAACACTAAATGTCCGTTAAGAACATTGTAGATGATTCCCGATAGATGGAGCGTGTATAAATAGTGGCAGAGCTGGCAGTCGTGAGTTGAGTTTATCATTGGCGCTGTTAGAGTTAACATCAACTGTCTTGTGCATATAAGGTTGTACGTAATAGAGTGTGTGTGCATTTCTGCGAATTGACAAGCGTGTATAAAGACATTGAGTGACTATTTAATTCTGTTGTTGTTGTACATTCTAAATAAATAAAGAGTTGTTACAATTTTAAACTACTAAAACTGCTTTTATTTGCAATCAAAAGTATCCGGTTTATTTAAAGGAAATAAACCCACGTTTTTAAAAGGTAAAAACGTAACAATATTGAAAACAATCCCAATTCTTGATGGCTTTTGTATTTCCTTTAGCAATGAGTGTTTAAACAAAAAATTTTCTGACATTATTAAGTCATAAACACCAATAAAATCATTAAGTTTCATGTATAATATCCCAAATTTTATATTTAAACACATATGTTTAAATGCAGTTTCCAAAATAAGCAAAAAAATATTAAAATTTAATAAAAACTAAATGAGATTTAACAAAAGAGCGATATATTCGGTTGTGCTGAATCTTATATTCCCACTTATATATACCAATATAATACGGCCAAGTGTTGTACATTTTGCATAAAACATTTATATGGTTCAACCTAATTGGTTAATTTTATATTTTCCATTACTAGAAAATAGTTGTTTCACTTTGTAAGATTCATGCATTTAATTGTTATTGCGATCAAAATACATAAATAAAGTAGTCCGTACAAAGGGTTTCATACATTTTGATCCAAAACTTTTTAATGACTTAATCAACTATTTATGGAAATTTTCAGTTTTCTAGGATTCCTCGTATTTTAAACGTAGCACAATGGCGCCTGTAGAACAATTGAAGGTGAAAAAATCAAAAATTTTGTGTATCCCTAATAAATATTAAATAAATCTATTTTACAGGAAATTGTCTAATGATTTCAAATATGCTACTCTTATTACAATCAGATTTTTGGTGCAGAAGCTAATAGCCCTTCAAAGTTAAGTGATTTTCAGTGTTCAAAATCAGACCATTTTTAGGTAATTTCGTCCGCTTTCATATACGGTATCTCGCAAACTAGGTAACGGATTGTCATTATATTTAATTCTATTAATAGATCTATTTATTAGGAAAAGAATAAAAGAATAAATAAAGATTTTATTACATATTTATACAATACAAAACGCTGAATATTTCATAGAGTTTTTTTTTATAAATAAAGATTTTATTACAAATTACATATTAATTGTGTTTCTAAAACTAAAATTTGTATCAAAATTTTGACAGGATTGGAAATATTAGGAACAATTTGATCGAAATTTATTCCCAACTAAATTTTTGTTTATATAAGTTAATTTTTGGTCTTACAAAAAACATTTCAAGTCAATATCTCAATTAGATTCAAGAATATGTCACTTTAAAACTCCGCCCTTTAAAAATATGGAACTTTTTGTATAAATTTTCTTAATATCATATTCAACAACAAGTCAATGTTTCTGACATTTTGTACTAAAATATGAAAAAGTGCAAATTTTTGAAGGACGGAATTTTAAAGTGTCTTATAATTGAGTTATTGACTTGAAATTTTTTTTAAGACCAACAATTAATTTATCTAAACAAGAAAAATTAAATCGGAAAAATACGGATCAAATTGTTCGTAATATTTGCAATCCTATGTTGATACAAATTTTAGTTTCAGAAACTTAATAAATTCGTAATATGTAAAAAATCTTTATTTATTAACAAAACTCAATGAAATCTTCAGCGTTTTTTAAATTTATCATTCTAAATAATAAAGTGTAAAAAAAAAACTTGTAGAAAGGTAAAAGGGAATCTCGCAATTCCCAAACATTTCAGGGAAAATCCCAAAAAGGAATTTTTTTATAATTTTGTCCAAAAAAAATGTGGACCCATTTTTTTGGGGCAGGAAAAATACTTTAGGAATGAAAAGGGATCACATCTAGGTTTCCAAGGCTGCTTTCCGTTTTCTGATCCCAGCTTTAGAATTTTAGAACATGTGGAACAAACTTTGAAATTTTAATAAAAAATAGGTAAAATTTCAAATGGTGTAGGTGCGAATATTCAATATTATACCAAAATGTTCTCCGTAAAGATATCTTATAGAAAAACATAAATCTGCTATATGTTCTTAAAGAAAGTTTTTTTTCAATAAAAAAAGAGTTAAGTCACCTTTTCGCCCAAAAACACAGCTACTATTTTTTTAATTTTTAAATTGAAAATAGTTTATTTTTGAATCCGTAAGAGATATTGCTCTGAAATCATTTACATATTTTTGGTAATTTAGTTATCTAACTAAAGAAAAAATTTTAGTCCATTCGATTCAAAAGTACGCCCTATATTTTTAAAAAAGCGGACCAAGGTATGACAAAATTTAAAAATTTAAATTTCGAAACGCCTATAACTCGAAAATTGTAAGAGATAAATAGTACACGTAAGTTCATTTTTTCAAGATCTAGCTAAGCGCTTTCCAAAAATATTAAAATCTTTGACATTGGATGGGAAACAAAAAAATGGCACGTTCTTAAATATTTTACATGTCGAAGGTACCCTAATTTGAGGCCCCATAGCGCCGCGCGTGGAGCATATGTAGAGTTCATTTTAATAAATAAAACTCGAATACTCCTTGGCTACGTCCACTTCAAATTTTATCCCGATCAAACCAGCGGTTTAGAAATTCCGGATTAATTCCAAAAAATTTTGATTCTGCCCAACTGAATAAAATTGAAGATATTTTTGTTCATCACTTTAGTACAAAAATTCCCATGGTCTTCGGTTCAAAGTTTTAGTATAAATAGCTGATGCACACGCATAAAATTTCTTAAAACAGATACACACACTTGCGTTTCTTTTAAATAATAGAATGTTAGTCATTACTGCGCATGCCCAAGCAAAAAACAATTTTAATCAACAACTGTCTTGTGTGTGCTTAAGTATTGCTTTGTTAACGAAAAACTCACCTCATTTTTGGAAATGCGCATTAAGCATCAAATTTTGCAAATTTCGTTTACAGTTTTACTATAAATACAAGCTGTATGCATACAGCGATATTTATATTGGTTTAGTGGACCAAACTGTCAACACGCAGTGGGGCAGAATCAAAATTTTTTGGAAATAAATCTGGCATTTCTAAACGGCTGGTCCGATCGGGATAAAATTTGACATAGGCGTAGCCAAGGAGTGGTCGATTTTAAGTTATTAAAAGGGTCCCTAAAAATTCTCCAGGGGCGGCGCTATGGGGGCTCAAATTTAGGTACCTTTGACATGTAAAATTTTTAAACTCGTGCCATTTTTTTGTTTCCCATCCGATTTGAAAGATTTGTATATTTTTGGAAAGCGCTAGGCTAGGTCTTGCAAAGTGCAACTAATCTCTTATAATTTCCGAGTAAAAGACATTTTAAAATTGAAATTTTAAAATTTTGCCATACCTTGGTCCGCATTTTTAAAAAATATGGGCCGTACTTTTTTACATAATGGACTCAAATTTTTTTATTTCGTTAGAAAACTAAATTACCAATAACATGCAAGAGATTTCAGAGCAGTATCTATTACGGATCCAAACATAATCGATTTTCAATTTAAAAATTAAAAAAATAGTAGATTTTTGCTGTTTTTTGGGGCGAAAAGATGACCTAAATCATATTTTATTATCAAAATTTAATAAAAAAGCCGGAAGGCAGCCTTGAAAACCTTGATGTAATCCCTATTCATTTCCAAAGCATTTTTCCTAGCCCCGAAAAAAATGTGGACCCTATGGGCAAAATTGTAAAAAATACTAATTTTGGGATTTTCGCTCCAATTTTTAGGAATTGCGGGATTCCTTATGACCTTTCTACATGTTTTTTATGCTTTATTATTTAGAATAATAAATTTAAAAAACGTTTACAATTTCATAGAGTTTTGTTAATAAATAAAGATTTTTCTGGATATCACATATTTACCAAGTTTCTAAAACTAAAAGTTGTATCAAAATTTTAATATGATTACAAATATTAGCAACAATTTGATCCACATTTATTCCAAACAATTTTTTTTTGTTTAGATAAGTTAATTTTTGGTCTTACAAAAAAATTTTAATTTAATGTGAATCAGTTAGAGCCAAGAAACATATTTTGAAATTAAAGCAAAAAAAATGTTAACGGATTTTATGGAATTTTGCTCGTAAAGTTCAATTGTTCGTTCTAGCTACTCATGTTTATGGACTACATATCAATGAACGGAAGATGAATAATGATTTTATAACTTTTTAAAACAAAAATGAACTTACCATGTATAATATAAATCCCAATATAAAATTTAAACATCAGTTTTACACAGTACCAGAATAAAACTGTAAATTTTCAAAGACAACAAAAAATAAAGGCTATAACCGAACTTGTTTTAATCTAAACACATTAATAAGAGACACGTTTACGAACTAATTAAATTTAAAATGGCACCCATTCAATATTTCGTTATTTAGTTATTCAACATTTTTGTGTTGGGACACCGGTGTCCATGTGGTCGTCAAAGGGTTAACAACAAGTAAATATAATTGACATTAAACATTATAACTGACATGTTTTTCAAAGGTAACTTGATCAAAAAGTTTTAATGAAAAACGTGTGTTAAGAATTTTACGATCTCACTCCTTAGTAATAAGGGTTCATCAATTTGAACAAAACTAAGTTCAAATCTCGGGCACCAAAATGTCTGTTCTGCAGTGTAATCAACCATATTTTTGAACAAAAATAAAATGTTCGTTAACAGATATTGAGGGACCTCGATCAGATAATCGAGGACAAAAATAGAACTGCAATAATAACAATTACAAATAGAAACAGCGGACGAAGAAAACGAATGCTCAAAAGCCAGCAAAACGGAAATGTAATATTGTTGCATGTTGCACATTTATATTTACCTAAGTATGTATGTAGATTTACACACATCCAAATCAGTGAAAAGGAAAAACGAAAACATGCCAATACCACTATCCATAGGTATACATACGTTTGCATTTAGTAGCAGCGGTAGCAGTTTCAACTGTGGTATGTAATTACTTACATTTACGTTCACAATTGTAATGGTAGTGTGTTTTTCTGTACGTATGCAAGTTTAGAAGAATAATACCTAGGTGGAACGTAGTGGTGGCAGTGTCGATGGTGGCGATATAATGGTGTCTGTTATTGACAGTTAACACTATAATCATTTAACATTTCTTATGTTGCCTTTCTTTTCGTAATTTGTACGACTATAAAGACCTCAAATATTTTATGAAGGAGTGTAATGTGTGTATATGTGTTTGTGCAATCATATGTAAAATTTTGCAACATTGTATTGGTTTTATGTGTCCACTTTCTACACAACTCTCAACAATTACTTGCACACTCACTTCCATACATACATATTAGTACACTGGCATATGACATGTTTCATTTATCAAAACTCATAAAGTAAAATAAAAACTTGGAAATCAACAATAAAATTATTATTAAACAAAAAAAAAAAAAAAAAACAAATCATGATTTTATTCAACTGCAAAAAAGAACAGTTGTATATCGTTCTTAGTAAATTATGTATTATTGGTTGCCATTTAAAATTATAGTTTTTTTCCTACTACAAGCACATACATATGTACACTTATCCATGAACAACATTTCCTCTAATTGTTATTTTTGTAGTTGGTATGGCTGTTGCTGTTTCAATGTATTGTAGACATGTTGCGTTATGCACTTACAATTAATTTAAAAGCAATGAGTCAATGAAGCATGCGACATTGTATGTTGACAGAACATACAATGAGAAACTAGTAATTTCGTTGTTTGCTGTTGATTTTTTTTATACTATGTAGTACAGCGAATGCAACATATTGGTAGCCATGCTACATAGAGGGTAGCCAACAGTTTTAGAAAATTTTGCAGAAATATATTTACACATTACATATTCCAAATTAATTTGCTCTATTTTCTTGAAATTCCCAGTAATACCGTTAACCTTTGCCTGGAATATCTGAAAGTTTTTTTCGGAAGTTTTAAAGAAGTCAAAAGGTAAATTTCACCTGATAATAATATTTAATCGATGCCAATGTTCGTTTTTATACCTGCCAGCATAGATAATACACATAGATCGGAAACTCTCTTGTCAAGGACCTAACTTAGTTGTCAAAAACCTAAGTGCTGAGAGTGTATTAGTAAAACAAACTATGTGAAAACAAAAACAACACTCGTATGTGTAAATTGTTTGAGTAATTTTTGTGTTTGAGTTTTTTTCTAGTTTCCGCTCTACGTTTCTCTATGCCTGCCAGGAAAGCAATGGTACATATATTGATTATGTCATTCCCACAAAACTATACATATTCTGGGTCCTTACAAAAATCGAAGGTAATTGCTAAATAGCATTCGAGGAAAAGGCTTAGGAAGATGAATGTTTTCCCAAATACACTAAATATTTTTTCCAAGTAGTATACATACCCTGTCTGACTCTTCTGGAAATCATGATACTATCGGTTAGTTCTCCGTTGGTATCGACTTGTGCAGTTTGGTTCCAGTATAAGGTTTTAATGCATTGTATTTCCTTGCCATTTATCCAGATAGACATACGATTTTCTATCATTTTAATATGCTATTCAGTGTCGAAATCCTTTTTGTAATCAACGAAACATTGAAAAACATATTTTTGTACGGTTCTGCATTTTTATTTTAGTACCTATATAGAAAACAGTGCTTCCCTTGTACCCATACCTGCTCTAAATCCAAATTGTGAGTTTAGGTCATAGCACACATATAAGGACCACTTATGAAAAGTCATTAATGAATATCGATTTTGAATAAAAATTTAACACAGATCTGTTATATGTATGCATAAATCTAGGTTTTATAAATATCGGTCAATATTTGATCATAGCCCCTATATTAGGTCGGTCCACTTCCTGAAAATCTCTTAGATATGCATAAATTTCTTATAAGTATCGTCAGTAGGTTGAAGTTTTATATAAATAGTCTTCAGATATATAAAATGTCGTTTTGCCGATTTTTATGATGATCGGCCTATAATTGGTCATAGATCCCGTATAAGGACCCCTTACTCAATCCACATAATTACCTTATAACATCGTAATCTAACCAATTTTACACAGATCAGTTATATGTATGCAAAAATCATACAACTTGATTTTGTGTCTATCAGTTCATAATTGGCCATAGCTCCCAAATGAGCTCTTCCAAAGATCATTATTGAGATGAAATTCAAACAAAATAAGCATCAAATACATAGAAGCCTTATATTAGGACATACCTTCAATGTAAGACCTACATTCGAATAAAAATAATTCATACAAATATTGATACCGATAAAAAATGTAAAACTAATTTGTTTCAAGTATGCATAAATCATACTACTTTGTGACTATTGATCGATAATTATATATAGCTCTTGCATAAGGTCCTAATTAGGTTGATTTATTGATTTATATGCATCGAAATATTGATTGTATACCTACAAACTATATATATATGGGATCCTAAATATCAATGGTTTAATAACTAAATGTTAAATGTTAAAAAAACATTTACGGCATTCAGAACTGCTAGCGGTGGTAACCAGTGTTGCCAGGAGCTGGCAAAAAAAGAAGCTATATTGACTTCAAAAAAAGGCCAGATAAAGCCAAACTGCTTTAAAAAAAAAAGCTCAAAAAAAAAGCTAAAATATTATAAATTAAGAATTTAGTTTTATATTTATTTTTAAATAGAAAATTTGAAAATATGTTCATAAAAATAAATAAAATTATAAAGGTACACTTCAGCAGCAAACAAAAAATAACATTAATCATTATTAATAAATAATAAATATACAAATATACATAAGCGACCTAAAACCTCTTAAAGCAATGGAAATAAGCTTTCTTTTAATCAAAAATAAAATTAAAAAAAGGGGCCCATTTTGGAAAAAAAATTAGATTTTGCAAAACAATTTCAAAAATTGTATGTCTTGAGTTACAAAATATTTATTTTGATAGATATTCCACTCGAATCCCTCTAAGCGATCAAAAACTTCCTAAAGGAATGGACCTAAGCTTTCTCTTGAGCAAAAAAAAATGAATAAAAAAAGGGCCCATTTTGAAAAAAAATGTCAGTAGTTTTAGATTTTGCAAAAAAAGTAAAAAAAAATGTTTTTTTTCCGAAAGATTGAAGAAATAGCTATGTAAACTATTTGGGACACATTTTGCTAAGAACAATAGGTAATAAGTTACATGGATGAGAAAAAACACCTGCTTGGCCAAAATACCAAATTCTGATCCCCTCTAACTCAGAAAATTTTCGACCGATCTTGTAGAAAAATTGTGTCTGAATTACTATCTAATAGAACTAACTATCGCAAGACATCGATTTCAAAACATGGTTCACTTGACATTAAATGCCCCATATATATTTTTATACAGACAAAACTTAAATTTTATTTTTTTTTCAATTTTACTATATTTCACATACATAATATATTTTTTTGGTTTTACGAGTACTTTTTTAAGTGTATTATTAACGGATAAAAAATCGATTAGCGAAGAGTTTTCATATGACAATCTTTGTCGCAATTGCTCAATCAGAATCGTCTCTAATTAAACCGTTCGTTATTTTATCTCTCATTCTTCAAACTTGCATGATAAATGTGGCGAAAACATTAAATAATTTTCAATTGGGGACGATAATGTATCAAATTCTTTGCATTGTATTACAATATGGAAACACAAACTATGGAGTAGAAATTTTAAATCAGAAAACTGCTTTGTTGGATCCGCTGAATTGCTTACTGGTTTAAAAAAAAAAAGTAATACACCAAATTATAATCAGTATATTAATCACTTAAATGTTTGGCTTTGAAGCAATGCTGGTTTTAACTCGAAGCACAGATTCACAATACGTTTAACGGCTATTTCAAATGACAGCCATCGAGTATCACAAGCCTTCAAGAGTTTGTGGGGCTCTTATCCATTATATAACGATGAATATAATGTGTAATAACAATTTTGTCTTGAAAGCGAATTTGCTAGACATTTACAGCTTTCAAATATAAAATACTATATTTCATTTTGAAACACTTGGTATTGGCAATTGTTATTTGTTCTTTGAATACTGCACAATTCTTGAGTATATTGAAAAGCTAAATGAAAAACAGTAATGAATTAAAATGAAAATGTCTCACAAATATAAATTTAGCCTTTTTATTTTCTCCTTATCCTCGAAATTTTGGTTTTAGCTTCGTGGTTTTTTCTAGCCTTTTTTATTTAAAAAAAGGCTATTATCAAATTAAAAAAAGGCTAGAAAAAAGCCACGAAGCTAAAACCAAAATTTCGAGGCTAAAGAGTAAATAAAAAGGCTAAATTTAGCCTCAAAAAGGCTAAACTGGCAACACTGGTGGTAACCCTAAAAATATTGTGCTCTAAGTTCTAAAGGAGGATATACGTATTTTGCTTCTCGTAGCTTTGCATGCCCTTAACACATTTCTTTAGGGGTATTTTCTTAATATTTTCTTTAAGGAAAGTTTTTCAGCTGGGCAAACTACACGTTCACAAACACATGGATACATATATGGGGAAAAACACAATTTTATCAAATTTTGAGTAAATTTGTTCCATGATTTTCATTTCTTAGCACATCAGTAGATTTTTCTATTAACAAAAATAGTACTTCAGTGTAGAAAATCCGTTGGCGTGAAGAACTTTGGTGAAGTTGCATAAAAGTTATCGCGGTTTAAGAAATACAAAATGGATATGCCCCAGCTAAATGTAATGGGATAAAAGGAGCTCGTCATCCGCTTAGTAAAATTTATTTAAAAATTGGTAAAACAAAAGTAAATTTTTTGAAATTTTCAAGTGTTCCATAAAATGTTGGCATTTAATAATTTCCAAGCGACCCTCTGCGAATATTATTTGATAGACTAACCCCCATTTTCTAAATGTCTAGTTATTTTTTTCATGATGATCTACTGGCAGTTCTCATACAAAAATTATCTTAATTAGAAGTACTGGGTTTTCCAACCAGAGGTGTTATTTTTGTATTCAAAGAAAAGTGGAATTTTTTGAGACAAATGATCGGATATTTATTTCACAATAAAGAGGAAGGTATGCCGTTAATAATGAAAGACAACATAAGCAAAATCGCCACCACTCTTACACGACCATATACTTTTAATAAAATTTTCCATAACTAAATCGCAAAGTGGATATGTGGCAAAGTGCCCTATGTCCTCATAGCCTCAGGAATTCTATCTTTGAGGTCTTGAGTCGACGCTGGGCTGTTGGCGTAGACTTTATCGTTCACGTGCCCCACAGGAAGAAGTCGTAAGGTGTTAAATCACAGGACCTCGGTGGCCAATTGTGATCACCTCTTCGAGAGATAACACGCTCCGGAAACTTTTCCCGTAAAATAGCAATGGTTTCGTTGCTTATGTGGCACGTAGTTCCGTCTTGTTAAAAGTAAACGTTGTCCAGATCAATATCATCCAAAATACAGTGTGAACACGTTTGTGGAATGCCCAATTCCAAAGAACGACGTGGAATGGACTAACCTGGTATTCTTCAACACTTTGGGCTACAGCAGCAATATTCTCAGTTGTTCTTGAGCCATGGTGCACGGATTTTATTCTTCACATCACTAACTTGTCCCAACAGCTCGAATTTTTCCACCAATTTCTGTATTACGATCCGACAAGCTGCTTCACGACTACCCAAAAATGCTTTAGTTTTGCGAACTGTGACTGCAAGATTTTCACTATTTTTGTAGAGAATTTTAATAATTTCAATGCGTTGTTGAAGCGTGTATTTTTAGTAATGGCGTAGTTTCTACTTGTCAAATGTCAAAGAATAAAAGCTTTAACAGTGACAGCTACCGAAATACCGCGTGATTTAAAATAACACCTCTTGTTGGAAACCCCTTTATATCGTTACGCAAAACGATAACCAGATATTGAGAAAATTGCGGTAAAAATCTTAACTGTGGATGTGCCTCCCGAAAAACTGTATATTTTAAAATAGTCACGCTATTTTTTGTTTGTTTTTTAAGGCTATCATAATCTGTTGTTAATGAAGAAACATCAGTTAAATTATTAGCCATTTTGTCAAAATCATAAATACTTAAGAAACAATTGCAGCAGTTAAACAGGTAGTCAATGTATGCCTTATTTACAGTAATGGTTATATTTTGGGTCATTTGACACGTACGTGCTCTTTCTAGTGCAGATGGAACTCAATTGGTTACTTTATACATTCCAGGTAATCTAGCGTGAGGTCAATTCTCCCTTTAGAGTCTTTAAGTTCTCTAGAGTGTAGTCACATTAAACGTTTATTTTGTACTGCACTTCTTAGTGTGTAATTCGTACAAACAGTTTTTATGAAAATTGTGTTGATATTATTTTAATGCAGTTTTTTTTCTTAAGTACGCTGACATGTAACCTAGCGTGAAGTCAATTGTCATCTTAGTGTCTCCAAGTAACTTATGGTGTAGTCACTTAAAATGTTTATTTTGTACTTCACTTTATTTAAGCCACCAGAAAGAAGTAACCTATTGAAGAGGTGGCGTAGGAATGTTTGTTTAGAAGCAATCGAGTTTTGGACTGTCTGTGAGATGTCTTTTTAACTGACTATTTGATATCAATTAGCTTCTGGCTTGCACCGTACAAAGTAACTAGTTCTGTAGATGTTCAAGTAACCAGTGAGGTAGCTAGTAAGGTAACTGATATTTGAATTCAATGCGTTGATCCAAAAGGGGCAATTGATCCCCTGCTAAGAATATAGTTATTTTTATAAACTTGTCACTCTTAATGATAGGTAAAATCACTGGTCGGTTTCATAGATTTTAAAAGAAACGTGTTTTTGCCCATATAGATACATATTTACTTACATGAGTACCTGGCTAACACATCTATAAATATTGTATGTGTAAGTATATATGTATGTATGCCTGCAGGAGTATTGTTGTGCTCGTTAATACAATATTTTGTATGAAATTGAAAAGTAATACGTTAGCGACACTTATAATTAAGACTATAAACCAATGTTTTGTTTTATTTAACTTAAAACAGAATTAAACAAATGAAATTGGAACGAGTAGCTACAAGATTGAAAAGTCATATAATGTTCATGGCGTCCATATATACAATATAAGGATGAAAGTGTGGTTTTTACCTTTTGGTCATTTAGACGGAAATGCTCTAAACAGTAATTAGTTTTTCTATTTCATGTGCACTTGTTTTACAAAACCATTTGACTTACTGATGTATTTTAGTACAGTACTAGAACGACTACACATACACAATGTCCTTTGTTTTCGTTAGCAGCAATTGGTAAGTTGGTAATATTGTCCTTATACAAATACATTTAACATTTTCTTTTGGTTTCTAGAAAAAAAAAGGATTACAAATCAGTATTTAATTATAATTTACTTCAAAGCTGTTTTCAATACATTGTCCCTGAAATTATAGTGTATAGGTATATGAGTGTTTCCAGTGGCATGACAGATCATTAACTATTCAAGACCGATGTTTAGTAATGCTAAGCTTTTATTCAAAGCGTTTTTCTAGGGAATTGTAGAAAATTCCAATGACATTAGTAGTGATTATTTATTTATTATTTATATTTAAAATGCAAAACCTTTGTTGAGAAGTCATGAGTTGGTGTTTGCGTGCCATATGTTTACCGGTTAGATTTTCACAAACTTGTAACATATGTTCATGCTCATTCTATAACTTACTGATGTCTCTTATTCTTGATCGATTTTTATTGAAATGTCTTTTGAAAATTTCGGTCATACACGAAAATCGTTTTCCGCATATCCGGTGGCACTAATTTTATATGCGGTACCGCATGAACAAAGCAAAATTAATTATGGAAAACACTTCTTATGTGAAATGCATAAAAATCGGCGATTGAATTCCATTTTGGTAAAAAGATTCCATTACGGAAATAAAATTAAGCCCTTTGAAATTAGTAACAATAGATAAATTTCTTAACATACACGTTTACAATTATCTATTTGCTAAAATTATTTTTCTCTTTGGATATTCTTAAATATGACAGAATTAACAAAATCTATCTATCTATATGCCAACCGCCAATATAATACGGCCGCCATTGCATTTTGTATAAAAAGATTTATGTGGTTCATTCGATTTGGCTATTTTTGTACTTTCTATTAGTAGATTTTGGCCATTTCCAAACACATATGACGAACTCTAGTCCCTATTGTTCATGATTCTAAAATACTTCACCAATGGTTATTTCAATATGACAAAGACCGTAGACACATATTTGGTGAAGGGGTTTTTAGACCATTAACGCGTTAATTTAATGTAGTGGCCAGCCCAGTCTCCCGACCTTAACCCTTTATAAAAAACAAGTAAGAAAGTATGGTCGACCATAAAATACACTAAGTAAATCAGCAAAAACGTTGTTCTTTTAAAATTTAAATACACCTATCCCTCGATTTACACGATACCTTTTTTAAACGACATCACTTTTACACGCTTTTCTGGAAAATTTCTCTGCCTAAAAGATAAGCGACAGTTTTAAAGAATTTTGGTTTTTTTTTTTTTGTTCGCGTTAAATGTATTTTTCAGATATGGAACTTATATGGCAGTAGTATGATTAATGCATACTTAAAACAAATTTGTTTTAAATTAGTTATCGATGTTTATGTATTTCTCGGATGTGAGCTTATTTGAATGGATACTGTTATAATATAAGCATAAGGAAGAAATTTGTATGGAGAAATAGATCCACGAAATAGATTGATAAAACGCATGTTTTCTGAATTTTGTATGGAGACTGCTATTCTATGGCATTTGTGTACCATAGAGCCATATTTCGGGAAGATTTGTGTACCATAGAGTCATATTTCGGGAAGAAATTTGTATGGAGGCAAGCAAAGTTTATCCTTTTATAATCTATTCACCACTATTTCGGTGTCTTACAATCGGGTCTCTTTTGGTGGTGGGTATACAAAATAGTACATATTAGCTTTGTATATACTGAAATGTTTTTTGACAATAGCTTTCAATAGCAAAAACAACCGGCATCATAATAAAATTCAAAACACATATCGATATTGTGCCATACTCCTGGCAAATTTGGTTATTTTTCCCAAATATACATGGCCCTAAGCTAATGCTCTGTATGTGGTGGGAGCAAAATGATCTTATCTATCATAAGCGGCTTAAATCTGACCAGACATGAAACCGTAATATTCCGTCATGACAACGCTCGGTCAAATTGGCTTCATACATTTTTGTGCAAAAATTATAAAAAGTGGTCGTAGAGCATTGGTATTTGGTATCGAGAATTATATGGATTAAATAAGAAAAAACTGAAATTTTATCAAAATTTATCGCATACAATTTTTCCTATCCAAGAAAAGGTCTAGAAATTTGGTACATATATTTTCTGAAACAAAAAAAGAACGCATGACGAGTTTCAATAAAATCGGTCATGACCACACCCCTTAAATGGGTAAGAATTTTTTGGATATTTCGTTAATCATTCGACAAAAAATTTTAAGTTTTCATCCTGTTCCGAAAACTTCCGAGAACTGATTTTTTTTTAATCGAAACAAGACTCTTTCACCTTTCATTTTATTAAAACAACAGTTTGGGGAAAGTCGGGCTACTTTTTTTTCCATTGAAAATCAAAAATAAAATAATTTTGAGAGGCTTATAGATTTGGGTATATCTTCTTAACAGTTTATAAAAATTTATAATATTTTATTTTTATTTATGGAGAAATGCTGTACTTCTCAAATATGTTGAAGGTAAATGGTATTATCAGTAAAATTATACATTTATAAACTACTGAATTGCTTGAAAATATTAGTAAATATTTGCCTAACACCCTTGTATGGAATTTACTTAAAATTTTTAGAAATAAAATTACATTTTTCTTAAAACTGTAAGTGCACATTTAATCTTTAAACATTTCTCTACAAAACTGTACCATTTGATTTTTGAAATTGAGTGGTCGAAAAATTGGGTTTTTAACACAAAAATCCTTATGTGCCCCGTGCGACTACTATTTGTTTCGATCGATGCAGAAAGCTCTCTCTGGGATAAGCTTCACTTTGGAATAGAGTATCCGATATTGGCTTGATTCGTTCTTGGCCTCAAAAGATAAGAAGTTTTTTTTGACTCGTAATCCATATTGTTACGTTTTAACCTTTTTAAAACGTTGGTTTATTTCCTTTAAATAAACGGGATTCTTTTGTTTGCAAATAAAAGCAATTTAGTAGTTTAAAATTGTAACAAATCTTTATTTATTTAAAATGTACAACAACAACAGTTCAAATAGTCACTCAGTGTCTATTTACACGTTTATCAATTCGCAGAAATGCACACACACTTTATAATGTACAAACTTAAATGTACAAGACAGTTGATGTTAACTCTAACAGCGCCTATGATAAACTCAACTCACGACTGCCACCTCTGGCACTATTTATACACACGACATCTTTCATGAAACTTCTACAAAGATCTTAACGGACAAACTAGTACATTCGAATTCTAGAGCTTTCGATGCTAATGTTAGCAGCTTAAACATTTAGTGTTGCCATACTTACAAACAATGTTAATAACCGCATGCTGCTGACGTATGTGTTTATAAACATGATTAATGTTGCAGGCAGTCGTTACAGACCGTTAAAAAAAATCGCTATTGCACATTCGTAACAATATGTTCGCAGAGTGAAGGGAAATGGTCATAGCTAACAATGGACAACAACTTGAATAAATTTATATTGTGCAAGTATTTCTAAATAAAAGCTAAAAATTTAAGTCATATATACCCAATAATATTCGCACATATCATTTCATTTGCAGAGAAAAAATATAGCTGGGCATGTTTACATTTCAACCATTTCAACATTTTTAAAAGTTGTTTAACAATATTATAGTCACAGTAACTATTTGCGTGATTATGGTTACCGTAATATGGTTAACTTACAATTCACATGATTGTATCAACCATATATATGGTTGCAGTAAACAAGTATATGTTTGTGACAATCATATTTATGATTAAGGTTTATGTTGCTCTCGGCTAATTGATATCATAATCTGAGAATAACATATTATGTTATAAAGACAATGGTTGTCACAAACATATACATGTTTACTGTAACCATATATATGTAAACATGCACAACTATATTTTTTCTCAGCGTGAAGAATTTTACATCTAGGTCAAGTAAAACACATTTTAGAGAATTTTATTTACTGTTTTTTTTTATTATTAAAAATCTTATCACATTTATTTACTGTGGTTTTTTAAATGTCATTCTTTCTTTTGTATTTTAAAGAACTTATTAATTAATTACAGTTTTTAAACTAATTAATTATTAGGAAACTTAATTATAGTTTAATAATAATAATGTTTTTGTAATTTTTTTATATATAAATATTTATTTATAGCTCGTTAATTACAGATTACAATTTAAGTATTTATATATATAATTATAATCTATATAATATATGTAATTATAGTAAATTATATATTTTAGTTTTGTTATACTTTCAATTACAATTGTCTTTTAATACTATACTTTTTATTTCTGTAGTTTTTCTTGTGTTTTCTTGTATTTTATTTAAAGTTTTTCTTTGAGATTGTAAAAAGTGTTTGTATTTAAATTTGTTTAATTCGTTTTTAAGCAGGTTGTTACTAGTTTTAAGTTTTTAAAAGAAATCTTTTTTTATATAATTATTCGATATATTTATTATTTTGTTTTTGTTGTTTTATTTATTTAATCATGTGATTGTCATACAAAACATTTCACATTAATATTTAATCATTTACAAAGTTTGGTTGTGGCAAAATAAACTAAAAAGAACAAAACATATTAATAATTTTTAATTTTTTAAACTGATTTTATTTAAAAGTAAGCAATGTATATATTTATAGTACAATTTTTATTATTGTGGAAAATAATGTAAAGCTTAAGAGGATTTAGTAAAACTCAAGTTAACAATATTTTAAAAAACATCATTTAACTTATTATTTATTTAAATGTAAAGTAAAGCTTTGAAACTTCAGTTTTACATATTTAGATAAAAGCTTTGAGCTTTTATTAAATCAAAGCCAACATCCTTTTGTAATACTTTTTTTGATTTTCTAGCAACTTGCTGGAATTCACTGCCAAGCCTTTGATGTTGAGAAACTTTAAACTTGTGCTTTACCTGAAACTTTATTTACTAGTAAAGTAATCGAAAACATATAATTATTTTAAGCTTAATAAAGCTTAAAATTTAATACAAGTCGAACGCTTTTTTTTAGGTCTTATAAAAAAGCTTGTGAAATAATATAATTTGTTTGCCTCTTATATATTTTTCTTTAGCTTTAAGTTAAATAAATTTAAAAAAATCATTAAAAGCTTAAATAAGTTACTACTTTTCTAAATAAAAAATATTTCGCAACACAAAAACACAAAATTTTTAAAAATAAATTGAGATTTAATGTATATATATATTTAATGCTGTAGAAGCGTTTATTTTTTCCTTGGCAAGCCATTATTTTCTTTGAGAATGTTACTAGCTTTATATTAGCTATTTTTGTTTTTATATATAAATTCTACATATATATTTGAACAACTTTTCTAATAATTAATGAAAAAAATTTATTGCATTATTTACAGACGACTTTATGTTTCAACTAATTATATATGATTTATATACTTAGTTATTATACTCGTATATGTTTTTTTATCTTGTTACTTAATATTGCTTTTTGTGAATGGTTTTAAAAAACAAACCTGAAGCCTTTATAATAATTTACATAATTTTTTGTGGGGGCACTAAAATACATAATTGAAAATTTGTGATAGCAAATGTATTTTGCTGAATGTTTACTTTAGCGTAAAAACTAAAGAATGTGTATTTTCATAAAACTTAGTTCTTAAGAAAAATTGAGAACTGAAAAGGAGGCAATATATTAAAATCTTAAAGTTCCGAGTTTTACCAAGAATTAGTTTTCTTTACAAACCATCTTCTGAAAATTTCGAATCAAAAAAAAAATTCAAATCGAATAAAAAAAAAAGCATTCAAATCTCTCCAGCCGTTCTCACGTGATGACATTACATACATGGACCATTTCATTTTTATATATATAGATATATATAGATATAGAAGACATGTAAATTTTTATATTTTTACAAATTCTGGAAAGATTTTCTCAGAATAAGTTAGATATGAAAAGTCATAACCCATGCTAATGGGTTATACAAGTTTGTAATTTCTACAATATTAATTTGCGATTATATTCTGGATTCTTATAGATAGATATATCGAGTTAATTTTCCGAAGGTCTCTTATTTCTTAAATGGCTGAGCCATGACCTCGATGCAGGGAAATATTTGTGCATGTATTGCGAACACTGAGTTCTGTACATAGGAAATATGTGACATTTGATAGTGCTGTTTTGATATTTCATAATTTAAAATATTTTTAAAGAATTTTTTATGGATATTTTTATTATTTTGAAAGTAATTTCTTCGCATGGTAAAAGACAAGTAAAATTTATTTTACATTTTTATTTTTATACCCTTTACCTCATGGTCAATCTATATAAATATATAAATGTCTTTGTAAGTTTGTTTGTTTATTTGTTTGTTTGTTTGAGCATCACGCCTAAACGGCTGAATCGATTTTATTGAAATTTGGAACGTAGATAGATCCTAACTTGAAAGCGTCAATAGGTTATAACTTTTTTCAATACTTGGACCAGAAAGGGGTAAACAGGGGGAAAACCGGTAAAATTGGTACCTTTAGTTCTTAAACAATAAATACTAAACGTCCGAAACGAGTTTATTGAAATTTTCAACATAGACTACGACAGGGGTAGCGAAGCGCACCGGGTCAAGCTAGTGGTATATAAAAGTTTGTCATTCCGTTTTTAATTTCGACATTTTTCATTTGCGATCCTACAAAGTATATATATTCTGTATTGTTATTGATAGCGATGTCGACATAGACATGTCCGTCTGTCCGTCTGTATGCTAAAATCAACTCTACGTTGGCCCCAAATAACCTACACACATGATTCATACATCAATATATCGAGAATTCTTCCACCAGGACAATCCCGATTTTTACCATTTTTTTTATCTATATCTTGATTACTTAGTCATTAGTACAGACAATATGGATATCCAATAATAAATATTTCAAAGTCCTTTGCTATAGTATATATAAGGCCAAAGTAAGTCGGACCTGCAATTGTTAAAATCGGGAAAAATATTTTTTACTCCGAATTTTTTTCTGCGAACAAATTTTTTGTTATACATTTTTTTTCACTAATGAATTTAAAATTTTTTTTATTTTTAAATTAAAAAAAAAAATTTTTGAAAAAAAATATTTAAAATTTTTTTAAAGTATAATTTGGTGAATGGTATATAAGATTCGCCACAGCCGAATATAGCTCTGTTACTTGTTTATATTAAAACTTTCCTTTTCTATATTAAAACTTTTCGGTTTTTTTTTTTTGGGAGGAGTGGAATTTCCTTTTTTTGGAATCAACTTTCCGAAGCCCCCAAATTACTTTCATACGTGATTGATACGTTAATATATCAGCTATAGACCGCGAATACCTGTAATTTTTTTAAACTATTTTCACATTTTAGTTTACCAATTTATTTTTTTACCAAATTTGTTGTTAGGGTGGCCCTTAATAAACGAAAGTTGGATTATTGCCAGTCTCACCCCCCAATTTGGTGAACATTGATAAAAGAATCATCCTGAAAAAATTATAGGTTAGTCGATTGGGGTTAAGACGTGCCGCAAGCCCTCTGAAAAATTATTTTTTTTAACGGCAGTTACAAAATTCCATTTTAAAATTTTTCAAAATTTTGTTAAACGAATTTCCGAATTTTATGATTATTCCACTGGGATTTATTGAGAATATAATTGGAAATAAAAGTATGAAAAAATTATCAAAATATCGCTTATAGTTTTTCCATACCTACGATTTAAATTTTTAAATTTTCAAGAAAAACAAATAATTTGGTAATTTTTTGGTGAATGAGCTCTATTTCCTTACTGTTATAAATTTTAAGTAAAATCTATTGAGAATATTATAGTCCAGACAATTCTAAATATACTCTGAAAGTTTTACTAAAATAGGAAAACGTTAAACTTTAAATTGTGAAGGTCAAAGGTAAAATTTTTCAATACTTGGAATTTAAAGATAGCGAAATGTTAATTTTTTTTTGGTTGATTTTGATGAAACTTAAGAAAAATATAACATGGAGTCTAGTACTTATAACAACAGCACAAAAATGGAAATTGACCCCAAATTCATATGACAATTCTAACAAATTTAAAACATTTCAGCAACCATTCAGTCGTTCAGAAAATTTAACTCGTTGAAATACTAAGTGTGTTACAGAGTGTTACATATCTATATTTACATACTTTTACAATATTGCCTTATTTAAAATAGTTAAATTTTAGTCTCACACACAATAATTTTCACCTACACTTCATTTCAATCAGATCAGTGGTTTAGAAGATTTATATTATTATTCATTTATATTGAAGTCGTTTGATAGATTTTTCATATAAATTTTGTATGAAAAACTAGCAATAGACCCAATTTTGGGTCATAAGTAGAGTAGAGCAGGCAAATTCAAAAAATCGGTTTCCAGTTTAACCGAAAACAGTATTTAAAAAAAACCGGTTTCGGTTTTGTCAGTCTAAAAACCGGTTAACCGATCAATAAGTTCAAAATTCAGTTTTTTGAAATATTGTTGGGGTTTCAGTTATCATTTAATTGGCGACCAGACGGAAGTACATCAATGTCATGTTTTCTTGATTAGTGCTGATGTTTTTAATGTCAATTATTTCTCCTAACCCCCATACAACTGCTCAATCTGCAAATAGTTAAGCTCTCATAAATATTTTATTTATATAGATAGTTCAACAAATTCCGAACAAATAGCCGAACTCGCATTATCAAATTTTGTGACGATCGGTTCATAATTAGTCATAGCTCCCGTATAAGGCCCACTTTCGAAAATCACTTTATCTAGCATAAATCTCTTAAAAATATTATTATCCAAATAAAATTATCATTTTCTCGCTGTAGGGTATTATACGGTCGGGCTTACTATTTTACTATCTTATTATTTATATTCAATATTTTATATATTATCTCAATACAATCATTTTATGAAAACTTTGTATTGGTTTTAGTGCTTAATAGTTTTTTCATATTTTCGTTTTCTTACACAAATATGTCTCCGTTTGTCCATCAAACACACATTAAAATCAATAGGGCCTAAATGATGAAATTCAAAAAATCTAAATTTGATACAAATAATACTTGGAGATGGATACAAAAATTGCGATACAAAAAATTATAAAAAAGCTTGAACCCATAAAAAGTTTTGGATAAAAATATGGCAAAGCGTTTTCCGGATATACCACGATATGGAATAACGTTTAAATGCATAGCCTCAGCTGCAATATTTATCTCCGAAAATTTATAGCAATAGAATATGTATGTTGCCTGAAATGAGAAAAAATCATTTGGACCAAAAAAGCTTTTATGCTAAATTCCCCTTTTGTCAGTAACGATGCCTATTAAAATTGATTAAAATCTGTCCTACATACAAATGTACTCCCAAAAAGTTGTTTTTAATATATCGAAATTAATATAAATTTCTCCAGAAGTTAATTATACTTATACGGAAATCTTATTACAGAATTTAGTAAGGATAGATCTATAATTGACCATAGCTCTCTTTCGAAAACTTTAACCCCGGCATAAATCTCTAAAAATTGCATAATTTAATTTTGTGAGAATAGGTTCATAATTTCCTATATAACCTACATTAAAAAAACCGCGAACATTCTCTAAATGAAAGGCAGTTTCGAATTACTTCCTTAGAAAATATTTAAAGATTTCTTGCGAGCTTTAATATTCTGATATTGGGGTGCAACACACTAATTTTGAGGTCAATGGACCTTGAGCAACATATTGATCCAATCAAGTGACAAATATATAACGAAGAACTTAAAAGGGCGACCCCTACGTACGGCAAAATAAACTGCCTTTTCTGTTTTTGGTCGTAAGGTGGTACGCTCTGACCTACATATATAAATGCTACTCCCGAAAATATCTTACAAATGTTGGTATTGATAAGTCTTATATATATATAGAATTTGCAGTGGGACATTTTGTAGGGATCAGTTTGTTCATAACCATTGCTACTATATATGGCCCACTCCTGAGAATTTTTTTTTGCACTCATTTTTCTGGTTTCGAGAGAAATAATGAATAATCGGGCCTTATATGGGAGGTATGACCAGTTATGGGCCGATCGTTATAAAATTAGGTCGCATGATTTATTTTTATATGAAATTTATTTTTGTTAAACTTTAGTGTCATCAAATTTTGTCGTGATATTTGTTTCAATATGAATCATATTTCTCTTGAATTTTTTGTGGATGTGGATATGACCAAATATGGATTGATCAGCAAATTTATTTTTATACAAAACTTATTTGTGGAGAAATTTGTGTAGACACCTATACAAATCACATATTTATAACAAAATGTCATATTTCGGAAGGATTGAAGATATAATGAACCAATTTCAACTAGCTGCAATAGACACCTTGGGCCGAACAAAATGTATGTTCCAAATTTTATCAAAATATCTTCAAAATTACGATCTATAGTTTGCGTACAAGATTTACATAAACAGCCAGCAAGACGCACAAACTTCTTTAAATCGAATCAGGTGGGTGTTGAACTAATATTCTTGTGCGTTATTTTTGTATCAGCATAAATGCCAAAAATCCTCTCTCTGCTATGGTGGAGTAGGTTAAAATACAATTTCAGACTCCTTTATACTGGCTTATAGCTAGCTACTCGCAGTAAAAGCTTACAATAATGCTGTAAAAAAGCAATAATTTTTATGAGAACTTTGAGATAAACTTAACCGCTCAGAAATCCTTTACAGACGAAGATATTGAGATAAATATTAACAAAACCATCTCTCTCACTTAAGTAGGAATTATACAACTGATTCATTTTAGATGTAAATTTATCACTCATGGGAGATAAGGCTTATTATTGTCCTAATTTGTTTGTCTTTTATTCTCGTATAAAATATTAGCTGACATGATTTTTGGGTACTTATTAGGGTATTCAATCGATTAACCGTTAATCGGTTAACCGATTAATTTTGGTCGGTTAGCTGTTCGAATAATTTAAAATTGATTTTTAAATAACAAATAAATCGATTAATTTACAAGCTTACGTAAAGTTTCAAGAAAATATAGAGATTCGCATCGCTGGTCGTCCTTGTCTAATATGATAGTCACTTTCCTTGAATCCTTCTACAAATTCAGAAATACAAGTCATCTAAAACCATAAAGCCGTTGGACGTGGGTACAAGAGAGCTTAGTTTAAGTGAATTTGAGGGAATAAGAAAATGTTTAATTAAATATTCGATGAAGGTCAAAAATTCTATTGCTAACGATGTAATTGAAAGCTTAAAGTCTACACTTAATGATAGACGAAATATAATTTTAAACACGCTAATTTTAATTCTTAACTCAGGAACATTTGGAAATAAGGTTTTTTTCTAGAATGTTCTATGATGAACTTTGTCCTAATGAGTATGAAAACGATATGATAATTGGCGAACTGAAGACTGTAACGAGTCTTTTATTCTAAAAAAAGGACTCCAATAGTAAAACGGAGTATTTTAATTTATATTGTTTTCTTTTAAAGATTATTACAGAAGATCTCACTAAAATCCTAAAATAACTCAAAAGTGCATATAAAAAGGATCCCAAATACCAAATTTCTTTGTTTGTTTTATTAATATAATAAATAATATTATATTCAAATGGCAACAAATACCAATGAATCTGTGCTGAATCTGTTTCCCTGGAAATTTTCCCTGATTAGGAACCGTTTTCGATACCTAAAATTATTTTTGGGAAGGCCTTGAATAAGGACAAACACTAGGAAAACATTTTGTCCCACATGACCAGAATGTTAAAAGAGCTCTAAAGTTCCACAGATATACTTATTGTTCAAGGCCTGGGACTATATCCAGAAATATATAAAAAGTTGAACAATAATTCGTCACAAGTTCTTACAAGAAACTACTTTACCAAATATTCACTTGCTAAAGTTGAAGTTGTAAAATACTATTGAAATACTAATGAGTGATCAAAGTGATTTATCAACAACCATCAGTATTCCATTAGTTTTGAAAGAAAGTGATCACGCAGATTATTTGAAATTACATATTTATATTTTTATACCCTACACCAGATGCAGATGTTTGTAACGCCCAAAAATATTAGTCTAACACCCACCTTAAAGTATACCGATCGACTCAGAATCACTTTCTGAGTCGATTAGCCCCATACAAATGTCCTACCAAAATTGGACTTTATCGGTCATAAATGTTTAATTTATATATGTATCTACACAAGTTTTTCTCTAAATAAGTTTTATATATACAGAATTCATGTCACCAAATTTTATGATGATCGGTCCATAATTAGTCATAGCTCCCATATAAGGCCTACTTCCGATAATCACTTTAACGATCATAAATCTCCTAAAAATGTTGGTATACACATAAAATGCAACACAAATAACTTTCATATAGACGTTAATCACACTACCTAATTTCATTGTGATCGGTCCATAATTGGTCATAGCTCCCATATAAGGCCCACTTCCGAAAATCGCTCACGTATATAAATTATTGAAATTTTGAAAGAAAAATGTTTTTGCTCATTTCTTAGTGTAGGGTATTATAAGGTCGGGCTTGACCGACCATACTTTCTTACTTGTTTTTAATTGAATTAGTATTTAAAATGAGCTGGAGTATTTTAATGAACTGAGGTACAATTTTTATTATCTTTATTATATGATTTGCTTTGTTTGGATGGGTCTTATTTAGTTCTTTAGTAGATGAAAATCGGATAACGTAAACTAGTCAAGGAAATCGATTGAAAGTTGTAAAATTTTACTTCTTAAAAGATGTTGCTACCAAAACATAATTTTTTAAACGTTTGAAGTTAATCTTATATTCCAGAGAAAATTTTTTTTTTTGAGCAAAGTACTAAATATTAAACCCGAAAAATTAACCATATTATTACAAACTTTACAAGCCATATATTCACAAAACTCGTATTTTTGCATTGTTTAGAATATAAACAAGTCTTGAGTTTATAGAAGAAAAATTAAGAAAAAGTGAACAAAATGTTATGAATTAAATGTACACGATTTAAGAAATATTTTTAAAATTTGATTATGGATTACATAAACATCTATATAAAGGGCCTTCCAAGAGTAATTTCCGAACTTTGACAGTTGATTGCATCCACATTGTTGAAGCTGCATATCTGTCGATTTGTCTGTCATTTATTCAGTTTGTCCTGCCAAATTACCACGGATATATATAGAGTTCAAAAAAAGGAGCAGATGATGAAATTGATTTATCAAAATGGGCAGCGTTCCAATCGCTTTGTCCATTTTACACGATGGGACCCATTTCTGGATGAATGGGTACGTCAAAATATCAAATTGTCGACACCTATGACGCTGCCAGCCCAAAATCCAAGCCATCACCGTCAACGGCGAGTGCTATAGATCGACGACTACTAACATATTTTGGCCTCAATTGGATGATATGGACACCAACGATATGTGCCGCACAGCTCATGCCACATTGTGCAAAAACATTTTGAGTGCATGGCTATCTAACGTAGAGGTGATGTGAGCTGGCCGCAGATATCGTGCAATTTGAACCCGTTAGACTTCTTTCTTGTAGGGGTTCCTTAAGTCACAGGTCTATGCGAATAATCTATACATTTCAGCGGCCCTCAAAGCCAACATAACCCGTGCCATCAGTCAAATTGAGCCTGATTTATGCGCCAGAGTCATGAAAAATTGGACATTTTGGATGCGCGCCACCAAGGGAATCGTGAAACTGTTGTCTTCTTTCCTCACAGTATCAAATTTAACACATTATGAGGGTATGAATAACCTTTAATAAATAGTGCAAAATATGTTGGCAACATTTTGTGTTAGAAAAATGTATAAACAAAAGTTAAAATCTGCGATTTTAAATTTAGATACAATTTTGAGAAAAAACACACAAATTTGCAGGAAAAAGCTCAATATATTTTTTTTTTTTTAAATAAATGCTGTCCAGTATAATTAATTTTAGCAAAGAGATACCATGAAATATGTTTTTGTATGTCCGAAATAATGCTTGAAAAGAAAATAGTTTTTGCACCGAATCATTACTTGCGATGAAAAATGGATTTATTACGATAACTCGAGCGTAAGAGATCATACGTGAAACCCGGCCAACCAGCCGAATCGACACCAATGCCAAATATCCATGGTGCTAAGGTAATGCTTGATATTTGGTGGGAGAAAAAGGGTCCTATATATTATGAAATGCGGAAATCTGGCCAGACCATCTGTACCGAATGCAACTGATTCGTTTGAAGCGAGTATTTGTCACAAAACGCTCGGAATATGCGGTTAGACATGAAACCGTATTATACCATCATGATAACGATCGGCAACATTATGCAATAAGTGCTAAAACCTATTTAGAATGAAGTGGTTGGGAAGTTTTGCCTCACCCTGGACTATAAGTCCAGAACTTGCCACGTACTACTATTATTTATTTCGCTCGATGCAGAACGCTCTCTCTGGGATACACTTCACTTTGGAACGGAGTATCCGATATAGGCTTGACGCGTTCTTGGCTTAAAAGATGAGCAGTTCTTTTGGCTCGATATCCATATGTTGCCAGAATGATGGGAAAAGCTCATAACTAACAATGGCCAATACCTTGAAGAAATTTATATTATACAAATGTTTCAAAATTAAAGCTAAATTTTTAAAAAAATTACGCTTTTTTAAGTCATACACCCAATAGTTTAGCATACACTGGAAGAAATTTAAGTGTATCAAATTGCAGACAATTATTTTATTTCTGTTAGCAATAAGGAGTGGGCTCTAAAAATTCTTAACTTCAATTTGCATGCTCTGTTTTTGACCGCTTAATTTTATGCAGCGTTATAAACCTGCATTAGCTTTAACTTTTCGTACCAAATTGTCCGAACACTGAGCTAACCGGTCTGCGTTCCTATCGTATGTGTTGGGAGCGATTTTGAAAATGCTTTCTATTTTTTGGCATTAGGAACATCATGTGGACCATTTCTTCTACCTGAACCAGATTTTCTATCAACGGACAAGTTCTCCCGGTACTCTTTAATAACATTGGAAACAGTTTGACGGCAGACCTTTGAATGCTTGGCCATCTTTTTGTAGGACAAAGTTGGGTTTTGTTGAAAATATTTAATAATTTTAGTACGCACTTTTTTCTAGTCACTCATTTTTAGATCTTTTTCGAATTTTTTCAGAAAAAATTCGATAATTCTAATAATCGACTTATAGAACCCTAGTCTCTACGTTACTCTATGACAAGATTATTAATAAAAATGTTTCATACAACAAAGTTCGAACATTAAGTTTCTTTATAACTTTGCCAATGCTACGAAGCGCCGAATGAAACTGATAGCGCCTAGGAATATGCAATTCTTTCCATTTATGTAAACTTGTAACACGATCAAAAAGCCTCAAAATTGCCCTTAACATAATCAATAATAGATGTTACCTAGAATGCGTTAATTGGTTTCACAAAAAAGGGACTTCGAAAAAAGTCGGATAATGAAAAATGGTCATATTTTCATTCAAGTGTATCTAACGCATAATGATGACAAAAAATTTAACCTTCGATCTACATTTTATATTCTTCTGATGTTGCATCAAATTCTGCGAATGAAATAAAAATAATTCCTTACCATTTTATGACAAATTTGAAATTTAAAACAAGTCTGTAACACCACTATGGTGATGTAGGCTATAACAATTTTATGCTGCAAGTTACATTTGAAATCCCATTTTTCAATTATGCTTAATACCCCTCTCGTTTTAAAAAAAAATTCTCGAAGGCTTGTTTGTTTTTTTATTAAAAATGCTTTTCTTTTAATTAAAAAAACAGAAATATTCCTACAACGCTAAATAAAATATATTTATGTACTTATATTGTTTTGCTAAAAAAAAATTGCTCGTATTTTAGTATTTTGTTTTTCTTTTCCAATTTATTTTTTTTTTATTTAATATTTTACAAATATTTACAAAATTTTGGGTTTTTTTCATATCTTTGCTATAATTAACTATAACTAATTGTTTTATAATTTTTCTTTTTGTTTTGTTTCTTTCTTTATTATAAATTGTTTAATAATACTAAATTAAATGTAAGCTTAATATTAAGTTGTTATTTTCTGTTTATTTTTTTAGATTTTAAAGTTTCTTGTTTTTATATAAAAAATATGTAATAAGTTTTTGAAGTTGTATATTTTAAAGATTTTTACAAGCTGGATTTTTGTGTTAGTTTTTATGTTGTTTTGAGTAGGAAAATGAAAGAAGGTATTGTTATAATGAAACTGAAAATGTATTTGTTTTTTTGTTTTTTGTTTCGTTTTGTTTGTGTAAAAATTCGCTATAAAAAACTTAAGCTTTTGTAGTTTTAATTTCAATTATAATAATATAAGTTTTTTTGTTTTTACTTTGCCTTAAGGTTTATGAATTCTAATATAATTAATAATAATCTTAGGACTAAAATTATGTACAGAGTTTTAGTTTAACGGTTTAACACTGTTGCTCCAATGATATAAGGATAGTGGGATTGTGATTGAGTTTGAAAAGTAAAAGTAAAATTATAAAAAATTATATGAAAATACAAATATTTAGTTCAAAACAAACTATTAATGAATTAGGTATGCTCCCAATTACGTTGCTATCCAAAAACCGTTCCGATTTTATGAAAAAAATTCCTAGTGCAAAAATAGGCCTTCAATAGATTGATAGTCAACATTTTTTCAAATAAATGTTTATTCAAACAAACTTCTGAAATATGCCAAAACTAGCCCTGGTAAATATCAAGTCTATTAGTTATAAGGAAGCTGAACAAATATTGGTTTGTTAAAATTTCTTTCAAAACAAGTAAGAAAGTATAATCGGTGAAGCCCGACCATATGATACCCTACACCGATTACATCATTATAAACAGTTTTCATTTAAAATTTATATGGATAACAACATTTTTAAGAAACCTTAATGTAATTTTCGAGAGTGGTCCTTATATGGAAGCTATGGAAAATTATGAATTATTTGTGCTGAATTTGGTTTGGGTATCTATATAATTAAGCTCTTTATGAGAACTTAACTATTTTCAGAGAGGGCATTTGTATGGAGGCTAGGAGAAATAATAGATCTATTCTAACCAAATTCAATAGGCTTCGTCCTAACTTTTGTACAATTATCATTGAAATTGCGATCTGTAGTTTGATTACAATGTTTACATGGAGGGACGGACGGACGGACATCGCTTAATCGACTCAGAAAGTGAGCACATTGGTATAATTTAAGGTGGGTGTTGGCATAATATTTTTGCACTTTACTAACATCAGCACTAAGTTTCTGTTAAACTTCTGGTTCAATCAAAATAAAACATATGAACATATTATTAATGATGTTGCAAAATCGGTCAAATTAAATTTAATAAAATTTTAAGCTTTAAAATTATTTTGAGTTTGATTTGGTTTAGTTTGATACCACAATTTTTTTTTAAACAGGGTGGGTAGAAAGTCAATTTTATAAAAGCTTGGATTATATTCAATCGTTTTCACCAACCATTAATTTCAAGCGGACCTGTTGTTTAGAACATACTCAGTAATTTCCGTTTACTTTAATATACGACCTACTTTGTGTTGTATTAGTAAGATTTTGTATGAAACTCTACACCAAGTGTATTCAGTCATTCTCAAATATTTGTTTAAACATTTTATAGGAGCCTGTTTTTTGAGAAAGTTGGTATTCATATTTGTGCCCCAAGAATTCAGATTTAACCTATTGAATAAATTACCGTTTTAAATGCAATTTGACAATGACAAGTTTTACATTGTACAGTTTAAGAGTTATGGAAAAAGTGTACAGGGTCTACTCTTAAGTTTTGCTTTGTTGTTCAATATTCAAGCCGTCGTATTTCTGGACCGTGTTCAGCAAGCCAGTGATTTGATGAACTCTAATATATAACATCTTTTGTAAATTGAAGTACATTCGGTGGTGATCAATCCAAAAATAACAATTTTCTATCCATTTTGGAATGGAAATTGAATGAATATTTTATGCTCTTGAGTCAAATTGCTGAGTGGTGAAGAGACAAATTGTTGGTCAAAATTTCATAGGCTTTGAGCATATTCAAAGTATAAAACTTAAGTTCCATTCAGATTTCAAAAATATATCTAATTTTTACTTTAAATATTGCTAAACATTTCTTATTCAAAGGTGCAATATTTTTTAAGAAGACTCCTCTTTTCTGTGTTTTCAGAACAGTTGGAAAGTTTTTCAGTACGAATAACTCATAACCATAGAGAAACACATATAGAGCGGAAACTAGAAAAAAAGTCAAAACAAAAAATTACTCAAAAAAATCACACATACGAGTGTTGTTTTTGTTTATATATAGTCTTTTTTTATAATATATTCTCTCTGCTTAGGCTTTTGACAACTGAGTTAGGTCTTTGACAGGTCATAAATAATTTGTTTTTTTCATTAAAAATATAAATATATTTTGAAGAACAAAGCATTTGGCCTCTGCTGGACTCTTTTTCGTAGCTCTTGGCAATATTGAGTTTAACAACCCACCAGACAATAAATAGCTTTCGCTTATCAAAATTTACACGAACGTATTATAAGTATTGGAAAACGACTATCGTACATGAACTGAGGCCTGACGTTTGGTTTGTGGTGCAAAGCATTTATGGAGATTTGTTTACAATATAAACCAACAAGCACTAAAGAACTGAAAATGTATGCACTTGAAAATATTGCTAGAATTTTACTTGAACTAAAATAGTATTACATTTTAAACTTGAAAAATATACGAAAATTTTAAATATTTTCAAACAAAAAATATTTGACTTGAATTTTAATTTTCTTTTTACTAGAGAATTCTATTGATATAAAGTGTAATACAGCTTGAATTCCAGCAAAAATGCATATTGGGAAGGATTTGTTACTTTAAAAATTCTCTATAATTACGAAAAATTATTAAATTTTTTAAAAATTCTTGATATTTTTAAGTACGAACACTTTTATTTGAGAATAATTCGTTTTTGCGAAGGTTCACACATTTTCGATTGTTTTTTCATACCTACCACAAAAAAGATTAGAGGTATAATGAATTTTTCATTCCATTGGTAACACATCGAAATATTCTGGGTTCTTTTATAAAATTCTAAAACGATATAGCTATGGCCGTCTGTCTATTTGTCTGTTGAAGGCTCTGAAGAGCCTAGAGAGAATGATTTATGTAACAAATGGAAATATTGCTTGTATTGCCAAAAGTCTTTATATTCTGGGTCCTAAAAAATTATAAAACGATCTAGTTCCGTCCGGCCATCTCTCTGTCTGTTGACAGCTGTGAAGGGCCCAGAAAGAATTACTTATGTCCATAATTTCAAGAACTAGGTATCTGAGAGGTAAATTAACATTTGTTCCAAATCAGAATCTACCAAGAAATTTTGCGAAAGAATTCTATGTTGATCAGAAATGTTTGGTATTGAATATGGGCCAAATCGTATATATATAAGTTTGTCATTCCGTTTGTAATTTCTATATTTTTCATTTGCGACCCTAGAAAGTATATATATTCTATATCGTTATAGATAGCGAATATTGCCATGTCCGTCTGTCCGTCTGTATATAGAAATCAACTTTTCGTAGCCCCCAAATAACTTACATACATGATTCATACATCAATATATCGGAAATTCTTCCGACTCGGTTGCTATTTAAAATCGAGAAAATAGGCCCACAAATGGATGAGATATAAGGAAATAACCGTGACAATCAAGATTTTTGGCCGATTTTTTTTCACCAAAAAAATTTTTTTGTCATGGGTTTTTTCACTAATAAATTTAAATAAAATTTTAAAAATTTTAAAAATTAAAAAAAAAATATTTGAAAAAAACTTAAATAAAAAATTTTGTTAAGTGCCAATGTTAAACAAAAGCTTAACTAAGTTCAGAAAGATAATGAGAAACATTATCGTATCGCCTCTAACCTTATAACAATGGTAAACAGTGTAGAATAATATCTTAATTTGTTTGCTTTTCTTTAAATTATATATAAAATAAAGTACATAAAATTCAAAATTATTAAATATAAAAAAATTAGGTTTTTTTTTAAAAATATCATGTTTTTCATATTTCTCTTAAATCCAGATTTTTTTTTTTTTTTAATTATTCTCTTTAACAATAAAATACTGAAATAATGGATAGTAAATAAAAATCAAATAATTTTGTGTTAACAAATTCTTATACTTAAAAAAAAAATTTGCAAAAATGAATAAAAAGAAAACTTAACTTATTTAAATAATATTGTAGATATATAAAATCATTAATGTAGCTTTTATTTTTATCATCTTCATGTAATGGTAGGTGGTTTATGTAATTCTGAATAAATTTTGTTTGCTCTATTTTTACAAGGTTTTTAATTTTTATTATTATTATGATTTTGTTTGTGTGTAAATGATTTTTTTTTTACATTTTGTTTATATTTGTTTAATTATAAAACTATACCTTGTTGTTGCTGTTTTATGTATGATCTGTATTTGTTTTTCTGTTTAAAACCATTGTATTTCTGTTTTATTTTTATATATATTTTTTTTATATTTTTTTTGTATTAAAATTTGCTTCTTTTAAAATCCATTTTATGTTCATTTTAAGCATACATTTTTGTTTTGTTTCTTTTGTTTTATTTTTATTTTTCACTTTAATGTCTGTGGCAGGATTTTTTCATTCATTTAGTAACTTTTCTGTAACTTGTAGTTTGTGGGTGTGTATTTAACAGTTTCTCTTTTCGTTTTCAACCATTTTTGCTGTGTGTTTGTTTGTTTGTTTCTGTTGCCAAAATCCATAATAAATGTAACGAAAAACCTTAACCTGTTATTTTTGTAGATTAAAAAAAAAATGTTGTGTTTTTTTTCTTTACTTTTCGTAGTTTCATGTATTTTGCAAATTTTGTTTAAAAATCCTTGTAATAGTTTTTTTCATTCACGTGTTTTTGTTCTTCTTTTTTTTTTACTGCTGCTACTGTTGCTGCTGTGGTTTGTCGTTAGAGTTGTGTTTAACCAAAATTTGAGAGTATTAATTTTTTTGTGTTTTTTTTTATATTTTTGCAAAATTATATTTCAACCAAACTCAAAAAAAAAAAAAAAAAAATGATATTGGAAATATTGTCTTTTAAAAGCTTAAAAATGTCAGTCTTTAGTAATTGTTTTGTTTGTCTGTAAAGAAATGTAAAATAAATTTATATTAAATAATGTTTATAAATGATTAGAAATTATTTAAGGATATATCTAAATAAAAGTATTGGTTGTATGACTTAAAAATGCGGGATTTACAATAGATGGCGTATCTTTTGAACGCTGCTTATGTTTTTAATACCTTATATGTCATTTTAAAGGGAACATATCTGATATTTATTCCCACATAGTTATTGAACATTATAGTGTAAACCACAAAGCTTCATATGCGGGAAGTTTTGCTTTACTTCTTCAATTTGAAAAAAGTGCCGCATAAGCACACCGATTGCTCACCAAAGCTTATGGTGAATGTGTTCCATTGGTTTCAACATGCGAGAGATGGTTTGTGCTGTTCAGATGCAGTGATTTTGAAACAGCAGACAAAGATCGACCAGACCAGCCAATAAAGTTTGAAGACCAAGAATTACAGACATTACTCCATGAAGATTGTTGTAAAACTCAGCAAAAGCTTGAAAAATCATTGGAAGCTACTCACGCAACAATTTTGAAACGTTTACGAGCAGCTGGATTCATTCAAAAGCAGGGAAATTGGGTACCATACAAATTAAAGCCGAGAGACCTTGAAATACGATTTTACATATCTCAAATGTGCTTAAACGCTATACAAGCGAATTAGTTTTGCACAACATCATTGCTTGCGATGAAATTGTGTGTTACGATAACCCGAGGGGTAAGAGATCGTATTTGAAGTTGGCCAACCAGCCGAATCGACACCAAGGCCATATGTCCATGGCACTAAGGTATTGCTCTGTATTTGGTGGAAGCACTAGCGTCCTGTATATTATGAGCTGCTATAATCAAAGGGAACCGTTCGAAGCGAGCATTCGCCGAAAAACGCCCAGAATATGCGGTCAAACATGAAATCGTAATATTCCATAATGACAGTGCTCGGACACATGTTGCAATACCTGTTAGAAAGTATTTAGAATAATGTGATTGGATGTTTTGCCTCACCCTTGCAGATCTATGATCTATGCAGAACGCTCTTACTGGCATACGGTTCACTTTAAAACAGATCATCCGATATTGGCTTGATTCGTTCTTGGCCTGAAAAGTTGAGCAGTTCTTTAGGCTTGGAATCCATATGTTGCCGGTAAAATGGAAAATGGTCATATCTAACAATGGTCAATATTTTGAATAAATTTTTATTGCACAAATGTTTAAAAATAAAAGCTAAATATTTAAAAAAATCCCGCATTTTCTAGTCTTACACCCAAATATGCATTTTCTTAAAGTGGAAGAGCATAAAAGTTAGATAAACAAAATAATATTATTAAATTGTGTAATCTTTTGAATACATATTTAAAAACTCCTCCATTACTCATAGTATTGATAGTTTTAATTACATGCGTTGCATTCAAATATGTATTATTATTTTTTTTTCAAATGAAATAATTATTAAAATGTTTACTTACCATGTGGTCAGACTATATTATCATTACTATAGACATCATTTATATGCTTTCCAGTTGTTTTTTCTTTCATACCACATTGCTGAAATTACAAAAAGGATTTATTTTATTAACAAAGCATTACTTTGTAAGTAGAATAAATACATATTTAAGACAAAAATCAATATTAAATTGATTTATAAGTATAATTTTGAGAATTTTATATGCATTCAAACAAACAAAAATTGGTTCGAGAAGGTATTCTATTGCCAGTATGACGTCTTTAAAAACAAATTTACAATTTTTGACATGTTTTTCCCAACTAAATTGTATGGAAATTAAATACAATAAGTAGGAGTGTCATATTCGGCCTAATTTTCTATATAGCTTTATTTTTTTTAAAGAGGAGCTAGAGGGTTAAGATCTTCCACAAAAACCATCTTCATAACATTCCTCAATATAACATTGACATTAAGAATTCTCTCATATATTAACATACAACATTTTTTGCAAACTTTGACTCACTGTAAAAAAAAAAAAAACTCAGGGGACTATTGATCACTAACGATATTTATTATATTATTGTATTTGGTTTAATTACTAATATATCTCAATGAAAAACTACCATTTATTTGAACAAAGAAAATAGAACATGGTAATATTAAGGCCCACTTTCTTAAATCACCTACCGAGATAAAATTTCGTAAGTTTTGTGTTTATAAAAATCACATTACCAAGCACTATAACGCTCATTGCGTTGTTGCTCATGTTACTATTGATATAATGTTCAGCACAGGCTATATTTCCAACATCTATTTTCTAAGACAAACTATTGCTATTTCATTGTACTGGTGTAGTATATCATATGGTTAGTCATGCCCATTTATTCGTTCCTTTAAAATACATTTAAAATATCACTATATATAACATTAATATAAAATAATACAGCAAAAATTAATAAATATTACTATATTACAAAAGTTTTCTTCTTTCAAATTTTTTATGCAGCAACAAATTTCAATCATATTAAGGTCATATAAATCAGTTGGCTAATAAACCATGGTACATTTACGTCTAGAATTTCCACTAGCAATCTTTATTAAATTAGCCCAAAAACACAAAAAAAAAAAATATAAATAAGAAAAGTTAAGGAAACCTTAAAATAAATTTTAATTGCTTCAAACATAAATCATTTTTTACAATCCCCCTAACAGAATATGGCGCTCAAGAAAGAAAAAAAAAATAGGAATAAAAATAGCAACAAATCTTAATAAGGAAAACTCAACAGAGCAAAGGAACATATTGAATTTAAATCAAAAAAATTATATACACTGGCATAAATATCTAAATACGTAGAAATGGCCAATATAAAGAAAGGTTAAGAAAACATAACACCGCAGTTCTGAAGACTGTCGAGGTATTGGTAATTTTATCCGCTATTTGGGAATAAAACTGATTACCTAAATAGCTATTTGACTAGTTATTTTAAAAAGGGCATAGCCAATTTACCCTACATAGATTTCGCTTCGGATTATAAAATCTATTTTGCAATACATTATTTCTGGTGAACCAAACAACTCTTCTTAAGAGAAAATAATAATTATACACACAATAATCAGGATTACTGAGGTACACTAATATCAATTGACTCTACGATAGAATACATGAGAGTTGTAATATAATCTATTGAATTATTCTTATTTCAATGTACCTATATATCTACGCGCACAGAAAAAATATAGTTGTGTATGTTTACAGTAACCTTTGCCTCATTTTTAAAAGTTTTTTAACAATATTATAGTCACAGTAACTATTTACATGATTGTGGTAACCATAGTATGGTTAACTTACGATTCACATGATCAACATACAAAAAAATCTAAATTGGTGTCAGCCACACGCAGAGTAAAAACATGGTTCGTCGTGGTTCTTTGTAACAATTGGTCAATCTACAAGGTCTATTATCGTGTCATATTGACATAATGTTCTAATATTTCACAATGGTTTGAAAGAAAATGTTGTTATTGTCTTTCAAGCTAAAAATGTTCTAAAATAATACTACTCTGTATGCTATGTTTATTGTGTTATCGTAACCAATTAGCAGATACCTGCGCCGAACGCCTTAGAGTTGGTTAAGCCGAGCCGTGGAGTCGTGAAATATTAGAACATTATGACAATATGACATGATAAAAGACCTTGTGAATTGACCTAATATATTGTGGTCGTCTTTTAGTTAAATTTCAGCAGTACTTAAGAGACTGTAAACATTTCTATGTTCATCGCGATTAAATATAATTTTGAGTGTGGTTCACTGTAAATTAATTATTTTCAAACAACTAAAGAATGGTATATAAGCAAACATATTATATGATTTAAAAATTGGCATTTTTTTTAAAGTTTAGCTTTAATTTTGAAACATTTGTACAATATAAATTTATTCAATTGTCAGCTATGATATTTTCCCATCTTTTTGGCATTCTGGATTCCGAGCCAAAATAACTGCTCATCTTTTGAGCCCAAGAACGAATCAAAACAATATCGGATACTCTGCTCCAAAGTGAAACGTATCCCAGAGAAAGTGTTCTGCATCGATCCAAAGAAATTGTAGTCGGACGGAGGCGGTTCTAACCACATCAGCGTTGTCATAATGTAACATTACGGTTTCATGTCTGGCCGCATATTCTGGGCATTTTTCAATCAATGCTCGCTTCAAACGAATCAGTTGCGTTCGGTATAGGTTCCCTGTATTGGTCAGGTCAGACTTCAGTTGCACGTAATACATAGGACCCTTTCGTTCCCACCAAATAGAGATAATTACATTAGCTCCATGGATATTTGACTTTTTGTGTCGATTCGGCTGGATGGCCTTACGCTTCGGATTATCGTAATGGATCTATTTATCTTCGAAAGTAATAATTCGGTGCAAAAATGATTTTCTTTTATAGCGTTCAAGCATAATTTCGGACATGCGTAATCGTATTTTAAGGTCTCTCGGCTTTAATTCGTATGGTACCTAATTTCATGAATTCTGCTGCTCGCAAACATTTTGAAATTGCTGCTTGAGTAGCTTTGAATGATTTTGCAAGTTCTTGTTCAGATTTACAAAAATTTTCTTGAAATAATGCCTCCAATTCTGGGTCTTCAAACTTGTTTAGCTGTCTACTCCTGTGCCGCACAAACCATATTTCGCACATTGAGGTCAATAGCACACATTCACCATAAGCTTCGGTGAGCTTTGTTTGCGTACTACAGAAGCTTCCCACATATGACGCTTTGTTGGTACAAAGTTCAACATTATGAAGCAAAAAAAAAAAAAAAAAAAAAAAAACAACCATGTTGTTTGCACTATAATGTTCAACAATTAAGTGAGAATAAATGAAAGATATGTACCTTTAAAAATGACATTAAAGTTATTAAAACCAAAAACCGAGTTCAAAAAAATGTCATCTATTGTAGATGCTACATTTTTCAGTCACACACCCAATATTTACAATCATTTAAACTTAAAGATAACCATTAAATGTTAAGTTTCTATATGTGTACACATACTCGTGGTATATTTATATGCAAACAAAATATGTTTACTATAATAATATTTTCTTCTCACCATTTGTACAAAATTTGTAGAATTCTTTTATATTAGTGAACGCTTTGGATCATAATATGATTACATCAAATCATATTATGATCATGTATGACAATGATACTACGACTATATTTGATCATAATATTCTATTTTATGATACTAATAATGATCATAATGTGTTTGGACTACAATCATAACTCTTATCATAATATGTTGCTTTTATATTATGTTTACCACAACCATGTTTTGTCTCTGTGTGCAAGTAACTAAGTATATGTGAAAAATATGGTCTCAATTAAAACAGCTGGGAGCACAGCTACCATAAACTTCAAATATTTTACAACTACAATGAAATTTTATATTGGCAACACTTGTTAAACCCAACGACCAGGATGCTGATTTTATTTGTGGCTGTCACTGAGTGTGTATGTTTTTTTATTTTCTTTAATTAAACGCTAAAATACACTTTTATTTCTTGTACGTCTTCAGTTCAGTTTTAATATTTAGAAATTGTTCTTGTTACTCGTAAACTGTAGCAAAAGATTTAAGGTGGAATGAACTTTAATCAAAAAAAAAAAAAAAAAAAACAAGAAAAACAACAAAATTAAAACTGAACAACAAGAAGCAACAGAAATTAATTAAAAACAATTAGAAACGTTTAATTTCATGGACATAAAATATTTTCACGTCCGTTGCTGTTGTTTTACAAAGTTGCCAACAATTAACAACAATCTAGACACACATTCAACCAAAAACAAAAACACATTTGAAACCCATCATTTTACAATTAAAAGTAGGGGTTGATAATTTTGCCTCTTATGTTTTAAATGTGTTTAAAATCGCATTAATAAATGTGTGTGTGTTTGTATCAAAATGTTTTTAATGGTGGATTAATGAATTATTTGCTAGCAGAGGAACGGACCATTTAAAGATAATTATTTTTGAGGCTAGCACATGAAAATGTAATAAATTATAAGTTATTTTTCAAGGGGAAGTTAAAATTTGAAAGAAATTCGTTACAAAGAGTACAATTTATATTAAGAAATATTTGTGTTGTCAGTTTCATAAAGTCAGGTTAACTATTAAATATATTGGGGGGTTTTAGTTCTTAACACATTGTTGGATAATACTTTTTAACTTCTTTAGAAGTTGAGTTTAACTAAAACTAGAGATATAGCACAAAAAAACTGCTCATAGAACTTATATGAACAACTTAATCGAATTTGATGCAGACGTTTTAGAGCTTATCGATTAAGATCAACATTTTATTGGCATGTGTCCCACCAGTTCTGCATTGACTACTAAAGAAGTCAAAGGTATTCTTACTAATGTCTAACTGCGTCGCTGACTATTATGTTTGTGACAACCATTTTTATGATTAATCATTATTTCATAATATGTTTTTCTCAGATTATGATATCCATAAGCCGAGACCAACATAATATGGTACATACATCCTTCATCATAAGAATGGTTGTCACAAACATATACTTGTTTACTGCATATATATGATTGACATAATTTTGTTATGGTTACCACAATCATATAAATAATTACTGTGACTATAATATTGTTAAAAAAATTTTAAAAATTTGGATATAGTTACAGTAAACATGCACAACTATATTTTTTCTCTGCGTGTAGCTTAAAGCCAGTTTTCACTTTAGAGACTTTAAGTCAAGGGTGCCCAAGCCCTATACTCTTGGTGCTCATTTGTTTTTGTAAATGCTCTTAGCTATAGGCTGTGTGTTTCTATACTCAATACAGCACTCAGCACTAGCAATATGAAATACACAAACAACTTTGTCTTGTTAGTTTTTTTGTCGTTCTTCACTGTATACACGCAAGTGCAAAGCAACAACACTTTCGTATGCTTTGCTGGTTAACATTGTCGACAGCGATCATCAATGTAGGTTTTGTTTTTGCTTATCGTATGGCATCGTTTAAAAAAGTGTGTATTTTTGTCTTTGTATGTTTTGGTTTTTACAACAAAAAATATTGAATAAAAATTAGTTTTTCTTTAAATGCATTGGTGTTTGCTCTTCCATAAGGAACTTTTGGGCACCCCTGCTTTAAGTAATCTCAAGAGAAGTAAATTTAAACTTTTTACAGTACATAATCTGTTGGAGAGTCAAATATCACTTATTATCGTTTTGTAGTCCGGAGTTTAGTCTTTATAATCTATGTAAGGTCAGTTGACTTCCACCTAGGATGCTTGCATGTGTCATATATCAATTTTGAAACCAGTGATGACTTTAATAATAGGTAAAATCACTAGTTGAGGACAGTAGGTAAGAACTGCTGGTTTGTTTATATAAAAAAATATAACAGTGTAAAAATAAAATTATGTTTATTCATGTAACATACAAAAAAACTTTTAAAATCACATTTTTATTATTTCTAAATATCAATTGCTAAAAATAACATAAAATTATTTTAACAGCACAAAGAATAAGTTCTTTAAATTCTCTTTTAAATCACATCAACTCAAAACCATAAATGCTTAATTTCAAGTCCATTATAACAAAACGATTTAGAAGTACTATTAGTATGAAAAAAGCATCTGTAAATCCTTTACTGTAGATTCTAACTCAGTCTGGATTTTGTGTGTTTAATTTTCTGATTCTAGGTTCATTACTATAAAAAATTCAAAAAGTACTATTTGAAGAACAAAACAGTACCTTTAGTTCTCCCTTATTGGCACTTTGGAAATATAATATTGGGTGTCTGACTTAAAATGAGGAATTTTTAAAATTTTGTTCAAAGTAATGACCATTTTTAGCTAAGACCTTTCTCATATTTCTGGCAACATATGGATAAAGAGCCAAAAGAAGTGCTCATATTTTGAGGCCAAGAACGAATCAAGCCAATATTGGATACTATGTTTCTGGCGGCGTGAAATAACCCCCCACGAAATAACCCCCCAAAAATAAAATGAAATAACCCCCCAAAAATAAGTACAGAGAGCAACAACAACGAATTTTGGGGGGTTATTTCATTTTTTGGGGTATTATTTCATTTTTTTAATTGAAAAATCATTATGAAACAAATCCGCAATATATATTTTGGGGGATTATTTCATTTTTAAATTTAAAAAGAAAACGTAAAATTAGTAAATTATGTCCCGATATATTTACAACCATTATTTACCATTCACAAAAAAAAAATTGTGATATCAGTTGAAGTGATAATTTCGAAGAGTTAAGATCGTGATAATTTCGAAGTGTAAAGAAAGTTATAAATAAAAAATTAATTTTGAAATTATAACTGGGTTCAAAACAACGGATGATTATGTCAAAAAGTCGGTATACAATAGTACAATTAAATATGAGTGCAGGAATAAAACTTGCAAGGCAAGAGTACGTTTGCTCCCAGATGATAAGTGCTTACTTGCCAAGAATTATGTGCACAACCAAAAGAACGAAGAAAAATTGTGTAAGGAGTTAAAGGCTATTAATAGAATTAAGGATTAATACGAAGATCTTGCAGGAACATTTTTAGGCGATACCTATGCAATGAGTTCAATAAGATCTTCTTTCCGTAAAATTTTTTAAACTTAAGTTGTATGTTGGTAAGTTAACAAATCTATTTTTCTCTATATTACTAATGGTGTTTGAAAATACTTTCCGAGAACGCAATTCAATTTATTGGCTCATATTGATAGACCAAAAATAAAAAGATTTTAAAAAGAGGTCAACTTTTTCATAGGAAATTTATATATTTAGTCTACTTTAACTTTTTTAATAAGAAAATATAATAATATAATAAGAAAAAATCACGCGATTTTTTATTTTTTACACAATTTTTCGCCTGCGGCGCTTGTTTCCAAAATAATACACTAATTCTAAATGTATTAACAAATCAATATTTCAAAAAATCACATTAAACCTAAATATATTTAATATTCAAATATAGTTTTTATTTCATATAAAAGTCTTAAAAGAGATTTCAACTTTCAAGTACTTGGCCTGGTAATGTAGCAAAAGAGCACATTAGCACAAATTAAAAACAAAATACATTAGAAATATTAATGTTTGTCAATAAATAGCTCTTCTGCTTTTTTACTAGGCCAAGAGCTCCACATCATGAATACTGCTATAGTTTTTTTATCACCTTCACCGTGTTTGGGGTCTTATTTCATTTTAAAAATTGGGGTTATATTTCATATGAAATAAGACCCCAATAATGGGGTGTTATTTCATTTCTGTTTGGGGCATTATTTCATTTCGTTGGGGTCTTATTTCATTTTTAAAATTGGGGTTTTATTGAATATGAAATAATGCCCCAACTTTTGGGGGGTTATTTCATTTTATTTTTGGGGTGGTATTTCGTGGGGGGTTATTTCATGCCGCCTATGTTTCTAAGTGAAACGTATCCCAGAGAATGCGTTTTGCGTCAATCGAAGCGGGGCAAGGTCTGTGCTATAAGGCTGGTGGGGATAAACTTCTCAACCTCTTCTTTCTAAATAGTTTTTAACCCTTTGCGACCACGGGGACACCGGTGTCCCAACACAGAAATATTGAAAAACTAAATAACAAAATATTGAATAACTAAATAACAAAAAATAATGGGTTCCATTTTAATTTAAATTAGTTCGTATTTACAGTTTATTGGTACTGTATCCAAGAATTGTTAAACAATTTGTCTTATGGTCGTGAATGGGTTAACACACAGAGAAAACAGATTTGTATTAGCAACCGAATTTGTTGCTAATCGAATGATTTAGTTGCGCACATTTTGATAAAGAATAACTTAGGTTGAAGCAACCAAACTTTTGTTAGCCTTTTTAGAATTATGTAGCCACAACTGTGAAATTCGACCACTAAGGTAGAATCATTCTATTGGCAACAAATTCGGTTGCTATAACGAATCCAAATGTTATCATGATGGAATATTACATTTTCATGTCTGGCCGCATATTCTGGCCATTTTTTGCCAGTGATCACTTGAAAAGAATCAGTTGTGTTTGGAACAGCTTCCCCGTGATGACCTGGATAGATTTTAACAGTATTTGGTGGGACCTTTTGGTCCCACCAAATACAGAACTTTAGCGCCATGGATATTTGGCTTTGGTGTCGATTCGGCTGATTGGCCGGCCTTCACATATGATCTCTTACGCCTCGGGTTATCGTAATGGATGCATTTTTCATCGCTAGTACTGATTCGGTGCAAAAATAATTTTTTTTTATAGCGTTCAAGCAGCTTTTTAGATATACAAGATTGTCTTTCAAGATGCTACCTAATATCTTTGCTTTTAGATGAATCCTGCTGGTCCGAATGATTTTCCTAGCTTGTGTTGAGTTATACAACAATCTTCATGTAGTAATGCCGACAATTTTTGGTCTTCAAACTTTTTTGGCTGGCTTGGGCAATTTTTGTCTTTCGTTTCAAAATCACCACTTTTGAACTGAACAAACTATCTGTCGCACGTTGAAATCGATTGAACACATTCACCATAAGCTTTGAAAAACTTCCCTCATATGACTCGTTGGTACAAAACTCGACATCTTAAAAGCAAAAAAAACGTTGTCATTCAATAGCTAAGTGAGAATTAATGACAGATATGTACCCTTCATAATGACAGTTATTAAAAACAAAACCACTTTCGAAATATACGCCGTCTATTTTAACCCTATATTGCTGAAGCTTGCCTCAAGGCACTCATCGCAAAAATTGCCAATAAATGCAAATATTACTGATTTTTCATTTTAAAAACTCTTGTAACGGTTTCTAAAAAACGTACTTAAATATTTTAATAAGTCTTGAAAGCTCTTAAAAGCTCTCTTCTTTACTGCACTTTTTACAAACTAAGTGCATTAACAACAAAAAGATATTGGAAGCCCTTAAAGTGTTTTAAAGTTTCTCGATTGCTAACATATTTATTTAACATATTCTGATTTGAGTGATAAACAATTAGAAAAGGTGTTTTCTATAAAAATTGACAAATTATACTAAATAAAACCTGACTATGCTTCAATCTCTAAAGCCCCAAGGGTGCCTTAAGGCACTTATTTAATTTTTCTCATCTGGCAGGTAATCCATTGATTGTACAATATTTTAAATATTGTTTTTGAAAGCAGAGGGCCACATTTACCGTAAAAAAATTATTACCGACGTTTTTAGCCATTTTTTTAGAAATTGGCAATGGAGGGTTAAATACTGCATGTTTAAGTCATAGACCCAACAGATAGGTTTCTGATATTGGTAGCTACAAGTACTACAAGTCCATCGAATTAAAAATTTACAGGCATTGAATTATATTTCCTTCTAGCACCAAAATTAGGGTCGGAACACATTAAATTAATGATTGGCTATATGAACTTCTAAGACAATTTTGTCTTCTCCGTCCATCAAACCATTCAAAACACGATAGTGACTAAACAAAGGTATTTGGAAAGATTAAATTTGACCCAAATCTGGGCAAGTATTATGCCCAGGATTTTGGAATAAATATTTTCTTCTAAGAGAAATCCATATATTCAGTATTCACAATATTATTAATTTCAAAACTTGTTCATTTGCAAATCATTTAATTTTAATTTCCCTTGAAAACTTACATTAAATATTTGTGCAGTTTGTGTTTTATTTATTTTGAATGCTTTAAAATTTCACTTACCTCTTGTTTGGCTTGCCATTGCTTCATGGCTGATTTATATTTTTCAAATTCATTACACCAATGTGAGTAAATTTTCTGATAATCGTTTTTCTTCGATGGTGGTGTACATCTGTAATTAAAAATCAGTACAGCAAATAAGAAAATGGTTACAGGTAAAGCATGTAAATACAAATAGTTATATGTACATACATATGTATAAACATTATATATACTGGCATGAGTTTATAACAAAATGTGTGAAAGAAATATTTAACCATAAATAAACTCTACAAAAATACATTTGTTCAGCCACAGAGAGAATAAACTAATAGTATAGTGTAACGTTATATTTTACAAAAGTTGCAGATTTCTTTAGTATATAGTATATTTTTATATATTTTTGTACACTTTGTGTATTTAGTTTTTTTAGTTCAACAAAAATCTTGCATTTCATTTTAAAGTACAGCAAATTTTTGTTTATTACATAAAACTTTGAACTATTATTTTTCTCTGTTCTGTAACATTTCTCTCCTACATATTTGTTCTCTAGTGTTACCTGCTATACATGATAAACGTTCGTTAAACGAAAAAGTAAATTAACAACACAATATGAGAAAACGAAAACGAAATTGAAAAAACGGAAATTAAATAAACGGAAGGAAAGGCGTTCATAATTGCTGTCAACATAAAAAGGAAATCGATAAAAATATCAACATACACACAAGCAATCATATATAGCAAAATTAATACTGAAAAACAGCCCAGGCAGCAAATAAAGTAAATATCAAAAAAATTATATATATTTTTTTATTTAATAACGAAATAAAAAAAAATAAATAAAAACACAAGAAAAACTTTTAAGAATTTTTTAAAAGAAACGTGTTAAAGCATAAGATTACCTCACAACACAAAATATAAGAAAAATTTTCCAAAAAAATAAAAAATAACAAACGAAATCATTAATATTTTTTGTGTTACAATTGAGAAATATACAAACAGAAAAACGGAAAGAAACATTTAAGCGGATTTTCTTATTTAATAATATTCTCTTTTAAAGGACGTTCTTAAGGCTTTGGTTTCCTAGTTCCTTTTAAAATCAATACTGAAAAGAAATACTTTTTTAATTATTGAAAAACGTATCTTACCTGTGGGCATCCACATTTACACTGTAGCTGCACAGCAGTGTGCCATCGAGATAACTGTCGTAACGTCCACCATCGCCTTCATTAATTGAGATAATAACGAGACCACCCTCTGATGTTTCAATGTATTTTGAGGGCGTATAGCCAATTTCATAACTAAAATGAAAAAACAATTAAATTTGTTAAAATGCCATATTTTATGTTTATTATTAATTTAAAGGAGAATTATATAAGATTTTGTTTAGACGTTTAAAATGTCCACCAATGATACCAATTGACTGAAAATTATGTTCTTAGTCAATTCAGTCCGTCCGTCCGAAAATTCACTCGCAATAGATTCATGATCTTTTCCAGCCTCCATATACAATAGCCTAAATATTTTGCTAAGTCCTCAAATTAGTCTTTTACTTTCTAACTACCATTATATAGATATTAGTTTTGTTCGTTTGCATGCTAGTTATCCTTTCGCCATGAGTTGCAAGGATATTGTTACGAATTTTCAATAGCGATTTTAACTTAACAGTCTGTAACGACTGCCTGCAACAATCAACATGTTTATAAACATTTCCATCAGTAGAAGAAGCTTCTACTTATCAAGAATGTTTATAGCATGCCGTTATTAGCATTGTTTATAAGTATGGCAACACTAAATGTTTAAGCTGCTAACATTGACATCGAAAGCTCTAGAGCATTGTAGAAGATTCTCGATAGATGGCGCGTGTATAAATACTGGCAGAGGTTGCAGTAGTGAGTGAGTTTATCATATGCGCTGTTAGAGTTAACTTTAACTGCCTTGTACATTTAAGTTTGTATATTATAAAGTGTGTGTGCATTTCTGCGAATTGATAAACGTGTATAAAGACACTGAGTGACTATTTGCACTATTGTTGTACATTTTAAATACATAAACAGTTGTTACAAATTTTAGACTACTAAAACTGCTTTTTATTTGCAATCAAAAGTATCCGGTTTAATTAAAGGAAATAAAACAAAGTTTTCAAAAGGTGAAAACGTAGCAATATATACAATTTTGCCATTCTGTTTCTAAATTACACATTTTTCATTTGCGAACCCATAATGTATATATGCCGGATCATTATACTGGGTGTATCACTTAAAAGGGCGGGATCTACAATAAATGGCGTATCTTTTGAACGCAGCTTTTGCTTTTAATAACTTATATGTCATTTTGAAGGAGTCCTTTATTCTCATTATAGTTCGAAAATGTCGAATTTTAGACTCAAAAAGGTGCCGCTGAAGCACACCGATTGTTCACCAAAGCTTATGGGGAATCTATTTCATCGGTTTTAGCGTCCGAGAAATGGTTTGTTCTGTTCTGTTCAGAAATGATGATTTTGACACGGAAGACAAAAATCTCCCAGACCAGCCAAAAATGTTTGGAGACCAAGAATTAGAGGCAGTAATTTCAAAATGTTTGCAGCATTCATCCAAAACGTTCAAACGATGCTTGATCGCTATAAAAGAAAATCAAAAAATGGATCCATTACAATATCTCGAAGCGTGAGAGATCGTTTGTGATGCCAGGCCAACCAGGCGAATCGATACCAAAGCTAAATATCCATAGCGCTAAGGTAATGCTCTGTATTTGGTGGGACCAAAAGGGTCCTATCTATTATGAGCTGCTGAATCTATTATGAGCTGCTCCAAACATTTTTGGAGACCAAGAATTGTAGGCATTACTCCATAAAGATTGGTGTATAACTTAACTTGAGCTTGCAAAATTTTTACGAGCTACTCAAGCAGCAATTTGAAAACGTTTGTGAGCAGCAGGATTCATACAAAAGCAGAGAACTTGGGTACAATACGAATTGAAGCTGAGAGACCTTGAATGTCGATTTTGTATGTCTAAGCTGCAACTTGAACGCTACAAAAGAAAATAACTTTTGCACCGAATTATTATTTGAGATGAAAAATCTTTCCCTTACGATAACTGGAAGGGTAAGAGATCATATGTGAAGCCCGGCTAACTAGCTGAATGGACAGCAAAGCCAAATATCCATAGAGCTAAGGTAGTGCTCTGTATTTGGTGGGACCAACAGGGTCCTATCTATTATGAGCTGCTGAAATTTGGCCAAACATTTTTGAAGACCAAGAATTGGAGGCATTACTCCATAAGGATTGTTGTAAAACTCAACATGAGCTGGTAAAATCTTTACGAGGTACTCAAGCAGCAATTTGAAAACGTTTGCGAGCAAAAGGATTCATGCAAAAGCAGGGAAATCGGGTGACATACGAATTGAAGCTAAGAGACCTTGAAAAGCGATTTTGTATGTCTAAAATGCTACTTGAACGCTATAAAAGGAAATCATTTTTCCACCGAATCATTACTTGAGATGAAAAATGGATCCACTACGATAACACAAAGCGTAAGATATTGTATGTGAAGCCCGGCCAACTAGCCGAGTCGACAACAAAGCCAAATATCCATAGCGCTAAGGTTATGCTCTGTATACGGTGGCACTAAACGGCTCCTATCTATTATGAGCTGCTGAAATTTGGCCGGACCATCATAGGGAACCTATACCGATCACAACTTATATGTTTGAAGCAAGCATTGGCCGAAAAACTCCCAGAATATCCGTCCAGACATGAAACCGTAATATTCCATCATGACAACGCTCGGCCACATGTTGCCATACCTTTTAAAAAGTATTTAGATTGAGGTGGTTGTGAAGTTTTGCCTCATCCGCTTTATAGTCCAAGCCGTGCTCCGTCCACTATTTGTTTCGATCGGTGCAGAATGCTCTCTTGGATATGCTTCACTTTGGAATAAAGTATCCGATAATGGCTCGATTCGTTTTTCAAAATAAAAGCTAAAATATTGAAAAAATCACGATTTTTTAAATCATACACCCAATAGATAGCGGAGTCGATATAGTCATGACTGTCTACCTGTTGAAATCAAGTTTTCGATGCCCCTAATAACTTAGAGTCATGATTGATGCTTCAGTATATCGGGTATAGGCGTGGTTCGGTTACTATTTAAAATTGGAAAAAACAGTTTACAAATGGCTAGATATAAACATACCACAATTACCCGCAACTTTTTTCCATATCTCGATTACTATGTCAAGTAAATAGAAAAAGACCCAACAACGTGCATAACCCCATAGAAAATCAAACCGACAATGGGCCAAAGTCGGGAAAATCATTTTTAGCGGACCTTTTCTTTTAACTATATTTTTATTTTCACCAAACCTTTTTTGAACCAACATTTTTTTTTCACCAAATAATTTGTTTAAAATTATTTCAGTCTTTGTCTTAAATTATACTTTGCTGAAATTTATATAAGATTCCTCTGAATACAGCAGTCGTAAGTACTTGGTTTTACTGTTTATACTAGCTTTGGAAATTTTCAATATAAATAGTAGACAAAGTATAGGAAAATACTTAGTAAAACTATCTTACAAACGAACAAATTGAATATTTTTATTATTATTAACTTTTAAGAGTAGATCACAAATTATACAGATAAAAATCAGCTGGTTTTAGTAACATTGCAATAGAAAACAAACAAAAGAAATTGTCAAAATAGTTGTGCATTGAAAAGAGATACAGATATATATCACACTCGTTGCATAATTGAAATTGAAAATTGTATTTCTTCTCTCGCTCTGCAAACCACAACCATTGAAAAGTGGCTGCAGAACATCAAAATAACCATACGGTTCAATTTAAGTTTTTGACAACTGTCATTTGTTTCATAACTGTAATAATCTATGGAGTAGGTCTTACCCAATATTTCAAATGTGACATTTACAATGAATCTGCAGTAATTTCTAATATTTAGTTTTGTTCATTCTTATGTTGTCTCTAGACAAATTACAACCAAATTATGTTCATGACTTGACAAAAATGTACATACGCAAGAAAATCCTATTATTATTTAATAAATAATAAATTTGAGCTTTGGCAAAATGTACTGGAACAAATCAAAATTGTAAATATGAATAATAAATTGTTTTTTAAATACTTGACAACCAAGGGTGACATTTTGAGTAACTGTAACAAATTAATTTCTAATCTAACACACAAAATACGCAAAAACTTACAAAGACATTGAAACCACCCTAAAAGTATACACACACTCTTAGCCCTTCACATATGCAAATGTTTTATTTTGTTTTATTTTGTGACACTTGTTTATAAGTAGACATATACACAGAGATATGAACGTTTTAATAACAAAATAATAAATCCTTCAAATATATATTTTATTATTTTGTCATTGATATTAAATAAATACTTAAGATTTCGCAAACTCAGTCAAGTGTAGTATATTAAAGAGATGCTTGTAATCAACCAATACCGCTCACCCTTAGTCTTTATAAACTGGAAATTTGTTTTTTTTTTCTTTTATTGTTGTCTTCATCTTTCTCTATGACTAGGTTTATGGCAGGGATGGAAAATAAAATGTTTGTTCGTTATCTTTTAAATTTTAAAGACCTTTGTCTAAAATATATAACAAATTTGATCCATATTGTTTATTATTAATTGGAAGATCATTCTAACTGTATTGCAGATACTTCAATTTAGTTATCACAAGGTTTACGTTTTTAAGTTAGGTTTAATAATCATCTGATATTTGACGTGGTAATGCAAAATCCATTGGAAAAATGTATTATTAAAATTTCACATATAACCAACTTGGAATAAAACTATTGGTCTTGTTTCATTGAGATCGTTTTGTCCAATTTTTTGTTAATAAAAACATTTTTTTTAAATTTTAACTTTAAACAAATTTTTTTTGACTATTCGATTAATCGATTGATCGAATAATTCTTTATTCTAAATTGAAATATTCCATTCAATGGAATAAATAACATATGTTTTACTCGATTATTCGAATAATTTTTATTCGAATGACAACCTAGTTATGATACGAATTTGCTTTAAACTATACTCTTGATATTTACAGCAAATTTTCCATCCCTGCTTAATAGGTAGGTTATGATACGAATTTGCCATAAAGTATGCTATTGATATGTACAACAACAAATATTTTATAACAACAAATTTTCTTTTTCTTCCAAGTATTTATTTTGCTTCAGCAAGTTAGAGTGTATTTTAGTAGGTCAAGAACGAATTTTCTATACACTAATTATTTATTAAATACCCATCCATTATAAATGAATAGAAAATGAAGGGTACTTGTACTAGTGTTTAGGCTTGCTAATTGAAATATTTGTTGTATAAATTGATTATGGAAATGTTTAAAGATTTTTAATTGTATGCTAAGTATTAAGAGTTTAGTGCTTCTTAGAAAAATCTTGAATAAAAACAATACAATACCTGAAAATAGTATATATGTATAATGTTTAAAATGTTAAAGAATTGGGAAATTGACAATTTCTATAAAATATTTTTACTACAGTAGTTTTACCGAGCTTTCATAAAAATGTAAAGGAAAAATATCGAATCAAATCAGATATTTGTGAAAATGGGCTTGGGTTTATATTATTTTTCTAATGCTCAATTAAATATATAAAATACATTTCTGACTAAAAATATATTTATTTAGCAGTTTTATACGCTCTACATTATACAAAATTCACAACCCATATTCAACTCACAGTTCCATATTGTGAGAACATAAGACCTTTAAATTTATGCCTTCTATTAGCTCTATATATCAGGAGAGTCTCAGAATGTGACTAACTTTACAGCTAAGTATAGAAATGCTAGCTTGCTAAAAGAAATGCGTATTCCGCTTCTCTGAGAAAATGCAAATTAAATGAAGCGTTGTGGATTTTATTATCCTTTATATATTACTACATACACTCATTCATGGTGTGCGTATAAAATTCTGGAATTATAGCAACTACAAACAAACAAATTCTATAAAATGTATGTACCTTAACCCAATCGGCGCCACTGTCCTTTTAAAAGGTCCTGTTATTTTTCTTCTATTTCTTTACCAACAGTTGATCTATTGATCTGTTTTTTACAGAATACAAAGTGAACATGTAACAGTTGAGTGTGAGAGTTGCCATAGTGCGGTCAGTTGTAATTTGCGATAAGAAAAACATAAATTTTTGAAAAATATATAATTTTGGCAACGATGGAGAACGAACGGTAAACAAAAACAAAGCAAACAAGAAAATACATTTTGTTACTTTATTTTTAGGTTGTTTGCTATATAATCCTTAAATTTCGTGCTTCTTCAAAGATGAAACTATAAAAAATAATTTTGAAATCCATATATATTTTTTTTAACATAAAGTTTTTGTTATGATTTGAAGTAATATGAGTTGTATTAATAAAATCAATAAAAAATAACCAATAGTAGTTTATTTTGCCACCGTCCTTTTAAAAGAACGGCATTTTCCGGGGAAACGGTGAAAAACTCGAAGAAAAGTCAGGAACAAACTTTGATCATCGATGCATTTTCAATATGAAACAAAAAAAAAAATTACACTTTTTCCAAAAAAAAAAAAAATTCGGCGCCAAGTGGGTTAAGTTTGAGAGAAGCTTGTAAAAATTGCAATAAAAAATTCATATTTACACCTCTATATATTTCTCTACAAACCCCAATTCTTCAATAAGAGTGTACCGGATATACACACAGCTTCAAAAGTGTGTAAACACCAGTGATTTTTTTGTTTTGATTTTTTAAGTTCATGAAAATGCGACTTAAATCTCTTTTTTCAGAACCGAATCTATAATTCAGCCAAATCTTCAAAAAACCGAAACTTTTAAATTTTAATCGAAGATTAGATTTTAGGATTTTCATTATCTTAAAAAAAAAATCAAATAATTTGTAGTGTTTACTCATTTTTGTGGCTGTGTGTAACTACTTTGGAACGAACATCTCATTAATGATCTAGAAAAGTTCGTCAAAGTAAACATGAAAGGTCAAAGTTATTTAGATATTCGAAAATAACTCTTTCCTTGGTATTTATGTGAGTTGTCACATCCTCAACGGTGGGATCATATCCTTTTGCAATCCAACTACGTACAATGATAACTAATAACTGATGCAAAGTACAGAATATCAAACTATTATAGTTATCCATATATTCAACAAAACTATTTACTTTATATGGGAAGAGTCACGATCACCACTATTCAGATTTTTTAGCTAAACAATGGATACTGACAACATGGCAATTTAAACAAAGTTTAGAAACTCTGACTAAAATATGTAGTTTCCAAAACATTCGATAATGAATATTAGCTTTGTATGAGAAGAGCCACCCCTCTTGTAACAACATAACTCCCGAAGTTTTGAGAAGCTATTATACTAGGGTGGATCAATAAGTTCACAATTTTTTTTAAATTTCCCGGCTCTTAACTGAAAAGTCAACTCTGCTCCTGTCAACAGGCATCTGTAAGTTGACTACTGTCAAATTTTGAACAAGCTTCGTCATTTAGTTTGTGTATGTAAGCCATTGATAGTAGACTGCCTTGTGACTTGAGGAGAAACATCACAAAATTATGTTTATTAAACATTATTTTTTGCCGAAAAAAAACTTTACTCCAAATTTCAATGGTAAAAAATAGTTTATTGAATTTCGTTGTGGCCGTACAAGCACGGAAGTTGCCGAACGTTCTGGACTCGAAGCAGTTTGCCGATCAGAGATTTAAAGTACGAGAGATTGTGGAAGAAATAGGGATCTCACTTGGCTCAATGGTTTCGATTTTGAATGATCACTTGGGTGTGAGAAAGCTTTCCGCAAGATCGGGTGCACAAAATTGTACACACATGTGCAGTTTCCATGGCTACGAAATGTCCTGTCTTCTCCTGATTTAGCCATGGGAGACTTTTTGAAACCTTTTCCGATCTCCTTAATTTTTGTATAATAGCGGACACTGTAATCAAAGTAATATACACAAAGTTTAAGGACTCTCGCATTACAGTTCTTTAGCCATTGAAGTAAAGAAAATTCGAAGACCTCCATGACCTTCATCGATATGTGCTACCAATTGACCGCGATTAGTTCACGGTTCTTCCTTACGACAGAATGGAGTAAAGTCAGGAAAGAAGATATTTTTTATCAGAAATCGTGAACACAGGGGAAGATGAAGATAAGTTCGATAATGTCATGGAATCTGAATATAAAAACCAAAAAAACTTTCTAAATAAGCTTGTTTTTAAATATGTCTCAAGAGTTTCATAACTGAATAAGTTATATTCTGGATAATATTTAAAATTTTTTAATGCAATTTAACTTTGAGCACATTTTTCTTAAATTTAAAAATTAGTCACTCAAACTTCTAATCTAATGCCCGTAGTTTGAACAAATAGATATCTATCAGTGCTTAGTTACTTATGGAGAAAACATATTTTGTAATTATTAAATATTAAGGGTACTCATTTAAATGCTTAAGTTTATAATTTGTGTAAATGTGCAAAATTGCACGACGTGTTTCATGAACCCTCCTTTTCAATTATGTGCAAGTTTACACAGAAAATTTATATATGTTAAAAATGTCAAATAAAAATAAATTCAACAAAAGCTGTAAAAAAGTTTTTGAAATTGTATAAATTTAAATTCTAAAAATGTTGAACGAAAGCTAAATCTTTGGAACAAACGATGATATACATAGTTTGGAAGATTTTGTTTATGTTCTAGCTGTTGGTTAATGTTTCCATTCACATTGCCATAGTTACACAATTTTCACATGCACAAAATATTTATATTTTATTTGATTTTTATTTTTCATAAATAAAAGTAAACAAAAGCAGCTGATTCATCAAATGCACAATAAATTGAAGTTTGCGAGTCCAAATTGTCTCGCAAACTTATCGGAGTTGTGCAAGCGAATTTCCATACATTATTTGACAGTTCATTTGCGAGAGTGTAAAAATGCACAGATTGCACAGTTTGCGAGGCATTTAAGCGTTTACATGAGGACCCTTAATAATTTGAAATCAATGTCAAGTTACCTTTGAGGTAAATTTATCTGCAGGGTATTTTACACCGTAGATATCTCTTTGTTGAAATGAAGGAATAAGTACCTCATATATTTCTAGGATTAATCTCCTCTCACAACAAGTTTAAAAAAAACTATATTAAAAATCTCAAACTTATCAACATATTTTTTATCATCATTACGAATTGTAGGGCATTCAAATCTTAACATATAAATGTTTTCAAATCGAAGCAAAAAAAAAAAATAATAATAGTAATAAAAAGAAACCTTAGAGACAACAGATGTAACTTTATACATAAATTCTCAAAACTTGTAATGAAGTTATAACCAAATTTACGTCTTCTTTTACAATTTTTTTTTTTCTTTAGCTTCCATTCACTAACTGAAAGCATCAGTAAAATACGCATATTTCGGGTGACAATAATAAACATACAATACTTTTATAATGACAACAACGGAAATGTAACTGATGATGCTTTTTAGATTATTTTCATACCATGAACAAAAATATCAAGGAAAATGAAAAAAGCAACAACAGTGAATATAAGTAAATAAATTTTTTTATTTGAAAGTAAATTCAATTCAAATGTTATACAAAAATCAAACAGGATGTACAGAGTGAAAGAAGCACACAATGTCTTTGGAAAAAAAAATAACGTTTTATTTGTTATTAAAGCGGTAAATTGACACTTTAAAATGTGTTTCAACATTTTATGCTTTTAGTTGCCAGGTTGTGCTTTTGATTTTCAGCAAAATGCTAAAATTTTTCTTATACATATATATGTATGTCCTTATGTATATGTACTTGTATTTACCAGTAAATAAATAAAATTTGTATTTCTTTCTTTAATATAATTATTCAGATGTCTGCATATTTACAAATATTTGTATTTACGTGTATTTGTCTGAATTGTGCTTAAAGTATTTATGAATTTCTGTATGTAGGTAGATGCAGGGATACTGCTGCTACTCCTGTTACAAGACATTATATTCATATTGGTACTAAGACAGCATATCGAACTTTTCAATTTAAATTTTGTCTGTATTTTTATTATGATTGTTATTGGTACGTAATATATGTATTTATATTCTTGCTGACATGCCCATTAAGGTGGCCCTTAGTTTAGACTATTTAGATTACTGATGCTCCTTCATTTCCAAATTAAGTGCTCCAAATCGTATAAACTTGGAGATTGCATATTTTTCTTTTTTTTAGAAGTCTCAATTTTTGGGTCAAATTAGCAATGTTTTAAAAATGGAAATATTTTTAATGGAATTAATTTATAACGGAATTCATTCAAGCTTTGAATGCCTAAATTTTTATTAATTCTAATCTAATACAAATATAATTGAAATATGTTTTCTTCAGACAGTTTTATTTGGTTTAGCTTTTAATCATTTTCAAAAATAATTGAAAAAGTTGACTTAAGCCTTTTTGTAATAAATTTGAATTAAAGAAAAATTTAATCATTCAATACATTTTTAAAGCAATTTTGTAATGGATTTTAATTCAAGAAAATTTAATGATTCAATAAGCAAACAAATTTTAGAAATAGTGAATTATCAAAGAAATGAATTCAATACATTTGAAGTTCAAAGAAACTAAGCCTATGAATTAATTCATTAATATAATGGTTAAGACAAACAATTTATATTGAAAAAATGGAATTAGTAATTAATTATTTCAAACCTTTAATTTACAAAGGCCTTGTACAGTACTTTTGTCTTCAGGTTAATATGGTTTAACCCTATACCTTGCAAGGCCGTAAAAATAATCCGATGAAGCCAATAATCAAGTAAATTAAGTAGATCAAGCCAGGTTAAAAATTGTGAAGACCGCCTGTAGACTGTTTTGCCGGTTTTCATGTAAGTAATATAACATCAGAGGTAAATTTTATGTATAAATAAATTTTATTGAGAGAAGGGAACAATCACAGTTAAAATACACATTATTTTTGATGGTGGTGAATTCAGAAACAATTTTGATCGAATTGCATTTGGAGCAAACTACTTGGGTGTCATATCTAGTAATGTTTGTACCGTTTTTTGGCTTTTCTCTCCACCCAAACAAGAAAATGATCGTCAGCATCGAACCGAACATCAGCAACTTGATGAGCAGCTCTTTTCCCAACACCTGATATATCAAGCTGTAGTGATAAAGGCTCACGCAGATTTGGATCAGATGGTCATCCTACAGGCCGTATAATTTTGAAGGAAACAAGTCCAGCAGCTATTTCCTCAATAAAATCTGGAAGCTGTAAAAGCAGTTCTTTAATCGGACACATTGTTGGAAGCATTGACCTCATCGACCTGCAGACGTTTGTATAAAATTAATGCATTTGTAGAGACCATATCCACAAAATGGTTGAACAACCTAATTATAATATTGCGAGTCTAAGGTCAAATATGGTATCGACCCTGAAGACCATCCATGAGATCTACTCCGCCCATGCGATCATTATATTATACAAATGCAGACCTTTGTATAAACTGAATGCATTTGTAGAGACCATGTCCACAAAATGTTAGAACAACATAATCATTATATTGCGAGTCTAAGCTCAAATATGGTATCGACCCTGGAGACCATCCATGAGATCTACTCCGCCCATACGATCATTGTATTCTCAAATAATTTGAGGGCAGTTGATTACGATGAATTTTTTCTGCTTTCTATCATACCGAGGAACCTTTGTTAGCCAGGAATGCTTCTTCTGAAATGTTCAATACCTGCGGACATATTAGCTATCCTTCCTATAATACAGTATTCCCATCGCCTCCATGGATTGAGGTCATGAATTCCACGATTTCAATGCACGCAAGACTCAATGTTGTATGTTAACACACAAACGACAACATATCATGTTGCTCCGTCTGTTTTTATGGGTGGTGTAAATAAGGAATCAGAAGCTCTTGATGTTCTAGGCATGAGTATTCAGTGCGATGTCCGCTGGACAAAACACATTTTTCGAGTGTCGAAAGAAGCATTCAAGTGCCTTGGTTTTCTAAAACGGTGTAAGACATACTTCACTCCATCTGATCGCCTTACTATTTACACCGCTTATATCCGACCTAAAATGGAATACAACTCTCAGAAGCGGGCTTCAAAGTCTATTTTGGACCGCGTACGGGAGAAGGGGAAGGTGCTTATCGGTGACAGAGGGTATCCAGCTATATTGCCTCACTGGAACATCGTCGCAATGTGGGTTGTGTTTCACTGTTCTATCGATACTACAATGGTATGTGCTCTGCTGAAATTATGGAACACGTAGTTTTTTACTCAATACACGTTCTTCGGCAAGGGCTCAACAATTCGTTGTCGACTTGACACTTGATCGCACAACACATTACAGGGAAAATTCGATCTTTAGCCGTACTGTTCGTATGTGGAATAAGCTTCCTCCTGAATTCTTTCCTGTCACTTTCAATATAGGAAAATTCAAATCAAATGTCAACAAACACTACCATATAAGGGCCACCCTAATGCACACATTTACATCACTGGATTTTAGCATTTATCTGTTTCACCGACTGTCTGTTTCTACGTTTATTTTAGGGTTCAAATTTGTTTGTAATTTGATTGTCTTTAATATCATCTTCAACTGTTAATACCAGTATTATGTGTCAAGGTTTTTTTTATTGGATTTCTCTTGAATGAAATTATCTGTAGTTATATAAATATTTAAGATAAAAAGGTTATGTACTTTTAAATTTTTACTTTAGGAAGCGGTGTCTCTATAAATAAGGGAAATACATATAAGGAGTATAATTTAATATTAAAGGTAACTTAAAATCCTAAACATCCTAAAACAAACTTACGTTGTTTAACCTCATGTGTTGTTTTCCACACATACGGTATTTCTATGTTATTTACACAAGCATGTTCACTTTTTTGACCTAATTCACTTTTTTGACAGAAACAGCACATTTGCCGACTAAAAATTTTGTTGCCAGATACATATAAATTTAATATGTGTGGAAAACCACACATGAGGGTAAGGAACGTCACTTTTTAGATATTACGATTTCAATAAATATTTTTTAGTATTAATGCATTTTCTGTGCAAAATTGTTATTTTTTAAATGTATAAAAAGGCTAATTTTGTGTGGTTTCCCACACAAGGGTGACTGAGGGTTAACAAAAGAAACGTAGATGTTTGTTTTGGAAAAATGTATGTCTACTGAGCTTCAAAAATACTGAATATTTTCTTAGATAGTTTCTTTTCTGTGAATATATTCAAAAACACTTGCCACTGTTCACATTATCCACATGTTCTAGAAATATCTAACTTTCAATTCAATTTAAATCCAAAAACTAAAAACAGCATTTGCTCTAATATAAAATCAATTGAAATACAAAGTTAAAATTTTATTATTCCACAGGAATAGAAAAAAAGTTCGTTGACTTTTATGTTAAAGAAAATAAAAAAAAATAAACAAATCAAATTGTACTTTACTGTCTGAGTGTATATCTGTGAGTCTTCCTTGAAACTTAAATGCACTTAACAGCAAATATTCCAGTTTTTTTTTGTTGTTGTTGGTATTTTTGAAAATAAACTAAATTGTTTATGTGACATACGAGTGTCAGTGACTTACCGTCCTTTTTCTGTTGAATGATGATACCATCTAACTGTTTTTTGTTTTAGAACTTCTGGAACTTTAACAAAACATGACAAATGCAATGTTTGGCCATATGAAGCTGTAATACGTTTCTTTAAAACACTGGTATCACAAATGCCGGATGTTTCGTTGGCAACATCCTACAAAAGAAAAAAGTAGAAACAAAGAAATAAATAAAGAAACAAAAATTAAATGGAATTTTCGCATATAAAAGTTTAAGACATGTTGTTGTTTAAGCTAAAGAAATTTGTTTTTGTATCATATATATATATATAAGAAATCTTCATCAGTGGTTTAACTCACCTGCAGTAAACCCAATTGATAGGGCTTGCAAGTGCCAGCATCTTTATCCCAACCGCAATAGGGATCGGCGACACAGCGGAAACAGGAGTCATAACGTCTTACACACATTGCCAAATCGATTTGTTTAACCACATGATCTGTAGCCAAATACAATGAACCGGTCTTTTGACTTATGCCCATTTCACGTATTGGCTCATTGTTGGCCACTTCCAAGACATCCAAAAGATTCGAATGACGGCGTCCATAACGTATGAATTGTACAATCTTATAAATGTTACCAGTGGCAGTGCCAATGAAGTACACCAAATATTCTTGATTCAGTTTGTCAATGCGTATTCTGCAAATAAAAAGTTCATAAAAGAAAATACAAATTTAATTAAAGTTTTTTTCTCTCTCTTTTGTTGGTTTCTTGTTAAACAAAAAACTTTAATTTATGTTTAAGCTTGTTAACCCCTTTCAAACTTAGTTTAACTAGCTTAAGCTTGACAACAATTTTAATGCTTTAAGTTTAACCCAATTTACTTAAGAAGCAAATAAAGACCAAACTACTCATTTATCTTATTTGTTTTAAGTTTAAATTTTTTTGTAATCTTTCTTACTCTTTGCGGCTTTTATTTTATTTTGCTTGAAAATAAACACCAAATTCTTTCAAATCTAAGTTTAAAATTTATTTACAAAAAAAAAAACACATTTCTCTTGTTCCACTTAAGTTTGTGTATCTTTTTTCCTTTTTCGAAAAAGGAAGTATAAAAAAAACATTTATTTTTGTTTAAGTCGAAAAAAGGGAGGAAAGAAAAAACATTCTCAAATTACTGTAATTTTTGGTTATTTAAAAAACATTACCCCAAGAACCATTAACATAAGTCACAACTACTACAAAAACAGTTCAAAAGAAAAGAAGCAATAACAACAAAAAAAAACATATCAGAAAAAAATAATCTTTTCTGAAATGAACTTGGTCAACAAGGACATATTTCAAAAGCAAACCAACACAAGAGAGAGAGAGAGGGTAAGAGAAAAGCAACAACAAAATAAAAGGGTCAAGTATTTAAATAGCAGTGATAACCCAGCAAACCGTTGGATAGCAAGAAGGATGATCAACGTTTTTCAGATTAAGTGAATTTAACTCATCCATAACTTTGGTATACAATTTTTTGAAGAAAAAACTATTGTAGCAAAATTACTCATGTGCTGTTACCACTGTCATTTAATTGTTGACGGAAAGGCCGAGAAACACTGGAGGTTTTATCACGTCAGAGATAATTAAATGAGAATTTGCACTATACAGGTCTTCTGAGGTTTATGATATTTATACAGTAACACTGAAGAGCATATTGAATATAATTATATCTTTACACTTGAGACTTTTGAGCGCTTTCAATGGTTATTTAATTGTTCCAATATGGGTTTTCTTCTTTCTCTGACATATGTTAAAAATCGGATTTGCATAGGCATTTGCTCCTTGATAGCTGGCCTTCGGTCGGGCGGAACTATATTCTGAGATTTAGCCAAAGTCGACTTTGTTTATTAAAGATTTATTGCATATAAAGCATTAGACCAATGAATTGGTATTTTTTTTATAACATTACTTTTATTACGAACAGTTTAAAGGAGAAAGGTCCTTTAAACTTTTTTTACTGAATCCAATTTTTCACATTAAAATCTATGTAATGTTTGTTAAAAACTTTACCAAAGTTCAATAATTTTACTGTAGTTCAATACTAAAAATAATGGTTCACACCAAAAAAAAAAAAAAAACATTTCCCATATCATACTGTCTTTAATGTATTCGTTTATCCAAACAATTGGAAAAGTATAATTATTGCACACTGGTATGGACTTCCCCAAATAATTCAATATGAAAATAGAGTTAGTCCTACTTTGTTGATTTTTTGGTTTTCGATGACCAATGATTTTCTTTTCAAATCAACATGCTTACATCAAAGTTAAAGCTCTGTATGATCTAGCGACGAAATGGAGGAAAAGCACTGACGTTGGTGGTTTTAACAACAAAACTTCAAAGTACTCTTTCAGGATTAATGAACAAACAGATAAGTCGGTGTACAGCCAATTTTGGTTGGTTACCTCAAAATGGGTCTTTTCGCAAGGATGGGTCTTTTCGCAAGGAGAATAATACCAAACTTCAGGGTCCCAAAATTTCGAAGGAAATCTCCAAATCTGTCAAAGAAACTGAAGATTATAGGAGTAGTATTCCATTTAAATAGACTTTTAATAATGACTTTACCAGGTATAATTTATTGGCACATGGATCGCAGGTGACCGAAAATTTACGTACCAACTCATGCTTTATCAGCAGAACGGATGAAAGTGATATTCGGTCTAAGAATTATGAAAGTTCAAATGAAGTATGAAAAATACATAAAATCTATCAATTGCATCCATAATATGCTTTTACGATTCAACTCAGACTGAAACCGAATGATCAATTCAATGTTAGTAAATCCGGACGCTTATCAAATATCACTTAGATAACACAAAACCATGCATTCCGTAATCTAGCTCCAGACCAGAGGTGAGAGACTCATAGTCATCAGGACACGAAGATCAACAAATTTCATAATTTCAACGAATTTCATAAAACAGATCATATAAGAGACAAAAGCTACTCAGATAACAACAGAGACATCAAGTGCGTACACTGTTATTGTAATTAAAGTTCTATGTTTTCTTAATGCCGATCATTGCTCTAGACGGAGAGACTTATGCAGCATTTTCTAAGCAGAAATATTTACGGTATCTAAAGCAGCAAGACTGATATACATGAGGCCTATATATATTCAAGCGTTATACCATACTATTGGCACTTGAATATAGAATTATTAGTTCGAATAGTGTTGGGTATTAAAACTGTGTTAAGTACCAGGTCACACTATCATTGGAGGTAATGAAAATGCGGATGAATTAGTATAGACCGGATTTTGTTACAGACATTGGTTATGATGTTGTACACCCAAATCTTGACAATTAGGAATAACTTGATGCAGACAGACAAGAATTAAGGATCTATGTAAGTATCATCAAGGAAAAAAAGTAATTTAGATATTACTAATGAAGATTTGACTGTGATCGAATTTTTATACGGACATTGATTGTGAATATCTACACCCCGGTATAGACTCTGTATACAAGACAATATGAAATAAATTCCAACTTAAATATTTCAAATGGAAATTCGACTGTGGGCGGATGATATTTGCAGATGGTGTGTCGAGGAAGAGCAGATAACTCTTTACTTCCCTTATAAATATCCTGCACTGTCACGCAATCGGTTTAAATATTTTAGTCCTCTTTTCATCCTGAATCTATATCAAGGGTGACCAAGCCGTATGCTCTTGTTGCTCATTTGGTTTTGTAAATGCTCTTAGCTATAGGCTGTGTGTTTCAATACTCAATAGAGCATTCAGCACTAGCAATATGAAATACACAAACAAATTTTTCTTGTTCGTTTTTTTTTTTTTTTTTTGTCGTTCTTCAATGTATACACGTAAGTGCAAAGCAACAACACTTTCGTATGCTTTGCTGGTAAACATTGATGACAGCGATCATCAATGTAGATTTTGTTTTTGTTTATCGTATGATATCATTTAAAAAAGTGTGTATTTTTCTCTCTGTTCTTTGTATGTTTTGGTTTTCACAACAAAAAATATTGAATAAAAATTAGTTTTTCTTTAAATTTATTGGTGTTTGCTCTTCCATAAGGAACTTTTTGGCACCCCTGATCTATATGATTTTAAAGGTATGGATCCATTGTAATAGTAAAATAGACCAAACAAGCAAAAAAGGCTTTTAGCTGATGAAGATGAAGGTATTTGAAACCTACCGAAGTTACGGTTTTTGAAGATATCATTACTAAATGAAAATCATCAAACTAATGTATTACAAAATGAAGAAAATATCTGAACCAACCCTGCAATATTATCAGTCCGAAGGCCGTCTTGTCCTGGAAAGCTTAATAAGTATTTTCACATTTCTCTTAAATGAAGTCTTCATATATGTAATGACACTGCCTTTGGCAGAATCACTCATAGTATTTATTTGGTAGGAATCGATCGCACAACCTATAATCTTATGAATTGTTGCTCCTTATTTGTGACACTATATTCGTGGCACTTCTCATGTGACACTCCGAAAATATAGAATATGTCTTAGTAATTGGGAATATGTATTGCAAAATTGAGCAGAATTAGAAGAAATAAGTTATTGAAAGCGATTGAAAGCGTTGTCTTAGAAATATTTGTGTCAACCTAACTAAAATTTCTCAGCCACAATAGACAAATTCGGGCATTTAGCTATATATTCGATTATCGCAACCAAAACTATTTTCTCTGCTTGACAAAGACAGAAAACTATGTATCTAAAACAAGAAAATTAACACTTCTAGTAGGTCGACGTAACCCTCTAATGCTTAAGCATACCCAAGGCCAAGGCGAATCTGAATATCTTTAAAATGTTCTCAATAGTTCCCTTAAGAACGTAAAATTTCAATTTGAATTAACCCTCTAATACATAAGCATGCCTCAAGGCACTCAACGCAAAAATGCCAATAAATGCAAATATAACTGATTTTTCGTTTCAAAAACTCATGTAACTGTTGCTAAAAAATGTATTTTAATTATTTTAAGATGTTTTTAAAGTTTTTGAAACTAAATATCAGTTATATTTGCATTTGTTGGCATTTTGCGATGAGTGCCTTGAGGCATAAAACAAGAAAATTAACACTTCTAGTAGGTCGAGGTAACCCTCTAATGCGTAAGCATACCCAAGGCCAAGGCAAATCTGAATATCTTTAAAATGTTCTCAATAATTCCCTTAAGAACGTAGAATTTCAATTTGAATTAACCCTCTAATGCTTAAGCATGCCTCAAGGCACTCATCGTAAAAATGCCAATAAATGCAAATATAACTGATTTTTCGTTTCAAAAACTCATGTAACAGTTGCTAAAAAAGGTACTTAAATTATTTTAAGATGCTTTTAAAGTTTTTGAAATGAAATATCAGTTATATTTGCATTTGTTGGCATTTTGCGATGAGTGCCTTGAGGCATGCTTAAGCATTATAAAGAGAAATTAGAAACCCTTGTTTCATATTATGCTCGATGTAGGCATATAACTTATTGACATGTTGAGTTATCTTCCGACATGTAAAGTTCTCGGAATAGAATCATGCCTCAAACTAAACAAAGTCGCATAATATTCACATTCACTTTAATTTACAAAAACTCATCAAGAATTATTAAATTTTAACAATTAAGTATTTCAGGGTAAAAGACAGCGAGTTGCATTAAGTTTTATTTGTTCTCATAGTAACAGTAATTGTTAACAATTCAATTCCCCTTATACAAATTTACTTATATAAAATTGTTAAATTGTTATTGTTTTTATGGGGAAATTTAAATCTTAAATTCATATTTTCGGCTCACTTGGTTATTTTTGATTACAATTGCATTTTGCCTGCAATCCTCTTGCGTCCTTTTTTTTTGTACGTTGTTAAGGCGAATATTTTTGTGTGTGGCATAAACTTTTGTTTTTGGCAACATTACAGAAAAACCAAAAAACCCATAAAAGATTCTACATACTCTCATTGTAGCTGTTGTTATTGGTGATGTTGCTGTTGTTGCTGCTGCCTTGTATTTTCTTTATTCAACACAAGTCATTGTATAAACCATTATACCATAAATATTTCTTTATTTTTTGTTCCTCCTTTTTTTCTGTATTCGTATTTAAACAAACAGACTTAACAAAAATATCTTAAATTCTTTACCACAAAAAAGTCGTTTATAAAATTCTTGCCACAGAAACACAACAGCAGCAGCACAGAGCAGCGCAGCAACAATCAAGTGCACACATAAAGGCAAGTGAAATAAATGGTTTTTGAAGAAGACAAGCTGCAAAGAACACACAAATATATATATCTATAAATTGTCATATACTTACTTGTCCACAACCAATTTGGTCAAGATAATATCACGTTTATAAAATACTGGATTGCCAAATTCATGATCGATAGCTTTATCCATTAAAGGATGTTTGCGTATAAAATTCAACACCTGGTCGGGCAAGGAAGTTGTATCATTTACACAAGTACCGGGTCGTGGCTCCGGAACTTTAGAGTTTAAGACTGGCAGCCAGGCTGAGTTGGAGGTGGCTTGTTCTTTGAATTTGCCTGTAAAAAAAAAAAAAAAAATTAAAATAGTAAAAATTATTATAAATGAGTAATGCAAAAAATAAAAAAAGTTAAACTTGTTAAGGTCATATACATGATGTATACATTTTAATACTTTGTACTTTTTCTAGGAAAATACAAACGACATGTATTTAATAGTCATAGTTATTGAAGCTTAAATATGCAATTCATAAAATTAATTCAAAAACTGTGTCTCAAATTAAAATTCCTATTAAGTCTTGAAAAAATAACATGTCAACACCTTTGTGTTTTACTTTTTTTTTTTTAATATATTCCTTATACTTTAGGTTGAAATCAACAATAAACTACAATTTAAATGCAGTTTATGCATTTATATTTTATTTCTTTTACCCACTCTACGGTATTTTTTATTATTTCTCTACGCTACTACCGAGTATGTATAACACTTTAATTTTCCCATTGCTTTTATGCCACATACAATGCTTTCCGTTTCCGTTAACGAAAAATATAGTAAGCAAAGAACGAAAATAACTGTTTCTGAAATTTTTGTTTTGTGTGCAACACACAGGTTTATATGTATGTACCTATACATTAGGGTGGCTCTTATTTTGTACTTCGAAGATTCAAATATTGTTCTCCGATAAAATTTGAGCAAAATCGAATAACGTTAGAGCATAGAATAAACATATAGAAGGGAAGGAGAGAGATGTCAATGAAACTAATTAAAATAACAAAATACAATGCAATACATTCTCATGAATTATGGTATTTTCTTTCCAAACACCAAATGTTGCCATCATACCATTAATTAAAGGTTTTACCCATACCCTCATTGTGTGTTATCATTTTAACGATCACAATAGAACAAAACCTTACCATTTATGCAATTTTCTTTTATGTGGCTTTTAAATAATCCAAAACTATACTTTTTGCTTCCATTTTAACACTTTTAATTAAAATATACAAAAACTATTCTATTAACACAAACGAACCTCAAAAACAATAACAAGAAAACCTGTTTAAAAAGTGGAGCCTTTCTAACCGTTTGACAAAATTGAGGGTGAAATATGTAACATATTTTCGGGGTGTATGTAGCATATACGCTTACCAAACTACATTTTTTTAAGAAGAGAATACAAAGATGGTTAAACGGCAGAATAAAGGAATCATTTACGCCAGAGAAGAAAACGCAATTAGGTTTTTGAAAACAGAGCTTTCAGTTACTTATTTAGTTGTCATCTATGGTTTAAAGGTTGAACATTTTATTAGAAGTTTTATTAGAAGTTTCAAATTAAAAATTAAAGGTGTTTTATTCGACGAATCTTGTATACCCACCATCAATATGTGACAATAAAATATTTGTCTTTTATAGGGGTTATATGAGGGGTCAATTATGAACCGATCCTCACAAAAATTGGTACAAGGATTTAGGTAAATATAAAACTTGATATTAATTATTATAAGACAATTAAGGACTAAGATCAACAAATTTTTAACATACATATATGTTAATAAAAATGGAACCACCAAAACATACAGTTTTTAATCTTTTTTTAATTGATTGAAATTATTGTTACAATTTACAACACAAATTATTTTTATAGTTCTAATCACTAATGATGAAATTTTGAACATTTTTCGTAAACCCTTCCATTATGGTTTTTATAGTGCTTTATGTCACTTTGTTCGAACAGGTTGTCCATCTCTGTTTAAAATCTACCACACTTTTGGACAACTTTTTTGTGCTCTTCAATTCTCTTTTAACAAGAGCCCAATATCTTTCCACTGGACTCAGCTCCAGGCAGTTTGGAGGAATTGCATCTCTTGGTACAAATACCACATTATTGGTCTTGTACCTTTCTTACCATAGTGACAGATGCCAAACCAGGCCAAAAATAAGTGGACACAATAAGAAGTCTTATGAATGGAAACACCCTTTTTTGTAAACATTCCTTGATGTAAATTTCGGTATTTACAGAGCCCTTTGTAACAAATGTTTGGTTTTTCTGCTGCAACTGCATATTGCTTGCCCTACCTAGAACTTTTTGGGAAATTTTATCTGCTTTTGGGTCCTAAACTTTTCTTCAACAACCCCTCGAACATCAGCAACATAATATTTTTGATCAGGCAGTTGCGAAAAATCTTCCAGAATATACGTTTCGTCATCCATTATGCAGCAAGAATATTTTCTTATAAAACTTGACTTCAATTTCCGTGCTCTGTTTTTGGGTAAATTTCTGGCAGCGTACCTGTCAGGAACTTTTTGAGCCTAGAATGTTTTTGAACCTGCATTGGCTTTAACTTTTCGTACCAAATAGTCCGAGAACTGAGCTAATCGGGCTGCTTTCCTACCGTATGTGTTGGGAACTCTTTTGAAAATGCTTTCTATTTTTTTGGCTTTAGAAACATCATGTGCACCCTTCCTTATAACTGAACCAGGTTTTATATTAACGGACAAGTTTTTGCGTTACTGTTTAACAACATTGGAAACAGTTTGATAGCAGACCTTTGATTGTACGAACAAGTTGGGTTGTGTTGAAAATATTTAATAATTTTAGTACGCACTTTTTTCTGGTCACTCATTTTAATCAGATTAACAACAAATGAACATAAATGACATTAAACATAATAACTGACATGCTTTACAAAGGTAACTTGATCAAAAAAAAAAGATCTAATAATACTTGGTATTTTTAATGAAAAACGTGTGTTAAGAATATTAGGATCTCAGTCCTTATGAATGATGAAGTCATTTTTGTATGCAGACTAGGGACAAATGTTGCCCGATTTCCTCCATACTTTACAGTATAATTTCAGAGTTCTTAGAACTAATTTGTATTCCGAGGGGACATTTTGTCCCTATCGATCTTATGAGGGCCCCAGGACGTTTTTAAAGTTTTGCAAACGGAACGACAAAATCAATATACCCTAATGTTTTTTGATGAATGGTGTAGAAAGTAAGAGTGCTATATTTGGCTGCACCGAGTGTTAAATAGCCATCACCAGCAACCTAGGTTGAAATATAGCGTATATATTGATGTATCAATTATATATGGAAGTTATTTGGGGCTTTGGAAAGTTGATGTCAACAGACGGAGACCAAGACGGAGTTGGTTATATCGACTCCGCTATGTACAACGATCCAGAGTATATATACTATCTGAGGTCGTAAATGACCAATGTAAAACTTACAATTCTAATCACAAACTTATATGTACTCTTGATTCTCATATTGAAGGCTATAAAAATGTTTTCGATTCTTATACTTATACGGTAAATGAGGATTAAAAGCTCACATTTTAACAATTCTACCTGGTATGGGTTAACGTTGAGACCAATCTTATTGTTAAAATTATTTCATAAAAATACATTTAATATTTTATTTCTGATTGTGTCTTTGACTTGCTTATTCTTTTATATTAAATTTCTAGAACATTTCTAACCGTTTTATATCTGGGGTTAAAGTTGTCCAAGAGTGCAAAGTTAGACCGCTCCAATAAGAATTATTAAATCATTAAAGTATATCAAATATGTATGTCCAAAGCTATTTTTGCATTCTATTGAACTGTAGCAATTTATGGATAATATATTTTTGTACTAGAACTTCATTAACCTATGAAAACCAGAAGTGATAAACAGCTTTTTTAGCCATCTTACATATAAACTACAGCAATATAATGTTAAACTATCAAATTAGCAACCAAATTGAATGTTAAAACTACTTTTGTTAATAATAAGAACAATTTACATTAACCATTTGCAACATTGAACCCTATAAGCTCAAATGATAAGCTAACAAATGTGAAAAAAAATAGTGCAGTTTCTGAAACTCGATATAAATGCAAATAGAGGGTCCAATAGGGACTTCCGAACATCGGCAGTTGATAGCGGTTTTATAGAGATGGGTGATCTATTCTGACCTTAATTTTCATTAAGAAGTCGTTCTCAGAGATGAGGCCCATTTCGCCACACAAAATTGTCGAATGAGACGATATCAATTCACATGAGATCCAAGAGCTTCCAATGCTTGAATAAAAAGTAGTTGTTTGTTATGGATTCTGGGCAGGTCAATATTTCTTTGAGAACGACGTTGGTCAGACCATTAGCGTAAACGGTGAGGGTTATAGGTCAATGATTACCAACATATTTTGTACTGAATTGGATGATATGGACACCATCGACATGTGATATCAACAGGACGCCTCAAAATGCCACTCTACTCATGGCACATTGGACATTCTGCACAAGCGACTTGAAGGCATGGTCATCTCACGTAAAAGTGATGAGAATTGACCACCGAGATTGTGCGATTTGACCCTGATAGATTTTTTTCTTAGTGGGTTTTCTTAAGTCATAGGTCTTAAACCCCAGCGGCTCTCAAACCCCAGCGGCCCATACCATCCGTGAAATTCAGCCTTATATATGCGCCAGAGTCATGGAAAATTAGATATTTTGGACGGGTGACACCCAGAAAAGCCGCGACGTACATTTGCACGATGTTATATTCAATACAATGAAACAATTTAGAAAAAAATTTTCTAATATAGGCTACAAAATGTTCTTTTTAAGAAATAATTAAAGCAAATTTGTGACCAAAAATAAAATTTCCACGAAATCCGCCAATTTCAAATCGATCCTTATTCACGTATGCTTATTATAGGTACAATTATGAAAAGTTGTCTTATGAATCTTAGTGGGTTTTTTTAGCATTCGATTTTTTATTTTTTTTTTTTTTTTTGATATTGCTGCTTTCCCCCAAAACTCGGAACTCGAACCTTTAAACTTTTTCCGATTGTTTGCCTTTTTGTTTTTAGATAGCGGATAACAATTTTAGACCTTCGAAAAATTCTACTTAAGACCCACCATAATGTATACTTGTTATGATTAATCAATATTACTCATACGCAAACATGGTTCATATGATATATGGAACTATAACTGAGATAAAAGTATTTGTTAAAATGGATTTTGCAAAATTTTTATAAAAATCTACCTATTTTTTAATTAAATTGTTTTACAACAATATATTTTTTGTTTTTTTGAAAATATTGCTACTTTCCTCCTAAACAGGAAACTCGAACCTCTCTTTTGTTTGTAGATGACGGAGATCCATCCATGACGGAGACCTTGACAGCATCCAAAGTCGAAAAAGTCCCAAATAAGTACCACCCTAATATATAGATGTACATGTGTGTTTGAATAAGTGTGTTAGTACGAATGAGTGTGTATTTTTTCTTTCCTTTAATATTTATTTCATTTATTTTTCATTCATTTTTATGTAAAATAATGCATTTATATACAATTCTTTATATAGTTTTTCTTTTATTTTTTTTTTTGTTGGTGTGTATGTTTGTTGTTTATACGTTTCTTATTTTATTTCATGGGTTCATGCAAATGTGACATGAAGTGCATGCTCAAACATGCATATAAGGCATTGCAAAACGTAACGAAAATAGAACAGAACCAAACAAAACAAAAAAACAAGAAATGTTTTCGAAATTATACATGAAACTGTTTTCCTGGATTTTTTCCGTGTAATGCTTGCTTTTTGTTGCAGGAATAAAAAAAACATGTGTAAATGTCACGTGTTTTTAACATTAAACGTGTTGTTTTTGTATGACTTTTAACAGGCGAAAGACTAAATATAATAAACAAAATAAAATACAAATGAATAAAATAAAATGTATCTGCAAATTTGTGTTGTAGTATGTATTAGAATGGCACTACTTTTATAGATTCAAAACATCTATAAATTATCAATAAAATTACTATTTCTTCTAACAATAATCAGTAGAATCTGTTTAAATAGTACCCAAAGAAAACAGATTGCCAAATTTATTGGCAATCGAATGATTCTGTTACACATAAATATAACAGCAACTGGTTTCCTGTTGATTAAAAAGTATTTAAATTTAAGCAAACAATTTTTTTGTTATTCCACTTAAAATGTTGTACTCAGAACTGTATAATTCAATCTTTAAAGCTAAATTATTCAACTAGTCAATTATTTTTTGGTTCTGCCTAATGTATATATGTATGTAAGCCGTTGTACAAGCATATACATATGTACTATGTACTATATAATTGTATTATTTCTTTGCTTAAATTGTGATATATAATGCTTCTATGGAGACAAACATATTTTTATAAATAACTGGGTCAAATAATGTAAATTTGATATCTGATGTTTAAAATAAATCGATGTAGAAAAACTAAAATAAATCTGTGGGTAAATGAAATCAAATATTATTTTTAATTTCAGTTTTTTTCGATCGTATTGTATTAGTGGGCGCGGCACCTCGAACACAATGTAAATCCTTAATTTCGAATATCTAAAGAACTATAATCGTAAAAGTATTTAAAATTTGTTCGAATTAATTTCTTATCACTATACGGCATTTGCCTGAAATTTAGTGGTATTGTATTAGTGAGCGTGGCACTTACCATACAAAGCAGTTTGTTATTTTTCAATATCTCGAGAACTATAATTGTGAAAGTCTTCAAACACAACTGTTTCTAAAGTGTTGAAAAGAAAATATTGAGAAAGGCTTATATTTTTCAATACATTCTCAAGTCTTGTTGTACCGTTACATTTTGTTTCAGTAAAATTGTTGAAAGAGTTTAGCATGGAAATTTTATAGCGAATGGACGTGCAAAATAGTTGGTAATAATATAATAAATATAAAGACTGAGATCGAAAAATTCTTAACATACGTTTTTCATTAAAACTTTTAAACCAAGTACTATTTGATTTTTTTTATCAAGTTACCTTTGTAAAGCATATCAGTAATTATGTTTAATGTCAATTATGATCATTTGTTGTTATTCGGATTAAAATGAGTGACCAGCAAAAGGTGCGTACTAATATTATTAATTATTTTCAACAAAACCCAACTTGGTCCTACAAAAAGTTGGCCAAACAATCAAAGGTCTGCCGTCAAACTGTTTCCAATGTTATTCATCAGTACTTGAGAACTTCTTCGTTGATAGAAAACCTGGTTCAGGTAGAAGGTATGGTCCACATGATGCTTCTAAAGCCAAAAAAATAGAAAGCATTTTCAAAAGAGCTCCCAACACATCTGGTAAGAAAGCAGCCCGGTTAGCTCTGTGCTCAGACTGTTTGGTACGAAAAGTTAAAGCCAATGCAGGTTTTAAAACATACAAAGCTCAAAGTTGCTAATAGGAACGCTGCTAAAAATTTAGAGGCCAAAAACAGAACACGGAAATTGAAGTCAAATTTTATAAAAAAATATATGTACCTGCTGCATAATGGATGACGAAACGTATGTTTTGGTAGATTTTCTCAGCTTCCGGGTAAAAATTTTGATGCTGCTGATGCTCGAGGGAATGTTGAAGAAAAGTTTAGGACCCAAGCAGACAAAATTTCCCAAAGTGTTCTTGGTATGGCAAGCAATATGCAGTTGCGGAAAAAAGCCAAACATTTGTTACAAAGGGCTATATAAATACCAAAATTTACATCAAGGAATGTTTGCAAAAAAGGATGCTTCGATTCATAAGACTTAGTGTGTCCACTTATTTGTGGCCAGATTTGGCATCTTGTCACTATGGCCAGAAGGGTCTTGAGTGGTAAAAGAACAACAATGTATTTGTACCAAGATAGGCAAATTCTCCAAACTGCCTGGAGCTAAGGGCAGTGGAGAGAGAATTGAAGAGCACAAAATAGGTGTCCAAAAATGTGGACGATTTTACACGGAGATGGACAAGTTGTTCGAACAAAGTGACAGAAATCACTATAAAAATTATAATGAAAGAGTTTCCAAAAAAGGTTCAAAATTTAATCACTAGTGATTAGAACTATAAAAATATATATTTTTTTTTTGTAAATTGTAATAATAATTTTAATAATTTCATTTGGAAAGTAATTTTTCCTCAGTATTATTCTCAGTTTTGCCATATTTCTTATTTCAAATTGATGGTAACTCATCTTCATAACTTTGTTAATTAGATTCATCGCTTTATATATATTTTGTCTCATGGATTGTATTGAGTGGAAATTCGTTAATCGTTCAAATGCAATTGGTTTCATATACCAATCTGTTATTATTTTGTTGTTTTGTCTAGGTATTCTCATATCAAGATATGGTATTGAGTTTTCTCCTTTCTCTCTTCAGCGTAAATTTCAACTTGTTTTGATATGAGTTAAATGTCTTTAGTATCATGTCCTCATCCTTATATTTTATTTTAGCAAATAAATCATAGAGATATTTTGTGATGAGTTTTATTTGAATATTCTTCTCCTATAGTTCCACTAAGGTGGTAAAGGGTTTCCCATTGGCATACCATATGTCCGGTGGTATAATTTGTCGTCATGTAAAAACTAATTATTGTCATTTAAGTTGAATTGAGGTATCTCCAGAAATTGTGTTTTGTAGTGAACTACATTTTGCCATATTACTTATACGTCCAAAGATATCAGGATCTCATCTTTGTCCAACTTAAGTATATCCAGTTTAATTTTTAATTCCAGGGAGCTTTTTATATTAAGTATATTTTTGTTGTATAATATAGCTTATTTATTTTAAGCTCATTTTGCAATCGGATCAGTAGTTTAGAACATACGGATTTATTACCACTTCTATTCTGATCAGACCCGCTTTGTGACGTGGGGATACTATTGTACTATATTTGTATATATACTACTGTATTTGTCAAAAAATACTGGAAAAGTATCGAATTTTACATATCTGTTAGGAACTATTTCTACTTACCTAGAAAAGTACCATAACTTAACCATAAATTCATTTTGTAATTTTATTGCTTAGTTTTAATTCCTATATAGGATTTGGTATAATCAATGACGTAAAAGTACAATTTTTGTGTCTGGATGTTACAATTTCCTAGACAAAGTACAATAGTATTGAAATTTCCTTCAGTATTTGGAACTTTTTCTACTGGACTAGGACTACTACTAAAATTATATCTTAAGAACTATTAGAAATTAAGTTTATTGTTTATTCTTAATCTTCACATTGGTTTCTGTTTTGGTACAATTTTTAATTTCTACTCGCCATTCATCTTGAGTATACTTGCTTTCAAAGATAAATATTACTCATACGCTAACACGTTTCAGTTGTAAGAGAAAAATTTGCTAAAATTAAATTTTAGTTCTTCTGCGTTTACAGTTAAATGAGTAATTGTAATAAATAAAAATAATTCCAAAAGAAAATAGCATTTGTGAAGATGCATTTAAGTTTTCGTGGCATTTCCTGTACTCCTTTAATAACTTTTTATTATTCAACATCAATTGCTTCTCACTGCAATTTAGTGTATTTTTTTATTTTTATTAAATTTAATTTTCCACTTTTAAGCTGCCTTAAATTTAATATCGTTTTTATAAATATAAAAAAAAGAAAACTTTGCAGACTTTTTGTGTATGTTGAAGATTTGGTGAACATTAACTTTTAACTTTATCAAAAAGTTTTTCGCAAACATTTTTTTTATTAAACAATTCCACATTTTCTTAGTGCGACAGTAATACGGTTCAATGATTTGCTGGAAAAAATAAAGTACAAAAAAGAGAAATATAAATGTACCAACATTTTTCTTAATACCATTTACTAATACATATAAAGCCATTAAACTTGAAGCCATATGTGTACAAAGGTGGCTGTGTGTAAAAGAAAAATATTTCTTACTTCTGCCACATCTATACACCTTTAGTTTCTTGCAGAAACCCCAAAAAAAAAAAAAGAAAAACATCCTGGAAAATAAAAACTTCACTGTAAGAATTTATAGCAGGTACAATAAATCGTAACAAATACTCGTATATATTTTCGGTCTTACTTAAACACATACAGCACACTTTTGCTATACAAAAACCCACCCCCACTTGCCTGCTTGTAATAGCTCTGGTTTGCCACCTTCATTTACTTTAAAATGTTTTTAGAATTCTTTTCCACTGCAACATTTTTACTACTTTACCTTTATGCTATTTTTACAGTCAAGTAATTTAGTACATACATATTTAGTTTCTCACTTACCTTCAAAAGTGGCATTTATGTCGCGTATATCGTAACTGCACACAGCTGAGCCCACGATGCCATGAGTGTTGGTGGTGAATGTTGCATAGAATTTTGTATCATCATGTGGCATCTTATAAACCGATTGTATTTCATTAAAATAGAAGGGAAATTCACTTGATATACTGCAATTGATGCGAGCCTTTAAATATGTTGCCCAATTCTGTCCAGTCATATATTTGCCACCGCGATCATTTTTACAAACGCGTGCTATACGCGAATAAATGGCCTTGCCACAGTTGATATATTCCACGGCATGTTCACGAAAGAAGAAATACACATAGTCACCAATGTCAAAGGAGCCCACAAAGTTGGGTTCTTAAATTGAAAAAAAAGGAAAAAAAAAATTAATGAGAATTAATTTTCATGTTAAAAAATATATAATACTAACTACCAGTTTCTGTATCAGGAAGCGAGTACTTTGAGTGAAAATTTAACATGATTTTTGTTATTGTAACCACAAAAAAATATATGTAAAATTTTCATTCAAAGTACTCACATGGAATGAATATACACACAGCCTCAAAATTTAGGAAACACTAGAGAATTAAATGATTTTTTCAAGATAATGAAAATCATAAAATCTATCCATAAATTAACATGAAAAAGTGTCGATTTATTGTAGATTAGGCTGAATATTAAGTTCGTCGATTTAGCTCGGTTTAGTATTTTTCATCACTTTTGAGACTGTGTGTATATAGAATATGGTAGTTAGTATTTTGCTTTTCTTGTAGACAATTATACTTACTGTCCAGCCATTTGGAATCGTATTTAACAGTTCTTTTGAAATTGTGTTCCTTACGGCCGGATGTCATGTTGTACAAGTCTGAGCGGAATATAACTGAGTCAGCTTTGGTGAATTCGGCATTAGTGCCAGAATACTGTAGGGAGAAACAAATTTTAAGTACACAGTTCATAAAGATTATTCTAACAAACACAATTGTGGTGTAATTGAAGTTTTAACCCATTTCAAATTCATATAAGAAAAATACCCAGAGTAAACTTGCGAACATAAATAGATGAATTGTAAGAAATTGTCATTTAGCTATGGAATGTTTATCAAAAAGATGAGAGCATCATAAGGATGACATCTAAAATAAAGCATTTTTCTACGTATTTCAGGAACATGACAAGTTTTTTGAGCGATTACGTGCCACACAACCGTGGACGGATCATAAATTGAGTGATTCCAACAAAAAGGTCTTCAAATAGGGACCTCTGAACTTTGCTACATCTGTCGAATTGACTGCCATTTATTCAGGTTTTTTTTGTTGCCAAATCAACATGGAAGCGTATAGCGTCCAACAACTTGGCCAAATAATAAAATTGTTTTATCAAAAGGGTTCTGTTCGAACAACCTTCCGGCGCTTCGCCCATGTTACGCGATGAAGTTAATTTCTGGATGAATGGTTACGTAACAAACAATAAAATCCACATGAGATTCAAAAGCGTTGAATGCTTCCCGTAAAAGTCACTGTTTATGCGGATTTTGGGCTGGTGACATAATCAATCCATATTACTTTCAGAACGACGTTGGAAATAAATAAATCGTCAACGACGATTGCTATAGGTCAATGGTTACGAACTTCTTATGGCCTGAATTAGATGATGGACATGTGGATTCAACAAGATGGCGCTACGTGATGCACAACTCATTTGACACTCTACATTTTTAGCAAAATGATTGTTCTGTTCGGGCAATTTTCCGGCGCTTCGCCCATGTTACGCGATGAGTATAAATTCTGCATGAATGGGTACGTAACAAACAATGAGATTCACATGAGATTCAAAAGCGTTGAATGCTTCCCGTAAAAGTCACTGTTTATGCGGATTTTGGGCTGGCAGCATAATCGGTCCGTATTTCTTTGAGAACGACTTTGGCCAGACAATAATCGTCAACGACGAGCGCTATAGCTCGATGATTACCAACTTCTTTTTGCCTGAATTGGATGATATGTACACCGATGATATGAGGTTTCAACAAGATGGCACTTCGTGTCACTTGACACTCTGCACGAACGTTTTGAGGGCAAGTGGAGGTCCATAAATGGCTAGAATATAAGCAAAAACTTGCGACTACCTCCATTTGTTTGCCCCGATAGACTACACGATAGTGTGCTAGACTGACTATCAACCTGGGGGTTGCGGGTTCGATTCCCGCCAGAGATTCTGGGTGTATCTGCAGACAAGCAAAACGTTTTGCAGTTTGTGTTTGTTTTATAAAAAAAAAAAAACTATTTTCACTATCTATATATACATGTTTAGGTGATGTTTTTGAGGAAATCTTCCATTGTTAACGAGCTGGTTAAAATCGATATAAAGAAAATATTTATCATTTGGATATACACTGCATTACACTGCAAACACATTGCAATGACCTGATATTAATGAATAACATAAATTTCAATGACTACTACATACCATCTGCATTACTTAGAAGTCGTCATATAATGACTTACTTATTATCTGTTATATATTGTTACGAATTTGCAATAGCGATTTGAATTTAACGGTCTGTAACGACTGCCTGCAACATTCATCAACAATGCCGATAGCATGCGGTTATCAGCATTGTTTGTAAGTACGACAGCACTAAATGTTTAAGCTGCTAACATTAACATTGAAAGCTCTAGAATTCGAACATTCGAGTTTTGACCGTTAGGAACAATCTAGGCTACACGGATGAAGATGGCAGTGTGTATAAATAGTGCCTGCGGTTGCAGTATTGAGTGAGTGTATCATACATCAACTGTCTTGTACTTTTAAGTTTGTACATTATAAACGTGTGTGTGTATTTAAAACACATAGTGACTATTTAGACTGTTATTGTTGTACATTTAAAACTAATAAAGAGTTGTTGCAATTTAAAACTACTAAACGGCGTTGTTGTCTCTTAGAAAACATCTGTTTTATTTTGCATCTCGATTTGAATATACATTGTCGGAAAAAGTCGGTGATCCAACCTTCAATGTTAATAAGTACATGTGGTGGCAGTCCGGTTGGTTCCAATAAATTCAAAAATTTAGTAGTATACTACTGCTTGTTTTTCGTTCATTACTGTGTCAATCGATTAGCATTTTATTGTTTACCAGGCATTTTCAATTGTTAACATCATAATTTGTTGGTGCCAAAATTGCATGTTCCCACAGCCAATCCGAATTTTTGTAGTTGGTTGTAAGACTTGGGAATACCTTGTCGACAACGGCTTGAATATTCATTTGCATTTGGCAGAAGTTCGGAAACGAAATCTAATTTGTGACGGGATCAATTGGTATTTTTCCATTTCCGATGTCCAATAATTGTTTTGAGAAGGTTTCGGCAGAAGGGTATTGCAGCAAATGCAGACTCATATTCGTTCGGCTTCTGTAGCTTCACTTCTAGTGAAATAAGTTTAAAGGAACTTTACATCATCATTGGGAAGCGGGAGCAACGATTCAATTCTGTGGAACATTTGGCCTTGAACTTTAAAGGTGGCCATGAATCCGACGTCATTTGGATTTCATTAGTGGTGTAGTATAAAAATTGAATTTGCCACGCCAGACGGAAAATCAAAAATTTGACTTTACAGAATATCAACATTTTAACTCATTACTTGGCAATGAAAGTTTTTGCTGACTACATAAGACATCAAAAACTAATTTACCTTGGGAATCTTAGTGTCATTTCCATTTTAATTTTTTCAAATTTTAATTAATTTTTTTATTTAAAGAATTTCAAAACTTATTTCTATCAATAAGACTTTTAAAGTCGGCTAAAGGTTGACATTTCGATCTCATTAACAGGTGTTCAAAAAGCAATATTTAACGGTTTGAAGTGGGTTAAATAAGTAGATTACCCACAATTGTCTTCAAATCTAAATTTAATATTTATATACATATTTTTTTTTTAACAATTGTATACATTTGTCTATTGATGTACTTACCAATGCTGGCAAACCATAAGGATTGCCCTTCTCTACATAAACCGCCGTTGAGTTATCAGCTGGATCATAAGGGCATTTACCAATGCCTAAGCCGATGCCGGGCACGTACTCAGATCTGGGTAAATGTGTTAAGTTTGCCTAACGTAACGACGTTTGGGTCACGCAGTCAAACACAATTACAAAATGGCAAAAACGGAGAAGGAAAAAAAAGAGAAGAAAATAAAAATGACAATAATCACATTAGTTGCTAAAGAACACAAGCAAAAAAAAAAAAAAAATACCTACATAACAAGAAAGAAGTAAAATGTATAAGAAATATATATATATATAAACATATCTTAAGAATAACCTAACCTTGGCATTTTAAAGAAATACATAGTAGTCATATACAACAAAATTTAGTACGTTACCTAAAGGTCTATTTTAACTAAAGGAATGTCGTTTATTTTTGTTTCTGCTCTACTTTAGCCATGTTCGTTTTCTTTTTATTTCATACTTGAAGGACTAAAAACAATGACATGTTTATTGGAAGGTTACCTTTTATTTTTCTTTGAAAAGAGAATTTTAAATTTTACTTAGGATTAAAATCTCTTCAACATTTTGCCTAAGTTAACAGAAAATTATTTTCTAGTATTTACATTTAGTCTGTGTGCTTGTTATTTTTTTTTTATATATTTTTTTTAATAATCTGCTTCTTTGTGTTTGTCATGGTCATATTTTAAACATTAAATACGAATAGATTGTTATACAAATTTCTATTTATTTTTTTTTGGTAATAAGGCCTAAAGCTTTGGAAAAGGTTTTAGTCATAGTTTTTTTAATAAGCTTTATTAAAAAAACGTAGCAACATTTGAATTAGTAGTATCCTGTTAAAAATACAGGAGTATTTTCAGTATTTCTAAGTGGTTAGTGAAGTTGATAGGTTTCTGTTTGTATGAAAGATGCCGATAGATTTGATCTCTAGTGTTTAATTTGATCTCTAGTATTTTAACATGATTAATAAAGCCTTAACCTCTTTCAATACATTGACTGCCACGTCGGACATATATGTGTGACACTGCGCTATGTGGTTTACTACATGTCTCATAATAGTGCTGGAGTTTCAAGAATTTTGTCTATGATGTCTGCAAGTTCCTCATCAAAACTATAATTTTTACTTTCTTCATTACTTTCTGTACTTGTACTGAGTATTTTTTCTAACTCAGTATCCGATAAAAAATTCCATTTCGCCATTTCGTAGGACACTCTTATTTATAAAAATACTCTCAGTTTCTGAGCAGTAAATATTACTGACAGCAGCCTAATATTGACGTTTCCGAAAATATTATACAAAAAAAAAAAAAAAATGCTGTGGCTTCCAGCATCTTATTTGCTGAAACTGCCTTGGCAGTCAATGTGTTAAGCTTAACGTGAGCCAATGGGTTTTACCAAAAACCGGATTATTTAGTATGAAAAATCGGCATTTCGAAGTAAATATTATGAAAAAGCGGGATTTCAATAATTATGGTATAAAAAGCGGGGTTAAAATAAGTTATATTATGCATAGCTAGAAACATTAATTTAAAAACAAATTGTTTTATTAAGGAGTGAGATCGAAAAATTCTTAACATACATATACGTTAATAAAAACGAAACCACTAAACTTACAGTTTTAATATTTTCTTATTTGATTGAAATTATTATTACAATTTACAAAAAATATATATTTTTACAGTTTTAATCACTAGTGATGAAATTTTGAACCTTCCGTTAACATGTTTATAGTGCTTTCTGTCACTTTGCTCGAACAGGTAGTCCTTTCTTGTGCTCTTCAATTCTCTTTTAATAAGAGCCCAATATAGCTCCGGGCAGTTTAGAGGATTTGCCTCTCTTGGTACAAATACCACATTATTGTTCTTGTAACACTCAAGGGCTTGTTTGCCATAGCGAAAGGATGCCAAGTCAGGCCAGTGGATACATTACGAAGTCTTATGAATGGAAGCAGCATTTTTTGTAAACATTCCTTGATGTAAATTTCGGTATTTATAGAGCCCGTTGTAACAAATTATTGGCTTCTTTTGCCGCTACTGCATATTACTTACCATACCAAGAACTTTTTGGGCAATTTTGTCTGCTTTTGGGTCCTAAACTTTTCTTCAACATTCCCTCGAGCATCAGCAACATAAAATTTTTGACAAGAAAGTTGGGAAAAATCTGCCAGAACATACGCTACGTCATTCATTATGCAGCAAGAATATTTTTTTATAAAAGTTGACTTCAATTTCCGTGCTCTGTTTTTGGGTAAATTTCTGGCAGCGTACCTGTCAGGAACTTTTTGAGCCTAGAATGTTTTTGAACCTGCATTGGCTTTAACTTTTCGTACCAAATAGTCCGAGCACTGAGGGCTGCTTTCCTACCGGATGTTGGAAACAGTTTGACGGCAGACCTTTGAATGCTTGGCCAACTTTTTGTAATATAATTTTAGTACGCACTTTTTTCTAGTCACTCATTTTAATCAGATTAACAACAAATGAATATAATTGATATTAAACATAATAACTGACATGCTTTTCAAAGGTAACTTGATCAAAAAAAATCAAATAAAACTTGGTTTAAAAGTTTTAATCAAAAACGTGTGTTAAGAATTTTACGATCTCACTCCTTATATTGAAGAAGAACGGAAACTCCCTATGTGTGATTTCAGGGTTTGTAAAAACTATAGTCTAAGGTGAAAATTGAGTTTATGAAGTATGGTGGCAGGTATAGGGAATCATATAGTTGCTAATAACAATTAGAAAAGTATGATCGATCAAGTCCAACCATATAATACCCTGCACTGAGTAAATAAGCAAAAACCTTTTAGTTTTTTTTTTTAATTTCAATAATTTGTTTTTGTGAATGATTTATGGAAGTTGGCCTTAGATGGTAGCTATGATTAATTATGGATCGATCGCCATACTTATATTCCTTCGAATTCAGCTAAATTTCAGTTTTATATGAATGAAGCTTCATTTAAACTTTGACAACATAGAGACATAGGATTGAATATAAAATTGAACTACATAAAAACCCATGATTGTAATTATAATTGAACTGAAGTACATGAGCTATAATTTAAACTAAAATTTTACAATATAATGACTAACGATTGAAGTTTAAATTGAACTACGTAAAGATCTGTAATATCTGTGGACTTTTGACAAAACAACACATAATAAAATAATTATCGATCAATTTAAGCGTTTATGCGTTCTCCCACTTAAGTTGTTTTGTCAACAGTTTACAGATATACCTATGATTGCTGCTAAAATTTAACCACATAAACAATTTCGATTGATGCTAAAATTCAAAAACACATAAAGTCCTGTAATTGAAGTTTAATTTGAGCTACAATTTGAACTCCATAATGAGCTATAATTAAAGATAAATTGATGTTCATAGCCATATGATGGAAGCTAAACTTTAACTTCATAAATAATATCGCTTGAAGCTAAAATGGAACTCCATATGACTAAGCCTATAATTAAGGCTTAAATTGAGCTGCATTATGTGCAGTTTTTGAAGACAAAACTTAACTACATAAACATCTATGAATGAAGCTTAAATTGAGCTATATAATGACCAATGTCTGAAACTAAAACTTAACTGCATAAAGTTCTATATTTGAAGCTTAAATTGAACTCTATAATGAAGCTTAAATTGATTTCTATAAAAGCCTATGGTTGAAACCAAAATAAAGCTAAAAATTACCTGTGATTGGAGCCAAAATTGAACAATTTAAACTTTGTAATGAGCTATAATTAAAGATAAGTTGATATTCATAGCCATATGATGGAAGCTAAACTTTAACTTCATAAATAATATCGCTTGAAGCTAAAGTGGAACTCCATATGACTAAGCCTATAATTAAGGTTTAAATTGAAATTTGAAGACAAAACTTAACTACATAAACATCTATGAATGAAGCTTAAATTGAGCTATATAATGACCAATGTCTGAAACTAAAACTTAACTGCATAAAGTTCTATATTTGAAGCTTAAATTGAACTCTATAATGAAGCTTAAATTGAACTCTATAAAGGCCTATGATTGAAACCAAAATAAAGCTAAAAATTACCTCTGATTGGAGCCAAAATTGAACAGCATGAAGACTTACGATTGATGTTAAAATTAAACTGTGTGCTACATTTATACAGTTTACATTCAACTTCATAATGAGCTATGACTTAATATAAAATTAAAGTACATAGACCTTTCATTAAAGCCAGGAATGAATTTCATAAGTAACAAGTGGAACTTCATAGAAATCCATGATTGAAGCTTAATTCAATCTGCAAATTGGCGAATAATTGAAACTAAAACATAATTAAATGAAGGTATATGGTTGAAGCTTAAATTGAACTCCATAATTACGTACGACTGACGATACAATTAAAGTTTATAGTGTTATATTAAAGATAGAATTGACCTAATGGAATCCAAAATTTAACTACTTACATAAATCTTATGACTGAAGCTAAAATTATACTACATGAAGACTTCAGTTAGCACCTTGGTCATTTGTGTATTAGATTTTTACTGTTTAAACTGAACTCTATAATGACCTGTAACTGAAGATACGATTAATGTTTATAGTCTTATGGCTGAAGCTAAAATTTGCCTACAAATGTCTTATAATTGAAGCCGAAATTTAACTACATAAAGACTTCAATTTGCCCCTTAGGACTTTGAGTGTTACATATTTCAACACACTTCCTAACAATACTGGAGAACTGTTAACTAATGTTGCTATTGATTTTAAAACTCCATTTGTAAGATGATGTCTGTTTGGGATTCAATTAAATTATAGGGTTTTTTAAAGTCTCTCGCATCTATAAGAAGAGTGACAATAAGTAGGAACTTATAAGTTTTTTGGAAAAGCATTATATTTCAAATTTGTCACATAAAATTTTTTCTATTTTTAGTTACTTTAATCCTATTTTAAAGCCATAATAAATCTATTCAACTTAAAACCCAAGTTAAACATAATATTATTTTCTCCTACTCCACCATTAACAACTATTGCTCTCCAAATAGCCTTAACTTAACCTAAATAACTACATGAACTATTGATGCTGGTCCACAACCTAAACGTTATATAAATATTCTTCTTATATAAGTACATACATACATACATACATACATTTGTAAATACAGGCATAAAAAAAAACAAATATTGTTTTTTTTTTTTTTGCAAATTCTTTATATACTTACATTTATCACGTAGTCCTTGGGATTGTGGGCGTTTGTACCGCAAACATATAGACGTGTTCCAGAGTCCATAGGTTGTATAACACGTATGTGATTACGGCATTCCACCTTCTTCAGGGCAATTTAGAAGACACGTACAAGCAGTTGTGTAGTTGGTACAAAAAGGACAGCAACGAAGAGGAATGAAAAATTAAATGTAAAAAAGAGAATGAAGAAATAGAAGCAAAAAAAAAAAAAAAAAAATAGGAAAACAAAAATTCAATATAAATAAAAAAAAACCAGTGACCAAAAAACCAAACGAGTACCAGAATTACAATTTAAAAGAAAATTTCGAAAAATTTTAAGAAAATGGGAGAGAGAGAAAAACAGAAACAGAAAACGCACCCATGAGTTATATACAAGCCAATTGTTTTTAATTTAATTTTTGTTACAAAAAAAAAGTTGCAAAAAGTTTTCAGTATTAAACAAATTATTGCAAGAAAATTTTGTTAAGTTTAAATTTAATTTTTTAGTTTTTTATTTTCTCTCTTGAAAAATTTGTTAATTTGGTTGTTAAATTCAATAAAGTAAGCTTACCTCATGTTTTCCTTTAGAGACACAACTTAAAATATCTGAACCTGATGGCTCCAATATAAGAACATCACGCTGAAAGGAATGAAAAGAAATATATTTTAAGTTTAAAGGAACAATAGTTGGAAACTTAAAAAAAAAAAAATATTTATAAATATAGTTGGAATTAAGTTACATAAATTAAAATAAGCTTTTGATTTTTATTTTTTTCTTAGCATGATTTAAATTTGTGGATTTTCAATAAAACTTTAATCATTTCAATAATTTTCTAATTGCCTTAAAAATTTATTAAAATTTAATTGTTTAAAGAAAAAATATTCAATAAAATTATAAACACTTGAATTTTTATTTAATTTAATATACAAGTTTTTCCTCTTCGCTCTTCGAGTAAGTATTTAGGTCATATTCCAAAAAAAAAAAAAATGTACCTTCCTTCATTTTCAATGCCATTGAAAAATCAAAATTAACTTTATTAAAGTACAACAGCTTGTCATTAAAAATAATTTCCTTTCTTAGTAAAAAAATTCTATATATTAACAAAATTGTTCAACAAAAATGTCTTGTTTTTTTACTACTCGCACTGCTTAACAAAATTATCGTAAAATTTTATGTTTATTTTGCCAACGACAAAATATTTTCATATTTTCGACGACGCTGTCGACAATAATAGCAATAACAACAACAACAAAAAAATAATATGAACAAAAAAATGAAATCAATTTTATTTTCATAAATATTTCAAACGGAAAAACGTGCAAAAATTCAAATGCCATTATTTTATTCATTCACATAACAAATCTTGATGTTTGAAAAAGTTTTCTTTTTGACTTAAAAATACATATATATACATTCGATGGTAGAAATATCAATTTCGGTTTAATAAAAATCAATTATTTGTTAAATATTACAGTTTATGTAGAATCCTGAACAATTTGAACCTTAATTTATAGAAATAAATAATAATCATACCACCCGTAGTACACATAGGGTAGAAGGGGCATCATTCGCCATAGAGGCACATCTCCTAATACCGAATAACTTAAAAACCGAGTAATCGATTTTGTTACATTATCAAATTATGTTTTCGTTTAACGATTGTTTACCATCCATAAAAGTTGGAAAATTTAATTTTACATATGACTTGAGGCAGACGTGCTTAATTGTTTTTCAATTAGCTGTGAAAATATTTCATCGTGTAAATTTTTTGTGCTAACTTCTTTAGTTTTTTTGATACAAAAAAGATATTGGTTGAAGATAGAATGTCAATAATGGTGAACAATAAGTGACAATAGTCTTTTCGATCATTTAAGTTGAAGTAAGAAAACAATTTATATTAAATCTAAAAACTCTCCCTGGGGCACATTCGCCAGCTACAAAGAATCCCAGTGATGTAAAGTAAAATTATGATAAAATATAGAAAAAATCAGTCACAATTTCTTTAATTTGTTTTGTTAAGTTAGATTTCACATAACTAACTATATATATAAAAATGAAATGGTCCATGTATGTAATGCCATCACGTGAGAACGGCTGGAGCGATTTGGCTGATTTTTTTTATTCGATTCGAAATTTTCAGGAGATGGTTTGTAAAGAAAAAGAATTTAAAAATTCGGAAATTTAAATTTTTAATATATTGCCTCCTTTTCACTTCTCACGTGTCTTAATAAGTGACATTTTTTTGAGAAACTTGAAGAACTAACATTAGTAAATAGCCACCGATCGAAGCCGGGCGGTCAACTAGTAAACAATAAATATCTAGTTTATTATACTTAATTTTGTGAATTAAAACAGTAAAACACGTTTATATTTTTGGATTTTTTGTTTTATTTTCCATATGACAAATCTGCCCCATCCCATTGGCGTATTTACCCCATGGGTGTGGTCGTTTCGCCGTTTTTCTAGTCAGTCTAAAAATGTTAAAAAAATATGTGTATTTAGATGAGATAAGCAAGATTTAAATGATTAAAACTAAAGCCAACATATCTATGTATCCGGAACAAGAAAAAAATTAAGAATATGTATTGCGGTTTAAATTTGAGATCACCTCAAAAAAAAGTGGCGTATGGTCCCCCTTCTACCTTACTTGATTTTATGCTGAATTTAGTAAAATTGCCTATAGATAACACTGTTATATACACAATTTTTATAGAAAAAAACTGTTATACAAAAAATTTCCAGGAAATTTTCCTTAAAATGAACTGTTGTGCACAAACATTAAAATTATACACAATATTTTTTATAAAAAAAATTGTTTTACACATAAGCAGGGCAACCAAAAATATGCAATATCATATTTTTTCCTGTGTGTCGTATAAACATATAGTTTACTTATTTATCCATTTCAGACAATTTCAAGATTTTGCATATTTTGCTTTTAATAGCTTATTTTTGCATATTGTTTTCAAAGGTGCATATTTTTGTTGCAATTTTTAATATATGTTTTTCATTGTAATTTGTAATTCTACATTTGTAATTTCAACATTTTTCATCTGCGACCCTAAAAAGTATATATTATGGATCATTATAGATAGCGAAGTCGATATAGGCTTGTCCGTCTGTATGTTGAATCAACTTTCCGTAGCCCCCTAATTACTTATATACATGATTCATACATAAATATACCGGGAATACTTCCGACTCTTCATTTAAAATCGACACAATCGGGTCACAAATGGCTGATGTAGAAGGAAAAATCCAGGACAACTTCGATTTTTGACCTATTTTTGATCTATATCTGGATTACTAAGTCATTAATACAGACAATATTTCAATTTTATATCCATAATAGATATTTTTAAAGGCTTTTGCAACGGCCAAGGTAAGTCGGACCTCCAATTGGTCAAAATCGGGAAAAGTATTTTTTACCCCGAATTTTTTTTTACCAGAAAAAATTTTTATTCACAAATAAATTAAAATTTTTTTTTTTTTAATAAATTTAAATAAAATATTTCGCTAATAAATTAAAAAAAAAAAAAAATTAATTTTAAAATTTTGTTTACCTAAAAAAAATATTTAGATTCGGCACAGCCGAATATAGCTCTGTTACTTGTTTTTCTTAATATAACATTATTGTTTGCATTTTCCTTTCAATATTGTACTATTCTGTTAACCCCTAATGATATTGTCTTAAGCTTGTAAGAAAAAACAATACATTGAAATACATTTATGAAAATACCCGACAAATATATACTGAATATTTGCCAGATATTTATTATCTTAAGATAACTTAATTTCCTTATATTTGATATTAATAGATAATAGCCACATACAAATACTTTAATATCCAAAACGTTTATGAATTTTTTGTTTTTTTTTTTTTTAAACCTGTTCTTAGGTTAGAAAAAACTTACGGATGTTAGGTTAATGGAACATTTGGTTCATAATGTAAAAAACAAGTAATAGATAACTGTAGGATTCCCCTTTTTTGATTTTTGTTGTAAAGAAGCACAAATATTTGCAAATGCAAATGTTCACTTAGTGTGCAGTTTTTAATAGAACATACGTGTTTTACTTACGGCATGGAAAACTTGAAAAAATATACAAGAACTGCTCAATGCATAAAGTGACTCTGATATTTCAGATTCAGAAGTTGATTATATTTCAGAAAACACATAAAACAAAATAATAAATACTTATTTTTTTAAATAAATGTAAAAAAATCAAAGAAAAAATACTATGGACCAAATGGTCTCTTAACCTAAGATTCGTAAGTTCTTATTTTTCTCAGTCCTGTTGTAAGTTAGCATAGCATTGGTTTATAAAACGACCAAGTGAGCTAAAAAACTAGATCAGTATATATCACCGTTCAAAAATTACAAAGGAAACAATTAAAAAATTGGACCAAATTGGCTTAACCTAACAGCAGGGTTAAATTTATGAAAGTGTAAAAGTTTTTGATACATTTAAAAAAACTTTAATCTTGCTTAAGACAATTATGGATGGGCATTGAACAGTGTGAAGAAGCCATTGAAAACGCGTTTAATTGGCCATTGGTAGTTTGAAATTACAATATTAGTTCCCAAAAGCATTATTCACCTGTTCATTTTGTCCAATGACTGCAAAACTATTAACAGCTATTAGTTCAGCTAAAGACATCAGAATATATAGGATCAACTGAACAAAAAGATTATACTTTTTGATTTATATGCTGTGAAAAAAATTACCTATGAATAAAATAATCGTTCACACCCAACTCTATTCAAACGTAAAAAAAGTAGCTTTTAAAACTCGAGACATTTAGGGAAATTTATCCGGAACTTTATGAATGAATCGAAATATTTTCATGAAGTGTCAAAATTTAAATTTAATCCGGTAATAAACAACTTTAATTTATGAATTCAGTATTTTATTTACTTTGTAATAAAACTTTGAATTTCAAAACAAAATTATTTGGTCAATTCATAAGGTCTCTTGTCATGTCTTATTGACATAATGTCCTTATATTTCACAATGGTTTAAAAATGTTGTTATTGCCTTTCAAGCAAAAAATGTCCTACAATAATACTACACTATATGCTATGTTTATTGTGTTATCCTAACCAACCAGCAGAAATCTGCGCCGAAGGCCTAAGAGTCGGTTAAGCCGAGCCGCCGAGTCGTGATATATTAGGACATTATGATATGATAGGAGACATATTTTTCGTTCTTAAGTGCATTTTTTAGCATATTTTTGATTGCCCTGTATATAACTTTTCAAAACTGTTGCACATAAGCTTTATCGTAGAAAAAAACTGTTACACAGGCAACTTTTTGTAGAAAAAACTATTATAAAGGGAAAGAAACAAAAATGTTTTATACAAAAAAATAATTTTTGAACCATTACACTTTTAAATACGATAATATTTGTTATATTTATTTTCCATGGCTAAAAGCATTTGAATGTTCTCCAGAAGCTGAAGATTAAATTTTAATGTAGGTTAAAAATTCTTATTTTGTAGTAAATGTGAGCAAAATACCTAAAGTAAAAATGTTAATAACTTTAGAACTTTTAATCAGATTTTATAATTTTTTAGATTTTAAAGGTTTTCTCTAAAAATCCGTTTCTCATAAAACAGTATAAAGAATTTAGAATTTATTTGAAAAATTTATTTATATTTCTGTGTATATTTTTATAACTAATTGTTCAATTTTAATAAACTTAGTCTTATATTAATCCAGGAAAGTTTTTATTATAACATATTAATCAAAAGAAAAATTTTATTAGAAATAATTTTTCTTTATGCTAAATTTTTTGTTTTTATGTTTGCAAATATGAAATCAAAAAAACTTTTAAAACACTAAAAACCACAGAGAGATTTTTGTAAAATTAAATTCTAACTTTATATTATGGATATTTGCTATACTTTTAGAGTTAATAATATTATATCTTCCTTCTTAACAATAAATTCTTATTTGTTTCAGATATTTTAAGTCCATTTTGAAGAACTCTAATTTTCTTATAAGTATAAGTATGATTAATATTGAATTATTGATTTTTGCACATGTAAATCCCCTTACAATTAACGATCAGTCAAATATTTGCAGTAATGGAACAATAAATGGTAGAATTCGTGTTAGTTGTTATCAGATTATTTTTTTACAAATAATTTTAAAGCATTACATTAGCACCATACGTATGCGTATGATTAATATTTAATTATTAAAAAGTTTTCATACGTCACCAGAGTTTTTTATGAAAATAATTTGGATAAATCAAGATTAATTTTGAAAAAATATTAAAATGTCTATCAGATTTAATTCATTCAATAAACAATATACAGATAGTGTTATTTAAGCACTAACAGCTCTGTAAATTTCGGGTGATATTGCACGATAATATAGGGTGTACCAAAATTAAAAAAAAAAAAATAAATTTCTTTAGATTGTTAGTTTTTATCGATAAAGTGTATATGGTGGATTTATGTACTGAGAAATTAAACTTTCTCTTACCCAACAAAATACCCCAAAAAAATTAAATTGTATTACGAAAAAAATACATATTTGTTGCTGTTTACATATACAATACAATATTTAGAAAACCTCTAGGCTTCACGCAAACAAAAAATACTCATGCATACACGCACTCGCTTCCTTCCTGTCAGGGCAAAAGAAACCATCAACCATCGTACGACATACTTCTCATCATCACACTCAAACTTTATGCACTCACTACCAATGTATTTAAATCGCTCTCAATAGAAAACTGTTTGACATGTTTGTGCCAACATTGCTTGTGATTCAATAGCTGTTTGCTAATGTTTGTTGTATGTGTGTATTTTGTAGTTGTTGCTGGAAATTCTTTCGTTTTTTCCTTCATTCAAACAGTCAGTCATTCATACATTCAATTCTTTCGTTTTTTTCGTTTTGTGCTTCTTGTGGCGCCTTGTAGCGCGTACAACAAATCGAATTAAATAAACAAATGCGTAACGTGACTAAACTGTAAAAATGACATTTTAAATGTTCTGCTACTATTATAGCGAAAACAGGAACAAAAATTTCTAGCATTGCTGCTGGTATGACTTTTACTAATGCCTAATACTTTTTTTTTTTTGAAAAATATCTGCAGCAGCGAAACAAGTACAAGTTCACCACACTCTTACACACACCCACTTAAAGTAAATTGTTGTTTATTCAAAACACACACTGTCATACATACACAAACCTAGGCACTTAGTGGGTTAAAACTGTTTTGAATTTTCTTTAATTCTGTTGACTATTTTCTTTGTGCGTTCGCTTCAATTCAGGTGTTTAAAAGTATTTATCACTTCTTATTTCTTTTTTTTTGCTACTCTTGCTTACATTTTTCTTGCCATGACTTTTAATCTTCTGCTAAACTAACTTTCGTTTTGCAGCAGGTATGAAAAGTGGTTGTTGTGAATAAATTGGAAATTTTATAAAATTTTATTAACAGCAATAAAAAATGGTAAGGAGATGAAATTATTTGTATTTTTTTTTTGGAAATGGTAAATTGATACAGTTTATTTATTGGGGAGTGAAGTGTAAATAATAAAATTCCAAAACGTATTGTATAGAATACAAATAGTTGTTGAAATTAAAGTTAAATTTAAACTGCTGTAAGTGATGCAAAAATATTTTATGAAAGAAATTGGTAAAAGAAATAAAACATTTAATGGTATTGGTAAAATGAATTTAAGTAAAAGGCAAAATATTTGTTAGACTTCTACACGCAGAGAAAGAACATCGATGTGGTAAACGTAATATAAAAGCAACATATTAGGATAAGAATTATGATTATAGACCAACAAAAGTATCACAAACTAATATATTATGATCGGATACTCTTTTATGAAGTTATCATATAATTATCCCAAAAAATAATAATAGGATCCAAAGTAATTACAATACGGTCCAAATCAATCATATTATGATCCAAAGTACTCACATTGTGGCCCAATAAAAACATATTATAATCCAATTTAATCGTATTTATGAACCAATAAAATCATGTTATGATCTAAAGTATCGTTAAAATTTATCTTTGAGAATATAAAATTTAATTTTAATAGGTTTTAGTTTGAATGTGCTAAATTCCTTAACATTTAACATTTCTTGAAAGGAACTCTGCTAAAAATTTAGAGGCCAAAGACAGAGCACGGAAATTGAAGTCAAATTTTATAAAAAAAAATATATCTGCTGTATAATAGATGATGAAATGTACGTATGGAAAGTTTTTCGCAGCTTCTGGGTCAATTTCTTTATGTTGCAGATGCTCGAGGGAATGTTGGAGAAAAGTTTGGGACCCGAAATTTACATCAAGGAATGTTTACAAAAAAGGATGTTTCCATTCATAAGACTTCTTAATGTGTCCACTTATTTTTGGCCTGATTTGGCATCTGTCAATATGGTAAGAAAGGTTTTAAGTGGTACAAGAACAATAATGTGGTATTTGTACCAAGCTGCCTGGAGCTGAGTCCAGTGGAGAGATAGTGGGCTCTTGTTGAAAGAAATTGAAGAGCCCAAAAAAGGTATCCAAAAGTGTGGTCGATTTTAAACGGAGATAGACAACAACTTCGAACAAAGTGAGATAAAGCACTATAAAAACCATAATGGAAGAGTTTTCGAAAAAGGTTAAAAATTTCATCATTAGTGAGCAGAACTATAAATATATTTTTTTTTTATAAATTGTAATAATAATTTCAATCAAAAAAAAAAAAAAAAAAATATTCAAAACTGTAAGTTTAGTGGTTTTGCTTTTATTAACATATATGTCATTCAGATGGGTACATATCTGTCATTTATTCTCAATTAGTTATTGAATATTAAAGTGTAAACAACAAAGTTTTTTTTTTTTTGATTCGAAAATGTCGAAAGCGATGTTTTGCTTTACTTCTTTAATTTGAAATAAAGTGAAGCACACTGGTGGCTCACCGAACCTTATGGTGAATGCTTTTCATCGATTTCAACATTTGAGATGGTTTGTGGTGATTTTGACACCGAAGACAAAAGATCGATAGCCAAAGAAGATTGAAGACCAAGAAGTGTAGACATTACACCATGAATTTGTTGTTGTCAAACTCAACAAGAGCTTGCAAAATCAGAAGGAGCAACTCATTCAGCAATTCTAAAGCGTTTGCGAGCAGTAGGATACATCCAAAAGCAGGGAAATTTGGTACCATACGAACTGAAGCCAAGAGACCTTGAAATATATTTGTGCATGTGAGAATTGCTGCTTGAAAGCTATAAAAATCATTTTTGCATCGAAACATTACTTATGATTAAAAATGCATCCATTACGATAACCAGAAGCAAAGGAGATCATATGTGAAGCCCGCCAAACCAGCTGAATCGAAACCAAAGCCAAATATTTAAGGCGCTAAGCAATGCTCTGAATGTAGTGGTACCAGAAGCTTCCTATCTATTATGAGCTGCTGAAATAATCCGAAGCAAAAGATATCATAAGTGAAACCCGGCCAACAAGCTGAATCGACACCAATGCCGAATATCCAAGGGGATAAAACAATGCCCTGTACCGAACGCAACTAATTCTTTTATTGGCAGTAAAACGACCAGAATATGCGGCCAGACATGAAACCGTAATATTTCATCATGACAACGGTCGGCCAAATGTTGCAATACCTGTTAAAATCTATTTAGAGAGTAGTGGTTCGAAAGTTTTGCCTCCTCCCCCATATAGTCCAGACCATGCCCAGTCCGGCTACTATTTGTTTCGGTCTATGCACAACGCTCTCTCTGGGATGTGCTTCACTTCAGAATAGAGTATCTGTTATACAAATGTTTCAAAATAAAAGCTAAATATTTAAAAAAAAATCGCTCATTTTTATGTCATACACTTAATAGTATTTGGGATTTGTTTTCAACATTTAATTTTTTAAGTTTTTCGAAAATATTGCTACCTTGAACAGGGATATATGGCTGTGCGGACTCTACCCCCATGACGGCTCTAATGGGGGTAATCTGGAGAGGTTTCTTTATTGAGAGCTATGGAACAAAATCCTAATTCAGGCTACCTAACTTCTGCACTGTTCTTCAGGCAGAAATTACTGCCATAAAACAAGCATTCAACTGGCTGAATTTTTATCGAGTATCTTGAAATGTATGTATATTTACTGATAGCAAGGCTATCATTAATGGAATAGCGGGTGTCTTTACGGCATCTAGGTTAATCGAGTAATGCTGGGTATCCCTAAATGAGATAGCGAGGCATTCTAGTACAACGCTTATATGGGTCCCTGGACATAATGGAAATCAGGGTAATTGTATAGCAGACTGATTGTCCAAAGGGAAGCGTTGATGGCTGTGGAAGCGATCGATCACTAGTATTTCCCTTGGTAAATGCATGAGACTGCAAAGAATAGGTGAACTAATGATTCCACCTATGTTATCGCGATGTCAGCAGGACGAATCTACTTATAGAATTTCGCTGTGAGCAAATAAGAATGGATTACAGACTACTATATAAAATGTAGAAATGAAAAAGAGGAGAAGAATGTATCCCACCTATTCTACCAATGCCCGCCTGTAACAGACTTGAGGGAACATTTTCTTGGAATCCCCTTCCTACAGTTAATGTATTACTAGAGACGATGTCGAAACGAAAAAGTGGAGAAGACTGTGTCTTAACTATTCTACCAATGCCCGGCCTATTTACAAACTTGAGGGAACATATTCCTGGAACCCCCTTCCTCTCGTATTAAGATGAGTTATCAAGGATGAATCTGAAGCGCATTCATTCCTTTATCAGAGAATCTTGCTGTTACACCTTGGAAACAATGGATGTAGTATATATATTCGGATGTTTGCTGCTTGGATATTACAATGGGATCAGTTTTGAATGGACCCAAGTGAGCTGCTTGATGCAACCAAACGTAACATAATGCAGTTACATAAATTTTCATAATTTCCTTTGAACAAAGTTTGGAAAACAATGAAAACATAGAATGCAGTCTAGTACTTTTTTTCATGAATTCATCTAATGTTTAAACAAAAATGCAATAAAACTGATCACAAACTATACATTTTTTAAAACTGCAGCCATTTGGCACATCAATTTTCTTGCAAAATTTTAATACCCAATAGTAAAACAAATGTTAAATCTTTACAAGTCTCTAAAATTTATATGCATTCCTTGTTTAAGACAAATATTTATATCTTTTGCTAAAATTTAAAATTTATATGTTTATTTTCTCTACAAAACACACATATTTCCAAGCATTTCAGAAATGTGCAAAGGTGTTCGAAGAACCAGAGCAGTAAAGATAGAGGAAATAACAAAACAACTGTCATTACTTATTCTTTCACGTGTGAAAACCTACTTTATATGCAGTCACAAAAATATGCTACAAAAATTCAAAATAAAATGAAAATAAACAAAATACTTTGTTTTGCAATGTGTATGTGTGTGTGTGTGGATATGTGTACAACATCAAATACTTGAACACATACACATATGTACATGCAAATAAACATACATAGATGGCTGCATATTGTAGTTGTATGTATTTAGAATTTAGCTGTAACAATTTTTTGTATCTGCTTCTGTTGTTGTTAACAAAACACACTTGGCAGTGTGCTAGACTGCAGGTAACATACACTCAAGAGTTTAGGGGCAGGATATTTAAAAGTATTGTTTCTTGGGACAAAAATATCAGCAGGGACAAGAGACAGCCTATGTTTCAAAATTCTGCTAAATACTATTAAATCTATGAATATTTTGACAAGATAAAATTCAATACAAAAATCTAAATATTTTAGTAAAGGGATACATTTTAGTACAAATAAGTTTGTCTAAATATTAGTCATGTTGCATCTAGTTTTAAAACAATAATTGGCCCGAGGTTTATTATTTTTTAGTTTAGGCTCGCAGGTCCCTATAGATTACATCGACTTTCAATCTAATTTCAAATACAGTTTAGTTAAAGAAATGATTCCAGTACACTTTTTGCTCTTATACTTACATTCCTTTTTCTTTTCTAACTATTAACAAAAGTGATGCTCATGAGTGTGTTGTCAAGAGAGTGAGTGCAATGCAGTCATGTGCGAATAAATGCAGGTATATAAAATGTTCGAAAAGGTAGACAAACTTCTAAATGCAAACATCCAAACCGACATTTATATAAATACATAACACTGATACCAAAGATATAGACTGACAAATGGAATAGACAGACAGTTAGACATGGAAATAATGTACATTAGAGGTGATGCAAATATACTTTTATGCAGAAAAGCGAAAAATTAACCCTACACAATTAGCAAATATATTTTTTGTATATGAATTGCACTAGAAATCTCCAGGTGATTTCTGCACTTTATTTTATTTATTACTTTAAGTGACTAAAATATAAAAAAAAAACTTGGCAAAAACTCGAAACTGAAGGACTGATAACTTGCTGTGAATACATCGATTTGTCCATCAATATTTTTTAGCAAACAAAAATTTTTTTCTCTAAAAATGTTTTTCATATATTTTATTCACCCATTTTGCAATATTAGCATAAAACCGAGACTACTTCGATTTTTCCTTCAATATTTTTTTGCAAACAAACATTTTTTCTCCAAATTTTTTTTTCAGCTTTTTTATCATAAATTTTTTCATCAAAAATTTTTCTTCAACAAAAATTAATTTTTAGTAGTTATCTTAAGGAATACTTTAGTGAAGGGTCTACAAATTCTACATAGCCGAATATAGCTTGCTTATTTGTTTCGTTTAATTTTTATAGACCTTTAATAATTTAATTCTGCTCTTGCGTCGGTGTACAAATTAAGATCTGGCCTACCGAATAATAGTCACACTTCTGTAACACTCCATAGAACAAAATGACTGACTTTTTTTAATTCTTTCCTAGATATATATTTCAAAATATTGAACACGTGATTTTATCAAGAAGGGAAGATTAATTTAAAGCACTCAATAGGCTAAAGTCACACCAAATGTACCTGAAACTATCTACTATTGTCAACCAAACTATTTTTAAGATTCAAAGTAACATTTACAGTTTTGGAATTTATATATTTTCATATTCATATTACTAATTAACTGGAAGGACCAAGGACTATTTATTTGAATAAAGTGGGCGTGGCACCTTCCACACAAAATAAATAGTTATTATCGAATATATGCTACACTGGGCATAATTGATTTTGTTACCACAGCACCTACTTCGCTTAAAAATCGGATTTGTGGGCGTGTCTGGAGAGTCTTTAAACTTTTCATGCCCTCCAATTACAAGAAATTTGTATAAGAAAAAGTTTTTTAGAAAAGATTTTTGATTTTTCGGCACATTGTCAAGACTACATTACATAATCAACCTCAAATGTTTATCCTTCAATTGCATTCTTTAATGACATTTCCACATTCTATCGTAATAAAGTATTTTGAAGAAATCATGTTGAGTTGCCAGCTCAAAGCAAAGGTTATTGAATCCCCTATACTTGAATGGTTTGGTGGTGTTTTTGGTAGAAATTTGTGGGAGTAGCTGCATAACTTAGCCAATATTTTGAGCTTTCTTGTTCACTTTGGTGAAGTTTTCTAGAGCATTCATGAGATGTTCTTTGAAGAAACTTGTAGTATAACCGAGAACTGAAGTCAAACCTAAACTTGGGACAAGCTTTCTTAAATAATACCAAATAAGTCATACAATATAAGTAATTTAACTTCATTAGCAAATTTCAAAGATATTTTAAACAAAGAACTTAGAACGTGTCTCCTGTAAAACTTGTGAAAGGCGAATTTTAACATTTTCACTCTAAACTAACGATTTTTATGAAACAAATAGAAAAATACAAGAAAAAACTATCAAAAATGTTAAGAAATTTATGATGGCTTAATTTACTCTGAAATATTTTCTTACATATCAGTGTCCTGTTGTATCTCTTTTGTAGCGTGAGAAAGCCAATTATTTGCCGAATTAGAGTTTATATTACTTTTGTTTTCTTACACATTTTTAAACCTTTTTGTAATTTTTTTACATTTTTCACACAAAAAGATGAAGATTTGAATGATCCTTATGACATATAATGAATTTTGTTCCGGAAAATTATTTATACTTGTTTAAAATTTCGATAGAAGTATTTTTTATAACAAAACAAGTGAGAAAGTATGGTCGGTCAAGCAGGACCATATAGTATAATACCCTACACTAATCATTTTTCTTTTAAAATTTCAATAATTTATTTTCGTGAATGATTTTCGGAAGAAGGGGTTATATGGGTGATTTCCGTATATAAAGAACTTATTTGGAGTGAAATTTGTGTAGATATGAATTAAACATTTATGACCGATTAAGTCCAATTTCGAGTGGACATTTGTATGGGTGTTAAGGTTTTGTTCTTGGGCTGAAAAACTTGTATGTACCAACTTTTATCGCAATATCTTCAAAATTGCGATCTGTACTTTGCGTACAATGGACAGCCATCCAGCCAGACGGAAGAACATTGTTTAATCGACTCAGAAAGCGTTATATTATAAATATTGGCGGGTCATAATTGCGTAGCATCCTCAGCAATTGGATATACGCTAAGGAACAATACCTTTTAAAAATGGTGGTATATTTCCACTGTTACTATTTATAGACACATAGCCATCTTCTAGAAAACTCATAAATAACCTAACGAAAAAACTAGAGTGTTCCATTTCCACAATGACCGACTAGAACTTTTGAAGCTGATTCACAGTTAATGTCATTATACTTATAAACAATGTTAATAACAGCGTGTTATCAACATTGTTGATAAGTGGAAGTTCTACAGACGGAAATGTTTATAAGTATGATGAATGTTACAGAACATTAAATTCAAATTGATAATGCGATTTCTTTCATTGATTTGTGCTATATATTTAGTTTTTTTCCATACATTAATGAACCACTCTAATGTACATACAATATTGGTGCTACAAAGTTTACATTTGCCATATTTAGTTTTGTAACATGTTTTAAAAACTAAACAAAAAATAATATGTATAAACAGAAAAATACTGTCTACTTGCATGTCTAGAATTTAGTTATATGAGTGCTGCTATATTCGTATGTGTTACAGTGTTTTGCTAAAAAAAAAAACTAAAAACAAAATAGGAAAATATATGAATGTAATGTAGGGTTTCTAATATTCCGGAATTTTTTAATAAAAAATGTGTTCATTCCCTAACATTTTTTAAAAGCCAAATCCAGTACAATTTTTCAAATATTCTGTCAAAACTCAATAATGTATATCTGAAAAAACTCCAAGTTAAATCTGTTTAAAATTCATTTTAGAATTAATTTTTCCAAAAAATGTACGCTTTGCTAAACAAACGATTTGTTAACAAACGAATGTGTGAAAAATTTGGTTTTTATATGTAAATCACAAAACGTTTCTTATTTTATAATGTAATTTTGATGTCAAACTTTCAAATGTTCAAAGAATTTCGCTTGAAAAATATTATATACAATTCTTTTAACTAATAAAGACGAAAACAAAGTTTCTCTCGTTACTGTGACGAATTTAATGAGCAAAATGTTTTATAAAAACAATGGCTTAATACGAATTTCATTAGAAATTTTTATTTGAAGCATAATTCCTTTATGTACTTAAAAGTTTATTTTGTATTAAGACGACCTACTAGAAATGTAAATTTGCCTGTTTTAAAAAAACATTTGAAACACCAGAGAAAATATTTATTGCTAATCAAATTGTTCATCTAAATGAGCGAATTTTTCTGCTTAGGCCGAAAAAAGTTAGTTTTGGGTAACAAAAATTCGGTTATTAAAACTACTCCTTATGCAAGGCAGCCAAGAACATTGACTCAATGTCCGATAAGAAAATCTGATGGTGTCTGGACATATAGTGCAAAGTATTACGCTATAGTTTTCGTTGAACATTCAAGTAATGTGTTCCAACCAAACCACCCATCAAATAATTTGGTATAAGGGAAGTTATCTGATGTTCGGAAAATCATAAAATACAATCTTAACCTAAACGCATCTTCTGGTTATGATTTAATTACACCTACTATGATTGGAAACCTACCAGGCAATTGTTTTGCTAACAGTATTATTCAATGCTATCTCGTCTCTCTGTAGGTATCATCCTACAGACCGATTAGCTTATTGCCTTGTTTTAACTATTTAACTGTTCGTCAATATTTTTGGAGTTAGCCCAGGCTTTTGACAAGGTTTGTAATGAAGGTCCAATACATAAGCTTAAATACTAACTGCCTAATAGTACAAACAAAATACGAGATTCTTACCTATCGGTTCGCTTATGTGACAAGCGATTATGTGATCAATGCTGGAAGTGTTTTAGGAACAAGGCTGTACCTATTATACACCTCTGATTTGGCCGTGTCCGAAGAGTTATCCATTTCCATATAATACTGCAATTCTTAGTTATTATGTGGAATGTAGTATCGAGAAACCTAGATAATTATATCAGACGCGTGGAGACGTGGTTAAAAAATTGGAGAATACAAGTAAATAAAATCAAAAGCAATCACATAACGTTTTCACTTAGGAGAGGAAGTTGTCCACATTCACATCCCACATTCTGATCACGTTACATATCTTGGAATTCATTTAGATAGACGCCTTACTTGACATCGGCATATAAAAACCAAGCGGCTCCACATGAAACTAAAAACTTCTAATTTACACTGGCTATTGCAGCATCAATCGAAATTAAGTCCCAAAATTAACTGCAAAGTCATCCTGTATAAGACAGTCTTAAAACCAATTTGGGCATACGGAATCTAATGATGGGCAATAGCAAGCAATACCAGGTTAGGTTATAAAGGCAGCCAGTGTTAACCAGCTCATTTGGGTCCATAAATTGGTCTCTTTGTAACACCCAAAAGATCATGATCATGAGAGGTCCTTCACATGTCAGAAATGGGTTCAGTGCCGAACCAACCTGACGCATGAATTAACGAATCTATCTTCTTGACATCCACAGTGGATAGATCCACTAGGCCATGCAAAACAGGACTGCCTATTAAAGCAGACCGAGCTCCAGATAAAACTTCGCAAAAACAAAAGAGAAGTTCAACCGTTTCCTCCTCGTCTTCTTCATGCCAACTTCTACAGAAGTCATTGTATGGAGTGTTAATTTTCCTAGCATGCACACCAATAAAGCAGTGCCCAGTAAGCACTGATACCACAGATCGCAGCCTAGACTGTGGTAGCACCGTTAAGGACAATGACCTGTGATGGCCAAAAACGGGCCATGTGAGCCTCGATATCGAGCAATTTGTTACACTGTATGAGTGATTAACAGCAGGATAGCGGTAAACCGACAATGAGATCTATCTCATCAACTTGTAGTCGTGAGCCACTTTTGGCCAGTTCATCCGCAATAATATTGGCAGGAACACCAGAGTGACCCGGCATCCAGAACAACTCCAGGTTAGAATGTCTCGCCATCTCGTTAAGAGATACCTGGCATACATGTACCAATCTGGATTTCGAGTAGACACCAGATAAAGATTTGATAGCAGGCTTACTGTCAATACAGATTCGGTTATTCACACCAAATAGCGTATAGTACTTCATCCAGTGTACCGCCCTTTTGATTGCTGAAATTTCAGCTTGAATTACACTTCACTGATCCTGTAGCCTGAAACACACCCACTTCCGATAATGGGGAATATAGAAGCCACCACCCACCCCAGCCGCAAACTTTGAGCCATCTGTATAGATAAAAAACGTGTCATTGGAGGAAGGTAACTCGTCCACCAACGATACAGAGAAGCATCTGTCGATAAAGGGTAACGGAGTGCAGTAGTCAATATTAACAGGAAGATAAGGTACACTTCCCAAAATGGACGCATGGCCGGTACCAGACCTCCATGCTTCTGCAGTGCTTAGCCTGACCGCAGAAGTTATGGCCAATTGTTTGGCCATGAGATCAGCCGGTAGCCAGTGCATCATAACGAACAGAGCACGAGATGGAGTGCTCCGTTTTGCAGCCGTAATCATTAGTGGAGCGAAAGAATGGATTTTGTACCTTAAAAAAAAGCACTAGCTCCTTTTTTCCAGGATTCACACCAAGTTCACTAGCAGTGCTCCACTGGCTTAGTGTACTAAGTGAAGTTTGTAGGCATAGTGATAATGTTTCAATATGTTTCCCAGAAACGGCCACAGCAACATTATCAGCATATGCCTCATACAGAGGGCACAACCAAAAATTCTTAGAACCATGACGGGGGCTCCATGGTACATAAGAAATGATAACATCCACAGAGACTTAGATGTGCCTTTGGTCATGGATGAATTTAGAAAAACTCGTGAAGCATATTTGTCAAAATTACAACATCATCCCAACCCGCTCGCAAGGCAACTTGCGAATTTGTAAATGTGATATTCCACTGACAGATTAATAATTGTTGAAGTTATAAGATTAAATTACTTATTGTAAGGCCTAAACATTAAAGGCAGAAACAATATGCTAATAAATGGAAAAAATTTATTTCGTAATTCTTTAGTTTCAATTTATTTTCCTCTTCTAGTATCGAAATAATCTATGGCTATTACCGAGTATTTTGATTGGGAACAAATCATAAATAATGTGTTTTATCTCGGCAGCAATAATGCTGTTACTTTAAAAAGAAAACTTATAAAGAAATCACCAAAATTTCCCGGAAATTCTTAAAAAAGTATTCCCGGGAATTCCCGGGAAATTATTCTTGATTAGGAACCCTAATGTAATGGGAAGAGTACGAAAGACAAATATGTATATTTAGATACAAGCCTTAAATGTAAACACAAAATGACAACAACAGCATCAACGTCAACAAAAACAACTGCAAAATATGGTTAAAAGATGCATGATGATGCATCATGGATGAATAAAATTCTTTGCAGTTGCACTTACACACTTGACTACAACAATGTTGGTAGTTGGCATTTAAACGAGAGTTATGAGAGAAGTTTAAGAAACCAAGTTTACAATATCTCATCTGTTTAATGTTTCGAGTAGGCATTTTACAGTAAAGCGGATAATACTAAATTCCTTTGCTTATATTATCACACAACCCTCGTTTGTATAAAAATTCACAATGTAAATAATATGGAAACCAGGAAGTCTGTTGTAAAATCACATATTATTTCTACCATAACTACAACTTAAATACTACTATATATAACAAATAAAAATGCACTCTTGTAAAACTTACCTCACATATTGATTGGCTTATATTATGTAAATTTAAACGAAATATACGATCCCTGTAAAGAAAGAGTAAAGAAGAATAAAAATCATTAAATTTTTAATATAGATTTTGAATAATTTATAAGTTTTATTTATGTATAAAAAAAAAATAAGAAAATACAAGGAATTTTGTATAAACACAAAAATTCGAAACATCATCACTCGTCCTCATTTCAGGTTTTAATAGTTTTTTTCTCATTCCAAATTGTTTGTTTTGTAGCACAAAACCAGCAAGAACAACAGAAAATTGGTAACCCCTCCATTTTTTGTTTTTTTGATTTTGGAACAAAGATGTCGTGTCACACGCTACCTTTAGGTTTTATAGACTTAAATTATACTTGCACCATAAATAAATATGAAAAAATACAGTGAAAACCAGCAGAGAGTGGCAACTGACTGACGTTAATGTGGTTTTAATATGTTAACAATAAAAACCATTAATAAAAGGCTTCGTTCTTTCTTTCTTTATTCTGTTTGAAACCAAACATCATATATGATTAGAGGGTTTCGAAACAACAAAAAAATGTCTAGTGTCTAGTCTGTAACAACAATTCAATCATTTTTCATTTCGTGTTTCTAAATTATATGCTTACCAAAATATTTCTTATGGAGCCCAAATTATTGTATTGTATTTTTATGTTAAATCTAAGTAGTACAATAACTATGCAGAATTTTGTTTAGCTTTAATCTTTGTATATAATGTATATTTTTTTTATACTTTTTTCCGGCTGCCTGTGACACCATTGACATTTTAAAGCTTTAACCTTAACACCTGCTGCCATCTATGTAATTTCCTCCACTGATTGATGGATGAATGTCATCGTTGAGAGTATGTGCTGTCATTGTAAGATTATAGGGTAGCACAGACAAATCAAAGAATACCATTATAAGGTAATGTTTAGTAAGTATGTATAAATATTTAGAATGCAAGGTATCCAAAAAAAATAAGGAAAACATGAGACATACACGAGTTGGGGATTTGGTAAGAATATTAAATGTATTTCATATCATATTTTGACAGTTGGAGATGGAGTAGTATGAACTTAAATTATTTCAATGGCAGTTTTTAACCTCTAAACGTATGGTATTTTAGTAGGATTTAAACAAGTGTGACAGTAGATATATAGTAGAAAAACAAAGACAGCTAGATATAGACAAATATTGTTTTAGTTGGAAGCGGACAAGCAAGCCGACTTTAGTGTATAATCTTACATATGAGACACACAGACAAACAGACACACATACACAAAGATTGGTTTAGATGGCAGCATTCAAGTAAGCGGACTTTAGTGTATAATCTAACATATGATTTAGAGTTTTTCATAGAAACTCTAGAATTTGGTAATCAGTTCTGCAATGAGTTTGAGTGAAGCAATATTAAAACAATGAATATAATAATTTATAAAGTGGTTTTATATTCCCGTTTCAAAATCTTTTCTTTCAGGCGATTTTCATATAAAACGCTGCCCACTGTATCTCGTTAGTTTGACCAAAATGTAGCAAAAATAATTAAGTAGATATGCATTTCTTTGACAAGATTTTCCATGACCATTTTCCCATTACCAAAACGAGAGATTACACTAGCATAAAATGTTTCAGGCAGTAACTGAATTGTTTCAAAATATCATCCAATTTAGAACTATGATCTCTGTTATCATGTTGCGATATTGAGCCCCAGTAGCAATCACTGCTTGACATTCAAAGTATTAAGGTCCAATTATGCCTCCAAACAAAGTGAGATGTTGTGAATGCATTTGCTGTTTTGACAATCTGAACTCCAAAAGTTCAAAACTGCAGCCAAACTTTTATTATTTTTGAAACATTGTTCAACAATGAAGACTTGTAATCTCTCGTGTAATGCTCAATTTTTACTAACTCTACAAATCATGGCAAATTTAAATGTTGCGTAAATTGTGAAACAACCTTTACAGGTGATTAGTTGAATATTTAGGATTTTCTGCTATGTACGACAATCATGCGGTATCCTTCAAAGCTGTCGTATACGAATTACCATCCAATGGATCCTGTACATATTTTTTATATGTTTCTCTCGTATACATGAAGGTTTTTTCGGGCAAGCATTGGAGCAGTCTTTAGTTTTGTGATGTTAAATCTAGGATGAATCATACGATAACATGCAAAGAGGAATACTTTCGATAATATGACGTTATATTCCTTTACGGGTTGAGCTTTCGTTTCCTCGTGTAGATGGTGTTCTGTCTTATTCTGCAGCATCCAGCCTTTGACAGTCCTTAAGGCAGAATTTTACCAGTATTGATTATTTTTCCACTGGGTATCACTCACGAAGGCCCGTATATGATGCCAACAGGACGAATCTACTTATAGATTACCGTCGTGAGCAAATAAGGCTAACTGTCTCCTTTATTACAGGACACTGTTTAATTGGGGCACATGCTAGAAGAATGATTACTGTAGAAGCAGCCATAGACAGAGACTGTGTATCACCTTTTCTGTCAATGCCCGGCTCTGACAAACCTGAGGGAACGCATCCTCGGATCTCCATTCCTATCATGCTTGGATGAGCTATCAAGGATGAATCTTAGACGAATCTACTCCTTCATTCGGGAATCTGAATGGTTTAACCTGGAGGCAACGAAAGTATTGTAAATACCCTGCTGTCTACCCCTTGGATATCACAATGGGATCAGATTTGAATGGACCCAAGTGAGCTGCTTGAGGAGCGGCTGCCCATGGAACCTAACCCAACCTATCACTCACGAAGGTTGAAAAATTGGAGCTGCATAATTGACTACGTAATTGTTGCTAATCGAATGATTCGGTTACACACATAGAATTTGTCGGTTCTAGCAACAGAATATAAGTGGATAAAGAAGAAATTCTGTTCAAGCAACCAAACTTTTATTACCACTTCAAAAGTTCTGTAGCCACAACTGTAAAATTTGGTCATTAAGGTAGAATCAATCGGTTGGGAACAAATTCGGTTGCTATTACGAATCGGTTTTGTCTGTGTAAGTAGCCAACGAGATTTCTTAGTAGAGAACCTTGTTGCTACGTCGCAAATTCTGAGTGATTGCAGTAACATGAGCTTAGGAGGTAAAGAGGCTGTCAGAATTGACCCCCAAATATGTTGGGTGGTTCACAGTCGGAAATCGGATCCCATATCTAATCATTTGACATTGTTCAAATGATCAAGAGTAATGCTGACGACTTCGTTGGTGATAATTGTAGGTTTAGCTTAGTGAAGTAGTTCTGTATTTTCCGAGATAACCATTCACTCTATTACATATGTTGTGATCCTTCGCCATAATCCTGCAGTCGTCAGCATAAGAAATCACTTGCACTCCGTGTGATGGTGTAGGGAGCGTAAATGTGATGAACACCGCCGGGCTCCGATCTGTAGAGCTTCATGTTAAAATCTATGGGGTGGTGAGCTTTTATCTCTAAGCTCAACGAACTTACAAAAAGTGGATTTTTCCGCATTTTCATGATCGAAACAAATAGTAGTCGGACAAGGCACGGTCTGGACTATAAAGCTGGTGAGTTAATACTTCCCAAATACTTCATTCTAAATACCTTTTAACAAATATTGCAACATGTGGCAGAGCGTTGTTATGATGGAATATTATGGTTTCATGTCTGTGCGTTTTTCGGCCAATTCTAGCTTAAAACAAATCAGTTGTGTTCGGTACAGGTTTCCTGTGATGTTGTAGTCAAATTTTAGCAGCACATAATAGATAATACCTTAGCGCCATTGATATTTGACTTTGGTGTCGATTCGGCTGGTAGGCCGGGCTTCATATACGATCCCTCAGGCTTCTGGTTTTCGTAATGCATCCAAAGTGAGGATTAGGTGCAAAAATTATTTTCTTTTACAGCGTTCAAGCTTTATTTCGGACATGCAAAATTGTATTTCTAGGTCTCTCGCCTGCAATACGTATATCTCTGCTTTTAGACGAATCCTGAAGCTTGCAAACGTTTTGAAATTGCTGCTTTATTAGATCCCAATGGTTTTGTAATCGCTTGATGAGATTTACAACATGGTGATGCGTATAATTACTTACGTTATGGAAGTTGAAACTAAATTTACATACTAAGACCAATTGATGGACATCGGAGATTCTAAGGCAATGGGTTTATCTTATGCTTATCAATGTGAGAAAATCTTCCCTTATCATGTTCGTGTATATGTATAAGAAATCAGTCAGGAGAAATTCTACCAAATTCAAAAGTATTTTTTCCATTAAAATAAACTGAAACAAATATTCCATATTAAATGAAAGCAAAATATTGATTTAACTATATTATACTTCATCAGCAAATTTAATGATGATGGCTGACAGCCAGACACTGCTTAATCAACCCTAAATAATTATTATAAATATTTCAGCACACTATTCCCATTCTCAGCACATAAATATCAATTAGTCTAATTTACATTTACAAGCCATATTTATACTTTTAGCTTAATTAAGTATTTAACTCTTATCTCTGTTAACCTCCTCTTAAAGAATTTTCTGCCTGCTGCCATTTTAAAAAACAAAAAGAAAAAAAACACAAACCGCAACTTTTTATATTAAAAAAAAAAAAAACTGAATTCCATAAAACAAAACCAACCAATGACACAAGTATAAAAAATTACATTTCTACTGCAAAAAAAAAAAAGGGGTCAGGCACTGAGTAGCATTAGTGAACTGAAATTAAGACAAAAATAGAGAAGCTGTCGCAACAAAATAATATGTTGGTAGAACGAAAACATAAAAACAACTTCAACAGCCAACAAATCATAATTTTCTGAGTAACTTTTTATTTTTTGTTGTTTGTTTGTACTTTCAACTAACAATGAAATAATGAATGAATGACTGTGACATGGTAGAAAGTCAAGCTGTTTAAAGAATTTGTAATGTTAGGGACATGACAGTGGCAGCTATTGGCAGAGGACATTCAAATTTTAAATAAAGTTATATGAAAAGGACATATGTAGGTTCTAAAAATTAATTGAAATGTTATCAGGAACAAATATATTGTGCGTTAAGTTAGAACAACGCTGTTTCTGTGGCTTCCCTGGGTGGTGAGCATCCGAAATAATGCCTGGCTCATAAATCAGGCCGAATTTAACCGATGGCATGGATTATATTGGCTATGAGAGTCGCCGTGTTTTTCGGCTTAGTGTTGAGACTTAAGAAAACCCCACCAGATTCAGTCTAATGGGGTAAAATCGCACGATATCGGAGGCTAGTTCACATCGTGTACATGCGAGATGGCCATGCCCTAAAATCAACTGAGCAGAATATCCCATGTGGTTGAAACCACATGTTGTCGGTGTCCAAAACATCCAATTCAAGCCAAAAGAAGTCGACCTATAAAGCTCGACGTTGACGTTGTTCTTAAAGAAATGTGGACCGATGACATGCCAATTCATCCAGAAATGGGACTCATCGCTGAAGATGAAGTTTTGTTAAAAATCGGGCTCAGTATCCATTTCATTTCCAATCCACAATTTTATCGTATTGCTTAACGCTATAACCGTCCATGGTGAATTTGTAAAACAAACTGCATAAATAACAGAGAAGTCAGCATATAAAGCTTCAACAATATGACCGCTATGAACTACCAAATTTCGGAAGTCCCTATCGGAAGAAGGGTGGGTATAAAAACCGTGTTTTCTTTTAATTTTAATCTCGCATAAATTCTGGGACACCCTTTATGTGTAGAATTTTTGTTAACTTTCCTAAATATCCGTCTAAAATACCATTTGACTTCTTACAGCTTTCAAGATCTCCTACTGTACCCAGTTCTTGTGACACAGTAAAAAAACATCAGCAACAAAAGGGAAAGAGTAATAAAAAATAATAGCAATCGTAATAGTGATGATGGCGACGATGATGATGATGATAATAATAATGATGATGACGCTGATGGTTATGGTTAATGGGTGACCATCGAATGGTAGCTAGAAAAGAGTAGTTTTTTTTTTTTTAAGCATTTATACTCTCGGCCAACATTAAGCCATTGTTAGAAAGGAAATATTTAAGAATTTGTTAAGTGAACTAGAAAAAATTGTTTAGAAAAATGTACAAAAAGAAAAAAATAAATAAATAGAAAACTAAAAAGCAAGAAAGTACTTAAAAGGTCATTAGAAATTAGAGTAAAGTACTGCCAAAGAATAATATATTTAAAGGAAATGACTTAGAAACAAGTATAGAAAGATTTCCTTAAATGTTTTCAAGTTGAATTCTAAGAAAACAGAAAGTTTGTGTGTTGTGTGCTACTTTAAAAAACAAACTTTAAAATGTTTAAAGTTTTTTTTTTTTCATTACTTTAAATGAGGTTAAATATATAAAGTTTGCTATAATTTAAGTTGAACAATTTTTTGCAAAAGTTTAGCATAATTTTTTGAATATTTTCCCTGTTTTCTATGTGGAAGTGCAAGTGTTTGCTTTAAAGTTGTTAAATTTTAAGTTTTGTTTTTCTGCTCTATATTGTGGTTAAATTGTTCTCGAACAATAGTCATTAATCTTCATTTTCATTTTACTTATGTAGTTGTTCTGTAGTCTGGTGTGTATTAGGGTGGCCATTATTCACAGTTTTTGGATTTTCGATGATTATGCTCCGTGTTCTAGCTGGCCACAGATTCCGTTGTCCGATTTTGTCGAAACGTCATACAAACATATGGATATTTTATTTTTATCTGTTACACCTGAACATGTGGCATCTGGGTATTTTTCAATCATCTACAGGCGAACAACATATCTTCACGGATACAAGGTTTATAACAAAGCAACGCAGTGGCGGTGTTAACTGGGCATTGCAATTAGGCAACCATGTTAGGATGCTTGGTTTGACCTACAATGACTTTTATAAATGCTCTTATTATGAAGATAAGAATGAGACTACTTATTTTCCATTATCTCTTTTATAGCCCATCATTAGGAGATCTATGTACAAGGTGGCGCAGAAGTAATCCTCCTATCAGAAAATGCTAGAAATTTTGCGATTGACCCCTAATGTCAGTTCTGTTTTGACATTTGTGTAGTAAACACATGCGAAATACACGTTAATAAACAATGTTACGCTACTAGAGTATCCAAAACCGAAACCGAAAACCGGTCAACCGGTTTTTTCATCTTTGTAAAACCGACCGGTTTCGGTTTTTTTAACTTTTCGGTTTTTTGGCAAACCGGTTTTTTAAGTCGGTTAACCGGTTTTAACGAAATATACATATAACACCTTTTTCATTACCAAAATTTTCTATAAATTTAAATAGGCATTTTTCATATTAAATAAAAATTAATATAAAACCGGTTAACCGGTTTTTAGAATGACAAAACCGTACCCGGTTTTTTTAGAATGAGAAAACCGAAACCGGGTTTTTTATAATACTGTTTTCGGTTAAACCGGAAACCGGTTTTTTGAATTTGCCGGTTTTTTGGACACTCTATACGCTACACTGCTCCAGAACGCGAAATATTGCTGACTATTTATTTGACCAATAATCGGCAAAATTTATAGCATTTTCTGATAGGAGGATTACTTTTGCGCCATCTGTTATTGTGTTTCCATGGTTTTTAGGATTCTCCTTAGACAGTATTTCTGAACTATCGGACACGAAGTTAGAATGCATTAAAGCTTTTATAAGGAATAGTAATTGGCTACCTATACCAAACATTTTAATCTCGTCGGGGTGAACTAATACCCGTCAAATGACTGGAACTTTATAATTGTCTCCTCCTGTGACCTCTTCCTCTGATATTACTTCTCAATACCCTTTACTAACGTATTTAATTTCTTAATTTCCCCTTAGATTTTTGATAAAAAATTAGATTTTTGATAATTATTTAGATTATTAAAAATTAAATTTTTGATGAAAAATTTGATTTTCGTTAAAAATTTGATTTTTGTTAAAAAATTGATTTTTACTAAAAATTTAATTTTTGATAAAAAATTTAATTTTTGATAAAAAATTTGATTTTTGATAAAAAATTAAATTTTTGATAAAAAATTTGATTTTCGTTAAAAATTTGATTTTTGTTAAAAAATTTGATTTTTGATAAAAAATTTGATTTTTAATAAAAAATTTGATTTTTAATAAAAAATTTGATTTTTAATAAAAAATTTGATTTTTAATAAAAAATTAAATTTTTGATAAAAAATTTGATTTTTAATAAAAAATTTGATTTTTAATAAAAAACTTGATTTTTAATAAAAAATTTGATTTTTAATAAAAAATTTGATTTTTTGATAAAAAATTTGATTTTTAATAAAAAATTTGATTTTTAATAAAAAATTTGATTTTTAATAAAAAATTTGATTTTTAATAAAAAATTTGATTTTTAATAAAAAATTTGATTTTAAAAAAAAAAAAAATAATTTTTGATAAAACATTTGATTTTTATAAAAAAAATTTGATTTTTGATAAAAAAAAATTTTTCTTGTGAAAATTTTTGTTTGAAAAAAAATTTTACATGAAAAATCGTTACTTCTTATTGTATGAACCTAAAATTCACTAATGTATTGACGCGCACAACGTCATTGAAATAGATGAATTTTTGGTTTACAAAGTTTACTTTAGCGCTGGGTAATAAAAACAACAACAACAGACCATCATTAACAAATAAGCAAAGGTACATGTAATAATGAGAAGTGCATAGTAAGCACTAACTTTGTTATGGTGAAATGAAGTAGATAATTTTCATGATGCTTGATTTCTGATGTATTAATTGAGTGTAAAATATACAGTTATATACACATATTGCCTATCTCCGGATAGGTAATGAAGTCTAGTTTTTAGAAATTTTAATATTCTTCATGACTTTGCAATAATTTGGGGTTAAAAAATAGTATATATAAAAACAAAAATAATTTAAAAGGTTTCTTTTTAAACGATTTTTCTTTATTTTTTATATAACTTGACTTGAAAAAAAAACTATCACTGATTGTAGATGTTGGAAAAATCTAAAGTAAGGCATGGGAAGTCCTTTTTGGATTTATTAGATTGTGAATAATTTTAATAGTTTCATTAAGTTCTGATAAAAAACTCGTTACACTAACGTCTTCAGTTTCGTTTATTATCATGTCTTACTCCGACACATTAGGACAAAGTTCATTATGGAACATTGTAGAAAAAAGGCCATTTCCAAATTTCTTAGTTTTAGATTTTGAGCTATTCTTCAAAAATCTATTGCTAGAAGAAAGTGTTCATAAGTAAAAAAATAAAATTTGTGTGTTTAAAACTATATTTCTATATAAAGTACAAAAAAAAGAAATGTCAATTAATCGGTTAATCGGCACAAATAATTCGGTTTATTTTAGTAAGATTTTCTTATGCTAAATTACCAATATTATTAATAAATTCACTGAAATTTATCGTTGGGGGATAAGCTAGTTCCTATGCGCATTTCACTGGTTGCTTAGGCCAGATCATCAGGAAACCTTTTCCCAAAAGGCTTTAGAAAATCTAAAGATATTATACAAATAAAACTATAGAGTGAAAGAGAATTACAGACACTCAAGCTTTATTTGTTGTTTTTTGAAAATCGGCAATTTTAAATTATTCGCTCTGGAATTAAGGCAATATACATAAAAGTCTTTACAGTTGAGTTTTCATGTGAGTGTTTTTGAAGCAATGCCAAAAATTCCTCAAAATCATTGCTGGTGCTAGTTAAGTTGTCACAATAGCTCACAAATCATCACTTGTCTGAAACTTCTTACTCAATATAAATATAATAAAATCGTCTTTCCAATGTTTTTCTACGAAAAATCTCATAGTTTTACTCGAAAAATTAAATATATATTTATATATTAATGCCGAAGTGGGTACTTAAATACCCACGACATGAAATTGGCCTAATATGGAGTTTAACTTTCTAAAATAGAGGACATATAATGCTATAAGAGATCGAGAGTGTTTTGGGTAATTTCCATTCCTCCAATTTTCAGATTTTTTGAATTTGTAACATTGTCAAAATTTGACCCACTGATTCCCAGCCAAGACATGACCCTATATGACAACTAATTTTTTAAAGTAGTCCTGGTGCTCCTTTAACTTACTGAAATAGCTCTATTTTGGGTATTTTTATATACACACCCCCCCCCCCCACCACTCATATCTTATATTCAAAATTTTTTTTTAATGAAACATTTTTTTTTTTTTATTCTAATACAAGCTTAATTATGTTTAATAAGTCAGCGTAGGACCGATTTGCACTTGGTGGATTTCAAGGGGTTTTAGTTTTTGGTTACAAATATATTTTGTAGCTTATTTTCTAATAATTTAAGTTTATGTTTTTAAATTAGAGATATTTTGCTCAAAAATTTTCATTGACATTTCTCTATGTATTTATATAACTATGTATTTACTCTATTCTCAAAACCATTGAAAAAATATACTCAGCTGGAAAAAGATTAGATAGTTCTCTTTACGTCTTTCTAAATGCCTTATTTTGCAGACACAAGGACACCCAACCGCATTGCAAAATCATTTCAATTTTAAAAAACTCCTTCATGCGAACTTCACAGCATCAAATGATATAAACGACTAAATTATTTAGAACATTTTGCACCTTCTTCTGGTTTAATGTAATAGTTTATAATAAAGAGAGCAAAATAAATATTTTTATAGAGAGACAACATTTAGTAAAAACATTATGCAAAACCAATCATGTTTGAAGCATAGCCCTTCTAGAACGTCTTTTGCGAGAAGGCAGAGTAAAATGAGTATCGCATCTTTTAGAATGTTTAAACAGGTCTTTTAAAAGGCTTACACGCATACCTAAATTGGAGCGGAAGGCGTTTTTTACTTGTCAAAAATTCTCATGCCCATACAATTTGTATGCAGCATACCGAAATTACGCGGCGGCAACGCTTTGCAATTGGAAAATCCGATTTTGACAGCGCGTTTAATAGTGAAGTTAGTTGCAAAACACAATAAATGTAAACACATACATACAAAAGGAGAAACAAATATGCAAGAAACTAATTTTTTAAACTTTAATATTTAGTTTTTTTGATAAAATTTTAGTTTACAAATCACGAAACAAAAATCAGAAACACCAATACTGCAATGTACTTTATTGTTTAAATAATCCGGGTTGTTATATTTATTTTTTAGATAACCTTGTTTTTATTGTTTCACGTAGCGTTGCCGCTTTTATTTTGGTATGACATTTCAGCGTTAAGGCTAAGCGGAAAAAAACGTTCCGCCTTACGCTTTTATTTAGGTAGGCCAGTTACAAAGTGAAAACCTAGAATTTTTTCCGCTGGGTATAAAATGCAAAGAGAGAGAAATGTCCATGAAAAAATTAAACAAAAATACTCACTTTTCACATACACAATATCAAAATACATGGACCTTGGTTGTTGGCTCTCAGTTACCTATCTAGTTGTCATCTGTGCTCTAAACATTATCCAATATTGAAAAAATTTTCAGCACTTGGTTCTTATATGACGGAGAACAATTTTAGGCATTGAGAACATAGAAAATCGAAAAAATGCAAGATAAGGACCACCCTAGTTTATATGTACTTATAAAATACGTATGTGAGTATAGTTTTGAGAAACTACTGATGCTTTTAAAATAGCAACAAGCGGTGTGGCAAACATATTAGTGACTTAGTAAGAAGTTATAAGTATCTTAAAAATAGGCTTTCACGTGTCTTTGTTTGTACTTCTCAGACATTTTCATATAAAAATATAAATATCTATAATTCTATATATTGTTATCTTAATATAGAAAGGCTTTAACTCGTGTTTTTTCTAAGCCCAGATTTTCGTTTGTTTTGGTAAATGGTCCGCTTATATATGATATTTAGCTACAAAATCTCTACTTAAAAAAAACAAGAGTTAGGGCTTTTCTCTATTAAGCTAACGATATATATCTATGCATTCTTATATATGCAAACATAAAATACACATATTCCCTCTTGAGCGTCTACACATTTAACATTTCTACATACAAACTCATAATGAATGAAATTTTAAACACGTAAAATGTTAAAACCCTCAAAAAAAGGAATCAAAAACACACACTTTGGTGCTGTTATTATAAAAATGTTGTTTCGTAATAAAAAGTTGGCCGTTAGTGCTGGCTCTGACTCATTAAGAAAAAACGCATAAGGAAAATAAGAAAGAAAAGTAGCAGCAGACAAAATCCTTAATTCATAATTATATATGGCAACAATGTTGCCAGCCAGTTTTGTTCATTTATTTTGTTTTTGAAGACAAAAGCAGAAACCATAAAATAAAAAGAAGGAAACTTTTGAAAACTACTTAAAATATTTAATTATTTAAATACGAGCACATTCACATGTTTGCCACATTAAATTGTTATTAAAGGTATTTACAGACAACAATACCATGTATTAATACTTTTCAAATTTAAAGTATTATTGAATACATCCGGTTTGTCAAGAAATCGGTTAGAAAAATAAATTTCTTGCTTATAGTATTCAATCCAAAGTATTTGATTATTAATTGTTGCTGCTTTTCTGCAAATTTTATTTATTTTTGTAGTTTCTTCATATTTATTGTTTGCTTATATGTATTTATATATACATATCCCATACATATGAAAATAAATAGTTTTCTAAGTATTTTAAAGGAATTATGTAAAAAAAAAAATCATTTGTTATATTTGAAAATCTAATACAATTTTTGTTTACAGGATGAAATTTTATTATGATAAGTTTTAGACAACAATTAATACTCAGTACTGTCGTCTGCAAATACCTTAAAGATTTTTTTTGAATAGTTTGCATATGTCTTTTTTTAAAATATATATAATTTAATACTTACATTGCTCCTACATATAGGGCATTATTATTTTCATCAAAATAAAATGTTTTATAATGCAGCGGACCACAACTGAAGTCTTTGACATGATCTGGAAATATATAAATAAAATAAAGGTTAACATCAAGCTATTTACAGTTATTTACAGTCAACTACGTGAAAAGGCTTAAGAGATAAATGTTCTTTTCTGACACAAAATGTTGCCAAACTATTTTGTACCATTTATTAAAGTTTACTATACAGTCATAATGTGACAAGTTATCACAATTGAACAAAAACCTTTAGCATTTATGGAATTTTCTTTTATGTAGCTTCTATATATTCTAAAACTACACTTTTTGATTCCATTTTAACACTTTTATTCAAAAAATACAAACACTATTTCATTAACACAAACAAACTTCACAAACAACAACATGAAAATGTAGTGCCTTTCTAACCATTTGATGAAATTTATGTTTCACATGTAGCATATTTTCGGAGCTTTTGGGCAACATTACTTGAACAGAACACGTTATAAGCTTACCAAATAAATGTTTTTTGTTAGAAAAGATCACAAAGAAACAGAAAAGAAACGCCATTAGATTTACATGAAAATATGTTAACTGAAAGCGAGCAATACTAAGTAAATAAATATTATTAATTACCCATTATCCCTTAGAAGGAAGAAGTTTTCGCCACATATTCTCTATTGATCAGAAATGTTTGGTATTGAAGATATCAACAAATAAAAGAGATATATTTGGCTGTGCCGAATCTAGTATACCCTTCACCAAAGTACTTTATGTTTAATATTGAAAACATTTTGTTAAAATTTTTTTTTTAACTGTTTTTTAAATTTTAGAGAGAAAAAATAATTTGGTGAAAAAAAAATTTTGGTGAAAAAATTATAATGTGAAAAAAAATTGGGTTGAAAAATATTTGTCCCGACATTGACCAATTGTCGTTCCGAATTTCTTTGACTTTATATACATCGTTTGAAAGGTCTTTCATGTCTGTCATTAGATATCCATATTGTCTATGTTGATGTCCCGGGCAACCAAAAATATGCTCTATGAAAGTGTTTTATGTGCATAAAAAATATACTTAAAAGCGAATAATCTTAAAATAAAAAAATATGTTCAAAAAAAATAGTAAGTTTTTGTTTAAAATTAAAAATATTATTAAAAATTAAATAAAATACTAAATTTATAAATTAAAATTTGCAGCTTCCACCATACATATCTAGCGGCAGGCGCGGATCCAGGTCATCCTTTTGGGGGGGAATGTTAAATTAAAATTCGTTCTTTATTTATCTTTTTTTCTTCTTTTACATGAAAACATGGATTCCTATTTAATCCCCTATAAATCCGCGCCTGTGTAGCGGTTATATAAAGTCAGCATCCAAGATTTTCATAGAAATATCAAGGATCTTTTCAATAGTTGAAAATACATTTTCTATATTTTTCCCTTTCTCATCTCATGTTTCGTCTATCGATATGCATGTATCTTCTATAAAATATGTGTCTATCGATGTGGTTTGAACCAGTGTTTAAAAAGCTACGATAAGTAAAACATTTTTAACAATTGCTATAACTACTGCTTCAGAAAATGTTCAGTGGCAGCAGTAGTAGCATTTATCAATTTTTGTTTTCTTGTTTTCTCTAAAACTACTGATACCTTCATAAAATAAAACTCTAAATAGAGCAGTAGTAATAAAACATGAATTGTAAATGGAGGAGTAGCATTATAATACAAATTATTGCTACTGCTCAGCATCGAGTTTTGATAGAAGAACTCAAAAAAGAAAATCTTCAGCCATAATACCACAAATACAAGCAATAAACATAGTGTATTGTTGTTGTTTTGAGAGTGTTTGAAAGAATAATTCGTTTTTATTCGTCTTAGATATTTGTGTTGCTAACAGAATGATCGTGTTTTTTGTGTTTACAAAGTTACCATCTATATAAACAATTTATTTCATACGTTGCCATATAATTTGCATGGGAAATATTTATGTTCTACGTAAATATAAATGCATCTTTGAACATTTAACTGTTGTAACAATAAAACATTTATTAAATGATAGAATTAATTTTTCGCGCTAGTTAGTTTTCGTTTTTATTTCAAGTAAATAATAGGACAACGCTTTGAAACAATGTGTGAGTAAAACGATGGTAACTATGTGCATACAAACACAAAGCCGATCTTTTGTTTACAACACGAACATCTTACACAAATATACATTCACAACAACAATAAACAATATACATCTGCTACTTAACTGCTACATCAACTACTACTTAACTGCTACTTCTTTTACTACGTAACTGCTAGTTCAACTGCTACTTCTATTACTACTAAATTTTGTAAGTAGCAGAAGTAACAGAAAACAAATGACTCTGCTACTTTAAAACTTTTTCTTTTTTAAAGTAGCAATACAAAAAAAATTACTCTGCTACTTTAAAATTTGTCTTTTATTGCTACTACTACAACTACTGCTACTAAAATGTAAAGGTAGCAGTAGTAGTAGTAATTAATTGACTCCGAGTTTTTATTCATTTTTTAACTAGACTAGTTGTGTTTTTTTGTTGCAACTGCTACTTGTAGTCTAGTTTTTTAAACACTGGTTTAAACTAAGGAGGATTTTGATGAAACTTTATATTCTGAAAAATTTTCGAATATTTGCTTAATGTACGTAAAGTCCTAGAAATCACTAGAAAACATATTTATATTAGCGATAAACTGTAAATGTTCAACCAGAATAAAAAAAAGTGTGAAAGGATTTTATATAAAGAAAAAAAATAATAAGAGTGTTATTTGGACAAAGTTTTAAATATCTCGCAATTATAGTTCTCCAGATATTCGAAAATAACTATATACTTTGTATGGGTGGTGCCATACCCCCTACTGTGATCTGGCCCGTTTTTGGTTAGACGTTATGTAGTGATAAAAAATTGGTTCATATAAAGTTTTAACACAGTCGCAATTATAGCTCTGCAGATATTCCCTTTGTATGGTTGGTGCTACACTCATTTATCCAATACCACCCATTTTCAACCAACATGCGCACATTGGTACTGAAGTAAATTCCGCGAAGCTTTACGGCTTTCACTGTTATAGTTCACAAGGTATTTTATAGTAACTATTTACTTCGTATGGGAAGTACCACGCCCAAAAGAAATTTTAAAATAAAAAGAAGCCTATTGCTCGTTCCAGATATAGAGAAAATACAGTAAAAACTTAAAGAGGATCGGTCCAGTGGTTTAGGTTCCTATAAGTCACGAAATAATAAATAAATGAACAGATATACATAAGATTTTATATAAATATGTATATAGATGCTCAAAAATCGATGCCCCCATTTTTATAAAGTTTTGTTTACAAAGGTCAAAATCATAAAAGATTTTTACATATTTCATTTTATGCAATTTGCTCATGATTTTCTTAATACACATATATATTCTGTTTTGCAAATATAATTTGCCAAAGTGATTGACATTAAACAATATCTGATTTATTTTTAAAATTTTATACAGTTCAATTTAAATTCGCCTACACAAGTGTTGACAGAGACAGACAAATTCTTCAGAATTTTTCTCTTTTATTAAGATTTATTATTATGTCTGCTGCGAAAATACATGTTTATTTATATTTTATTAAGTGAAAATAAAGCCAAATGTCATAAATATTTTGGATTTTGGATATATTTCATTCTGTCGCATTGCATGACATAAATACAAGTGCTTCGGTGAAGTTCTCTAAATTACTGACGTTATTTTTCTTCACAAATTTATTATTTGGGATTCTAGCATTTTAAATATAATAAGACAAGTATTCTGGTTTAACGTATTTGATTTGGTTCGCAAATATTTTTTAACCTTCAAAATTATCTGCATAATATGTTATTAAAATTTCACAATACTGCTCTCTCTCTTTTCTTTTCTTTTCTTTTATTTGTTTAGATTTATTTTCTATGCACTGATTTAAAATTTTCATTTAAATTGTGCTTTTCTACCTCGACTACCACTACTTCATTGTGCTGTTGTGTCAACACCTGCTGTTGACATAAATTAAAAAGAATAGAAAGAAAAAAAAAAACATAAATATTTTCTCCCTTTTATCTAACTTTTTAGCACAATTCGAAAAATTGTGCTTAAAAATTCTATGCCAAAGAAAAGTTTAGAAAAAAATCAAAAGAGAAATCCGGAAAAACCCAATGTCAAATCTGTGCCAAAGTTTATCTTATTCTCCCACTACAATTTTTCTCATATATTTTGATTTAAGAAAAATATATTTATGTATTCAGTAGTTGTTTATATTTTTTATTAATGTTTATCTTTACTTGTTGTTTTGTTGAGTCTGTCAGTCTGTAAGTAAATAGTTGTGTTTTGTACCTGTTCGGTTGGTAAATGAAAATGGAAATATGTCAATTTTATGTTACTTTACTTTTATTTTTCGTTTATTTTTGCCAGTTTTGTTTTCTTTCTAACACTTTTGTTACTGTTGTGTTTTTGTTGTTGTTGTTATTACGGATGACAGCTGTTATTTGTTGTGCTATCTAACACCTGAATTTAACAGTTTTTTGTTTATTTTGTTGGAGTTGAGAATTCTGTTAGATAAAAATCGACAAGTATTTCTATATGTTATTCAACTAGAAATTTATGTATTTATTTATATTTTAGTCTTACTTATTTAGTAGAACATTTTACATATGAACTGATTTCATGATTTATGTACATATGAACAATATTTCAATTCAAGTATTAATATCAGTCATACGCCTGTTTAAATGGATGACATAGACTATTAAATAATGTGTTGGAGTAAGACAATGACAACTACTTTTTTTAGGCTTAATAGTTGATCCGGAAAACCCTACCAGATGTCTTTTTATGGCTTCTATTATGAGCTAGCTCAGGCAAGATGGGGTTGTGAACCCACATGTACTATTACCAGAATGATATGGCCCCGACTGGATCGTGGACGAACAACATATATTCTTGGCTTAACTCGCTCACAATTGAGCGGTATGGTGGCGGTCATTACCGGTCACTGCACTTTTGGCAATCACGCAAGGAGACTTGGCTTGCCCTATAACGACTTCTGTAGAAGTTGTCAAAACGAGGAGGAGGATGAGACAATTTTTCGTCTTCTCTGTCACTGCCCGGCATTGGAAAATCTACGCTTAATGTTTCTGGGACATCGTTCCCTAATTAGTCTCTCTGAGCTCTCGAATTTGAGGCTTGAGTGCATTTATGCCTTTGTAAGGAACAGTAATTGGCTAACAAGACCTAATATGAGGATCTCCATGGAGTGACCAATGATGACCCACCCTCCTTTCTCTTTCGTATCTTTTCCTTCACTCTTTAATCCTAAGTAAAAACTGACTGTCCCCTTCTCTCTTTTACATATCTATTCTGTTCTTCTCTTCTTGCCTATATACTTTCAGGTAACACAAAGGGACCTATGCCTGGACCCACGTGAGCTGCACTTCTTCTTCACTTCGCAGCTGCCTGGAAAACTAACCTAACCTACCTTTTAAAAACTGGGGTTTATTTCCTTTAAATAAACCGTATACTTTTGATTGCAAATAAAAAGCAGTTTTAGTAGTTTAAAATTTGTAACAACCCTTTATGTATTTAAATATATACCAAAAACAACAACAACACGTCTCTCAATTCGCAGAAATACACACACACACTTTATAATGTACAAGTAACACTTACAAGACAGTTGATGTTAACTCTAACAGCGCCAATGATCAACTCAACTGACGACTGCCACCTCTACCACTATTTATACACGCGCTATCTATAGTGAATCATCTACAATGATCTTAACGGACAAACTAGTATATTCGAATTCTAGAGCTTTCGATGTCAATGTTAGCAGCTTAAACATTTAGTGTTGCCATACTTATAAACAATGCTAATAACCGCATGCTATCAACATTGTTGATAAGTAGAAACTTCTACTGATGGACGTGTTAATAAATATGATCAATGCTGCAGGCTGTCGTTACAGACCATTGAATTCAAATCGCTATTGCAAAATCGTAACAATATGAAATATATAAAAACCAAACTAAAGTGAATTTTGAAATTCTGGAAAACATTAAATTTTGCATGACCATGAAAAACATGTAACAAAATATTATCGCACTACAGAAGAGTAAACGGTTAAAAATACATTAGTTTGTCATTCACATCACTTCACCTCACTTCACTTTGAAAAACGACCTAATATTTTTTCCAATTTCGATAATTCAATGAAAAGTATTACTTAAATTTAAACATAGCCAACTTTTTATGCCCCCTAGACGTATGCAATATAAATAAATATTTAATATTACTCATACGTAAGCAGTGTGTTTAAGTAAATATGTGTAGATGTAAGTATACCTAAATATTTGTGTGCTCATTTCATAATATTCAACTTTTATATTCAATTTCTTTTATATTTTTCCGTTTTTTTTTTTTTTTGTATATTTCCTCTTTTTTACACCCTTATATCTGTAACTTTACTTTGTACAATTTCAGCAGAAAATATTATGTAAAAATGTTAGAATTTTAACCAAACTTTTCACAAATGATTTTTTGATTATAAGAATTTTGTTTGGCACTGCTGCAGAGTAATAAAAAGAACACATCAAGTGTATACAACTCTATATATTACAATATTCTATATGATGCATTTCAATGACTATTTTATGAGATCATCAGAAGAAAAGCTAAAAATAAAAAAAATATTGTAGTAATGCTAAAAAGAAAGTAAGAAAACCTCTAAAGGGAAAAAAAGCACAACAAGAAAAAAATCTTTAGATTTATAAAGAAATATTCAGCAAAGGAAGCATTATAAAGTCTAGACACCTACGTCATGCAATTTCAGCACGTTTGAGCAGAAAAAAAAAAAATGAAAAAATGTGTTCTAAAACCTTTGAACTGACTTAAGACAGAGTTTTTTATTTTCTTTGAGTAACTTGCCATACTTATTTTGCTTTTATGAGAATTTAAATTTTTCTTTAGTATTTTATATTTTTTTCATTTCATGGTAAGCCCCTTAAGGAACATCAATTTTTTTCTTACTTATTTGCTTTGCATGTGCTATAAACAGAAAGCTTTACATTTTTAGAGAAAAAAATTTCAAAAAATTTCTTGTTCTTCTTGTGTTGGTTTTTACATGTGTCTCTCTGTTTATATATACATTGTTTTTAAAATTTTCTTTATGTTTGCTTATATTTTACTTGTTTCCCCATAATTTTTTCCTTGACTTGCCATGTTTAATATGCTAAAAGATATTACTACAAAAGTGTAACATACTACTACTTCCGTTTTATTTCCTTGAAGGATGTTGTTTTCTTTGTAGCTTCATCTTTAGCAACTTTCACTGCATTTTTTTATTTTTTTGAAGTTTTCGTATGTCTGTAATGTATACGTTCCAAATAACATCATCAGTTAAGGTTTCTTTGAAGAGGTTTTCACGTTTATGGTTATGTTTTCTTTTTCGTTTTGGGAAAGAAATTAAATTTTTAAAAAGTCATCGACATTTCCTGTTAAAGGAAATTTAAAACATGCATTGCTGTATCTCTTTGTGTGCATGTTGTAGCATACCTTTGGGAGTTGTAGTTATTATTGTCTGCTCTATAAATTGATGCTGAAAGATGCATATTTTTTTTGGGAAATTTATTACTTATTATGAGGGGTTGTAAGTTATATTAATTTAGTAGAAATATTGAAACTTAAATATGAAATTAATTTCCAAATAAAATTATTTACTTTTTTGTAATTAGTAATAATAACAAACTGTAAGTATATTTTCCAACTTATTGAATGGGATCGTTGTCACCATTGTATTATGAAGGCGGTGTTTATAATTTTTCTGAGGAATGAAAGACAGTGATACCCCGTATTCTGAAAATTATAACAAAACTTTTTTTTAATAAGAATTTCTATACAACTTGGTCACTGTCATAGAGTTCAGAAACAAAACTATTTAGCTACAAATTAGGTACAACAAATTTCACATTACGATCAAATCTAACAAAATTTAAATCCCAAAAAAACAAACTACACGAGTTTCTCTAATTTTTCTAAATTATCAAAACATCTTTACAAATCTTACTAACTAATTGCAAAACCATATTTATGTATTAAATAATTTTGTTCTTTATTCTCTTCATTTTTACATATTTTAATAAATCACTTCATTAATTTTTGCCTAAATAACTAGCTGATATTTTATTATCTTGTCTAGACAACTAATAGTTTTTCACTAGAAATTGTTTATGTAAAACATATTTTAGAAAAAGTAAAAAAAAAAAAAAAAAATAAAATAAAATGGAAAATTACAAAACGTTATACTGACCACTGATATATATATGTGTCCAGATAATGTCAGTGTGTCGTTCTTTTATTTTATTTTTTACTGTTAGTTGTTAGTTCTAAACCAATGAGAATAGTTAAATTAAATTAAATACACATGGTTGCATACAATGATAAAAATCTAACAATTAAATACAATAGAAGACAGAACAAAAAACAAACAAAAAATGTTAATATAGAAAATGCAACAAAAAAAAAATTATAAAACGCACACTCTCAAAACACATTAGTTAGTGTTTGAATGTTTTAAACATTTGAATATATGTATGTAAACACATCATGCTAAATTTATAGACTAACACTCTCTAAAATTCAGCAGTGACTATGTCGCAAATATAGACAGCAACATTAGTAAGGCTACCGAAATAAATAACAAGAAAAATTGGGCTCTTCTAGAAATTAATTTTGCCAACAATAGAGACAAATAATAAAAATGGTTATTTTTTGTACAGATTTTCCGTTTATGGCGTTCTCCTTTATCAATTTTTTCTTTTAATATATAAACCTTATATACTTATTCAGAAAGAAATTTTTGTTCTGAATTTAAGAGTATGTAAATTTTTTAAATCGCTTGACAATTTAGCCGTTTATTCTGCTTTATTGTAAAGACTTACTTTACCTTTCCATACATTTCCATATCGACGCCTAAAACTATACTATAAAATAATCATTAACATGTATATGGCAAATATGTGAAATGTTTTATAAATAGTTAAATAACTCTTATAGTTTTCAACCGATTTTAATAAAAAATAGCTTTTTTTATTCAAAATATATAGTTCTTTAAAAACATTAAATCAATATATCTGCGTTCAAAGAAAATTTTTAAAAAAATCTACATCAAATCCAAAAAATTTGAACAAAAGAAATAATGCTAAAAACACCAGAATTTAAAATATACATATAAAATTTAAGTGCCACGTTCATAATTGGAAAGTAGTTTGCCATAGTAGTCAAAAAATATTGAAAATTACACATTTAATCAAACAAGCAATTAAAATATATACTTATTTTGAAAAAAAAAATTTTCTGAACTTTCTTTTTAAAAAAATTATTGTTCTGAATACTACAGTATTATCTTTTTTTTAAATTGGTTAAACATTTTAGCATTCATTGAATTTATCGTAACAACTTGCTACAACTTTCCATACATTTTCTTAGCGACGCCTAAAACCATACTATGAAATAACATGTATATGAAAATATATGATATGCTGTCGAAAAAGTCTAATAACTTTTGTATTTTTTTACCGATTTCAACAAGAAATAGCTTTTTTTATTGAAAATATATTATTCTTTATAAAATTTAAATAAACAAATTTATCTTCAAAGAAGAAAGTTGAAAAAAATTACATCAAAATCTAAAAAATTTTACTTTTGATAAAACGAAAAAATATTTAATTTTATTTCGGGGCTATTCTAATGTATATATAATAATAAATATATGTAAATATGTTATATGTATATATACTTGAAAATATGCATGTAATAGCATTGTTTGTATGTAATTTTTATATAATATTTCAAATGAAATACAGTACCATTCATCATTGTGTGTGAGCACAAGTGCCCGCTGTTAGAGTAGTTGATGAATTTTGAAATATTTTATATACAAAAAAATTTACTGTTGAATCAACAGAAATATGGAGAGAGAGAAATAAATGATTCTATATTATTTTTATCCCTAGGGTTTATATTATATATAGTTCGAAATAACTGAAAACTACAATATGTATTTATATAAAGCATTTAAGAGTGCATATAATAAATAGCTATAAATGAAGTTTACAAAAGAAAAACAATGCATAAATATGATGCTCAAATATGCTATTTAAACAGAATTTGAAAATTTGCAATATTTATTAATGAAATTTATAAAGCAAATATTGGAAAATGACCATTGAAAAATGTTCAATTTGAATTCCTCATAACATAGAGTATAGAGAATGTTTTCAGAGAATTTGAATTTATTTGAAATTTATAATAGGTCTTTAAAGTGAAAATATTGATTGGGTTTTTCCTCATACAATTTTTATGGACACGCGTATCCATAAATTTCAACTTTTATTGAATGGCTTCGTAGAATATTTTAAACACTGAAATAACAGCAACAAAACTATCCAAGTTTCACAGTATATACGCTTCAATTTAACATACATATATTTTATTTATATATCAATTGTTGTTTTTAAACTCTTTATAAATTGTATGAATAACTTCCGTAATGACCCAGCAGTTTGAAAAGTGCCAAATGGAAACCTTACACTAGCTAAGTATATTACTACTTGCACAATCAACTAGTTCGATGGCCGCTAAAATGGTATTTAAATGGATATTATTTGCACTACATTTCACCAGCATATTCAGTAATAAACAGTAGTCAGATATTCGCCTTACGTTTTTGAAAATAAATTTGTGAAAAATAAAATTCTCTAAAATATACCACTTCGATGACCACATGTAATGCTAAAAGTGGCCGTTCGTGTTTTCGTTCTCACTGATGATGCAGAAAATGCAAAAATTGAGAGTATGCTTACATGCAATTCTTAATAAAAATTAGAAAGCACTGCCAATAGGAGCTCTGTGGCTTAGTGGTTAGAGCATTTGATTAGAAAACGACAGTTTGTCAGTTCAACCCTGATATCTGTTATTTTTTTTTTTATTTTTTTATCAAATGCAGTAGAATAAGTACTATTGAATTTAATAGTGAAGTTTTATGCAGAGTGTGCCAATCGGCTACCTGCAATGACATCCCCATGTTAAATTCACCAGTCATTAACATTGCGCGTGGATTGAAAATTCACTAGTAGTAGTTCTCAGTGGCTTACTAATTCGACGTGGCGGAACTAGTTCAATGAACTGAAGAGTAATTAAGATTACAAACACATGCAATTATATTGACTTACATTAACTTCCCAGCAGGGAATGCCAATAGTGAATTTGTTGTGATTTACTAGTGATAAAAAAAATGTTGACGCGTTCGTTGACAATGTCACCAGAAATAGACTAGAACTGTTGTCTATAACGTATTTCTACTGACGCTTGAAGGAAAGTCGTCGACATTTTAACTAGTGCAATTGTCAGTAGAGAAAGAGTGTTGACATAGAGACATATGGCCCTAGGCTGACTAAAACTATACTATGAAATAATTATTAGCATGTATATGAAAAACAAAGTAAAACAGATCAAAAACGTTAAGAAAAACACAACAATTTAAAATACTATTAATTATGAGATATAGTTTTGGAAACGGACATATCTGACCAAACTTATCAATAGTCTTTGTTTTGCTGTTGTCTTTGCAATACATACCAACACACCTATAGTGATGGATATAACAACAATATCGACAACGGTTTCTAAATACATACCAATACTCAGAAATAAAACAGTTTTGCATACAGCTCGAATGATTTTTTGAAATTTGTTTTAATTACCTGATAGCTCAGAGTTTTTTAGATCATATTCCCTGATTTTCTATACTACGAAGACTATCCGATATATTCGGAAATCATTTGCGCTTCTAATATTAATTGTTACGGGAGACTGTACGATAGCACACATAAAAATCGAAGCGTATTGTCATTCCCGATATTGTGTAAGTTGTATGCCTTACTGCTACAAAATTTGTTTCTGTGGGACCCAGTTGTATTGTGATGTACATTTCAATATTTAGCTACGAGCTGTTTTCATAATCTTAGTGGCCTAAAAGATTTGTCAATAACTGACTGGTAAAAACAGGCAGGGTTCATAATAAATACTGAGTGATTACATAACAACCAAATACTATAGGATATAGCAAAGAGAAAGAGTATACTTAAGAATCCGTAGTGATCTCGATTTGGAATAAAATTTACAACAGTTTAAGATAAAATTGGCAAATCTATCGCCCTACATATTGAGAAAAAAGGAAAATAATCTTAAACAAGTCCTGTTAGGTATCAAGTATTGAGTCGCTCATTTTCCGCACTCGCTCCTCTTCGTGTTTAATTTCAAACAAAGGAGACCATAAATGAAACGAACATGACCAACCGGGCATTTACTTACAAACTAGTAAGAGTGCTATATTCGTCTGTACCGAATCTTATATACCCATAAATATAATAGGAGCCTCGATTTTCAGGTATTTTGTATCAAAACATTTATCTGGTTCAGTCTATTTGGTAAATTTTGTAGTTTCTATTAGAAGAATATGTATATCAAAGCTAATAAGAGAATATGTATAGTAGTAAGTCCATAAAAATTAAAGTTTTTCATATATATTGTTAGGAATTTGCAAAAGCAATTTGAATTTAACGGTCTGTAGCGACTGCCTGCAACACTCATCATGTTTATAAACACGTCCATCAGTATAAGCTTCTACTTATCAACAATGTTATTAGCATTACATGTAAGTATGGCAACACTAAATGTTTCAGCTGCTAACATCAACATCGAAAGCTCTAGAATTCAAACATACGAGTTTTGACCATTAAGAACAATCTAGGCTACTCGGATGAAAATGGCAGTGTGTATAAATAGTGACTGCGGTTTGCAGTAGTCAGTGAGTTTGTCATAGGCGCATTATAAACGAGTGTGTGTGTATTAAAAACACATAGTGACTATTTAGACAGTTGTTGTTGTACATTTGAATAAATAAAGAGTTGTTACAATTTAAAACTACTAAAACTGCTTTTATTTGCAATCAAAAGTATCCGGTTTATTTTGAGAAAATAAACCAACGTTTTCAAAAGGTGAAAACGAAACTATATTTTTAATTTTTGAACATATAAATGTTGTTTTTAAACGCCAGATGGATGGACATTGTATTATTATTATTTTTTTGTTGAGTTTTCAAAACCGTACATTTTTGAAAGACAAAGAATATTTTGAAAAAATTTCATTCAGACATACAGTCATAGCTAGCTCTACAATGACCAATCATACATAAATCATTGTGGGTCTACGGCCAATATTTTATATATGTTACAATCGAAATGACAAAATCAATATAGTCATTTTTTTTGGTGGTGGGTATAAAAATGGACTACTAAATTTAAATTTAGTTAAATAATATCACATTTTTAGACACCTGAAATTTTAAAAATATTTTTTTGCGAACTAGCTTATCTACATTGACCAATCTAAAAATTTATTGAGATCTGATTTTTGATAAAATAAGTTAAAGAGTTCGAAGTTTTGTTTAAATAAAAAAATTTAATATATTAAGCAAAAAACGTGTTTTGGAAAAAGTGGTCTTTAATACATTAAGCGCCTAACAACAAATAAACATTATTACAGACTCCATTTATAAATTTCTTTAAATTTTCAAGAGCAACATAAAAATAATATATTTCACATTTTCATATTGCCCTTAACATGAACATAAAAATGCATATGCAACATAAAATTGATATATGAACATTTTCTAAACTATTACTAACACAGCAACGGTGATGCATTTCCTTAAACACATACTCAAGCAGAAGTTTTTCATGATATTATTGAAAGTACATACATACTTATATGAACTACATATACATAACTGCTGGTGGCAGTGAAGAATGTATGATGTTGCATAGTTTTGTCATAATAAAATAAAGTAAAGAAAAAAAATATACTGTTGGTTAAAAAATGGCATGTCTTCATTTTTTACTCGTTTATTTTTTGTCTTTTCAAGTCATTTACATAGATTTCCATCCATTATGTTGTAGTAAGCGGTAGTATGTAGTTTTATGTGCATTACTATATGCATTGTTACTTGGCATATGACATTGACTCACATCGTTTCAAATTCTTATACATACATATTTCCATATGCATACTCTTGTGCATACACAAACAAACATTATTGTACATAAACTACTTGTATACATATACATATGAATGTACGAATATATGTACATATGTATACAAATATGTGTATTTGCACTCATACAAGCATTCATAGAATGTTACTGTTGTACTGTTTGTTTGAATAATGTACATACTGTACATCAATTCATTCATGTTGAGCTGAGAGGAGAGCCTGTTCAGAGCAGTGGGTTTACTTTGGTTTGGTTTTTACCATCTATCGATAATGTATGATGGTAGTAGTCATAGAGTACATGTGCATTTTTTTTTTGTTTTTATTTTCTCTGTTGCCATTACATCACTGACAATGCAAGGTTGTGTCAATCTCTGTCAGTATTTTATATCCCATGATTTTTTCCGATGTTTTTTTTTCTTTTTTTTTTTTTTTTTTGGCTGTTCGTTTAAATATGTGTCAGTGGAATTTAAAATGAGTTATTTCATTGCTTTGAGCTTAAATAAATATTAGTTTGAAGTGGCTATAAGGTAGAATAAAAAAAAACGAAAATCTGACAGGTAAAATATGTGTCAAAAAAATATTTGAGCAACATTATGAGTGTGTACATTAAATGCTGTGTAGGAGATTTCATTTTAAAAAATGTTTGTTAAAAATATATTTAACATAAAAATTGTGAACTTAGTGCTAGACGGGGTGTTTAACATACATCAGGAAATTTTAACAGTAGTTGGGGATTTTATTCATTCACCACTTTCAGTGCAAGACATCTACAAATTTCGATCATGTTATTGACCGGAAATACTTGTGTTCAGTATGGATGAAAAGGTGATATATGGCGTTTTCTTTTCTGACACAAAATATTACCACCATATTTTGTACCATTTATTAAAGGTTAGTTATACCATCATAATATGTTACATTTTCAACAATCACTATAGAACAAAAACCATTATCATGTATGCAATTTTCTTTTATATAGCTTCTAAATAATCTTACTATCCTTTAAGTTCGTAATAGTAAAAGTAATAGAAATAGGTTGCTTTAAAGTTAACTTTTACTATTGGGACCATAAAGCCAAGTTGTAATAATGCCCCTAAGACTATAACTTTTGCTTCCATTTTAACAATTTTTATAAAAAAATACAAAAACTATTTCATTGACACAAACAAACGTGTAAAACAATAACAAGAAAAACTGTTCAAAAAGTGGTTTCTAACCTTTTGAAAAAATTGAGCGTGAAACATGTAGCATACTTTCGGGGTTTAGGTCAAAATTATTTGAAAATAAAAATTGGAAGAAATTGGAATTATTAGATTTTTGTGATCATTGGAACCACAATTGGTCCAAGGCTGCTATATTGAGACCTACCAGCGCCGCTACTGAGAAGCTTTGATTTCTGTCGTCAAAAAGTAAAGTCAAATAAAAAGTAAAGTGAAATTGCTTGTCAATGAGATCAGCCAGATGGAAATGGCAGAATTATATTTTTTCATTTCTCTCCTCTTTTCAAGAGTATATAAAATTTTTAATAGTAAAAACATCATAGAATAATTTTTGCAAAAATAAGCCAAAACTGTTTTCAGTTGAGTTTTTGTGCAAATAAATATTACAGGTACTCATTTAAATGCATAAGTTTCCCATTTGTGCAGTTGTGCAAATTTGCGCGACGTGTTTCATGAACCCACCTTTTAAATTTTTTGCAATTTTATACAGAAAATGTCTATTTAATACAAATGTCAACTTTAAATTCTAAAAATTTCTAATGAAAGTGAAATCTCTGATACAAGCAATGGTAAACATATTTTGGTAGATTTTGCTTATTTTCTAGCTGTTGGTTAATATTTCCCTACGCAATGCCATTCAATCCAATCATTCTGTTCCAAAGTCACACAATTTTCACATGTAAAATATATTTGGTTTTTATTTCTTATAAATAAAAGAAAATAAAAGCAGCTGATTCATCAAATGCACAATAAATTCAAGTTTTCGAGCCTAAATTGTCGCGCAAACTTATCAAAGTTGTGAAAACAAATTTCCAAACCTTTTGACAGTTCATTTGCGGGAGTGTAAAAATGCACAGATTGCACAGTTTGCGAGGCATTTAAACGTTTACATGAGGGCAATTATTATTTTTTAATTAAAATCGGACTATCCATATGGAAATTAAAGATTTTTTTTAAACATTTCTCTCAGCAGCTGCTTCGAAAAATATAATAATTTGTACTCCAAGAAGTATACTTGCACTCGGAAACTCATAGGATCCATTGTGATAGCCTTTAGAAAAATAACTAGTTGTGAACTAGATATAAAGAAAAGAAAGAAAGAAGGTGATATACAGAATAATAAAATAAAAACCCAGTAAAAAAAGGACAGGAAATACGTAGAGACAGGGCTTTGTTAACTAAAATAGGCAGGTAAATCCCCCAGTAAAGCCTAATATATTACCTAGATCATATCTAGCCATATCCCCAAGTTCATTATGGAATCTTTCCCCAGTTATACAGAATATGTTCCAATATTTCTAGTTCCTCAATATCCTCGCAGATCCTACAAAAGTCCTGTGCGCCCATATCCCATTTATCAGTGAAGGCTCCATTTGAACAGTGACCGATTAGTATACTGCTTGTATGGAATCCGTCTTACCACATCCTGGTTCAAATGGCTCCCTAATAATTGATAAAATTCCTAAATTACTACTTTAACATCAAAGAGACCCTATAAATGAATTCAGGAAAATCTTTACATTGGTTTGCATTTACTTCTACTGATTTTACATTCTCCTATGTTACCATAAATGGCGCTTCCTTTTATAGAAAGCTTTAAATAATTTTCATATTTGTGGGAAATTTATGTAATAATAATGTAATATCCTATGCAGTAAATGTTTTAAAACTTTTGTTTAATTTTTATTACCAGTAAGCCAGATATATTATTTCCCCTTTATATTTTATAAAAAGGGGCCATGTTACAACATACATGCCTTGGTTACATTCTATAAATTTCATAAATAATCATTAAAAATTATCTTTATACTCGACCTACATTTTTAATTTAGTTTTCCTTTACTTTGTTTTATATTAATAATTTTTTCCTTGTTCAACTTGTTTTGTTTTATCTGTTAGTGTTTGAGTTTTAAACACACACCAACAGCATAAAGTTGCAGTTTTTATTCATGTTTATATTTAACATTTCATTTATTTTTTTTTTTCTTTTTATTCTATAAAATATTTTTTATTCAGTTTAAAGCTGACGCATCATAAAATAAAAGTAACTGTTGCAGTTTTGTATTCTACAACAGCAGCAAAACAGACTTCACCACCACCACCACCACTACAAGCTCCATTACCCTTAACAATATGGCTGAATGAATACTTCCGTATTCAGACATGAATGCCTCAACTACAGCACTCCGCTCTTCAGTTATAACACATATAAATTGTGTTTTCTTTTTTTATTTTTTTGTTTAACCTTTGGCTTAAGTTTTATGACCTGCTTGTGGCATTTACATTCCTTAACAAACTTCCATATACACACGCACTCTGCCACCAAAAACTCGGAGAGCAAGCAAGAATATTTATACAGATATATAAAACGAGTTTAGAGCTTTAACTGCTGATATCAGCAGTAATTGTTTGAGTTTAAGGGTCCTGCTGTTGTTGTTGCAAGAAAAAAACACAAATGAACACAACTTTAAATCCGCACAAAAAAGCTCAACAGATTTATAGACTTTTTCCTCTATGCAGAGATGAGTTTTTTTATGTATTTTCTACTCAATTTTTATGGTCAATTAAATTCTATAAAATATATTCCAGCTAAAAAGCCTTACTATTTAAATAGGCTGCAACATTTTTGTTTCGCAAAGTGATTTTAACTATTCTTTTTTGGGGAGTTTTAAAATAAAGCTGGAACGTTTATTTTAAAGCCATCAGTCAAGGAAGTACTTAAATATTTGAAAATTTATTTGAATTACTTTATATTAAAAAATGTAATTTCTTCCAAAAACACCGAAAATGGCTATTTATATATATATTATACTAATGTATAGAGACTTACAACTGTCACTCTTTATGTCTGCCCTAAATTATTTCCTCATTTATTTCAATCTTGAGCAAATTAAACAATTTTTTGTAAATGTCATTGCCACAATTACTTTAATTTTCATAATATCTCCTACACTAATTGCACAGATAAAAGCGACTACCAAAAGAAAAATGTTCAAAACAAAGTCTGTTTTTGAAAGAAGTTAAGATAAATATAGAAAAAAAGAAATCTATTAACTTCAAATAAAAGTAAAAACATGTACACTTCGCTTTATTTCAAATATAGACAATAGGGTAGTGCTTATTTGGCACTTTTTCGATTTAGATCCCAAGATCTAAAGTTGTTCAAATTCTGATGAAAAAATAAAAGTATCGTCTGGTCGGTTGGGCTTCACTTCACTTCGGGTTATCGTATTGGATCCATTTTGCGTCACAAGTAACGATCCGGTGCAAAAGTTATTTTCTTCTATAGCTTTTAAGCATCATTTCGGATATACAAAATAGTATTCCAAGGTCTTTCGGCTTCAATTCGATTGGTATCCAATTTCCCAGCCTTTGGATGAATCCTGCTGCTCGCAAATGTTTTGAAATTGCTACTTGAGTAGTTCCCTATGATTAAGGAAGCTCTTGTTGAGTTTTAGAACAATTTTCATGAAGAAATGCCTGCAATTCATGGTCTTCATTCATCATAAGCTTTGGTGAGCAATCGGTGTGTTTCTGTGGCACCTTTTTTCAAATTAACTTCTACAATAAATACTAATTCGTTAGAAAATAAATTCGACATTCTCGGTGCAAAAGAACTTTGTTGTTTACACTATAATATTCAGCCAATACTGGGATTTTATTTTTTAGATGACGCAGAGCAATTTTATAACTTTAGAACGGTATTCAAAATTCCATAAGTGCAAAATATGGGCCACCCTATTACACACACAAAAACTGACTAGACTACAAATTAAAACCGAAAATAAAACAAACATTTAAAATACACAAAATAACAGCGACATAAAATATTGTTGGTAATAAAACATAAAAAAATAACAAAAGGCCAACAAACCAAAAAATAAAAAAAAACAACCCCTAAAAACCACACCTGACTAAAAAAAAGCAACCAAATGTTGGCCTGTTATAAAAATCTCAAAAATAAAATAAATACTAAATATAATAGATAGATATAAGTGGCAGTCAGCCATACAAATGCCAGCACATTCAAACATATGTATGTATATGGAAAAACTCTCCCAAATTAAACCACCATAACTTAAAACCAACAAAAAATACATATATATCATTGTAAATAAGATCCTGTGGCAAATAATCGAGCATAAATAGAAGTTATTTTTTTTCTCGATAGTGTGGGTAGACTGCAGGGTGTGGGTGTATAAGTAGAGGAGCAGATTTCCTTTTTAGCATTTAGCATAAAAGGAAAAAATTGTGTTAAACTTACTGGGTTCTAAACTCGACTATAAAACAAATGAGGCATATAAATTTTCATACCTGAATAACTATGATACTTATATCTACATATGTATACATATTTACTGCTTAAAATGCCATGAAACTTAAATAGAATTAAACAATTTGTTTATTTTTTTGGGGATTTTAAAAGGACAGATTTTTTTTCACATTTAAAACTGTTCTTAAATTCGTATTCGTAATTTGCATTGTCGAATGAAGCTTGAATGAACCTAATTCTAAAGCAAAATTAGCTTAAAATAATATTTGATATTATACCCTAACGAAAGGAAAATGTTACAGAACTAAGTACGTAATTGGTTCTTCCGGCTTAGGGAGAGGTTCTAGTTTCAAAACTTTGTATGAAATGGACCTGTCACTTCAAAGTTATATTTTCTTTAGAGGAGCAAATTGAAAGAAACTAAAAGCTAGTTCTTTAACATAATAAATTAGTTTCAAATATACATATTCAGCAAATTCTTGTAACTGTTTTTTCAGATGAATATTAAAATTAATAAACTAAAAATTATTTATCAATTCACAAAGTCTCTTATTATGTCATCCTAATATTTCAGGACTTGGCTGCTCGGCTTAACCGATTATTAGGCGTTCGGAGCAGGTTTCTGCTGGTTGGTTACGTTAACACAATAAACATAGGTACATAGTAGTATTATTTTAGGCCTTTTGTTGCTATAAAGGCAATAACAAAATGTTCAAACCATTGTGAAATATTAGGATATTAAGGCAATATGACATGATAAGAGACCTTGTGAATTGACCAAAATTTTTTCTTCGAAAATATCGAATTTTGTACCAACAATGCGGAATATGCGGGAAGTTGTGCTTTAATTCTATAATTTTAAAAAAAGTGCCGCTGAAAAACACCGAATGCTCACCGATTGAATTTGTTCCATCGGTTTCAACGTCCAAGAGATGGTTTTTTCGGATCAGAAGTGGTGATTATGATACGAAAGACAATGATCACCCAGGTCAGCCAAAAAGTTTGAAGACCAAAATTGACGGCATTACTACATGAAGATTGTTGTCAAACTCAACAAGAGCATGCAAAATCATTGGGAGCAGAGATCAGCAATGAGTAGTGATAAAGTGAGTAGAATATAATCATGACTCAAAATTTGTTGTACTTATACGCATTCATATTTATTACAATCATAGAGTAGCATAGAGAGGAAACTAGAAAAAAAAACTCAAACAAAAAAATTACTCAAAAAAATTACACATACAAGTGTTGTTTTTGATTTCACATAGTTTTTTCTACTAATACATTCTCACCACTTGGGTTTCTGACAACTGAGTTAGGTCTTTGACAGAATAGTTTCGGCTCTATGTCTACTCTCTAAGATTACAATATTGTCGAGACCTATATCAATCATCATACTCATACAATATTTATGACATTGTTGATTTCGACTCTACTTAACTCAATTTGTATAGACAATGCAAAATAAGTATGATTCGAATACGAACATAAAAAAGCTCATTATGAGGTTGTGTGTTTCAGTGCTGCAGAATTCTGTATAAGTACAAAAAAATAAAAAACATGCATGAGTCGAATGAGGTGAATCAATAGTAAGTATCATGAGTATTTTCCTAAAATTATAAGTCAGGCTGATTTTTTTTTTATAAATCAAACAGATTTGAGTTCGTATGAGTGCGAAGATATTCATATTCAATGTTACGCATACTTATAAATCAATGTTATTGTGAGAGTAAGTACGTCAGAGTTTTCTAATTTCAATGATGGCTACTCACTTATACTTATAATTTCATAAGTGTGTATGAATAGCAGAAAAGTGATTCATTGCTGATCTCTGATTGGAAGCTACTCCAGCAGCAATTTCAAAATGCTTGCAAGCAACTTGATTCATCCAAAGCAGGGAAATTGGTTACCATACTAATTGAACATTGAAAAATGACTTTGCATGTCCGAAATGATACTTGAACGCTATAAAAGAAAATCATTGCTGCATTGAATCATTACTTGCGATGCAAAATGGATCCATTATGATAAACCGAAGAGTAAGAGATCGTACGTGAAACCCGCCCAACCAGACGAATCGACATCAAAGCCAAATCTGTATGGCGCTAAGATGATTCTCTGTATTTGGTGGGATCAAAAGAGTCTATTATAATTATATATATTATGTATATTATCTATTATAAGCTGCTGAAATATGACCACACTATCATAGGGAACCTGTAACGGAGGCAACTGATTCGTTTCAATCGAGCATTGGTCATGAAATACCCAAAATATGAACACAGAGAAAACAGATTCGTGATAGCACCCGAATTTGTAGCCAATCGAGTGATTCGTTAAAAAATAACGGTTTTATTCAAATTAAATTTGTTTGATTTGATATGATTTGCGTTTTTTTTTTTTTGTGAAAATTTACAAAAATGGCACCAAACGCGAATCACGTCATCAGGAAAATAAGAACGGGCATCTGCGTCTAGAGACGTGGAAACAGAAAATGAACGTGAATCACGTCTTGGGCATCAACGTCTAGAGCCGCAGCAATGAAAAGAGAACGTGAGTCACGGCTTCAGCAAACTCGTCGGAGTGCATCTTCATCGAGAGCTGCAGAGACACCCCAAAAGCATATCGGAAGACTAGAAGACAATCGCTCGCGAATGGCACAGTCAAGAGAAAGAATCAATTTAAAGTTGGCGGCATTTCATGACAATAAAAATGATGACTACAATAATCACAAGGACGTACTGATTGGAGCAATGAACAAACATTTTCAAAGCTCTTTCTTCAATTGCTAGCATCAATAAGCTGAATGAGCAAATTAAATTGAAACTGCCTGATAAAACAATGAATACAAATCGATTGATACAGTAATGAACGAAGAACAAGTCAGCAATTGAATTTTGGAATTTATTGGAACCAACCGGAATGCCACCAGATGCATTAGCATTAAAGGTTGGATCACGGATAATGCTTCTCCGCAACTTAAACGCATTAGTTTTGGAAACAATCATCAGTGGCAGATTCGAAGGCGCAGACGTACTGATTCCACGCATACCGATGATTTCCAACGACTTTGATCATTTGAATTCAAGCGACTCCAGTTTCGTTTTGCAAAGCACAAGGCCAATTTCTGGCTTACATTTGGAAAATTCTTGATTATCACACGATCAATTGTATGTGGCTTGCTCCCGAGTTGGTACAACAAAGATGAATTCATAGATATAATATCCCATTTGCCTTAAATACATTCATTTATTTTTTTAAGTTCTTATACATAGATATCTGCTACAACTTTGTCATTGGACCACCTCATCAATAAGTGTTTAGGCTGCGAAGTAAGGTGGGGGAGTCCGTGCTTTTGTTTTATCCGACACTGTATATTAAAATCGAGATCGAGAAGCAATATAAAAGAGAGGTTTTCTAAGGGCCAGCTAGTTTAAAATAAAGTGATTGGGATGTTTTGCCTCAACTGCTTTCTAGTCCAGACCGTGGCCCGTCTCACTACTACTTGCTTCGGTCGATGCAGATCTCTCTCTCTGGGATATGCTTCACTTTAGAATAGAGTATCCGATATTGGATTGGTTCGTTCTTGGACTCAAATGATGAGCAGTTCTTTTGGCACGGAATCCATATGTTGTCAGAAAGAAAATTAAATTGTACAAGGTGGCGCAAAAGTAATCCTCCTATCAGAAAATATTATAAATTTTGCGATTGGCCCCTAATGTCAGTTCTGTTTTGACACTTGTCTAGTAAACACATGCGAAATACACGTTAATAAACAATATTACGCTACACTGCTCCAGAACGCCGAATATTGCTGACTATTTATTTGACCAATAATCGGCAAAATTTATAGCATTTTCTGATAGGAGGATTACTTTTGCGCCACCTGTTATAAATGAATAAATAAAAGCTAAAGTCATACATCCAGTATATAACCATTTAAATGCAGGATATTGCTATATTATCAAGTTTTAATTTTTAAAATTTGTTGTTACTCATACGCTTTGCAGTACCAGGCCTAAATTCATAATAATCATACGCCTTATTATTTTTATTTCCTTTAAATTTTCTTAAATTCCCTAAAATTGTTTAAATATATGTGCCATTATGCTCTTTAATACACTCTTGTTTTGTTATCTGTTTTATCTATCTATCGCTTGTCTTTCTTGTGCTATTCTATTCATTATTATGCAAATCTAGTTTTATATTTTAATACTGTCATTAAAATGTTGTTGATGTCGTCGTCTTTCACACACAAATAGCAAGCATCTAACAACATTTCTATTATTGCTCTTTTTTTTGTTAACCCTGGCCGTATAATTTAAAGAACTTAGCGTAGCAAACAACAAAAAAAAATAGCAACACTCTTAAATTAAGCATAAATTAGTTGTAATTTCATTTAAGTGTATGTATCCAACAGCTAAAGCTAGTTTGTTAAATTTAGAACTTTTTCAGTTTATTCTAATTGAAGCAAAATGCAAAAATATTGCTTATTTTGTTTATTGTGTAGTGTTTTAAATTAGTTGTTATACAAAATAATTGTCCTAGTTTCTAAACTTTATGTTTGGAAATTGTTTGAGTGACAAGTGAAACATTTGCAGCGTTTAGACAAGTGACAATTTATATGGAAATGTATATGGTTTTTAGTGAAATTTTATTAAATGTATTTCATTTTCTAGTTGAAGAAAGCAAAGGGATAGAAACTCAGTAAAACAGTAATGGTATTGATATTACTGATTAACATATTTAAAATATATAAAAAAAAACTACTGACATTAAAATGAAAATTGAGACTTTTACAAATAATTACAAAGTCTTGAAAACATCCCTAAATATTAAAATAAGAATTGGTAATAAGAGCTCAAATTCCTAAGATTTTAAAACAATAAGCAGTTTTTAATATTTGCAATTAAATTCCACGTGCCCGAGATAAAAAATGTTTTAGTGGAAACCTGTAAATATCTCGAAAACTGACTGTGCGGTTTAAAAATGTCTGCCATATTCGTCTTCAGAAAAATCATTTTTTTACGATCCAATAGTATTGTAGCTAAAAATCTAAAATTTTCAAACAAAATCTTTACGTATGAGTTATAATACTTTCATGCTGTTGCACCACAGTACGTATGATTATTTTTAATTTCAATATAAACTCAACTACGTATGATTATTATTTATTTATTTCAATTAACACATCCCTGACACATGTTTAATTTGAAATGTAATTTCCGTTTATTCATGCCGTTCTGAAAATAACTAACAATTCCATTAAATTTTAATTCCCAAGCAGTTAAATACTATTGCAAATCTCTCAATATTATCAAGTGTTTAGATAATAATATGCAAACACCGATAATACCACATTTATTTGTTATTTTTTTTCTTTTATATTCGAACAACATAGACAAACGACAATTTTATGTTTATCTTGTCAGGATGACACAATAAACACATAACAAGGAAAATAGTTGAAATTTTCAATTTTCCATACTGAATCAAACGAAAACTAAGTGTGTTTAGCTAGAGCTACATTACAGACGTTCATGTGATTCCACAAAATCATGTCATGTCTGCAAGTGTATGTAGGAAAGTGTACATATTTCCCAAGGCTGCTTTTAAAATGGGACAAACTACAATTGTATTATATTTCCATGCTGGTGGTATTCTTAAACTTAACTTTTCTGTTCATACTCATGTGTACTGGTATTATGTTGTTTTCTCTTTGGTTTCACTCTTTTTTACTGAAAATAAATTCATTTTAAATAAGTGTCTCCAGTATCTTTATAACATATGGTAAACATTGTCATGTCCAGGTATTTCATACATATACACAAATGTATAAGTGTAGGTGTGTATATGTAAACAAAGTCTTTGTCTACCTAAAAATATACATATATGTATGCTCTAACTTTTGTTATGTAGTTGTTGGTATATATAAGTATTTATATGTGTGATATTGTTCAACTACAAACAAGGTTTTGTTCTAGGATCTGTATATATATTTAAGGTAGAAGGTTTTATTTATATTTTATTGTAGCTTCACTGGCAGATAAAAACCAGCAGTAGTTGTTAGTCTCTAAGCAAATAAGCTTTTTTTTCCTATTTATATTGAGTTTTGTAGTTTTAGTTCTTCTACTCGTATTTCTGGATTAAATAAACTTAATATGTATTTTAAGCCTTTAGTTAGCAGTATATATATTAGGATGGCCATTATTTTTGACTAAGACGATCTTCGATGCTATTAAGGTCTTAAATTGTTCTTAATCATCTAGAAACCAAATTCTGAAAATTTTAGCAAAATCGGCTAAAGTTCATTTAAAGTTATGAGTTTTGGGTCAATCCAGCAATAGTCATAATAGCAATAAATCTTAAGCAAAGCCGATACAATACAACCTTGAGGCTACATTCGAAAGGAGAAACCCTTTGAGCCCCGACGAAGATTTGTAATCAAAACTCACAAACAAAATATATTGGTCTCGATTAGGGTTTTTATTCCGGGAATTCCCGGGAATTTTTAAAATTTTTCACTTCTCGATTCCCGGGATTTTTTGTCGGGAATCCCAGGAATTAAAAATAACCAAAAAAATGCAACTCTATACATTTTTACTCAAATAATACAACTAAGATGAATACAAAACAAACAAACAGCTGATTAAAAACAAATAAAAAGGGAAAGTACCAACAAATATTAAAAACTATAAGCCTAAAGCTATAACGAAATGACAATCTTATATAAACACTTCTCACGAAGGTAAACGGTATAAAAACAACAACGCCAAACGAAACGAAATACCAAAAAAACAAACAAAATACGCAAAGCAATGAGACCAACACACATCCAAACATACGTTTTGTTGCTTTTTTGTCAAAGGGTGCAATAAGTTTTCTTTTTTGATGAAATTTTCAGAGGTTGTCTCGGATTTTTGCTCATATCTCCGTTAATTATGGACGGATTTTGCTGATTTTAAATAGGAAACTTCCTGAAACCATGTCTGACAAAATTATTGAAGATTTGGATCCCGAAGATATCTGGGGTCTTCAGAAAATTGTTTTTAACAGACAGACAGACAGATGATGTGTGGAAATAATTTACAAAAGGCTCAAAATTTAATAACCAATGCAGTTTATGTCCGAAGTTGCCTGCTTATAAAGGTTCTTCAACGAGTGACTTACTGAAGCACCTTTCAAACGTTCTGCCCGCTTCGCCCACTTTATGGTGAGAACAATTCTTCGATGAATGTGTACGTCAATAAACACAATTGTCAAATAAGCGTCCAATCCATCCAAAAATCCATCACTGTTTGGTGTGGATTTTTGGCTGGGGGTGTCATTGGTCCATATTTCTGTAAGAACGACGTTGGAAAGGCCATCACCGTCAACATGAATTTAATGATATTTAATTGAATGTTGCTACAACAAGACGCTGCTACGTGCCCCTCCGCTCATGCCAAATTAGACATTCTGCACGAGCGTTTTAAGTGGTCATCTCATGTAGATGTGTTGTAAACTGGCCGCCGAGATAGTGCGATTTCTCAAGTCGCAAGTATTTTCTAAGCCACAAAACACAGCGACCCTTAAAGCTAACATAATCCAGGCCATCGATCAAATTAAGCTTGTATAAATCAGGCAGAATTTGACCAATGGTCAGAGTCATGGAATATTTTACATTTAGGATGAGCGCCACACTGTTATATTCCATACGTAAAGGCTTCGATAGGCGACACAAACGAATAAAAAATTCGATGATATCTCACACTCACTTTGTTTTATTTAAATTACAAGATAGGAAGCTCTTAAGGAAAGACCCTTTAATATGATTGATTATATTTTGGCATCAAATTGTAATGGGTAATGTTAATAAATGTTTATATTTTATATTAAAATCTTTATGGCTAAATGAAACACAGGTACTATTCTCAATTCTATTGTTTTTGAAACATTTATTTTTTGAAAATATTTTTACTTTAAATAAAATGTGCAATCTGTAAATGTTCTTAGATTTTACAAAAAAATTTCAGCATTTAGTTTTTAGATTCATGACAATACTGACAATAATTACAAAGTTCAATAAAAGGACTATCCTAATGTATATGGAATTTGCTTTCATGTGTGTTGTTGTGTGTGTAATATATCCTGAAGTAGCTTAAAAACTGCAGAGGTAGAGGTAATTAAATGGATTCTAGAATTAAATTCAGTAAATGTAATGCAAAATGAGTTATTTTACAAATACAAGATATTTAAAATTAGAACTTTCTAAATATAGGCTCTTTTTTAACCCTTCACCATGTGTGGCAAGGGTATATATAAGTTTGTCATTTCGTTTGTAATTTCTATATTTTTCATTTACGACCCCACAAAGTGTATATATCCTGGATCGTTATAGATAGCGAAGTCGATATAGCCATGTCCGCGTGTATGTTGAAATCAGCTTCCCGTAGCCTCCAAATAATTTACATACATGATTCATACATGAAAACATCGGGAATTCTTCCGCTGATTCGAGACAATCGGTTCACAAATGTCTGAGATATAAGAAAAAAACAAGACAACCTCGTTTTTTGACCTATTTTTGATCTATATCTGGATTACTTAGTCATTACTATAGACAATGTGGATATCTAATAATAGATATTTCAAAGTCCATTGCAACGATGTATATAAAGCTATAGTAATTTGGACCTACAATAGGTCAAAATGTGGAAAATATTTTTTAACCCGAATTTTTTTACCAAAAACATTGTCATACATTTTTTTCACTAATAAATTGAAAAAAAAAAAAAATTAAAAAAAAAAAATTTTTTTTAATTTAAAAAAAAAAAAAATTTTAAATTTTTAAAATAATTAAAATTTTTTTTTTTTTAATTTTGAAAAACAATTTTTAAAATTTTTTTTTAAAATTTTGTTTATCTAAAAATATTAAAAATTTGTATTTTAAAGTATAATTTGGTGAAGGCTATAAAATATTCGGCTTAGCCGAATATAGCTTTCTTACTTGTTTTTTTTTTTTTGATATTTAAAAGATCTTATGTTTACATTTCTAAATAGTTCTAAAAATTACACTTGTAATTCGTCTAACATTCAACCATAAATAGTTTGACCTTTTTATTAAAATTTAAAGTGATATTTATCTTTATATTTTTATTGCAATATTTGACTACATCATTGTATAGCATCATTTTTTATAATAATAATTCAAAATATTTATCATATGAAAATATTTTATTAAAAAAATGTTGCTGTAGATGTCAAACCAAGACGACCTAGATTTTTAAACTATTTTTGATCTATGTATATTTGGATTAGTAAGTCATTACTATAGACAGTATGAATATCTAATAATAGATACTTCAAAGTCCATTGGAGCGGTGTAGTAATTAGGACCTACAATAGGTTAAAATCGGGAAAAATATTTTTGTTAACCCGAATTTTTTTTTACCAAAAAAAATATTTTGTCATACATTTTTTTTCACTAATAAATTAAAAAAAAAAAAATTTTAAATTTAGAAAAAAAAAAAATTTAAATTTTGAAAATAATTAAATTTTTTTTTTTTTTTTAATTTTTAAAAACATTTTTGTTTAATATTGTTTATCTAATATTTATAATTTGTATTTTAAAGTATAATTTGGTGAAGGGTATATAAAATTCCGTACTACCGAATATAGCTTTCTTACTTGTTTTTTTTTATATTTTAAATATCTTTTGTTTACACTTTTAAATAGTTTTAAAAATTACTCTAGTAATTTGTCTAACATTCAACCATAAAAGTTTGATCTTTTTATTAAAATTTAAAAAATTTTAATATTTTTTTTTGCAATATTTCGCTACATCATTGTATAGCATCTTTTTTTTAATAATTCAAAATATTTATCATATGAAAATATTTTTAATTATTAAAAATATGTTGCTGTAGATGCTAAACAATGATGTAGCGAAATATTGAAATAAATAAATAAAGTTTTTTTTATAAAAAACACCTTAAGCTTAAATAAAAATTATTTTAAAATTAAACCATGAATTTTATAAAGTATCACTGTAATATTATGTTGGTATTCCATTTGTAAAAAATTAGTTTAAGCAATTGTGTTTTAAAAACATCTTAGATTTAATTGACGCTTAAAAACTAGCATAATAAAATGTATAACTCAATTTCCCATTACATTTAATTGACATGTCCTTCGCCCTTTTATAATCATCCCCATCAATTTATATATTCAATAATGGTTTTATTAATTTCATGTAAATTGAAATAAAGTAATTAAAACATTCAATTAATTTATAGGTGTAATCAATTGGGTTTGTTTTTTCTCTATACAACAAAAATTCTCAAACTTTCTCTATGCTGTCATTGTTTTCTCTATTATGTGTTTTTTTTTTTTTTTTTTTTTTTTCAATAAAAATTTAAATAATTTCACACTATAGATAATTGTAGCTGTTAGAGAGTTACTAAGTTAAACAGTTTAAATACATAATCACATATTAAACATTTATTTACATATACATGCTTACAATTATATGAGGATATGAGCAGTTTCTATTGTTTTCTATTTTATAATGGTATAAACAATGTAATTAAAAGTTTTTATATGAATATCATATAACCAGAAAACATATATACTTACTAACACATATGAAAATATTATTAAGCAAACTCACTTACACACTCATACGAATACACATCCTTAGGAGTTGTAAGTGTATGTTTTTAAGGTTGTATTAGTATATGGGTGTTGTTGTTTGGGTATGTTTGTTTATGTTGGTGTTTATTAAAAACATATCATAAGTAGTTAAATTTAACGTTTATAATTACCTTCATTTTTGTTTGTTTCTGTTTTTTTTTTTTTAATTATACTTATAAAGCATTTAATTACCCACATTATGTGATACAAAGCGGTTATAAGTAGATCATAAGCAATATGTTTTGCTGCTGGGTTGGTTGAGAGATTAACAGGGTTTGAAAAGTATTATAAAATATGGAATTAGGGCAAAAAATATATCTATATTGTTGTTACTTTTCTTCTTATTTTTATAAAAATAAATTAAAAATATTTTGTTCCCGATTTCCATAAAAAAGCTCTCAATTGGCGTTGGAATTTAGAAAATAAGAAAATAATTGTAGCTGTTTTTTATTCTTCTTATACAAAAGACAAAACTATGCTACATCCTTTTATTAGAATTTCACAATTGCAATTATAGCAATCTGGAAAATAAATTAGTCGTTCTATACTCATCAGCTTCACATTTCAAACATGGCTCTATAAAAATTTATTTCATAAATTAGTTTCAAATAATTGGCGTAAAATTAATAAGAATATTTTGTTTTTCAATTAAAATGAAAACATGTTAAAAAATATATATTATCCTTTTCATTATTTAGAAACACCCAATAATAAATACTTAACCTTTTTATCTTAAGAAACCCACCCCTAATTATGTTTATCAATATTTTAACTTTTGACTCTACAAATATTCTTAAATGCACCATACAAATTCGTTAAGAACTTAATTATTTATGCCTAGACTAGAAAAATATTCAAAACCATGTAGCACACCTTATTTTGATTTATAGCTAATCAAAAAAGCAGAGCAATAAAAGAAAATAAAAGGCAATTTTTCCAGCTAATTAACATACTTTAAATCTACCCTTAATAATGTTTTCTTTCCATTGTCTGATCTAATCTAATCTAGTATAGAAACATATATTCATATTTTTAAGAGGTTTAGGGGAGGTCTGCTACTGCTGCTTCCATAGCCATAAAAACGCATCTTTAACATATAACAATAACAAAAGGTAACATATTGTTTTGAACTTAAAAACAAGAAAATAATAAAAACAACCACTTTTAATATTAAGAGATCTTATATGAATACTGAGTGAGTCATACTCGAACAAAAAGTAAGATAGTTAGATATAAAATGCAACTACCAACCACTCTACTCTACTTTCAGAGAACCAGGAACAAGAAAACTTTATTTTATGGGGATATTTTTGTATGTTTGTAAAAAAAAAATATGAAATAATAAGGCAATCATAAGATTATTTCTGCATGTTGAAGGTACATTGACTTTATAACAAAGTTACTTTGCAATGTTATACACAATGTTGTGGGTAGAGTAGTAGTAAATGAATTAGTTTAGAGTGCCCAGTAGGAAGTGAATGAAGCGGTAAGAGAAAAAAAAAACACGAGAACTCATTCATTTTATAAATAACTCAGATATGCTTTCTGTATTTCAAGGAATAGATTCAAACTAATCGAGAAAGTCTATATGAGTGCAAAAGCTCAGCATTGGCTCCAAACAAGTATCTCCAGAAAGTTCATAGAATCGAGTAACAACGTTTTCTGATGTCACAAACTAATATATATATATATACTGTCCTTTGATTCCTATTGGGAACAAAGGGCCACAACGAATCTATTCCATTCGATACGGTTTGATGATATTTGTTTTACTTCTCTCCAGCTTAGATCACTACGGCTAACTTCCATGTTCAGTTGCCGACGCCATGTGTGTAACGGTCTGCCTACTCTTCGTGTCCTACCCTATGGGTTCCAGTCAGTGGCAATTTTAACTTGTTTTACTTCTCTCCAGCTTAGATCACTACGGCTAACTTCCACGCCGGTCGGCAACTCGTCGTGTCCTACCCTATGGTTTCCAGTCAGTGGCAATTTTAGCTGTGTCATCTGATGGCCTGCGCAGCGTATGAGCAATCCAGCGCCATTTGCGGTTCAGTATATCAATATGGACTGGCCGCTGATTTGTTTGTCTCCAGAGTTCCGTATTACATATAGTGTTAGGCAATACAACTTTTAATATTCTTCGTTTAACAAACACTTGTAGGGAGTTTAGTTCGTGTTCTGTCGTATTCCACTTCTCGTATGCATAGAGGAGCACAGACTTGACACAAGCGTTAAAGAGACCGATCTTGGTGTTCTTGGAAATGCCAAAAATTTCCATACTGAACGAATGGTACCAAATGCTTGGTTGGCTTTTGAGATTCGGTACGCCACATCGATTAACAAACACTTGTAGGGAGTTTAATTCGTGTTCTGTCGTATTCCACTTCTAGTATGCATAGAGGAGCGCAGAATTGACACAAGAGTTAAAGAGACCGATCTTGGTGTTCTTTGAAATGCCAGAAGATTTCCATACTGACCGAAGGGTACTGAATGCTTAGTAGGCTTTTGAGATTCGGTACGCTACATCTTTGCAGCATCTTTTTTAAGATGCTGCCTAGGAAGCAAAATAACGAGACTTCTTCAAGTTCAATGTTCTCTATAAGAAACTTGTTGGTTTTTACAGTATTGCAGCGCATTACCTTACTCTTGCTTACGTGTATTCTTAGACCAGCTTTTATGGCCTCTGTTTCAATGCTTTTAAGTTTAGACGCCATATTTGTATAGCAGTGTTAAAGGAGGCATATATCATCCGAATACTTAAAGCTAATGACTCGTTTATATAAAATGGAGTCTTTCCTTGGGAAATTTTCGTGACAATTGGACGAATCATGACGATGGAAGGAAAGGATTACAAAAGAAATTATGCTGAATGTCGGATTTTTGTTGCGATTCGAAAATGTTCTTGGTATTTAAATAACTAAGTAGTAGGCTATAATGGGTTTACCTACATATGTCTGGACAAAAATTCAGTGAAAATTTCAAGTCAGAACTTGCAAAAGTTTCGGGTCGAATTTTATCTAAAATGCAATAAAGGCATGTACTTATTTGTATTGTGGAAGAAACAAAAGCTTTTTATCCGTTACAAATTTCTAAAAACTTGTTACACAGCTCCTTTATGGACATACAAAACATGAAGTTGCCCAACAAATTCGCCTTGGTTTGTCTTTATTCGAGGTTCATTTGGTCTCATAGTAATGCTTATGTGTCCCAGCTTATATATTTTCCTAAAAATCAATACAGGATATTGACAAGGAGAACAATGGTTAACAGCATCTACATAATTCTGAGTGGGACCAAAATGCGATCTGGAGATAATAAACATGTAGTAAAAATGCCCTTATATTTGATAGAATAATCAAAAAACTTCAAATATATTCATAGGCAAATTTTTGTAACTAGTTGTTCGATTGTTACAAATTAAGTCTTATATAAATCGTACGGACTTCAACTTTCTTTGTACATTATTATTTTAATAGCAGACTATAATATAAAGAATTTAGAAGAGTAATGGTTCAAAATGTTAACATTTTTTAAATCGAAATTTTTTTTTTCGATCCTATAGAAAATGTTAAATAAATTGTATCAAGTACGCAAAAATAAGGCAAAATTTCCTAGTGGGTTTCTAGCTCTATATTGAACACAATGAAAAACATCAAAAGCTTATAATAAACTTAAAATGAAAATAACCTGAATAATAACTTGAGAGAAGAAAAAAAAAAACAATTCATACTAGCCATAACAACTTATAGTTTTTTTTTTTATAATAAAAAAAATAAGTATTTGTATTTACTCTATTTTCCTTGTTTTCCTTCTGACCATCTAACATACGATATATACACACACACATAATATTAGTATGCATGTGTAGGTATATAAATCTAAGGTATGATGTTAAATAAAATAGAAGTAATAATAATGACGATGATGAGGGTTGAAAAGTTATAACAAAGTATGAAAAAAAATGTAAAAATAAAAAAGCCGGTTACAAGGAAGAGCAAAAAAAAATCATTAACATTTAAATGAGTTTATCTGCCTATTTAAGTAAATCATCTCTTACTACTGCAACTACAAACTATAAATAGTACAACTTTACTGGTCTTTCTTAAGCAACATTAACTATGAGAAATTGTTAGTACAGGTTTATTATGCAAACACACACAAGTACAATAGACACTGGGTTTGTCTGTCCTAGCATAGCTTATCTATCTGTTGGACAGGTTACAAAAAGAAAGAAAAAAACTACAAAGAGAAAAAAGTGAAAAATTACCACTTAAGTTATGCCATCATGTTGAAAATATGTTCAGACACACAAAACTTTACATACTAAATAAACACGCACACACTTATGTCTATAATAACGAGGGCAATCTGAAAGAAAAACAACAAACATTTTCCCTTCAAAACAAAAAATAAAATGAAATAGTTCTTTTAAACCTACCCTCATACTTATATAGTAAAATGCAACAATAAACATGCTAACATTTTGTTTTTACTTTTGAATAGTCTCTACAAGGATTTACTTTACTTGCTAGTGTGTAAGTGCGTTTTTAATGCTCACACTCTTTTTGTTTACTCTTACTCTCATTTAACGAAAGAACAATCGGTAAACATTAATTTTAAAAACAACAACAATGTACATACATTGCCTGCATGTGTTTGTTCGTTTTTACGAGAAGACTTATATTGTTTCGTCTATTTTAATGATGTTTAGTACTTGTTTTTGTTTGTGTATTTATTCCCTTTTGCGCTATAAAACTAGTGTTGTTGCTGTAGTTGGTTATTTGTAGTTTTGCTGCTGTTGTTGTTGCTGTTAACATTTTACATTGATTTATGAGTTTTTGAACTTTTCACATTAATTTTTGTTGTAATTTAATTAATACAGGAAACATGTTTATTTGTTGTTTGAAGTTAAAAGGAGGCTTGACACATGCTTGATTTGTATAAATTGTAAATAATGCATACAAAAACAAATACACACAGGCACGATTTACATACATATGTACATACATAAAGCATGAACATATAGAATTTTGTATATAATCATGCAATGTGCGTTAATTAAGAATTTATGCATTCATTTTTATCTGTTTGTTAGCATAAGGCTTTGTATTTTTGTTGCATTTTCACCTTTTATGTGATTTTCCCTGACATTTTCATTAAGTTTAATTATACTAAGAAACACATGCAATTATTTTAATACTTATCAAGGAGTGTAAGGGTAAATGTTCAGAGATAAGATTAATTTATATTTGAGTGGTCGCACGTGTAATGGCACATTCTATTGGTCTTTGACATTTGTTATTCAAAGTAAGCTTAATTTGAATATAAATAAAGAAAAATTCATTTCTTAGTTTTAAAATACATATCATAACTAAAAATGTTTATGTATGTATGATGTTCGGCTCTATTATTTTATCTTGGAAAAATAAATATTACTTACGATTTTATAAAATATTTTAAAACTGATTTCATTACAAATCTTATCACATATTCACAAAAGTTTGGCGCTTACCTGAAAAGAAGAGGAAAATTAATTATAAAGTAACTGATTTCATAAATATTACTTAAATAGAAATAGTTGGGAGACTAACATTTTTATACGATCTATTACATTACTTATATTATCAGTTGAGGTAAAGAAATTTCTTTATACAAAATGATGCTAACATTCTGTATGTTTTTCTTAGGGATTTAAATGAAGTTTTGTTTGCTACATCTTTAAAATTTTATATAAATACAAATTTAATATCAATTACCAGACAATTTCATATAAATACATAGAAATTCTAAGAAATAATAAATTTCTAAGAATTTCTAAAATTTGATTTTATTAAATACATATTAAATTGTAGCAAATACTTTATAAAGACAAATAATTTTCTTTTTCGTCAAAAGAAACCTATAGAAAAGTTAAAGAAATATTCGTGACAAAATGCTTCTTTTGCACTAGGCTTCAAATATGACAGGCAAGTAAAAAATGGCAAAAAAAAAAGTTAAGAATTTTCCTTTATTAAATATATATAAAAAAAAAACATAAATAGGAGTATATAAGTTTATGTACATATAAAATTATCCCTGTAGCTACACATTATAAAAAAAACATACGAGGGCAATTCCTAAATACTTACGAACATGTGCAAAATTTTGCTTTTTATACCCTACACCACCATAGTGGGGAGGGTATATTGGATTTGTGCAGATGTTTGTAAAGCCCAAACATATTAGCCTAACACCCACCTTAAAGTATACCGATCGACTCAGAATCACTTTCGGAGTCGATTAAACGATGTCCGTCCGACCGTCTGGCTGGCTGGTTGTCCATGTAAACCTTGTGCGCAGAGTACAGGTCGCAATCTTGAAGATATTTCGATAAAATTTGGTACGTATCAATTTTTCTGCCCAAGGACCAAGCCTATTGAAACTGGCTGAAATCGGTTCATTGTTTCACGTAGCCCCCATACAAATGACCTCCCGAAATTGGACTTTATCGGTCATAAATGTTTTATTTATATATGTATGTTCACAAGTTTTTCTCCAAATAAGTATTATATATACATAATTCATGTCACCAAATTTTATTATGATCGGTCCATAATTAGTCATAGCTCTTATATAAGGCCTGCTTCCGATAATCACTTTAACGAGCATAAATCTCTTAAAAATGTTGGTATACACATAAAATGCAACATAAATAACTTTCATATAGACATTAATCACACCACTTAATTTCATGGTGATCGGTCCATAATTGATCATAGCTCCCATGTAAGGCCCACTTCCGAAAATCGCTCACGAATATAAATGATTGAAATTTTGAAAGAAAAATGTTTTTGCTCATTTACTTAGTGTAGGGTATTATATGATCTGGCTTGACCGACCATACTTTCTTACTTGTTTCGTTTCAGATTATCCAGAGGTTAATAGGTTTCCTATTACTGTTGGTAAAGAGAGAAGAGCTAGAAAAGTACTATCAGCAAGTCAACAGACAGGAGCCAAAAAGTAAATGTAGGCTTAGCAGTATATCTACTGCAGATCCAGGAAAAGAGTATATTAAAGAGTTATCCGGGATTATAATTTTTTGTTTCGATTATCTTTGAATCTAACACAATGTGAATAAAACGAAAAAGGGGAATTCCCTCGATCGATTTGTAAGGCCAACATTTTTGATATTGTGCCATCAATTTTTCGATACCTTTTGGCGTAAGGAGTGTTAGACATTATAAAAAAGAAAGTGATTCTTGGCTTTAGAAACAGAAAAACTTTAAAATTTGCTGAAGAACCAAAAGTAGATTTTGCAGCTTATGAACAATTCCGGAAGGAACGATTTAAGAGAACTACAATTTCTGGATTAACTGTGAAGGAATGTCGAAAATATTCCACTCAAAATTTAAGAAAAAAACGACATTGTATTCACAAACTTAATGCTGCAGGAGAAAAATATTCAGCTGATTGGCTGCCACAATTTTTGTGGAAAAATTAAGAGAATTCAAATCAATGATAAAAATAACGAATGAGATAATGGAGAATGGAAAGTGTTTACTTGAGAGAAGTTTGGCTTGGCATAATGAAAATTTCATAGAATGACACATGGTCTCAAAGGAGAGAGTAACCTCATTAGTTTGCGTTAATGCTGCTGGTACACACAAGTGCAAATCATTAGTTATTGGAAAGAGCTTTAAAAAATGTCCAATAGAATGGTTTAACAATAACTTAATACCTGAAGCGAAAGAGAATTTTAAGAAAGTCGGTCTAAAAGATTATAGTAAAATCATTCTGCTATTGGATTTCAATGCTGAAAACGTTATTGTGAAATTTTTTCCACCAAATTGGACGACTTTGATCCAACCGATGGATCAGTGTGCAATATGGAGCTTTAAATGTCATTATCGAAAAACTGTCATCATTAAAAAACTTGATACTCAAATAAACGGGAAAATTGTTTATCGAGAAATGAGTGTCGGATCTTTTAAAATATGAATTCCTATAATTTTTTCCCGCTGGGTAAGTTCGCCGTTAAGTTAATTTTATATGTATTTGTTAACAGTTTGGAACACATTTGAACTTAAATTTTTAACTAAAACTGGTTTCTTCAAATGTTTATAGTTACGATTAAATGGCGCGTTAATTGAGATTATAATTAAAATCAATTTACAATCCCTAACAGCAACAGACTTCTTCTTGAACAGAGAAAAGTCACAGGAGAGTTGTAACAAAATAATAAACTTGCAGCAAAACAGATTAGAAAGGCAATTTTGTGAAGATGATTTTAGATACTTAAAAGACTGTATTAGATCTAATCGGTCCATTCGTGAAGCTGATTTTAGAATTTTCCCATACAAACATTTTTTCCCAATTTTGAAGTTTTGTTAACATATCTTGCCATTACATTCAAAAGAACTTTTCATGCCACCCACATACACATTCATACACCTACATCTCCTGATATGAAGTAAATATAATAAGGCCATTTTGTATTGTGCTAAAGTATAACAAATATTGACATGGCTGCATATTAAGAGAAGCCAAGACATACAGTTCCGATATTTTCTTAACAAACCTACAAACTACCATACCATACCATACTAGCAATGTTGAATGTGTGTTAACGTTAATAATGCACGCACATTTGAGGTGGTGTTTAAGTGATGGATAGATTCCAAAAAAAAACAACAACTAAAACATAAAAATCTTTGTAAGTATGTCAGAGTATAGAATATATTTAGTTTGGAGTTATGAGTGCGAAAATGTACACATGAAAGAAGAGAGTATGTGTCCTGATATGTTTGTATGTTAGCTGTTATAAAGCAGACACTAAACCGTGTTGTGCTAAAGGTAGAACGTGTATTTTACACCTTAAGGTATAGACACAAAACATATAGTTACACACATACATGCATAGGTATAATCAAGGTTTTCTGAATCAGACATACCCATGTGTAAGTTTACACATACAAAGTATTTATACATATGTACATCCATACAAGAAAACACAAAGCCATAGATTTTGTTACCACCTCAGCAAAGACTTGACTCTGTACTGATTCTAGGTTTTTATCAGTTTCTTGTATTATTGTATGTCTTGTGGAATCAGCAAAAAAAAAATTAAACAAAAACTTAAATATATTTAAGGAGAAATTTTTTGTAAAATTATAATCTTTCCTTTGTAGGATACACATGAGAAATATAAAAAAAAAAATATTAAAACATATACAAACAGTTTTGTGTGTATATAAATAAATACCTACTACAATAAAAACAAATACATATAAATTAATGTGTAAGTGTACAACAGAGAGTACAGTATTGAATAAAACCAGAAGGACGTTTGGATTTATTTAACATTAAATTAAAATTTAATGAAACGAAAAAAATCTTACAAAAAAATAAATTTTTGTATTATTTTGCATAAACTTACAAAATTTAAAAATCTTCAGAATTTTGATACTCGCTTTAGTTGGGTTTTTATATAGGTTCACAGTTATTGTCTATTTAAAAGATGAGTGCAAAATACATAAGATAAAACTAAGTATTAACTATTGTCAGATTTTACAATTTTTGATTTCATATTAAAAGTTTTCTTCAAGCAATCCGTTTCTCATCAAAACATGATATAGTGCTTGAACAAAGTATATCTCAAAACAGGTATCTTCCATTTTCAACAGATATGCCATTTTCAACAAAACCCAACTTGGTCCTACAAAAAGTTGGACAAATAATCAAAGGTCTGCCGACAAACTGATTCCAATGTTATTAAACAGTATCGGGAGAACTTGTCCGTTGATAGAAAACCTGATTTATGTAGAAGGAATGGTCGACATTATGTTTGTAAAGCCAATAAATAGAAAGAATTTGAAAAGTGCTCCCAACACATCCGGTAGTATCAGTACTGTTAACTCAGTACTCGGACTATTTGGTACGAAAATTTAAAGGCAATGAAGGTTTAAGAACATAAAAGACTCAAAAAGTTCCTGACAGGAACTCTGCTAAAAATTTAGAGGCCAAAGACAGAGCACGGAAATTGAAGTCAAATTTAATACAAAAACAAGTAAGATAGCTGTGCCGAATCGTAAATACCCTTCACCAAATTAAACTTTAAAATACAATTTTTCAAACATTTTTTTATTTATTTTTTTTTTTTTTCAAAATTTTGTTCAAAATATTTTTTTTTTAATTTTGTTTCAAAAAATTGTTCTTTAATTTTAAATGTTTTTTTTTAAATTTATTTGTGGAAAAAATTTATGACAAAACAAATTTTTTTGTGAAAAAAATTCGGGTTAAAATATATTTATCCCGATTTTGACCCATTGTAGGTCCAACTTACTATAGGCTTATATACATTATTGCAATGGACTATATTTATGACTTAGTAATCGAGATATAGATCAAAAATAGAGGTTGTCCCAGCTTTTTCCTTATATCTCAGCCATTTGTGGGCCGATTTTTTCGATTTGAAATAGCTACTGAACCGGAAAAATTTCCGATATATTGATGTATGAATCATGTATGTAAGTTATTTGGGGGCTACGGAAAGTTGCTTTTAACATACAGACGAACAGACGGACATTGCTATATCGACTTCTCTATCTATATCGATGCAGAAAATACTTATATACTTTGTAGGGTCGCAAACGAAAAATGTAGAAATTACAAACGGAATGAAAAACTTATATATACCCTTGAAGGGTATAAATATACCTGATGGAAAATTTTTCGCACCTTCCAGTTAAATCTCAACTACATATGCTTATATCCCAGATTTCAGAGGTCATCTAAAGAGATATCTCATCGTGTTGGTAAAACAAAATTAAGTGCAAATTTTCGTTGAAATTTTAATATTGAAAATATTCGATGAAAAATATTTTAACTGAAAGTCTCCGTTAAAAAACATTTTTGATAAAAAATATTTAGTGAAAGTTTTTAGTGTAATATCATCGGTGCGAAATATTTTAATGAAGATTTTGATGAAAGCCCTGGGGTACAAGGCCCAGAAAAAAATGTAAGTAAAAAATGTTTGGTGCAAAAATGTTCAATAAAAATTTTCGGTGAAATAAAATTTTCAATGAAAATTGTCGATCAATTACATTTTTAGCAAATATGAAAAATATGTGTTTTAAGTGAAAAATATTTTCATTGAAAATTCGCGATGCAATATATTTTCAGTGAAAAGTTTCAATGAAATTCATTGAAAATTTTCTATGAACATTTTCAGAAAAATTAATTTTATAAATTATTGAAAATCCATAGTCGAAAATATAATAAGGTCAATAAAATATTTTGTTAGCTCTGAGAATTAAGGATTATTAGTTTATGGGTCAAAAGGTTACTTAATTATATTTACAAATAGACTAACTTCTTTAGTTATCTTAGGTCTGCACTGCAGCTACCATATAAAAAATTTGAACTAAAAGTTTTACAACTTCTAGATCCCTAATTTAACACAAATCCTTTCCAAAAATCTCTCTTCTAACCAACACTGTATAGTTGTGTACGTGTATATGTATGTATTTCTAGCGCTACGAATGTATGAGTATTTAAACATAAATTTGTGTGTTTTGTTTCAATGTGCGTGTCATATCTTTAGGCGGAAATCGTTAACCTGACTTGTAAGCAACTTAAAGAACTAAAATTGTGTGATAAGTTGGCATTTGTTTTGTATGTGTTATAGACGACAAATAAGATACTTAGCATTATATACGAGCCTGTATATTGGTGTAAATAAATTTATATGCAGTTAATGAAAAGAGTGTATTCAAATTTAATTACATATATAACAAGTTGTAGAGAAAGTTTCAAAAGCATAGAGTTTCTTACACAAATATATTGCCTAATTTTAGGAGTTTAAACAAATCAACATAACTTAATGGAATAGACAGATTGTAAGAGATAGCTTTAAATAGAATAATGAAAACAAATTTTTATATTTCTGTATGTCATAGGGCTAGGATTTTCATGAAATTGTTAACAAAACTATACGTTTAAACATGCTTTATTAAAAATTATAAATTAAAGCAATTTGTTTGTGTGATTTTTTAAGAAATATCTTGCATATTTTAAGTTGCCTTTTTGTAATAATAAATGCATGATAGTGTTAGCCCTACAAAATAAAATAAATGTTATAAAAGTAGCGTATATTTTTAGGAGCCTAAATTAACCAAGTTTAAATAGGAGCCAGTTTATTTCAGGATTTAATTCTTTCAAAACCCATTTTCAACATGTATCGGCATGTGTTAGAATTCAGCGTGCGTTTGTGTATTTTAAGTTAGATGCGTGTTTAACAAACTCTTTCGTTTATAATATTATATTATATTTTTTTTTTTTTTGCTTCTTCGTATATATTAAATTATTTTCTTTTATTTTTCCTTTTCTTCTTCTGCTCCTCCACAAATCCCTCGTTTATTGTTTCCTATGTATGTATGTATGTATGTATTTACAAATTTCTTTTTGATATTTTCCTCAATTTGTTATTCCCTCTCTCACCATTGCCAATATTTGTTGCTGTTACTGTCAACACAACACTTTTATGTCATGCCAACATGTCAAGTATTTTGTTGTCTTCCTTTTTGCCAAGTGTTTGTTTGTTTGTTTGTTTGGCTATGTGTATGTATGAGAGAAAAAAAAAATTAAATGTATGTATATAATTGTATACATACACATACTATTTCTCTGTTTATGTTGGCTGTGTCAAAAATTTATTATCTTTCAATAGTGTGTCTTCTGTTAATGTCAATATTATTAACAATACAGCTGAATAAAACAAAGTTATTAAATTTTCTTTTTACGATTTGTCATGTAATTTAAGCTTTTTGATTTACCGAAACAAGTTTGATTTAATTTATTATTGATTATTTTTTACGTGGGAAAGATAATTTGGTGAAATTAGTATGTATATGAATAATATCATTATACGAGTGCCTTCAAATATCGTATATATATTTCAATAGAAATCAAAATATAAATTTATGTGTCTGCCAGTTTCATATTTTTTTAAAAATCTTTTATTACTGCTAATATTTTGAAAAATGTTTTCCAAACCATTGTTATTGTTATACCCTTCACCATGAGTGCCAAGGGTACACAGAGAAAACGGATTCGTGATAGCAGCCGAATTTGTTGACAATCGAATAATTCAGTTGCACACATGGAATTTTTCGGTTCAATCAACAGAAATTCAGTTGTCAAAGAAGAATTTCGGTTGAAGCAACCAATCATTTATTACCCCTTCTAAAATTTTGTAGCCACAACTGTAAAATTCGGTCACTAAGGTAGAATAATTCGATTGGCAACAAATTCGGTTGCTATCACGAATCTGTTTTCTCTGTGTATATATAAAATTGTCATTCCGTTTGTAATTTCAACATTTTTCATTTGCGACCCCACAAAGTATATATATTCTGGATCGTTATAGGATAGCGAAGTAGATATAGCTATGTCCGTCTGTATGTTGAAATCAGCTTTCCGTAGCCCCCGAATAACTTAGAAACATCAATCATATATCAATAAATCGGGAATACTTTTGGTTCGGTTGCTATTTTAAATCGGCCCACAATGGGCTGAGATATAAAAAACCGGGGCAACGTTGATTTTTGGGCCTATTTTTGATCTATATATGGATTTAATATAGGTCATTAATATAGACAATATAGATATCTAATGATAGATATTTCAAAGTCCATTGCAACGATCGATATAAGGCTAAGTTGAACCTACAATGGGTCAAAATCTCAAAAAATATTTTTTAAACCCGAATTTTTTTTTCAGCAAAAAAATTAAAAAAAAAAAAAAATTTTGAAAAAAATTTAAAAACAAAAAATTATTAAAAAAAAAAATTGTTATCAAATTTTGAAAAAATATTTTTTTTTTAATTTTGAAAAAAAAATTTTTTTTTAATTTTGCTTACCTCAGAATATTTAACAATTTTATTTTAAAGAATAATTTGGTGAATAGTATATAAGATTCGGCACTGCCGAATATTGCTCTCTTACTTGGTTTTGGTATGACTTTTCTCAGATACCGCAATAAACAATTTGTTGAGATTGTCATCTCAGCAAATGGCTTGTACATGACATCAAGCTTCGCTCTCTCCTCTACTCTACTCATTATTTTTCTATGTCTAACTTCCAACAATTCTCTTTTATTCAGTAATAGATCTAACATGTTAGAGATCGAGATCGGGATCTTGTGCCTCGTTTTTTTAAAAAGTTTATTAGCAGAATCTAAAGTATGCAGAAAAAATTGCAAAAAAAAAAGCCAACATAAATGTCTTTATTTTAAGTTCTTCAGAACTGCCACTAAAAAGCACTTTTGCTTACAATAAATTAATACAATTTATTGTTTTATAAAGGTTTTATATAATATTTGGTTAAGCTTTAGAAAACAATAATGATTTGTTTCATTTTATTCAGCCAAAAATGGTATACAATCTAATTTATTGTCCGGTGATTTAATATCTATTTAAAATTCCATGAAGATACACATCTATCACTGACAAAAAACATAAAGAAAAACAGGCATGATATCTTTAATAAACCTTTACTCTGAAATATTAAAATTATATTAAAGAATAAAAACAAAACAAACAATTATCATTTTTACTTAATATTTCCTTTAAAAACCTCCTTCATAATAAGCGATTTAAAGCTTAATTTTAAATCCTCATCAGTATTTGCAACCTACCACTTTACAGGAATTTTAATTTTAATGCCTTAAACCTATAAAAGCCACCAAAAGAAATTCAAGGAATAATTTTATTATGGCTAATCTGTAAAGACAATTTTCAAAGCCTATTTAAAGGGGTTTTGGTAACTGCTGTTATGTAAATTCAGTTTGTTTTTTTTCTATCCCTAAATAAAATAAAAAGAATAAAACAGAAAATTTTTGCACGAATAACTCCAACATTACTTTGTTCTTTTAAGAAAACTTTTTTCCAAAACATAATAAGTCTTTTTCCCTCCAAAAGGAATCAAGCTAATTTTGAAATGGGAAATAAGCAGAAAAAATTGTAAGCGTCATATAGTTGCTTCAAGGTATTTCCGTTTAAAAATTCAAAAAGAAAACTTTTTTTTTTTTTTTTGTGGACTTGTTATTATGGTATCATAAACAACATTTGTTGAACTTTTGTGAGGTATAGACAAAAAAAACTAAAAAAAAAAAACACCAAACACCGGTTACTGAGGGATGCATTCATAGAAGGGGGATAGCAGGGGAGCAACCACAGTAACAAGGAAAAATATTTTCGCAGACATCAGCATGAAAACATTTATTGTTTTAACACTCCATGGCAATATCCAAGACCTACAAACATACACATACATGTAAGGATATAAAATATTTTACTAATCCAAAAAGAAAACATTGTTGTCGTTTTTTCCTTTGTGGCATTCAAAAAAGGGTGCATAAATTATACAATACTCTGAAATTTAAATAGAAACAATGCAACAAAATAACATGTAGTTGGAGTTTACCGGTATAAAACAAACAATACGAGGAACAATGTGTATGTCCCCTTAGATTACAAACACAAAACCTAAAGAAACCACCCCACATGCTCTTCTTATTTATACTGCATGTACTTTATACAAACAGTTTGGTTTTTCCTTAATAAAAATCTAAGAGGTGGAGTTGTTTGTAAGATTTCAAGTGTTGGTTTTCAATAACTTAAAAATAACACCTTTCTAATAAATGCAAATTTGTCTATGTTGCATAAGCAAAAATTTTTCTTTTGTTAGAACAATAAAACAAATACATACACAATTCATCCCTCTTAACCAAATTGGCAATTATCATGGAAAGTCTAAAGGTTTTTATTTGCTTTGAGTAAAATGTTTAAATATTTATATTAAATGTTTTTTTTTTTTCAAAGGACCTATTAAAACATTTTGTGATATTTACAATGTTTCGCACATGCCTTAAAGTATGCCGCATTTTTCTTAAACATTCATAAGTTATATACGAAAAAACACTTTTAATACATTTATGCATATGAAAATAATTGTGCCAGTTACTCCCATTCTTCATACATAAGCTGTTCGCAAAAAATACACCATATGTGTGATTATGGCGTTAACATTTTTTCATATTTTTTGTTTTCTTTAATGTGCGGTTTTATAAAATTTTATAATTTACCTTCTTTGGTATTTCTTATTTATGTATTCTCTTTAATTTTATATTGGAATTTTGATATATGTAGGAATATATATATATAGATTTTTTTTTTAAATTTGTAGTAACCTTATGGAAAATGTGTGTGCAGTGAGTGTTTGGCTTTTGTACCTTAAAGTTTACATGTGTTGCGGTCTTAAATAATTGAAGTATTATACCACAAATAAGAACGTAGTAAAATATAGCAAAGCACTATAAGGGGGGTATAAGGGAAGTAATGTCATTCAAATCCTTTCGTAGAACTTTTAATCAAAATTCAACAATAGATTCCATACAAACATTCTACTGAATTTTGACGGTGTTGTCAAAACTGCAATTAATATCTGTTATTTATTCTCACTTATGGTGTTTTCTTTTCAAACACAAAATGTTGCCAATAAATTATGTACCCATACTCTCATAATGTGTTGCATTTTTAGAGATCATAGTAGAACAAAAATCACTATCATTTATACAATTTTCTTTTATGTAGCTTCTAAATACAAGGTGGCGCAAAAGTAAACTTCCGATGTTTTTTAGCTGTAATTAAAAAAAAAATATGAAAAACTTTGATTCTTCTTGTGGATTATTTTTATTTGGTCTTTTAATTTTTTTTACATCAAGTCGAGAATATGATGTCATGTAAATGGCCGCCGCCACAGTTGATTGTCATTTGAGCCCTTTTTATGGCATTTTCCATCACTTTGGCCAAAACTTCCGGTGATAGCTCCTCACATTCTTGACAGATATTGTCTTTAAGAGCTGCAAGATTCTGAGGCTTGTTGACATAAACCCGCGACTTCAAAAAGCCCCACAAAAAGAAGTCTGGAGCGGTCAAATCAGGCGATCTTGCTGGCCAGTGCTAATCGTCAAAACGGGAGATTAGGCGCCCGGGAAATGCATCCTTCAGCATATCGGTTGTGGCACGTGCAGTGTGTGCCGTTGCACCGTCCTGTTGGAACCACATGTTTTCCAATCCCAATTCATCAAATTGTGGCAAAAAGAACTCGTTGATAATTGCTCTGTAGCGCTCACCATTCACAGTAACCGTTTGGCCCGCGACGTCTTCGAAGAAAAAAGGTCCGATGACTTCTCCAGCGAAAACAGCACACCATACAGTGACTTTGAGCGGGTGTAATGGCTCTTCGTGGGTTACACGCGGATTTTCAGTGCCCCAGAAGCGTCAATTTTACCTCATCACTCATGATTATTTTTTATGAAAAATCATCTTCCTCTTGGTGGTGATTAAGGATGGCTTGAGCGTATGATAGACGAGATTGGCGGTCAGCAGCTAACAGCTGATGCACCGTCTGGACTTTGTACAGAAACATCTTTAAATCTTGTAACAAAATTCGCTGTAAAGACCGTCGACTGATACCCATTTGCGTGGCACGTCGTCTGGTCGATGTCGACGGCGCTTCCATGACATCCTCGGCTACAGCAGCAATATTCTCTGCAGAACGGCTACTCCGTCCGCTGCCACGCCTGGCAGCATCTCGTGTTGTTCCAGTCTCTTCGAGGCGAGCGGCTAAACGTCGCAGTGTTTCACCAGTAGGCGTTGGACGGCCAGGAAATCTGCAACGAAATTCACGTTGTGCCAAAGTCACCGACCGATTATTGGTCAAATAAATAGTCAGCAATATTCCGCGTTCTGGAGCAGTGTAGCGTAACATTGTTTATCAACGTGTATTTCGCATGTGTTTACTACACAAATGTCAAAACAGAACTGACATTAGGGGCCAATCGCAAAATTTAAAGCATTTTCTGATAGGAGGATTACTTTTGCGCCACCCTGTATTACATAAAATACAAAAACTACAATTTCATTAACAAAAACTAACTTCAAAAACAGTAACAAGAAATGTTATTTAAAAAGTGGTGCATTGAGGGTGAAACATGTAGCATATATTTAGGGTATTACAGCAACATTATTTGCAAATAACACCGTATACGCTTATCAAACTACATTTTTTTTAAGAAAATGCAGAATAAAGCCATAATTAATGCAGCAAAAGAAAACACCATTAGTTATTGAACATGATAGTGTAAAAAACAACGTTTTTTTTTTGCTTCGAAGTTTTGCTTTACTTCTTTAATTTTAAAAAAAGTATCGCTGAAGCACACTGGTTGCTCACCAAAGCTTATGGTGAATGTGTTGCATAGGTTTTAATGTTCGAGAGATAATCTGTACGGTACAAAAGTGGTGACTATGACACGAAAGATCGTCCAGCTTAGCCAAAATAGTTTGAAGATCAAGAATTGGAAGCATTAATTCATGAAGATTATTGTCAAACTAAACAAGAGCTCGCAAAATCATTGGGAGCTACTCAGTCAGTAATTTCAAAACGTTTGCGAGCAGCAGTATTCATCCAAAAGCAAGGAAATTGGGTACCATACGAATTGAAGCCGAGAGACCTTGAAATACTTGTATGTCCGAAATAATGTTCGAACGCTATTAAAGAAAATCATTTTTGCACAGAATCATTACTTGCGATAAAAACTGCATACATTTCGATAACCAGATGTGAAAAAGATCGTATGTGAAGCCCGTCGACCAGCCGAATCGACACCAAAGCCAAACATTCATGGCAGTAAAGTATTGGTCTGTATTTGGTAGAAACAAGCGTCCTGTCTATTATGAGCTGCTTAAATCTGGCATCACAGGACATCTGTAGCGAAAGCATCGAATTGTTTGAAGCGAGCATTGGCCGAAAAACGAACAGAGTATGCCTCCAGACATGAAACCGTAATATTTCAACACGACAACGCTAGACCACATGTTGCAGTACCCGTTTAAAAGTAGTTAGAATGAAGTGGTTGGGAGTTTTATCTCACCCGCCTTATAGTGCAGAACTTGTCCCGTCGGACTACTATTTGTTTCGATCGATGCAGAATGCTCTCTCTTGGATACGATTCACTTCAAAATAGAGTATCCGAAATAAGCTTGATTCGATCTTGACCTCAACACTTGAGCAGTTCCATATGTTGCCGGAGAGGTGGGAAAATGTCATAGCTAATAATTGCCAATACTTTGAATAAATTTGTATGTTACAAATGTTTCAAAATAAATGTTAAAAATTTTAATCTTGCATTTTTAAGTAATACACCCAATAAATGTAAGTGATATAATATTAGAATTAATATTTGTAAATGTTGCTTCACAGCACTCTGTAAAATGTGTCGAAATATACCCAAACGAATGTGTTTTGTGTCAGAAATTACAATACTGGTTACAAAAATAAATTATTATTATTTTTTTTATTTAAAATTATTAGTTTAATTTTTATTTAAATATGGATTTTTCATACAATTTCAATAACCCCTTTTATAACTGAGCTCCTGCCTGCATTTAAACCTTCTTTTAATATTCATCTTACTTTTTTTTTATTGTACTGCATACTTTAAGGGGATGAAACATTATTGCAATTTAATACCTATCAAACATGTGGTTTTTATGTGAAATAATGTTTTATTTTCTCCTTAAACATTCCACATATATTGTGGAAATTAAGTCATATTATAAATGCCTTGCAGTAGACAACCAAGATATTTAAGAATTTATACACTAAACTAAAGTATTTTGTCATGCTGAGCGTAACAAATAAGTTTTTTGAAGCCATAAATTATTGTGTTTAAAGCTTAAACAAAAAACTATCAGGTTTTTTCACATTTAGGTCAACTTTTATTAAAAAATATATGAAAATATTTAAAAAAAAATTTGTCATAGACATAAAACAGACTGATATACTTAGTTGATAATTATGATGTTTTCCTTTATATCAAGGAGTTGTTATCATTGTTGATGACATGTTTGAAGCTGTTTTGTTTGTTTGTGTTAAGCAAAAAACAAATTCTTATACGTTTATAGAGATTTCCTAGGGGCTTTTTTGTTTATTTAAGTGTGTTTTTATAGGCGACCCAATTTTTATACCCCTTTTGAAATCAAAATAATAAAAAAATCTGCGTGTTAAGCATTTCTGCTTTATTTTTATTTTTTTACTAAACAACAAAAGAAATTATATGGGGAAAGAAAAATAGAAAACATTACCGCACCTTATTTTGAGTTTTTTGTTATTTTTTTTGTTCTATTGTTTAATTGCCAGACTTCATTGTAGACATACAATTTTATACGATTTGTTTGCGGTCTTTTTAACTATTAAACAGGAAAAAAAAGAAAAGAAAGATTGTGTAGAAAACAAACTTGCATGTTTTTGTATAATCATGTTGAAATTTAATTTGTTGCTACTACAGGAAACATCAAAAGTCCGAAAAATTAAAGTGAAAAAAATGTTAAACTGAGTAACTTTTTTTGAGAAAAATAACATGTTAACAGTTATTATGCTGGACATACATAGGTAAATAATGGTCTCTGCATGACTTCCATAGAAAGCCATAGTTTTTTTTTGTTTTTGTTTTGATGGAGTCAGAGCAGAAGTTGGATTCTTGAATTCTTAATATGTATAGGTGGTTCTTATTTTGCACTTTTCATAAAATCCCAAATTTTATATTCTCAAAAAATTAGTTTAACAAAATTTTTAAGAGATTAAATTTTCTTCTAGAATCTAATAACTACTAAATAAGGATTCAAAATGCAAATTTTAGCGGTTGTACATATTATGGGACCGATTTAAATTTGGCAGATTTCGAAGAACAGAATCTAATTTTTATATGGAGTCTTTGAAATCACTTCATAATAGTAACAACATATACTGTATTGCTTACAAGATCAATTTAGTATTAAGAGAACATTTATGAGATTATTAAGTTACAATATTTGTACCATTTATAGATTTAAAATTTCATTTAAAATTCCACAACTATTTTCCATAACATATACACACAATATTTCTTTATTACAATACATTACCTACTATACAAATAAATCCTTTCACATAACATATTTATCTCCATAAATCAATACATTTTAATCTATGTTTAAGTAGTTCCAAAAATTTATTTGAAACTATTAATCTCTTTTTGTTTGTAACTTTAATAACTTCCATATACAATTTTACATATGCTTGTTTTCCATATGAAATTTTCATTTATAAAATATATTTATTTGCTATAATTTATTATAGAATTTTCATATTATATGAACGTGTGAGTGTGCATGAAGAAAGTAATAATATTTATATATATATATTATTTTATGACAAAAGCATTTGTTATCACATCATATTTTATTTATAAAAATATATAAATATTCACCAGATGATTACACTCATTAACATTTGAGTTGGGGAATAAAGTAGGACATTTTTAGTAAACTAATAAGGAACACATTAGAAGCAAATCTATAGAAAGTGGAAATCAAAATAGGAAATTTAAAATCAGACTTATAAAAGCGCGATTTTTAAAAATTGTTAGCTTTCATTTTAAAATATTTGTACAATATAAATTTTGTCAAATTATTGGCCATTGTTAGCTATGATCTTTTCCTATCTTTTGGGCAACATATGGATTCCGAGCCAAAAGAACTGCTCATCTTTTGAGGACAAGAACGAATCAAGCCAATATCAAATACTCTGTGATGCGTTTCACTTTGAGAGAGCATTCTGCATCGATCAAAACAACTGGAATATAATGCGGGTGAGACAAAACCTTCCAACCACTTCATTCAAAATACTTTGAATGAAGGTATTACAACATGTGGTCGAACGTTGTCATGATGGAATATTACGGTTTCATGTCTGACCGTATATTCTAGGGTTGTTTTGGCCAATGCTCGTTTCAAACGAATCAGTTGCGTTCGGTACAGGTTCCCTGTGATGAGGTCAGATTCCACTAGCTCATAATAGATGGGACCATTTTGCTCTCTCCAAATACAGAGAATTACCTTAGCGTCATGGGTATTTGGCTTTCGTGTCGATTCGGCTGGTTCATATGCGTTCTCTAATGATTCGTGCATAATATGATTCGCATATAATGGTTCGGTTCTGCATTTTTAAAACATACACAAATAGTTGCTTAGGAGTTTGAAAATAACACTCACCCCTTTATTTTGTAAAACATCACAATTCAAGACACATTTAAATATTTTCATAATCATAAAACAATTACACGAAATGGCGAGCCACAAAAGGCCTTAAAAGACCTGTGGCGGTTGAGAAAGAAATGATACTGAAAAAGGTAATCTGTTTGTTAATCATTTGAAGCAAATATTTACCCCGAAGAATCAAATGAAACTATTGAGTTGTCACTTGTTGTACCCCATTTTGAAGCAGCCGCACCCCGACGTTTTGAGATTCGAGAGATCAAAAAGGCTATTATTGGTTTAAACTCCAAGAAAACACCTGGTATTGACAAAATCAGTAACAACATGCTTATGGAGCTACCCCGAATAGCAATAAAAATAATTATTTTTATTTATATCCTCCAGAATGTTATAATGATACCTAAGCCAGGAAAAGATCACACAAAAGTAAAATCATATAGACCAATTAGCCTATTGTCTAATATATCAAAGCTATTTGAGAAGATACTCATGAACAAGTTGTACCCGATGTTAATTGAAAGCAATTGTATTCCGAATCATCAATTTGAATTTAGAAAAAAACAGAGTACTATCGAACAAACCTATAGACATGTAAATATTGTAAGAAAAGAAAAATTGTTCCGCACTCTTTATCGACATTTCTCAAGTGTTTGGTAAATTATGGCATGATGGTTAAATGAGTCAAAATTTACCCGCAAACACACACAAGCTATTGAAAAGCTATTTAACTGGTCGAACATTTAAGGATAAAGAAGGGGACTTTTTAAGTAGGCCCCAACTCATTGAAGCTGGAGTTCCCCAAGCAGTATCCTGAGACCCTTTTAATATTTGATATATTCGTCTGATATGCCAACTAACAATCGCACTCATACATCAACATTTGCTGATGATACTGCTATTCTAAGCATTCATGGAAACCGCCAAGAAGCGTCTCGTTACTTACAAAATCACATATTTGAATTAGAATCATGGTTAAAACAATGGAAAATTAAAGTCAATGAGCAAAAATGTACACATATAACACTTACAATGCGTAGAGAATCCTGCCGCCTATTCATATCAATAACCAAACAATAATCCAACAATTGGAAGTTAAATACCTCGTAATACATCTCGATCGTCGTCTTACATGGAAAAGTCATATAGATGCAAAGTTGACTCAAATGAAATTGAAATCAATTCAAATTAATTGGCTCACTGGCAGAAACTCTAGTAATGAAGATACAATAAATAAAAAGAAATATACGAAATATTTCTCAAAGTAAGGTGAAGTGATCTACAAGCACCCTATAAAAATTGGAACTTATTGATGTCCATTACTCATTCAACGTTTTAACATCTTCAATAATTCTCCGATCACGAAATATGCTTAAACGAATTAATTTATTCAACAAAATTGTTAGCATTCACTGAAGTTTCAAATTCAAATCATACTGGACAAACTTATTTGATGAATTTTTTATAGGGATTTGGGATTTATTACTGTGTTTAGAGATCTATATATCAACTACTTAAGTTGTCAATCCTTAGACAGATATTTTAAGCAATGTCCAAATGTATACACTGGAGTCAGCCAGGTAATAAGGTCAATAAGTCCGTGACTTTTCGAATGAAACACAGGATTTTGGATAAAAAATCATTTTATTTTTCAACATAATCTCCTTTGAGCTCTACTTATACACTTTTTCCAACGTTCTCCAATTTTTTTTATCCCTTTCAAAAAAGAAGATTTATCGATAAACCCACTGTTTTGAATGCTACTTGGTCGCTGGTGTGTCGCGGTGTATCTACGTTTCATCCACAGTTACGAAACGGCACAAAAAGTCGTTCATATTGCGGTTGTGCAACGCCAAACACTTCTGCGAAGTTGTCTTATGAATGCGTTTGTAATGGATTGTGAGCAAACGCGGCACCCATCTTGTGGAAAGCTTTCTCATACCCAAGTGATCATTAAAAATTGAAACCAATGAACCATGTGAGATGTTTATGGCTTTTGCAATCTCTCGCTCATTCAAACTCCGTTCAGCCAACACTACATCGTGAATGTTTTCAATTGTTTTGGGTTAGAGACCTCAATTGGAGGTTCAGAACTTATATGACCACAACGATTTTTTTACCATTGACATTCACGACTTCTGCCGAAGTTGTCAGAATGAGAAGGAAACTGTTCTACACTTATTTTGTAATTGTCCGGCACTAGGCGATCTACGTGCCAGACTTTTAGGTGAGCGATCCTTTAGTTCTCTCTCCGGGCTATCTGTGAAGGAACTTAGGTGCAGAGACGCCTTTATTAGGAAAAGAAGGTGGTTGATAAGACCGAACTTGCAAATTGCACCTCATGGTAATCCGGCAACTGTCCCATGATGGTCTGCGCTATTTAATTCTTAGCATCTTCTCCTCTTACTCCTCCTATTTCTACCAATTTTCTGCTATTGCTAATTTCACTTCTACTAAATCTATGTAATTCATTTTCTTCTATTTCTCTCTTCTCTTTGTTTTTTTTCATCCTTTTTTCAGGCATCACAAAGGGAACGATTTTTGAACCCAAGTGAGCTGTACCAAACGAAGGTTTTGGACGGCTGTCTGATAACCTAACCTAACCTACCATTGACATTGATGGTGCAGAGTTCCTACAGTATTTATAAAGCTTAGCATTGGTTTGAGTGATGATTTAATGCTTAAGCATGCCTCAAGGCACTTATCGCAAAATGCCAATAAATGGAAATATAACTGATATTTCATTTCAAAAACTTTGAAAACTTTTTAAAATAATTTAAGTACGTTTTTTAGCAACTGTCACATGAGCTTTTGAAAAGCAAAATCAGTTATATTTGCATTTATTGACATTTTTGCGATGAGTGCTTTGGGTGTGCTTGGGCATTAGAGGGTTTAGGTAATGCTGCACACGATAATATAATGAGCACACGAAATTCACTATTTTTAATTTTCTCTTCAAAAGTCACGGGGTAGTCTGCTATAAATGACTACCAAACATAAACTAACTCACGCAGCTAGTTTAAATTTTGCCATGGCGGTCAACAGGAGCAGTGTTACCCTTTCAGTTAAGATACTGGGTATAAAAAAAGTCACAGACATATTGACTCGCCCTAGTATCTTGAAGTAAATTGACACAATAGTGTCCCTAAATAATCTAGAGTGTTGTCGCTTCCAACTTTTTTTTAGTCTTGTACTGTAGAAAGTAATTTATTTACTCACTACAATTAATCTATTGGAGAGTCATTTGTCACTAAGTGGGTCAACTGATTTATCAATTCCTTATTGATAGGTAAAAGAGTTCATCACAATCACTCAGAAACATCATCATCATTTTAATATGAAGACGGAGATAAAATTAAAGTATTAAATGTCTTAAGAATGTAACCTTTTTAATTGCAAATAAATAATTTTGATCGCTAACCGATAAATCAAATATATGCTGCACAGTTTAATTAAAAAATTAATTTATTCAATAAAAAATTTTCGTTAATTTGGTTATATGTATAAGCTGCCGAAAAAAGTTCTTGCTCGTTATACTTTTTTTGCTTTTATAAAATTTTCTTTCAGTGTATATAGATTTTATTTTATTTATTATTTTTATTTACCAATTCTTTTTCGATTTCCTATTGTTTTATGTGGAAATTGGTTGGAGCATGTGTGTGCGTTTGAGTATGTGTATGTGATTTTTGTAACGATATTACTTTTCTATTCATATTTATATATATTCAAAATGATAATGCTTTTGTTTTGTTTTCTTTTTTTTTCCTTTTTTACTTCTATTTTTTTGAGTTTTACTACACATTTTCAGAAGAAAAACATATATTAATATTAGGGTGCTACTGTGTAATATATTTTTTTGGATTTCCAATGCACTTCAAGGCATAAAATGTGTCTACGTCTTTTAAATACCAAATGATGAACATTTGAGGATAATAGAATATTTTTTAGAGGTTGCTCATTAAGTCAAAGTAGCGCTATTTCCTAAAATACAGCCATCCAATATGACATAATAAGATGACAGAGACAATTTTACAACTGGCAAGCATCAAAATTCCAATAAATGCAAAATAGGAGTTACCCTATTACACACATTCACATACAAGTGTGGGTGTTATTGCATAGCACGTGTATGTGTGAATTCATTGTGAATTCAGTGAATAGAAAAGTTGTTGGTGGAAGTAATGTTCAATTGTTTTTATGCATTTTTGATATTGATCATTTGGTTGGCTGACTGGCTAGATGGTTGAATGGTTGTCTGATTGTCTGGCAGTGTGTTCGACAGGCTGACTGGTTGTTTAGTTGATAGTGGTCGGTGTGACCAATATGCTTATTTATTCACATAGTTTTATTATTTTGTTTTGTTTCCTTTAGTAGTTTCTTTATTATATTTAATAAAATTATTATAGTTATGTATCTAGAAAATAGTTTTATTATTATTTCCATAAACATGTTAGTTTTCTATACATTTTTTTTATATAATAAAATAAAAATAAACATTGACTGGTTGTATATAACATACATATGTTAAAGTACGTAGTATGTGTTTTTCTAAGTATTTGCTTAAGCTTTAAGGCATAAATAGGAAAACGGGTCAATCAATACAAATGTATTTTCATTTGAATTTAACTTTAATATAAATCAAACTACTTACAATCAAACTAGTAAAAGGCGTTGCTAGTTGGTTATCAACAAAAACCTACACGCTACTAAGACAACACAAACGTATGTATAGGCAATCACATGCACACATACATGCATACATACATGTCCTTATAGTTAAACAAAAATCACTAATTTAACTTAAGGTTTTCATTTCCACATTTGTTTATTGTCTTTGACTTACAAACACCAACAGCAGGCATGAATACCCCATACATATAAATATGTAAATGTGAGTGTATATGTACATATGTGTTGTAATGTTTTATATAACTTGATATATCTATTGTTTTCCTTAACATTATCCTTTCCCTTTATCCTACATTTCCATGTATTTATATATATATATTCTTTATGTATGTATATCACACATGTTGTTATATACTCTAGTACATGCATATGTTGTATGTATTTATTTGTTTTCTACAGAACTATATTTAATGAACATCTTAACTTTATGGATTTTTCTTTATTTATTCTATTTTACATATGAGTTTGTGTATTTGTTTTCTTCCTAACAGCAAATATCTGTCTGTATTTTGTTTATGAAATTAGTTTTCTATTCACTATTTTAATGAAAAGCTGGTATAATTTTTTTTGTTTTGTTGCTTTAAGTTCTTTTATTGTTGATTTAATTATGAAAAGTTTTCCTTTCTGTATTTGTTAGTTTTTATTTATTATTTAATGATGTGTTTGCTTTAAACACTTAATCTGTAAACAGAAATTAAATTAAATAATTTGTTGTTAAATAAATTCTGTTTACTGGATAAGGAAGGAGGTAAATGTTTTGTTTATTGAAGCAAGGCAGGCAGTAATATTTAATTGAAAATTTTAAGAAATTTTGTAATATTTAATATGAAGAATACACACAAATACGTTGTAAATTAATGTGAATTAAGTCAGAATATGTATAGAAATATGATTTGGTTGTTGAATTATATTTCTGAAACAATTCACAATAGGCTGGAATTAAAATATTTTGGAAATTAACTTGTGATTAATTCAATGTGTCAAAAGTGCCCAATACAATAAAGACAATATATATTCAGGGTCCGATTAAGGGGAGTCGATTAAGCCATGTCCGTCCGTCTGTTGAAATCAATTTTCCGAAGACCCCACACTGAGGGAAAAACGACGTTGTATGAATCGACGACACAATGTTGTCAAATTATGCGACGTTTCATCTCACCGTGAATAACAAGCCAGTTGGTTTTTATTACGACGAACGTAATGGTATTTATCACTAAGCTTTTGTTTTTCAGAACGCGAAAGTACAAAATATTGAATAAGTGCTAATAAATTAGGTTTTGTGAATAAAAGAAATGCAGTGAAACTAATAAGATGAATGTGGAGATAGCTGAATAAAGGGACTATATGGAAGTACAACAGTACCTGGAAACAATAGCCAGTGATAATTTTGTTCATACGAGTATTCAAACATGTTTTTGTAAATGTGTTTATATTAAATAAATGTAAAATTAATGAAAAATAAGGTATTTTATGTTTTATTTTAATCGCCATAAATATTATGATAAATTTGGAAAGGGAAGGGATTAAATCAACAACGGACGGTATTTTAACGCTGTCAAACTGACAACGATGGTGTCAAATCTGCAACGGTATGGTGTCATTTCTTCGTTGTCAAATTGACACCGTTCGTATACGATTTGTGCACATACGGGGTTGATACACTATTGACACAGAATGGTGTCAAATTGTACACGGATGCGTGCATTTTTTCTGTGGGTGCAGATATCTTCGGGATCCAAATTTTCAATAATTCTGTCAGACATGCTTTCGAGAAGTTGTCTATTTAAAATCAGCAAAATCCGTCCATAAATATATGAGATATGAGCCAAAATCCGAGACAACCTCTGAAAATTTCATCAAAAAAGACAATTTATTGCATTCTTTGACAAAAAAGCACAAAACGTATTGTTACGTTTTTAACTTTTAAAACGTGGGTTTATTTCCTTTAAATAAATCGGATACTTTTGATTGCAAATAAAAGCAGTTTTGGTAGTTTATAATTGTAACAACTCTTTATTTATTTAAAATGTATAATAACAACAGTCTAAATAATCACACAGTGTCTATACACGTTTATCAATTCGCAGAAATGCACACACACTCTATTACGTACAACCTTAAATGCACAAGACAGTTGATGTTAACTCTAACAGCGCCAATGATAAACCCAACTCCCGACTGCTACCTTTGCCACTATTTATACACGCGCCATCTATCGGGAATCTTCTACAATGCTCTTAACGGACATACTAGTACATTCGAATTCCAGAGAATTCGATGTCATGTAGGCGAAATGAAATTGCAGCAGTCTGATTAGAATAAACTTAAAACGACACATCGGTTGAATATGAAGATTGTAAAATTTTATGGTATTATCTGCAATATATTTAGTAAGAAAGTATGGTCGGTCAAGCCCGACCATATAATACCCTACACTAAGTAAATGAGCAAAAACATTTTTCTTTCAAAATTTTAAATAATTTATATTCGTGAACGATTTTCGGAAGTGGGCCTTATATGGGAGCTATTACCAATTATGGACCGATCACCATGAAATTATGTAGTGTGATTAATGTCAGCATGAAAGTTATTTATGTTGCATTTTATGTGTATACCAACATTTTTAAGAGATTTATGCTCGTTAAAGTGATTATCGGAAGCAGGCTTTATATGGGAGCTATGACCAATTATGGACTGATCACCATGAGATTAAGTGGTGTGATTATTATGTGTATAAAAGTTGTTTATGTTGCATTTTATGTGTATACCAACATTTTTAATAGATTTATGATCGTTAAAGTGATTATCGGAAGCAGGCCTTATATGGGAGCTATGACCAATTATGGACCGATCACCATGAAATTAAGTGGTGTGATTAACGTCAATATGAAAATTGTTTATGTTGCATTTTATGTGTATACCAACATTTTTAAGAGATTTATGCTCGTTAAAGTGATTATCGGAAGCAGGCCTTATATGGGACCTATGACTAATTATGGACCGATCATAATAAAATTTAGCGAAATGAATTTCGTATATATAAAACTTATTTGGAGAAAAACTTGTGTAGATACCTATATAAATTAAACATTTATGACCGATAAAGTCCAATTTCGGGAGGATATTTGTATTGGGGCTAGATGAAATAATGAACCGATTTCAGCCAGTTTCAATAGGCTTGGTCCTTGGGCAGAAAAAATGATATGTACCAAATTTTATCGAAATATCTTCAAGATTGCGACCTGTACTCTGCGCACAAGGTTTACATGGACAACCAGCCAGACGGACGGACGGACGGACATCGTTTAATCGACTCAGAAAGTGATTCTGAGTCGACCGGTATACTTTAAGGTGGGTGCTAGACTAATATTTTTGGGCGTTACAAACATCTGCACAAATCCAATATACCCTCCCCACTATGGTGGTGTAGTGTATAAATATATGAAAATTATAAATTTTTTTTGTAGGTAGTCTCACATTTTGATTCATAACCTTGGGCCTACTGTACCGATTATTCCAATATGAAAATTGTATCCAAATTTTTAATATGGTTCTTCCAAATATAACCCATTTTATATACAAATTTCCGATTTAACATATTTGTTCTATAATCCTAATGTAGGGAATACCTTACGGAATACAGTTCTATATTTCTTAAATGTTTGGAATATGCCATGTTAGCTGATAATCAGCTTCGAAATGTGGTCTCAATAGGAAAAAATCCCAAAATTTTAATTTTTGAAATTTTTTAATTATTTTTTGTGAATTCTGGGATATTAAGTATCATGCTATTCTGTATAATACATATTTAAAGTTGCAAAAACCAAATTCTATCCTAACTTTTTGGAGTAACCAAATTTATACCAAAACATGATATTGCAATGTTTTCTAATGCCACAGCATAAGAAATTTAATGAAATTTCACACGATAGTAAACAGTCAATAAGTTGATAAGAAATAAGGACTCGTAATCTTCTAAACTTACATATTTTTCAAAAGTTTTTAGATGTATTTAGATGTGAAATTTCAAAACATTGCATTGATGTTCTGGGTGTAGTTTGGATGATATCTTAAGTTAGCTTAAAATGGGTTTTTGGAGAAATTTGTCATATAAAAAATGGGTTTATTTTATTTTCATTATTGAAACAGTGTAAAACAAGTAAGAAAATATAGTCGTGCAAAACCGACCATATGATACCATACACTGAGTATGATTATAAACAGTTTTCTTTTGATATGAAACTTATTTGTATTGAATCTTATTTTAATACCAATATTTTTAAGATATTTATGCTCTATAAAGCGATTTTAGGAAGTGGGGTTTTATGTGGGAGCAATCACTAATTATGAACCAATTGTCACAAAACATGGTGGGATGATTTCCATATATATGAAACATATTTGCGTTAAACTGTATTTGGATACTTATATATTTCAGAAATTTATGCACATTAATGAAATTTTCGAGAATGGTGCTTATATGGGAGCTATGGAATATTGTAGACGGATCGGAACTAAATTTAATAGTATGAGTTCTGCTTATATAAAACTTGTCTGTGCTGAATTTGGTTTGAATAATGTTTACAATTAAGATATTTATGAGGGCTTAACTATTTTCAGATAGAGCAGTTGTATGGGAGTTAGGAGAAATAATGGACCGATTATAACCAAATTCAATAGGTTTATTGCTTGGAAAGATATAATTTGCCAAATTTTGTTGAATTATCTTTAAAATAGCGACCTGTAGTTTGATTACAATGTTTATATGGAAGGACGTAGGGACACCCACCTTAAAGTATACCAATCCTGAGCAGATTGGTATACTTTAAAATGGGTTTTAGAACAATATTTCTGCACGTTACAAACATCAGCACTAGCCCAATATAACTTACCTTCCGCACTATGGTGATGAAGGGTATAATTAACAACAGTTTTTTTTATTGTTACGCCTGAGTTTAATAAACATATTTTAACTAATTCTAAGTATTTCAAACAGCAGCAATTATTTCAATTTAAAATTTAACAATTTAAAACAAACACAAAACACAACATTTTGGGCAAATAAATAAAATGTTTAATTAAGGTTTTTTTCCAGTCAAGCCATTTCATTATATTTGTATTTAGACAATTTCATTTATTTATTTATATTTATTAAATAGCAAAATGAAATTTGCATACCAAAAATGATTTTAATCAAAAAACTACTTTTAATTTATTTGTGCACATACACACATGAAAACTAACACGAACAAAACATTTAAATATAAATTTAAATTATTAAATTACATGAAAACTCATAAACTAAGGCATTAATTTATAAACCTACACTTTAAACTATTTTTTGTTTGTTCAAAATAAAATACATATCAGTAAAAATGTCTAAATTAAATTTTTAAACAATTTAAATGAATTTAGTTTGCTTATCATGGCTGAGCTATTTAAGCATAAACCATTTGCTTTTATTGGAAAGTAATGTTATTTTTTACTTCATCTGTCGTTCATATATTGGTTGAAATCAACTTTCGGTTAATATTTAATAAAAAATACCTTAAAAACTGAATTTGCACAAAAATAATGTAGATATGTGTTCATAAGATAACTTATGGATCACATATCCACCTAAAAAGATCCGAAAAAATGTTTATATTCCTAATATTGTCACAAATAAATCAAATTCCACTCATGATGAAGTTTATAAAAAAAGGAAAAATAAATTGTTATCTAAAAAATAGTGATTAAAAATTTTACAAAAAATATTTAAAAAATTTAGCTAAAATACAACATATGAAATGTAATATTTCTGTTTATAATTTATTTAGTTTATGCCTGAATAAATATAATAAATCGTTTAAAAATTTTGCAATTAGATATCCTAAAAATTCTGTAGAAATCTACATTTAGTTTGTTTTATTAAAAAATTCTATAAAAAAAAGTAAAACAAAAGTCCTTGAATTGAATTTTTGCTGTTAAGTTTTATTTGGTTTTTTTATGATTTTGTAGTAAAATGGCAATATAAACTTTTACCGCTGTGACAATTTGATTTAATAACATGGCAAAATGAAACTAAATTTTGACAGACAAACAGAAGGCTATATGAAAAATAAATTACTTAACCATTTTGTTTAGTACATCGCTGGATATGTAAAAATTAGGGTGGTCCTAATATTGGACTTTCTCTGTTATCTAACAGTCATGGTCAACAAACAAATTTCATAAATTTTTTTTTCAATATTTTTTAGTTTAGAGGTCTTAATTTGCCGTCTTGTATAGCTCGATCCCAGATATAAAGCGGTTGTGCCAGAAATTAAATATTACCAAATCATAAATAGGCAAACCAAAGAAAGCATCAGAATTTAAATATTAGAAAATAGGATGTGAAATCCTCGACAATCACAAATTTTAAATCGATCTCCACACTTGCCCGAAATATGTTTAACTCGTTAACATTTGTATGTTTAATCCTCATTTAGTATTTATTAGAACTGAGAACTGTTTGCTTTAAAAAATCAAATTTTATGATTTTTTTCTGTATCAAGTTAAAATTTGTGGCTTAGAAATGAGGGTTTTACAATAGATGGCGTCTCTTTTGAATGCGGTTTTTGTTTTTAATAACCTATATACCATTTTGAGGGGTACAAATCTGTCATTTATTCTCACATAGTTATTGAACATTATAGTGTGAACAACAAAGTTTTGGTTTGCTTCGAAAATGTCGAATTTCGTGCCAACAAAGCATCATTGCGGGAATTTTTCGTTGCTTTTTTAATTTGAATGTGAATGTGACTCATTGGTTTCAACATGCGATAGATGTTTCCTTTGGTTCAGATGTGGCGAATTTGACACGGAAAGACAAAGTTTGCCCAGGCCAGCCAAAATGGTTTGAAGATCCAGATTTGGGGGCAACAAGAGCTTGAAAAATCATTCGCACCTACTTAATCAGCATATTTCAAAATGTTTGCGTGCAGCAAGAGTCATCCCAAAATCAAAGAAATTGGGTACCATACAAATTGAAGCCGACAGATCTTGAAAGACGATTTTGTATGTCCGAAATGATGCTTCTATAAAAGAAATCCTTTTTTGAACCGAATCACTAGTTGAGATGAAAAACCCGAAGCATATGATATCGTATGTGAAGCCCGGCCAACCAACCGAATCGACACCAAAGCCAAATGTCCATGCCGCTAAAGTAATGCTTTGTATTTGGTGGAACCAATCTGGCAGGACTATCACAGGCAACCTGTACCGAATGCAGCTGAGTCGTTTGAATTGAGCATTGACCGAAAAACGCCCAGAACTGCGGCCAGACATGACACCCTAATATTACATCATGATAACGCCTGGTCACATGTTGCAATAGCTGTTAGAAGCTCTTTAGAAAGAAGCGGGCAGGAGGATATGCCCCAACCGCTTTATAGCTCAGACCGTGCCCCGTCCGACTACTACTGGTTCGATCGCTGCAGAACGCTCTCCCTGGGATATGATTCGTTGTTGGCCTCAAAAGATGAGCAGTTTTTTTGGCGCGGAATCCATATGCTACCAGAAAGATGGGAAAAGGTTATAGCTAACAATGACCAATACCTTGAATAAAGCGATATTGTATAAATTTTTTAAAATAAAAGCTAAAAATGCATTTTTGATCGATCAAAATGTAGCACATTATGAAAATATGAGTAAAATTTAATAAATTTTGGAAACATTTTGCATTAGAAAATAACACGCCACAAGTCTGCTTTTACACATGGCAAGTTTACTGGAAGCTCCTCTGTTTCCACACAGCAAGTCTGTGTTCAATGTTGTATGTGAAAACCTAATAGATGCCATAGTGAAAATGAGAAAACAAAAGAGAATTGAAAAGACTAGCCAGTACAATCAAGTGTGTACCCCTTGCCTCTTGCCTCTCTCTCCAATAAACTCAGACTTGCGGCAAGAAAACTTGCCCTGTGTAAAAGCGGACTAAGGTTATAAAATCAGAGAACAAAGCTTTTCCTCAAAATAAGGGGTTTTCATCAAGACTTGAATCACCCGGTATTTCGTTAGCTATCACTTTTAAAGCTTTTATTCTTTGACATTTGAAAAGTAGAAACTACGCCATTACTAAAAATAGAACGATACACGCTTCAGCAACACACTGAAATTATTAAAATTCACTACAAAAATGGTGAAAATCTTGCCGTCACAGTTCGCGAAACTAGAGCATTTTTGGGTCGTCGTGAAGCACCTTCTCGGACCGCAATACAGAAATCGGTGGAAAAATTCGAGTTGTTGGGACAAGTTAGTGATGTAAAGAATAAAGCCTGTGCACGTCGCTCAAGAACAACTGCAAATATTGCTGCTGTAGCCCAAAGTGTTGAAGAAATCCCAGGTTTGTCCATTCCTCCTCGTTTTTTGGAATTGGGCATTCCACAAACGTTATTACACCGTATTTTGGTCGGAGTTGGATAATATTGATCTGGCCAACGTTTACTTTCAACAAGACGGCGGTACGTGCCACACAAGCAACGAAACCATTGCTCTTTTACGGGAAAAGTTTCCGGGCCGTGTTATCTCTCGAAGAGGTGATCACAATTGGCCACTGAGATCTTGTGATTTCCTTGCTTCTTCTTACTTTGGGGACACGTGAAAGATGAGGTCTACGCCAATAGCCCAGCGTCGATTCAAGATCTCAAAGATAGAATTTGTGAGGCTATCGAGGACATAGGGCAACCACTTTGCTATTTGGTTATGGAAAATTTCATGAAAAGGATATGGTCATGTAAGCGTGGTCTTGGTGGTCATTTGGCTGATGTTGTATTTCATTATTAACGGCATACCTTCCTCTTTATTATGAAATAAACATCCGATCATTTATCTCAAAAAATCTAATTTTTCTTTGAATACCAAAATAACACCTCTTGTTGGAAAACCCTGTATATTACATGTTTGAAATGTTTGGAAAGTTTTACTAAATGCTCATTATCTTGAAATTCTAAGTTTTGTTTATGTGTTGATAACCATACAATGATTTATAATTGATGAAAATGGAAGATATATTTTTTGAAATTATCCATTGTTCAAAGAAAATTTTTTGTTTCAATATCCTGTGTTCAAAAAAAAGAATTTTTAAGAAAACTTGATTACATAACCATTACTATGAGAGCAGTATTTTGTAAATTGGATAAGAAATTAAAATGGTATATACTAATAACAGCATTCTTGTATACAATTTAAACGTTTATATGAGCCTAAAGAACCTGTGTGCCATGATTTAACATATTAGGAAGGGCTAAGGTCCGCAAACAGTATTTGTAATTGGACACTTTATTTCAACTTAATTTTTTCTGAAAATATTGCAAATTTGACCCAAAACTCGAAACTTCAAAAAAAAATCTGCAATCTGATAATTTTCAATCTCTAAACGTTTTACGATTTGGATCAAAGTATCAGGATTAGGTTTTTATATGACGAATAACAATTTAAGACCTTGAGAGCACCCAACAAGTAAGGCCCACCCTTATATATAAGTATTTATCTATTATTTTACATATAATCTATGCTCTACATATAAAAAATATATGTATAACTTTTATAAATTGGTGATATTAAATTTATGTACTGTATACACATGTATGTACATTTAAATATGTTTTTATTTACTGGATAATACCAAAATTTTCTATTTGTTTATGGTAGTTATAATTTTGTTTTATGATGTGCTTTTGTTATTTTTGTTTTTATTTGTTTCGTTTACAGCTTTTTCCCACCAGCTCTCATATTACGAGTATTATTATAAATTTATATGTAAGTAATAAATATTTTGGTTTATTTAGCGTTAAAATTGCTTTAGATAAACAACATGGCAATTTGTATAATCGACATGAAAAATAAACACTCCATCTCTGGAAGTCAAACAAACAAACATGTATAAAAACTACCACCCACTAGTGCTACATATGTATATATAAATACGTTTACATAGCACTCAAATATAAATGAATTTTACATGTTTTTATATATAAAATAATAATACTTGTATAGCAAATTCGTATTTGTTTAGTTATTATGTGCGATTTAGTGTGAGCTTAACCCAATCAATATTATTGATGAGATTTTAGTTAAACATATTTGAAATTTATTAACTATATATAGAAAGTTTGTGTTAAGCATAGAATTTCAAACATTTATTGAGAATTTGATCTTTGTGGTAAATTAAAAAAAAAAAAATTATATAAATTATGTAGCCATATTAAAAACTAATTAAATTTGTAAATATTTATTATAAACAATTTTTTCTTCACTCAAGTTAAATGTTTGTGTTACTAAAAGTGTTAGTAAGGTTACTGACATGTCTATGTGTTTGCCAAAAAAAATTCTATTGACCTAGTTTAAATGACATTATTTTGTAGTTATTTGATTCCTTTCAAATGCAGTAACCAAAATTATATTAATATATTATTTTAAATATAGTCTAATTATTATGTTTAACATTGTGGTTGAAATACCAACCAAAATTAAATACATAAAATGTAATTTTGTAAATATTTATCAAAAAAAAAAAAATTCTAAATATATTAAATGAGTATGGTTTATGAATTAAATTTTTAATGTTCTAAGAATAAATAACTAGAAATAATTAAAATATTAAAAAAAATTGCAGCGTTTTATAAAGCCATGGGATTTGTTAGTAATTGAAAGTTAATTTTTGTGTTGTGAATATGAAAATATTAATACATTATTAATTTATTTGACTTAACGGATTTGGGATGGAAAAAGATTGCCCTTAACTTTTCTATGCTGAGATCAGGTAATCATTTGAAGTTGTCTTTATTCCTATATAAAGCTTAAAAATGTAGTATACTTAAACCCAAGTTAAGGAATGATGTTTTCTCGATTTATCAAACCATGTTTACTTTCTATATTCTTTCCAGTTCTACACATCATGAGCGATTTTCAAATTGAATATAACTGACCATATTCATGTTTTCTCTAACCTTACATTTTTCTATTTTCTTCCGATTATTTACTCCATAACATTTCAGATACGTTAACAATATTAAATTGGTAAACAATGTGTAACTGAAAAGTGTCAAGTTAATCCATAATAGACCAACGCTACTCCAAAGTGGTAGATTTCCTTCATGTAAAGTGTTACAACTGAAACCGGTTCTTAGCATACAGCAACCAGTCATGTCACTAGAATTGTGTCAGTTCCCATCCTATTAAATTCCATTCTATAACACCCTACACCAGCTAGGTAGGGATGTTATTGTGCATTTATGCTGATGTTCGTTGCGTCAAAATCAAATTTTTTCAAACAATTGGACATTTTTGGGGTACTTTAAAATAAAATTCTTAATAAATGAGAAATTGACCTCTCTAAACTCTCTTTTGTTATGTCTTATTTCTACACTGAGGGAAAAACGACGTTGAAAAATCGACAACGGTTGATGATACGGTGACACTTTTTTTCGACACCGTACGTTTACAATTTTTAAACAAACGGGTATGAATCGACAACACAATGTTGTGAAGTTATGCGACGTCTCATCTCACTGTGAATAACAAGCCTGTTGGTTTTTATTATCACTAAGTTTTTGTTATTTAGAACGCAAAGGTACAAATTATTAAATATGTGCTAATAATTTATGTTTTGTGAACAAAAAAGTGAACAAAATAAATGCAGTGAAATGAATAAGATTAATGTGGAGATGGCAGAATAAAGGAACTATATGGAAGTACAACAGTACCTGGCCATTAATAATTTTTACATACGAATATTCAAACATGTTTTAATAAATGTGTTTATATTAAATAAATGTAAAATTAATGAAAAATAAGGTATTTTATGTTATATGTTATTCGCCACAAATATTATGGTAAATTTGGAAAGAGAAGGGATTCCAAATCAAAAAAGGGTGGTGATAAATCAACAACGGACGGTATTTAAACGACAACGGTACGGTGTCAAACTGACAACGGATGGTGTCAAATATGCAACGGAATGGTGTCATTTCTTCGTTGTCAAATTGACACCGTTCGTGTACGATTTGTGCACATACGGGGTTGATGCACTATTGACACCGAATGGTGTCAAATTGTACACGGATGTGTTCATTTTTTCTGTGGGTGTAACTTTCTGGTTTAACTTTCTGTTTTGGTGTATTCAGAGACTTATAGTCAATTTTCACGGATAATATTTTTGCGAAACATTTTAATCCCTTATATCCTGTTATAAAGGTGTTTTTTGCTCTTTTTTTAAAGAAGAATAAAAAAAAGACCCATACCTTGAGGAGTTAGAGGGTTAACATATTCTACAAAAATGTTCTCCGTAACATTCTACATACATTTTTTTATACTTAAAATGTATGGCTCACATGGTTTCTTATGTCGATTAACAATAATAATTTGCCAGAGCTGGGAAACTTTAACCCTTCTTCAAATGAAATTCAGATGTAAGCTTTCAAAACGCCGATACACGTTGCCTTTTTTTTTTGTCTCCTCTATCAAAATTTATAGGCCGGAACTTGAAATTTTTTTTGTGTTGTTGGCTCCTATAAGAAACATTAATTAACTAATTTTGTTATGTTCAGTTCCGGTATGGACGGGATGCCATGTATGGGTATGCAACAATTATAATATATGGCGTAGCTTTGGAACACGGGTTTTGTTTCTAATAACTTGTATGTTATTTATTGAACATTATAGTGGAAACAAAAAAGTTCTTTTGCTTCGAAAATTACGAATTTTTTGCCAACATAGCATCATATGCGGGAAGTGTTGCTTTACTTCTTTAAAATGAAAACAAGTTTCCGCTGAAGTACACAGATTGCTTACTAAAGCTTATGGTGAATGTGTTTCATCGGTATCAACGTGTGAGAGATGGTTTGTTCGGTTCAGAAGTGATTATTTTGACTCGGAATAGAAAGATGGCTCAGGCCAGCCAAAAAAGTTTGAATACTAAGAATTGGAGTCGTTACTCCAAGAAGATTGTTGTCAAACTCAACATGAGCTTTCAAAATCAGTGGCAGCTACTCAAGCAGCAATTTCGAAATGTTTGCCAGCAGCAGAATTCATCCAAAAGCGGTGAAAATGGGTACCGTACGAACTAAAGCCGAGAGACCTTGAAATACGATTTTGCATACGAATCATTACTTGCGATGAAAAATAAAACCATTACGATAGCCCAAAGAGTAAGGGATCGTATGTGAAGCCATATATCCATGGCACTAAGGTAATTCTCTCTATTTGGTGGGTGCTAAAGGATCCTATCTATTATGAGCTGCTGAATCTGATCATTACAGAGAACCGATACCGAATGCAACTGATTCATGTGAAGCGAACAATGGCCGAAAATCACACGGTCAGACATGAAACCGTAATATTCCATCATGACAACGCTCGGCCACATTACGTAATACCTGTTAGAAGCTATTGAAAATGAAGTGGTTGGGAAGTTTTACCACATCCACTTTATAGTCCAGACCTTATCCCGTCCGATTGTTTCGATCCGTGCAAAACTCACTCTCTGAGATACGCTTCACTTTGGAACAGAGTTTTCGAAATTGGCTTGATTCGATCTTGGCCTCAAAAGATGAGCAATTGTTTTGGTGCGGAATCCATATATAGCCGGAAGGATGGAAAAAGTTCATTGCAATGGCCAATACTTTGAATAAATTTATGTTGTACAAATGTTTCAAGATAAAGGCTAAAAATTTGAAAAAAAATCCGCATTTTTAAGTCATACACCCAATAATAGAATATATTTTGTATTTTTCCAAATAATGACAATAAATCAAAATTAGTTTGGATTTCGCTTGTTTACTTTTGGAATTTTTGGGAATATTTTTTATTTTTTTCTTATTTTACTAGTTATACTAGAAATGTTTTCGAACAAAGCATTTGATCCAAAACTAGACACATGGATCGGAAACTCTCTTGTCAAAGACCTAACTCAGTTGTCAAAAAACCTAAGTGGTAAGAATTTATTAGTAAAAAAACTATGTGAAAACAAAAAAAACTCGTATGTGTGAGTAATTTGTTGTTTTGAGTTTTTTTTTTAATTTCCGCTCTATATGTAGTTCTCTATGAATAAATGCATAAAACGCAAGGAGAGAGAAATGTCAATGAAAAAAATCAAACCAAATTGATCTCTTTTCACACCTATGTGTGATACAATAACAAAATGTTTATCTAGTTGTCTTCTATGACTTGAAACTTCAAATTAAATGAGAAACCTCTAAAGGTTATACGATTTTGTGCAAATTTTCAGCATTTGTTTTTTAGATAATGGAGAGCAATTTCGAACTTGGGAGCATTGAACATCGAAAAAGTGTAAAATTATGTCTAACGTAATGTATACTTACTACTTACAATAAAATACATATAATTTTTAAAGACCTTCAATAATTATAAAAAGCTACACTGTAGCTTTAGATATATCTTCCTAATAGCTGCCTGGGGAAACACTATTTAACTTGAAGCTGAAATGCTGTTTAAATGAGTTTTATGTAAATTTAAAGAAATAAAAACAGTAAATAAACCGAAAAAATGTTTCCATATATCATGATTTGTGTTAGTTTTGTAGGAAAATACTTGCTCATTTCAATAAAAAGTACATTTTACAGAAAATAACAAAAAAACAATTTAATATCATGAATAAATCATTAAACTTTATGTGTCTGTGTAGAAATATATGTGTAATTGTGAGTGGAAAAGTATATACAGATATGCATGAGAATGTTTGATATGTAATAGTGGCAGTGTATATGTAAGTGTGTATATGTTACTGATAAATATTGTATGCATGTTAACATAAACTACTTAATTTGTTATTAAACAGTTCATTTCTATGCAAGACCACACATAAACTATAAAACTACTAGACACACAAACACTCACTCACACACATGCACTCTTCTCATACACCCACCACCCATACTATTACAAATGTATTATATAACAAAAACGGAAATACTTTTCTCTTCAATCACACAAAACATTCTAAAACTGTAAACATTATACTGGTCACATAAAAAAAGAAAAAAATACTAACTGCAGTTATAGTAAAAGGGAAAAAAATTTATTTATACGAAAATTGTTTAGAAAAATTCCCAAAACCAAAAAAAAAAAAACCACCACCCTCAAAAAACAGTGACCATCAAATAACATAAAATAAAGGAAAATAATATATTGGAAATAAATACAAAAATTAAGTTTTGGGGAACAAACAGCCAAATAAAGTTAGAGAAACACATAAACTGTTTTCGTTAAACAACAAACCAATTTAACTTTTGCAATCTGCTGCAAATTACTCAAACCAAGCGCAACAAATCTACTCACTCTACAACTTATAAACCGGTCACTGTAGTTTCCTTTTTAGTTTTTTTTTTCATTTGTCCTAACTTTGTTATTGTATGGTGGCCTTTAATAGAAATAAATATAAACCTTTGTCTTCCCTTTTATAGTTAGTTCATGTTATTGCCTGAAAATCGGTCAGAATATTAAAACAGGGCAGTAACGTAAACGTTAAATAAAACACCCCCTCACTTGGCTGCATTCTTTAAGGAAATGTACTGTTTGTGGGTGGTGGTTTTTCAAAAATATTTAAGGAATGTAAGAATTTAGTTATTCAATGAGTGGTCCCCTTTTTTCTATAAGCATTACCAGTGCACAAAAGGGTCAGTTTCTGTGTAGTTGGTTGGAGTGTTTGAATTATTTTCTTTTGTCAAAGGGGGGGTTTTAATCATATTTTTCCTTTAGAGTAACCGATTTTCTTGGGATTATTATTAACACAAAACATATTTTTTCAGTCCAGTAACAACAACTGATGAAACAATAAAATAATATGTTGAAATATGTAGGTTTGGGAAGAATTATTAAACGATATTTTATTAAATTTGTTAAGACAATGTCTTTGTATTGGAAAATAACATGATTAAAGCCAAATGCTATTGAGTAATCTTGTATTACTTTTACTTTTTTACTTTTTTACTTTTCAAATATCTTAGGTAGAAGGAATTTAAACACTTTTACAGCTGTGTACCAAACTTGAAGCTATTCGAGATACCGGCAGTAGAGGAAACATGCGACCTATATACAAAAATAGGCTGAAGGATGGAGAAGTTGCCGCTGCATATTCCGAAGCCTTGAGAAATGCCAAGAAGGTGAGCTATATGAATGAAAAAGGGTGAAGTCTATATTTATGGAACCAGCCACTCGAATTCTCGGCCATAAGGAACGTGCGTGAAAAGTGTGGATCTCCGATAAAACCTGGCGAGTAATCGAACTACGGAAAAGCACGGAATCTGATGTCATTAGAGCTAAAACTCTTAGTGTTAAACTATATTTGCAGACACGTTACAAAGACCTCGATAGAGAAGTGAAACGTAGTGCTCGTCGGGACAAATGGAGATGGCTGGACGAAATCAGCAAAGACGCACAAATCGCAGCAGAAAGTCATCTTACCAGCGATATGTAGATCTCTGAGGTAACTCACGAATGGTTATACGACATTGCAAAGGCTTCTAAGAGGTACGAGTGGTGAACTTTTAACGACAGAGTAACAGGTTGAGGTATGGGCGAATCAGTACAGCCGAATGCTTTCTAGGAATGTCCGTCCTTTAGAACGGAATGCGTATGAGAGTCTCAAGTGGATGGCCCATATATCTTTTCCGCATGTTCCACCATTGAGGAAAAAGCGAATTCAATTAGCAGTCTCAAAGGAAACAAACAGCCAAGTGTTGAAGGAATATCTACTAAACTCTTGAAGTCATACCCACATACGAGTACTGATATAATACTGCCAATCATTCGCGCATTCTGGGAGAGCGAAAATCTTGACAACGAGCTGAAAAAGGGCGACACGGACCCTAATAACTGGTGCAGCATTACACTACTATGCTTGATTAATACAGTAATAGCCCAGATAATGTAATGTAATATTGGTACAGAAAGTTGAAATACAAAAAAATTATATATATATTACTTTAAATTTCATATCTAAAGAATTTTTTTTATAAGTACACAATTTAATTTTCTATAAACTAATATTGTTTATGACATTATCATTTTTTTAATCTCATTATTCGCATAATTGAATTATTATAAAGAAGTACCTAATAAAAAAAAATTAGATTGGTTGCATTTATTAAATTTATGTCTATTTTCATGTATAATACAAATATTAACATTTACATACAATAACAATAACAATTATCAATATCAACATTCTTATTCTCACTGAAATTGATATTTTTTCTCTATACATTTGTTCCTATACCTCGCGATGTTATAAAGAATAATAATGGCAATTTATTGTTATACATTGATTTTGGTATAATGTTGGTTGTTGTCTTAACTAAATACCTAATCTTATAGTTGCACCAATATGATTCATGTGAATCATTATTATGTATGAAAAAGTAAAGAAGAAGAATTACTTCGTGAATAAATAGCTTTTATTGAATAAACTAATTATATTTATACAATTTTTCTTCAATAATGAAGTATAAATTAGCTGTGTTTAGTTATCAAATACCGTATTGCCATTCTTTTGGGTAATAATTCCACCAATGTTGTCAACATATTTACTGTAATAGTTCTCTGGAAAACATTCAAACTTATGATTGACTAGTAGTCAAGCATTTTGGATGTATGCGTCATGTAAACCGAGGTGTTTTAATGGCAAATTCATTCGGCGACAATTCTTTTCTGACGAACAGCAGACAACTCCATAACCGAAAACTAAAAATTCATAAAACAAAACTTTCATACATACAAAATTCAGTGCACGCGAATCAGTTTTCATATTTAAACTAAATTGTTGTCAATAATTATATTTTTTGTGCTACACAATTTATTAGAAAAGGTAATAACCATTACAAGATTCATTTTTTTACTTTTACCAAAATTAAAACTTACGTAATATTGCAGTAATAGGTCCTTTATCTGAAGAAATAATTAATTCCTGATCAAAAGCACTTAACATTTATATGTAATCGGGTTTTTTTTCTTCAAGACAACATTTTAAACTATTGCTGTCAGAAATTCTACTAGACCAGGTAAAGTTTTAAAATGAAGTCCTCGATATTATTCATCTCAAATACATTTAATATGCAATACATTTTTTCCATTTTTTATTAGGAATTCTTGATTACGCAAAGTAAATAATATTCATCTTTGTGGTGGTCTCACGATTGCAGCCACCACTGTGTTTTTTTGTTAATGTTGTTCTTGTCTTAAAAATACGTGCATTTCATAAACATATTGCATTAATCTACCAATATTCTCAGTTGGTTGTGAAAGCACATTTATTTCTTGATCTACGTCTGAAATAAAAGAACAAGCAACAAAAGAAGAAGAAAAAAAATACAACAACAACAACTACGATAATTAACTGCATAATCAAGTTCTACATCGATCTCAATACAATTGTCAAGCTCGCTAATATTAATATTCGGAAACAAATTCCATTATAAAATCAACTACAACACCTTAAAATAACAAAAAGAAGTTAATATCAACATTTTAAAACTCCACAATAAAGAAAATTGAATTTGTGATTGGAATCGTCATTTTTTTCTGGATTCAACAGCATTATACCAAGATTAATTTCTGACTTAAGTTGGACACCAAGGAAACATTAGTTAATGAATTAACATAAATAATAGTTTAAGATGTGGATATCACAGTAAATATATATAATACATTTTAAATCACTCTTTTAAATTTCATAATGCTTAAAATTTCGAATGTGTTAAAAAATCGAGAAAAAATCGTTATTAAAACTAAATAAAATAATATAAAAGAAAAAAAAAAATAAAACCTATAAACTATATTGCACGAATATCACAGTGATCATTTTTTAAAAGCATTATGGAATTTAAGTTTCCTCATTAAGTTTATTATTAATTATTTTACCTATTTTATATAGCTAAGTATATACCCAGACATAATTTTTTTCTACCCCTAATATTGTTACACATCTACCATTAACCCGATAAGAACCAGCAATTGGCGAGGCCTCATCAAAAGCTGCTCTCAACATTTTTTTTATATATCGGTGAGTGAAATGTCTTTATTTTTATTCTCTTATCACTACTAACAAGCAATATTAAGAGTATGCTAAGCTTTAAGAGTTTCATAAACATGTTGCTTAGAAACATGTTGATGTTACCTATATATTGGTTACAGAATTGTTGATCGCTCGTATTTATCTTCTCTTATTTAAAATATTGCTTGTTTGTACGCTATTATCGGTTTAGTAAGCCATTCAGATATATCTAAAAATAAATATTTTTTTAATATTGATTTATAAATGCGGAAATATAAATAAATTATAATTAATTGGGGTAATAATAATCCATATATATAAATCTATAAAAACATACATCTATACTGATAATACATTTTTTTAGTTTATAATTATAAATAGTGCTTATGATACCAATTATTTACTTAAATAATATTAATTCGGGAGTTATTCGCGTAAAATATTATGAATATTTTTGAAAATTTTGTTAAATAAAGTGAATTAACATGGAAAAGTAATTTATTAAAGCAATTTTCTTACAAAATGTGAATTGAATAGAAAGTGGTAGATCTCTTTATGGGATTTTAGTACAAAATTAAAGCGTCGCTAAAATCATTGGTAGGGAGGGTTAAGAGACGCTGGTCTACCAAATTACACCTATGGTAGACTGTTATATTTTGGTTATGGTTGATCCTTATTATTTTTTTTCTTTCCGTTTTAGTTGATCGATATAGGGGTAATTAACATCTTGATTTGTTTCGTTTAAAGATCAACTTCTAGTCCATTCATTTTATTTAAGACTACGGGAGTCTATAATAATATTTATGATGAACGTTATCTATTGACAATAGAAAGTTTTGAAAACAAGAACCCCCCCAACCGACTGACCGCTAGTGGTTATCAATGGCTCCCATTAGTTTTCATCTTTTCTTCCCAGAGCACCATACGTCAATAGTACTATACTTTAATACCATTGTATGCATTTTACCTAACTTCAGTATAGTTACGAGTTAAGTGTAGTAGTCGTTTTTTTTATTTGTTCATTACATAAATTGGCGCCCAACGTGGGGCCTTGAAGATTTAGTATTTTATTCTAAAAGTTTATATATTAGATTTTCTTTGCTCTACACCAAATTATTATTTCAATTTTGATTTTAAAATTTGTTTAGATTTCATTAACGTACTAAGTTATTAATTTTATGTGTAATCAAAACTAAGATTTCAAATAATTTTTAGAGTTATTCGGATTTCGATTATCTGAGGTTTTCAGGTTCGGATGTATCGACTAATAATATACTATTAATCCTTTTGGAATTTCAGGCAACATTATACATAATAGTAATAAATTTTGTAGTAGTCTATATAGTTTTTGAACATCATTCTTTTAAAGTAACTTAGTTATCGATATCCTGATTTTTTCCTGGATATACAATATATTTGCTTTGTGTCAGCAATTTATTGTCCGTTAAAATCAGTTTATAAAAAAATTAAGGAAGTGCATGTCGGTTTGTTTCTTTTTAAGATGATGTTGAATTACTATTTGCACTCCATAGCATGAATTAGTTTTCCTATCAACCATATACAAAAAGTTTAAATACCCTTTCAAACTCAATTCACTAAATGTAAGAAATTGCTTGTAAAGTGAGTTGCGATCTTTATTAATATCTTTTCGATTAAGAAAAATCAATTTTGTTTAAGAAATTGGTTTGGTTTTTTTTTTTTAATGATATTTGCTAAAATTTTATTAAATTTCGTTTGACTGAATTAGTTAAATTTTTCTTTCATATCACATTGAATATTTGATATTTATTTTCATTAAGTGAATTTAGTTATAATATAGTTTTGAATCTAATTTTTTTTTTTGAAATTTTTGAAGTATATATTTATTTTCTAAAATATTTATTGTATTTATAAAAAAATTTAATTTATTAATCTTTTTGTTTTACTGAAAATTTTATTAGATACTGAACAATTCAGAAAAGTTAAACAATATTCTATTTTTATTCAGCATACGTATAACACGTTTAGTGTTTAAATATTTCGTTTTGCATGATCATTTTTTTCTATTTTTTTTTTTTTTTTTGCGTGTTCTAGGCAAAATAAGAAATATATTTTTATCATACCGTTTTTGCTGAGATATAAGTATATTTAAATATTCGAAAAAAAAAATACAAAATTTTCTATTATTTTCTTTTTGCAATTTACAACTTCGTCAATCTTTCATAGGAGTATATTATTATTTTCTCAAGTATTTTTGTTTTAATTTTTTTTAATGATGGAACGATCACCTCCACCACAATCACAGCTCTCTGCGGTACATACAGATCAAAATTGTATACTTTGTAGAGAGATAATGACGGAAAGTCAAGAATGTTTAATAATTTCAGAGTGCAATCATGCTTTTCATCGCAATTGCATTGAAAATCATTTGACTAACTCTTCTGAGTGTCCTTCTTGTAAACGGCATTGCTCTTTAGCAGAATTGAAGACAATAAGTATTCAAGAAACCTCCCAATTGGTGGAAAAATCTAAAACTATTAGTCGTAGTAGACCTCGTGGTGCCATGGCGAAACAATATAACACCCGAAGTAATTCGAGGAATTTGTTTAATGAACCACAAACTCCACAACCACCAAATCAAAATATATTGCTGGAAGCTTCACCTAATGTTCAAAGAAATCAACCAATTCCGAATAATAATAATTCTCCTCAGATTCATAGGCAATCAAATCCTAGAACTGGTTTTGGAAATAATTCTAGACACTTTGATCAGTCTCAGTTAAATGCCATAATAGAGAATACTGTAACACGTCTTTTACAAAACTTAAATTTGGTTTCAAATTCTCAAAATTCAGTAAATATTCAAACTTCACAAGTACCACCTCACAGACCACAAACTGATTTTCAAAATTTTTCCAATTCGTATCAAACACGTCAAGATTTCCGACAAACTTCTAATCCACGTGTAGATGAAAACTTCGCCATAAGAGCAGACAAAATTACATCAATTATCCAAAACTGGAACATTAAATTTGATGGGTCCAGTAATGGCATAAGTGTTGACGAATTTTTATACCGAGTGGGAAGTTTAACAAGAGAAAACTTTAATAACGATTTTTCTATAATATGTCGAAACCTGCATATACTATTAGCAGGTAGAGCGCGAGATTGGTATTGGCGCTACCACAAACAAATTGAAGTTGTGGAGTGGAAAGAATTTTGTGAAGCACTCAAGTACCAATATAAAGAGTTTAAATCCAGTTTCGATATACATGAGGAAATAAGGAATCGGAAAATGAAACCTAATGAAAGTTTTGAATCTTTTTATGAGTCTGTTTGTAGCATGCTCGACAAACTTTCAACTCCCATACCAGAGCCTGATTTAGTGGAAATACTGACTAGAAATCTTCGTCCCGAAATCAGACACGAATTGCTTTATGTACCCGTGTACTCTATTGCTCATTTGAGAAAGTTGGTTCAGATGAGAGAACACTTAATGGATTCTGAGTATTTTAGAAAGAATATTTCAAACAGGCCTACATTTAATTATACAAAACGCCAAGTGGCAGAGGTAGATTGTGCTCATGAATTAATGGTTTCTGATCCCCACAACGAATCGGAAATATCCGTAGATGCAATTCAGCAAAATCCCCAGTTGTTTAAGTGCTGGAATTGTGATCAAGCAGGTCATCATTGGGAAGATTGTTTGGAGGTCAGAAACATATTTTGCTATGGCTGTGGTATGAAAAATACATACAAACCTCAGTGTACCAAATGTGCAAACAGAAAACTTTCAAAAAACCACCTTCTTCCGAACAATGTTCGAAATTTGCCATAAATAAATATAAATATCTTCATTCTATAATACCTTATCATATAAGACTGCAAAAATATTTAGAAAAACGAAAACAACTTTTTGAAGTAAATGCCCTTAATAGCCCATCTCGAAAACCAAAGCGATCCACTGTAAGGTTGCGTAGGTATTTCAAAAACCGCAAAATTAGCTCAAAATACCTGTTATCTTCTATTGTGAATAACTCGTCCGATAAACGTTATTATGCTCCAGTAAAATTCTTGTCCTTTGTTGAATATGGTCTCTTAGATACAGGTGCCAATGTTTCTTGTATAGGTTCTGAATTAGCAAATTTTGACTTTACACAATTTTTAGAATTTAATCCCATGAAAACCTGGGTTAAGACTGCTGATGGTACTACACAGAGAGTCCTAGGTTTCCTGTATGTTAATGTTACCTTCAAAGACATCGTGAAAAAACTAAAAATTCTGATTGTGCCCTCAATTACTCAGAGACTAATATTAGGTCTAGATTTTTGGAAAAATTTCAATTTAGCTCCACAAATTTTTGAAAATGTTGTTTTTACCACTATTAAAGAAAGCCCCTCTGCAATTATGTCACTTTTGTCTGGTGAAAGTTCAATTTTGTCCGAGGTTCCGTCCGATTACAATGGTATAAAAGAATATCCTTTAACCGCATCTCAAAAAGAGCAGCTTGCTGTCGTAGTCAAACTTTTTCCGAATTTTGATCAGCAAGGCTTAGGCCGCACAAGTTTGATTGAACACAATATTGATATTGGCAAGGCAAAGCCTGTAAAACAGCGTTTTTATCCTGTTTCACCTGCTGTCGAACAGTTAATGTTTCAAGAAATAGACCGCATGCTAGCATTAGGAGTGATTGAGCCCTCTACTTCATCATGGAGCTCGCCCATGAGATTGGTAGTTAAACCTAACAAAGTAAGGTTATGCTTAGATGCGCGTAAACTAAATGAGCTTACAAAAAAAGACGCTTATCCCCTACCCAATATTGAGGGAATATTTGCAAGGTTGCCTAAGGCTAACATTATTTCAAAGTTGGACCTAAAAGATGCCTACTGGCAAATAGGTTTGTCCGAAGAAGCAAAACCCCTTACTGCCTTTACGGTCCCCGGTAGACCATTATATCAATTTTTAGTAATGCCCTTCGGGCTATGTAATGCTCCATCCACTATGTGTCGTTTGATGGATAGTCTTATACCCCCTGATCTCCGCCATTCTGTATTTGGATACCTAGACGATCTCGTCATAGTTTCAGAAGATTTCAGTTCACATTTAACGATTCTTGTTCGAATAGCGGAACAATTCCGAAAAGCCAATCTTACACTCAATATTTCGAAGTCTAAATTTTGTGTCACTGAAGTAAATTACCTAGGCTATATAATAGGAAACGGTGGCATTAAAACTGACCCGGATAAGGTAGAATCTATTAGGAACTGGCCAATCCCTAGAAATTTAAAACAGGTGCGTGGATTTCTTGGTCTAGCAGGCTGGTACCGTAGATTTGTAGCAAACTTTTCTTCTATGGTCGCTCCCATTACTGATGTTCTGTCGACCAAACGAAAATTTAGTTGGACCCCGGAGGCCCAAAAATCATTTGAGGTTATTAAGAACTTACTCACCTCCGCTCCTGTACTGTCGAATCCCGACTTTTCCAAAAAATTTTATTTACATTGCGACGCCAGCGACTTTGGCATTGGTGCTGTGTTGGTGCAGTTCGACGACGAAGGCAACGAGAAGCCTATAGCTTTTATGTCGAAGAAGTTGAATTCTGCCCAGCGCAATTATAGTGTCACCGAACGCGAATGCTTGGCAGCGCTAGAGGCAATTAAGAAGTTCAGATGCTATCTTGAACTTCAAGAATTTGAGGTCATAACCGATCATTCTTCGTTAGTATGGCTCATGAGACAACAGGATGTGACAGGAAGGTTAGCGAGGTGGGTATGGAAGTTACAGGGATACAAATTTTCAATCAGTCATCGGAAAGGGAAATATAATGTGGTACCAGATGCTTTATCGAGAATTCCATTTGAGGAAATTGCAGGACTAGACTTTGCCGAACCAGAAATACATTTAGATTCTCCCCATTTTCAAGATGATGAATATTTAGAATTACAAAAGAAGTTAAACGAAAATCCTTCTAAGTTCCCTGATATAAAAATCATTGACAAGTTTGTTTATATAAGAACTGCTCACTATACAGGTGATACCAGACAGGAAAATGAGGCCTGGAAACTTTGGTTACCTCAAGGATTAAGGGCAGGTGTGATAAAAAGATTTCATGACTCCCCTATAGCAGCACACGGAGGTATGGTGAAGACATTAGAACTAATTCGTCGAAAATTTTATTGGCCAGGCATGGTGCGCGACGTTAGGAAATATATAGGGTCATGTGATACATGTAAAGAGTGCAAAGCCCCAAATACAATTTTAAAGCAACTATGGGAAATCAAGTAGTTACCTCAAGACCTTTTCAGAGACTGTATGTCGACATCTTAGGACCATATCCGCGGAGCAAACAAGGTAATATCGGTATACTAATAGTTCTAGACCATATGACAAAATTCCACTGGTTATGCGCCCTTAGAAAGTTTACCTCTTCTGTCATTCAAAAATTTCTTTTAGAACAAATATTTCACGTCTACGGTGTCCCAGAGACGTTAGTGAGCGATAATGGCTCGCAGTTCAAAGCTAACGAGTTCAATTCATTTTTAACACATATGGGCATTAAACATACCTATACTGCCATCTATTCACCACAATCAAATGCCTCAGAAAGGGTTAATAGGTCCATTATATCCGGCATCAAATCGTATTTAAAAAAAGATCAAACACTATGGGACCAAAACTTAAGCTTAATCAGCTGTGCATTAAGAAATTCGTTTCACCAAACTATACAGGTCTCTCCATATCATGCAGTTTTTGGACAGGAAATGATAACCCATGGTAGTTCATATGCCTTGCTTAAAAATCTAAATTTACTGCACGAACCTTCAATAATTTTAGAAAAAGATGATAAACTGCAACTCATACATAAAGAAATTAAGAAACATATCGACAAAGCCTATGAACGAAACAAGAATCAATATAATTTGAGAGCCAGACCAATTTCCTATGACGTAGGACAATACGTCTATAGAAGAAATTTTGCACAATCAAATTTCGAGAAAAAATTTAATTCGAAACTTGCACCTACTTTTTTGAAATCGAAAATTAAGGAGAAAGTAGGAAATAATTATTATATTTTAGAGGATGAAAACGGGAAAATTTTGGGCACATATCATGCAAAAGATATGCGTTTATAATTTTACTTCCTCCTAATACTGTTGTCAAAAGATCAGTATTATGTGGTTTGTAATGTAAGATTGGTACAGAAAGTTGAAATACAAAAAAATTATATATATATTACTTTAAATTTCATATCTAAAGAATTTTTTTTATAAGTACACAATTTAATTTTCTATAAACTAATATTGTTTATGACATTATCATTTTTTTAATCTCATTATTCGCATAATTGAATTATTATAAAGAAGTACCTAATAAAAAAAAATTAGATTGGTTGCATTTATTAAATTTATGTCTATTTTCATGTATAATACAAATATTAACATTTACATACAATAACAATAACAATTATCAATATCAACATTCTTATTCTCACTGAAATTGATATTTTTTCTCTATACATTTGTTCCTATACCTCGCGATGTTATAAAGAATAATAATGGCAATTTATTGTTATACATTGATTTTGGTATAATGTTGGTTGTTGTCTTAACTAAATACCTAATCTTATAGTTGCACCAATATGATTCATGTGAATCATTATTATGTATGAAAAAGTAAAGAAGAAGAATTACTTCGTGAATAAATAGCTTTTATTGAATAAACTAATTATATTTATACAATTTTTCTTCAATAATGAAGTATAAATTAGCTGTGTTTAGTTATCAAATACCGTATTGCCATTCTTTTGGGTAATAATTCCACCAATGTTGTCAACATATTTACTGTAATAGTTCTCTGGAAAACATTCAAACTTATGATTGACTAGTAGTCAAGCATTTTGGATGTATGCGTCATGTAAACCGAGGTGTTTTAATGGCAAATTCATTCGGCGACAATTCTTTTCTGACGAACAGCAGACAACTCCATAACCGAAAACTAAAAATTCATAAAACAAAACTTTCATACATACAAAATTCAGTGCACGCGAATCAGTTTTCATATTTAAACTAAATTGTTGTCAATAATTATATTTTTTGTGCTACACAATTTATTAGAAAAGGTAATAACCATTACAAGATTCATTTTTTTACTTTTACCAAAATTAAAACTTACGTAATATTGCAGTAATAGGTCCTTTATCTGAAGAAATAATTAATTCCTGATCAAAAGCACTTAACATTTATATGTAATCGGGTTTTTTTTCTTCAAGACAACATTTTAAACTATTGCTGTCAGAAATTCTACTAGACCAGGTAAAGTTTTAAAATGAAGTCCTCGATATTATTCATCTCAAATACATTTAATATGCAATACATTTTTTCCATTTTTTATTAGGAATTCTTGATTACGCAAAGTAAATAATATTCATCTTTGTGGTGGTCTCACGATTGCAGCCACCACTGTGTTTTTTTGTTAATGTTGTTCTTGTCTTAAAAATACGTGCATTTCATAAACATATTGCATTAATCTACCAATATTCTCAGTTGGTTGTGAAAGCACATTTATTTCTTGATCTACGTCTGAAATAAAAGAGCAAGCAACAAAAGAAGAAGAAAAAAAATACAACAACAACAACTACGATAATTAACTGCATAATCAAGTTCTACATCGATCTCAATACAATTGTCAAGCTCGCTAATATTAATATTCGGAAACAAATTCCATTATAAAATCAACTACAACACCTTAAAATAACAAAAAGAAGTTAATATCAACATTTTAAAACTCCACAATAAAGAAAATTGAATTTGTGATTGGAATCGTCATTTTTTTCTGGATTCAACAGCATTATACCAAGATTAATTTCTGACTTAAGTTGGACACCAAGGAAACATTAGTTAATGAATTAACATAAATAATAGTTTAAGATGTGGATATCACAGTAAATATATATAATACATTTTAAATCACTCTTTTAAATTTCATAATGCTTAAAATTTCGAATGTGTTAAAAAATCGAGAAAAAATCGTTATTAAAACTAAATAAAATAATATAAAAGAAAAAAAAAATAAAACCTATAAACTATATTGCACGAATATCACAGTGATCATTTTTTAAAAGCATTATGGAATTTAAGTTTCCTCATTAAGTTTATTATTAATTATTTTACCTATTTTATATAGCTAAGTATATACCCAGACATAATTTTTTTCTACCCCTAATATTGTTACACATCTACCATTAACCCGATAAGAACCAGCAATTGGCGAGGCCTCATCAAAAGCTGCTCTCAACATTTTTTTTATATATCGGTGAGTGAAATGTCTTTATTTTTATTCTCTTATCACTACTAACAAGCAATATTAAGAGTATGCTAAGCTTTAAGAGTTTCATAAACATGTTGCTTAGAAACATGTTGATGTTACCTATATATTGGTTACAGAATTGTTGATCGCTCGTATTTATCTTCTCTTATTTAAAATATTGCTTGTTTGTACGCTATTATCGGTTTAGTAAGCCATTCAGATATATCTAAAAATAAATATTTTTTTAATATTGATTTATAAATGCGGAAATATAAATAAATTATAATTAATTGGGGTAATAATAATCCATATATATAAATCTATAAAAACATACATCTATACTGATAATACATTTTTTTAGTTTATAATTATAAATAGTGCTTATGATACCAATTATTTACTTAAATAATATTAATTCGGGAGTTATTCGCGTAAAATATTATGAATATTTTTGAAAATTTTGTTAAATAAAGTGAATTAACATGGAAAAGTAATTTATTAAAGCAATTTTCTTACAAAATGTGAATTGAATAGAAAGTGGTAGATCTCTTTATGGGATTTTAGTACAAAATTAAAGCGTCGCTAAAATCATTGGTAGGGAGGGTTAAGAGACGCTGGTCTACCAAATTACACCTATGGTAGACTGTTATATTTTGGTTATGGTTGATCCTTATTATTTTTTTTCTTTCCGTTTTAGTTGATCGATATAGGGGTAATTAACATCTTGATTTGTTTCGTTTAAAGATCAACTTCTAGTCCATTCATTTTATTTAAGACTACGGGAGTCTATAATAATATTTATGATGAACGTTATCTATTGACAATAGAAAGTTTTGAAAACAAGAACCCCCCCAACCGACTGACCGCTAGTGGTTATCAATGGCTCCCATTAGTTTTCATCTTTTCTTCCCAGAGCACCATACGTCAATAGTACTATACTTTAATACCATTGTATGCATTTTACCTAACTTCAGTATAGTTACGAGTTAAGTGTAGTAGTCGTTTTTTTTATTTGTTCATTACAATAATTACCAAAAGGATTTTCGACAGGGTAACACCAACTCTAAGGCAGGAACAAGCTAGATTCAGACACCATAAGTTCACCATCGACCACGTAGACAGCCTACTTGTTATTGTTAAACAATATGTATAGTGGCGCTCACCACTGTATCTAAGCTTCATAGACTTCGACAAGGCCTACGATAAACTAAATGTGATTTGGAGTTTATTGGCATGAAGGGGAATACCTCACAAACTTATACGCTTTATAGAAAGCTTATTTCGAAAGCCTCCTGTAGGATAAAACATGGCAAATTGCTCAGTGAAACTGTGAGAGTTGGGATAGGTGTCCAACAGGGATATGTCCTGTCACCACTTCTATTTAATATAGTTCTGGACACGATCCTTGGAAGAGCCCTCCATAAAGACAGAGGTATATTGTGGGCATTTCAGGATCGCCTAAACGATATTGATTATGCAGATGATATTTGTTTGCTGGCTCACAGCTACTAAGATCTCGCGGCGAATATACGAAGCGTAACGCTGGTAGCGGAATCAGCAGGTTTAAAATGTCATGAAGACAAAAACTTAAAGTATAAATGCAACCTCCCGGGATTTATTTGCAATAGGTATAAGCGAAATAGAAGATGTCAGCAAATTATGCTATCTTGGGAGCATTATATCTACGTACGGGGGATCGGGTGAGGACATCGACAATCGTTTGCAGAAGTCACGTCAAACATTTGGCCACTTAAAAACTATTTGGAGATCACCGTCTTTATCTCTGCATACGAAAATTGCAATCTTCAATGCCAATTTAAAATCTACCCATCTATACGGCTGCGATTCTTGGAACGCTACCAATCACGATATACGAAAAATGCAAGTATTCGTGAACTGGTCTGGGAAAAAAACAGCCATCAAATCCTATATATTGAAATAAGGAGACGAAAATGGCTTTAGATCGGCCACACCGTTAAAAGGCAGCCTAAAGAGATTATTAGATCTGCCATAGACTGAAACCCGCAAGACAACAAAGGAAGCGGATGCCCAGCTCATACATAGAGAAGGCAGATTGAGGCCGAAGTAAATAACTGCGGCAAGAGCTGGGGAGAAAAGTTCAAACATTTCATTGATTCTCAATGCTCCTTCTAGGAACGACGGGAACTTATGTACAACTGTGCTTTAAAATAAAAGGAAAGCAATTACTAAATGCCTGCTATACAATTTAATACCAGAAAAATTAACTAAAATCAGTAGACTCCACGATTTCCCAGGATTTGGAAGTCTGTCAGTCTATATTATTGCAAATTTAGCAAAAGAAAATTCCAAGTTCTGATGGCACATAATCATGCACCGAAAGTACTCATTCCGACTGACCTCTTTTAAGAAAAATTTAAAGAAAATCCTGAACATAAACGAATACTCATATACAGTGGTGCGGCTCATAATCCACAAATAATGATGTATCCACACCACACAAATTTCACGTGGAATGTGTGATTGGACCGTTTTTTTCCATACAAATGACAGAGACTACTTTTGCCCACAATGAGATGAACTTGGCACACAACTGTTTCAACAATTATCTCTTGAATCTAGGGAAATAATCCGGCCATTTTGCTAATGCGATTTGATGCCATTGGATTTATTTATATTGAGTTACACTATCCAACTCGATGTTTCAAAACTTCGATCAAACTATGTGGAAGTGTGGTTGAAATTGGTTAAAAAAAATCGGTAAAAAATATGCTCTCGGTGTGTAGTCAAATAAATGTGTATCTATATACAAAATTGTATTTATTTATATTTTAAAATTTGTTATGTTTTCGAAAACAATACAATCAAAGACCTTTGATTGTTTCTTATTTTCTATAGCAGAAATAAGTATGTAGTTGTTTATGATATTTCTTTATCTTTTTTAGTCTTCAGCACAGCCCTGTGTACAGGTCATTCGATTTGAATTTTCCAACGTTGATAGTGCCAGGACATTCTGAAGGATGTTTGACCACATACGGAGGGAACAGATAAAGAAATAATTTGTCCAGTATTTTGATGTGCAGTCCACTGGAAAATTGACCTCAAAGGGACGAGTTATATCCTGTTAATGGCTGAACATAATAAATACAACACACACTTCTCAGACTTTTAAAAAAGTCTGTAAAATTTTCGAAAATTTATGTTATGCTCCAGAGCCTTTCATACAGAATTCGTGAAAAACTAAATTTTAAAATAAGTATTTTTTTCGTGTGGCTTTTAAAAACTATTACGGAATACATATTTTAGCACCCACTGATAGTTCCTAGAGTATTCTATGAATTGACATCATTTTAATTTCAGTTAAGCAAAAGCTTTATTTTCAAGAAATTTTCAAAGTTTTCCTCATATGGCTTCTGAGTATTGTAAGAATTTTAGTACGGCATCATATATTATTGAAATTTGGAAGATACTTTCACCTAACAAGTGATATGGTGATGTCCTCAATTAAATTATCTCATACATTTAGCTTAACAGTTTTGGTTTTCCCAGTTTTAAAGCATCACATTTAAAAAAAAGTAAATGGTTTCATATGGGACCACATAATTATAAATATGTATGCATTATTAGAATTGCTAAGGATTGTAGTTGGCATTTAGGAATTCAATGGAAAAACAGTAAGATGTAATTTTGCACTTATGTGAATACAAGGTTCATTTTATAAAACTTATGTGAACAAATTCTGTTATATTTAAAATTACCTGTGTAGAGGCAACAAATTTTCTCATATCATGTCTCTATGAGACTAGATACAGACTTCGATATATCTACAGCATTATTTCGATTAAGCTTGCGTCATCTACCATAACCTTTAAAAATATCTAAAAACTTAAATATTTCCAACCCTGTTTAAAATTTATTAAAGGGGTTGTTTATTGCTCTAAGCAATCAAAGTAATAAAGCCAGCTATTTGGGCTTAAACTCCTATGTATGAACGTGTGTATAAATATACCCAATTTAAACAATATTTGTGTGTGTGTATTTGAAATGGTATTCACTAAACTGTTAGTAATTCTTATAGGCCATTTTCCTGTTTTTCTTCTTTTTTTTCATTATTAATAATTTGTTCATACTTACATACATAAACATAGGTATGTATGTAGTATTCTGTATATGTGTTGTGCTTAAACATAATTTTTCGGTTTCCATTTAATGGTCAATGTCTTTATGACACGTTTATTTTGTGCTGTTTTTTCTTTGTTTTTATTGAAGGGAGGCAAATGCTTTGTATTTGCAGGTCTGTCTATTTATTAATAAATTGTCTGGCCTATTATTATTGGACCCTTCCATTTTTATTTTTTTAGTTTAGTTTTAGCAGGCTAACAAGTTCAGGGTAAATGACTGCTGTTTTCTTTCTTGGCATAGAAAATATTAACAGTTAATTGAATTAAGTGTCAATGGTTGAAGGTGTTGCTATTATTAATGTTTTCCATTTGTTAATGAAAAAATTAAATTAACAAAAGATATGTTTTTGGTTAGAGGGTATTGTGAAGGGAATTACATACAAATATTTGGTGTAAAAAATTGTTTAGCTTGGAGTTAGTTGTAATAATTTAGTTTATGTAGAACTACAAATATTAGCCTGTAATTGTTAAAAGTATCGAAAGTTTTGAAAAATTCATCATTTATATGATTTCTTGTGTAGGCCCATTATGAATATGTATACTAGGCGTATGATTAATATATATTGTTTGTATGAATTAAATATTAAGTATACGCAAAAACTTTAGAACAAATAGGGGAATTTAGATTTAAATTTTAAACTTTAACATTTGAAATCCTAAAACATAAAATAAATAAATTTAAATTTTCCAAGAATTTGTTCGTATATACATAATTTTCCATTTAAAAATATACAATTTAAATATTTAATGCAAAAACGAATGATGTGTAATGGAAATATTTTATAGAAATATATGTAGATGGATTATAGCATTCATCATCTTTAAAAGCAATTAAGTAAAGCGATATTTTATTGACATAAGTTCCATTGAAAAATCTAAGTGCAACGTATATAATAATATATATATATAATGAATATTATTTATGTTGATGAATTAAATATTACTCATACGTAAAAGCTGTTTATATATCGAGCCTTAATAGCGAAAATATCTTAATCAACAATATAGACGATTTTAATTCTTTAATGGAAATCGGTAATTTCATGGGTTTACGTACATAGTCCATATGTTTACATTGTATTAGAACATGCAAACAATCACAAAAAAAGTTTCTAAAATAAAGTTTGTTTGTTATGCACTTAATGTGTTTTTGCGCTTAGATCTCGAGAAAAAATATAGTTGTACATGTTTACAGTAACCATTTCAACATTTTTAAAAGATTTTTAACAATATTATAGTCACAGTAACCACTTACATGGTTGTGGTAACCATAATATGGTTAACTTACGATTCACATGATTGTATCAATCATATATATGGGTACAGTAAACATGTATATGTTTGTGGCAACCATTTTTATGATTAAAGTTTTACCAATCATGTGAATCGTAAGTTAACCATATTATGGTTACAACAATCATGTAAGTGGTTACTGTGACTATAATATTGTTAAAAAACTTTCAAAAATGTTGAAATGGTTACTGTAAACATGCACAACTATATTTTTTCTCTGCGTGTATGACTTAAAAATACGAGGTGTTTTAAAATGTTTAGCTTTTATTTTGAAACATTTTTACAACTTAAATTTATTCAAAGTATTGGCCATTGTTAGCTATGACCTTTCTTTCTGGCAACACGTGATTTACCAGCCAAAAGAACTGCTCATCTTTTGATGCCAAGAACGAATAGAGCCAATATCGGGTACTCTGTTGCAAAGTGAAGCGTATCCCAGATAGAGCGTTCTACATCGATAAAAAAAACGATAGTCGGTCGGGGCAAGATCTGATCTAAAACGAGGGTGGGGCAAAACTTCCAAGTCACATTGTTCTAAATACTTTTTAGCAGGTATTGCAACATGTGCCCGAGTGTTGTCATGATGAAATAGTACGTTTTTCGGCCAATGCTACCTTCAATGAACCTGTCGCGTTCGGAACAGGTTCTCTGTGATGGTATAGTCAGATTACTGTAGCTGGCCAGAAGGTGATTTGCTCCCACAAAATACGGAGAATTACCTTAGCAGCATGGATATTTGGCTTTGGTGTCGATTTGGCTGGTTGACCAAACTTCTAATACGATCATTTATGATTCGGGTTATCGTAATGGATCCATTTTTTATCTCAAATAACGATTCAGTGCAAAAATGATTTTCTTTTGTAGCGTTCTAGCATAATTTCGGACATGCAAAATCATCTTTCAAGGTTTCTCGACTTCAATTTGTATGGTACCCAATTTTGTTGCTTTTGGATGAATCCTGATGCTCGCAAAAGTTTTGAAATTGCTACTTGAGAAGATTTCAATACTTTTGCAAACTCTGTTCAGTTGTGCAAACATTTTCATGGATTAATGCCTCCAGTTCTTAGTCGTCATACTTTATTGACTGGCCTGTCTTCCGTGTCAAAATCACCACTTCGGAATCACACAAACGATCTCTCGTAAGTAGAAATAAATTGAGCACATTCACCTCAAGCTTGGGTGAGCAAACGGTTTGCTTCTGCGGGACTTTTTTTAAATTAAAAAAGTAAAACAAAACTTCCCGTATATGAGGATTCGTTTGTATAAAATTTCGAAGCAAAAAAAGACTTTGTTGTTAACAGTATAGTATTATTGTAATGGATCCATTTTTCAGCGCAAATAATGATCCAATTCGTATGGTACCCAATTTCCTGCTTCTGGATGAATCCTGCTGCTGGCAAACGTTTTGAAATTGCTACTTGAGTAGCTCCCAATGCTTTTGCGAACTCTTGATGACTTTTACAACAATTTTCATGGATTAATGCCTCCAGTTCTAGATCCTCAAACTTTGTTGGCTGGCCTTTGCGATATTTGTCTTTCATGTAAAAACCACCACTTGGGAACCGCACAAACTAAATTTAGCATGCTAAAACCGATGGAACAGATTCACCGTAAGCTTTGGTGAGCAATCGGTGTACTTCACCGGCTTTTTTTCAAGTCAAAGAAGTAGAGCAACACTTCCCGCATATGTCGCTTTGTTGATACATTTTGGAATCAAAAAAGACTTCGTTGTTAACACTTTAATGTTCAAAAATGACATATGAGTTACTAAAAATAAAAACCGCATCCATTGTAAATTTCGCATTTTTACGTCAGCATTAATTAAAAAAGTTTTTTTTTTATAATCCTGCTGTTTAAAGCTAATTTTTCTTTAAATTAGTTTTCTAGTAGTCTGCTATAAAATATAAATAATAAAATTAAAATATTTAAAAAAAATTACCAACAAATAACTTACTACAGCGATAGGTAGAGTATAAGTAAAAGTATACGAGAATAAAAAAAAAACATTATAAAAAAGCTTAATTTCCGTTGGTAGTTAAATGGTATTAACAGTTAATAATTGGCTGGGTTTCTTTCTTTATTAGTTAAAACAGCAGAATTGCTTAAGGTAATAAAACGCAATTTACTTAGGTAAACAATATTGTGAAGGAAATTATAAATGGTTATGGTATTAAAGGTATTAAACCGATTTTATATTGTTTCGTTGTTAATTAAAGCAAAATATTGATTGTTTTCCTTTACCAAATTCTTAGTAGTTAAATAATGAAATAACATTTTCCTTAGTTATAATATTTTCTACACATAAATCCTTTTTCCGGGAATTTTTTTTGATTTCTTAGCCAGAGAAAGCGTTCGCTGCCTTAGAAGAAAACCTTAAAGAAAAAACATTGTGTAAATTACTGGTACGTGTTAACAGTTTAGGGCACGTTGTATGCGTAATAGACCACAATATAGAAGTCATAATTTTTGTTTCCCCAGCCATTATAGTAAAATAAATATAAAATAAGAAGGAAAATAAAAAAATATGTTGAACTCTGTAACACAAACACAAACACCTACACTTATTTATGTACATCTATATTCGCTTATTTCTTTTTGTTGAGTTCTTTTTGGTCCAGCAGCCAACATGTTGCAAAAGAAACTTTCACCGCAACAATAAATTTAGTTAACTAAAGCCAACAGCTTACATATTTCTTATATCAGCAACTACTAAAAGGAAATAAAGTATAAACATTTCCTCGATGTATTTGCAACAGCTGAAAAACTTTGTGTGGTAATTGTCTGTATAAGACAGTACGACCAGACACTTGAATGTCTTATTTTGATTACCCTGGCTGGTTAATAGTGCTTTTCGTTATAAAGGTGTCTAGTAGAGAATTTACTTATTTTGGTCTAGTTAAAAGAAGGCTCTTTGGAGTCACATGTGTGGAGGATTTTTAGAAACAAGTCTTATTTAGTAAAAGGTACATTAAATTCGTCTATGACTATTTCATAATTCCTTTTATTTACGTTAAGAATACATATAAAATAATGTATATGTAAAAACCTATACATTTTATATATGCATGTGAGTGCTTTTATACCAACAAAAAAAAAAAATTAAAGAAAAAACTTTAAATATGTAGTTGTAGGGAAGTCTTTATGTACATAGTTTATTTTTCTTATTGTATATTTTATTATAAAAATTATTTTATAGCTCCACAAAATGTATAAAAAAAAATAACAAATTGTAATGCCCAGATGTGTTCAATGATGAAAATTTCCAACAATACAATAGTAAATTGTACTGAAAAAAACGTTGAAAATAAAATGAAATATTATTTTGGACATTTAAGTGGAAGACATTTTCATTGAAAAGTTCGAGACCAAAATACATATTTTGCTGAAGTAAAGAATGTTTTTTTTATTTGTTTTTCTTTCCAATTTTTAGAGCAAAGAAACTCACATGACACACATAATTTGTTTAAAGTTTTGCTAAACTGAAAACTAAGTTACTTTACTTTGGACAATTTTAAGACCTTGAAGAAATGAACATGTTTAGTTTGTTAAATTTCTGAAGATATTTTTTTGACAGCAAATACTTTATAGAACAAAATTAATGAATTTAAATGGAATTAGACGTATTGTACATGATTTAGAATCCATCGATATAGCCAGTACTTGTTCTAATTTGGCGCTGCGAACTATGCTGTATGTTTCAAATAAGCTTTAAAAAAGCTTAGCAAAGATTTTTGCTTAAAATTATTATCATTTGAACTAGTTCTATAGATGTCATGAAATTAGGTCACGTGATTTATGTCTTATTGTTGTTGCATTCTATGTGGATACCATAATTTTTAGGAGATTTATGCTCGTTGAAGTGATTTTCGGAAGTGAGGTATACTTATACTAAACTTATTTGAAGGGAAATTTGTGTAGATACCTATATAAATTCAACACTTATGACCGATAAAGTCCTATTTCTAGAGAACATTTGTATGGTGGCTAGGTGAAATAAAGGACCAATTTCATCCAGATCCAACAGCCTTTGTCCTGGGGCTGAAAGTAAAGACTGCGCCAAATTTTATCGAAATATCTTCAAAATTGCGACATGTACTTTGTGCACAAGGTTTACAGCCAGACAGACGGACGGAAGGACACCGTTGTACTTTAAGGTGGTTGTTACCAGTGTTGCCAGTTTAGCCTTTTTGAGGCTAAATTTAGCCTTTATATTTACTCTTTAGCCCCGAAATTTTGGTTTTAGCTTCGTGGCTTTTTTCTAGCCTTTTTTTAATTTGAAAATAGCCTTTTTTAAATAAAAAAAGGCTAGAAAAAACAATTAAGCTAAAACCAAAATTTCGAGGATAAGGAGAAAATAAAAAGGCTAAATTTATATTCGTGAGACATTTTCATTTTAATTCAGTACTGTTTTTCATTTAGCTTTTCAACATACTCAAGAATTGTTCAGTATTAAAAGAACAAATAACAATTGCCAACACCAAGTATTTCAAAATTAAATATAGTATTTTATATCTGAAAGCTATAAATGTCTAGCAAATTCGCTTTCAAGACAAAATTGTTATTACATATTATATTCATCGTTATATAATGGACAAGAGCCCCACAAACTCTTGAAGGCTTGTCATTTGAAATAGCCGTTAAACGTATTGTGAATCTGCGCTTCGAGTTAAAACCAGCAATGCTTTAAAGCCAAACATTTAAGTGATTAATATACTGATTATAATTTGGTGTATTATTTTTTTTAAATCAGTAAGCAATTCAGCGGATCCAACAAAGCTGTTTTCAGATTTAAAATTTCTTCTCCATAGTTTGTGTTTTCAAATTGTAATACATTGCAAAGAATTTGATACATTATCGTCCCCAATTGAAAATTGTTTAATGTTTTCGCCACATTTTTCATTCAAGTTTGAAGAATGAGAGATAAAATAACGAACGGTTTAATTAGTGACGATTCTGAAAAAAATAATACGGCAAATTAAACTAATTGAGCAATTGCGACAAAGATTTTCATATGAAAACTCTTTGCTAAATCGATCTTTTATCCGTTAATAATAGTAAATGCTTAGTACTTAAATTAAAAAAAAATTAAGTTTTGTCTGTATAAAAATATATATGGAGCATTTAATATCAAGTGAACCATCTTTTGAAATCGATGTCTTCCGATAGTTAGTTCTATTAGATAGTAATTCAGACACAATTTTTCAACAAGATCGGTCGAAAACTTTCTGAGTTAGAGGGGATCAGAATTTGACATTTTGGCCAAGCAAATGTTTTTTCTCATCCATGTAACTTATTACCTATTGTTCTTAGCAAAATGTGTCCCAAATAGTTTACATAGCTATTTCTTCAATCTTTCGGAAAAAAATATTTTTTTTTTTACTTTTTTTGCAAAATCTAAAACTGTTGACATTTTTTTCAAAATGGGCCCTTTTTTAATTTTTTTGCTCAAGAGAAAGCTTAGGTCCATTCCTTTAAGAGGTTTTTGATTGCTTAGTGGGATTCGAGTGGAATATCTATCAAAAAAAAATATTTTGTAACTCAAGACATACAATTTTTGAATTTTTTTTTGCAAAATCTAATTTTTTTTTCCAAAATGGGCCCCTTTTTTAATTTTTTTGCTCAAAAGAAAGCTTATTTCCATTGCTTTAAGAGGTTTTTGGTCGCTTATGTATATTTGTATATTTATTATTGATTAATGTTATTTTTTGTTTGCTGCTGAAGTGTACCTTTATAATTTTATTTATTTTTATGAATTTGATGAACATATTTTCAAATTTTATATTTAAAAATAATTATAAACCCAAATTCTTAATATATAATATTTTAGCTTTTTTTTGTGGCTTTTTTTTAAAGAAGTTTGGCTTTTTGTGGCCTTTTTTTGAAGTCAATATAGCTTCTTTTTTTGCCAGCTCCTGGCAACACTGGTTGTTACACTAATACCTTTGTGCATTATAGTATTCAGCATAAACGCATAATAACCCGTCACTATGGTGATGTAGGGTATAAATACTCGTAGTTATATTCTATTGTTGCATTCAAATTTAAACAAGGTCACCAACAAGTTTTTGAAAAATATTCTATATATAAGTATTTTTAGAGGATTTTGAAAAGCTAGTTTTAGTGCATTAGATTAATCTATAATAAATCCATCATGAACTAGTTTGTAATTCATAAAGCAAGTCTAGAACAAATGTGCAACTAGTTGTGAATGACTCGTTCCTATAAAACACTATAACAATACAAGTTACTTTAAAACATGTTCTGTGGATGACAGGACAGGAACTGAAGTCTTTTAAATAATAGTCATTCTAAAACTAGTAATTTCGATATTAATTCAAAAAATTAGTATGTAAAAACATTCCCTAAAATGGATCCTTGATGCTTCTGCGACATTATTAATTCTATGGATGAAATCAAATGATCTGAAGTGGTTTTTATTATAGTCGTTCTAGAACTAGAGATTCCGGAACTAGTTCTTAACATGTTCTGGGGTAATTATAAAATATTTATGTAAATCAAACTGAAACACACGGAATAATAATGTCGGAGAAGCATCTATCCATTTCGGAAGCATCTAGGATCATTGTTGGGAATCCCAGCATGAAATCATACTTCCAAACGATACAGAAACATGTCAAATAGTTTTATATTATTCAATTGCAGATGACTGATATACATCCATGCTAAATAATATACTATACCAGCGATTTTTTGCGAATTAAGTGAATGTTATTCGTCTACTATTCTAGCGGGTTTTCAAACAAGAGGTGTTATTTTGGTATTCAAAGAAAATTAGATAAATGATCGGATGTTTATTTTATAATAAAGAGGAAGGTATGCCGTTAATAATGAAAAACAATATCACCCAAATGGCCACCATAACCACGCTTACAGGACAATATCTTTTTCATGAAACCATAACCATATCTCAAAGTGGCTGCCCTATGTCCTCGATAGTCTCACGAATTCTGTATTTGAGGTCTTAAATCGACGCTGGGCTGTTGGCTTAGACCTTATCTTTCACGTGGCTCCAAAGGAAGAAGTCGCAAAGTGTTAAATCACAAGATATCGGTGGCCAATTGTAATCACCTCTTCGAGAGATAACACTTTCATGCATTTTAAGGACCCAATCAGCAAAGATTCGACGTCGTTCATGATCGGCCGGCTTGAGTTCTTGTGTTAGCTGAACTTTATAAGCCTTAAAATCCAAGTCTGTATGCAAAATACGGTGTATTGACGTTTGTGGAATGCCCAATTCCAAAGAACGACGAGGAATGGACAAACCTGGGTTTTCTTCAACACTTTGGGCCACAGCAGCAATATTCTCAGTTGTTCTTGAGCGACGTACACGGGTTTTATTCTTCACACCACTAACTTGTCCCAATAGCTCGAATTTGTCCACCAATTTCTGTAGTGCGGTCCGACAAGGTGCTTCACGACGACCCAAAAATACTTCAGCTTTGCGAATTGTGACTGCAAGATTTTCACCATTTTTGTAGTGAATTTTAATAATTTCAATGCGTTGAAGCGTGTAGCCTTTCATTATTAGTAATGGCGTAGTTTCTGCTTTTCAAATGACAAAGAATAAAAGCTTCAAAAGTGACAGCTACCGAAATACCGGGTGATTCAAAATAACACCTCTTGTTGAAAACCCATTTATATACTATTTCCTTTCTGTTGAATACAGTGACATTGCTCAATACTTTAATACTACTGCTTCCACCAAGTTTCTAATGCAGCAATATCGGTCGACAGTTACATGCAGCTGTTTCAGCCGATTGTTCAAAACATCGACTTTAATTGACTGTTTAAAACAGTGGCTTTTGTTAACTATGCAATACAGTTGAATACATCAGCTTCGGTCGACTGTTGTATGAGCTGCTTTGGCTAAGTTTTTAACACTGCGATTTTTATGAAGTGTTCAATAGAGCATCTTCGACGAAAGTTTAATACGTAGACTTTGGTCGACTGTTTCATATAGCTGCTTAGACCAACTAATTAATTCAGTAGCATTGGTATATATTTTAACTATACGTGTCACGAGTTTAAGTTTGGAACTTGGTACTTATAGAGTATCAGCTGAGGCATTTCGGGTTATGTAACATTTAAAACGTTCTCAATGTCCTGGTTTTGAAGCTTTCCGAAAAATTGCATATATTAAATACCCCTTTGGGGCATGGTTGTATATCTTTGTGAAGTTACACATCCTGAGATTACGCTTCAAAGGTAAATATCGAACGAAACCGGGGTTCCAAGGACCTCACACCTGGTAGGAGTTTATTTATTAAAATTCTCTGGTGACTAGAGTCTCATCTAGTACCACGGATAATCCATTGAGCCCCAGTACTTGTCCTGTTGGATCGATGCTAAGGTCACTTCGGATAGAAGATTGATTAAATGTCTGATATTTGAGTTTATGGCAAAATTTCGGACAACCAAATCCTACTAGAAGCTATTGCTGAATCAACAGAGCTATTTAATGGTAAGGTTAGTTGGCTTGGTTTGAGAAATGTGTTGGATTGAGTGGCGTGCGTGGTACATTTACTAGGCCTTGATCGGTCGTTGTTAATGGTGTGCTTAAGAGGGACACACCTTAAAAATAACGGCTTGGAAGTTATAGGTCTCTGATCGTGTGTGCGCTTGTCTTGCTGACAAGCTGAGCTATGAGATAAGACAGGGAGAAATGAGCTTGTTCATTGATTTGTGCAGTTAATGTACGAAAAATTGCCAATCGTGTGTACATTAAATCACACATGGGCGGTGAATTGTCTCTAGCAGGTGTTGAGAGCACTGTGCGATTAGACCCTTGGTACGCACGTTAATCTCGAACGCCACTGTATATACCCAGTAAAAATTTTGCGAATTTTTGAAATGGCAACTAGTTACCACATACATTATTTTGTAATAAGTGGTATGAGAATAGGTACTTATTTTTGTACTGGTTGGTAATGAACTTTTGCATTTAGCACAGCTATCTATTTCAAATTAGTGTTAACTTACAATAAAAAAACTTGTACATGGAGCAGTGATTTAGCAGCTTGAGTATCTAATGTTTTAGTTAGTGTTTAATTAAAGCAATTAAATATGAGGAGTACAAAGGATATAAGTATAAATTTTACGAACAAAATTTTCAGTTTTATGTGGATATAAATTGATTTTGAAAACATAGACATATTTTAAAATATTCTTGCCATTTCTGTCTTTTAAAGACTTTAATAAAGCAAATTATAATAATTTTCTAAATTCTTTATAAAATAATATATTTCTCACAGTATTACCAGGAAGCCAAACAAAAATCTCAGACAAAAAAAAAAAGAATAAAAGTAAATTGCAAATAAAAGATTATATTAGTGGTCTTATCATGTACATGCCATAATAGACTAGTAAATTTTTATAAACTAAACCGGCTAAAGACAGCAAAATCAAGAAAAAATAAAAACAGAAGAAACACCAGCTAAAAGAAAAGAAGGGAACTTAATAAAAATAACACTTGAAAACTAATTAAAGCTAAATAACAACAAAAATGGCAAGAAAATAAGAAAGAAGATAAAAAAAATCAACAGCAACGTTTAAAAGAAAAGTTTTTCATTTCAAAAAAATAACACATAAAAACGAACTAGACAATTAAAAAAAAAAAAAACGAAAACTTCAAAAAAGGATATACGGTCTAGGCAAACTCAAGAAAATTGCATAAAGAAACATCAAGAAAAAATCTCTATATAATACTTTCTTTAAGACTTAAATGTCTTTTAAAAACAAAACTTTTTTTTTAAATTTTCTAAGATTCTTCCCTCCTTCTTTCGTTTTTTTTTTTTTTTTGTTTTTTTTTTTTTGACTAAAAATAATGAAAAAATAACAAATCAATGAATTATAATAACAAGCACTTTTTTTTCTCATCTGTGTTTTCTTCCAGCTTTGTGCCCTTAAAAAATTTCTAGACAAAGCAAAAAGGGACTTTAGCAAACCCTTGTCATTTCTCGAAATATCAATAGTTTAAGTAAAGTGGCAAAAAATTGTTACAATAACAAAAAGAAGAATGAAAAAGAAAATGAAAAAGGAAAATGTTTGGAAAAAAATATGTAATAATGAAAAAAAAAAAAACGGAAACAAAACCAATAAATGCTGTGTGTAAAGGTAACAATGGTAGTGGTAATGGTGGTGGCAGCACAAATATTCTGACAAAGAGTTTTCAAAACATTGTTTCACACTTAAATACTTCCTGGTTTAGATGTGTGTTTGTGTTCTCAGAAGGTGTTAGCAGACAAAGTGTGAGAATTTATAAATCCGCTTAAAATGAAATTATTTTGTTAAAAGATTTGTCTTTTCGATTGTTTGTGTTTTGTTTGGATTTTTTTCTTTTCACTTTGTTTTGCTACAATTTAGCACTTCAGACAAGTTGTAGTATTTTATTATAATATTGAGTATTTTTTTCTTTTTGAAGTTAAAGCTTGTAGTAATATTGTTTTCGGTATAGATATCTAAGAACTTTCGAGATCATTTTATGGTAGAAGTTGTTTTCAAAGTCTGATAAATGTGTATTCTGTACAAAAAATGGTATTTAAGTATTAAATTGATTAGATCTTTTAATATGAAAAAATTTGAAAATTTTTCAATTTCTAAAATTTTAAACCCATTCGAAGTTGTTTCGAAAATGAATCACTTTCTCGTAAAATGTCTTTGATATAGAATTCGATATCATAACGAGAATGTGAGTGTTTTCAAATGTAGAGTGCGCCGACTAAATTTCACGGCGGCGGCGGCTGACTCTAAAAAATGTCGCCGGCGGCTCAAAGCCGGCTGTCAGCCGAAAAAAGAATAATTACTCAAATTGTAAAAAATGAAAAATTTAAAAAGTGAAATTCCGAAAATTTTGTGAGATTATAAGAAACTTTAATCAAAAACGGCAGATAATTTCAAAGCTGCCGCCGCCGACAAAATTTTTGCTTTTAAAAATTATCGGCGGCTCGGCTCAGCCAGCTTACAGCCGTTCACTGCAGGTCTCTGGTGCAGAGCGATAAAGAGTCGAAAAATGGTTTTCATTCTGATCATAATTTTTACTGCAATATTATCCATTTTTCGAGATTAAAAATGTTCCATGATATTTTGATTTCATGTTTAACGGACAATCGAGCAATTTCTTCTTGAAATTATTAATTTTTAATACCTTTAAGATGTCTTCGATCCATTTTTCGTATTAGACTATGTATTTATCGATACAATTGTTTGTGATGCCTATTTCTGGATGAATACATCAATAAACAAAATTGTAGAATTTGGGACATGAGAGCCAAGAGAGATCAATGCATCTTTAAAAGTGACTGTTTGGTGAGGATTTTGGGCTGGCGGCCTCATCGGTATATTTCTTTAAGAACGGCCATCTTCGTTATCAGTGAGAGCTATAGGTCGATGATTACTAAATTCTTTTGGCCTGAATTGGATGATATGGACACTAACGACATGTGGTTTCAACAGGATGGCAGTATGAGCCGTACAATTCATGCCACATTGAACATTCTACAGGAGCGCTTTTAAGGCATGTTCATCTCACCTAAAGGAGATGTGAACTGTCCACCAATATCGTAAGATTTGAACCCGATAGAGGTTTACTTGTGTTGTTTTCCTAAGTTTCATCTCTATGCGAATAAGCTATAAACCACTGCGGCCCTCAAAGCCAATATAACCCATGACATCAGTCAAATTTAGCCTGATTTATGCGACAGAGACATAGAAAATTGAACAGTTCAGATGCGTGCCACCTAGGGAAGCAACGACAGAAATTAGCACGAAGTTATAATCCATATATAATTGCATCGACAAGTCTTTCCAACCAATAAAAAATTTCGATGATATCTCACAAACTTTGTTTTATTTAAATTAAAAGATTAGAAGCTCTTAATGAAAGACCCAATATATACTTAATATTTTATGTACATTTTTTCGCGAAAGCAAATTCATCTTTCATTTTAAACTCTTATTTAAGATTTCATCTTAATTAATTTAAATTTTTCGTCAGTATTACTGTTTTTCTTGCAGATGACACACATACGAGTTTTGTATGACTTCCAGTAAAAGTTAAAATTTATTCTGGAGTTAATTAAATAGGAACAAATACTGTATAAATATCTGGGATGAATTTCAACAAAAACTGTATAAATTTAAAATGCAAATTTATACCCAAAACTTTTTACATCTGAGTATGAATTTGCTCATAAATAACTTACACACATGATGTATTGTTTTATTTAAAGAATTTTTGATGCTACAATTTCTCTACATGAGAAAGTTGTTATGGACTGTAATGTAAATGTAGTAACTATGAAACTTATATTTCTTCATAATAAAATTTCGTAATAAATAATTCTTTAATTCTACCTCTGGCATTATTACTTAAAACGTATTTTATCTTACTATTTTTACTTAAATCCAAACCATTACAAATGAGTTTAATTAAACTGTTTGCATCATTAAATCATTCTCAATTCAAATCTATTGCAAATTAGTTTTAGAAAATGTTTTCTCATTCATTTTGTAGGAAATTAAAAACAAAGGGTATACAAAATATCTACAAAATGACTGCATCATTTGAAACATGAAGACAAAGCTGTTTTAGATTAATTCAATAATGAATGAATTCTATTCAAATTTAAATCTGTGTTAATTAATTTTTTCTGGTTTAAACTGAAATTTAGTTAAATGGAACTGTACACCTGACCTTAATAAACAAAAATTTATTCTCTATGTATCATCAAGAAATGTTGAGTGATGTTTGGTAGATAGAAGATCATAGTAATAAGCATTACTATGATAATTTGAAACTCTAGTTTCAAATTATTTTCTTGCAAATGCATTAAATTGAACCAACAACTTTTTCTTGAACCAACATGCAATGAAAAAACATGTTTGTGGGAAGCCTAAACTAAGACCAACATATTATGATAAGATTTATTATTGTAGTCCAAACATATTGTGATCATTATTAGTATCATAAAATATAATATTATGATCAAATATAGTCGTAATATCATTTTCATGTATGGTCGTAATATGTTTTGAAATAATCATATTATAATCCAATCTGATCATAATATGACTCAAATTAATCATATAAGTGGATATAAAACTTAAAAGTGAGGAATTTACAATACGGATATTTAGAAGAAGGTTTTTATTTTTAATAACTTATAGGTAAATTTGAAAAGTAATTTTGAAAGGTACATATCTGTTACTTATTCTCACTTAGTTATTGAACATTATAGTGTGAACAACAAAGTTCTTGTTTGCTTCGAAAATATCGAATTTTGTATCAACAATGCGTCATATGCGGAATGTTTCGCATTAATTTGAAAAAAAGTTCCCCTGAAACACACCGAAAGCTAATAGTGAATGTGTTGCATCTGTTTCATGGTTTATGCGGTACAGATATGGTGATTTTGACAAGGAAGTAAAAGATCGCCCAGCCAAAAAAGTTTGAAGATCAATAATTTTAAGGCATTACTCCATAAAGGTTGTTAGTGTCGGTAATAACTTCTTTCGATTTATATCGAGCTTTCTCAGAGATCGCACTATACGAGTTGTTATAGATGGAATCTCATCAAACGAGTTCAAGATCAATTCAGGGGTACCGCAAGGCTCTGTCCTTTCTCCTACTCTATTTCTTATCTTTCTAAACGATCTTCTATGTCAAACTTCCAACCCTATCTACTCTTTTGCAGATGACAGCAACATTTACCATTCATATGCATTCAATTATAGACTAATCCTGTTGGAGATTGGAGCAATGAGGCAAAACATGAATGATACGCTTAGCCAAGATCATGTGACAATCTCTGAATGAGGTTGTGCGAATAGAGTCGATTTCAATGCACGCAAGACTCAATGTTGTATGTTTACACACAAACGCACAACAGATCATATTGCTCCATCTGTGTTTATGGGTGGTGTAAATATTAAGGAATCAGAAGCTCCTGATGTTCTAGGCATGAGTATTCAGTGCGATGTCCGCTGGACAAAACACATTTTTCGAGTGTCAAAAGAAGCATTCAAGTGCCTTGGTTTTCTAAAACGGTGTAAGATATACTTATTTCCATCTGATCTCCTGACTATTTACACCACTTATATCCGACCGAAAATGGAATACAACTCTCATGTGTGAGCCGGTGTTTCGAAGTCTATTTTGGAGTTACTCGACCGCGTACAGGAGAGGGCGAAGGTGCTTATCGGTGACAGTAGGGTATCCAGTACTATTGACTCACTGGAACATCGTCGCAATGTGGGTTTTGTTTCCCTGTTCTACCGATACTACAATGGTATGTGTTCTGCTGAAATTAGGGAACTTGATCCCGTAGTGTTTTACGCTACATACGATCCTCGACAAGGGCTCACCAATTCGTTGTCGACTGGACAGTGGATCGCACAACACATTACAGGGAAAATTCGTTCTTTAGCCGTACTGTCCGTATGTGGAATAAGTCTTTCCTGTCACTTTCAATATAGGAAAATTCAAATCTAATGTCCTCAAACACTACTCTCTCTATCCCCTCTCCCATAACCTATTTTCCTAGTTCCAACACAACGCTTTGCATAAGTAGGGGTCATCCCCTGGGTCCTGGTCCGAGAAAAAAAAAATATTGGAGAAATATGCTAACTGCACAGAGAAAACAGATTCGTAGTGGCAACCAAATTTGTTGCCAATAGAATGGTTCGGTTGCACACATAGAATTTTTCGTTTCTAACAAAAGAAAATCATTTAATAGGTAAGAACTTCGGTTGAAGAATCAAACTTTTGTTTAAAATTTTGCAGCCACAACTGTAAAATTCGGTCACTAAGATAGAATCATTCGATTGGCAACAAATTCAGTTGCTACTACGAATCTGTTTTTGATGTGTAGTTACATACACAACAAGAATATTTAGCTAAAAAAAATAAGAAAAATATTGACTTGTGTGGCAATTGAACCGACATATTATTTGCTTGTGTTTGGTAGTCTAGCTTCTAACTCACTGCTACATGTACGAGTAATGTTATCGTAAGTTAACGATGATATTAACATATACATATAAATTAGTATAATATGAACAAAAAATTGAATGGCTTTGACTGGTGTCGAACAAGTTGTGCTAAATGCAAATGTTCATTCCTGAATAAAAATAAGTATCTATTCTAATAAATAAAATAATGTGCTGGGTAACCACTACTCATTACAAAATAGCGTATGTGGTAACGAGTTGCCATTACCAAAATTCACACAATTTTTGCTGGGATAATATACCTGTTAAAAACTATTTACATTGAAGTGCCTCACCCGCTTTATAGTCCAGACCAGTGCCCCGTCCGACTACTATTTGTTTCGATTGATGCAGAACGCTCTCTCTGGGATACGCTTTACTTTAGAACAGAGTATCCGATATTGGCTTGACTCGTTCTTGGCCTCAAAAGTTATAAGCAGTTCTTTTGGCTTGAATTCCATATTGTATAAATGTTTCAAAATAAAAGCTAAAAATTTAATAAAAAATCTGCATTTTTAAGTCATATACCTCATATATTTATGTTATATTTTATTTTCCTATATTAAATAGTATTCCATTTTTCTTTCTGTTTTCCAAAAAAATGTTCTTTCTTTCTATTGTTGTTCTTGAACAATTTTGAGCTTATTGTCGCCTATCTTTACATATGTCTTTTCGATTGTTTGTCTGTCTGTCTGACTTATTTTCTTGTTTTGATATGTATTTTTTCCATCCTTCTCATCTGTTGTTGTTTAAGCTTGAACGCGGCTTAAATATCAAAAAACAATTTTAAAAGGATAACATTCATTGTATTGAAAACAAAATCAAAACGAAATGAAAATAACTTTACTTTGAAGTATTAGCAACAACAATAACAGGGATAACAGCTGAAAAGAATATCTAAAGAAAATTTGTTAACAACAAAAGTTTATGCATAAACCAGTTGCTTGCTATACATATTTTTTTGTTTGGGGGTCTTCGCAGGCATTGATGGGGATACAAATGTTGATGTATAAGATGATGGTTAGAGATAATGATTATGATGATAATAATTTAATGTTTAGCATAATAAATAGTATATGTGGGGTTGTACTTTAAAAGGAATTGGTTAAAGGTTAAAATTGTGTAAATATTTAGAATAGTTAAAGTGTGTATAGAGTGAAATTTTAATATTTTCTAATAAACTTTAACATGTAACAAATTTATAGTTTAAGTAATGAAATTTTCTGTAATTTTTAATTGAAAACACAACAAGGTATTTTTATGTTTTTGTAAAAATTTAAAATTATTTATGGAATAAAGGTATATTTGTATATTTTGCTAATAACATTTCAGCAGTAACAGTAATTTTACTGCTAAAATAACGTTATTTGGTGATTAATTTTCCAAATATTTTAACGTTAATGCTATTTTGCTAACCCAATTCATTTTATATCTATGTAAACTCATACATAAATATATTTTGTTTATTTTTAATTATTTCCATTAAAAAAAGAAAACAAAATTAATGAAACAACATAAAATTGTTTGTGACTCGCCAATGACAGTTGCTGTCCTGTTTTGTATGCAAAAGATACCACCACCACTCTGTACTCCATTTGGTAACAAAAATTCCATTGAAAACTCTAAGATTTCTAAGAAAAAATTTATTTACTGCAGAAATAAAAAAACAACAACATAAACAAAACTTTTATAAAGTTCCCAAAAATGTATTTATATAAAATGGCATAAAATGCCTTAAAACTGCTGTCAAATCTACACAAAAAAGAATTTATTTACTTTTTCTTTTTGCCTGTTAATATAAAAGAAAAGAAGTAGACTATTAAAACTTTTGCTTGATTGGAGAATTGACAATAAAATAAGCATGTATATACAAAGAATGCGAGTCACATGCCTTTCATAAGGGGGAGGAATATTTCATAAGATATTTATCTTAAAGCTGAGAAATATATATATAAAAGTCTAGACTTAATTTCAAAGCAGGTTCCTTGCTCAAAAGTATGCAAATAATTGTAAAATCAAGGAAAGTTATTGTTTGCAAAATAAGTAAATAAATAAATTAAATGTTGTTTGAAAGTATGGGAAAAGAACAGAGATGTAAGTTTTGTATAATTTATAACTTAAGTTTAAAGAAAAATAATTTAGCAGAAAATTATCATGTTTATTAGTTTGCAAAACAATTGCTTGGGATTTATTATAGACTTAAAATTTGATTTTTAACACATTTACTGTTAAAATTTAAAAAAACACAAAATTATTTCTAAAATAAAGCAAAATTAAGAAAAAGGATATATGGCAATCTTAGCGAAATATTATTTGCAGAGAATTTATTTTAATTTAAATTGCTTATATAGCTAGAAGTACATGTTGTACAGAAATAATTTTTAATAAAATTAAAAAATTTTAGGATATTTTTGAAAAATTCTATTTTTTTTTACTTCTTAAAAGGAGATGAAAAATGTTTTGGTCTTTATTTCTACAGACATAACTACTTAAATGTGTAAGTTTGGAACTTTGAAAACATTAACCTTCCATACAATTTAATGAAATTAAGATAAATTAAGTAAAAAGGATATATGGCTATCTTCCTTAAATATACTTTACAGAAAATTTGTTCAATGCTAGATATTGCTATAGTGAATACTACGTATTGTACAGAAATAATTTTTTATAAAATCAAACATTTTAGCAGCATTTTAGCAAAAAAAAGTAATTTCTTACAAAATTAATCAAATTTAAAGTCAAAGCTTTTATAAATTTCATTTGAATTTTTGAAATAAATATGTAAGACTAACAGATATATGACAAACTGAAAAAAGATAATTCGGCTTTATTTATTTAATTACAAGTAGTAAAACTTTCAAATTTGTATACAACTTTAGAAAATAAGCCTTCTTTCAGGCTATCTTCCTGAAATGCGATTTATTGTTTCAGACAAACCTACGAGTTGTACAAGAATCAAAGTTATACAAATGTGTAAAACTTCAGCTGCATTTTCTTTTCTAAATGCCTGTTTTTAGACATACAATTCTTAATCGAAGCAACTTTAAATTGTATTTGAATTAACAGGATATATTACAAACTTATGAAGGATAATGCGTAGTAGCCTGTTTTTAGACATACAATTCTTAATCGAAGCAACTTTAAATTGTATTTGAATTAACAGGATATATTACAAACTTATGAAGGATAATGCGTAGCCTTTGTTTGTGTCTATGCACAGTACTACTACAAGTTGAAGAGCATTAAAACTTTAAAAGAAATACAATTTCCATAAAATTTATAAAAATTATGAAAAATTAAGAAAAACTGACGCATGGCTATGTTCCTGAAACAATGTTTGCAGAAAAGTCTTTGAATTCCATTTTTTGTCTCAGCGAAAACTATGTGCTGTACACACATCATTTAATACACAGAGAAAACAGATTCGTGATAGCAACCGAATTTGCTGACAACCGAATAATTCGGTTGCAAACATAGAATTATTCGGTTCTACCAACATTAAGTCAGTTGATAAAGAAGAATTTCGATTGAAGCAAGCAAACTTTTGTTACCTCTTCCAAAATTTTGTAGCCACCAATGTAAAATTCGGTCACTAAGGTAGAATCATTCGATTGGCAACAAATTCCGTTGCTATCACGAAGCTGTATTCTCTGTGTATAAATAAATGTATAAAATTTCAGTTTTTTTGGAAAATGAATAAAATTTAAAATCAAAGCAACATTAAATTTCATTAAAATATTAAAATCAAATTTGTTCGAAAAAGGGAAATATGAAAAACTTATAAAGGATAATTCCCCGAAAAGTAATATTAGATTTATTTGTTTCAACACAAACAACTACAAGTTGTAGAACTTTGAAACTTTAAAAGAAATAAAATATTCATACAATATTATAAAATAAAGTAGGGTGCCTTCCTGGAATATTTTTACAGCGAAAACTATGTGCTGTAAAGGAAAAATTTTCTTTACAATATTTTTATAATACTATTGAAACAATAAGTACATAATTTCATATGATTTTGTAAAATAAAAATATTTATATGAAAAAAGGATATATGACTAACTTTACAAGGATAATTCTTAAAAAAATATTAGTTAATTTATATAATACTACAAATTGTAAGCCTAAACATTTTTATATTATCATTATTTATACTTTAAAAGTAATAAAATATTCATACAACTTTATAAAATAAAGAAAAAGGATATATGGCAATCTTCCTGGAATATTTTATGTGGAAAATTTGTTTTAATTAATTATGTTACTACAGCCAAAACTACGTGTTGTAAAGGAAACATTTTATAGAAATTAATAAAATTTCAGCTGAAGAAAATTCTTAGAAAAATGTTTTCCTTTTTTTAGAGCACTACCAAAATCCTTTTGAAAAGACAGACCGAAAACTAATAATCTTGACTTTATTTTTGTAGAAGTTATACAACTTTTAAAAATACAAAACTCCCATAAAAATGTATAGAATAAAGAGAAATTTTGAAAAGGATATATCTACCTGAAATAAAGCTAGTAGAAAATTAGTTTAATTATATTTGTTGCAACAGCGAAAAGTACTTGTTGTAAAGGAATAATTTTATATAAAAGCTTGAAATTTCAGCTTAAAGACATCTTTAACAATATTTCTATGTTTCTTAGATAAATCCTAATATTCTGTTTATATACATAGCTGTAACAAAACGGAAAATTTCGATCAGAAAACTAAAATATTGAATCTTTACTCTTCTGAATTCCATAATTTTATGAAAACATGTTTCCATGGCCATACAAAATTTAAATTACTCCAGAATTTAAAAATTTGATTCATTGTGGTTTTCATATTGTTTCAAAGTTAAAATTTTTTAATAGATGCATGGAAAATACCTAAAGTAAAACTGTTAATAATATTACATTGTTGAAACATTTGACAAAAGCAGTAAAAACAATTTTTAGATTCAAAAACATCACAATACTCAATAATAATTATTTTGTTTTACGTTATTTGCTCGCATAAAAGTCATCTGATATCAAATAGATATGTGTTGAATATATTGGTTACATTTTTTCGTCATATTAAAACTAATAAATTGTAGATTTTAGAGATTTTTTCTAGAAATCTACTTCTCATAAAAACAGGATATAGCATAGAAAATCCTGATGAAATGATATGTCCAAAAAGATATCCTCCATTTTCCAAAGATGTTCCATGAATATGAGCCACTGTTTAAAATTCAGAATGGGACAACTAAAATTTAGGGATATATTTGAAAAAATATTTTACAAATTTTTTTGTATATTTGCCTGATTCAGAAACACGAAAGGAAAACAATTTAAAATTTTTTGTATAAAAAACACTAAAAGTTATATAAAAACTGAGTGATTTTCATTCAAAAGTTTTAAATTTTTTTTCAATTCGTGTTAATTAATCCCTGAAACGTTGATATTCTAATGAAAAAGTAGAACTCAAAAACCATATCCTTAATTTTTGTATTTTGTTTCCATAAGAATTTGTTTATACTGTTAGGAAAAACATGCCAAAAAATTAAAATTGAATTCAAGCGATTTCATAAGATATAGGTTGCTGTTGCAAACTAGATAGCATTTCTAATAAAATATTAGTTAAGATGGACATTATTAGGACACTATGACATGATAAGAGACCTTGTGAATTGACAAAATATGTAAAATAAATTACAATCTTTAGATCTATTATTATCTAATTTATTATATTTTAATATTATTGGTATCATTCATTATCATTTTATATCACTTTTTCTTAATTATAACTAAAATACACTCCGATTTGTCTAACAAAAATACAACAAATCATATGACGGATACAACAACAAAATACATTGACTAGCATGTATTATGTTGTTGTCAGAGTTAGGTTTTTTACAACAGACTTAGGTGTTGTACCACACAATAAGAAAAAACATGGAAATATTAATTTAAAATATCTCGTATAATTAATAGCAAGTTAAAGATTTATAATGAAAGTAAGGACGAAAGATATTTCCATTTTGATAGAAAGTGTATTTAAAATAACAAAATAACACAATATTTTTAAAGAACATTTTATGGTATCAATTTGTATTTTTCACATTTTTATCTCTACATTATGGTCTAAGTTAAAATTTAAGGAATATATACTTTAAATATTCTTGCTTAAAGGACATTGCTTAACTTTTTTTCCTTCGGAAAGAGTTTTTGATGACATACTCAGAAAATTTAAGTTCCTACCATTTATATAATACCAATGGCGTTTTAATTTCTGGCATAAATAATGCCTTTATTCTGCTTTTTACCCTTCTTTGTGTTGTTTTCTAAAAAAAAATGTAGTTTGGTAAGCGTAAAACGTGTCATTTTCAAATAATGTTGCCCTAAAACCCTGTAAGTATGCTACATGTTTCACCCTCTATTTTATCAAATGGTTAGAAAGGCAGCACTTAAGTATTAAACAGCTTTTCTTATTATTGTTTTTGAAGTTCGTTTGGTTTATGAAATAGTTTTTGTATTTTTTGATTAAAAGTGTTAAAATGGAAGAATAAAAGCTACATACAAGAAAATTGCATAAATGGTAACGATATTTGTTCTATTGTGATCGTTAAAAATGCAACACATTATGAGGGTAACATTTACTAAATCGTACAAAATATGTAGGCATCATTTTGTGTCAGAAAAGAAAACTGCATCAAATATATTTGAAGTTTTTTGATTTTTCGTCGAAATATTAAGCATTTTTTACTAAACATTTATTATCTTGAGATACCCTCATGATCCTACATTTGTATCATCTATTTTTTGAGATATCCTTTGTTTAAAGACAAAATCATGTGTTGAAAAGAAAAAATTTTTTTGGAAAATATATCGCAACTATGTTAAATGAGCATTTCTATGAGAGCAATATTGTAAAAATACAATAAGCGGTTAAAATGTTACATACGATTGAAATGGAGCTCTTTAAACCATTATTATATAAAGTTTAACTTTAAAGCTCGACAAACCAAAGCGAATTTAAAATGTTTAAGCATCTTGAAATTTTGTAAGACCATGAAGTTTTAACTAAGTTTTAACAAATTTGAAATATTTAATAATTCAGCTGCAGGACATTTTCAACAAAATGTCTGTATTTTTTCAGAACTTAATTTTAATTTGTGAAAAAAAGATACATGAAAAGAAATATAGAATAATACAACTAACATACAACACAAACATCGACAAAATATATGTCTTTGCCTTAATTTGTTCGTACATACAGAAATACAAGTGCTACAGGAATAATTGTTTATAAATAACTAAAATTTCAGCTGTTTTTCTAAATAAAGAAAAATTCTGTGAATTCTTTTTACAATATTTTTATAAAGCTGTTGAAGCAATTTGAACATAATTTCATATGATTTTATAAAATAAAAATATTTATATGAAAAAAGGATATATGACTAACTACGATAAGAAAATTCTCCAAAATAAATTAGTTCATTTATATAATACTAGAGACAGAACTACAAGTTGTAAGCCTAAACATTTTTATATTAACATTATTTTAGGAAATTTCAGACCCTTAGGAAAAATAAAACATTAAGTTTTCATTTTAAAATACAAGCGAGCTCTTAAAATATAAATGTTTTATTGTTTTTAACTTGCTGTAGTACGGCTGTTGAAGCCATATGTACTTAATTTCAAGTGATTTTGTAAAATAAAAATATTTATATGAAAAAAGGATATATGACTTCTCCGATAGAAAAATTCTCCAAAATATATTAGTTCATTTATATAATACTACGGACAGAACTACAAGTTGTAGGGCTTATCATTTTTATATTAACATTATTTTAATACATTTCAGACACTTAGAAAAAAAAAATTAAGTTTCTATATTAAAATTAAGACGAATTTCAGGCGAGTTCTTAAGACAAAAAAGATTTTTATTGTTTTTAACTTGCTGTAGTACGGCTGTTGAAGCATTATGTACATAATTTCATATGTTTTCATAAAATAAAAAATATTTATATTAAAAAAGGATATATGACTAACTTCGATAGTATAATTCTCCAACAAATATTAGTTCCTTTATATTGTACTACAGACAAAACTTGAAGTTATAAGCCAAAATATTTTTACATTAACATTATTTTAAGACATTTCAGACAATTAGAAATAAAAGAATATTAAGTTTACATTTTAAAATGAAATCAAATTTCAGAGAAGTTTTTTAAAAAACAAGATTTTTATTGTTCTTAACTTGCTGTAGTACGGCTATAAAAACATTTATATGAAAAAAGGATATATGACTAACTTCGAAAGCATAATTCCCAAAAAATTATTAGTGTATTTACATAATACTACAGACAGAACTACAAGTTGTAAGCCTTAACATTTTTATATCAAAATTATTTTAAAACATTTCAGTCACTTAGGAAAAATAAAACATAAACTTTCCTTATTAAAATTAAGGCAAATTTCAGGCTAGTTCTTAAAATAAAAGATTTTTATGGTTTTAATCTTGCTGTAGTAAGGTTTACAAAAAAAACTTAAGATTGTAAGCTACTTAAATTAATTTCTTGAAAATATTCCAACAAAAATATGTATGTTTGCCTCAAAATAAACTAAAAACTACTACTTAAACTAGAAATTTAAATATTGGTATATTCTAATGCTATACAAATCCCTAAAAATATGCTTAGCATTTTATTATACATTTTGTGTTATTATTTTCTTTATAAAATTTGTCTAGAAAATTTGCACACCCAACATTTTTCTATCTTTAAAATTCCTCTGTTTTTTTTTTTACATTTTATTAATTAAAAAAACAAAAACTCAACTTACCTTTATGATGTCTTATATGATGCTGATTATTTCCTCCCATACAGCAGGGTTGTTCATAATATAAATTCCAAGTGTTTTCGTAATCTGAGTATGCATAATCCACAAAATTTAGCAGCAGCACAAAGATTTGTATAGCCAACACACTAAGTGTGGCCGATTTATTTAATAATTTCATTGAGCCCATATTTTTAAATAACACACCATGCAATAACAACAAAATAATGGAAAAAATTCACTATATATTTTTTTCCACAAAATTTCACACTTCGTAGAGACTCATAAATATTTATAATTTTTTTTTTTATCAAATTGATTGAGCAAAAATTACACTATATTTTTCAATTAATTTTTTTTCCTTTATTAATTTTATTTAGAAAATTTTTAACATGATTTTCTGAAACACAAAATTTATTAATTTTTTGTTATTATTTAACACTTGTTTTATTTAATTTCTTATTAATAGCAGTTATTGGTTTAAATAAGTTAGTTTCACTTTTAGTTTATTTTTTAAGATTTAGCTAAGGAATTTCTTTTAATATTTTCCTTTATAGCCTTAAATTTAACTTGCTTGTTTTTTTATTTTATACTTGTAGTTTGTTTGTTTAAAAAATTTCCGTAAATTCTTGTGTAATTTGTTACTTTTTAAAATTTCCGTTCAAATTTTTTCAACCATTCGTTATGTTCTCTCTAGCACTAACCGTTACGAACTGAGTTTTAAAAACACGACAACTTCAGTTAAATAAACTTGAAAATATGTTTCAAACTAAACGAACAAACCCGATGTTACGGAGAGCCACATACCGTTATTTTTTTTTTTTATAATTGAGCACACACGAGCAACATATTTCCTTGATTCTTTCAACCACTTTTTTTTTTTGAAAGAGTAGTAAATTATTCCAGCAGTTAGTTTTTCAAAATTTCTCAGACTTTTTTGTTGAGCGTTATAAAGTGACAGGTGCTTATTCTAAACAGTCAGACAAACATCCTGTTTTTGAGAGAGAGCGAGTGTCCTTCGTGTTAGAAACTGCTGTAATGAGATGAGAAAGGGAAAATGTTTGTATTAGTTTTTGTTTACACACAGCGCTTGCTTTTTAGAGATTTGTATTCTCTCTCTTTTAAGGGAGAGCTCATTTTAATCCATTCTCTCTCTCTCTCTCTCTCTATAAAAAAGAAAGCGAGAAAATTTCCCTTTTTTGTGTGTTCCTATTAGAAGTAAATAGTTAAAGAAAAAATATCCTTAGTTTATTTTTCAATTTTGCAATACTTTAATTTCTAGTTAATGGTTGTAGTGAACTTGTAATTGTTGTTGTTGTTGTTATTTTCTGTTTGTTTGTTTTTTTTTTGCGCTCAAACACTAACAAAAATGAACACATTTCAAGAGTAACAATAACAAAAGCGAAAAAACAACAACAATAATAGCAATCGTTACAAAAACTATACAAATGCAGCAGCAACAACAATAAAAAATATTTTGTGCACTTTACAGCAGGGCTGAAATATTTGGTACAATTGTACTTTTTGTTTTGCTGCAATTCCAACTTGAATAATACTTACAAAGGGACTTAATTTATTCTTTCATATTCCTAATTATCTAAGTATAACACAAATTAATTTAACAATTTCAGAAAAACCGAAACAGTTGTTATATTTGCATAATATGTTTAACTGATACATTTATGATTTTATTAGTTTTCATAAAATTTTAATTGAAAAATCTCATAACTAGCTTTAAGATTAGCAGGATTTCATAATTTTATATTATTTGTTTTGAAAATAGTATAAATATTTATTCGAATTGCTCTATACTTACAGAATATGTGGAAAACATTTCAAATTTATTAGTTAGTTTTACTTATTGGAAAACATATATTGGTTTAAGTTTAATTAAGTATGAAAGTCTGAACAAAAACAAGTAAGAGTAGTATGGAATTTTCTTTTCTGACATAACTGATGCCTTTATCGTATCTTTTTGTGTTCGTTTCTTTAAAAAAATTGTGTAGTTTGGTAAGCTCCAAAAATATGGTACATGTTTGACCCTCAATTTTATCGAAGGGTTAGAAGGCAGCTGTCCTTATTATTATACCCTTCACATTCGTGAGAAGAGTATATATAAGTTTGTCATTCCGTTCGAAATTCCACAATATAATTTTCCGACCCTATAAAGTATATATATTCTGGATCCTTATAGTTAGCCAAGTCGATTAAGCCATGTCCGTCCGTTCGTTTGAAATCAATTTTCAGAAGACCCCAAAAAACTTACAAACTTGATTCGTTCATCAATACATCGGAAATTATTCCGGCTGGGTTGCTATTTAAAATCGAGAAAGTCGGCCCACAAATGGCTGAGATATAAGTAAAAAACCGGGGCAACCTCGATAGTAATTTGGATCTAAAATGGGTCCAAATCTGGAAAAATATTTTTTAACCCGATTTTTTTAAAAAAAAAAAATTTTTTATATAATTTTTTTCCCTAGTAAATTTAAAAAATTAAAAAAAAAATATTTCGAAAAACAATAAATTTTGAAAAACAATTTTGAAAAAAAAAATTTTTTTTCTTTAAATTTTGAAAAACAATTTTGAAAAAAAAGAATTAATTTTGTTTACCTAAAAATATTTAAAAATTTTATTTTAAAGTATAATTTGGGTATATGAAATCGGCACAGCCGAATATAGCTCTCTTACTTGTTTTTTTAAAGTTTGTTTGTGTTAATAGTTTTTTTACATTTTTTTATTAAAACCCTGAAGGAAACCTCTGCACAAGTGTCCTCAAGTCACCAGTTTTGTCGACTATTTTGTTGACTTTTTGGCGACATTGTCAACGAAGTGTCTACAATTTTATATTTGGCTTTGATGAGAAAAAAACATGATTCTGAAGACAAGTCTTCCTACATTTTCTTTCTTCATTCTATCTATCTTCTATTTTTATAAAATTTTAATAGGTGATGCACAAAATGAAAAATTAAAGCTTTATGTTCGTCTATTTATAAGAAAACTTTTTAAAAGACTGAAATTAATTAGTACCTATTTTACGTTTAATATTTAAGATTTCAAAAGGTGCCATTTAGGGTTAATTTCCATTTTTATGCTGTTATTATAAATACTAGACTCTATGTTATATTTTACCTAAGTTTCATCAAAATCCGCCTAAAAATTAATAACATTTCACTATCTTTAAATTAGAAATTCCAAATTTTAAAAATTTGACATTTAACCTAAATGATTTAAGGTTTAACGTTTTCCAATTTCAGTAAAACTTTCGAAGAATATTTAAAATTATCTGACCTAAAATATTATGAATAGGTTTTACTTAAAATTCATAACAGTAAGGAAATAGAGCATATTCGTGAAAAAATGGCCAAATAATTTATTTTTCACGAAAATTTCCAAATTTAAATAGCAGGTACGCAAAAACTATAACAGGTATTTTCATAACTTTTTCATATTTTTATTTCCTATTATATTCTCAATAAATCTAAATGAGATTTTAAAAAAATTCTTAAATTTGTTTAACAAAATTTTTAAAAATTTGAAAATGGAGTTTTGTAACTGTCGTTAAAAAAATTTTAAATTTTTTGTCATACCTGCTAATAGGTTAACGGTATCCTACGAAGACAAAAACTCATACACAAGTAAATATGGATATATTTTAAGTAAAACTAAGCTCTTACTTCAATATTTATCAAAATCTGTTAATTTTGTTCCTACATTTCTTGTTCTAGTGGGCTGAGATACGTGAATGGTCTGGGGAATTTTTAATAACTTTAACATTTTTTTGGCTAATTTCTATTTTTTATATCTCATTAGAAGGACAATTACGTACACATTTCTATTCTTTTAAACTAAATTGCAAAAGTAATTTTTTAATGGCAAAATTTAAAAAAAACTGAAAAAAAATTAATTTTTTCCCCTAGTAACTGCATCTCAAAACTTCAAAGGGCTTGCGGCACGTCTTAACCCCAACCGATTTAGCTAAAAGTCTTTCAGAATGATTTTTTTACCAATGTTCACCAATTGAGACTGGAAAAAATCCCACTTTCGTTTATTACATCATGTAAAGTGACAAAAATTTTGATTTTTTAAATTTTTGTATGGGGACCCCCCAATGTTTTTGTATGGGGACCCCCCAGTGATGGGTGGGTCGGCCCTCCAAATATTCATATTTTTAGACTCGATTGGGTCAAAGTGAGATTTTTCAAAATTTGACCTTTGGGTGAAAATAAGGAACATCAGAATTCATTTTAGAGGTATGGTTCCTTGGGCAAAGATTCTTATTTTGATCCCTAGAGTACGTTTTTCCTTATAACATGGGCGATCTTTCGACCCGCCCTATTGTATAGTCTATAAGTAATTATGGTAATAGTTTGTGGCGGACGAGTATATATACAAGGGACACCGATTAACCGTTTTTTTTTTTTTTTTGATTATTTCAGTTTTTTAAATAAATTTTTGGCATTTTCTGCAAAGCATTGCAACCTACGTCTAGTATTACCTGCCATTTTTAAACATTAAATATTTCTTGCTTCTGACAAATTCATGCAAAAAATAAAATCACAATATGTATTTTAATAATATATTAATACATTATAAATTTTTTTACATACACAGAGAAAACAGATTCATAGTAGCAATCGAATTTGTTGCCAAACGAATGATTCTGCCTTAGTGACCGAATTTTCAGTTACAAAATTTTAAAAGTGGTAACAAAAGTTTGGTTGCTTCAATCGAAATTCTTTTTTATCCACTGCTTTTCTGTTGCTAGAACCGAAAAATTCTATGTGTGCAACCGAATCATTCGAATGGCAAGAAATTCGGTTGATATTACGTATGTGTTTTCTCTGTGTACTGTTATAGTTCCAATATTTTTATTTTTAATGAATTTTTTTTTTTTAAATTTATGAGAAAAATGATTAATATGAATTGTATCAACTACAAAATTTCTCATATATTCATTAGAATTTTGGTACTGACCATCAAATACCCCATTGTACTATTACATCAGTAAAGGTACATTTTTAAAAAGTACAATTTGTTCATTTCATTTCGCAACCCTGCCGCACACTATCATAGAGTAGTTAGTGTATGCGAAAATGTAAAAGTGTAGTTCTCGTAGTTGTTGGTAAATATATATTTTTTTTTAAATAAGTATAAATTTCAAGGGTAATACATACCGGCTGATGCAGCACTTGAATACTCAGCCATATAACAAAAGTGATGCTGTCTGTTTTATCTGTCTGTCTGTCTTGTTGGTCTGCGTGTATTACTTGTGGATATAGGTTTAAATGTGTGTTTGGCTGTGTATGAAGTTGAATATTTAAAAGTGTTGGTTGCCTTGTTTGTTAGTGTTTATAAAACTGAAATGTCCCTGGCAACATTTTGTAGAGCTTTTTTCGAATTTTGTATGGTAACAAAGATATTTATAAGAGCTAGATTTCTATTCAGAAAGATAGAACAGTTATATTGGTTTGAGGAGAAATAATGGACCTATTTTAACAAAATTTTACATAAGGAATTTTATTGCCAGAATTATATATCATTCACAAAGTTTTTAATTATCATGGCATTACTCTTTAGTATTTTATTCGATACAAAATGCTGGCAGGGTAAAGTTGAATATTTAAAAGTGTTGGTTGTCTTGTTTGTTTGTGTTTATAAATCTAAAATGTTTTATCCTTTTTTCCTCTTCTCTCTCTCCACACACTCACACACACACGCAGACAACTATTTTCCGTTTAATTTTGTTGTTCCTTTCTTTTGTATTTTTTTTTGCTTGCATCCAAATTATTATTTATGCATGTGCGTGTAATTGCAAAATGAAAAGTTCATATTCAACTCATTGTATCCTTCGTTCTACCGGGTATTTGTGCTTTCTTTTTTTTTCCCATTTTTGTTTTAATTTGTGTGCAAAAATGTTTACATTCTAGTAGCTGTTGCAACAGACATTTGTGACAGACGGTAAAACGAGGTTCCTAAGAAAAAATATTGTCTAGTAATGTGTCTAGCTAGATTTTTGCAAAGTTTATTTAAATTGTTCACTGGAAGTTAGCAACTGTTTGTACATGGAATTTGTGTTTAAAATAAAACTTGTTGGATTTTTATTTCTAATTTTAGAAAGCTTCTAAAAATTGGTTAGAGTTGCAGTGCATTTTATTATGTAGAAATATATGTAGTAGATTAAAAAAAAAAATATGGAAAATTTTAATTGAAAATTTTTGTTTACTACAAATTTTGTGTACATTCTATGTATATTATCTTTATTAAATTATTGTAAATCTAAATTTCTGTTTTAATATAATATGTAGCATTATTTGAATTTTGAAATTAGTTTTAAAATTAAAAATATCAAGTGTTGTTTCAAGTTTTATATCTATTGAACTACCTAGGTACTTGAACTAGTGTTAGTTTACCATTTAGTTTAAGAGATTGATGCTTACAAATCTTTATACAAATTACCAGTATGTTGTTATAATATCGATACCAGGTAATGAAGAGAATAGTGTGTAAGGCAGCTAAAGAAATACATTTATAAAACTATTGAGTTAAAATTTAAAACATTAGTGCATATAAATTTGTGTGCAAAAGATGGGAGTATCTGGATGGATGATTTTGTCATTCCGTTTATAACATATAGAAATATTTGTCGTAGAACCAAAAAGTATATATATTCTGGGTCCTCATAAGATTCTAAGACGATCTAGCTATGTTCGTCAGTCTGTCCGTTTGTGTGTCTGTTGAAAACATGACATGGCCCCAACGAAAGGAAGCTTAGCTGAACTTTTACACAAATGTTCTCTGTTGATAATGTTTGTTTGAAATTGAAAATGGGCATACATATGTTACTTATTAAGCAATCCTGATAAAAGTTTGCACAAATTAGTGCTAAGTACTCTGAAATTATACTGTAAAGCATTGCGAAAATTAGGCAACAGTGGAATGCCGATCAACTCACTATAACTTTTTGAGTTTATTTAACGATGTCCTAACTTCCGGCCGTGTGTCTGTCTTACTGGCTAGTTGGATGATTGTGTGTAAAGTACAGGTCGCAATTTTGAAGATATTTCGATAAAATTTGAAACATATATTTACATATATTTGGTTAAATTAAAGTTTTAGACACAAACCCCCATTAACATGAAGTCCGGTTATATGTTAATTAATAGTTATACTGTCGGTTAAAATAATTTTTGTATGAAAACTGTTAGTATAACTAATAGTTAACATATAACCAGACATCGTGTTAATGGGGGAAAGAGTGTAATCGTACTTAAAACAAATAATATAGATATTGTCAAAAATTAGTTTAAAAAATTAAACAAAAAAAAAATAAAAATATGTTTTTAATAGAATTTGTGAAAAAGTCCAGATTATTTAAAATATATAAATGTGATATATTTTATACAACAAGCAACATAATATGTTATATTATATTAAAAGCATTTATACGCGATGAAATTTATCACGAAGATACATTTTTTTAGAAAAGGGGTATAAGTATCATTTGATTTCAATTCGTCTTACATAAGGGTAGGTTTGGCTGAAATATTTTGATATATTTGGGTTGATAGATGACATTTCTACAATTACATTTCAGTGAATTCCAAAATACCTTTGACATAATGAAATTAATATGATGAGCAAAATATATAGCTGACAACATGCACTCGCTAAAGAGAACGTTATAAAGGACAAAATAAGTATTAAGTTCAAGATAATTTCCCCGAGACTTGATAAGAACATTAACCAATATAGAGTTTATATCCCTCTCAAATTGTAATTGTAGGTATCTATGGACTATACAACTTTTAATATAATTTATCAGCTCACTTTTTTGGTAATGCAACAAAGGAGTGTGATGGCAATGAGATTTTCTGTGACTGAGTTCTTTAATATTATTTCTAAACAAATGAACCTGAATGACCAAATGATAACGTATCGAAAGTTAGTGCAATTGGTTTGTTTCAAGATTGTTTTCAAGAAGATTATAGTATTGCATTTTATCAATTTACTCATAATATTTATCCCCAATTTCACGACGTCTAGTTATTTCTTAACTTAAAGTTATACTGTCTGTTAAACAAAATTTTGTATGCAAACTGTCAGTATAACTCTAAGTTAAAGAATAATTACATATTGTGACGATGGCGGTCAATGTGTTAAGTTTTGATTAAATATAAAAAATATGTATATGGGCATTTCCAATATGGTGTGACGTGACATTTGTACGACAAAATGTTAAAAAAAAATAATTAAAAAGTTAAATTTGTAAAAAGTTTTTTCTTTATATTTGCGAAGTAATTAAGTACCACTATATTCAGAAAAAATATTGCTCCAATGGAGTTGAAGATATTTGCAGAAATATGGAATTGCGTGACGTTACCAAAAACAGAAATGCGGTCTGACTTGCATTACAAAAATGCATAATTGGGCAAGACTTTTTATATAAAATCTTTTGTAGTTGGATTTGGAATAATATCAATTTATTTTCAAAATTATAAAATTTAAAAATCTTTCCTCGTTTTTTATTTGTTATCCTTAGTATCTGACGTGACGTTACATTACATTACGCTACGTTATTTAAATTTCCATTTTATATATTTTTTGGTTAAGAAATAAGAAAAGGAAAACAAATAAGAAAGTATGGTCGGTCAAGCATGACCAAATATGTGGATACCAACATTTTTAAGAGATTTATGCTCATTAAAATTATTTTCGGAAGCGGCCTTATATGAGAGCTATGACTAATTACGGACCGATCATCATAAGATAAGGTCCCATGATTACCGTATATATAACACTTATTTGGAGCGAAATTTGATTTGAATTGATTAGATTTTAATTTTTCTGTCTGAGAGGACTTTTCGCTGGAAATGCCCATATATAACAAAAACAACTATTAAAATCTTTTAATTTGGGAGTATTGTACAATTTAAAAATGTGTTTTTAAACACAAAACATTTAAATTTGAAATTGTTAAGTTGCTAAACATTTTTTTAACCAAAAAAATACTTAGGTAAAAGTTTTGTTTATTTTTTTTTACTACAAATTGTTGAAATTCTTTAATTTAGGCACAACATGTATTTTTAGGAGTTACCTAGTTACCTACTATAAATGGAGTAAAATTACATGAACATTTATTAGAGTGTATATCATCCCAATTTTTAATAAAATTATTATTCTTTGTCGTCGGTGAAAAATATGTTATACCGACAAAAAGTTTTTTTTAAGAATTTTTTATAGAAATAACATTAAAAAAATACGTACGTATTCTGAATTTCTCTATCAGCAATTTATAATTATCATTTCAAAATATTTTGATTCAAGAGAAGATTAAAGATTTGTTTTCAAAATATGTAGAAAAAACATTCTTATTATTTTCGTTGTAATTTCTATCTAACGATCAAAGATTTTGTAACTTCACTCATACTATTTTTGGCAGCCATTTATTATGAAATATAAATCATGGATGGATTCTACTTTACAGCACGATTCATATTTTAATGATTTTAAAATGTAAGTCACATGATGGAGGCTCTAAAGTATATGGCATGGAACGAGTATTAATCGCAATATATTACAATTGATAAATCCCTTGTTTTCTGAGAGGAACAATTAGAATTTTGAAACTTAACTGGTTAATTGAAAGTTAATTAAACAAGTCTAAATTTATTCCGTTTGTAATTTCTATATTTTTTATTTGCGACCCCACAAAGTATATATATTCTGGATCGTTATAGATATCGAAATCGATATAGCCATGTCCGTCTGTATGTTGAAATCAACTATCCGTAGCCCTCAAATAACTTTCATACATGATTCAAAAATATATCGGGAATTCTTCCTGCTCGGTTACTATTTAAAATCAAGATAATCAGCCTATAAATGGTTGAGATATAACAAAAAAACCAGGACAAGCTCGATTTTTGGCCTATTTTTGATCCATATCTGGATTACTAAATCATCAATATAGACAATATCTAATGATAGATATTTCAAAGTACATTTAAACGATGTATATAAATAAGGCTATAGTAATTTGGACCTAAAGTGTGTTAAAATCGGGAAAAATATTTTTTATCACGAATTTTTTTTTACAAAAAAAAAAAAAAAATTTTTTTGTCATAATTTTTTTATTTCGCTAATAAATTTGTTAAAATATTAAAAAAATTTGGAAAAAAAATAAAAAAAAATTGGAAAGAAACTGTAAAAAAAATTAAAAAACTATGAAAAAAATATATATATATAAATTATGTTTACCTTAAAATCCTTAAAAATTGTATTTTAAAGTATAATTTGGTGAAGCACCGCCTAATATAGCTCTCTTACTTGTTCTTTATTGAAATTGAGCAGCAGTATAAAACAATGTTTTGACAAGAATTTAGTTTACAAACTAATATTTTCTGCTTTTGCCAATGAGATATTTATTATAAACAAGTTGTTATGCAAAATTTTACTTTTTATTTGAAACAACTCAAATAAACAATTTTTTTATAAATTTCATATAGACTTTCTTAATTAGAATCTACATTAGGGTGACAGCCGATTTTTTTTTTTTTGATTTCAAAGAGTGCCGGGTGGAATATTGTGACACTAGGTCTAAAAGATAAGTACTGAAAATTTTAGCCAAATCGGACTACGATTTCGGGACGCGCATCGAGGTCAAAGGTCAGATATATGTAAAATTTTACTATTTATATGAAATAAATTTGTAAAACTCCTTAACTTTCTGCATTATGTTACATAAATATGTAGATTTATTTATATTAATGAAAATTATAGTCAAAAAAATTTTTTTCAGATTAAACCTATATGTCCTTTGTGTCAAATTGACCCACAAACTGTATTATCGTTGAAATTCGGAAAAAATGCAAATTTTTCAGTTTTTGTAAAAATTTTGCTATCGAATGCATAAGAATCGAAATGTGTACGTAATTGTCGTTCTAATGAGATATAAAAGATAAAAATTGGTTAACAAATTTTAAAGTTATTAAAAATTCCCCAGACCATTAACGTGTCTCAGGCCACTTGAACAAGAAATATAGGAACAAAATTAACATATTTTAAGAAATATTAAAACAAAAGCTAATTTTTACTTAAAACATATCCGTATTTACATTCTTATGAGTTTTTGTCTTTGTAGAATATCGTTAACCTATTCACAGGGATGGCCAAACAAATTAATTTTTTTTAACGGCAGTTTCAAACCTCCATTTTCAAATTTTTAAAAATTTTCTTAAAGAAACTTCAGAATTTTTTGATCATCACATTGGGATTTATTGAGATCATAATAGAGAATAAAAATATGAAAAAATTATGTCAATACCTCTTACAGTTTTTTCGTACCTACGATTTAAATTTTGTGATTTTCGGGAAAAATATTTTTTTGGTCATATTTTGGCGAATGAGAGCAATTTCCTTACTGTTACAAATTTTAAGTAAAACCTATACAGAATCTTATAACTCAGATAATTTCAGATATATTCTAAAAGTTTTACTAAAATCGGATAACTTTAACCCTTAAACCGTGAAGGTCAAAGGTAAAATTTTTCAATATTTGGAATTTCTAATGTAAAGATGCCGAAATGTTATATATTTTTGGGCCGATTTTAATGAAACTTGAGAAAAATATAACATAAACTCTATAATATTGAATAACAGTGCAAAAATGGAAATTAACCGTTAATATAATTTGGAGTCCAAACTTTTAAAATCGCGAAAACCGCAGTCAAATATAGAGTCATTTTGACCCCAAGTGCTTTTAAGGGTTAATTTCCATTTTTGCACTGTTATTGTATATCTGCGATCTTAAGGTATATTTTTCGCAAGTTTCCTTAAAATTTGTTTAAAAATTTATAATATTTCGCTATCTTTCATTTAGAAATTCCAAATATTTCTAAATTTTCCCTTTGACCTTCACCATTTAAAGGTTAAAGTTATCCGATTTCAGTAAAACTTTCATAGTATATTTAAGATGATCTGAACTATAAGATTCTGTATAAGTTTTACTTAAAATTCGTAACAGTAAGGAAATTGCTCTCATTCGCCAAAATATGGCCAAAAAAATATTTTTTCCCGAAAATCACAAAATTTAAATCGTAGGTACGGAAAAACTGTAAAAGGTATTGACATATTTTTTTCATATTTTTATTCTCTATTATGATCTCAATAAATCCCCATGTGATGATCAAAAAATTCTGAAATTTGTTTAAGAAAATTTTTAAAAATTTGAAAATGGAGGTTTGAAACTGCCGTTAAAAAAATTAATTTTTTTGGCCATCCCTGTGAATAGGTTAACGATATTCTACAAAGACAAAAACTCATAAGAATGTTAACACGGATATATTTTAAGTAAAAATTAGCTTTTATTTTAATATTTCTTAAAATATGTTAATTTTGTTCCTAGATTTCTTGTTCAAGTGGCCTGAGACACGTTAATGGTCTGGGGAAATTTAAATAACTTTAAAATTTTTTAACCAATTTTGATCTTTTATATCTCATTAGAACGACAATTACGTACACATTTCGATTCTTATACATTCGATTGCAAAAATAATTATTTAGTAGCAACATTTTGACAAAAACTAAAAAATTTGCATTTTTTCCGAATTTTAACGATAATACAGTTTGTGGGTCAATTTGACCCAAAGGACATATAGGTTTAATCTGAAAAATATTTTTTTGACTGTAATTTTCATTAATATAAATAAATCTACATATTTATGTAACATAATGCAGAAAGTTAAGGAGTTTTACAAATATATTTCATATAAATAGCAAAATTTTACATATATCTGACCTTTGACCTCGATGCGCGTCCCGAAATCGTTGTCCGATTTGGCTCAAATTTTCAGTACTTATCTTTTAGACCTAGTGTCACAATATTCCACCCGGCACTCTTCAAAAATCAAACTCAAATTTTTTTCCATACAACTGATTGTCACTCTAATCTACATTAGAGTGACAATCAGTTGTATGGAAAAAAATTTGTGTTCGAATTTTGAAGAGTGCCGGGTGGAATATTGTGACACTAGGTCTAAAAGTTAAGTGCTGAAAATTTGAGCCAAATCGGACAATGATTTCGGGACGCGCATCGAGGTCAAAGGTCAGATATATGCAAAATTTTACTATTTATATGAAGTAAATGTGTGAAACATTTTAACTTTCTGCGTTATGTTACAGAAATATGTAGATTTATTTATAGTAATGAAAATTAAAGTAGAAAAAACTTTTTGAGCTTAAACCTATATCTCCTTTGGGTCAAATTAACCCACAAACTGTATTATTGCTAAAATTCGTAAAAAATGCAAATTTTTCAGTTTTTGTAAAAATTTTGCTACTAAATAATTATTTTTCAATCGAATGCAAAAGAATCGAAATGTGTACGTAATTGTCGTTCTAATGAGATATAAAAGACAAAAATTGGTTAAAAAATGTTAAAGTTATTACAAAATCGACAGGCCATTAACGTGTCTCAGGCCACTAGAACAAGAAATGTTGGAACAAAATGAACATATTTTGTGAAATATTAAAATAAAAGCACATTTTTATTTAAAATATATCCGTATTTACTTGTATATGAGTTTTTGTCTTCGTAGGATTCCGATAACCTATTCGCATGGATGACAAAAAAAATTAATTTTTTTTAACGGCAGTTTCAAAACTCCATTTTCAAATTTTTAAAAATTTTGTTAAACAAATTTCAGAATTTTTTTATCATCACATTGGGATTTATTAAGATCATAATAGAGAATAAAAATATGAAAAAATTATGTCAATACCTCTTACAGTTTTTCCGTACCTACGATTTAAATTTTGTGATTTTCGGGAAAAAATATTTTTTTGGCCATATTTTGGCGAATGAGAGCAATTTCCTTACTGTTACGAATTTTAAGTAAAACCTATACAGAATCTTATAGTTAAGATCATTTAAAATATACTTTGAAAGTTTTACTGAAATCGGACAATTTTAACCCTTAAATGGTGAAGGTCAAAGGTAAAATTTAGAAATATTTGGAATTTCTAAATGAAAGATAGCGAAATATTATACATTTTTGAACAAATTTTAAGGAAACTAGCGAAAAATATACCTTAAGGTCTTAAATATACAATAACAGTGCAAAAATGGAAATTAACCCTTAAAAACACTTCGGGTCAAAATGACTCTATATTTGACTGTGGTTTTCGCGTTTTTAAAAGTTTGGATCCCAAATTATATTAAGGGTTAATTTCAATTTTTGCACTGTTATTGTATATTATAGACTTTATGTTATATTTTTCTCAAGTATCATTAAAATCGGCCCAAAAATATATAACATTTCGGCATCTTCACATTAGAAATTCCAAATATTGAAAAATTTTACCTTTAACCTTCACGGTTTAAGGGTTAACGTTTTCCGATTTTAGTAAAACTTTCATAGTGTTTCTGAAATTATCTGAGTTATAAGATTCTGTATAGGTTTTACTTAAAATTTGTAACAGTAAGGAAATTGCTTTCATTCGCCAAATTATGTCCAAAAAAATATTTTTTCCCGAAAATCACAAAATTTAAATCGTAGGTACGGAAAAACTGTAAGAGGTATTGACATAATTTTTTCATATTTTTATTCTCTATTATGATCTCAATAAATCCCAATGTGATGATCAAAAAATTCTGAAATTTGTTTAAGAAAATTTTTAAAAATTTGAAAATGGAGATTTGAAACTGCCGTTAAAAAAAATTAATTTCTTTGGCCATCCCTGCCAATAGGTTAACGGTGTCCTACAAAGACAAAAACTCATTCGAATGTAAATACTGATATATTTTAAGTAAAAATTAGCTTTTATTTTAATATTTCTTAAAATATGTTAATTTTGTTCCCACACTTCTTGTTCAAGTGGCCTAAGACACGTTAATGGTCTGGGGAATTTTTAATAACTTTAAAATTTTTTAACCAATTTTTATCTTTTATATCTCATTAGAACGACAATTACGTACACATTTCGATTCTTATGCATTCGATTGCAAAAATAATTATTTAGTAGCAAAATTTTTACAAAAACTGAAAAATTTGCATTTTTTCCGAATTTTAACGATAATACAGTTTGTGGGTCAATTGGACCCAAAGGAGATATAGGTTTAATCTGAAAAATATTTTTTTGACTGTAATTTTCATTAATATAAATAAACCTACATATTTATGTAACATAATGCAGAAAGTTAAAGAGTTTTACAAATTTATTTCATATAAATAGTAAAATTTTACATATATCTGACCTTTGACCTCGATGCGCGTCCCGAAATCGTTGTCCGATTTTGCTCAAATTTTCAGTACTTATCTTTTAGACCTAGTGTCACAATATTCCAACCGGCACTCTTTGAAATCTAAAAAAAAAAAATCGGCTGTCACCCTAATCTACATATTACATTGATGTACCTTAATATTTCACATTCCCAAGTAAATTTTATAGGAGGGCTTTTAAAAGTATTTTAGCCTTTTTTCATGATTGTGGGGTTTTAATTCTTTATTTATTTTTTCAAAATAACTTTAAACATTCCAAATGTTTAATATTTTCCATTTAGTTTATGAGTTCTTTACTACTGTTTTTTTTTTTAAATTTGTAAAATAAAAAACGAATAACAAAGAGAAATATCCTTAAATTTCTAAGTTGACCACAATTTTGTTGTATCTAAGGAGGAGTGTAATGGATTGTATCTGTGTTCTTAGCCATGTTGGTTTATTTGTGAATACATTTCTTCAAAGTGTGGGCAAAAAAAAGTTTTAAAAAATCCCAACAAACGGTTTAATGATTGTAAATCAAAGAGTGGTACAATTAAAACATTAAAAAATGCCTCTTAAATGATTCAATACAATTCTACAAATTTTCAAAGGCGTTGACAATTGTCTGAAAAACAAAATCAACTTTAGTAGGGTGTCAGCAGATAGTACTGACTTTCGAATAGTGTCCTGCTATCACTTTTCTAAAAGTCATTTTTATAAAAAACCATGATTTTTTTAATTAACTACAATGTCTTATAATAATTTTGCTGGGCTACTAGATATTTATTTGAATACAAATACATACATATTTGTTTAATTCATTTTTTTATTTATTCCTATTTTATAAAAGTAGCTTCTAATATTAAGATAAATTTCAATTTTCTTTATATTTACTTTTTTTTATACTATTTTCTTGTTTTGTGGTTTACCATAAAAATAATTATGTTTCTTTTAAATAGTTTTATAAGAATTTTCAATTTTATTTTAAATTAAGGTTATTTTTTCTTTGTTTTTTATATAGAATGTATATGTATATACGGTATTTTTTTTTCTGTTTGTTAAATAGAAAACTATGCAGACAATGAATTGGCAAACTGAAAGAATAAAATTTTATTTATTTAAACTTAAAAAAATGCTACAAAATTTATAGAATTTTAAATATTTGCGTTACTTAATAACGAAATAGTAGAATATTTATTAAATTTAATTTAAACAATAACACATATTTGCTTAGTTTAATTCAAATGAAAGAAATAAAGAAATGAGGTTATTTTAAAAGCAAGTATAACAGTATGGTTAATTTGATTTTGAATTTCATAAGTATCAAGAATATATGTACTTTAGAGGGTTTAAAGGAACATTTCTTAGTTCTATGTGTGAGGAATTTTAGAATTGTAAAATATGTAACCTGGAGTGGCTCTTATGGTGGACTTCTTCGAATTCTGGTTCTCCCAAGATATAAAATAGTTATCCGTTATCTGCAAATCGAACACTGAAAATTTGAACAAAATCGAATAAGGTATAGAGCATAGAATAAAATATACATAGAAACGTTACTGAGAGACAAAAAAAAAAAAAAAATTGGGTTTTCAACAAGCAATGTATTTTGCTGTTGTGTCAGCCATAAAATTTGGGAGAGAATATTTAGTTTTACTCTCAGCTTACTCTCTATTGCTCTTCTAGTTCTATCCTATGGTATTGTGAACTAGAATTAGAGGCGCAACTGATAGTAAAACTAAATATTCTCTTCCAAATTTTATGGTTGACACAACAACAACGTGAGGGGGCACGGTCTGGACTATAAAGCTTGTGAAGCCAAACTTCCTAACCACTTCCTTCTAAATCTATAGGGTCTTCCAACAAGAGGAGTTATTTTGGTATTCAAAAAAAAAATTTAGTTTTTTGAGATAAATGATCGGATGTTTATTTCATAATAAAGAGGAAGGTATGATGTTAATAATGAAAAACAACATCAGCCAAATGGCCACCACGACCACGCTTACAGGACCATATCCTTTTCAGGAAATTTTCCATAACCAAATCGTAAAGGGGCCGCCCTATGTCCTCCATAGCCTCACGAATTCTATATTTGTGGTCTTGAATCGACGGTGAATTCACGTGGCCCCAAAGGAAGAAGTCGGAAGGTGTTAAATCACAAGATCTTGGTGGCCAATTGTGATCACCTCTTGGAGAGATAACATGTTCCGGAAACTTTTCCCGTAGAAAAGCAATGGTTTCGTTGCTTGTGCGGTACGTAGTGCCATCTTGTTAAAAGTAAAATTTGTCCCAATCAATATCATCCAAAATACGGTGTAATGACATTTGTGGAATGTGCAATTTCAAAGAATGACGAGGAATGGACAAACCTGGGTTTTCTTCAACACTTTGGGCTACAGCAGCAATATTCTCAGTTGTTCTTGAGCGACGAGCACGGGTTTTACTCTTCACATCACTAACTTGTCCCAACAGCTCGAATTTTTCCACCAATTTCTGTATTGCGGTCCGACAAGGTGCTTCACGATGACCCAAAAATGGTTTAGTTTTGCGAACTGTGACTGCAAGATTTTCACCATTTTTTTAGTGAATTTTAATTATTCCAGTGCGTTGTTGAAGCGTGTATCGTTCCATGTTTAGTAATGGTGTAGTTTCTACTTGTCAAATGTCAAGTATAAAAGCTTCAAAAAGGACAGCTACCAAAATACCGGGTGATTCAAAATAACACCTCTTATTGGAAACCCCTTTATAAATACAAATTTATGTTTTTATGTATGTTCCGAATGAACTTAAACTTGGCTGGACTGATTTTTATGAAATTTTCAGGCAATTTTCAGAAGAGCCCAGCGGGTAACACTGTAAAATCAGATTTTTGATATTAGATCAAATTGATCAAGAGAAAGAATCGATTTAAAGTTGGCATAATTTTATTATAATAGGTATGATGACTACAGCCATCACAAGGACGTACTGATTGGCGCAATGAACAAACAATGCTTAAATTGCAGCATTTTGAAGTTCCCTAAGAAATTCCCGGGAATATGCTGTTCGAACGGTAAATTATTCTGCCAACAATAGTTGAACCGCCTGAGCTGCTGCTAAGTTAAATATCCGGCGACAATCCTATTTATGCTATCAAATGAAGTCGGCTTCATGCCCACCTTTAAAGTTCAAAGCCAAATGTACCACAGAATTGGATCATTGATCCCGCGTCCGAATGATGATGCGAAGTTCCTTCAAATTTATTTCACTGGAAATTAAGCTACATAAGCCGAATGCTATGAACCAACATGCGTTGAAAATTGAAGATTTCCAATTGATCCCGCCACAAATAAGATTTCGTTCCCGAACTTACAAGGTTTTACAACCAACTTCAAAAATGAGGATTGGCTGTGGGAACGTGAAATTTTGGCACCAGAAAATTATGATGTTAACAAGCTTAATAACTAAATTAAATTGTAACTGCCTGGTAAAACAATGAAGATGCGAAGTTCCTTCAAATTTATTACATTGGAAATGAAACCACCGAAGCCGAACGCTACCAGCGAACAAGCGTGTGTATTTGTTGCAATTCCTTCGGCCGAAACATTCTCAAAACTATTTTTGGACATTTGAAATGGAAAAACTTCAATTGATCCCGCCACAAATGAGATTTCTTTCACGACCTTTCCTAGTCTTACAACCAACTACAAAGATGCGGATTGGCTGTGGGAAGGTGAAATTTTGGCACCAAAAATGTATGATGTTTTCAAGCTCAATGACCAAATTCAATTGAAACTGCCTAGCGAAACAATGTTGATGCGAAGTTCCTTCAAATGGAAATGAAGCTACAAAAGCAGAACGCTACCAACGGACAAGCGTGTGCATTCGCTGCAATATCGTTCCACCGAAACATTCTCAATACAATTGTTGAACATCGGAAATGGGAAAACACCAATTGATCCCGCCACAAATGAGATTTCGTTCCCGAACTTCTGCCAAATGCAAATTAATATTCAAGCCGTTGCACACTGTGGTAAATCACAAATCTATCTGGACGAAATAAAAAAAATATCTGGCAACATGCCTTCTGATCATTTAATCAGCTTCTCAATACAATAGGTAACTGCAATTCATGTTTTGTTTTCAGCTCTGACTAGAAAAAACTAAGCTTAAAGTCAGTTGTTGTCAACACGTGCATACAGATTTAAAATAGAAGCATATTTTTTGTATGACTTTGGCTTACGATTATTATTATTAAGGATTATTTCAAGGAAATAATTTTCATTTAATTATTTCTATTGTAAGTATTAAAAACAATTATTTTTTATGAGAAGTTCAGAAAGTGCAAAAAATAAAATATTTCCTTTTATGTCCTTTATATACTTTAACTCAATTTTTATTAAACTCATAAGTGCGAAGTGAACCCAATGCTATTTATTAATTTTGTCCAGTTAGATTTACGATCTACCACACTGTGCGTTGTCGACAAGGTATTCCCAAGTCTTACTACCAACTACAAAAATACGACTTGGCTGTGGGAACGTGAAATTTTGGTACCAACAAATTATGATGTTTTCAAGCTCAATGACCAAATTCAATTGAAACTGCCTGGCGAAACAATGAAATGCAAATCGATTGACACAGTAATGAACGAAGAACAAGCCGTCAATTATCCTACTGAATTTTTGAATTCATTGCCACCACATGTATTAATATTGAAGGTTGGATCACCAATTTTGTCCTACACTGTATATTTAAATCGACATCGACATGCAATATAAAACAGATGTTTTCTAAGGGCCAGCAACGCGGCTCGGGTTCACCTAGTACTTTTAACAGGTATTGCAACATGTGGCGGAGCGTTGTCATGATGGAATATTATGCTTTCATGTCTGGTTGGATATTCTGGGCGTTTTTCGGCCAATGCTCGCTTCAAACGAATCAGTTGTGTTTCGTACAGGTTTCCTTTTATAGCCACATTTCCGCATCTTTTAATACACTTTTGGTCCCACTAAATACAGAATATTTCCTTAGACCTATATATATTTGTCTGTGGTGTCAATACGGCTTGTTGGCCGGGCTTCAGATATAATATCTTATACTTCTGTTTATCGTAATGGATGTATCTATTATCTCGGTGAAAAAATAATAATTTTTTATAGCATTCAAGCAGCATTTCGTCTGTCGGTTTCATTGCGTATGGTACCCAATTTTCCCGCTTTTGCATGAATCCTGCTGCTTGCAAGCGTTTTGGAATTGCTGCTTGAGTAGCTCCCAAGCTCTTGTTGAATTTTACAACAATCTTCATGGAGTAATACCTCCAAATCTTGGTTTTCAAACTTTTTTGGCTGTATAAAGCTCATTCTCATATCAGTTGATATTATTTATAGCATTATATTTTCCTTTATTTTTTCCGCCATAAAAATGTAGCTTTATATCCTAGACAATGCAATTATAACTTTGATTTTATTTCAAATCTAATTTACGTTAAATTCATGATTTAACATAATTAAACCAAATTACAGGTCAAAATGTTGAAATTTAATATAAATCAAATTGTTCACATATAAAATGTAAATAAAAACATTGTTTTTTTCCGTTTCAACTGTCCATCCGAATAATTATTTTGCATTGCATGTTCAAGTTTTTAATTGAAATTTGATATGAGTGGACAATTTGATAGTAAAATTTATAAACATTTACTCGTATGTATATGTTTATAATCGTATGGTTTTGTGTATTTATTGATTACAGGTGATATTGATGCAATTTAATTTAAAACAAAAATGAAATATAAAATTCACTTATTATGGGTTGCTTTACAAACCAAACGATTTGAAACCTTTTGTTGCATTGAGGCAATTAAATAGTGTTTTAATATTTAAATATTGTAATTATTTTTCAATGCCATTGTTATGTATATACAAATCAAATGATTATATTTTTAGAGAGGCTTTTATTATTCGTAACATTTGTTATAATATTAAATGTCCAGGAAGTAATTTCCGCTATTATATGGTAAATACAAAATTACGACTCTTACAAACTGCAATACACGAAGAACAAAAATGCGATCTTAGAGCCATGGTAGGCAAATGCACACAAATTGTGTGCATGTATGAGTAAAAAATAAAATATCCGCAACAACACCAAGCAACTGAATGAAATATTTGGATTTTAACGCTCTATTGTTTACATTCGGGTGTAAATTGACGAAAATCTTCATAACCTGAACAATATGAACGCCTACCAATTTCTTAGAGTGTCAATATGGCAATTAGAGTAATTGTGTTATGTAGGTAACACGGGAAACCCAAGATCTTATGTTTAAAAATGTGTTAAGTTTATTCTCATAATCATAAAGTTTTGAAATATGCTAACAAGAATTGTTGTTAATCCATATATCATAATTCTCCTGAGGCTACTTATTTGAATCGTTACCTTAATTTATCCATTAATTTCCTCAGAACAGAAAGGTAAAGTATATACTAAACAATTTTAATTATATCATCTTATAGGTACTCAAATTGACAGCCCTACTCTTTTCAATCACAATTATCGTTTATACATATATTGTAAAACTACACCGATTAGTCATAATTCATTTTGGCATATTCAAAACTAATTACAATCATTTGTAATAAATAATAGGTAAAAAAATGAGTGTTCAAACATGTTTGATGTCTGTTGGGCTCATGACATTGGTAAATATTCGTTTCCTTTTATGATCATTTAAAGGGGGTCGTGTATGTCCAGTAGGGAGGCCCTAAAAATTAAACTGCAATAATATTTGAATAAAAGCAATAGGATACGTGATTATACCCTTCACCATATTATTATACCAGCTACGAAATGTTAAATTTTTATTTACGAAATGGCTCTTTGGGCTGAGTTCAACGAGTTCTTTCGGCGTTTTAATTGGAAACTCAGTTTCTTAGACAATAGTGCCAATGCCATGGCGAAAATGGTCGTAAACATAATTATGATGGGGACGAAAACCTTCATTCCAGCAAAGAAAATTTAGACTAAAACTCATGGATTAATCAGAAGTGCAAAATTGCAATCAGATCTGGAGAGAAAGCATTCAGAATCTGGCGTGATAAAAAAAATACTGAAACTGATTCGCTGCGCAAAAGGGCAAAATATTTGTGTGCCAATGTGCTGAGGCGTGAAATATCTCTATACGAGCAGCGCCTCCATGAAAAAGTTCTTACTGCTCCCCGGGGCAGTAAACACTTTTAGTCATTCGTTTAAAGAATTAACATAGTACAATTCCTAGTCTTTTAAGGGATGGCTAATCATTCACCGGTTTGGCTGAATTATTTGCAAATAGTTCAAACTTATCGGAAAGCAATGAACCAAAACCCGAGCTAGAAAGAGTATCAGTTACTATGCCGAATGTATTCTTTCGCGCTCGCGCAGTTAAATGGGTTTTAGCGGATCTCAACATAAATTTTTCTCATGGGCCTTATGGGTTACCAGCACTGGTCTTGAAACAGTGTTCTTCGATGCTAGCTCGTCCTGTATGTTGGAAGGTTGCTAATGTAACGCCAATTCCTAAAAAGGGAAAGGCTAACAACTCTTTCGTAGAGGTCCCTCTACGGGAGATTTCCTAGCCTTCCTATCAGAAAAATGGTGTCATTCCATACACCGTTTTGGCGAAAGTAAAGTGGTGGCTCTAGATATTTCTAAAGCATTTGATAGAGTATGGCATGGTGCGCTTTTAGCAAAACTTATTGCTTTTGGTGTCGGTAATAACTTCTCTCGATTTATATCGAGCTTTCTCAGAGATCGCACTATACGAGTTGTTATAGATGGATTCTCATCAAACGAGTTCAAGATCAATTCAGGGGTACTGCAAGGCTCCGTCCTTTTTCCTACTCTATTTCTTATCTTTATAAATGATCTTTTACGTCAAACTTCCATCTATATCTACTCTTTTGCAGATGACAGCAACATTTGCCATTCATATGCATTCAATTATAGACCAAGCCTGTCGGAGATTGGGGCAATTAGGCAAAACATGAATGATACGCTTAACCAAGGTCTTGTGATAATCTCTGAATGGGATTGTGCGAATAGAGTTGATTTCAATGCACGCAAGACTCAATGTTATATGTTAATACACAAACGCACAACAGATCATGTTGCCCCATCTGTTTTTATAGGTGGTGTAAATATTAAGGAATCAGAAGCTCTTGATGTTCTAGGCATAGTATTCAGTGCGATGTCCACTGGAAAAAACACATTTTTCGAGTGTCGAAAGAAGCATTCAAGTGCCTTGGTTTTCTAAAACGGTGTAAGACATATTTCACTCCATCTGATCTCCTTACTATGTACACCACTTTTATCCAAACGAAAATGGAATACAACTCTCATGTGTGGGCCGGTGCTTCAAAGTATATTTTGGAGTTACCCGACCGCGTACAGGAGAGAGCGAAGGTGCTTATCGGACAGTAGGGTATCCAGATCTATTGACTCACTGGAACATCGTCGCAATATGGGTTGTGTTTCACTGTTCTACAGATACTACAATGGTATGTGCTCATCAATGCAAATCGATTTCTAGAAAAAATCTATGATTTATTGTACTTAATATGAGATCAAAAATTATAAAATCAGACTAACAGTTCTAAAGATATTAACAAATTTACTTTAGGTAATTTGTATGCATTTTTTAAAAATATATAAACTTTTAACCTACATAAAAACCAAACTTCAAAGTGTGTATGTCCACGAATAACATGTGCACCAAATATTATCAAATTCAGAAGAGCAAAGGTTGAAAATTTATTTTATCAAAATTTTTCGTTATTAGTTTAAATGAAAACATTATAAATCTCATTTATTATCAGCAAATTTATCAATTTAGTTAGATTATTATTCGACCTCCTTATATTTGATACTTTATGATAAAAAAATATTTTCTGAATTTCAGAAACAAATTAAACTTTTATGATAGTCGGGAACATCGACACCTTATTTTTTCCATACAAACGGCACCACGCTAATATCTACAATTTTCTAAGGTGTAAGGAAATACAAATTATAAATACATTAGGTAAATGAGATATTGTCAATTAAACAGGTGTTTTATGGTTAATGTTTTTTTTTTTTTTTTTTTCATTTTCACCACTAAACAACAACATGCTCTTTTATAATCAAGATTGTGTTATTGAATAGATTGATTTTTGTTAGTGAATGTAATTATTTTGAGTTTTTTTTTGTTCGTAAATTCTGTGCAGAGTGATTTGAGTAATGGTTAGTGGAAATTGAATAATTTAGTTTGAACAAATAAGCAGAGGAATATATTTCAGTAGCGTTTTACAAGCATAATTAATATTTATAAAAGAAATTAATAAAATATTGACATATGGTGTCCTGATTTCTGAAAATAAATTTACTACCAAAGAGTGCTACATTCGGCACGTTTGAACACCACCAAAATATATACATATGAGGTATAAGGACGTAGACAAATGGTCGTATATGTGGATCCTTATCTTTTGTCCTGTAAAAGTTAATTCCAGCCGAATATGCATATTCATTAAAAATTTTCTTTACCCAAAAATTATTATGTTTAATAGTTATCGTTTTCAAAACTATTATCCCCATATACACACATAAACAATTTTTGAATTTATAAAAGGTATAAAAAACTAAATTTCCATATATAAATGTATTTTAACCCTTTCAGCCACGGTTTTATGTATATAAGTTTTGTATTGTATTTTTACTTTTTTCTTACTTATCATAAAAAGTAAGAAAAAATAAATCAAAACATAAAAATTACCTTACTCCAAGGTTTTTTGTGAAGATTACTAACTAACACCGTGGCGCTAGACATTAAAAATAATTATGATACAAATTTTCGTAGCGTATACATTTTTTTGAAATCTAATAATTTTGTCTAAATTTTTTGACCAAACAAGCGAAATAGCAAAGTAAAACTGAATTCGATGTACAATAAACACTCTGAGCTTTTTTTATTAAAAGTGTGAAAGTCTCTTAAAAAACTTCGGTTTACATTATTTTCTTTACATTATTGACTTCAAAAATATAACTGTTTATCAAAATTCCAATAGATGCTAATTAAATATGTTTTAAAGTTTATAGAAAAGGTGGTTAGTAAAGTGACCACAAAACCGCAAAGAGTAAAGGCTTTTAACTAATTAAAAAAAAACTGTTTACGAAAATGGGGTCTAATATGTAAGTAAACTTGCTGGAATCCACTATAAGCAATTGGAATTATATGGAATCTATTTTATTCGAATCTTCGCAAATATGGGGGTCCTAGCCGATTTGTATATCAATTTTTATCGATATTATCCATATAATCTATATAAGTATTATAATATCAATTGTTGCTGTGTTTGTGATGTAATCACGCGAAATTTAGTTTGGTTTTTATATAGGTTCAAAGTTCATATTTTTTAATAGGTGCATGTAACATACCTAAAGTAAATTTGATAATATTAGTCAGATTTTATGATTTTTAAACTCATATTAAAACAATAAATCCTAGATTTTAAAGTTTTTTTTCTAGAAATCCATTTCTCAATAAAATAGGATATAAAGAGCGAGTCAAAAAACATATACACACTATTCCAGCCAAAATTTATCCTTGGTCCAACAGATTATGTCTTTTTAATCACATAAGCTTTTAAAAATATGTCTGATATTATCTTTTCTAAATTATTTATTTACAACTGTTATTTCGGTACGTTAAAAGAATATTTAAAACTTTTCAAAAAAATCCAATATGGACTTTCAAAAAAACAGCATACGGAAGACTTTAACATTGAAAGAAACACTGAATCAGGAAGAAATAAAGGTCCGACAGATATTGGTAAGGCAAAAGAAGTCGAACAGCTCTTTCGAAGAGCACCGAACTCTTTCTTTCAGAAAAGCAGCTCGTAAAGTTAAATGCTCTTATACTTTTGTGCTCATAGCCAAACTTAATGATGGGTGGAAGTCGTAAACAGTTCAGAAAGTTCCAGATAGGAATTTGGTAAAGATCTTAGAAGCAAAAGAACGACGAAAAAATTGTGGTAAAATTTAATAATAAAATACACCTGTTGTGTGATGGATGATGAAAGACTTTTCACAACTTCCAGGTCAAGATTTATATATGGCTGATGGTCGAGGTAAAGTTCAAGAACAATGCCGGACAAAAAAAAAATAAACAAAATTCCCCAAAAAGTTTCTTGTGTGGAAAGCCATTTGCAGTTGTGGCACAAGAAGCCAATCATTTGAGATATCACGCACGATAAACATGGAATATGTTACGGAGTGTCTACAGAGCACAAAGTGCTTTCATATTTCTGGCCCGATTTGGCATCATGCTACTATGGAAAAAAGTACCTTAAATAATGTCATTATTGTACCATTGGAAAAGTCCGAAAAGGTAACGGAAGCATCTATAAAATCTTTAAAGGGTGGATTTACGGAAAAAGTGTTTATACTTATATGCCAATATTTTAATATTTAATGAACTTGTACAATATTGTTACGAATGTGCAATGACGATTTGAATTTAACGTTCTGTAACGACTGCCTGCAGCATTCATCATGTTTGAAGGCACGACCATCAGTAGCATGCGGTTATTGGCATTGTTTGTAAGTATGGCAACACTAAATGTTTGGGCTGCTGACAATGACATCGAAGGCTCTGGAATCCGAACATTCGATGTTTGTCCGTTAAGAGCATTGTAGAAGATTCCCGAGAGATGTCGTGTGTATAAATGGTGGCAGAGGCTGCAGTCGTGAGTGGAGTTGATCATTGTCGCTGTTAGAGTTAACATCAACTGTCGTGTACATGTGTGTTAGTACATTATAAAGTTTGTGTGCATTTCTGTGAATTGATAAACGTGTATAAAGACATTGAGCGACTATTTAATTCTGTTGTTGTTGTACATTCTAAATAAATAAAGAGTTGTTACAATTTTAAACTACTAAAACTGCTTTTTATTTGCAATCAAAAGTATCCGGTTTATTTAACCCACGTTTTTAAAAGGTAAAAATGTAACAATATTTTATTAATTTTTTGGAGAATTTTTATATTAAACGGTTTAAGTCATTGAATAGCCTAAGTCTGTTGTCAAAAACCTAAGTCTTCCAACCATAGGGAACATATAGATTGGCACTTCTCCTAATATTAAATGTAGAAAGTTACAATTATCGTAGAGATTTTAAATTTTTTAAGATTTGTTCAGAGATCATCAAAAAAAGTTGTATTTGAACATTTTCTTAATGTTTTCTACTATGATTTACAAAATTGCAGCGTTCATGATGTGGTGCTTTTGGCATAGTAAAAAAGCAGAAGATCTATTTATTGATAAACTTTTCTATTTCTAATGTATTTTGTCTTTAGTTTGTACTAATGTGCTCTTTTACTGCATTACCAGGCCAATTTGCCAATTCACCATGGTCGGATAGCTTTAAAGAAAACCTGCAAATGATAAAAAAGTTTTCAGAAAATAAGTGTTCTGTTCTGGTAACCCTTCTCCTATTTCATAGTGAAGCACATTTCTGGTTGAACTTAAGACGAAACCAATCCACATGAGGTTTAAGAGCATCTAAAGCATTCTGAAAAAGTTACTGTTTGGTGTCGATTTTGGGCTGACGGCGTCATCGGTCCATATTTCTTTTAGAACATCGTTGGCCAGGCTATCACCGTCAATGGTGAGGGCTATAGGTCCATTTCCAACTTCTTTTGATCTGAATTTGGTTGACCCCATTCGTTTTGACTTTTTCTTGGGGAGTTTTCTGAAACCACAAACCACAAACCACAGTGCCAAAATAACCCATACCATCGGTCAAATGCAGCCTGATTTATACACCACAGTCATGGAAAATTTAACATTTCGGATGCGCACCTCGCAGCATAGCCGATACGGACATTTGCACCATGTTATATTCCATACATAATGGCATTGGTAAGCCTTTTCAACAAATAAAAAATTTCGAAAATATGTTACACACACTTTTATTTAAATTTAAAGATAGGAAGCGATTATTGAAATACCCTTTAAATACATATACCCTTGCAATGCTGGATGATAGTAGTATTTATATAAAAATGTTAAAGAAAAATCGCCTTACTTAATTATTTCAAACTATTGAACTATATTATCAGTAACATAATATTATTATTATTTTCCTTAACTTTCAATTAACATTTAAACTATTTTATTACATCCTAATTGTTTTCTTAATTTCCTTTATATTTCAATTCCCACACTATCGCGCTGCCATCCATACATTCAGTTTTCCTTCCCCTTTTTAAATAAACACACTGTTTAAACAAAACGATTAACAATAATTTTAATAAAATGCTATAAATGCTTGTGATAATACGGCAGGCAGCAAAATAACAAAAGCAGTCAGTAGCAGCACAGAACAGAGGACTTTTGTTGTTGGACGTAAAATTTATTGCTGATTGCGAAACAATTGATAAGCCGAAAAGCAAATCATAGCGGACGCCAGTGAAATGTTGACTTTGCAACACAACAATGCTGCGAATCGCACTCAGTTGGTTTTATTTTTTTGTGATTGTTGACAACAATAAGGCAAATCCAACGATCAAATAGAAATATGTATGTATATGTACACTGAAAAACACACACGCACTCTTTCCTGCTCTCTCTCTCACACGCACTCGTGTTAGACCAGTGAGTTAAAGCCTAAAGTTAATGCCAGGAAGAAATATAACATTATTTTGTGCGAAATGTTATAAATGCGTAAGTTTGCGTAAGTGTGGTAGTGTGTGTGTGTACACAAAACGAACATTTGTATGAGTGTGCTTAACATTGTGGGATTGATGTGCTTTATATTTGATTGTTATTTGCTAATTTTAACTCTCTGGTATTAATGTAACGTTTGCCAAGCAGGAAGTCAACAAAAATGAAAATGGTCTAATAACATACACACATATATACATAAATAAATACTTACTTATATATGCGCGTCTGAAAGTAAGGCCTTAAAAACTACACCAACAATATTTTTTTTGAGCTAAAGCAAATACACAGAGAAAACAGATTCTTGATAGCAACCGAAATTGTTGCCAATCGAAAGATTCTACATTAGTTATCGAATTTTACAGTTGTGGCTACAAAATTTTAGAAGGGGTAACAAAAGTTTGGTTGCTTCAACCCAAATTCTTTATCAACTGAATTTCTGTTGATAGAACCGAAAAATTCGATGTGTGCAACCGAATCATTCGATTTGTAACAAATTCGGTTGCTACTACGAATCTTTTTTCTCTGTGTAGAAACAATTGCCGGCAAAATCAGTTTTCCATATAAGGTAAGAGTTTTATTTTAGTAATTTTCAAGTTTTATGATGTTTTGTCGTCTTTGGTAAAATTACACAAAGTGAAAAATTGTGGATTATTTGACTAATAATAAATTTCTTTATTTTTTATTTTTTTCAAAAGTTATGTTGGGTTAGAGTTGAAAGTATATGTTGCATATAATCTGTTAGGAATTGTGAATACCGATATTAAACTATTACAAAATCAGCTGTAAGTGTCAAAGTATATTTCTTAACTTTCAATTTTTAAATGACCATAACTTTAACAGGTGAAATACTAGTAACTCACTTGTTTTTTTTTTTCTATGGTCTACCGATATGTGTCAATGTTTTTTTCATTTAGAAACCCAAAAAAAATACAAGCCATCTGAATTCAGTTTCAGCGATTCTCGTAGCACAAACACTTAATTCTGAAAAACATCGCCAACTCGACTAAAATCATTCGGCAATAGGTACAAAAACTCCAACAATCTTTATGCATACCTACAACGTACAAACATCATTTCTACGCAACGGCAACAAAATTAATGTCATTTCAAAATAAATACAACATTTATAAGTTACGACGACAAGTTCATGTGAAAAATTTGCTACTGATAAGGGTTGTACATTACAATCTATCTAATGTGCGTATCGCCAGGACATCTACGGACATATGTACGTCCTTGTGTATGTAAATGCTCGCTTATGCTCTCTCACTGTTGCCTCAATATAGAACATTGGGATTTCTAGTTTATTTGTTAATGGTTTATTCATTAATTCCTGCGGATTATCACATCAGACACATCAACCAAACACAGTCGACCGACCAGTCAAATAAATAAACAAACAAACAAATGAACAGGCGACCTAACGAACAAACAAACAAACAACGAACCAGCCGACCTAATATTACTCTGCTGCCCACTGACGCGTTTATTTGAAACCAATACAATAAAAGGATCATTTTATAACACGTATGTTTGTAGGCGATAATACTTACAAACATATATTAATACATGCACTTGCATAAGCTTGTTCATTAAGGTGGCCCTTATATTGGACTTTGTCGATGTTTGGTGCTCTCAATGTTTAATATTGTTCTCAGTCATGTAATAATCAAATTCCGAAAAAAATTTAAAAAAATATTTCTTGAATTTAATTCACCAGGCTATAGATAAACTACAATCCCTTGTTCAAAAATCATTATGCGGTCTTAAGTGAAGATGAAAATAACGATCAGGTCCATAATGTTAATTCTAACTGAAAATCACTTAAACCACCTTCAATATTCCTTCGTGAACCCAGTTTGAATGATTTAGTGAAAACACTCGTGGTTGTCATAGAATCCAATCATTGTCGGAATCGGTTTTGAAAACGACAAAAAAGGTACATTTGACTTATGAAATCCAATGTAAATTTTTTTCATCGATAAAGAGTTTAATTCTAGATCGAATATAAAACCGATAACTTTCGATACCATGAGACCAAAGTACTTTTTCTGTCGTTTTCAAAACCGATTCCGACAATAATTGGATTGTATAACAAACCCAACTTATTGACCTTATTGGTAAAAATAGTTTCTACATTGTTCCCATAAGAAGAGATGTGCAAGAAACTAAAATCGTTATATACACTGAGGATGATTACAGAAAAGTCTCTCAATATCTAAACAATAATAACAACAAAAATTTACACCTATCAGCTGAAAATTAATAAAAGCTTGATAGTGGTAATTAAAGGTATAGAGTCCAGTGTAGAGCCTAACGAAATCAAGGAGGTCTTGGAAGAATTACGCTATAGTATACGAATTGTAATCAATATCTTCTATAGAGATAAAATTCCCCAACCACTATTCAAAGTTGAGTTTGAGCCTGATGATAGAAAATTAAAAGGGAATGAAACTCATCCAATATACTCCCTACGGTATTTGTTGAATCGTAGGGTAACAGCTAGGGAACCTAATAAACGCAATAATCCAGTACAAAGCGGAAACTGTCAGTAATTTGGGCACACGAAGAACTATTGCACTTTGCAAACTGTATGTGTTGCATGCGGAGACCTGGATTATTCAACTGAATATGATATTATAAAGATAGGTCCCAATAGAAAATGCGGGAACTGTGAAGGCGATCATTCTGCTAACTATCGCGGATGCCCAGCTTATAAAGCATTGTTGAACAGATTAAGAGACAGAAAAAAGGGACTAAGAGGTGAAATAGTTGAACCAGTTGAACCAGTAAATCTGAACAGCAGTCCGCCAATTACTGGAGTTCCCACTCCAAATAAAAACAATAAAGAGGTTCTAGTTCAGTCTGCAACCATCTTCTATGCTAGTATTATAAAGTCTTATAATAAACATTTTACTATCCCCCAAAATTCGGGAGGGTTAGAAAATGTATTAAATATTCTTGCAAATAACACAAGCTCACTTAACCAAAACATGTCCAATTTCATGACATCCATTCAAAATACCATACAAGAGCTTAAAAGAGCCCAGAACCAAATGATACAAATACTCTTAACGGGAAAATGAGTCTTTTAAAAATTTGTTTCTGGAAAGCAAATGGCTTGAACCAGCACAAATCTGAGGTGTTACATATTATCAACGAAAACAATATAGATGTATTGCAAATCTTGGAGACTCACTTAACAAATATATATAATTCTCATATTCCAGGTCTCATATTTCATCTCACGAATCATCCTGATGGTAAAGCACACGGCATTTTAATACGATAAAGCATTATACCCTAGAAAAATTCTCCAAAGACTATTTGCAAATAACAACCATTCGCTTAGAATTCGTAGTTGGAGATTTAACTTTAAGCTCAATATATTGCCCCGCACTATTTTCCGTGACTAAGAACATTATAATTTACATTTTTTTTAATACACTAACTGATCGCTTCCTGGCTTGTGGCGACTACAACGCTAAGCATATATATTGGGATTCCATATTAATGAAAACCGAAGGCAGACAGCTGTTCAGGTCTCTAGTTCATTGAAAAAATTGCTTAGATTTTATATCACCTGACCTTCTGATACTAAAAAAATCCCTAATCTAATAAAGTGTTTTTCAAAAGAAGTGTTATTTTGAATCACCCGGTATTTCGCTAGCTGTCACTTTTGAAGCTTTTAATATTTGACATTTGACAAGTGAAAACTACGGCATTACTAAAAATGGAACAATACTCAACAACGCATTGAAATTATAAAAATTTTCTACAAAAATGGTGAAAAAAAAATAAATCATTTATGGGTCGTCGTGAAGCACTTTGTTGGACCGCAATACGGAAATTGGTGAAACAATTCGAGCTGTTGGGACAAGTTAGTGATGTGAAGAATAAAACCCGTGCACGTCGCTCAAGAACAACTGAGAATATTGCGGTACCGTGAAATAGCTCCCAAATGAAATAACTCCCCACGAAAAAATGAAATAACACCCAACAAATTTTTCATACAACTTGGGATTTATTTTATTATGAAACAACTCCTAACGCGTAGGGTGTTATTTCATAATTTTTTGTTGGGAGTTATTTCATAATGAAATAACACCTAATGAAACAACTCCCAATGAAATTTTTGTTGGGTTTTATTTCATTTAACTTTGGGAATTAGGAGTAATTTCACTGTATTGGGAGTTATTTCATTTTTGTAATTTTTAAGGTGTATTAAAAACCGGCTTCGTATACTATAAACTTTTTGCATTGCCGGCCTTCGGCCGGGCGCTAAGGTTTTCTCCTCTGGGGTGTATCAAAAACCGGCTTCGCTCAGAAAATATTATCTTTGCAATGTCTGCCTTTGTCAGGTTGCAACGATTTCTTATGAAAATCTGCTTTCTGAAATACCTTTCTGCAATGAAAGAAATCTTTTCTGAGCGAAGCCAGATTTTGATACACCCCAGAGGAGAAAACCTTAGCGCCCGGCCGAAGGCCGGCAATGCAAAAAACTTTTCTGAGCGAAGCCAGTTTTTGATACACCAATGCAAAAAATGTTTGGTGAGCGAAGAATAATACCACCTTTGTAGTTCTGTATTTCATTGGGAGTTAGATTACATAAATAAATTGCTTCGGATTGGGAATTATTTCATTTTTATTAGGATTTATTTCATTGGGAGTTATTTCGCTTTTTTTGGGACTAATATTTTTAAAATTATGAATCGGTCGATTATTGGGAGTTATTTCATTTTACCCTTTGGTAGTTCTTTCATTTTTCAAGTCTGGGAGTTATTTCATATTTGATGGGATTTAATTCATTGGAAGTTATTTCATTGGGAGTTATTTCATTTGGGAGTTATTTCACGGTACCTTCTATAGGCATTTATGTACCATAGAGCCATATTCCGGGAAGAACAGAGCTTGTTGTTTTATTAAAACAAATATGTAAGCAAACTTCATGATATTATTTGCAATAAATTGAAAGAAAATAGCAAATATTTTCGCAAAATATCAACTATTTTGGAAGTTGTCTCACATTTTGATCTATAACTCTGGTTCTACTGGATCGATTTCGCCTATTTTCAATACCAAACACTTCTGCTCAACAAAAAATATTTTGAGGAAAATTTCATCCCCGTACATACTATTCTCGATACAATATCGTGCCAAAAACATACGGACAGACGGAAGGATATAACTAGATCGCTTTAAAACTTGATAAGGACCAATATTTCACCCCCAAACTTTATATGATTTTGCTCAAATTTTGTAGAATTTCATGACGGACAACAATTTTAGAACTTAGAGGATAGAAAATCTATGCAGTGCCAACTATAAAGACCACCCTATTATTCATTTACAAATACTTGAATATTAAGTTTTATAGGTATAAATGTGTGTGTGTGTGTGTTTGTTTAAAGGGTGTGCGTGTGAATTTATGGAAAAAATTAAGGATTATAGATTTCTATCGCAAAAATATCAAACAATACAACATGATATTTTGCACGATAAAACACGTTTATTTAATGATTATTTGTTGCTGGTATTGCTTTTTTGCGAAATATAATAAAAACAGTAATAAAAACAATTAAATTTAGTAAATACAATAAAAATAAAACAAATTCATTTAAATAATAACGAAATAATTGACATTGTGAAATCGCGATATTATTGTTTCAAAATAAACTTTAACCTTTTTGGAATTAAATTGAGAAAGAATTCACACAAAAATGTTTAAATTTGTTTAAAGGTCGTTGGGTTAAAAGGGTTATATGTTAAGCTGAAAGTTTTATACAGACGGAAATGGAACTTAAAATACAATAAAAATTATATGCATAGTTGACCACAAAACTATGTTTCTTTAAAATACTTATGAGCCTTAAATAAAAGGAGGCATTTTTTTGCTCAAACTCATAACTCAGAAAAGACTCCAGGAATAGACCATTCACCAGGTATTTATGAATTCTAAAACGACCTTCTATTGACCCCACCTATGGTAATGTAAAGTTAAAAAACATAAATATTTTTTTTCTGTTTGACAAATTAATATTATGATATACGATTATGAAGACCATCCAGACATCCATCAGTGAGAGCGCCCCCCTTCAACATTTATGATTCTTTTTCTAACTAATTTACAACAGTTTTATGCAGGAAAAAGCCTGCAAAAAAAATTAACTTCAATACATGTTCTTTTTTTTTTTTGTTACTGTGAGCAAAACAATAAAAGGCTTAAAATTGTTTTCGATTCAATTCTGCAAAAACGAAAACCAACAGACATCATGTAGAAAATAAGCAGTCAACAATATCCTTATACAGAGGAAGAAAAAAATGCTACAAATGGCATTGAAATAACAAAAAAAGGAAACAGCAAACGGAATACAAAGCCACTCTAATGAAATTCAAGACTAAGAACATAAAACGCGAGAAAAAATACTAAAAAAAAATTTACAAATAAAAAAAGGCAAATTTATAAACAGTTTTACATTTTATTGGGTGCGTGGAAAAGTAAAACTGGAAAAAAGTTATGGAAAAAGTTGAAAAAAACGAACAAGGCTTATAGAACATTAGGATTTCATGACCTAGGATGATGCACTAGAGTGCTTCAAGATTGTATGGATGAAACAAAATTTTAAGGTATAGGCCGTTCCCCCACTAGAATTGTTCTATGTATTGTAGAATCACGTTGTGTAAACTATTAGGATGATGGGATAACGTTAACTGGAGCCGCAACGACGCTGAAGTTTTAAGGTGCATTTTAAAGGGGAAAAATGCAATTTTTCCAGTTTTTGTAAAAATTTTGCCATTAAGTAATTACATTTGCAATTAAATTTAAAAGATTCGAAATGTGTTCGTAATTGTCATTCTAATGAGACATAAAAAATAGAAATATGCCAAATAATGTTAAAGTTATTAAAAATTCCCCGGGCCATTAACTTGTCTCAGGCCACTAGAACAAGAAATGTAGCAACAAAATTAACATATTTTGAGAAATATTAAAATAAAAGCTCCTTTTTACTTAAAATATATCCATATTTACTTGTATATGAGTTTTTGTCTTCGTAGGATACCATTAAACTATTCACAGGTATGACCAAAAAATTAAATTCTTTTAAAGGCAGCTTCAAAACCCCATTTTCAAATTTTTAAAAATTTTGTTAAACATATTTCAGATTTTTTGAATCATCACATTGAAATTTATTGACAATATAATGGGGAATAAAAATATGAAAAAGTTATGAGAATACTCCTTTAGTTTTTTCGTACGTGCGATTTATATTTTGCAATTTTCGAGAAAAACTATTTTTTTGTCATATTTTGGCGAGTGAGCAGAATTTCTTTACTGTTATGAATTTTATGTAAAAAATATCCTGAATATTATAGTCCAGATAATTCTAAATATAGTCTGAAAGTTTTACTAAAATTGGAAAACACTAACCCTTAAATCGCCAAGGTCAAAAGTCAAATTTTTCAATATTTGTAATTTCTCAAGGAAAGATATGGAAATGTTATACATTTTAGGGTCGATTTTGATGAAATTTAAGAAAAATATAACACAAACTCTATTATTTATAATAACAGCACAAAACTAGAAATTAACCCTTAATAACACTTGGGGTTAAAACGACTCTCAACTTTTCTAGAGGGGGGACGGTCAAAATTAAAAATTTTATTTTTTTGAAGGAGTCTATTGATACACTGTACGATACACAGTCTTATTTAGCGGCTTGAGATTCCAACGCGAAATTGAAAGAAGGCAAGTCAAAAAGAAAAAACTCTGATGGATTTTGTAGCGTCTTCAAACGAATTTCGTGCATTTTATATTTTTAAATTATTTGAAGTATAGAGGTCTAACTTTGGTGTCATGGACAATTTTTACCTAAGATATAAATGGGCTTAACAATGTCATAGATTTAAGTTTTTACGAATTTAATTTTCATGGACGTAAGAAGTTTGTCTGTTTATTACATTGTGTACAGATCTAATTTCATTTGGCGTTGGAATGATTGGGGCTGACAAATCTTGTTACGCTAAATATTTTGGGAATAAAGCTATCAATTCACATGGGTGTAGGGGATGAGTATTCAAGCTTAAGTTTTGACGATGGACTCCACAAACCCTCAATAGTTGCGCTATGTGGTCTCAAGGTAGCGCATCTCAGACATGAACAATTTTTTGTGGTACGTGCATAATTATACAAGTCCTCGATTAGACCTAAAAAACATGTTGGCGTTTGCTATTGGAAATTTGAAAATTCAAATTTCACCATACGTTTTCACAATATCGAACACAATGTACTATGACCGATTTCATTCAAATATTTTTTGCTATTTAAACAATAAAAAAAAAACTTATAACAAAAGTTTCAAAGCTAAATCGGACTTGAAATTTTAAAATTTAGAAAATGTTAAATTTTCATTACTGTTTTACCGAGAAACCACTATTACACTTTGCTTCCTATAAAAAATGTTTCTTAAGGAACTCATAAGGCCTTCTTCATACACAATTTTTAAATTTAAACAACGTTTTAAAATCAAATTTTGTAAAGAAATTTTGCTTTAAAATATTTTTTAAATTTAAAATTATTCTATGAATATGGAGGATAATGTTTTAAAATAGAAAATGCCTAAAATATACTCATAGGGGTCTTCCTAGGCCCTTTCGAATTTTAACTATTCTTTATGGAAATTTTTAATTTAGACTAAGTTCTAAAATTCCAAATCTGGAATTTCTAAACAGCCAACTATTTTGGATTCTATGATGTATGTCAAATCATTGATATTATTCTTTTACCAGCCTTGGGCCAAATTAAAAAATAAATAGGAAAATTTTAATTTTTTGTTTGATTTATGGAAATTGTGAGATTTTATTTCCCAAGTCGTTTGTGGTTTCTATCAGGCATTAACAAATTGATACGATCCTAATTTTTTATGCGTTCTGAAAAGTACCTAAACTATTATAACAGTACTTTCTATAGAAAAGTTTGTGTATAAAATTTGTATAACAAAATTTGTGTACAATTGTTTTTTTATAGAAAAATATCTGTTTAACAGTTTCATCTATATCAAAACGAAAGTATAATAGTTTCTTCTATAGAGAACTGTGTGTATAAAGTTTTTTTTTAGAAAAATGTGCGTATAACAGCTTTTTCATGAAAAAAAAATTTGTTTCTATAGACAAATTTTACAAACAGTTTATATAACAGTTTTTTCCGTAAACAAATTTTATTATAACAGGTTTTCCTCTAGACAAATGTGGATATAACTGTTTTTTTTTTATAGACAAATATTTGTATAACAGTTTATACAAGTTTTTTCTATAGAAAAATGTACGTATAAAATTTTTTTTCTACAGTATTCGGTATCATTGTTTTTATAGACGAATTTGACGAATATTTATGTATAACAGTTTTTTCTATACAAAAATTGGTGTATAACACTTTTTTCATAAAAAGATTTGTTTATAACAGGTTTTTCTGTAGACAAATGTGGATATAACTAATTTTTTTATAGAAAAATATCTGTATAACAGTTTCATCTATAACAAAATGTAAGTATAAGAGTTTTTCTATAGAAAACTGTGTGTATACAATTTTTTCTATAGAGAAATGTGTGTATAACAGTTTTTTCCCGAGAAAAATTTGTTTCTATAGACAAATTTGTGTATCATTGTTTTTTATAGACGAATTTTATGCATAACAGTTTTTTCTATACAAAGATTGGTGTATAACAGTTTTTTCATAAAAAGATTTGTTTATAACAGGTTTTTCAATAGACAAATATGTGTATAACTATTATTTTGGACTAATTGCTGTATAACAGTTTTGGAGTATAACAGTTTTGGAGTATAACAGTTTTTTCTATAGAAAAATTAGTTTACAACAAGCTTTTCTATTTATCTATATATTTGTGTATAACAGTTTTTCTATAGAAAAAATTGTGTATAACTGTTTTTTATAGACGAATTTGTGTATAATATTTTTTTCTATACAAAATTTGGTGTATAACAGTTTTTTCTTTACAAAGATTTATGTATAACAGTTTACCTCTAAAAAAATATGTATATAACAGATTTTTCAAATTAATATAACAATAAATTTGAATTTTAATACTCTGGGATGATACCGAACAACATTTTTATTTAGCATCCCTGGTTTCTACCTTTATCTTTGCTATCATAAAGCATGATGCTTCGGTGGCAGCAAAACGTATGTTATTTTCGGTGTTACAATATTGAAAACAAGATACGGAGCACAATTATTTGACGTTATCTTGACTAAAGTTAGAACGATATTATAGTTAATTTCTGATCCTTCACAAACACAAGATTCCCTTCGAATTTACCTTCCCCTCCAACCTAATAACTTTAAATATAAGCCTTATGCTGGTACGTACCACTGATATCTGTGCGCCCACGTTTCAATGAATGAAAAACACAAACGAAAACATTTTAAGAAATACAACGACTAGTAGCAGAGTGATGGTCTGGTGTTGATGGTGCTGCATGCAGTTAATAGAAAATGTAATTCAATGCAATGTAATTCAAGTTGATGGCAAAGACAAAAAACCAACCAGCCCACTCACACATCCACACAAAAGAAAGGACAAAAATATGGGAAAAAAAGCTAAGCGGGTGGATGGATAGATGTTAATAAAAAACCAGCTAGAATCCAGCTAGGAAAAAAAAAGAAGAGAAATATTGAAGTAAAAAAGACCATAACAGCAGGACGTGGTAAAAGTAGAGAGAAGAAACGATAACAACAACAATACCAACACATGTTTAACATGCTGAGACATTTAGCGAAGGCCAGTTGTAATGGCGATAACAGGTCCTTTTTTTTTTGTCTACATTTACATTGTACGCGCACTCTGTTAAAGCTGGTATTGTTAGACGGCATAAAGCATACGGTTAGTTAAAGCTGTTGAAGTGATATGCGATAGTTGGCCCAAACAGTTTGGTTAATAAAGGAGAAAGTTCGTTAGTAGTCAGCAGAGTATTATTTATATTTTTTACAGAGTCTCGAGTTTATTTCGAAACTTGAATTTATTGATAACACAGTACAATAGTGCAAAAAACATACGATCATGACAGTATACGTTCGACTCTACTACCAAAGGTTAGAAAAACTTTATACTCAGTTTGTTGATTTTGGTGTCAATATTTTTTTATGGGCCCCTAAGATTCTGAATGGTGTCATCAGTTTTTGACCAACAGCTAATCCAGACTTGGTGATATCGCTAAACATTATATGGCAATAATATAGCTGAGTCCAAATAAATTTTGTTAAAATTTTTTCGCAAAAAATAGCTTTTTCGTGGACTTTTTTTGAAAAAAAATATAGGAAGAAAAAATATTTTTTTTTGCTTTTTTTAGAATAACTTCCAGGGAATTCTAATTTTTCACTAACAATATTTAGAAAAGTTGTAGCTACAGTAAAGCTGATAAAACTCTTGTGAATATATCAATGCATTTTGAACGTGTCTCGGTACTCTAAATTGCACATAAAGATCACTCCTACCTTGAGACCCCATAGTGCCGCTCCTGTGTCCTGCGGCGAATACGTCCATGCTTTACCTAAATGTAATTTATTTCCAAAAAAACATAATGATTTGGACCCTTTGTGCATTGTTTCATTAAAATTAATTGTTCATTTTCTATCCGCTTGTATAAAATGTAAATTTTTAAAATGTCAAAATGAGAAAGCCATAGCATCATCATAGTTACATTTAGGTGGCTACAGTGGGTGGTACGTAGCGGAGATTAAAGATAACTGGTGTCAAACAGTAAATATGTGCCAGTTACTTAGTTCGGAGTGTTAGAAAGTACATAGCATTACTATTTTTCGTGCAACCCTCGTATAATCTTAGTCGGAATAACAATCAGTTTATTTTGTATTTTTTTAGCTCAAGCTGATTTTTTTTATTGTTAATCCTTGCAAACAAGTAAAATACGTTTGTTAAACAAACAGGAAACATTCAAACATTTATGGTGGCAAATATTCACACACAAACACATACATATAAAAATATACACTCTTATAAATGCAAACATTGGATGGATGCATGCCTTAAATGGCAAAATAAACAGGGTCTATCAGGAAAATAAAAAAAAAAGAATATGAAATTAAACAAGAGAAGAATTACAGCTAAATGTTGTTAATGTTTTGTACACGTATAAAAACTTAGTCTGGCACGAGTTGGAGTTCACTTTGCTTTAATTTTTGTTGTTCTATTTGATATTATTGCTATTGTTGTTTGCTGTTGTTGTGTTCGTTTATCAGCAGGCCCAGAGACTGCACACATCCCTATATACTTATTTTGTGATGCACCATGAGAAAAGTAAACAATATTAATACACACTCTTACATACGTTTAAGGTTAATGGTACAGTGAACAAAGGTTGCAATTGCTTATTTAAAAAAAGGACACATATCAGTCACTCACACACACACACTCACTCACTTATACACTCACGCTGCCGCTTTTTCTGAAATCAGCAGTAGAATGTATGGCAACCAAATGCTGGCGTTAGCTAAAGAGTATACCAGCGTTGAAGGTGGTGGTTATTTTGTTTTTACCATTTTTATCACTCCGGTTGCATTTTTGTAGGTAAAAAGCGATTGTGGCAACCAAGCAGGCTGGTTGGCTGTCAGGCGGGCAGGCAGGCAAAGACCACAGTGCAGTGGTCTTGTGGCATAAAAAGAAATTCACTTAAATTCACAATACAACACGATTAAAGGTATATGGGCTCTTAAGCAATCAAAATCTAATATTATTGCACTCTAACCTACCACATGCACTATTAACCCTCAAATGTAGCATTATAAATATACGCTCGATAAAATTTGTTTGACCATTAATATGATTTGTGTGAGAAATAAAGGATAATAAGTAAGTTGTTGTTTGTAGATATGATTTAAATATTTGCAAATAAAAGTGATTTATTTTATGGTTTTCTTAAAATAAAAAAGAAATTTAGTTGTATTGTAAATTTATGTTCAGATGGATATTATTCAAATTAATTTTATTTTAAGAAAATCGTTTGCTTTAAAACTATATAGTGAATAATTGACCATATAAAGCGAATTTTCATTATATTCAGTCAACCCCGACTATATAATACACTACAATGATCAAATGACCAAACACATTATTTTTAAATTTTAATAATTTAATTTCACGTATGATTTTCGGAAGTTGGAGTTATATGGGAGTAATAACTAATTATGGACCATTGCCATGAAGATTTCTGCTCGTTAAAGCGATTTTCGAAAGCGGGCCTTATGTGGGAGCTATGGATAATTATCATCATAAAATTAGGTGACATAACTTCCGTATGTATAACACTTATTTGGAGCGAAATTTGTGTAGATAATAACTATATAGGATAAAGATTTATGACCGATAATAATGAAACAGTGAACCGATTTCAATAGGCTTCGTTCTTGGACCAAAAAAATGTATGCACCAATCGTTTAGTAGATTCTGAAACTGATTCGATCGATATACTTTAAGGTGGGTATTTATACTAATATTTTTGGGCGTTATAAGCCTCCCCACTATGGTAGTGTAGGGTATAAACTTTCGTGAATATATCTGTTAACAGGGGCCTATTTCAACCAAAATACGGATATCGTGAAATCGGCTTTCCTGCCTATAAATGAATTCATAAATATTCTATAAAAAGTTCTTTTGTTCATATATCGCAATGAAATTTTATATGATTGGAAATTTAATTTACATTTGTTATCAAAAAGTATATCGAATTTCAAAAAAAAAAAATGAAAATAAAACTGTAATTTTGGTTAGTCCCACAGAAGAAGTATAGTTGAGTTTATGATTTGAATATGGTATTTAAGTCTCAAGGCCGCAAAGTGGGGTACCCGGGCATTTGAACAATTCAAAACTATGCCAAATTTTAATTATCGATCCGACTTGAAATATTTTAATACATAGAATCTAGAGAAAATTAACAAGGATCAAATTACGGAAGATAACGATGATTTCGAAGTGTTCGATAGTGATATCGACGGGTCAGTTATCGAGCAAGATATTGAACAACCACAAGTAAGCTTCTCGAATGCTGTTGAAAGCATTAATATCTTGATAAAATGGTTTGAAAATAATAACGAAGCAAATCAGGTTGTCGACCTTGTCAAAATGCGCTCGTAAATGGTCTATCTATTACAGGAATGATTAAAAAACAAACAAGTAACGATTGCTTCTTTAAACCACTCCGCACAAAATATTTAGTTTCTGCGCATGAAATTGGTCAAGAGTTACTGAACTTCAAACCAGTCATTACAAGTTAAATCTAAGATTATTTTTTGTACTGATAAAAACTAAGTCATTAAAATTAATTTAATGTTTTAGTTTTCGTAAATTTTATGTTTATACTTATATTTTTTTTTCAATTTCGAAAACCGCTTAAAAAGGTTAATAGTTTGAAAAGTTAATTACCCTTAATTTACCTATATTACCTATTTACGAATTTTAATATTAAAATCTCTAATATTTGTATACCCTTCACCATGAGTAGTTAGTAGGGTATTCAATTAATCGGGTTTCTGATTTAATCGGTTAATCGAGCAAATAATTAATTGGGGTTTAGATTTAATCGGTTATTAATCGGTTAATTTTGAATTATTCGATTAACCGAGTAATTTCTATTTTAATTTTAAATTGAGAATAAAACAACGAATTTTGTGTACATATTAAGAATTTTATTAATAAAATGAACAAAAACATAAAAAACAAATAAAACATAACAATTCAACAAAACCAAATAAGTAATAGCAAAATAAAAATATAGTATCTGAGACCTTTTCTATGCACATGTGAGTTTTTTTTTAGGATTTTAGGAAATCTTCTGAAATAAGCTTTTTAAAAAAGAATATAATTGAAATGTTTTCCTTTTAAACGATTTTTTTCATTAGTTTTAATAAAACTTGACTTGGATAGATCTCTCTCACTGATTAGATGTTGGAGAAATCAAAAGTAAGAATATCCAATTTCTCATATAAAATCCTCAATATATTTGGAGTCCTTTTTATATTTTTTAAGATTCTGAATACATTTAATAGTTTCTGATAAAATACTCGTTTCAGTTATGCCTTTAGATTCATCTATTATCAAGTCGTCCTCCGACTCATTAGGACAAAGATTAACATAGTACATTCTAGAAAAAAGTTCCTTTCCAAATTCCTTAGTTTCAATTTTTGTGCTATACTTCTAAAAAACTATTGCTAGAAGTTAATGTTCATGAGTTAATACATAAAATTAGTGTGCGTAAAACTATATTTCTATATAAAGTGCAAAAAAAAGAAATTTCGGTTAATCGGTTAATCGACACAAATTAATCGGTTTATTTGTTATTTGAAAATCGCCAATTTTAAATTATTCGAACAGTTAACCGACCAAAATTAATTGGTTAACCGATTGGCGGTTAATCGATTGAATACCCTAGTAATTAGTGTTTGTCTTTTTGAATCATTGTCGATAGCGGAGTCAATATAAACTTGTCCATCTGTATTTTGAAATCATTTTTGCGAAGCAGCCATGTAACTTACGTAAATGATTCATACATAAATATATCCATAAGTTGAAATTTAAATTCGAGAAAATCGGTTTACAAATGGCTGAGATAGAAGCAAAAAACCACAACTGCTTCGATTTTTACCTATTTTTTTATCCATATCAGGATTACTAAGTTATAGACAATATGGATTTCTAATGATGAACATTTCAAAGACATTTCCAACAAAGTAAATAGCTCCAGAAATATTCGGAGCGACAATTGATCAAAATCGGGAAAAATATTTTTTAACACAAATTTAATTTTTCATCAAAAATTTATAAAAAACGAATTGTTTAAAATTTGTTGCTGTAAACGTACAACAGCAGTAAAAATAGGGGGTAAAATGTAAAAAATTCCATTTTTGGGATTTTAATTTTTTTTAATTTTTTTTTTTTTTTTTGAAAAGAAGACACAATTTCCTACACTTATATATATTCAGGGTTATTCCTGTACTCACTTTCACCATTCACCATTTTTTGTGGAAGCATAATTACAACAATATTTATATTAAATAAAGTTTCTAAAATTATACGATTTAGGTTAAAAAAATTACATGTTTATATTTATAATTAGAAATGCTGAGGAAATTAAATAATATTGTTGTAATTATGCTTCCAAAAATACGGTGATAGTGAGAACAGGAATAGCCCTGAATATGTGTATTATTTCACTAGTCAAATTTTTGGATTCAAATGTACGGACCCTTTCCATAACAAAAGGTATAGAAAATTCATATTTTCTAACGGTTTCAATTCTCTTATCACAGAAAAAACTGAAGTGTAAATTCAATTACGAAAATGTGCAACCAATGACAAAAATTTTTTATTCGATTACTTGTCCTTATTACTCAAACTATAAACATAACATAAAGACAACTGGAAAACAAACTTTGCACCACTCAGTAAATTTGAATTTTATTTATATTTTCTCGTATAAAAATGTCAAGTGCTAAAAATGGAGATATACGAATAAACAAATATTTGATTTATGCTGAATATTTTTAGGAAATCCGCTTTTCTGGGATGCTCTTTAATTAGGTTGTTCCAAATATATCTACTCATAACAAAAATTCTTAAAATTGGAAAAACGTATATACTAACTATTAGAAGTACATTTTACATTCTGCTGCTCATTTAAGGGTTAATTGAATATTCACTCCCTTTTCAAACTGTCTGCTCTAGAGGTCGTTTATTAATAAATAAACGACGAGTGCAAAAATAATTTAAGTGAAAAATTAAGGGTAGACTTTTATCTTAATAAAACGACAATGTTGTATATTTATCTTGTTGCTATTGCTTTTGTTGTTGTTTATATTTTAATATCATATTTACATTTGTTTTTATTATTGTTGTTGCTGTTGTTGATCAATGTTAATGCATTTTCAATGCTCCCCGTGCATTTATTCATTCATTCACTTGCTTGTTTTTGTCATATTATTTGTTTATTTATTTGACTGCCAGCGCCCTCATTCAATGTGGTTGCTTGTTCATATTCATATGACCTGACCTTAGAGCTGTAGGAAAATTTTGCATAAACCTTAAATACACTCGTACTCGTGCATGGAAATACGAATATGCTTTTGTTCTTGTTGTGTTCCCTCTTTTTGACTAAATCAACAAAGTATTTTATTTGGTTTTGTTGGTATTTTATCCCTTATTTTTATTTTTTGGTCAATATGAATGTATAGAAACATACATTCATGGATATATGTATAAATAAGAGTACTTGCACATGAATATAGCAAATTTGCGATGTTAATATAAAAGGTCCTTTCAAAATACAAAAGTACACTTTTTGTCTACTTGCTCATTTTAATTTTTAAAAGATAACTATTTTAGTTAGATTTAGTTTATTCAATGGTTTATCAATTCATATTTCTAAATAATTATGTAATAAATTTTAAAATATCCTTGCTTAAAATATATTGTTTAAAGTAATTATCCTTTTTCGAAGGATAATAACTTTTTGATGGTTGGTATAAAGAGTTTCTGCAAGCCATAAGTCTAAAAAATAGCTCTTGAGTGCAAAGAAACTACTTTTAAGTCAATCCTCGTATACATGTCGCTACTTGTTTGATTTTTTTTATCGGCTTCCCCTAAAAAAGAAAAACAGCGTGTGGGAGAATACCCATTGCATCAGTGCATTTATATGTTTGTGTTTTTATTTACACATACATAAATGTATGTATGTTTATCCTCCTGTTTTGTAAGTGTATATTTGTGTACAAAATGCATTTCATTGTTTGTAATTTTAATGTTTTTTTTTTTTCTTCTTTGTGGTTTGAGTGTTGTTGTATTTTACTGTTATTATTCTAATTCTTGTTTATTTTAACTAATTCAGATTAGTGTCAGTGTCAAGGATAACATCAGTGTGTTTCGAGTATATATTTATTGAAAAGTCTGCAAATGTGAAGTTGACAAACAAAAAAAAAAAAAAAAGGGATCAGCACTTGCCATAGAAAAGTATGGAAGGAATAAAAACCACTAAGGACTTTAATGTATTTACATACAGAAAATTTTGTGACAAATAAGAAAAAGTTTTAATGGCTTAATTTAAATTGTGGTTTCAATTGATTTTTATTAGATTTTGCAGTCGGTTAAAAGAGGCTGCACTACTAAATACGAGTAAATACATATGTTTATAGTATTTTTCTTATTTAAATTGAAGCGAACTTTAAAAAATAACTATTTTAGAAAAATTCTAACTAAAGCCAGCTGAGAGGTTTCCTGAAAGATAGGACTATCCATGGGGAGGGAATCAGTGATTCAAACGTCACACAGTGGGTTCTAATGCCTTTTTCCACGGATTTATTAACATTTTTTTAGGGAAATTTTGCTTTAAAACATTGTTTAAATTTAATATATATATTTACTTTACTTTAAAATAAATGAATTTTCTAAACAAAATTTTAAATTTATTCGTATTTCGGTATTTTTTCGATTTACACGATTTCTCATACAAACATTTTTCATTTCGATGTACACGATTTTTTCAGGAACGTATCTATCGTGTAAATCGAGGGATAGGTGTAAAAGTAATAAAAAGCAGCTGATTAATCAAATGCACAATAAATTCAAGTTTGCGGGTCTAGATTGTCGCGCAAACTTATCGGAGTTGTGCAAACGAATTTCCATACATTTTTTGACAGTTCATTCGCGAGAGTGTAAAAATGCACAGATTGCTCAGTTTGCTCAGTTAAATGCCTCTAAGCGTTTACATGAGGACCCTTATTGTGTTACGATGATATCAGATATTAACTAGTGATGGAAGGGTGACTAAAAGGGATCTTTCCCAATACCTGCCACTAAAAGAATACGTTTACGAATTATATAAGAACTGATTTTTTAACTCATTTAGAAAAGTTCATTGAAAGTACAGATTTGCACGTGTGTGATAATTGGCTCCCGATATAGAATTTTAAAATTCTCGTGATCGTAAACGATATGTACCGAATTATGCCGAAATATCTTCAATAAAACACCATGATTATCAACATTTTATTTTTCGATCCTGGTTGACTAATCGGAGGAAATGCCCATATCCAATTGAACTGATTAAAACCCTTTTTTTTGCACTTCCAATATAAAAACACCCCCCTGTGCGTCAGCAATTTTAATAATTAAAAAATTCTGAACATAAATATCTCTGGATGTTTATGATGTGCTCTATTTTAACAAGTTACACATCCGGGAGGGTTCAATTATCTGAGCTACAGGTATGATTTCATTCCTTGGCTATTTAAATACACAGTTCGGCATTAACGGGATATAAGCCACATAATTATGAATTTTATCAAGTCACACAGTTTTGTATCCGATCACGAGCCCAACATTCTTAGAGTAGGTGAATATGCGCAGTCCAGGCAGAAGCGGCAATAACTGTGGAAGGGATGTCCAAGTGAGCTTATATGCTTACTGAAATCCCAAATACCCATCAAAACTATTGTTGGCCTCGGAATGGTCTTCCGATTTCTGTTTAAGAGCTTTAATCTGCATTTCTCATTCTTAGCTGGCCAGCATTTTCTGGCAGTTTTACATGTTTGCATTTTCGGCTATACATTATCAGCCTTTTGCAGATAGTGTCTGATTCCTTTTCAAGAGCTTTAGTCTGCGTTTCTCATTCCAAGCTGTCCAAAATATTCTGAGAGTTTTGCATTTTGAAGTAACTATTATCTGCCTTCTGCTGATAGTGTTTGAAGGATTCAATTTTAACGATTCTGTTCAAGAGCTTTAGTCTGCGTTTCTCATTCTATGCTGGTTAAAATTCCCTGTCAATTTTGCATGTTTACATTTCAAGCTATCTATCATCAGCCTTCTGCTGATAGTGTCTGATTAATTCACTTTTAATGGTTGGTTGGTTTGTTGGTTGTTTTACGTGGTAGTACACTGCATGCGAACAACCAAGTAGAGACGAAAGGACCCCGTTTTGACAAGACCACACCACTCATTAGATGTAATGTCATTTACTTCGTAATGTATGTAAAATGTACGTAAAAATTCGAGTTTGCTAGACCCAACCTGTAGCTGTGAGATTTCTCAGTAGGTCATTAAGTTTAGACCAAGCTATCTCACCAAGGTTAGTCAATATATAGTTGCCCATGAATTTATGCCTCTTGGCACTCAGGGCTGGGCATTCACAGAGAAGGTGAAAAATCGCTTCCTCTTTTTCCCTATCCTTACAGCTGCGACAATGGTCGTTAAAAGGGAGTCGTAGGTGATTTGTATGCTTGACTATTGTCCAGTGCCCCGCTAATACTCCCAGCAACCTTGATATATCCCTTAAATTCCGGATTATCAGTTGCATAGTACGTTTTTCTTTAAAAGATGGCCACATCAACTTGGCTACCCTACATGTGTCTAAATTACGCCATCTATTCTCAACCTTTGTAAGAAAGTGTCTGAAGATAATGCCTTTGATAGTCCCCAGTGAAATTGCTACTGAGATCGCATTGGAGGTATCTAAGACAGATCCCATTCTAGCTAGTTCTTCTGCCTGTTCATTACCGTAGTGGTTTCTGTGCGCAGGGACCCAAACAAAAGTAATGTCAGATAGATGACCTAGCCTTGACAGAGAATTTTTACATTGTCTGACTAGTGAAGATGAAGACGTGTAGGCCTTCAGTGAAAGAAGTCCCGCCAGACTGTCGACAAAGAAACCTAAATTGCCACGAGTATTATGATCATGAAGTGTATTACAAGCTACCATGATTGCATAAATTTCCGCCTGGAAAACACTACACTCATTCGGAAGACAAGATGAGATGCCTACCTCAAGTTCGTCACAGATGACGCCAAAACCAACACCACAGCTCATTTGAGAACAGTTTGTATATATCCTAGTGTTATATTCGTACACGAGATTACCCCACTCACTCCTGGAGGGAATTAAGACCTTGAAGTCCCTATCAAAATCTGAGTATGGAGTAATATAGTCAGAAGGCTGGATAATGATCGAAGGCAATAGGCTCAGAATCCTCGTATGGCCATATGTTCTAGATCTCCAACAATTAGATGCATGAAGCCTCGCTGAGCTGCAGGCAGAGGTGGCCATTATGTAAAGGTCTATTGATACAAGGTGCAGTATAGTGTTCAGTGCCTCTGAAGGACTGGTTCTTAGTGCGCCATTTATACTAATGCAGTCCACCATACAAGAGATCCATAATTAAGAATTGGACGTACTATAGCCATATACATCCATTTAACTATGCTGGGACTAAGTCCCGATTTTTGACCAAACATCTTACGACAGGTATAGTAGGGCACCGTTGCCTTCTTCCTAGATATTTTGCATTATTTGAAAGGGGGATTTTGCAGTTTTTCAACTGTGGAAGTTTGAAGCTTGGAATCTTGGTATTTGTCGTGAAAAGTCCAAGTACCGTTTTGATAGGATTCATACCCAAGACCACAATAGTCCCAAGTGATATTTCGACAAATATTCCAAGAGCTGCTCATATTCCTGCTCATTGCCATAGTAGTCTGTATACGCTGGGACTAGAGTGATGTCAGCTAGATATCATAATAAGTACACTTTTTTCTTACACTGCCTGACTAAGGTAGAAGTTGCAGTATAGGAATTATGTGACATATGTGCCAGAAAAACTTTACACACCTTCCTAATAGCCAATACCTCAGCCTCAAATGTGACCTTAACCCAAGTTGATTACAGAAAACATCAGATCTAAAGCCAAAAAACCAGGTTTATACTGAAATCATTATGAAACTACTTATAAGTATATGCTTTTATGTAATAGCCATTGATTTTGTTATGCCCCCGTCTGAAAGGAATAACATTTAACAGTTCTTATGAGATGCGTTTTACAATCAGTGGTTAAAGCTAAGAACTAATGAAACCCATTCAAGAACCTTGAGTGTCTATACGTTTTTGATCTCCAGCAGCCAATATATGTCTATTGAAGTTATCTGCAATACATTTCTCATAGGCTCTGAAGGAATAGTTAGTAGTACACCAGTGATCCAGATGCAAGTCCGTACAATTGATCCACAAGGTATTTTCTTTTCGCTATCATCCACCAAACTATTTATCCATAAGTCAGTACTGGAGGTGTTGTACAGATACTGGCCTGGCTTTGTATTTCTGATGTGATTAGTACCTCCCTATGATACCAAACGACCGTATTGGTCATGGCACAATTCAACGAAGTGAGGCAGGCTAATATTAGAGCATTAAAATACTTACACTGAACTAGAGATAACAGAGGAACAGATAACATTCGGGATAACACGATCTCAGTCTACACTTATAGTTCTGAGATGGATACGGTCACTTGTTTGGATTTTTTTCTGGTGTATCTCTCAGGTCAAAAGTAGCGCCGTCGATATATCTGCATAATATTTTCGGGAATTCCATCTCGATACGTCAACCATTGATGTATACTAGGGTTTTGTAGTTTAAACAATAAGTCAACATTTGAATTTTTTCAATTTTCTTTCGACTTCTATAAAGCACTTTGTAGAGCACTAATGATGTAGAGTACTCATGGTGTTTTCTCAATTATAAAGCATTAAGATCGAAATGTCTTGTCGACTGCATAAATTCTCTGTCCATTTATACCATGTCTAGTTAGTATAGATCCATGGTACTGAAAGCATTTGAAATAATAAAGTATAGGTCCAGGGTCCTGAAAGCATTAGAAGTAATAAAAGGACTGAGAATGTTCAATAAACATTTTCTCATTGGATGCAACTGTCTAGGAATGAAACTTTCATATGAGGTATCAATTATGGAGCATTCCGATGGTCTACAGTTGTAGAATATTCAAAATGGATTGGTCCTAACTGGTACAACAATTAGTCAATTCATCGTTGTCAGTGTATGATGTACATATAATTATTAAGAAATATAAATGTTAGACATTTTATCTGCGAATTACCTAAAACCCATTCTTCGAAATTCGACTTTCCTCATTCCTTCTTAATTTGAATCTCACAAAGTGTTCAACAGAATCGTTTATTTCCCCACTTACGATTAAAATATGAAAATCCCCATTCATTATCCTACTTCCTCTTAAATGCAATAAACATGCCACAATTTAAACACTAATACCTTAACAAAGACAGTAAAACACATTCATTCAGATTTTCCTTGCCGCTGCTTATGTTTAGCACAAAAGAAGGATTTGTTTATATATATGTACGTTTATATTGAAAATATATTGTTAAGTAAATGTATGTACGCATTTATTTAAATAAGTCCATGTATAGACAAGTATGTGTATTTAGTATTTACTTCACTTAAATAAGAAACATAAAAAAAGTATTGAAACGTTAACAAGTGAAATGAAATGCAAAATAATTTTATTTTTCCTATAGCCTTGTGTTGTACGTAATTCTTCCACATAAACACACTTTAAAGGAACAAAGTGCGTAAGGATGTTTGACAGTGTGTGGCTGTTTGCGCGCCACAGTAACCGGTACGTGTTAGTCCGAAATAAATGGATTTAAATATGTGTGTGTTTTTTTTTTTGTATTTAATCATCAATGTGCTTAAAATTTGGAATATGTTTAATGCTTTTTTTTCTTCAACTATTTTGCATTTGAATCGGTCCAAAAAAAAAAAAACGTTAAAATTAGGGTGCAGAATTTTACAGTTTGGAAAGTGTGTGTATAAGTTAAGTTGTGTTCGTAAGTGTATAAATTGTATTGTTTGTATATTCTATTCATTAAATTGTTTGTTTTTCATATGAATACATACTTGATGTACTTATGCTTTTATATTAACGTAATACAAAAAAGCGAACCTTTTTATCCTTAACATCATCACACCCTAATAACTGTGGTTAGTCTGTTGTTGTTGCTGCCGCTGCTGTTCGAGAGAAAAGTGTGGTCTTAGTCTTAATTTGTGGTACTTATCATTGGAGTTGAAAAAGGGCTCATCACAATAATAATTATAATTAGAAATATAAGTATGTGGGGTCTTTAAATACACACCAACATTCGTTTTTAACAAAAGTTATAATTTTCCTTATTTTTATAGCAAAATAAAATATTTAAGATAGTTTTGAAATAGTTAATAATTTAATACTTCTGATGTTAGAGTCATAATATCATCTTATTAAATCAGTAGCGTCAAACAGAATACATGCCATATTATGTTGCCAACTCCTTATTGACAATCTTCTGTTAATATTTGTAGAGATATTTTGAACAACATATGTTACAGTATGAGAGGAAAATTTTGGAAAATTTTACTTAAAACATTTTTAAATTTTTTTTATAATGACAAGAAGGCAAGCATGCTAAAATTGTACGCGTTAATAAATTTTCTCATTATTATGTTGGCTTAAAGTTGAAAATTAAAAAAAAGCTTTTGCTTAAGTGAATTAATGTCATTCCACAATTCATAGAACAATAATAACACAATACATGAAGCTATGATGAACAAGGTGATTGGGAACATACTTACTTAATAAAAGGCTATCAACTTCTCTCCTTCCTGAGCTTAGAAAGGAACAAGCCGGTTTCCGCGCTAACAAATCCTGTGTCTACATGGTCGACACAATACCCTGAGAGTGATCGTAGAGCAGTCTGTGGAATGGAGATCACCTGTGTACCTCACGTTCATAGACCACTCAGCGATATGGAATGCATTGGAATGTAAAGGTGTATCTACTAAAGGTTTATATGTTAACGCAACTTGCCGAATTGTACATGAAAGGCAACTAGGTAACAACAAACTTAGCATTAACTCTGGTGTACGACAAGGCTGTGTTTTCTCTCCCGTTTTATTAAGTTGCGTATTTGACGATGTGATGAATAGTTCAACATGCCAAAGAAAGGGAATCACTTTGGCTCCTCAAGACAGATTGGAGGACCTGCAGACTAAGTTGACAGTTGTCCAAGAAACTGCATCACATGCTGGCCCGGAAATTAAAATTTGCAAAAGTAAGATAAAAACATGGTAATGTCCATTACTGCATCGCAAAACCTTTCTTCGATAGGCATTTCCATATTATGATTCCGAATAGGGATTTATGGCATAGCGGACTCCTTCCCCCTGTTTATGTCATAAGGATATACACTGATGGCTCTAATAGGGAAAACAGGGTCGGTGGAGGTTTCTGACTTCAGTACTGCTCCTGAGGCGGAAATTACTGCCATTAAGCGTGCATTCAACTGTCTGAGGTATTATCGAATATCTGGTGATATATGTATATTTACTGACAGCAAGGCTGCCGTTAACGGAATAGCGGGTGTCCTCACGACATCTAGATTAACCGAGGAATGCCGGGTATCCCTAAATGAGATAGCGAGACATTCTAGGATAACGCTTATATGGGTCCCTGGACCCGATGGAAATCAGGGTAATTGTATAGCAGACGTATTGGCCAAAAGCGGTGCGATGATGAGGCAATGGACCCCTTTTCTGGTATTTCCCTTGTTAAATGCAAGATGGCTGTTCAGCAGATACTATATGAAACTGCACAAAAGAGGTCGACTAAAGAACCTTCCTGTGCTACAGCGAGGTCGACCTGGGTCGTATATGATGCCAGCAGGACGAATCTACTTGTGGATTACCGTCGTGAGCAAACAGGACACTGTTTAATTGAGGCACATGCTAGAAGAATGGGCCTACGGTACAATGATTACTGTAGAAGCTGCCATACTGAAGAAGAGGAAGAGACTGTGAATCACCTTTTCTGCCAATGCCCGGCTCTGAGAAGCCTGAGGGAACGCATCCTCGGATCATGCTTGGATGAACTATCAAAGATGAATCTTAGACGAATCTATTCCTTCATCCGGGAATCTGGCTGGTTTAACCTGGAGGCAACGGAAGTATTGTAAATACCCTGCTGTCTACCCCTTGGGTATCACAATGGGATAAGATTTGAATGGACCCAGGTGAGCTGCTTGAGGAGAGGCTGCCCATGGAACCTAACCTAACCTAAGACAAAAACACTACTATACTCTAGTAATGAGCAGAGACTGTCCGTGCAGACTCAATGGCTTGATGAGGTAGAATCATTCTGTTATCTGGGAAGTATGCTGGACAAAAGTGGTGGTTCTTAGGCTGACACCTCAAGCCGCATAAACAAGGCAAGGCAAGCATTCGGACAACTTAAGCCGGCTTGGAATTCATCGTTCATATCAAGATGTACAAAGCAAAATCTGTTCAACTCATATGAAAAATCTACACTGTTGTATGGATGCAAAACGTGGAATGCAGCATCACATGACATACAACCCGTAGAAGTTTTCCTAAACAAATGCTTAAGGAAGATCCTACTTATAAGTATATTGACCCAGAACAATTTCGAACAATGAGCTCTGGTCAGAAACCAGACAACAACTGATCCATCTGGAAATTCGAAAACGAAAATGGAACTGGATTAGACATACATTGCGGAAACCAAGGAAGGCAGTCGACGACTTGTGGTTTCCCATACCTGGAAACGAATAGTCGAAATAAGAACATTCCATTTTCAGCTGCGTTGGAATGAAATACAATTTCGTTCATATGATCGATTATAATCTCGTTTTTCGAGTATCATCATTCTTTTGAAGGTTTTTTCGTAAATAAAAACAATGTCGGTCTTTTTCAGGTAAAATTTTCACTCCTTAAGGTAGTTCAGTGTAAATAAAGACGTATATTTGAGCTCATTTTTCTGTAGAGCAAAAGCGGTTGAACATATTGCAAATTTGATTTCACCAGTCGATTCTGCCAACTTTACTTTTTTAATAGGTCTGCTCTAATAGATTACAAAAATGTATCTTACAAATTAAACTTCAAAATATTTTGGGAAACATGATAAAAGCCTCCTAGGACCAAGGTTTATATTGAGTCGGGCAACAAAAAGTCGGTCTTATCCAAAGTTTTGTGAAATTCATAAAATTTCTTAGAATTTAAAGAGATTCTATCCTTTCAATAAATATTGTATTAAGTTTCATTGAAATAAGATATGAAAAATCCAACTACTAACCGCTTTGACATGGACTGTCCCAATAACATGTTTGTTATAAAATTTCTAAGAACATTAACAAAGATACAGTTTGTCTTTCCGACCCAGAAATATTGTCTGCCTCTTAGATACTAACTACTTTACTGCACGAATAATGTCAATTGCCCATCGCCAGTACTTGCAACTTTAATTTCCAACCACTCTTACTCTAGTACTTCAAAATTTTCCAATATAAATCCTTTTCATTTCTGCTCTCAACTGAAAGCATCATTAAGAAAAATAAAAAATAAAGAAAATAGAATTACTATTAAATACAAATACACACAAACACCTACCTAAATATACTTACATTCAAGAGAATGCTCTCCATATACACACACATATCAGTTACACTTACACATTGATAAGTATACAGGACTCCGGAATGTGTGAGTTGCATGATGTGTGGTTATCAAAATAATGCATATAAGCCATTTATCGATTTATTATCAAATAACGAGCAAAACGTCTCTTACTTTTTACGTCCCTCTTAATGTCTACTGATTACTCTATTATTTACCAGAAATGTGGTAACAAATCTGATGTACGTATCTGTAACAGGGCACATTAGACTGCTCCAAAAATAAATTTGTTTGTAACATTTTACAAATTAGGTTATAAAGACCATCAGCCAGTGATAGTCGGCTTTCTTGGGTCAATAATGTAACTGTTCTCATTGTTATAACACAAACTGATTATATGACCTAATCAGGACATTTCCATATGCGGTTGTATGCCAAACTATCCTGGTGGATGAATGAAGAATTCTATCTTTCTAATATATACCCTTGTTAGATTCAGCAGGTCTTGCAGAATTGGGTTCCTAAATGTCGCGGTATAATCGTTTTATAATCGCATATGCATGTGCAATAGTCAATAATCATGTCAGAATGTTAGCAACACATGCCAAAGTAGAGATAATGAAACAATCGACTGGTTAACATCCAGTTGCTCTTTGTCCAATAATGTAACCAATTCATACTCTCTGTGCCTTCCCCTATTAGTTATAAAGACAGCTGTACACTTCTCAAAGCCTCCGATATGTAGGGACACCCTAGGTAGCCCGAGTAAACTCAAGTCAGCGGAATACTTTACTATACACAAATGCTTATTTTAGTATAAAACCATGATCTGTATTATCGCATATAAATAGTTGCATTGGCCCAAACAAAAGAAAAAAATATCCGTTAATTTTCTGTAAATCCTGGCTTTACATTAAAATAAACCACCCTGAGAGGAGATGAGCTAGTACCATGAAGTTTAATTTTCTCCCTACAATTTTGCGGCAGTCTAGTCTAGCAGAGACTTTTCATCTTATAAGATGCAATAGATGTATGAGTATGACTAAATACTGTATTAAAGTAAAATACAAACATCACAAAGTAATTGAAAATTGAATAAAAATCAAAGTGAACTGGTATATAATCGTAATATCAGTTCTGTCTGTAAGTGCTTCATGGTTTAGAGTCTGTGTGTCATTTTTTCCATCTACAAAAAAAGCTATAGTATATTTCATTTGCAGTGTGTATAGTATTTCTTTAGCGTTGTTGGTCGTATGAAATGTATTTAATATGGTTGTGTGAATGCAATATTATAGCAATCGAGAGATCGTGTGAGAAGTTTAATGAATTTATATTTACAAGTGTAAAAAAACAGAGTTGAAAATGGTCTGAAGGCCTACAAAGATGATTGGTTGTAGTTTTTCTTCTCTAAGTAACTATTTTGAGCTGAAGTGTATATTGGAAATCTTCAAAGATTTCTACATCACTCCTTGTACTCTATCAGTATAATATTGGAATTAGACTGCCCCAGAAATTTATTGTGGACAACAACTTCTAGTTACTGAACATATCTCCCTAGTAAGGATGATCGAATAACTCTTATTCATGCGATAGCACACCACCTAAAGAGTGAGCAAAAAAAAGCTTATACTGGTATTAAGTTAAATAAAACTTAAACCGTTCAATAAAAAAAATCCTAAAAATACGTAAAGTTATTTAAATATTTTACCAATTAATTAAACATTAAAATATTGGCATATTACTCGGTATACCATTAAAGGTTTTTTAGTTACTTTTGTTACACTTACGCTTAAAATCGGGCATGCCCTGGGATTCCTTTAAGAGCCCAATACCTTTCAACATGCCGATGTTCTGGACAGTTGGGTGGATTTGCCTCCCATGGTACAAAATTAACATTATTGTTTGAATACTACTAAAGGGCTTTTTTCATAGTGGTATGATGCCATATCTGGCCAGAAATATGAACGCACTATGTGCTGTCTTAAGAAAGGTGAAAGCCATTTTAGTCGACACTCTGTAATATATATTTCTGTGCTTATCGTGCCTGATATGAAGTATCAATGTTTGGCTTCTTTTGCCACAACTGCAAATGGCTTGCCACACAAGAAACTTCTAGAGGAATTTTGTTTGTCGTTTTGTCCGGTATTATTTTTTAACATGACCTTGTTCATCAGCCACATAAAAATCTTGACCCGGAATATGTGACAAGTCTGACAGTTCATAAGTTTCATTGTCCATCACACAGCAGGTGTATTTTTTTAAATAAAATTTCATCTCAATTTTTTCGCCCGTTCTTTTGTTTCTAAGTTCTTTGCCGCATTGACATCTTGAAGTTTCTGAAGTTTGTACGACTTCAACACAGCATTAGGTTTGGCTCTATGCACAACATAATCAGAGTATTTAACTTTATGAGCTGCTTTTCTGATAGAAGTGTTTGGTGCTCTACGAAAAAGTTGTTCGACTTATTTTACCTTTTTTATTCCTCATATAGGTTTTCTTTAAATGTTCAAGTCTTCGTTTTACTGTTTAATGGCTATTTTTTTTTTTGAACATTCTTGAAAAGTTTTAATATATTTTCCACGTACTTGTTCGCTGTCCATTTTGACCAAAATTCGGAGAGGACGCTCTACGAGAGACTTGGTAACCTTCCATAGGAAAAATGATGTCGTTTCATTCACCGCTTTTGACGAAAGTAAAGAGATAGCTCTAGATATTTCCAAGGCGTTCAATAGAGTGTGTCATGGTACACTATTTCAAAACTTATTGCTTTTGGTGTTGGTATTAATTTCTCCATTCCTTATTTTTCTAAACGACCTTCTATGTGAAACTTCCAACCATATCTATTCTTTTGCAGATTACAGCAACATTTGTCATTCATATTCATTCAGTTATAGACAAAGCCCGTCGGAAATTGAGGCAATGAGTTAAATCATGAATGATTCCCTTAATCGGGACTTTGTGACAGTATCTGAATGGGGTCGTGAAAATAGTCGCTTTCCATGCTTGCAAGACTCAGTGCTGCATGTAGCATGTATTTATATGTTGTCCTGGGCATGGGAGTACAATATGATGGCCGCTGGTCTAAATACATTTTTCAAGTGTCGAATGAAGCATTCAAGTATCACGGTTTACTGAAACGTAGTATATCTGACCGAAAATGGATTACAACTCCTATGTACGAGCCAATGCTTCAAAGTCTATTTTGGAGCTTCTCGACCGCATACAGGAGAGGGCGAAAGCGATTATTGGTGACAGTAGGGTATCCAACTCTATTGATTCGCTGGAGCACCGTCGCAATGTGGGCTGCATTTCACGAAACTGTATTCATAATTATGCACAACTTCGATATAAAACCCACATCCGGAAAATACATTATACTCTAGCAATATGAAATTTATTTTCTAGTAATAGAGAGTATAAAACTAACCAAATGGTGTGGACTAGATAAATATTTGTATACAAAATGTACAACAATCGGTGCCCATATTATTGGTGATGGGTATATAAGATTCGGTACAGTCGAATATACCACTTTTACTTGTTAAGTTTCCAAAAATATTATAATATCTTAAACGGGCATATTTTTATGAGCAGTGGATATTTCTATCAACATATAAAATATTACTATATTGTTACGAAATTGTATTCGAATTCAAATATAACGGTTTTAACGACTGGTTTAAAGATGCATCATGTTTCTCAACCTTTCTATTTCTGGAGACTTCTAATTGGTGGCAGTGTTGTTTCCCGGCCGATTAGCTGCAGTTAACACATTACTAACATATCTGTGGATATTATTAACGTAGCTGTGGAACGATGAGACATTTAATGGGGCTGCTGATTATGTTGCTCCGTGTGATAACTCTGTTCCGGTGAACAGAGAAAGAATCCAGTGGACAATCAAGAGCTTCGACCCGTTTAAATCCCCTGAAGATATAGTTGTACCATGGCTCATTAACATATACACATTAGGTGTATTAGGTGGACCTATATTCCTATGGTGGACGAGGTGTAGAGTAGTCTTTATTCCTAAAGGAGGCAAGGCGACTCATACTAAACCAAAGGACTATAGACCAATTACTCTTGCGTACTTTCTGCTTAAAACCCTAGAAAGGGTTATTAATGCATATCTGAGAATGACCATTCCAATAGAACTCATTTCTAAATCCCAACATGCCTACACCAAGGGTAGATCTGTGGAAACAGCTCTTCATTCTTTAGTTGGCTCCATTGAACAGTCGCTAATACATAAAGAGTATTCACTTGTTGCTGTTCTCGATCTTGAAGGAGCTTTTAACAATGTCAGGCCCGATGCCGTCCTTACTGCGATGGATGAACTTGGAATTGATATATGTATTTGCCTGCTAGTCAGAAAGTTACTCAGCTATAGAGTCGTATGTGCTACTCTAGGTGGCATAAGTTTTTCAAAATTGGCCAATCGTGGAACCCCGCAGGGTGGTGTACTTTCACCACTTTTGTGGAATTTGCCTATGAATACCCTGTTGGTCAAAATGGACAACAGAAGGATCAAGACAGTTGCATATGCTGATGATGTTGCAGTATATACATATATCTGGTAAATTTCTGAATGCAATATTTAGTTTTATGGAATCGGCATTAAGTACACTGAGTGAGTGGAGTATTTGGAGTGGACTTAGTGTGAACCCACAAAAAGCGGAACTGGTTCTCTTCACTAGGAGGTATAAGATTGATGACTTTAGACCACCTAGACTGAATGGAATCAGTCTTGAGAACAGGGATAATGCAAAGTACTTTGGCATCATTCGGGATAAAAGATTATCATGGAATTTGAATATTCAAAACAGGATTAATAAGGCTTATATTGCCATTTATTCCTGTAAAAGGGCAATTGGTACTAACTGGGGTATTATGCCGAAGAGTATCAATTGGATATTTAAAGCAGTTGTAAACCCATCTTGTTCTATGGAAGGCCGTTGAACGAGTTTTCAGGACTATCACGATACTGATTACAGGAGCTATAAGGTCTGAAAGGAAGATGGTGCTGCGTATAAATAGTAGCTGCGGTTACAGACATGAGTGGGTTTATCATTGGCGCTGTTGGAGTTATCATCAACTGTCTTGTACATTATAAAGTGTAATTAAAGTGTATGTATTATTGTGAATTGTAAAAGTATATGTGTGTTTTAAACACATAGTGACTATTTAAATTATTTAAATAAATAAAGAGTTGTAACAACTTTAAACTATTAAACTGTTTTAATTTGCAAAAAAAGTATCCGGATTATTTAAAGGAAATAAACCACCGTTTTCAAAAGGTAAAAACATAACAATATTAACCAAATTATTTCCAAAAATTACGTTCTTTTAAATCCTTATTACGGTTAAATTAAAAGAAGTATTGACTTCCTAGAAACATCCTTAAATTTTAGAAAATTTAAATAATAAAATTTCCAAACAAATTACGGAATTTATTTTTTTCCGATTTTGATTTTTTTGAGCAGTCTAATGTGCATTGTCTTCTTTAAAAATATCGTTTTCTATATTTGGTTTTTAAAATTGCATTAAATACATGACAATGTTAGTGTGTATGTATGGCTATACAAACCAACACAGACATAGTACATTTATAGCATCATATAAATACATATAAACTTGTATTTGATAGTTCTGTCTGTGTCTGCTAGTATAGTCAGTTCGTGGATCTGTTTGTATTTCCTCATCTTATTTTTTATATTTATGCTTTTCTCTTTATTTTATAATGCCTCATATATACCCTCTTCTTTAGTATTATTCATTTCGTTGTAATATTGGATTTTTTTTTTATTTTTAAAGTTTTGTGCTTTTTTTTTTTCATTATCAAAGTTTATTTCATTATTGTGTCATTGGTTTGTAAGGACAACGACAGCAAGGGCAGCATCAACAGCAAGAACAAGAACAATAATTCCAGCATCATTTTCCAATATTAGAGACATGTAATACATCAATAAAATAACAGGACTATGGAGAATACCAAACGACCGAAATGAAAAGCTGAACAAATTTTCAAACGCCTTTACTTCGCTTTTCTATATATATATATGTATATGGCTTCATTCCTCATGTATTTTAGCGTTACAGTCATCAGAACATCAATAAAATAATCGGACTGTAGAGGGATAGCAAATGAAAAAAATCAGAAAAAAACGGAAAAAAGAAAACAGTATGAGGCAGAAAGCAAATAAATAAAGTTGTGGAAAAGAAGATAATTGATAATAAAATAAATAATTGAATTATCCAGAGTCATCGTAAACATTGCTTCTTTGTTTTGATGTCAGCTTTAAGTCAATTTCTATAATGTCTGCCAAACATACATTTATACACATGCTCGGGCATAAATATCGACAGCAGCTTTAACTGTAAGTTTTAAAGGAGTTTAAAGAACGTATAGATAATTTTCTGAAGTACATTAGAGAAAGATTACATTGTAATAGGATTTAAAATTTTCGGGAAATGGAAATATTTCAAGTAAATTAAAAATAAGTTCGTGTTTCAGCAAATCCTACAAGACCCAAAAATATTAAACAAATTACACAATTTTTCCATAGGGAATAGAGCAAAACCTTTGAGTATAAATAGCTGATGTATCAGAGCTAACTAGTTGTTTGAATAAGCCACTGGAATCTTAATATTGGTTTGTCAAACACAAACTATTTAAGTTGTTTAAGACATGCACCCTACATGAAGTAGGGTGCATGTCTATATCGATTTAAACTGTGTAATTTTTAAGTTTAATAGAAATGAGTGGATATTTTTGGAAACATATTTCTGTAAGTATTACTGAAGATATTAGAGAGAAAATAAATGAATTTAAGGTTTTTTATTTTGAACTTGACTAGATGTAAATTTTAAAATTTAAACATAAGTATATTTTAAGCTATAAGAGTTGACTTAGTGAAATAAACAGAAATAATTTAACCTTCCTATTGCCTTTATAGGAAAGTATCACTTACCCTGCACCACACAATCACAAACTACAATGCTGTAAGTTTCATCAATGAACACCTTAAATCTGTCATTAATTCATTTTAAAGTTTTGACTACAAATTTGTTTTCTCCTTCAAAAATTGTACCTCTGCTATTGACATGACACATGCAAATGATTTAAAATAACTTCATAAACATATTAACGATTTAGAAAGAAGTAAAACTGACATTTCAAAAGGAATAATATTCGACCATTTTAAAAGCAGCCAGCAATGACTGTTTGATTGTGTATGTGTCAACAAACACACTCATCTCCTTATGCACACCACTACGTACTTATATTCACACGTATACACAACAACCGACAAATTTATTTAAAAAAGGATTAGCTACAGCTAAATACTTTATTATTTCCAAATAAGTCAGGCATACCATAATGTGGGACATTAAAATACAACAGAACTTAAAGAAGGCACAAACAAAACCAAGGAGTGAAAGGAAGCCCCTCAGAACACATGACAAAATATGATTGACAGTATTAACACACTTGATGAAATGTTTTTGTGTTCATCCTTGAACGCAAAAGTGTGTGAATGTGAGTATGTGTCAAAAATTATGCACACATATTCATTCACAAACACACAGTTCTTTACTTGGAAAAGAAAATGAAGATGGAGACGAAGATGATGAGAGGATGATGGAGATAAGGCAAAGTTTGTGAGTGAATGTCTGTCATCAACGTATGTGCTTGTGTGTGTGTGCAGGAATATGAATGTAACTGACAATGACATTTAATACATATTTTAAAGGAAAAGCGAAAAAATCTTATTTTGTTTTCCCAGCATGCACACAATATGTGCCACTAAACATGAGCAAGATTTCGGTAAAATAAATGTAGGCAACTAAATAATTTCTCAACATTGAAAAATTAAATTTCTCTGCTTGTCCTTCATCCCAAAGAAATGTATAGGAATTGAAAAAGGATTTTATGAATTTTATAAAGAATTATTATTCAATTAAACTTAAGTGCTTTAAAAGAAAGCTGGCATTTATAGATATAATTTGTGTTTGATATAATGTTTATTATTGTAAAATAAGACTCATTTGCGTTGAATTTTATATGAACACCGATATATCAGGGCAAAACCTTTATTTCCCGAGAACATTATGGACCGATTTCAAACAATTTCAAAAGGCATCGTCTTAGCAGAAGATATATACAAATTTGTCACCAATTAGTAAAAGTATGTTATTCATAAGCAAACATTTTTTAGGTCCGAGAATTTTTGGCTTCAAAGGGTCTGCCGCAAAAAGCAGTTTTGCTTTTAGATAACGCGACATTTCACCCAGTTGAGGAACTAAACGGTGATGATGGTTTAATTATAGCAATGAATCTACCACCCAATTGCACTGGTCTTATTCAACCATTAGATCAACACGTTGTCAACTTGGTCAAATTAAGTTATAAAAAACAACTGCTCACCCACTTGCTTGGCGAAAAGAGAACAAATTTGGAGCTCAAACTGAAAAACTTCAATCTCAAAAATGTATTTCAGATTCTAGCTACGTTCTGGGATAAAATATATGTGTTCAATATCCGAAAAACTTGAAACGCCTTGCTTGAATTCGGTACTGAATGGAGTGAAGCAGATAACATACCCATAAATATTTTACAAAATATAATTCAGGAAGAAAATTAAGAACTTTCAACTATTGGTACACTTCTAGCTCAAATTGGTACGGAACATCTTTTCACGAATGCTGACAGAAACAACTGGATTCAAGAAGGATTTCATATGGAAAGTATTGAGGAGCAAATGGAATTATCAGATACGGAATCGTAAGATTTATACGATAGAGGTCATGAAGAAAAAATATTAAAGTGGACGATTGTATAACATCGATAAACATATGCATACAATAGGCTTTGGAAAATGAGAAGCCGACAACAGCACTTTATAAACTACGTAATTCAGCTGTTCTTTTAAAAAATAATTTACCAAAAAAGCAACTCAAAATCTCAAATTTCTTTAAAAAATTTTAAAATGAAACACATCAATAAAAACAATTTTAATTTTAAAAATGACATCAAATTTTTTAATAAAATTGTCGGCTCTATTATCGCGACAGGTCTAGTTTTTAATTAGTCGCAAATACCGAGCTTGCAGTGTATAAACATTATTTTGTTTTAGCATTTGTAATAACTGTTATCTTCTAGAGAAAATTTTCTTTCTAACAAGGTATAAAACATGAATATCTAATGTAAAATTAACAAGTCACATTTTATTGGACCCTATGTTTAGCGCCAACAAAGATTTATTTTACGAAAGGACAGACAGTCGGACGACCGATCATGTCGTTACGTCGACAGATAAAGTGATTCTGACGATTGGTATGCTTTAAGGTGGATTTTAGACTCATATTTTATGAATTTAAAAACATCAGCTCAAAAATATGATGCCTTTCCCACCTTGTTTCTGAGTCGATTAAATATGTAATAAATATAGTTGCAGATAGTAAAGCCCGTAGACCTTTGCTTTGAAATTATTTCTGTTGTGTTCGGTGACATTGTTGAATACGTACTAACAAACCTATACACACGTACACTGGCAAAAAAAGGCGGATTAAAAATTCAGATTAGAAATATGATGTTCTAGTCCTCAAAGTGGGTCTACACCAACATAGTGGAAATGCTAGAATGCATTTAGACTGATGTTTATAAAGCGCTAAAATATTGGACATACATCCACCTTAAATAATACATAATAACTCAGAATAACTATATATTTTATACGTGAAAAGAGCAATTTTTTTTGTTTTAAAAATCTCATGAAAAATCGAAAACGGCAGAAATTGTTCAGGTTTGTTACTTTATCGCAAAGTCACATATAATAGCAAAAAACGAGATATCGCTCATAAAAATCGATTGTTTCTTTTTGAATTTATTTACAATTAAGTGAATTCGCCCATTTTCACAAAATTTTAGTTTTTTGTTTTATATACATAAAATTGAGTAGTTAATGTTCTTCTTTCGATTGAGTGAATTTATATATATTATAAATTAATCGCTCGATTAACCGATTAAACCAGAAACCCGATTAATGAAAGTTTTTTTTGCTGGTTTGTTTTTATATTCCAATATTTCGATAATTAACTTTAACCTCTATATAAGAGCTAAATATGTTGATAAAATTCATTAAGAATATGTTCTACATGAACACAGACAATTCTACTGAATTTTGTAATAAGCAGTCCATATTTAATCCTACCAGCTTAACATTATCCGCACTAATTTTCCTTTAATTGAAAATTTACATTTTGGTTTGGTGCAGCGACAAATGTAATTGATAAAATATATATGGGACACTTCATTGTCAAAACTATCTTTAGTTTTTAAAATATCGCGGTTTTATTTTTTTTATTATTCTGTATTTTTTTGTCTTATTGGTTGAATATTTAATAAATAGAGAATAAAATTAAAAAAAAAAAATTATACTGTTATTCTACACAAAATTATCTTTTCTTTGACATCAATTTAGTTTATCTAAATAAATTGGTGACAGAATTCAAGAATGTTGAAAATTAATTTTTTTCAGTTTCATCTTTATAAGTTTGTCTTATGGTAAAATGGTTCAAAATTTCTTCAGGATATAAAAACGTACAAATAAATTAATCCATATAAAACTAGACTTCATTACCTATCCAGCGATATGCAATATGTGTTAGCAACTGTTTATTTTACACTCAACTAATGCATTAGAAATCAAGCTTCATGAAAAATTATCTTCTACATTTCACCATAACAAAGTTAGTGCTTACTATGCACTTCTCATTATTACATGTACCTTTGCTTATTTTTTATTGATGGTTGTTATTGTTGTTTTTATTACGCAGCGCTTAAGTAAACTTTGAAAACCAAAAATTCACCTAATTGAATGACGTTGTGCGCGTCAATACATTAGTGAATTTTGGGTTCATACAATAAGAAGTAACGATTTTTCATGTAAATACTGTTTTCTAGCAAAAATTTTCACCAGAAATATTTTTTTTATCAAAAATTAAATATTTATTAAAAATCAAATTTTTTGTCAAAAATCAAATTTTTACCAAAAATCAAATTTTTTGTCAGTAATCAAATTTTTTTTATCAAAAATCAAATTTTTTGTCAGAAATCAAATTTTTTTTTTATTGGTAAAAAATTGATTTCTAAAAAAATTATTTTTGATAAAAATTTAATTTTGATAAAAGATTTAATTTTTGATAATAAATTTAATTTTTGATAAAAAAACAAATAGATTTTTGATTAAAAATTTGTTTTTTAATAAAAATTAAATTTTTGATAAAAAATTAGATTTTTGGTAAAAAATATGATTTTTGATAAAAAATTTGATTTTTGATAAAAAATTTAAATTTTGGTAAAAAATTTAATTTTTGATAAAAAATTTAATTGTTGATAAAAAAATTTGATTTTTAATAAAAAATTTAATTTTCGATAAAAAATTTGATTTTTGATAAAAAAAATTTTTCTTGTGAAAATTTTTGTTGAAAATAATTTTTACATGAAAAATCGTTACTTCTTATTGTATGAACCTAAAATTCACTAATGTATTGACGCACACAACGTCATTTAAATAGATGAATTTTAGGTTTACAAAGTTTACTTAAGCGCAGCGTAATAAAAACAACAACAACAACCATCAATAACAAATAAGCAAAGGTACATGTAATAATGAGAAGTGCATAGTAAGCACCAACTTTGTTATGGTGAAATGAAGTAGATAATTTTTCATGAAGCTTGATTTTTAATGCATTAATTGAGTGTAAAATACGCAGTTGGTAATACATATTGCACATCGTTGGATAGGTAATGAAGTACAGTTTTTATAAATTAAAATATTTTTCACAACTTTGCAGTAACTTGGGGTTAAATAGTAGTATATATAAAAACAAAAATTGCTTTAAGAATTCTTTTCAAATTTCGCTACAAAAAGCCCGGCTTGATCACATAAAAAGGGGTTTTACACTACATTACATTGTATTAATAAAAATCAGAAATTCAAAAATGTTTGTAGTGTAAATCGGAAAACGATCAAGTATTAATAATGTATCATGAAATGTATTAAGCTTTTGAAAAATGTTCAAACATACATTTTTTCATAATAAAATATTTGTTTATTTTATTAATTTGGATCAATATTTCAATTTGATTTTGTACGAAACAAAAATATGCGGGGGTTCTCATATAGCAGTTCTGGTTTGTTGGAGTCCATAGAGTACGGAAACACTTTTAGTTTTTCTCGATCACTTTGTTTTGGCGAAATAATGATATTCTTAAAGTTGCAAATTCAAAACATAGTAAATATTTTAGTCGTAACATAATTTTAAAATGGTTTTATCTTTTAAACAGAAACAAAATATAAAAAAATCGGTTGGAAAATGTATGAGTTACGGTAGTTTAAGTCAGTATGTTCTTCAAATAAAGCATGATACTGTCAGCTATGTTTTGTTTTGAATTTAAAGAACGCATTTGTAAGAAAAACTAAAAAGAAAGAAAAACAAACTCAAAAATTTGCATATCTGATTAATTTTTCAATTGATTAGTTTTAGAAAGCAACTTTAGTACGCTTTTCCACCAAACAAAACATATTTATTTTCTTACGATCAACTTATGGCGTGAAGAAAATGAAAATAAGTTGAAAGTTTGAAACATAAGCGACCGTCACTCAACTATTTTAACCGATTAAAATTCAGAAATCAAAAGAATTTGGGATATTGAAAATGTTAATAGCAGTCTATATAAATGTCCCCCCAGGATACTTTTAAGCCATATATTGCTAGTTAATTTTTGAGTTTTTTTATCTCCTTATTTGGTGAAGAAAATATAAAATCTACCATTAGAATAAAGAATAATTCCAAAAAAATAACCTTTAATCACTCAGGACCACATATTCTTAATTTCATATATATGATTATATTATTGTAGAAAATTCAAAAAGTTCCGTTAGAGTAAAGAAAAAGTTCCATAATATCACGACTTGTAGATTCGGGTCCATATAAACATAATATATTTATAAGTTCATTGGTGAAGAAAATAGAAAATGTACCATTCGAATAAAGAAAAAGTCCCTCTTTGAATTCTGACTCACTTAAAACCATATATACTTAATTTTATGTTTATATGTCCATTATTATAGAAAATTCAAAAAAGTGCCAATAGGTGAAAGAAAAGTACCAATGAATCCACCTTTAGCAGATTATAACACAGTCGTACCATTCATGATTATATGTTCATTACTATAAATGCATTTTTATCACTTTCGAAACAGAAAAACCCAAAATTTTGAAGACAAACGCCAAAATATGTAATGGAAATATAAAAACCGCGATATTTCGAAAACGGGAGCTGACTGGAAAGAAACAAGTATAACATAGTAATGAGGGTTCATGCAGCTGTGTAAGAGTTTAACCTTTTAAACAGAAAATTATTTCTGAAAATCAGTTGCAAAATGGCTGAGTTACTGTAGTTTAACCCCTTGTGGTCCAAGGCTTTAAATCGTTGAAAAAGTTTTATTATTTTTAGGAAATATTAAAAATAAGGACTTCAGGAAGTTATGTACAAAATTTTAACTTTGTGGGGGAACTGCAAGGAACAGAAAGGTGGTTCAGCATCAGCCAAAAAATAAAAAAAAAAATAATAGATTTTTGTTTAAATTTTATTAATATTAGTTTTGTAACTTTTATAACATTTTCTATTTCAAGTCTATACCATGGTATTTTACGAAACATTATTTTTTATCATTACAACATTAATAAACACCACAATGAGAACATGAGATACTTCACCGTAATTCTGTGTAAGCGAAGTTGCCAATAGGCAAAAAAATATATTATTCGAAAGATGATAGTGTACTTCAAAATACTTTTGGGCAAAAAGGGTCAAAATATGTTTTGTTTCCTTTTGTAAGCTTATTATTGCTATTGTACTTATAAGTACCGTCGGTCGACAAAGGGTTAAAGTCAGAATGCTATAGAACTAAAACATATGGACAGATAGTCACAAAATTTAGTAGTAAGATTTATGCATACTTGAAACAAAATTGCATACAATTTTTTATCGATATTTAATATATTTTTGGACCTGAGCCTAATATGTGTGTTACCTAAGTATTAAGAGACGATCATCATAAAATAGTGTGGGTTGATATTAATGTACTTCGTTAAATTTTGACCCAATAACGATATTAACAAGTGTTTTATGGTTGTTCTTCTCGGACAGTGCAATTATAAACTGATAGCCACAAAATATTGTAGTATGATTTTTGCATACATTGAATTTTAAATTTAATTAATTATGACTCAATAAAATCAAAGCAGCCATCAGAAACTAATTTGCAAATTAAGTTTATGAACCAGGTGCAAAAAGGTGAAGAATGCCTGATGTAAACATTAATTATAATACGATTTTATTGAAAAACTAATGAAAGTGATACAAAAAGTAAGAAAATCAGGGACCGAAAATAATAATTATTCTTGAAATTTCAAGGGAAAAAAACAACTATATTTTTATAAATTTATGATTTTTATTATTTTTTTTTTTTTTTGTCAGAAATAATTGTTATTTTTTGATTTTTATTTTTTTTTTGTCAGAAATATTTGTCAAACTTTGATTTTAATTTTTTTGTCAGGAATATTTGTCAGACTAATTTTTTATTTTTTTTTTTGTCAGAAATAATTGTTATTTTTTTTGTCAGACTATGATTTTTATATTTTTGGCATTAATTATATTCATTTATTTTTTTTATAAAATCCTTACATATTTTTTTTTTTTTTGAATACGACAGGTGTAGCGAAGCGCACCGGGTCAAGCTAGTAAATAATATAACAAAAAAGTAAAAAATTATACATCATAACACGCCGATAAATTTAGCTGTAACCCGCAACAGTGCCTTGAGGCACCCCTTACTTTTTGCTTTCTCAATTATTTTTGTTAATTGTTTAACATTTACAAATTCCTAGACTGAAAGAAGAATATTTTATCTCTAAAACAAAAAAAATTTACACACAAAATTTCATGTGCTAAAATTATTACATCACTCACAAAACAGCTGACAGTATAAAAACTAAAAGTCAGAATGCATTTCCACCTTCGGGGGAAATGTTAACAAATCTATAAAAAATATTGAAGCAGAATTTTAAACTGATTACGAGGTTTATAAGCGATTTTTGCGTATTTAAGTGATTCCAATATGTGGACTTCATTTGAGGGCAATTGTCAACTATGGACCAGATATCAATCAAATTCGGTAAGGCAATTTTTATATAGTACATTATAATTATTTATGTCTGGCAGTGATATTTATAAGAATTTGAGTGATTTTAGGAAGTGGGCAAAAGATTTCAAAGCAATATCAATTATGGATCCCAAATTTTCAATTTGAAAATTCAAAAAATAGCAGATTTTGGCTGTTTTTTGTCGAAAAGGTAACTTAACTCATTTTTTAATAAAAAAAAAAAAACTTTCTTTAAGAACATATAACAATTTTATCTTTATGGAAAACATTTTTCAAATATGCCACCCCTACCATCTTCGGAGTTTGACCTATTTTTTATTAAAATTTCAAATTCGGGGCACATGTTCTAAAATCCCAAAGCTGGGATCAGAAAACGGAAAGCACCCTTGCAAACCTTAATGTGTTCCCTTTTTATCCCCAAAGTATCTTCACATCCCCAAGAGGTCCAATCCGAGAGCTATCCAAGAATATAAAAATCTTTGTAATCGGATGGGAAACAAAAAAAAATGTCACGTGTTTTAAAATTTTACATGTCGAAGGTACCCTTCTATGCGCATTTGTAGGGTTCATTTTAATAACTTAAACTCGAATATTCCTTGTCTACGCCCATGTATAATTTTGTCCCGATCGCCGTTTAGAAATAGCAGATTTATTTTCAAGTAAACGTGTTGCGGTAAGTAAAAGCATTAAGTTCTTTTTTTTGAAATTGCAAATTAATTATCTATGTCAATTGGTATTGAGTATAACTACGATATTAAATATATAATAGGGTCATGCGTCTTTATTCATTCAATTTAAATATTGGATAATTTTGAAATTGTTTAATTATCAACTCAACTACTGATATTAAAAACGATGCTATTTTGTCCTACTAAGAGCAACAGTAGTGGCAATAGATTAAATAACATAGTTCAAAAGAAAGTTATGAAAGAGAAGAAAATATGTTATAAGAAAATCTGCTCAGTCAGACTAAAAAAATAATTAATAGAAAATAAGCTTCTAAACCATATTTTTTACCATAATAACTAAATAAGGAAAAAAACTACATTAACAGATTTCAAAAATATTTAAAACAAAGATCTTTGGAACTTTTTTTTTTGTTGTCTTCTATGAAATTTTTGAAATTGGACTTGGTTACCAATATGATCAAAGTTAACTGTCAACAACTTTTAAAGAGTCTTCTACGAAATAAACAGAAAGACCTTTAAAAAAGAACTCAATATTTATGATAAAACAAATATTACATAAAAAAGTTAATTTAAATAGACAAATTAAACAAGATTTTTGTTTTTCATAAAAATATGAGACTAATCTTAAGTAAAGGTTACCAAATATTGGTTTTCACAACTCCCATGTTGGATGTAAACTAAAATGAAAGAAATTACTTTAAAATACTCATCATAATAATTTCTTAATGCAGTAGTATCATGTGCCCTCGTACCTAAAGGACCTTCAATACAACAAATGGGTGGTTGATTGCACATGTTTTAAATTCTACACTTTAAAAGGTTTTTCACTTCTTTTGCATTTTCTTTCCACTTTGTTTTGTTGCTGCTTGCTGCTTTAAATCCATTTAAACATGAAATTAATATAAACTGAAAGAAACGTGTAAAATGTTCAATGAACACCAACCATCAAGCAACGAACAGTGCCACGAAAATAAAGGGGGTAGAGCTTTTAAAATAACAAAATGTATTAGTGTCAAATCAGCGTAAATTATAACAAATATTACTTTGAACATTAAACCATTCACAAGTAAAAAGAAGCTGATATTTTTCTAATGTGGGCGGCAGAGTGTGTGGGGTATGATGCTTATTATATTTAAAGTTTTTTTTTTTTTTTTGTAATTTGAGCAGAATGAAAGATCTTTCATAGTTGTCTTTATAGGTAGCTGAAAGAATTGCAAATATACAAAAAATTAACGAGGGTCTTGTAAAAAGGTTTTATTTCAATTAGCGATTTAAAAAATCTTACATAAAAATATGTTTTTACATAGGGCTGTGAAGTATTTGAAATAATTGGAATTTAGAAAAAAAAAAAAGAACTAGTTCTCTGTGGTCACCTTTTTTCAGTGCTGAATTGAAATGAAATGATTCCAAATCCGTCAGAAAAGCGCTGATACGATTGTTGTCACAATGCAGAGAAAACAATCTTTAGTGTATAATAGTGTTTTCACACTGAGTGGTTTTAATGCAAAAGTTGGTTTTATCGTTAAAACCATTATTAAAACCTGGTTTTACCATACAAAATTATTATGTTAAAACCATCATAAAACCTTTTTTGAATTGGTTTTAAGTAGGTTTTATGAAATACAACCTTGTTTTCTATGTACTAAATACAGTGCTACCAACATGAAAATGTTAAAAACAGCTGATAAAAGAAAACAAAACAAATATAAAAGGAATAAAGCCGTTGACAAAGAGTAAACCTTAAAAAAATGAAATGATGAACACAACAGCAACAATAAAAAAATACAAGAGAAAAATAAGCTTTTGAACAGAACACAACGAAAAGGTTTTATTGAAATGTGGGAGGAAAAAATTGAGTTTGACGAATAAATGTTAAAACCAGATTTATGAAAACTTATAGTGTGAACGCAAAATCAGCTAATTATGGTTTTAACGTTAAAACCAGGTTTTAACTTTAGGTGCGAAAACACTATAAGTATTCGTTTATTGAGTTGAATTCAACTAAATATTGACCCTATTTCACACAGAGAAAATTACTTAAAAAATTAATATTTGGAGTTTTTTTTTTGTTTATAGTGCTCTGAAACATTGCCTCCTCTATTTGCTATATAGAACTACTGTTAATACTCCTCATACAACAAATTACAATAATTGTGGAAAGGAAATGTTTATAGTGAGAACTAAGCCGCTTTTGGGATTTTGGTGATGAAAATTTGGGTTTGACGACAATCATTTATCGACTTTTGGCATAAAATGTTTTCATATTTATATCAATGTGTGTTCTGACAAATTACAAATTTTCTTTTGAAAATGATTCCTAAAAGTGTTTTAATGTAAGGAGTGAGATCGTAAAATTCTTAACATACGTTTTTCATTAAAACTCTTAACCCAAGTATTATTTGATTTTTTTATCAAGTTTTCTTTGTAAAACATGTCAGTTATTATGTTTAATGTCATTTATATTTATTTGTTGTTAATCTGATTAAAATGAGTGACCAGAAAAAAGTGCGTACTAAAATTATTAAATATTTTCAACAAAACCCAACTTGGTCCTGCAAAAAGTTGGCCAAACAATCAAAGGTCTGCTATCAAACTGTTTGCAATGTTATTAAACAGTACCGGGAGAACTTGTCCGTTGATAGAAAACCTGGTTGAGGTAGAAGGAATGGTCCACATTATATTTCTAAAGCCAAAAAAATAGAAATCATTTTAAAAAGAGCTCCCAACACATCTGTAGGAAAGCAGCCCGGGTAGCTCAGTGCTCGGAGTATTTGGAACGAAAAGTTAAAGCAAATGCAGGTTTAAAAACATACAAAGCTCAAAAAGTTCATGACAGGAACGCTGCAAAAATTACGAGGCAGAAAACAGAGCCCGGAAATTAAAGTCAAGTTTTATAAAAAAATATTCTTACTGCATAATGAATGACGAAACGTATATTCTGGCAGATTTTTCGAAACTCCCTGGTCAAAAATTTTATGTTGCTAATGCTCGAGGGAATGTTATAGAAAAGTTTAGGACCCAAAAGCAGACAAAATTTCCCAAAAAGTTCTTGGTATGGCAAGCAATATGCAGTTGCGGCAAACGAAGTTAATCACTTGTTACAACGGGCTCTATAAATACCGAAATTTACATCAAGGAATGTTTACAAAAGAGGCTGCTTCCATTTATAAGACTTCATAATGTGTCCACTTATTTTTGGCCTGACTTGATTTCCTGACACTATGGTAAACAAGACCTTGAGTTGTACAAGATCAATAATATAGTATTTGTACCAAGAGAGGCAATTCCTCCAAACTGCCTGGAGCTGAGCGCAGTGGAGAGATATTGGACTCTTGTTTAAAGAGAACTGAAGAGCACAAAAAAGGTGAGCAAAAGTGTGGTAGATTTTAAACGGAGATGGACAACCTGTTCGAACAAAGTGACATAAAGCACTATAAAAACCATAATGGAAGGGTTTTCGAAAAAGGTTGAAAATTTCATCACTAGTGATTAATACTATAATTTTTTTTTTTTTTTTGTAAATTGTAATAATAATTTCAATCAAATAAAATAAATTAAAACTGTAAGTTTGGTGGTTTTGTTTTTATTAACATATATGTAGGTTAAGAATTTTTCGATCTCACTCCTCAATATATAAACAGAAATTTTAACCTAAATAGTCGGAAAAAATTTTTATATTTAAATCCGATTCAAATTTGGCGATATTTTGGTAGTTTTTTAGACCTAAACTTAGCACAAATTGAAAACTGGCGATTTTTGGCGATTTTTGGCGATTTCAAACATACAATTTGGCGATAAAAGTGAACTGGCATAAAGCCAGGTCACATTTGGAACAAACGATTTAGGTGTCACATATCTTGCAATTTTTGCACCTTTTTTGGCTTTTCCCTCCATCCAAACAAGAAAATGATCCTCAGCATCGAACATAATCAGCAACTTAATGATCAGCTCTTTTCCCAACACCTGATATACCAGGCTCTATTGGTAAAGGCTCATCGAGATTTGGAGCAGATGGTCATCCTCCAGACCGTATATTTTTGATGGAAACAAGTCCAGAAGCTATTTCCTCAAGCAAATCTTATCGGCGTGCAGACATTTGTATAAAATGAATGCATTTGTGGAGACCATGTACACAAAATAGTTGAACAACCTAATCATAATATTGCGATATCGACACTGGAGACCATCCTTGATATTTGATGCACCTATGGGATTATTGTATTCTAAAATAATTTGAGGGCAGTTGATTTCTATGAATTTCTTCTGCTTTCTATCATACCGAGGAACCTTTTATTATTGTTCACCAGGATTGGTTCTCCTGAAACGTTCAATACAGACATATGTCGATAACGGACTGATATATTTGTTATCCTTCACATCGACTCCATGGATTAAGGTCCTGTATTCTAATCTTTGTTCACTTCTCTGCTCTTTGTTCACTTTGCAGCTTACAAAAAAGCAAATCATGATCAACAAGAAATATGACAAAAAAATGATTACCACTCATTGTGCCCAAACCATAAATTCCTCTGGCTCGTGAATAGACTTACAGCGGCTTCGATGTGAAAAGTTATCAAAATACATGATGTGTTGCACGAAATTAGGAATCTCCAAACATTTAAGGTAGCTCCAATGTCCGGTGTAACAGGTAAAATTATATTATCTTCCAACCCACTGTAGGCAAACCGTTGGAATCAAAAAGTACGAACAATTTGATCCTTATTTTATGCAACTTGTTGGACATGTATTTTCTGAGATGGTGTTTCGTCTTTGGAACATAAGTGGAATCTGCAACACTGTCATCGCTATCAATATTTTAATCTGTGGAGTCTACAGAACCCTACTGAATCGATGAACTCGATGAACTGTCCATCGGACATTTGCTCCAAATTGATATTTTTCTTATAAGGACATTAGTGAGACCCATATTTAACACTAGTAAAATAAATGGATGCAAATAATTGAACCATAAGCAAACAATAGTGTTTTATGAACAAAAGGTGAACAATGTAAGAGAAGAGTACATTTTTGTATACACAAACCGGCAAGACCGTCTTAAGAAGACCTTCACTATATCGTTTTTAAATCAAATGTTTATTTTTTTCACTTCAAATGCATTATAAAACTCTAATATAAAATGTTATCTATTTACCTTACAATTTTTAAGTCGATTATTTTATTCTAAATGTTGTTTTTTAATAGTTAAATTTGTGAAATAATTTTCGATGCTACTTTGTTGACTTTTTGCACTTGATTGATCATAGCTGACAAACCACTTGTCAGAGTATATTGAGAAGTATAACAAATATAAAATAGTGTTAAAGACATTTTTTACTATTTTAAAGAGAAAAGATGTTTAATACAGTACTGGGGCCCATCAACTGTTCTCCCGAAATTTTGCTCAAAATAAGTTGTATATATACTAAAGACATGTCACGTAATTTTATGATGATTGCTACATAATTAGTCATATCTCCCAAATAAGGCCCGCTTCCGCAAATAACTTTAACTACCACAAATCTCTTAAAAATATTGCTATCCACATAAAATTCAACAGAAATAAGTTTCATATAGACATAAGTTTTTACCTATTTTCATGGCGATCGATCCATAATTAGTTCTTGTTATCAGCCAATTTTAAATCTTTCCCCGCGCTAACTCATTATAGGAACAGCTGTTAAATTTTGCATTTTTATACTCACCACCAAAAAGATGGGTGTGTATTGACTTTGACATTCCGATTGTAACATATCGAAATATTGGGTGTAGAACCAAAAAGTATTCTAATTCCTTGTCAAGTTCTGAGCTATTTTGCTAAATGACCTTCTAAGTCAAGCTTCCAACCCTATCTACGCTTTTGCAGATGACAGCAACATATGCCATTCATATTCATTCAACTATGGGCCAAGCCTTTCGGAGATTGGGGCAATGAGGCAAAACATGAATGATACACTTAACCAAGATCTTGTGACAATCTCTGAATGGGGTTATGCGAACAGAGTCGATTTTAATGCACATAAGACTCAATGTTGTATGTTAACACATAAACGCACGACAGATCATGTTGCTGTTTCTATGGGTGGTGTAAATAATAAGGAATCAGAAACTCTCGATGTTCTAGGCATGAGAATTCAGTGTGATGTTCGCTGGACAAAACACATTTTTCAAGTGTCGAAAGAAGCACTCAAGTGCTTCGGTTTTCTAAGACGATATAAGAAATACTTCACTTCATCTGATCCCCTTTTCCACTATTTACACCACTTATGTCCGACCCAAAATGGAATAAAACTCTCATTATGGGTCGGTGCTTCGAATTCTATTTTGGAGTTACGTACAGGAGAGGGCTAAGGTGCTTATCGGTGACAGTAGGGTATCCAGCTCTATTGATTCTCTGGAGCATCGTCGCAATGTGGGTTGTGTTTCACTGTTCTATCGAATGTATTCTGATGAAATTAGGTAACTTGTTCCCGATACCCGTAGTTTCTTACGAATTACGCATTCATCAGCGTGGGCTCATCCATTCGTGGTCGATTGGTCAGAAGATCGCACAACACACTACAGAGAAAATTCGTTTTTTAGCCGTACCGTCCGTATGTGGAATAAGCTTCCTTTCGAAGTATTTCCTTTCCCTTAAAATGTAGGAAAATACAAATCAAATGTCCACAAAGACTACTGCCTCTATCCTAGTTCCAACACAATGCATTGCATGACTAGGGGTCATCCCCTGAGTGCTGGTACAAGCAAAAAAAAAATTTTGTCATTGAAAATGGGCTAAATCGATCAAGTAGATCCAGATTTATGCACCAACATGTGAGACAACTTCCAAAAGAGTTGATATTTTTCGAAAATATTTTATTTTCTCTTAATATATTGCAAATAATATCATGAAATTTTGCGCACATTTGATAGAGGGCCAAGCTCTGTTATTATGCTAAGAATGATAGCAGTATATAAACAAAATTCAGCAATAATAAGTTCCAAATGAATCAGATTTACTTTTTTTTTAAGTATTTTCTAAGTTTTTTCTCAATTTTTTATTTTAAGGACACATTTTCGTTTCAGGAAATTTATTTTTTAATTTAAACATAAACATTAACTTTATAGAATAGAATTTACTTACATACCTTCCTACTTATATTAAAAATTTATAATAAAATTTAAAATTCCACAATCAAATCTTAACAATTTTACAACCCTCGTTTTCCATTTTTCTGCATCAGCAAAATCAATTTGATTTCCTCTCGATAACATTGTTGTTTTCTGGGTAAAATGTTGCCATAATTGCTTAAGCATGTCTAAAATTTTCTTTAAACTAAATTATATAAAATTTACCTTTTTTTTTGTTTTATAGTTTATGTTCATAAGGACTTTGTTTGTTTGTTTGTTGTCCCCCTCACGTAGTTGAATTATTTAAAGTAAAATTACTCCCAATACATGTGTTGGTTTTCACACAAAGTCGGAAAAAATGACTTAATCAACAATACAACATCATGTGTTACATATTCTCTGTAACATTATTGAAACATTAGATATTTGTTGAATGGAAACACATGGATTTTATCACATCATAGCGCTACCAATAATAGAAATAGAAAAGTAAAGGAAACTATTAGAGACTTGCCAGCCTGCTGCTACTTTAGACACACTATTTAGTGGTAGTTTCTAAATGTGTCCTAATATTTGCGTCTAAGTGCGATTGTATGTTTATGTCTTTATATAATATTTCCTCTAAACATTTGTTAAAATATTAAACGTTTTCGTTTCTATTGCCACTCTCTTTTTAAGTATTTTTAAAATCCCCCTTTATGGGTGTACGAATTTTGTATATTTGTGAGAAAACTCCATTTGTACGTTTAAATGTGTAGTTTGTATTTTATAGTAGTTATAATACATTGTAAAATACACCTTTTATTCACAGTGATTTGGAAAATCTCAGCTGAAGGTTTTTTCACTTCACTTCACTTCATTTCCTTTTTATTTTAATATTAAAAAGTAAAAGTAGTTAAATTGACAATTATGCCAAAAAATTTAAAGTTATTAAAAAAAATTCGTTGAAAACAGCAATGCTATTCTTCAAAACCAAACATTTTATTCTTGTCAATAAAGATTTTTAATTTTTTTAATGAAATTTAAAAAAGCTAGATTTTGATTCTAACAAAAGCTAAACGAAGAACTCAAATGCAAATTTTAACAGTTGTACCTACCATGGGTTAACGTGAAACCGATTTGAAATTAAAAATTTCGGAAAATTTTGTTTTAGTAACTAAACCCAAAATTTAAGTTTAGATTGTTCTTTTTGTAAGGCTCCTTTTGTAATTTTAAATTTCTAGAACCATGTTAACCCTTTTAAATCTGGGTCCAAATCAGTCCGCAACAGAAAATTTAGATTTCTTTTATGGCAAAGAATAACAAGAAGTCTGGTGAGACGCTGCACAGTGGGGAAACTGAAAAACAGTAGAAATAAATCTTTAGCTTCTAAACGGATAGACCGATTTTAATAAAATTTCGTGTTGGTAAATTTGAGTTTAAAACACCAAGGGGGTACCGAGGAACTATGCCCCAAAGCGGGCACCTAGGGTATATCAAACATTTAAAATTATGCCAAATTTTTGTTCTCGATAACAATATATTATAGATTTATTCGCATTTTAAAATTAAAATTTTAGTTTTTTTTACCTACCTACCTTAGTCAACTTTTTTGCTAACAATGGATCCAAATTTTTCTCGATATTCTTCAAATGCCTTTTTTTAGAATTAACAGCAAATTTGTTAATATTCTTTAGAAAGAATTGTTTAAAAACCTTTACTTAGTCAAAAGTTATGTGCATTTAAATTAAAAAAATTAAAAAAAGTATTTTTTTAGAAAAAATATCTTACGTTAATGTTTAGTTGTACAGGAAATAAAAACAAAATAAATAATGTGTTTATATTTTTCTGAAAGATAACATTTTTTTATAAAAGTTGTTATTATATAAAAATTTAGACCCTTTTTGTTACTACAGTGAGACCTTGATTATCCGTAATGGTCGGGACCGTGAGCATTCTGGATAATCAATTTTACCGGTTAATTGAGTACCAAGTTTTAGTAGTTTTTTAATGATGAAAGTTTTTCGATAATGACATTTAAAGCTCTATATTGCACACTGATCCATCGGTTGGATCAAAGTCGTCCAATTTGGTGGAAAAAATTTCACAATAACGTTTTCAGCATTGAAATCCTGTACGTCTGGATGTTGTTCAATGGCAGAATGATTTTACTATAAACCGATATTCTTAAAATTCTCTTCCACTTCTGGTACCATTCTCAGTAGATTTTTTAAAGCTCTTTCCAATAACTAATGCTTTGCACTTGTGTGTACCAGCAGCATTATCGCAAACTAATGAGGTTAGTCTCTCCTTTGAGACATCGTGTCATTCTATGAAATTTTCATTATGGCAAGCCAAACTTCTCTCAAGTAAACACTTTCCATTCTCCATTATCTCATTGGTGAGTTTTTTAACTGATTTGAATTCATTTAATTTTTCCACAAAAATTGTGGCAGCTAATCAGCAGAATATATTTCTCCTGTACAGTGTTGCCAGTTTAGACTTTTTGAGGCTAAATTTAGCCTTTTTATTTACTCTTTAGCCTCGAAATTTTGGTTTTAGCTTCGTGGCTTTTTTCTAGCCTTTTTTTAATTTGATAATAGCCTTTTTTTAAATAAAAAAGGCTAGAAAAAACCACGAAGTTTAAACCAAACCAAAATTTCGAGGATATAGAGAAAATAAAAAGGCTAAATTTATATATGTGAGACATTTTCATTTTAATTCATTACTGTTTTTCATTTAGCTTTTCAACCTACTCAAGAATTGTGCAGTATTAAAAGAACAAATTACAATTGCCAATACCAAGTGTTTCAAAATGAAATATAGTATTTTACTTATATCTGAAAGCTATAATTGTCTAGCAAATTCGCTTTCAAGACAAAATTGTTATTATCCATTATATTCATCGTTATATAATGGACAAGAGCCCCACAAACTCTTGAAGGCTTGTGATACTCGATGGCTGTCATTTGAAATAGCCGTTAAACGTATTGTGAATCTGTGCTTCGAGTTAAAACCGGCAATGCTTCAAAGCCAAACATTTAAGTGATTAATATACTGATTATAATTTGTTGTATTATTTTTTTTTTTTGTTTAAACCAGTAAGCAATTCAGCGGATCCAACAAAGCTGTTTTCTGATTTAAAATTTCTTCTCCATAGTTTGTGTTTTCAAATTGTAATACAATGCAAAGAATTTGATACATTATCGTCCCCAATTGAAAATTGTTTGATGTTTTCGCCACATTTTTCATCCAAGTTTGAAGAATGAGAGATAAAATAAAAGTAAATAACAGACTTAATGCCGAAAAACATTTGGTGGTAAAATATTGTTAAATGTTTTAATATGACCTTAATGTTCAATACGATTAAAAAAAAATTTTTAGAACTCGAAAGTCTTGCGGTGTTATTCAGATTTAAGATATTAAATTTTAACACTGCCGGAGGAATATCAGACAAAATCATATATTAAGTATTATAGTAGTATCGTCTATTATACCAAATTTATAAACATTAATCATTAAAATTACCTTTTTTCAAGATAAAATGTAAAAATAATATTCTAAAATAGCTTTAAAGTAGGCTAAGTTAGGTTATAAAGGCAGCCGGTATTACCAGCTCACTTGGATCCATGAGTTAGTTCCTTTGTGATACTCTAACGATCATGCTCAGGTTCACAAGATGTTATTCATATGTCGGAATGGGGTTCAAAAACCTAACGCACGAGGAATAAAGACTATAGAGCCTACAGATTACATCACTCGCGAAGAATTGGACGTGTAACTTAATAATAAAAATAATAAAAAATAACTTTTTTAGTAAAAAATTACGTTTTTAGTAAAAAATCCATTTTCTAGTAAAAAAATCCATTTTTTAGTAAAAACTAAATTTTTTAGTAAAAAATCCTTTTTTAGTAAAAAATCAATTTTTTACTAAAAAACCATTTTTTAGTAAAAATCCATTTTTTAGTAAAAAATCCATTTTTTAGTAAAAAATCCATTTTTTAGTAAAAATCCATTTTTTAGTAAAAAATTAATTTTTAGTAAAAAATAATTTTTTGTAAAAATAAATTTTTGTAAAAAATAAATTTTTGTAAAAAATAAATTTTTGTAAAAAAAAAATTTTGTGAAAAATAAATTTTTTTGAAAAATAATTTTTTTTATTGAAATAGGAGTCTATGAACCTAACATTTACAATTCTACTAACACGGATAATGCAGCAAATTGTTCAATGTTAGGTTAATACAAGTTTACTTAAGCGCAAATATTAAATATTAGCACATGCAACTGACCAATCAGCAATAAGCAAAAGTGAAACATATATAATAATACATGGTACATGAAAACATGAGAAGTGCATAGTAAGCAGTCTTTGATTTGAACAAAATAGTAGAGGATTTTTTACAAGGTGTGTGAATTGCATTCATTATTTTAAAGTATAATAATTAATAAAATATAACGTTTTATATATCAATGGAAAGGTAATGGAATGTAGTTTTTAAAACTTGTAATATTTTGGCAACTTCTTAGTAAGTTTTAGATGCTAATGAGTAAAATGTAAAATAAATATTTTTGAGAGAAATAACTATTGTAGAGTTGGGTTGATTATGAACGAATAAGTTCAATTGAACAATTCAGTCAAGTGAACAACGTCTTCAGTCTTGTGGTTCTTTTTGTCATTTCGGTATTGCTTTTAAGTTGTTTCCGTATTAAAAATCCTGTCAAATTTGTTTCCTAAAGCAAATCGTTCAATCACTTAGTTCAGTCAAACACCGCAGAATAAAAATGAACAACTGAACAAAAATAACAAACTTATTCATTTCATTTATTAATTGTGATCGAAAAGCCAACATATTCATTAATTTGTTCTGAACAATCAGTAAGAAGAGCGATTATGCCCAACTCTAAACTACGTCGAAGTCGGAAATATTTTCATTTCATAATTTTTTAGTTTCCACTTTCAATAATTCATCATCAACCTGAAATGACGTTCAAACCTTAAATTAATATTTTATGCTTAAAAAAAATCTTAAATAACCTAAATTTTTGTAAACATGACATTTTGCAGAAAAAAAAAAACTATATGACTTAGAAATGGCGTATATTTTGAATGTGTTCCATCGGTTTCAGCGATGCGCTTCAAAAGTGGTGATTTTGAAACGGAAGACAATTAACGCCCCAAAACAATGTTACATACGAAATGACAAACTTATTTATTCCCCCATTTACTATTGGTGGTGGGTGTTATATTAACTGAAATTAGAAATTTTCCATTAATTCTAAAGTAAACTAGTTTGCCTCTTTAACATTATTAAGAAAAATAGCTGAGAAACGAAAAAAGAATATTATGTTTTTGATTGATTTCTAAATAAGCTTCAAACACTTAAAGTCACTCAAAGATGTGTCTATGTCTTAAGAACTCACATTTTTATATTTTAGTGACGATTCTGAAAAAAATAATACGGCAAATTAAACTGATTGAGCAATTGCGACAAAGATTTTCATATGAAAACTCTTCGCTAAATCGATTTTTTATCCGTTAATAATACACTTAAAATAGTACTCGTAAAACCAAAAAAATATATTATGTATGTGAAAAATAGTAAATGCTTAGTACTTAAATTAAAAAAAAAAAACAAAATTTAAGTTTTGTCTGTATAAAAATATATATGGGGCATTTAATGTCAAGTGAACCATCTTTTGAAATCGATGTCTTCCGATAGTTAGTTCTATTAGATAGTAATTCAGACACAATTTTTCAACAAGATCGGTCGAAAACTTTCTGAGTTAGAGGGAATCAGAATTTGACATTTTGGCCAAGCAGGTGTTTTTTCTCATCCATGTAACTTATTACCTATTGTTCTTAGCAAAATGTGTCCCAAATAGTTTACATAGCTAATTCTTCAATCTTTCGGAAAAAACATTTTTTTGGCTTTTTTTTTGCAAAATCTAAAACTGTTGACATTATTTTCAAAATGGGCCCTTTTTAAATTTTTTTTTTTTTGCTCAAGAGATCGCTTAGTGGGATTCGAGTGGAATATCTATCAAAATAAATATTTTGTAACTCAAAACATACAATTTTTGAAATTTTTTTGCAAAGTATTTTTTTTTTTTTTTGCTCAAAAGAAAGCCTTTATAATTTTATTTATTTTTATGAATTTTATGAATATATTTTAAAATTTTTTATTTAAAAATAAATATAAAACTAAATTCTTAATTTATAATATTTTAGCTTTTTTTGGCTTTTTTTTAAAGCAGTTTGGCTTTTTCTGGCCTTTTTTTGAAGTCAATATAGCTTCTTTTTTTGCCATCACCTGGCAACACTGCTCCTGTAGCATTAAGTTTGTGAATACAATGTAATTTTTTTCTTAAATTTTGAGTGGAATATTTTAGACATTCCTTCACTGTTAATCTAGAAATTGGAGTTCCTTTAAATCGTCCCTTCCCGAATTATTCATAAACTGCATAATCTACTTTTGGTTCTTCAGCAGTTTTTAAAGTTTTTTCGGTTTCGAAAGCAAAGAATCACTTTGTTTTTTATAATGTCTAACAATCCTTACGCAAAAAGCACAATATCAAAAAATGTTGGCCTTACACATCGATCGAGGGAATTCCCCTTTTTCGTTTTATTCACATTGTGTTAGATTGTTCAAAAATAATCGAAAAAAAATTATAATCCCGGATAATAGAGGTAATTACGGTTAATCGATGCAAACGAATTTAAATCGATCCAAAAACATTTTCTTTTTCTTTCCCGGATAATTGATGTTGCCGGTTAATCGAATCACGGATGATGGAGGCCTCACTGTATTTGTTTTATGGTAACGATTACAAAATCATTTCATTTATATATCATTATTTGTATGCGAAAATGGTGATTCTAAATATACTCTATTTTTTCTACATGGCGCAATTTTGGAACTCTGGGAAACTAAAGATCGATACCCAAGAAATTAAATTGTTTTGGTACCAGCATTACAAATATTTGTATGTACATAAATGATTCTCTGGATAGGACATTTTAAGGTAACTATCCTTACAACATTTTCCACTAATAAGTATTTCTACATATATGAAACAAATGTTCGTAGAATTTTACATTCATCTAGGATATATCTAGGATATTTCTGAGCAAAAAACCACAAAATAATCCTTATAGTAAAAATTTTCTCCATCAAAAAATCCATCTGTTTCAACGTGCGAGATATGGTTTGAAGACCAAGAATTGGAGGCATTACTCAAGAGCTTGCAGAATCATTGGAAGCTACTCAAGCAGCAATTTTAAGGCAGCAGGGTTCGTCCAAATGTAGAGAAATTGGGTAACATTAAAATTTAAGTCGAGAGATCTTGAAAGACGATTTCGCATGCCCGAAATGATGCTCAAAGGCTATAAAAGAAAATAATCTTTCACCGAAGCATTACCTGCGGTGAAAAATGGATCCGTTGCAATATCCCGAAGCTTAAGAGATCTTATTTGAAGCCCGGCCAACCAGCCGAATTGACACTAAAGAGAAATATCCATGACGCTAAGGTAATTCTCTGTATTTGGAAGGAACAAAAGTGTCCCATCTACTTATTATGAGCTGCTGGAAACTGACTATGCAACTGATTGATTTGAAGCAAGCATTGACCGAAAATGAAACCGTAGACATGAAACCGTAATATTCCATCATGACAACTTCAGGCCACATGTTGCAATATCTGTTAAAAACTATTTACAATTAAGTGGCTGGGAAGTTTTGCCTGAGCCGCTTTACAGTCCTGACTGTGCCCCGTCCAACTACTATTTGTTTCGATCGATACAGAACGCTTTCTCTGGAATACTCTTCATTTTGGAACAGATTATCCGAAATTGGTTCAGTTGAGCAGTTCTTTTGGTTCGGAATCCATGTGTTGCCAAAATGATGTGAAAAGGAAATAGCTATCAACAATCAATAAATACATTTATACTGTACAAATGTTTTAAAATAAATGCTAAATATTTGACAAAAATTTCACATTTTTAACTTAAATCAAATTTCTCTTGAAAAAACTGTTAATTAAAGTAGCAATAGACTATAGAAAAGAAAAGACACTTGTCAAACAAACCACTTTATAATATTTTACTGTAAAACTTAAACTCTCATATAAATAGAAAAGACTACACTATAAATTAGGCTGGCACTGTTTAATCAAAGAAATATAAAAGGCACCATACACTATCAAAATACTTGACGACAGTTTCGTGTACTTAAAGATTCCTTTTTTATAATTTGTTCACATTTCTGGCGAAGAAAACATATAAAATATTGGCATCAATTAAAAGGTCGATAAAAGGGTCTTACAACGCAGTATCAGAAATATTCATTTTACTAAAAAATTATTTGATTTTTTGTAATTCTTTGACAGAAATTTAAGTTTTTCATAACGTTGACATAAAAATATAATTTCGAATATTTTTGCACTCACGCGTTTATTTCAGATACGAAATTGAAGCACCTTTCAAATACTTTTCAAGATTTTATATGTTTCCTTGGGTAAAAATATGACAAAATTCATAAAACCCTTAAATTTAAACTGAACCCAGGACAAATATTTTGGGAAACGGTATCTTAGGATGCATAAAGCTTTTATTTTAGATAGAAATATACACAGCACTTTTTTTGGACCTCCCTACTATACATCCCAGCAGTTAAGCATGTCGTCAATGTATCCCTTATAGATAGTAATTGTCACAAATGTCAGATTACCTAGCTGATTCCTATTTATATTTCTTGGGTCACGTATGTGCTCTTTGTAGTGCAGAGAGAAGTCAGTTGGTTACTTCAAACATTCCATATAATCTGGCGTAAAGAAAATTATCACTTAAGTTTTTCTAGGAAATCTAGAGTGTAGTCACTTTAATTCTTTATTTTGTACTGCACTTTTTTTGTGAGTAATTCATACAAAATGGTTTCATGCAATTTGTGTTGATATAATTCGCATACAGTTTATTTTATTTTTGCTAAAGTACACTGACATCTCATGTAACCTAGCCTGAAGTTAATTATCCCTTTAGAGTCTCTAAGTAATCTAGAGTGTAGTCACTTTTAATGCTTATTTTGTTTTTCTCTTTAGATGTAGGTATTTTACCCACAAGAAGAAATATATTGTAGAGTTGTCAAAGCAAGGGTTGTTAACTAGCAATCGGTTATTGGACTGTCTATAAGAGTATTTTCAACTGACAATTTGAGGTCAATTAGCAACCTTCACGATCATAAGACTAATTTTTAAACAATTCTTGAACACAATACCAATAAAGCTGTCAATTTTCAAAGGCAATAAAAAATAAATGCTGTAACCGAACTTGGTTTAATCCAAACACATTAATAAGAGACACGTTTACGAAATAATTCAAATTAAAATGGGTTACATTTTGTTTTTCGTTAAGTAGTTATTCAATATTTTTGTGTTGGACATCAGTGTCCCCGTGGTCGTCAAAGGGTTAAAACAACTTGTTATGTAGGTGATCAAGTAACCAGTTACATAGATAGTAAGGTAACTGACTCTATGTAACCGGTATGTGAATCCAATGCGTTGACTACTTTGAACAAGCTATCAGACAGTCTCATTGGAATTAAAAATGGTCAATTTACCCCCCTGCTTAAGACATGCACGTGTTAAAATAACTTGTTATGTAGCTACTTTTGTAACTAGTAGTCATCCTAAATGATAGGCAGAATCACTAGTTCGGGACAGTCTCTTAGAACTGCTGGGATGTATGTGGTTTCCTAAATACATAAGAAGGTTTTTTAAAATGTACACAATATAAGTTTGTGTGATTTTTTACATATAAATACACATGTATGCAACTATTTCCAACAAAATTCTGTAACATTAGTTATTTATGAATTTAATGTTTAACATTAATTTTAAATTTTCCCATACTTTTTTTTTCTGTGATTAAGAAATTCTCAGACAGTAAATGTTCATATTCAAAACACGTGGCTGTACAAGTCTTTATAGAATTTCCTCTGCTCCCGTACTACTTTCATAAACAAAGTCAAACATTTGGGTAAAAGATTAATTGAAAATTCAAAGCAAAATAAAAAAAAAAAATAACTTTAAATTTTAACCACAAATGTTTAAGTTAATTTTGCATGAAACAGACTAAACTATGAAATGAAATTATCTAAAACTTGTTTGCTTTATCAATTACAGAATTTAAAAATTTATGGGCATTTAAATTAGTTGTTAAAATTTTAAATAAATGTATGACTTAGTTTTTAACGTATTTAGTAAATGTATGTGTGTTTTAATAATATATTAAATTATGGATGATTTTGCATGTATATACATATACTATTTGTATTTTATAAATATGTATGTATTTACATATTTAATGTTTTTTTATAGTTGCACTTACCTTCAAAAAATATTTTAATGTAATTAAAGTGAAATTTAAAACTTAAAGACTGCAATGAAAGAAAAATTTATATTATTTGCATTAGTTTCAAGAATTACGTATAGAATTTTATTAAATCTATATTTGGCTTTATTTAGACGATTTAATTAGTTTTTATGGTTTGGTGTCAATAAAAACAAGTAAGAAAGTATGGTCGGTCAAGCCCGACCTTATAATACCCTACACTAAGTAAATGAGAAATATCATTATTCTTTCAAAATTTCAATAATTTATATTCGTGAGTGATTTTCGGTTGTGGGCCTTATATGGGAGCTATGAAAAATTATATACCGATCACCATGAAATTTGGTCACGTGATTAATGTCTATATGAAAGTTATATATGTTGCATTTATGCTCGTTAAACTGATTATCGGAAGGAGGTCTTATATGGGAGCTATGACTAATTATGCACCGATCATAACAAAATTTGGTGACATAAATTCGGTATATATAAAATTTATTTTGAGAAAAACTTGTGTAGATAGCTATATAAATTAAACATTTATGACCGATAAAGTCCAATTTCGGGAGGACATTTGTATGGGGGCTAGGTGAAATAAGGGACCGATTTCAGCCAATTTCAACAGGCCAAATTTTCAGCCAAAATCAAAAATGATATGTACTAAATTTTATCGAAATATCTTCAAAATTGCGAGCTGTACTCTGCGCACAAGGCTTACATGGACAGCCAGCCAACCAGCCAGACGGACGGACGGACGGACATCGTTTGGTCGACTCAGAAAGTGATTCTGAGTGATAAAGTATACCTTTAAGGTGGGTGTTAGACTAATATTTTTGCGCGTTACAAACATCTGCACAAATTCATTATACCCTCCCCACTATTTTGGTGTAGGGTATAAAAACTAGGTAAGGATAATAAGAAGAATAATAACTCACTGATTATAGAAACTTTCAAAAGCCGGTATCAGTTACAACGATAAGTTGAATTAGTTACCATATACCGGATTTCAAACGACTTAGGAAAAGGTATATTTAATAGAGTCCGACAGTATACAAACTTACAAACGTTATTTTTTTGATTGTAATATGGCTAAACATCCTGCTTAAACTTCTCAGTTCAAGATATAAAAACAAGATTAAGTCCCCAATGTAAATGGCTTATAATAATGAGCTGAAACATGCTATAAAATTAAAATAATTATTTGTTTCGGAAAATAACTGGCTCTCACTCTACATTTTGTAGAAAACCATTATATAAATTAGAGTTTCCAAAAAACTGAAGAATTTCAAATGGCGGTTTCGGTTTTAAAAAATTTAAATCCGATCGTTTCGGTTTTTTTTTCCGGTTTTGTGGTTATTTATTATAAAGTGTTTTCTAACAAGAGGTGTTATTTTGAATCACCCGGTATTTCGGCTGTCACTTTTTAAGCATTTATTCTTTGACATTTGACAAGTAGAATCTACGCCATTACTAAAAACGGAACGATACACGCTTCAACAACGCACTGAAATTAATAAAATTCACTACAAAAATGTTGAAAATCTTGCAGTCACAGTTCGAAAAACTAAAGCTTTTGGGTCGTCGTGAAGAACCTTGTCGGACCGCAATACAGAAATTGGTGGAAAAATTCTAGCTGTTGGGACAAGTTAGTAATGTGAAGAATAAATTCCGTGCACGTCGCTCAAGAACAACTGAGAATATTGCTGCTGTAGCCCAAAGTATTGATGAAAACCAAGGTTTGTCCATTCCTCGTCGTTCTTTGGAATTGGGTATACCACAAACATCATTACACCGTATTTTGGATGATATTGATCTGGACAACGTTTACTTTCAACAAGACGGCGCTACGTGCCACACAAGCAACGAAACAATTGCTCTTTTACGGGAAAAGTTTCCGGACCGTGTTATCTCTCAAAGAGGTGATCAGAATTAGCCACCGAGATCTTGTGATTTAACACCTTGCGACTTCTTCCTTTGGGGCCACGTGAAAGATAATGTCTACGCCAACAGCCCAGCGTCGATTCAAGACCTCAAAGATAGAATTCGTGAGGCTATCGAGGACACAGGGCAGCCACATTGCGATTTGGTTATGGAAAATTTCATGAAAACGATATGGTCCTGTAAGCTTGGTCGTGGGGGCCATTTAGCTGATGTTGTTTATCATTATTAACGGCTACCTTCCTCTTTATTATTAAATAAATAGCCGATCATTTACCTCAAAAAATTTTATTTTTCTGTGAATACCAAAATAACACCTCTTGTTGGAAAACCCTGTATATTAAGTGTTATAGAAATAAAATCAGTTGCTAATATAGGAAGTGTTATAAAAATTTAAAATTCCAACTTGGCGGGTATTCAAGAGGAAAATTGGTACTTTTTCTTTGAATGGTACTTTTTTAATAAGTATATTAAATAAGTTACCTTATATTGTAACTATACATTAAGGTTGGTTAATATGCTTCTAAGTAAAGAAATAATCAATAATAACGGGCATAATGGTGTTATAGTACCAAAAAAGGAGAACTAAACCAAACTAAGGATTACTTTTTCGTTCTTAAAATGGTACTTTTTGAATGTTCTATAATATTAAACCTAGAATCAGGAAATTACTTTGAAATTTCAAACTTGACGGGGGTCAATATGAAATTAGGCATTCTTGATGCTAAGTGGGAACACAAGATGTGGGTCTTTATGGTACTTTTTTTTATTGTAATATTAATGCTATAGTCCACATTTCAATGAAACTAGAGACATGTTATCCTGAATGAGTCAGAATTCACAAAGGTAGACTTAATAGTACTTTTTCGTTCTTCTAGTTGTGGTGGCGAAGCGAACCCTGGCCAACCAGTATTCCATACTTTTATTGGATATTTGAAAATAACTATTGGCGTTTGCTTTTCTGACACCAAATAATTTGTACCATTTATTAAAGGTTACCCATACCCTCATAATGTGTTACATTTTTAACGATAACAATAGAACAAAAACATTTACCATTTATGCACTTTTCTTTTATGTTGCCTCTAAATATTGTAAAACAATACTATCTGCTTCCATTTTAACACTTTTAATAAAAAAAAATACAAAAACTATTTCATTAACACAAACAAACATTATTGCTAATTTTTCACACAAATTTTCGGGATGTCTAAATTTAAAGTGCTATAAAATATGAACCATATACGGCATGAATCATGTAGTTGTGGTATTGCGAAATATGGAACTTATCCTATATTTGCTACATATGCAAGGTTTGCATGGTAAGTTTGCAACGAAGTGTGATAAACAATATACAAATTCGGTTATATAGAAAACTAAATACGAATTTAACAACAGAAAATTCGAATGATTAGTTTTGACATTTTCAAAAAAAAATAAAAATAAAAAATTAAATAACTGAATAGAACTAAAATACTAGAAAACATTAAAATTATAAATTACTATTGACAGCTAATATTGTTTGCAGCGACGAATGCGATTGAGGATAGAGAAAAGTTTATATAGGCTTAGGTGGGTCGCGTGCCCACCCGAAATAGAATACCGTTACTGATATTGTGAGGAAATATTCACCAATGTCATATCTTTGGTAAAATATATCTACTAATATTAGCTCTGTTCAATAACTAAAAGTTGTTACTAGTTAGTAACAATTGTTACTGGAAAAGCGTTCATTAACTCAAAAAACTAGCAAGTAGAGAAAAAATCAAGAGCGTATAAATTTTAGAGAGTGTTCTCTCGTTGCAAACTATTACAAGTTCTTTTTTGAACTCGTAATAGTTAGCAGCTTATATTTCATATGTTTTGTGTTATTGTTTGTTTATTTACAATTTTATTTTTGTGGTGAAAAAAATAAAATTGAAGAAAATGTGAATATTTATACATTTTAAAAGGAAAAAATATGAAAATTGTGTGTATAAATTTTTTGTTACTGGAAAAGCGTTCATTTACTTTTTACTATTTTTGAGAATTTAAGAGAGTAATTTTGTATATTTTGATTTTATTCTCTCGTTGCAAGTATTTACTGGGAAAGTAAATGAACAGACCTATTACAAAACTTAAACTTGCCAATCATAACTGAAATGCACAATGTTCATTATTGAATGATTATGTTCGCGACAAGGGTAGGACAATAACCAATTAACGTATGAGCAACTTAATAGCATCTACTTTTTCATATAATAACAGTGCTCTTATATGTTGCAATGGGATAGCTACAAATGTAAATGAAATAAAACATACTTATTCATGCGGAAAACTATTATCAAGAATTTCATCTTTCTTGAGATATAGATTGTGTAGCAAAAATTCTTCTAAGTAAAACGATAGAATGGAAATTTTGGAATAGGAATACTATGTAAATGAAAGGAGTGTAACGAAAATACAATAATTATAAAATTTCCTTAGTATTTATTATGTTATATCCTTTGTTTATTTGAGTTTTAAATAAAATAAATATATAAAAAATACACGAAACTGTTTTCTCTGCATATTAATAGGGCTGCGATTTGCATGCGAAATCATCTTTGTATTCAGTAATCCAATATCAATTGGTCATCGTTTATTTACATTGAACAAAAAAAATCAACAAATAAAAAAATGTTTCTGCTTTTTTGTTTTGCACTTAAGACTTTTTCACGATAAGGGCTAGAAATGTAGAGTAACGTGCTTTAGATTTTTACAATAAATGTGCTTGCAGTTCCCTTGTTTTATTTGTTCGTTGCTAATACTACCAGTTTTGATTTCATGAGTCCAAAAGTTGGAATATATATAGATATTTTTGAGCAGTATTAAAATCAATAAAAAACTCGATTTCGAAAAATCTGCCAGTTAAGCTGTTTTTGCATTTATTTTTGCTAATTAACTAATTCATTTTTATTTTAATTATTTAACTATTTAAGCGGGAGAGCTACTTATCTTTACAAAAATATGAAGGTGTGTAATATGTAGTAAACAGTGGCAGTATAATATACTGTGTACATTTATTATCAATACATTTTCACTTTTATATGGTGGTACATCTGCTGGTTTTTAATTTATATACTTATATATGAAAACTATTAAATATATTTAATAGATTTAAAATGGAAATGATATCTGGAGCTAAAAGTAACTGTATGTACAAACTGCTCCACCTTCTTGACAAGTATAGATTAATTTTCTTGTCTGTAAATCAAACAAATAATTACTAGTATTTAAAAAGAAAGTTGACCGATAAGTAATTTTTTTTTTTTTTGCAAAATTTTCAAAATGCTTACCTTACCCATAAACCAACAATATGTTGTTTACATTTTTCATTTGTTTATACACAAGTGGCCATACGATTTGTTTATAAACTTCACATTTCGCTTATCTAAGACATTTACCACAGACAAACATTGCTTTTTACACAAAAAAATCATTAAACAATTTAATCGGCTTATCTTTGGGAGATGTCGAATATAGAAACACTATCAGAATTGTTTATAAATTAATAACGATAATAAAAATGATAGCGGTAGACAGTAGAACAATTTGTTAGTGCTCAACAAATAGTCTCAGCAGTTAGATCGTTTGAATACAAATGTACAAAATTTGAAGAAAAATAAATGCATTCTAAATATTTGTTAATAGTATTAAGCATATTGCCCCATGCAATAAATACGGCTCATATATTATCAGTATTTGGAGCACCCGGGCGTTTACAATATGCCTTTATTGAACCGCTACTCAAAGAATTGGCTACAAGAGGTCACCAAATAACGTCAATAACAAATTTTCCACAGAAAGAAAATATAACGAATTTTCGTGATGTTGTGGTTGAAAAAAATATTAATTTATTCAATGGTGAGTTAGCATTTAAATAATCTACTTTTACATAAATAAATCTGAAGTTTTTATCAAACAGACTTCCAGAATTTTACCTTGGAAACCATTGAAACAAATTACTATGAAGTGGTGGATGAAATTTATAATCGTGCCTACCAAATATGCATAAATATTCAAAATGATGCTAACGTACGTCAAATACTAGATAACGAGAAAATTGATTTGATTATTATGGAGGTGTTTTTTTCGGAATCATTTTTTGGTTTATCGGAATATTTGAAAGCTCCAATGGTGGGTGTATCCACTATAGGTACCATGCTTACCATTGATGAATTGGTGGGTAATATAAGCCCACTGTCGTATATACCACACATGATTTTACCTCTACGTGAAATGAACTTTTTTCAAAGATTTCTAAATGTAATATTGTATTTTGTGGAATTGACGTATTACTACTGTAAATATTTGCCGGTACAAAAACAAATTTATAATTTTTACTATCCCAATGCTCAACTAACATTTGAAGAAGCTCAAAAGAATTTCTCTTTGGTGCTATTGAATGATCACTTTTCTCTGACAACACCTAGGCCTTATGTGCCCAATATGATTGAAGTGGCTGGCTTAAATATTGTAACAAATCCAGATCCTATAACACCTAACATCAAACGATTACTCGACAATGCACAGCATGGAGCTATACTTATGTCACTAGACGTTTTTATAACACCATATATGATACACGTATTTTTGCAACAATTTAAGACTATGCCTGAAATAATATTATGGAAAACTTCTCAGAAAATCCATAGCATGTCTTCAAATGTGTTTGTAAGTGCCAACTTTACCGAAGCCTCGATTCTAACGCACCCCAATGTTAAACTATACATAACTTCTGGTGATTTCCTAAGTGTTATAGAAAGTGTTTACCATGGTTTACCGATTTTGGGAGTGGCCTCTACCGAAAAACAGGAAGATTATGTGGATTATATCAAAAAAATTGGCAATGGCTTGTCCATTAAATTACAAACCATCTCAGAGAGAGTTCTATCTAAGGCTTTCAACGAACTCCTAAGATCTCCCCATTATGCCAATATTGCCAAAACATTATCGCATAGATTTCGCGATCAACAAAACACTCCCATGGAGAGAGCGGTTTATTGGATTGAATATGTTTTGCGTCATAATGGTGCCGCCCATTTGCGTAATATGGGACAGAATTTGTTGTGGTGGCAATTTTACAGTATAGATGTAATTATTGCAATATTGGTTTTATTTGCTTTAATGATTTGTTTGGCTTTAGTTATTGTTAAGATTTTAATGGATTTATTATGGAAAATAAAATTAAGAAATAAAAGCAATGTAGATAAGGACAAGAAACTGTAAGAATGTTTACTATAATGAAAATAAATGTAATTAAAATAAATGAAATATGTGAAGCTTATACGGATATCACTTCTATTTATACTGAGAGTTTTTACTTCGGGAATAGAGGACCAACTTGAGCAGATACCTTACCAGACTTATAAACTGGAGAGCTTTCGCTTTATATTTGTAAAACAGAACTGACTTGAACTTAATAACTACCGGAGCTAGGTTCAATATTGATACAGTGAGTGATACTAAGCATATTGGAGGATGAAGAACTATTAGCTATAAACATAACCACATTAGTTTTAAGAAAACAATTTATGCATAGAAAAACATATAAGTATTTCGAAAATCAATGAACAAAATCAAAGATAAAGCATTATTCTAGCAACTAAAAAAATAATTTTTTGATACGCTATCTTTTAAAAACCACAACAAATATTCTAAAATTTTTTCTTGTTTCAAATATTTAGATATGTAGGCTATAGGTTTGCTCTATGGCGAATGGTCTCTATGGCGAATGTTTCTCTTTCCACCATAATCTTTTTAAATTATAGTTTTTACAAAAATAAAAGTTGTCGAATTTTGTTAGAAATTTGAAGAAAATTTTTTGTCGGGAATTATCGTGAATTTCTTTATACGCTTTCTTCTTGAAGTTACAATATTCGAATTTTTGTATTTTGAAGACCAAATTTGTTACTAATCTAATGACTCCATTATGTCCTTCGATTTTTTTGGTTCCAGCAACAGATAGACATTTGGCAAAGAAGCATATTAGTTTAAATAACCGAAATTTTGTCAGTCAACTATAATTTTTCAGCCACAGCTGTAAAATTTGTTCACTAAGAAAGAATCAAATTGAAATTTAAGCTCATAAAGAAGTTATTAAGGTTCCTAACATTACAACTTCTAAGGATGTTTATATGTAGAGATAATAATAAGAGTAATAGTGGTTTAAATTTGCTTATACACAAACTAATTTGAAAACCATCTCTCGCATATTGAAACCGATGGAGCACATTCACCATAAGCTTTTGTGAGCAATCGGTGTGCTTCCGCGGCACATTTTTTCAAGTTAAATAAGTAAAGAAAAACTTCAAAAATTCGACATTTTACAGTGTATCATGTCATAGACTATTTCAACATAGAATTGTTTCAATATTTTATTAATTTTCATCGGGAACAATTTGTTATATTTTATATCAAGTGGCAGAGAATGACAGAGAAGTGGACTTTTTTGGAAGTAATTAAACCTATTATTGATAAAATGTGCAAAGTAGAACATAATCTTTTTTCTAAAAAAATATATATTGATCTTAATTAATATGTTATAAAATGTGTACACAAAATTAATCATTTCATAAAAGAAACATCATAGATTATTTTTATAAAAAGAGAGTTCTGATGATTATTATGTTTTCCAACACCCTTCAAATTCCGGACTTTCTAAAGTGAAAAAATGTCCATAATTTTTTAAATTAAAAATAATTTAGAGTTTTTGGACCTTTTTAAATAGAAACGTTTTAGTAGATTATTCAAAATAAAAATCTGTAATGAACGATTCAGCAAAATGTTGTTGTTGTATTTTTTTTTTTTTTGTATCAATAAACATGCATGAATTAAATTTTTACTATATGTTTTTTTTATGAGTGTAAAAGTTGTATTTATATTTTTGCATTATTATTTCACACAATGTATATTCAAAGTTAATGTTGATAAACATTTGTGTATATACATTTGTGGATTTAATCAATATAGCAGAGTTTCAAACCAGTTTTTTTTTATAAACAGATAGTGTTGGGTTTATTAGTGATAATCAGTGTTGCCAGGTGATGGCAAAAAAAGAAGCTATATTGACTTCAAAAAAAGGCCAGAAAAAGCCAAACTGCTTTAAAAAAAAGCCAAAAAAAAAGCTAAAATATTATAAATTAAGAATTTAGTTTTATATTTATTTTTAAATATAAAATTTTAAAATATATTCATAAAATTCATAAAAATAAATAAAATTATAAAGGCTTTCTTTTGAGCAAAAAAAAAAAAAAAATACTTTGCAAAAAAATTTCAAAAATTGTATGTTTTGAGTTACAAAATATTTATTTTGATAGATATTCCACTCGAATCCCACTAAGCGATCTCTTGAGCAAAAAAAAAAAAAAATTTAAAAAGGGCCATTTTGAAAATAATGTCAACAGTTTTAGATTTTGCAAAAAAAAAGCCAAAAAAATGTTTTTTCCGAAAGATTGAAGAATTAGCTATGTAAACTATTTGGGACACATTTTGCTAAGAACAATAGGTAATAAGTTACATGGATGAGAAAAAACACCTGCTTGGCCAAAATGTCAAATTCTGATTCCCTCTAACTCAGAAAGTTTTCGACCGATCTTGTTGAAAAATTGTGTCTGAATTACTATCTAATAGAACTAACTATCGGAAGACATCGATTTCAAAAGATGGTTCACTTGACATTAAATGCCCCATATATATTTTTATACAGACAAAACTTAAATTTTGTTTTTTTTTTTTTTAATTTAAGTACTAAGCATTTACTATTTTTCACATACATAATATATTTTTTTGGTTTTACGAGTACTATTTTAAGTGTATTATTAACGGATAAAAAATCGATTTAGCGAAGAGTTTTCATATGAAAATCTTTGTCGCAATTGCTCAATCAGTTTAATTTGCCGTATTATTTTTTTCAGAATCGTCACTAAAATATAAAAATGTGAGTTCTTAAGACATAGACACATCTTTGAGTGACTTTAAGTGTTTGAAGCTTATTTAGAAATCAATCAAAAACATAATATTCTTTTTTCGTTTCTCAGCTATTTTTCTTAATAATGTTAAAGAGGCAAACTAGTTTACTTTAGAATTAATGGAAAATTTCTAATTTCAGTTAATATAACACCCACCACCAATAGTAAATGGGGGAATAAATAAGTTTGTCATTTCGTATGTAACATTGTTTTGGGGCGTTAATTGTCTTCCGTTTCAAAATCACCACTTTTGAAGCGCATCGCTGAAACCGATGGAACACATTCAAAATATACGCCATTTCTAAGTCATATAGTTTTTTTTTTCTGCAAAATGTCATGTTTACAAAAATTTAGGTTTTTAAGATTTTTTTTAAGCATAAAATATTAATTTAAGGTTTGAACGTCATTTCAGGTTGATGATGAATTATTGAAAGTGGAAACTAAAAAATTATGAAATGAAAATATTTCCGACTTCGACGTAGTTTAGAGTTGGGCATAATCGCTCTTCTTACTGATTGTTCAGAACAAATTAATGAATATGTTGGCTTTTCGATCACAATTAATAAATGAAATGAATAAGTTTGTTATTTTTGTTCAGTTGTTCATTTTTATTCTGCGGTGTTTGACTGAACTAAGTGATTGAACGATTTGCTTTAGGAAACAAATTTGACAGGATTTTTAATACGGAAACAACTTAAAAGCAATACCGAAATGACAAAAAGAACCACAAGACTGAAGACGTTGTTCACTTGACTGAATTGTTCAATTGAACTTATTCGTTCATAATCAACCCAACTCTACAATAGTTATTTCTCTCAAAAATATTTATTTTACATTTTACTCATTAGCATCTAAAACTTACTAAGAAGTTGCCAAAATATTACAAGTTTTAAAAACTACATGTCATTACCTTTCCATTGATATATAAAACGTTATATTTTATTCATTATTATACTTTAAAATAATGAATGCAATTCACACACCTTGTAAAAAATCCTCTACTATTTTGTTCAAATCAAAGACTGCTTACTATGCACTTCTCATGTTTTCATGTACCATGTATTATTATATATGTTTCACTTTTGTTTATTGCTGATTGGTCAGTTGCATGTGCTAATATTTAATATTTGCGCTTAAGTAAACTTGTATTAACCTAACATTGAACAATTTGCTGCATTATCCGTGTTAGTAGAATTGTAAATGTTAGGTTCATAGACTCCTATTTCAATAAAAAAAATTATTTTTCAAAAAAATTTATTTTTCACAAAATTTTTATTTTACAAAAATTTATTTTTTACAAAAATTTATTTTTTACAAAAATTTATTTTTACAAAAAATTATTTTTTACTAAAAATAAATTTTTTACTAAAAAATGGATTTTTACTAAAAAATGGATTTTTTACTAAAAAATGGATTTTTTACTAAAAAATGGATTTTTTACTAAAAAATGGATTTTTACTAAAAAATGGATTTTTTACTAAAAAATTGATTTTTTAGTAAAAAATTGATTTTTTACTAAAAAAGGATTTTTTACTAAAAAATTTAGTTTTTACTAAAAAATGGATTTTTTTACTAGAAAATGGATTTTTTTACTAAAAACGTAATTTTTTACTAAAAAAGTTATTTTTTATTATTTTTATTATTAAGTTACACGTCCAATTCTTCGCGAGTGATGTAATCTGTAGGCTCTATAGTCTTTATTCCTCGTGCGTTAGGTTTTTGAACCCCATTCCGACATATGAATAACATCTTGTGAACCTGAGCATGATCGTTAGAGTATCACAAAGGAACTAACTCATGGATCCAAGTGAGCTGGTAATACCGGCTGCCTTTATAACCTAACTTAGCCTACTTTAAAGCTATTTTAGAATATTATTTTTACATTTTATCTTGAAAAAAGGTAATTTTAATGATTAATGTTTATAAATTTGGTATAATAGACGATACTACTATAATACTTAATATATGATTTTGTCTGATATTCCTCCGGCAGTGTTAAAATTTAATATCTTAAATCTGAATAACACCGCAAGACTTTCGAGTTCTAAAAATTTTTTTTTAATCGTATTGAACATTAAGGTCATATTAAAACATTTAACAATATTTTACCACCAAATGTTTTTCGGCATTAAAGTCTGTTATTTACTTTTATTTTATCTCTCATTCTTCAAACTTGGATGAAAAATGTGGCGAAAACATCAAACAATTTTCAATTGGGGACGATAATGTATCAAATTCTTTGCATTGTATTACAATTTGAAAACACAAACTATGGAGAAGAAATTTTAAATCAGAAAACAGCTTTGTTGGATCCGCTGAATTGCTTACTGGTTTAAACAAAAAAAAAAATAATACACCAAATTATAATCAGTATATTAATCACTTAAATGTTTGGCTTTGAAGCATTGCCGGTTTTAACTCGAAGCACAGATTCACAATACGTTTAACGGCTATTTCAAATGACAGCCATCGAGTATCACAAGCCTTCAAGAGTTTGTGGGGCTCTTGTCCATTATATAACGATGAATATAATGGGTAATAACAATTTTGTCTTGAAAGCGAATTTGCTAGACAATTATAGCTTTCAGATATAAGTAAAATACTATATTTCATTTTGAAACACTTGGTATTGGCAATTGTAATTTGTTCTTTTAATACTGCACAATTCTTGAGTAGGTTGAAAAGCTAAATGAAAAACAGTAATGAATTAAAATGAAAATGTCTCACAAATATAAATTTAGCCTTTTTATTTTCTCTATATCCTCGAAATTTTGGTTTTAGCTTCGTGGTTTTTTCTAGCCTTTTTTATTTAAAAAAAGGCTATTATCAAATTAAAAAAAGGCTAGAAAAAAGCCACGAAGCTAAAACCAAAATTTCGAGGCTAAAGAGTAAATAAAAAGGCTAAATTTAGCCTCAAAAAGGCTAAACTGGCAACACTGGTGATAATGTTTTTTTTTTTATATTTAATAAGCATAATTATAAAAGTAATTTTTTTTGTCATATATTTGGTACTATTTATGTTATTGTTATAAATTACTATAAATTCAAGTTAGAATTATGTATGAGTTTACAAGAGATGATTTAAGGGGGAGAAAAAGGACAGTGTTGATTTTTAAGTAATAAAGATTACCCATATGACAAATACCCATTTACGGTTTAAATATCGAATACTTTATACTTCTGAAAATGATATTCTTCGGCTAAAGTAACGTGGTCGACTTATGAAAATGGAACTTCCTTTTTCTGGAGATTTCGAGCCAATACGAACGTGTTTGAGAATGTAAAAAGTCTTTTAAATACATATTTGTACAAAAACTTTTGTTAATTAAATCTCAAACGATCTATAATTATTTAAATTCAACAAACCAGAAGGTAAATTTATAATCAATTTTTTTGAGCTTAATTTAAACTAAGCTTTGAATATTTTCCATTCTTTTTTAGCTATTTTTGAAAGACTTGTGAATGTAAATTCCAAGCCAAATATTACGGAATAACCTTCGTTTGTTGGCTTGATTAATGATTAGATTTCAGAAAAAGTTATTATTCCAAAACAACTAGCTACTTATCTAAAGGTAATCCTTTCAAAATCCAAATAGAAACCTGCTAATATTCAATTTTATTCCTCTAAAGAGTTGGCTACCTTTCTAAATTTCCAAGTATTTTGCCTACTAAAATACATAGTTCCAATATTCTAAAAATCAACCAAACACTAAAGAACATTTGCGGTAAGATTCTGAAATATATAAATTTTGAAAATTTTACAAATTAGTATTTTTGTTACTCCTGGCAGATTTCATAAATCGTCAAATGTTCTTGCATGCACTTACAAATATCCTATCCCTAACATCTATCATCACTACTCAACATAATACACATCTTCCAACTTTATGTCATCATAATCTTCTTTGGCACACACATTTTCTGGGAGCAGGTAGAAGAAGAACAAACATCAAATTATTGGTGTCAAAAAGAAGGTGATAAGTGATCATAATTAGTGTTAAAGCAAATTTTATATGAAATAGTGTAAAAGTGAATAATTAAAAGATAAGAACAAAAGAAATTAAATATATAGATAATCGAAAATATATAAATCGAAAATTGTGTAGAGCTATGTTAAAGGTAATTTAAAAAAATTGCAATTAACAAAAATCTAAAAAAAAGAAAGTATAGTTAAGAGTAACAAGAAATTAGGTATGTGCCAGTTCTTATTATAAAATAAAAAAAAATATATATATGGAAAACAAAATAAGATAAAAAAAAAATGAATAATATTAAAAGCTAAAATGTATATAAAAAAATCTAAAGTTAAAATCTATGTTATAAAGAAAATATATAAAAAAAAAAAAAAATCGATACATAAATATTAAAATTACCAACAAATAATATCACAGATTGGCTAAAAGTATGCAAGAACATAATCATCCCTTTTAATTTAGTCAAAATCAACTACTACAGTTCGCTGAGGCCTCAACGTTCTTGAAACATAGTTGGTGAGTGTAAAGCAAAATTATTTAATTATTTGATTTTTCTTGCATAATTAGTATATAATTAAGAATATAAGAGTAAAGTACATAAAATGTAAAAAAAAAAAAAAAAAAATATAGACAAAAGCGAAATAAAAAAAGAAGAAGTTTCTTTCAATTCTATTCCATTCTTTTTATGTCGTTCTGCTAAAATTTTTCTATTTTTGTTACTCTTATATTCTCGATTATTCTTATTACTTTTGTTAATTTTCTTCTTTAAAAAAAAAGAACTAAATGATCAAAACAAACGTAAAGTTTATCTAAAGTCAGTTCTGCATTAAATTTAAATATTTTATATAAAAAAAAAGCATTTTTTTAAAAAAAATAATAAAATTGGCTTTAGATTGATTTCGATTTTTTTTTTTAGAAATTGTTAATTTTTGAATATTATTGTATCTTAAAATGTTAATATAAATTTACGTTTTATTTAATGAAATGTAAGGCAGTTATAAAAATTTTGAAAACTTAAATTTGTTTAAATGAATAAATTAACTAAGAATTCTGTGAAAATGAATCGTTAAATTTATAATTCTGTTTTCTTTTATGTCGTAAATGCGTTAGGGTAGTCTAAATGTGGGTTCTTAGAAGCCAAATTATGTGCCACTAAGAAATTGGTAGGTGTGGGTTGTGAGGCACAGATCTCTTTTCATCATAGAGATACAATTTATGATCAATGAGTTAGTTACAGTTATTCTCATTTTTAATCATAGTTCTGGGGCTTTTATTTTTGTTTATTTGTCACTATGATTAACCAGACCATTGTATAGAGTAGATTTTCTTTTTTGATATATACATATAAATTTTCTTTTATGGGAGTCTATATAAAATTAATTTGTAATGAACTTGAAACAAAGCGATAGGAGACAGGAACCCCCCAAACCGGCTGATTGCTAGCAATTACAAGGCTCCCGCCGTCGACTTTCGAATTGTTTTCCAAATTTCAGAGTAAAACTTTCAATTTTATTTCATGAAGTTTACAAGCATTGGCTTTCCAATCGACATTACACATTACAAATCCAGAAAAATAAAACCATGAAACTGAAATAGGAGCTCACAAAAGTGCAAACATATGTATTTTTAGTTTTCTTCATAACTGCCACAAAAGTACATGAATATGATAAATATTTTGCTAACATTAAATCAATACAATGGGCTATTTTATAAAGGTTTTATATGTTATTTGTTTTAACGTTGGAAAAAAATATAGCGTTTTCTGTTTTGTTGCAATTTCATTCCGCATAAGCTAGTGCCCGGTACAAAAAAAAATTGGTGTCGTGATTTCTCTTTGCACGAAACTTAGTTGTGCTGAATTTTGTATGGATACTGCAATTCTATGGGCATTTATATACGAGCATAAATATCACCATCTTTCGGGAAGAAATTTGTATGGAAGCTAGGAGAAATTATGGACCGATTCTTACCATTCTTAACAGAATTTGTCCTTTTATCATATAAATAGTGAGTGAAAAATTTCATGGTATTCTCTGCAATGAATTTACCCAAAATCACAAAAAACATGTGGAAATTATCAACATTTTTGGAGGTTGTCTTACATTTTGATCCATAAACCTGGTTCTACCAATTCTAGTTTACTGATTTTCAATACCAAACTGCTTAGAAAAATTATAAAGATTTTGGTATATATTTCATTAATTTGGCTTAAGTATTTTGGACGTGAGAGTGTTTTACACAGACAGACAGACAGACGGATGGACACACGGCCAGACGGACATGGCTCAATCGACTTAGAATTTCATAATAATCAATAATTTATATACTTTGTTGGGTCTCAGATGAATATTTCTTAATGTTATATACGGAATGACAAACTTATATATACTCCCATTTACCACTTGTGGTGGTGGAGGGTATACAAATAAAAATCAGGATATTAGGTGTTTTCAAATTGGCACAATAGCTACTTATGACAGAAATTTTGCTAAATTAGTTGTGTTAATGCAGAGTGTTTTTTTTTAAATTTTTGAACTCCAGCGGCTTCCCTTATGGCAGATGACACAACGCACATGATGAGGAATGTTTTGTAGGAGAGTGATCAGCGCCGTCAACTTTTTTTTCAGAACACCATTAATAGCTTTCCTACTGGTTCATAAGAGCAGTAATTGGTCGCCATTGTGCAAATACTGTTGTCCTTTCAGCGGCCCAGCAATAACTTATTATCTTTGTCAAATCTATTTTGCATTTGGCAGTGGACATTTTTTAGTGCGATTTTCTCGAATTATTCATGTGGTAACACCTAAATGATGCAAATCATTGGTAACTCAAAACTTGTGCAATAATTATAAAAAAATTATTTTGTGGTTGGCAGGATTCATGGTCAATTTTGGTAGCAGAATTTCTACAATTTAGTACCCACCCAATGGATCAGTAACAGGTGTAGTTGATTTACCACAATAAGTACAAGCAGTAATAATATCCAGAGGACCTTGTTGCGACCCAGTTTTTATAAGCAAATCGAATAGGTTTGCCTCGAATAAACAGTTCGGCTGAATTTCGACCGTAATATTTCACCATGGATTCGTCGATAGAAATATATTCGAGGTAAAATTTCTGATAAGAATATCAGTATGTTGACGTTCTTTAAAAATTGTGTCTGTAGTTTTTTTTAGCGTCGATGACCGTTTGTTTCAAATTAATAACAAAGTAATTAAAAAAATGTTTATATCCTTTTAGTATACATGTGGCCATTGTACCCAAATTGCCACAGCATTATTTTATGCCTCCTAAGATTTTATACATTTGAAGTATGAAACTAAAAATGCTTTTCAATGTTTCCCTGTTTATTGAATTTGATATTATAAAACAAATAGCGACTATAAACCTTAGTCACAGAATATAACTGTGGTTATCCTTAACCTACCTCTACATGTGTATTTTTAATGTTTTTTAATAGATTATTACAAAAATAAATTTAGTTAAATTGTTTGATTTAATATTTAATCAGAGCACCTTGCACAACTAAATAAAGCAAAAATAATTTAACCAGTGTATACAGTTTTTTTATACAGTCTCGAGAGCTGCTGAATGGCGACCGAGAATGGCTTAAGTAGTTCACCCAGTTATCTTTACAAAAATATGACAGTGGTTAGTATGTAGTAAACAATGGTTGTATATTTATAATCAGTACATTTTTACTTCTTTATGGTGGAGCTAAAAATAACTATTTATACAAAATATTCTCCCTTTTACCATAATTTTCTGGACTGTAATTCAAAAAAATAATTACTATTATTTTTAAAACAATTGATTGATAAGCTATTTTTTGCAAAATTTACAAAATGTTTACCTTAACCATAAAGCAACAACATGTTGTTTACATTTTCCATTTGTTTACACACAAGCGGCCATACGATTTGATTATAAACTTCACCTTTCACTTTTCTAAGACATTTACCACAGATATACATTGCTTCTAACGCAACAAAATCATTAATAAAAATAACTGGCTTATCTTTAGGAGATGTCGAATATAGAAACACTATCAGAATCGTTTATAAATTAATAACGATAATAAAAATGATAGCGGTAGACCGTAGAACAATTTGTTAGTGCTCAACAAATAGTCTCAGCAGTTAGATCGTTTGAATACAAATGTACAAAATTTGAAGAAAAATAAATGCATTCTAAATATTTGTTAATAGTATTTAGCATATTGCCCCATGCAATAAATACGGCGCATATATTATCACTATTTGGAACACCCGTGCGTTCGCAATATGCCTTTATTGAACCGCTACTCAAAGAATTGGCTAGACGAGGTCACCAAATAACATCAATAACAAATTTTCCACAAAAAGAAAATGTCACGAATTTTCGTGATGTTGTAGTTGAAAAAAATATAAATTTATTCAATGGTGAGTTATATATATACTTTTAAACAAATCAGAATTTTACTTTGGAAAATATTGAAGCAAATCACTATGAAATGGTGGATGAACTTTACAATCGTGCTTTCCAAATATGCATAAATATTCAAAATGATGCTACCGTACGTCAAATACTTGATAACTAGAAAATTGATTTGATTATTATGGATGTATTTTTTTCGGAATCATTTTTTGGTTTATCGGAATATTTGAAGGCTCCAATGGTGGGTGTATCAAATATAGGCACCATGGTTTCGATTGATGAATTGGTGGGTAATATAAGCCCACTGTCGTATATACCACACATGATTTTACCTCTACGTGAAATGAACTTTTTTCAAAGACTTCTAAATGTAATATTGCATTTTGTGGAAGTGACTCATTACTACTATAAATATATGCCGGTACAAAAACAAATTTATAACTTTTACTATCCCAATGCTCAACTAACTTTTGAAGAAGCTCAAAAGAATTTCTCTTTAGTGTTATTGAATGATCACTTTTCTCTGACAACGCCTAGGCCTTATGTGCCCAATATGATTGAAGTGGCTGGCTTAAATATTGTAACAAACCCAGATCCTATAACACCTAACATCAAACGATTACTCGACAATGCGCACCATGGAGCTATACTTATGTCCCTAGACGTTTTTATAACACCTCATATGGTAAACGTATTTTTGCAACAATTTAAGACAATGCCTGAAATAATATTATGGAAAACTTCTCAGAAAATCCATGGCATGTCTTCAAATGTATTTGTAAGTGCCAACTTTACCGAAGCCTCGATTCTAGCACACCCCAATATTAAACTATACATAACTTCTGGTGATTTTTTAAGTGCTATTGAAAGTGTTTATCATGGTTTACCGATTTTGGGAGTGGCATATACCGAAAAACAGGAGGATTATGTGGATTACATCAAAAAAATTGGCAATGGCTTGTCCATTAAATTACACACCATCTCAGAGAGAGTTCTATCTAAGGCTTTCAACGAACTCCTAAGATCTCCCCATTATGCCAATATTGCCAAAACATTATCGCATAGATTTCGCGATCAACAAAACACTCCCATGGAGAGAGCGGTTTATTGGATTGAATATGTTTTGCGTCATAATGGTGCCGCCCATTTGCGTAATATGGGACAGAATTTGTTGTGGTGGCAATTTTACAGTATAGATGTAATTATTGCAATACTGTTTTTAATTGCTTTAATAATTTGTTTGGCTTTAGTTATTGTTAAGATTTTAATGGATTTATTTTGGAAATTAAAACTGAGACTTAAAAACAATGTAGATAAGGAAATGACACTATAAGAAATTGTATTATAATGAAAATAAATGTAGTTTAAATAAATGAGAAATTGAGAAGTATATCACTTTTGTTTAAGATCTACGGCATGGAGGACCAAGTAGAAAAGAAACCTTACCAGACTTATAGGCTACAGCTTATACTTTGTATTTATAAAATAGAACTGCATTGAACTTAATATTTATGCTGTAATTTATATTATGTTAATAGGCCTTTAAGTTATATAGTCAGTGATACTAAGCATATTGGTGGGAGTAGGACCATAAGTTATAAACTATGTGGTTTCCATACTGTAGTAAATAAAAAAGTAACAGACATGCAAAACTATCATATAACAACAACAACAAGAAAATATCATAATATCATTTCAGATGCAATTGCAAAACATCCGATAACCATATTCACACGTTGAGTGCTCACTGATAACTAACCAAATAAACACAGCAATTATTTTGTACAATTGTATGTTGAAAAGATAACAACAAACAACAACAAAAATTAAAATAAACGAAACGCACACAAATACATACAAATTATGCATGCGCGTGTTTGATTTATAAGCCTTATTCATTTCATCTCATTCCACATTGTAGAATGTTGTTGTTGGGTGTGTGTGGTGTTTACGTATGATCATATCAGAACTCATTATAAACAACTCTCTCTTTATACATTTCCTTGCCACTCATTGTGAAGGGTATACATTTTTGAAAGCAATAAAACGTATGTATGGATGTGTGTTGGTTTCACTGCTTTGCGTATTTTGATTATGTTTTTATAGTATAAAAATACGCAAAGCAATGAAACCAACACACATCCAAACATAAGTTTTGTTGGTTTTTTGTCAAAGCATGCAATAAATTGTCTTTTTCTGATGCAATTTTCAGAGGTTGTCTCGGTTTTTTTCGTTATTTATGGATTTTGCTAATTTTAAATAAAAACTTCTCGAAAGCATGTCTGACAGAATTATTGAAGATTTAGATCCCGAAGATATCTGGGGTCTTCAGAGAATTGATTTCAACAGACAGTCATACAGACAGACAGACATGGCTTAATCGACTTCGCTATCTATAAGGATCCAGAATATATATACTTTATAGGGTCGGAAAATTATATTGTGGAAATTACAAACGCAATGACAAACTTATATATATACCTCTCTCACGAAGGTGAAGGGTATAAAAGCACCATATGTAAAGAAACACTTTTAAGTATTTGGAAAATTAATGAACAAAATCAAAGTTAATGCATTATTCTAGCAATTATATAAAATAACAATTAATCTTTTTAAAAGTAAAACCTTTCAGTACATATGTAGTATATGTTTTACTTGGAAATCAAATAACATACAACAAACTATTCGTGTATATTTGCCTATATTTAAATATAAAAAGGTAAAATACCTTGTCAATAAAAAGGGTTAATTACAAACTTCTATGTGTAATATAATGCATAATAAATGTTGGTAATAAATTATATGTTTACACATATACGTATGTAGTTTAACATACATATGTTTATAACCACTTATGTCAATCATGAGAACATTAGGCATGTATTTAAAATATAAATTTATTATGGATTGACCCATATTTTTATTAAGCAAACTATATACCCAGAGTCTCTGGCGGGAATATAACCCGCAATCCTGAGATTAATAGCCCAGCGCAATATCGTCTGGTCCATCGGAGAACTTATTATGATTCATTAATATCTTGATCAAGTTGAGATAATATTGTAAGTCAAAAACTTTAGATTAGACACATCTAATAAAAAATATTTTTTTGGGAGCTGGTCTACTATACATTTAGTATTTTATCATTCTTATAATTATTATTATTTCATTTGTTCCAAATAATTTATATGTACCCTATAACATAATATTAATGTACATATAATACGTTGTTGCTGATGTTTGTAGCTTCTAAAAAAAAAATTTTAAGTATTGATTTCCCAGCTTAAAGAGTATCTGATGGATAAATAAAAGAGCATGTTGGGCTCCTATATCCCGTAAGTGCCAAAAACTAATCTAAACAACTGGTGGTGGACGTCACTCGCTTTCAGGAACTTTTATTCGCCCACTTTGAATTCATGGTCAAAATTGTGTTAAATTTTCATAAATTTTACATCTTAAGCAAAATTTTTCAAACCTTTTAATTGAATTGCACTATAAATAAAAGATGTCCCAAAATTTACGCAAGATTTGCATTATATAGAACACATTATCTTTGATCAGCCAAGTTAGACAGAAATAATTCTTTTATCGCGATATCAAGTTCAAGTAACAGTCACTGCTTGACCATCATTCATTTTGAAGAAGTGTGAATAGATGATTCCATAATCTATTCAACAAACTTCACTACCTCAATTCTTGAATTGAACTTTGTAAGTACACCTATCCCTTCCAGAAAAAATCGTGTAAATCGAAATGAAAAATGTTTGTATGAGAAATGGTGTAAATCACAAAAAAGATACAAATACGAATAAATTTAAATTTTTGTTAAGAAATTTTCATTTATTTTAAAGTAAAGTAAATAAATTCCCCCATATTTATAAAAAAAATTAAATTTAAACAATGTTAAAGAAAATTTTCCATAAAAAATTTGATTTTAAAACGTTGTTTAAATTTAAAATTTGTATGTGTTAACTTTTGATAGAAAAGTCCGCTGTGGCATTATTTTCCAAAACTGTCCCGATAGAAGACTTTATAAGGAGTGTATGAATTGGCAGCAAAATTTCAGTAAATTTTTCGGGATATTCTTATACAAATCCATATCAGCAGAAGCTTGTTTAACTTTTAATTATAGATTATGTAACGAATGTCTTTGCTTAAATATTTCAAACCAACCGTGACTTGACGAAAACGATATTTTTTACAGTAGGTGATCATTAAGTTTTTCATAAATCCTCAAAGCTTTATTTGTAGTAGCAATGGTATCAATTGGGATTCGCTTTTGAGTTTGATTTTCTATCCAGATCATTAGTGGCTTTTCCATATTTTCAACTGTAATGTCCCGAGCGCATGAAGTTGTAATCAGGCTCATTTTGATTCCAGTTGCTACACTTTTCCCTATTATGTTTTCATTTTTTATAGATAACTATTTTTGAGAATTGTGCAGAATATTAAACAAAAATCGTGTAAATCGAGGTAATTTCCACATCCGTTGATGTAAATGAAAACCAAAAAAAATCGTGTAAAAGTGAAATCGTGTAAAAAAGTATCGTGTAAATCGAGGGATATTTGTATAGAGAAATAGATTTTCAGTGAGTGTACACTAGGGTGGACTTTATTTTAAACTTTTTTTTGATGCTCGCAAAGTCTGAAATTGTTTTCCATTATCTAAGAACCAAACTTCCCTTCAAAGTTGACTGATTTTCAGTGTTCAAAGAAACAGACCATTTTTAGGTAATTTGGATCGCTCTCGGATACAGTATCTTGAAAACTAGACAACGGATCGTCATTCTAATAGATCTATTTAACTACTAAGAAAAGAATAAAAACAATTGTACTCTTTGCTTTGTGTTTGTCCAGGTAAATCGATATTTACCAATTATTAATTTTTTCAATATTTCTCAATTTTGATGGGAAATAAAAAAGCTATAAATTTCTATATATGTGATATTTTCAAAATAATTTCTTTGATTATTCCTTTACCTAATTTGAAATTTTGAAAAAAGACATGGTTCAAAAATGTGTTTCATTAATTTGTGGGCAATTTATGACAAATAACCGTGAAAACTTATTAGATATATCTTATTTTACGAATTATTAAAAAAAATATAAATTTTAAATCTCTTCTGGAATATTTTACAACTGAAAAATAAATAAAAAAAATTTTAAATCTTGTCTGGAATAATTTTAAATAATAAAATGGAATATAAAAAATTTTAAAAAATATTTTATTTTACTTCCCATAAAATTGATTTTTTTTACAAATTTCAACTTTGCTAACCCATAAGTAGGCACCGTTGAACCCTTTCATTTCATAGGCTGATCAATTATTTATCATATGCTTTTCACACTTTTTAATTGTCTCATTTGGTTCAAAAGTTATGATTTTTTCAACGAAAAAACTCAAATGGCGCCACTGTGCGACGTGGGAAAGATCTTTGAAATGTCTACAATCAGACATCCGTATTGTTGATTTTAACGAATTTAAATAGCAACTCTACCAGATTTCTATTTGATAGATAATATATAAGTCATGTATGTAATTTAATTGGGGCCTTTGGAAAGTTGATTTCAACATATAGACGGACATAGATATATTGATTCCGCCATATACAACGATCCAGAATATACATATATACAATATGGGGTTCCAAATTAAAAATGTAGAAATTACAAACGGAATGACAAACTTATACATATATACTAGGGCGGGTCGATTTGTGGGCAAGCAAAAAAATCGCCCAAGTGACAAGAAAATCGTATTCTAGGGATAAAAATAAGAAACTTTGTCCAAGGAACCATACCTATAAAATGAATTCTCATGCTCCTTATTTTTACCCATAAGTCAAATTTGGAAAAATCCCACTTTGACCCATTTAAATCGAGTCTAAATGTATGACCAACCCCCACTAACTTTGGAGGGCCGACCCACCCATTCTAGAGGCACACCTCGGAACCCCCTGGAGGTCCCAATACAAAAATTACCAACTGGCTATGTTTGTTTTGTTTTGGAGTTAATTTTTTTTTAATACAACTTAATAATAGAAAATAAACTAATAACAATTATGGGCAATTTCGTACGGCTCTCTGATGCCGTCGCCATAACAGCGTCTACATTTTCTAGTATAACTCGTTTGGAAACGCTAGCTAGCAATTGAACATGTCGTTCCGCTCGATGTATAAGTGACAGAAAGATTGAGATTTACATAACCTTTAATCCGTTTAAGTATATATAGGGTTTCAATCGGCTTAGTAGTGATAACAACAAATTGAAGCAAAAAATAAATTTTTTACGTGAAAATAGCTAATTTTTTTAAAAAAAAAAACTCATGAAAAATCATAACCATTAAAATTGTTCAGGTTTATTGCCTTATCGCAAAGCCACATATAATAGCAACAAAATGAGATATCGATCATAAAAATCGATTGATTCGTTTCTAATTAATTCACAATTAAGTGAGTTCGCTCATTTTCATAAAATTTTAGTTTTTTTGTTTGATATACATAAAATTGAGTGATTGAATTTTTTGAAAACATTTTTCCCATGCTATGCACAAATTTTCACATATATATTGCGTTTCAATCGGCTCAGTAGTTTCGGAGTTATAATCATAGAGAAAGTATACATAGAGCGGAAACTAGAAAAAAACTCAAACAAAAAAATTACTCAAAAATATTACACATACGAGTGTTGTTTTTGTTTTCACATAGTTTTTTTACTAATACATTCTCACCACTTAGGTTTTTGACAACTGAGTTAGGTCTTTGACAGGAGAGTTTCCGATCTATGTGTATTTATATATGGTTATAATAACAAATTGAAGCAAAAAAATATATTTTTTACGTGAAAATAACAATTTTTTTTTTTTATTTATGATAAATCGAAAACTGCAGAAATTGTTCAGATTTTTGATTTCATTGCAAAGTCACATGTAATAGGAACAAAATGAGATATTGGTGGTGAAAATTGATGAATTCTTTTCGAATTTATTCACAATTAAGTGAATTCGCCCATTTCCACAAAATTGTTACAAATGTTTTTGTCACAATAAGCACAACAACAATTTTTTTAAACTTCATAATATTGTTACGAATGTGCAATGACGATTTGAATTTAACGGTCTGTAACTACTGCCTGCAAACATTCATCATGTTTATGAACACTTCCATTAGTGGAGACTAGCATTGTTTGTAAGTATGGCAACACTAAATGTTGACATCGAAAAGCTCTAGAAATCGAATGTACTGGTATGTCCGTTAGGGGCATTGTAGAGGATTCCCGATGGATGGCGCGTGTATGGATGGTGGCAGAGCCGGCAGTCGTGAGTTGAGTTTATCATTGGCGCTGTTAGAGTTAACATCAACTGTCTTGTGCATATACGGTTGTACGTAATAGAGTGTGTGTGCATTTCTGCAAATTGATAAACGTGTATAAAGACATTGAGTGACTATTTAATTCTGTTGTTGTTGTACATTCTAAATAAAGAGTTGGTACAATTGTAAACTACTAAAACTGCTTTTATTTGCAATCAAAAGTATCCGGTTTATTTAAAGGAAATAGACCACGTTTTTAAAAGGTAAAAACGTAACAATATGTTAGGACATTAAGAGAATATGACATCAAATATGTTTGCACAGTTATCATTCTTTAGTTGTTTGAAAAATAACTATAATTCTGTGAACTATACTCAAATTTATAATTCCGATTGATATAAAAATGTTTACAGTAACCAAAATATTGCTGAAGTTAAATTAAAATAGTAATTATCCAAAGAAATCAATTCTTCGAAGTCTAAATCGACTTTTTGGTCGGAAAAAAATCAAACAATCGATTAATTACATTATCCCAAAAATTTCGAAAAGTCGACTAAAAATAGGATAAAAATTCCAAAATGGTAGAAAAGTCGAAAATAGTAGATTTTTTTAAAGATATAAAGAAGTCGAAAAGTCGACTTTTTGTTTCAACTATTGAACACTATTTTGTGGTACTAAATTACAAAATCACAAATTATGAGCCTGAATATCTTGCAAATGAGTGATATGATTTTTATTTTAATACCCCCAACTGGGTCATTTGAAATGTGTATTGTAGGGGCATTTCGAATTCTCCTTAACTGTTTAGTCATACTTATTCCTACTTATTTTAATTCGTATGCTTTTTATTACATTTATTCATATCCTTTTGTTTTTCTTATTATTGTTGTTTCATTAGGGCATTTTTCCTGTTGTAGTTGTTGCTTTTTTTTTCTTTTTTGCTGTTTCTGTACCATAAACCCTATGACAAGGCGTCAGCAATTAATGGTACAATTAAAAAGGCATTAACAACAATTAAGCTCTTATACAAGCATTTTTCTGCTGCTACTACTTTTTTATGATATTTTATTTCGTTGTGTTTTATTTTTATTTTGTGTTTAGTAGTATTATTTATAATTCCATTACATTCCAAATCAGGGAGTCTAGGAAGAAGAATTGAAGAAAAAAAAGGAAAACAGTAGGCATTTTATATTCTCTTAATACTTGTATTTTTATGATTTTCTTTTTTTAGCCTTGCTAGCGGTGACTTGAATTTCTTTCTTGTTGGTTGAATAGAATGATATTTGGTTTTTCTTGTTATTAAATTTTATATGTCCCAGCAGTTCTGGGAGGCTGTCCCGAACTGGTGATTTCACCTATCATTTAGGTCAGGCTCGGATCTAGCTCAATGGTTTATATATATTGTTCAAAAAACGTTGGTTTTGGTCAGGGAATATACTTTTTTCCAGTCCCGTGGATCCCGTGGACAACTAGTTACATAACGAGCTACGTGAGTATATATTTTAACACATGCATGGCCTAAGCATTAAGGATTACAATGTGACTATCTGTTACTTTACTAGCTACCTAACTTCTTAATTGATCAGCTACAGAACTACTAATTTAAACATGTACGGTTGGTAATAGACCTCAAGTAGTCAGTTAAAAATATATTTTATAGACAGCCAAACAACCGATTGCTTATAAGCAAAATTTCCTTCGACAACTCTTTCTGAGTTCAGTACGAAATAATCATTTAAAGTGACTACACTATAGATTACTTAGAGACACTAAAGTGACAATTGACATCACGCTAGGTAACATGGGATGTCTTTATACTTAAGCAAAACTGTATGAGAATTACACCAAAACAATTTGCATACAACCAGTTTGTAAGAATTACTTACATAGACGTGCAGTACAAAATAAACGTTTAAATTAACTACACTCTAAATTACTTAGAGACACTTAAGTGACAGTCGTCTTCATTCTAGATTACATGAGATGTATAAAGTAACTAATTGACTAATTGCACATTCATGTTAAATGACCCAAAATATACAATTACTGTCTATAAAGGATACATTGACTACTTGCTTAACTGCTGGGCTGCTATGTATTATATGTACATATGTGTATACATAAACATACATATATGTATATTAAGAAGATTTATTAGCTTTAAAGTCATTAAATTTAATTACAAATTTTATTTTGTTTTTAAATACATAAATAACATATAAAGAAATTATTTAATAAAAATAATTATGCCCTTAGACAGGATTAATAATTAAAAAGTTATACAAAAGGAAATATTGTTCAAACAACATTTTTTTTCTGGCTGGATGTTATTTTAACAGCAATTAAAATTTTTCCTAAATTCGTCAACTTAGCACCAACATTTTAAATGAAGTTACAGTCAACTTTTATTGTAATGATTTCATCAGCATTATTTTTTCATCAGCATTATTTTTTATCATAATATGATTACTTTGGGTCATAGTATAATCGCTTTGGAATACAATCATAAATCTTATCATAATATGCTGCTCCCAGATTATGTTTACGGCAACCATATTTATATCCTACACTACCATATGGAGGTTATACTGGGTTAGTGCTGCTGTTTGTAAATGGCAAAAATATTGTCCCGAAAGTATACCAATCTGCTCAGGATCACTTACTGTGTCGATTAAACGATGTCCGCCCGATTTAAAGATAATTCGACTAAATTTAGTACAAGCTGTTCCATTGGCCCAAGGACGAATCCTATGGTATTTAGTTAGAATCGGTCTATTATTTCTCCAAGCCTCCATGCGAGCTTAACTATCTGAAAATAGTCAAGCTCTCATAAATATCTTAGTTATATAGATATCCAAATCAAATTTAGCAAAAACAAGTTTTATATAAGGCAAACTCGCATGACCACATTTTCTAACGATCGGTCGATAATTCGTCATAGCTCTCATATAGATCCACTTCCGAAAATCAATTGAACTAGCATAAATCTCTTAAAAATTTTGGTATTAAAATTAAATTTAACACAAATAAGTTTCATATATACAGAAGTCATGCCGCATAATTTTATGGCGGTTGGTCCATAATTAGATTGGTGTAGGGTGTCCATGCTTGACCATGACCATGCTTGACCAACTAAACTTTCTTACTTTTTTTTCTCTGCTAGTGTATTGCATTCTCCATTAACAAATAAACTAAAATTCAAGCTAAATTAGCTTTCGTTTTATATATTAAACTTAAAAACATTGTTATAAATAATAGTATATTTGCATTTAGGTTTAATGATTAATTTTAACCTATTAATGCTCACTGCTACATACAGTGACTCTCATTAATATTCGTCTTTTATATATCAGTTTCTGAAATCCGAAAATTCTCTATGAATATAATGACATCTTGTTAATGTTTATTTTTTTACTTAAAGGTATATATTTAGAGCTTACTTTTTACTATTTGGTTTAAATTAAGATAAATAAGAAACTATAAATAAGAACTATAAAAATGCATGCTACATTAATATTCAGTTTTTTAGTTTTACCATAAAATTACATAAATTATATGTAAAATTAATTAACATCAAACAAATAATATTACCTGAATAAACATTGTCATTCTCAAGTTTTTTTATAAAAGCCGCGATGGGTCGTAAAGGAAAAAATACTTCGTTAGAGCAAAGAAAATTAGTGATTTTCATTACAAAAAAGGAAAAAAATATTGCTGAAATATTGAATATGAAGCCAAATACTGTAGGTTACATTATTCGAAGATATAAAAACCAGTATCGAATTGATTTTAAAAAACAAACTGGGCAGCCAAAAAAGCTTACCGAGGTGGAAGAGCTCCGTTTTGGTGCCCTAACCTAAGATTCGTAATTTTTATTTTTATCAGTCCTGTTTTAAGTCAGATCCTTGAATTTTTGTATATAGCACTTTTTTATAAAAATACCACGTGAACTAGAAAACTAAGTCAATGTATATCACCGTTCAAAAATTACAAAGGAAACATTTAAAAAATTGGACCAAATAGGCTTAACCTAACAGCAGGGTTAACTGGACTTAAATTAAATCTTCAGATCTGATGAAATATTTCTCTTATATTTCATCAAAATTCACTCATAAAATTTAAATATTTATTAATTTTTTTTTTACAATACCATGTAAAATCGTATCCTTTTTCAGAGTCTATGATTTAAGATAAAGATTAAAAACATTATTTGGTGGGAAAATAATGTTTGGTGAAAAAATTTTTTTGGTGAAAAAAATTTTTGGCGAAAAAAAATTTTAGAAATTTTGCTTTTGGGAAAATTCTAATAAAAATTAAGAATTTCAATATTAAATTGAGAAAAATCAAAATTAAATTGAAAATTTTTATTTGAAATTAGGAAAATTCCAATTTAAATTAAGAAAAATTCAAATGAAATAGAGAATTTTTTAATTTTTTATTTTACTGAACGTCATTAATTCACATTAAATAAATATGAAAAATTCGTTTGCGCTTTCGGCAGTTAATGAACCTCACCATTTGAATAACGCCTGCGGTACCAATTGCACCTCTCAAGTCCAACATTTGCCACAGTGTTTTAGAAACATTTTTTTTTTTTGGAAATAATTCGGTATCTCGGGATCTATTAGAGATATTATTACGAAATATCACATGGCTAGAGCTGAGATGTTTTCAAAATGATTTAAATTTTATGGTTTACTAGATTAGGCGGACGGAGGGTCGTAATTTACTTTTAAAATAGGAGCTATATTGGCGATAAGATTCTAAATAAAATAACTTTCTGACGGTTATCGCGTTCATATAAAAAGTTACACGCATCCAAAGTTGGAACATGTAAAAAGAGTATTATTTTTTAAGTTTTTTGCAAAAAAAAAACCCATATATTTTTTCCTTTTTAGAAAAAAATTTCAGTTGTTGGCACTTAACACCCCCCAGACTTATACAAACTTGGACAATTAAAAAAAATTTAGGTTTGAGTAAAAAATTCTAAAAAGGCAAAGCACCAATGTTAAATCACTAGATCTCAGTGCCCAATTGTGATCACCTCTTCGAGAAATAACACGGTCCGGAAACTTTTCCCATAAACGAGCAATGGTTTCGTTGCTTGTGTGGTACGTAGCACCATCTTGTTGAAAGTAAACGTTGTCAATATCATCCAACTCCGACAAAAATACGTTGTAATGAGGTTTGTGGAATGCCCAATTCCAAAGAACGACGAGGAATGGACAAACCTGGGTTTTCTTCAACACTTTGGGCTACAGCAGCAATATTCTCAGTTGTTCTTGAGCATCGTGAACGGGTTTTATTCTTCACATCACTAATTTGTCCCAACAGCAATTTCTGTATTGCGGACAGACAAAGTGCTTAACGACGATCCAAAAATGCTTTAGTTTTGCGAACTGTGACTGCAAGATTTTCACCATTTTTGTAGTGAACTTTAATAATTTCAATGCATTGTTGAAGCATTTATCGTTCCATTTTTAGTAATGGCGTCGTTTCTACTTGTCAAATGTCAAAGAATAAAAGCTTCAGCTACCGAATTATCGGGTGATTCAAAATAACACCTCTTGTTGGAAAACCCTTTATTCCCCTATCTGTTTCAACACTCATAAAGATATTTTACTATCGCACGGTAAAGAGGTAGGCACTTTTATAAAAAACGCTCAGTTTTTGCAACACATTTTCCTCGTTTTAGTAATTTCGGTATTTGAAAAAAAAAATTTCAAAAATTATAATGCCATTGATTTAAAGACATTTGAGTCTATATTATTTCCAAATTTTGTTATGATATCTTGAACTGCTAAAATTTTACATTAATTAAAAATTTTTATTTTTCTTCATGGAAAATTACCATATTATAATTTTTTTAGTTTTTAAGATAAAAGGCTTCCCAAAAATGTATAAAATTATTTAATTTTACTTTAAGTCGTAATTTATTTTCAAGTCGTAAGGTTTTCACCAGTATCAAATACTTTTATAAAAAGCCTGTCTTTACTCCTCAGAAGTTCCATAAACCTCGCCCCCTTTGAAAAATGTTTACGTTTTTTCATATGTTATTTAGAGTAGGTACTTTTTTACTAATACATATAGAGTAAGGTAGTGTTGTCAAAGAGTCAGACTTCTTGTTATACTTTGTTTTGAATTTATAATTCAAATTCTCAATATCATTTGCAAATTTTTTTTATTTCAATTTGAAATACTCAATTTTATTTTGAATTTGCTAAATTTAAAATTAAAATTCTAAATATTAATTGGAATTTTCTCAATTTAAAATTGAAATTCTTAATTTAGTTCAGAATTTTCTCAATTTCAATTTGAAATTCTAAAATCCGTTTGGAATTTTCACACTTTAATTCACATTTAAATTCTCTATTTTAATTGAAATTTTCTTAATTTCAATGAAAAGTTGTGGAGTATTAGACAAAATAAACCAATATAAATTTAAAGATTTTTTTCAATTATATAAAACAAAAATTAGGTGTTCTCTTGTAAAACATTGTGATCGCCAATTTAAAGCCTTTGCAGTTGAATTTACATTTGTTGGCTATTTAAATCTCTAATTTCAATGACAGTTAGATCATCTAACAGTTATTTAAGCTCAATTAATCTATCTAACAATTTAAGCTTAACAAAATGTGCCCTTATAAACCAAGTAACTTTATATATTAACATTGTGCAACAAAATTTAAAATTCGGTTACATGTAAACGAAATAATAAAAAAAATCGTCTATCAGCATAAAAACCTGCATTGCCTGCTTTTTGACTGTGAGCACTGGCTATTTTTTATTCCTATGATTTATTTTTTTTTACAATTCCCATTTATTTTCACTGCTTTGTTGCAACATACAAAGGTAATTTGTCTTGCAGACGACTTTAGTTGATGTACGACTGACTACTTGTATTTTTTTTTTATTCATTCAGCTGATATTTTCCCTTTTAAACGTTGCGATAATGGTGATTGCTGTTGGTTAGATGGGTTTTTTTTCTCTGCTTCATCATCAAAAACACTTTTATTTAGCTCTGAAAAAAGAAAAACCTAGACAACTCTAAAGAACTGTGTCCTTTTCTATGAACTATACATACGTCTACAAAAACATACATACAAGTTTTTTTTTTTTTTTTGTTTAAACCAGACTTTTGCCGTTCTACTTTCGTGCGTTGTTTTAGGTTGTTAAAAGGATGTTGTTAATACGTTAGATACATCTTTTACTTTTATGCATTTTCAATTATATGAAGTTGCTTACAGGCAACAAAATTGAAAATTTACTAGAAAAATTTGTGTTTTTTCATCTTTGGCAAAAAAATATTGAATGTTTCAGTGTTAAGTCATCCATCCATCTATCTATTCGCTTATGTTTTCAGTTGATTTTTTTTTTTTGTTGCTTTAACACATTCGTACACTGTTAACATTTCCTTTATTTGTTTGAGTAAGTTTGTGTGGATATGTGTCCATTATATGTGGTCAACGTTATTGCCACTTTTAATTTTTATTTGCTTATCGTCTTATATTTCTTTGTAGTCGAGTTTGCTTTTATCTACTTATTATATGCTTTTTTGTTTTCGATCTTGATTCGCAAATGTGATACAGTGGTACAGAAGAAAATAATTTTTACTGAGACTAATTAAGAAGCAAATAGTGTAAAAAATCTATATATAACAAAAATCCTAGTACGTTTGACTACAATACTTTGCAAACTCATAAAGACCTCTGAATAAAAAAATAGTTGGTTAAAACCTGATATTGGGGTAGAATGATTTGGATTCATATAAAACTGGTTTATGTCCAATTTTATCACGATATCAATTATAATAAGACAATTATGAATGTTCAAGTCATTTTCTGATGGCGACCTTGTATGGCGACTAGGGAAAAGTATTGCCCAATTTTCCCCTTGCTTTATTGTTTATTTTCAGAATACCTAGAACTAATTTGAGCAAAATTTTATCAAGATTGCCGAATAATCAACATATTTATGACTGCTCAAACTGTATTCCGGGGTGATATTTGTATGGGGGCTATGTGAAATACAATAGCATGAACTGATATTTTACATTTTCAATAATAAGATAATCTTATCAACAGAGAGTATTTGTTTAAAATTTCTGCCAGCTAATTACTTTCGTTTGGGCCCTATCGTATTTTCAACTGACAAACATACGGAAAGATCGTCTTAGAATGTTATGAGAACCCAGAATATATAAACTCTTTGGTTTTACGACCAATTTTTCGATATGTTACAAACGTATTTACAAAATCAATATACCCCCCATCTTTTTTGATGATGAGTATAGAAATTAAAGTATATCTGAGTAAGCAATCTAAAATTTGCTCTTTGTCTTGCTGCTAATACGCATTTTTAAAAAAAAATTTTTACGCTATATTGTACTAATATATAGACAGTTTTATCAAAAAATCCACGTTGCTGGCCTTTGGAAAATATCTGTTTTATCTCGATTTTAATATACAGTGTCGAACAAAGTCGGTGATCCAACCTTCAATGTTAATACATGTAGTGGCATTCCGGCTGGTTCCAATGAATTCAAAAATTCAGTAGGATAATTGACTTTTTTTGTTCATTATTGTGTCAACCGATTTGTATTTGATTGTTTCGCCAGGCAGTTTCAATTAAATTTGGTCATTGAGCTTGTTAACATTATAATCTTTTGGTGCAAAAATTGAACGTTCTCACAGCCAATCCGAATTTTTGTAGTTATTTGTAAGACTTGAGATACATTGTCGATAACGGCTTGAAGATTCGGGATCAATTGGAATTTTTCCATTTCCGATGGAGATGGCAGATTGGTATAGCGTTCGGCTTCTGTAGCTTCATTTCCAGTGAAATAAATTTAAAGGAACTTCGCATTATCATTGGGAAGCGGAAGCAATGATCTAAATCTGTGGTACATTTGGCCTTGAACTTTAAATGTGGGCATGTAGCCGACGTCATTGAGTTACACTTTTGGATATTTTGAAAGAAGTGCATGGAAATGGTATTGGCGCCGGAAATGTAACTTAGAAGCAGCTCAGGCGGCTCATTAATTGGGGCAGAATAAATTTACCGTTCGAACAGCACATTTCCGGGGATTCCTTAGGGAACTTCGAAAAGCTGCAATGTATGCAGTGTTTGTTCATTGCGCCAATTTGATTTGTATAGTGTTACATCAAAATTTCCAAATTTCCTGGACTTTTTTCCTTGCCGTGAAGAAATAAAAACACTTTTAATTCCCGGGAATAAATACTAAATTAAAACAAAAACCAATAATTTTTGCTGTTATTCATTTGTTAATATTTTGAGCTTTTATTTTGAAACATTTTACAATATGAATTTGTGAAATTGAAATGGAATACGAGCCAAAAGAACTGCTCATCTTTTGAGACCAAGAACGAATCAAGCCAATTTGCGATACTCTGTTCTGAAGTCAAGCGTATCACAGAGTGTTCGATCAAAACAAATATTAGTCGGACGGGCCCAGGTCTGGATTATAAGGCGGGTGAGGGAAAACTTCCCAATCACTTCTTTCTAAATAGTTTTTAACAGGTATTGCTACATGTGGCCGAGCGTTGTCATGATGGAATATCATCATATTCTGAACGTTTTTCGACCACTACTCACTTCAAAAGAATCAGTTGCGTTCAGCTCAGGTTCTCTGTGATGGTCTGGCCAGATTTCAGCACCTCATAATAGACATGATCCTTGTGCTCCCTCTAAATACATAGAATTAACTTAGCGCTATGGATATTTAATGAGCCGCATTTCGGTGCTGCAAAATCGTCTACAAAGGACTCTCCACTTCAATTCGTATGGTACCTAATTTCCCAGCTTTTGGATGAATTCTGCTGCATGCAAACGTTTTCAAATTACTGATAAAGTAGCTCCCAATGGTTTTGCAAGCTCTTGTTGAGTTTGACAACAATCTTTATGGAGTACTGTCGCCAATTCTTGATTTCAAAAATGTTTGGCTGACCTAAGCGATCTTTGTCATTCATGTCAAAATCACCACTTCTAAACAACACAAACTATCTTTCGCACGTTCGATGGAAAACATTCACCATAAACTTTGGCGAGCAATCGGTGTGCTTTAGCTGCACTTTCTTTAAATATATTAAGTGAGTCAAAAAACGCTTTGTTGGCACAAAATTCTACATTTTCAAAAAAAAAAAAACTTTGTTAACACTATAATGTTCAATAACAAAGTCAGAATAAATAATAGTAATAACCCTTCAAAATGATATTTAAGTTACTAAAAACAAAAATCTAGAAAATAGGGGAAATCGTTTCAAAAGATACATTTTTTCAAATCAGAATGCACACAAGTAGTATATAACCAAATTTATACCAATATTATTTATGTTTCATAATTTTTTCTAAACATAAATACAATAATTCATTTAATTAGGAACTTTCGCACAATCATGAAAGTTCTCATATTCGAAAAATTAAAAAACGGTGACGTGAATTACATTAATTAAAAGATTAACCCCCATGTGCATAAACAGTTCTTAAATTTATCAAAGGTTTATCGAACTAAATTTCCATACAAAATTTGTTTTATAAACCTTTGATAAATTTATAAACTGTTTATGCATATGGGGGTAAATAAGCATCTATTGTGTACTCTGCCATCAATTTGTTTACTCAGCGAACAATTTTGTGTGCTCGCATGAATTTGTTTTGTTGGACTCATTCTGTCAATGTTATTGTACTGTCCACAAGAGAAAAATTCATTTGTGGACAAGATATTTTTCGCTAAGTAAACAAATTAATAGCTTGTCAAGACGTAAGGTACGAATTTCGTACTACGAAATTATCAATCTATTTATGTCTAGGAGTGAGAGTTAAATCCCTTTATCAGTTAAAAAATAATCAATTACCATTGGTCATTACAATATGAGCACACATATAGGCTCTGGGCCAACAATAAGTCCAGGGAATGCCATGAAAAAATTCGTTGATAACTATTTAACGAATGTATATTGCTGGTTTGGCAATTGTGTGGATGGTTAATAATAATTAATATGTACTTACGTCCAAAATAATGCCGAAATGGTTCCAAAAAAGTATACAAATTTATTTAAACGCCTGACTGACTGCCTACCAAAGTTCAACTTATGGTCCGTTTATACAGTTTGGCCACTATTCACTTAAATTTTGAATTCTTGAATCTTTAACTTGCTTTTGTTATGGACTGTTTGATATGTACTGCAGTTTTCAAGTTCACGGGCAAAATAAGATCATTCTTAAATGCGAAAAGCGTAGTAATTATTTAGAATATGGTTCTTTTCATAAAAAAATAAACATTTGTTCAAAATAATAAATAGAAATAGATTGACATTGAATGAGTATGTTTTCAAAACAATAGCAATGAGTTGCCCTCATACAAAGTATAACAAGTAGTCCGACTCATAGATAAATACACATAGATCGGAAACTCTCCTGTCAAAGACCTAACTTAGTTGTCAAAAACCTAAGTGGTGAGACAACAGTACCTAACTTTATGCATGTGTTAGTAAAAAAGTACCTAACTCTAAACATGTGTGAGTAACAAAATTACACATGTGTTGGTGCCTTTTAAATTTTCTACAGGCTACACAGTTTTATAAATACGTTCTAAATTTTGTTTTGTATGAATTTTCAATACCAAAAATTGTAACTCTGTCCTATAGTTTAAATTCTACAATAACAAAAAATAAAATGTCAGAAATTTCAAAAATATTTTGTTGGTGATTTGTGCAAAACAGAATCTTTTTATCAATGAAAATGTGCTAAAAGTGTTTAAAAAAAATATAGAATAATATATGTTTAAGCAATAATGTGTAAAAAAACATTATTAATTTGTTTACATTTCTATATGTGAGAGATTAATATGAACAAATTGAGAGTCGGACTACTTGGTATACTTTGCTTTCATAAAACAATAATTTTAAAGTATGATAAAAACGAAGAATTTAACAAACAGTTAAATAGTTTCCGTCAGTATACCGTCAAGGAATGACTGGGCCGCGATTTCTGTCCTAAGGTACGATATGATCTCAATCTACACTGGTGGTTCAATCACAGAGCTCTGGTATTTTCTCCAAAGAACTGGACCTATTGTTGTCCCTTCGATTAAACGATGCCTGATCTATTCCATTGATACAGCCGCGAGAAGAATCCGGGAACTGAATCTCTAAAAATCGACTATACACATGTATCTCTTGGGCAACCTTGCATCAATTAAGGCTCTTAACTCCAACGTTATTAGGTCGAAATGTTCTCTGAATTGTATCCAATCACTGGCACAACTGACACGACATCACGTCGAATTGATATGGGTTCCAGGACATGAGGGCTTCAGGGGAAATGAAATATCTGATGAATGCGCAACCAAAGGGTCGTCCCTAGACGGAACTCTTGCCCAAAGAGATATTCACACTCAGTTGATGACCGTATCGAAATTGATAGATGAATGGGCTTTGAGTGTGACGGAACTCAGATGGTCGAATATCGTTACTTGCAGAATATTTAGGATGATCTGGCTCACTCTGACAAGGGGTAGAACCAAGACTCTTTTGTCACTTAGTAGGAATTTAATTAGTCTTCTTACGGGTACAGGGCACTGTATGTCGGAACGTATAGGTTATCCATGTTATAGCCATTGCTGAAGTTGTTTGGATGATGAAGAAGAGGAGGAATCGGTACAACACCTTCTATGTGACTGCCCTGGCTTTCAAGAGCGAAGACTACTACTTTTTGAAAGCACTCTTTTTCATGATGTGAACTGTCTCAGAGATGTGTCACTAGCAAACATGATCAGTTTTATTAGAAGTACCAGTAGGTTCTCACGGGGACGACAGGAATCACATAGTCAACGAAACTAATGAGGAAAACTATTCTCCCTACATGTATGAAATCTCAGCACAAGGGGTATAGTATTTCTAAGGGTACCACAATGGGTTACAGGGCCTCCGAGTGAACTCGCTAATTTGAGGGCATCCCCACATATAGTTTCCCTTAAGCAACCTGACAGTTAGTATACTTTTCAGTTAAACATATAAAATAAATGTTGCTGAAAATTGCCGCAAATAATATAAAGTGGTTCTGGAACTAATGATTTTAGATTATGCTCTAAACATTTCACTGTCCTCCAATTAACATTACCAGTGTTGAAATTGTATATTCCTAGAAATATCCTTGTATCCTGTTAACTTTTAATGGTCCGTTTCAGTTGTTGTATTGAGTGTCTAGACGTTATTGTTGTCTAATATACAGATGTGTTTTTAACATTATGACAATTTGGTTTTTGTTGAAATTTTCTGCCTTTTAACGGTATGTTTTCAATGAATTTTCCTTTTTACACACACACAGCCATATATGAGTACAAGAGATTTCTATCGTTAATATTTGATTTTATGCACATACATATACATAGAATATTAGGATGGCCCAATTTCTCATACCAAAAAAAATATTCGTTCAAATTTTATCGGCCATAGTTTCCTGAATGCATTACAACAAATTACACAGATAAGAATCAGCTGGTTCCATATGGCAATAGAAAACAAACAAAAGAAAGTGTCAAAATGGTTGTGGTTTGAAAAGAGACACAAATATATATCACACTCGTTGCGTATTGAAAATTGTATTTTTTCTCTTGCTCTGCAAACCACAATAATTGAAAAGTGTTTGTAGAACGTCAAAATAACCATACGGTTCAATATTACTTTTTGAGAACTGTCATTTGTTTCATATCTGTAATAATCAGTGTGCATTACTATTTATGTAGCAAGCTTGGCTAACGATTCGAAACATATATAGGTAACGGTAACGCTAATTTGGATTTTTTCGGTAACTGTGTTTTGACATACTTCGGTAACTGTAATTTCGGTCTGATGATTTTAATGATAAATAAAGTTAACAAAAACTAAATAGTAAGTGACATACTTAAATTCTCAAAATTTCAATAAACTATTTTTATTTTCATAATACAGAATTATTTATAGAATAGCGGTAACGGTATTGTATCGGTAACGTTAATTGAAGGCATATCGGTACGGCGGTAACAATGGCCAACCTTAGTTTCAGTCTTGATCGTTACTCCCAGCTTTTATATTTTGTAATTCGCACTGTAATCTAGTGTTATATTGTTATGAATTTGCAATAGCGGTTTGAATTTAACAGTCTGTAACGACTGCCTGCAGCATTCATCATGTTTATAAACTCGTCCATTAGTAGAAGCTTCTACTTATCAACAATATTGATAGCATGCGGTTATTAGCATTGTATGGCAACACTAAATGTTTAAGCTGCTAACATTGGCATCGAAAGCTCTAGAACATTGCAGAAGATACACGATAGATGGAGCGTGTATAAATAGTGCCATAGGTTGCAGTAGTGAGTGACTTGATAATAGGCACTTTTAGAGTTAACATCAACTGCCTTGTACATTTAAGTTTGTACGTTACAAAAAGTGTGTGCATTTCTGCGAATTGATAAACGTGTATAAAAACACTAAGTGACTATTTGAACTGTTGTTGTTGAACATTTTAAATAAATAAAGAGTTGTTTTAAATTTTAAACTACTAACCGTATTTTATTTGTAATCAAAAGTATCCGGTTTATTTAAAGGTAATAAACCAACGTTTTAAAAAGGCTAAAACGTAACAATATGTAGAATTCCTCTGTTAAATCTCCATCGAAAATTAGTACTAATAGGACCTGGAGTTAAAATATTTCGTTACCGAAATAATAGCAATTACCATAATATGATTTTTTTATTTCAAAATTTGAGTTTATTTAAATCTACAGAAATTAAAATCTAAAACTAAGTCCTCAAACCGAAAATGAATTAAAGGCTCTAAATTTTATTAAAGAAAACAATCTACATACTCCTTTCCAAATTGTATGTCTGACACAACAACCACTTAGGTTTTCTGTCTCTCAGTAATGCTTCTATGTATATTTTATTTTATGGTCTAAACAACAAGGTTTTTTATGGTTCGATAATGTCGAATTTTTACTTTACTTCTTTAATTTGAAACAAAAGAGCCGCTAAGGCACACCGACTGCTCGCCAAAGTTTATGGTGAATACGTTTCATCGGTTTCAACATGTGAGAGATGGTTGGTGCTGTTCAGAAGTGGAGATTTTTACACCGGAGACAAAGATTGCTCAGGCCAGCGAAAAAAGTTTAAAGACCAAAATTGGAGGCATTACTCCATGAAGATTGTTGTCAAACTCAACAAGAACTTGTAAAATCATTGGTAGCTACTCAAGCAGCAATTTCAAAATGTTTACCAGCAGCTGGATTCATCCGAAAGCAGGAAAACGAAATGAAGCCGAGAGACCTTGAAAGACGATTTTGCATGTTCTTAACCCTGTTAAAGAGATATAAAAGAAATATGTTTAAAATGTACGTGGGTACCTGCTGCATAGGCTCAAACCGCACGGTGGTCTTAACACCATCTATCACCGCCATTGACTTCCAAGGAACACTCTATTGGCAACTTCTTGTACATTGTTTACACAGATCGATACACAAACCCATTGCTCGAGAGCTCGGGCTATCTAATCCCTGCCATCCATAGCTAGCTAGTCAACTGACAAGCCCAGGACAGTTATCAAAGCTGCAGCATCCGGCCTGGTAATCCAGTCCAATGTATGGTCTCTGACTTCCCAGCTGATAAAAGTCAAAGTGAAACTACATTAACACACACTTTGACCTCGACCCAGAACCTAGTCCAACAATCCGTACATCACGATTACTACTATCTAATACATTTCCTGAGCACAAATGCTAGTTGGTATCTGCTACTTTCAAGGCTCTTTTGAGTCAGCAACAGCACTTAGTAAGATATGTACATTTGGTAGTCCGAAATTTAGCACTAGTCCAAATATCAGTCCTTTAACCAAAGATCTTCTACCCGCTTTGGGTTTCAATCACAACCGTCAGCGTGCTCACAGAAGTGACCTCACCAATGATCACACAGAACCAAAGTCCTGGGGCCAAAGGATCCCCATGGCACTAGATAAAACTCAAGTCAGTTGCGATTTTAAAAATTAAATTCTTTCCAGGAATGAGGTTCGTGCACCTCGTAGCCCCGGTTTCACCACATATTTCCCCTTGAGGCATAACATCAAGGTGTGGAGCTTACCAAAATGCTTATCCATGCCCCAAAGGGGGCTATAAAAGAAAATAGTTTTTGCAATGAATAATTACTTACGATGAAAAATGGATCTATTGTGAGCGTAAGAAATTGTGTGTGAAGCGCGGCCAACCAGCCGAATCGATACCAAGGGAAAATATCCAAGGCGCTAAGGTAATAATCTGTATTTGGTGGGATTAAATGGGTCCTGTCTATTATGAGCTGCTGAAATATGCCCATACCATTACAGAGACCCATACTGAATGCAACTGTTTCGTTTGAAGCGAGCATTGACTGAAAATATGCGTCTAGACATGAAACCGTAATATTCCATCATGACAATACCCATTAAAAGGTATTTAGAATGAAGTGGTTGGGAAGTTTTGCCTAACCCGCCTTATAATCCAGACTTCAGAACAGAGTATCCGAAATTGGCTTGATTCGCTTGTGGCCTCAAAAGATGAGAACTTATATTGGATCAAAGGTTTTCTCCTTGTAGACCTTTGGGCGTTCGCAAGGTTTTTCTCCTCTAGGATGTGTCAAAATGATTCCTTGCAAAGGTTTGCAAAAGTATTTCGAAACATATCTGGAGTAAACTAAACTTTTACTTAGCGAAACTGGTTTTTGAGACAACACAGAGAAGAAAACCTTTGCGCCCTTCCGAAGGCCGGCAATGAAAGAAGTCTTTACTGAGCGATGCCAGTTTTTATGTGCCTCCAGAGGAGAAAAACTTTAACGTTTTAACAAAAACCGAAATTACCAATATCTTTTAAACGCAGTTACCGTAATAATCCAAATAAGCGTTATCGTTACATTTTTGATTTTATTTCGAAGCGCTAGCCAGTCTTGATTTTCTCATTTTATTGTGGGCTTTCCTAATAAATAGTATGTTTGTGTAACCGTAAGAGTATGTATTTGTATTGTATTTTCTGTCTTTATTTCCATCATTTAGTATTTGTGACTTTTGTTGTTATTTTAGAGCGTTAGAAATACACACAAATACATACATACATAGATTTGTTGTGTTTATGTGTGACATTTAGTCCTTGTATTGCGTTTAGTTTTTCTGTTCTGTAACGCTGTGTTCTCAAATCATTTTCAGCTGTTAAAATGATTATTTGTATTTATATGTACATCAACATTTTCTGTGCTTTTCTGATGGGATTTTAATAGTTTTGACCTTAGATTAAGAGTGTATTACCATTAGAATTAAATGTTATTTGCGGATGATTCTACTTTTTTTTTTGTTGCTGCCATGGTTTTTATGTTGCTAGTTTACTTTGTTTTTAGAGTGATTGCGGCAAATAGGCTGGTTTGTTTAGGAATTTAATATGGTTTTGGAATATTGATTTTATTTACACATTCTCTATTGTTTTTAATTGAATGTATCATTTTTTTTTATGGGCATGTGGTAAAGTGGGGGGGTAAATAAGTAAAAGTAAATAGAATGTTTGTTTAAATTAAGACTAAACTGTGGTAATCTAAAGCAAGTTAAATTTTAATGAGAATTTAAAAACACAAATTTTATTTTAGTTTTGTTTAGTTAAATATTTTCACATACATACTCTTATGTTGTTCATTCTCTGACTTCAGACTTTGCCTTATCGGCTTATTTTAGGACTTTGTTAGCTTGAAAGGCATTCTTAAACCATTGTGAAATATTAGAACATTATGACACGATAGCATACCTTGTGAGTTCATTTATATCTTCATGACTAACTATAATAAATATAACAAAACCTCACTTATTAAGCTGCCATATTCGACAATATGTTTTACATGGATATAATATTATTATCTCTATTGCTATTTATCTTCTAATTTCTGCACATTATTCGCTACCAATATTAATTTAATTAATTAAGTAACTAACCTTGTTTGTTTACTATTCAATTAACATTTAATTAATTCGCTTTTGCACTCAAATGCTGTTGAAATTCCATAGCCAACAAAGAAATAGTTTTAAAATTTTTCTCAAATCCAGAATTATTCAAATACAAGCTAAAGTATAAGAAAAAAATAGAAAAATATATCGTTGCACATAAGTATTTATTTGTCTTTTTGTATATAGTAAAAAACATGTTGTCGTCGTCGTTGTCTTATTCCAGCAACACTGCAACCTGCCTGCCAGCTAGTCAACAACGAACAAACAAAAAAAAAAAAACAGGCTGTTGCTGTCATTGTCATCTGTTGATGTTGTTGACTCATGTTCGCACAGCGGCAGGTTTATTCTTTTTTTTTTGTGTGTTTTATTATTATGCCGGTTTATAACTATTTTTGTTGCTCTTTTTGGCATCAAGAATAAAATGCAAGAAAATAACAAGTAAATAAATGAAGACAACAAGTAGGAAAAGGAATGATAATTGGTAATGGCAGGATGTAGTGGATACCCTATACTATGCTTTTTGGTTGCAACAATTTAGTATATTTGCTATTTTTACCAAACAGTTTTTTCATTAGTTAAACATTTTAAATTTAATGTATGTCTTTTCTAGTTCAATACAGCCACACTCAAACAATTGCATACTGCATAAGAAGTTCTATTCTGTTCATATTTATTCTAAATAATCTGCAGGACTTTTGAGACAATTTGTCGTACTCGTCCTGTAACTTTAGAACAAGGCGTATTAATCAGGTGAGAGCGTCTCGGCAACAATTACAACAAAGACAATATTTTTTTATTGTAAAACGACTGACTATGTCAAAATATGTTGTTGTACATGAAAACTGTAAAAACCAAAAAATTAAGTAATTTTGGTCATCCATCGGACTTTTGATGATCAAATTTCACTGCTACTCACCCGACTTTATTGTTTTATATATTTTCTTTCAAACGCAACATAAACAAATAAATAAAAATCAGCTGTGCTCGTAACTTCACCTTATTAATACACCTTGCTTTAGAAAATATAAATACAACTTAAAGTTACGAATCGAGCTTGGTGAAAAAGCAATGATTTGTGTTAACCCTTTGACGACCAAACATTTTCGGCTGAAGCGATTTACTTGTTTGATTTATTTTTGCAATATATGGCCTTATTGTAGTTCTGAAAAAAAATATAACCTCCTAGGTAGCCGTTTAGTCCCCCATTTCGCTTGGCAAACATAGTTGCCTATGGGTTGAAAGAAAATTGTTTATCCCAAATTATTTAATTGCAGAAAAGGCAGTTTTTATTTTAAATATACAGTAAAATACAATAGATCACAAAAATACAATATTATTAGTGTTGTTCATGATATATTCCAAAGCAATCATGGTACGAAAGGAACATGCATATTGCATTGAACGCAAAATACATTTGTGCGACTATACTTATTATTGGCAGCGCAATTAGAACAATGTTTCCAAATTTCACGCTTTTCCATTTTATGGAGAGATTTGAGCTTGCTTATTAAACGAGTTCCAGATTTGGTTACCGCTGAAAAGGCACGCCATTTACTTCTACGATCGAACCCACAACACACTTTTTTTTATCCATTAGATCTACTTCTCCCATTCCATTGTAATAGTGCTGTATAATTAAGGGCAATCAATATTTATTTTAGCAGCTTGACCAGCTACACGTCGCTTGACCTTGAATAGTGCTGTTGAGTCAAAAAAATTTAAGAAGAGGCTACGGAAATGCAGTATGACATGAAGTAACTCATGTCCCCTCTTTTCATATCTTTATCCGTCGGAAATTTCTTTGGCATGTGATTTCTATTACATGGGATTGTTCCGCACGCCATTATGTAATTTTTCTGAAGAATATGCATTAATTAATTAATTGTCGAAGTTAACTTCAACCCCTTTTTTTGCCAGAGGCTCACATAACTACAAGACAACAGCCTTACCAAGACCGTGTTCAACGAATGGTTTTTTCCGATGTAAATGTCAATATTATACAAGTACCCAGTTTCTGACTCACATAAGCACCAAAGTTTGTATCCACTTGAAACAGGTTTGTCCTTCATGTATTGCTTCATGGCAATATTCCGCACGCCATTAAACTTTACCAAATGTTCATCGATTTCAGCTTTTTTGAATACGTATATGCGTCTGGCATAGCGCTGTTAATGTGATCTAAAATTGTCCGGATTTTATAACTTCGGTCACTAACATCTGCCTTATTGTTGTTGCAAAAGTGAAGATTAGCTGTTATTTCTTTAAATTTGAGCCGTGGTATGACACCTGCGATCAGAGCTTGGTGAAAAGCTGGATCAGTAGACCAATACAGACGTGTTGATGGGAGCTCCGTTAAGCTCATTCGTATGATAATACCCATATAAGCATTAAACTCATACATGGTAAGAGTGAAAATATATATGTAGCTATAAGATATATTTTTAATAATCAGTATTAACTCAAAATATCAACACATTTGGAATTTATAAAAACTTACGTTTCAACCTATAAGCAAACATAATTGCCAAACATAATTTGATTAGCTGAAGGCAGACTGGAGTTTAAGCAAACTTCTCCATTTTATTTTCTGATAGATAAAGACTGAATCCAAAACATAATTAACTCTCAGCCCATTACGTCCTATTTTTACCCCGTAACTGCCCTAGTCATAAAGTTCATTCTTTGGCCAAATTCAGAGCCTCGCTGGAAACCAGTGGGAACAGATAGGCACTTGCACTCAACTACGTTATTGTTGCCCAAATCGTCTTCTATAAAACAGTCTTTGACATATTTGTTCTATCTATTACCTGGACCAATATATAATCTAAAAATCCTCGGACAAGCATACTTGCCTATGGTCGTCAAAGGGTTATCTGGTTAAAATGTTTTAGAAAATATTCCATTTAACAAAGATATTTTTAATTTGATTAAAAACAATGACCTTCTTGAGACTTGTCAAAACGTACCTAAATATTGTCAAACACACACTATAATAACAACTCCATACCAAAGAGATAGGTCCCTAGCTGACAGGTACCAGTTCGTGACTAGTTTTGTGTCACTTCCCTTCACTCCATGACATATATATTGAAGTGTCCCTAAGAAGTGCGTTTTGATCTCAATACAATAAGAGTAGAGATAAAGATCCATAAATATGAGGGCGGGTTAATAATTCCATGACATTTTGAATTTCCCGCTCTTAACTGAAAGGGCAACACAGCTTTTTTTAACAGACAATTTGAACAAGCTGCGTCATTTAGTTTGTGTTTGACAGCCATTTATATCAGACAAGAGTGTGACTTGTGGAGAAAACAGAAAAAAGTAAATTTCGTATGCTCATTAAGCTTTATTTTGTGAGACAAGAGTGTGACTTGTGGAGAAAACAGAAAAAAGTAAATTTCGTATGCTCATTAAGCTTTATTTTGTGCATAAAAAAACCATCTTTCAAACCAAGGCCAAGCTTGATACATACTATGGGAACTCTGCGTCATTAATTTCAATTATAAAAAAGTTGTTTACGGAATTTATTTGAGGCCGTACAAGCACGGAAGATGTCGAAGGTTCTGGACATTCTGGAGGCCTCTACTCCGAAACGACTGCAAAAAAATCACAATATAGTGCTGGCCGATCGGAGATTGAAAGTGCAAGAGATTGTGGAAGCACTAGGCTTCTCCCATGGGTATGAGAAATCTAGCAAGATGGGTGCTACATTTGCTTAAAAGCGATTGCATTTGTGCAATCGAGTGACAACGTATTGGCGTTGTTCAGCAGCAAGAGACAAAACAGCAGTCAAAACTGTAGGTTTCTTGGGGTGAATCGAAAATCAAATGCCTTTTTTGATGACCTCGACAAATTTATTTTCTGGAAGGGATAACAAAATTGGAGAAAATTAAAACAAAAATACAATTTTTTATCTGAAAACCTATGTTTCATTCAAAAAGTTACGGACAAATTGACTCGTCTTCGTAATATACTTTGTGCAGCTTCTAAATTAACCGCAAAAGACCAATGAAGCTAATTATCCTGTTTGATGAGATGTCGAGCTGGGGTCAGCACAACCCCAATATACAGTAATCATAATGGACACATAAGAAAGTCTCATAGAATATCTTGCAGATTCACGCTGTTTAAAATTTACATTTCCAAAATGTAAATGTCTGGTCTAAATGTCCGGAATTAGTTCTGTACATTTTCTGTAATCGCTCTTTTCGAGAGATAACAGCTACTAGGATTTTCCTCTGGATAATGTATTACACCAAATGTGAACGAATACAGATTAAGCTCAATAATAAAACCTTTTTCTTGCCTATTCTCCGAAGACCACGAAACCGAAAGTTGGTTAATCAATCGCCCCGTTATTTGCTATTAGGTATTGTGTGCACATTTTTTTCGTTCAGTCATGACTACACCTTACCTGACCATACCACAAGACCTAATTCCTAATTCCTCGTTAAACACTCATAATTAAAAATTATAATGTTATGAGTATTCCTATGGCTTGTCGTTATTAACTCGATTCTCATTGATCTAGATAGAAAAGGGATAAAAGTTGTCGCTTATGCAGACGATGTGGTGATACTCGTATCAGGATTGTTTCCAGATGTGATCAGCGATATTATGTCCACTGATTTAAAGTTGCTCGACAACTGGGCCACGATAAGTGGTCTTGGGGTGAATCCAAGCAAAACAGAACTTGTACTTTTCACGACAAAGACCAAGATTCCAAACTTCAAACTTCTACGGTTGAAAATCTGTGAAATCCCCCTTTCAAATAATGCAAAATATCTAGGTATTATACTGGACTATAAATTATCATGGAAACTGAATACTCAACATAGGGTCAGGAAGGCAATGGTGGCTTACTATACCTGTCGTAAGATGTTTGGTAAAAAATGGGGACTTAGTCCCAGCATAGTTAAATGGATGTATACGGCTATAGTACGTCCAATTCTTACTTATGGATCTCTTGTATGGTGGACTGCAACTAGAAGGAAGTATGTCGTAGACCAACCATACAAAATTCAGAGATCAGCCTGCATTGGTATAACCGGCGCACTAAGAACTAGTCCTACAGAGGCACTCAACACTATACTGCACCTTGTGCCAATAGACCTTCACATAATGGCCACCTCTGCCTGCAGCGCAGCGAGGTTTCATGCATCTGGTTGTTGGAGATCGAGAACATATGGCCATGCGGGGATTCTAAACCTATTGCCTTCAATCCTTCTCCAACCTTCTGAATATATAAGCCCATACACAGATTTTGATAGCGTGTTCAAGGTCTTAATTCCCTCCAGGAATGATTGGAGTAGAGGTAATCTCATACACGAATATGACACCCTGGTGGTTCTAAAATGAGCTGTGGTGTTGGTTTTGGCGTCTTCTGTGACGAACTCGTCTTCCGAATGAGTGTAGTGTTTTCCAGGCGGAAATTTTTGCAATAATGGTAGCTTGTAATACACTACATGATCATAATACTCGCGGCAATATATGTAGGTATTTTTGTCGACAGCCAGGCGGCACTTCTTTCACTGAAGGCCTACACATCTTCATCTTCACTAGTCAGGCAATGTAAGAATTCTCTGTCAAGGCTAGGTCGTCTATTTGACATTACTTTAGTTTGTGTCCCTGCGCACAGAGACCACTACGGTAATGAAAAGGCAGACGAACTAGCCAGAATGGGATCTGCCTTAGATATCTGCATCTCGGTCTCAGTAGCAATTCCACTGGGGACTATTAAAGGTATTATCTTCAGACACTTTCTTACAAAGGCCGAGAATAGATGGCATAATTTAGACACATGTAGGGTAGCCAAGTTGATGTGGCCATCTTTTAACGAAAAACCAACTATGCAACTGATAACCCGGAATAGAAAGGAATTTATATAGGTTTCTGGCAGTATTAACAGGGCACTGGTCGTTAGGCAAGCATGCAAATCGCCTGGGACTCCCTTTTAATGACCATTGTCTGCGAATGCCCAGCCCTGAGTGTCGAGAGACATAAATACCTGGGCAACTATATATTTACCAACCTTGGTGAGATAGCCGGATCTAAACTCAATGACCTACTGAGATATCTCACAGCTACAGGTTGGGTCTAAGAAACTCGACTTTTTTGTATACATTCTACATACAATACGATGTAAACGATATTATATCTGACAAGTGGTGTGGTCTTGTCAAAACGGAGTTCCTTCGACTCTACTTGATTGTTCGCACGCAGTGAACCACCACGTAAACCAACCAACCAACCATTCCTTTGAAAATAGGAGGCATAAATTTCGGCATCGGTATCAACATTGTGCAGTTTGGAACCTTCGATACAAATAAACTAAACAATATTCTCGTGTCAACAAGTCTGATTCGACCACTTATTACTTTCAGGTATAGGAACTTTAAAATGTCTGTGCAACACCAGAAACTGTATGATATTGAATGATAACCCCATAAAAGGATCGTTATTAGAAGTTCGCATGAGCCCAAACAGTTCGTTTGGTTTCGTTCCAACTGTTGGTCTTAATTGTGAGCTCAAATATTTTGGCTTAGATATTTATACAAGTCTTCTTCATTAAAGTTAGGAAAAGTTTCGTTTTAATACACATAGAGAAAAAACATGGTCGTGGTAAACACCATCTAAGAGCAACATATTATGATAAGATGATTGTAGTCTAAATTTATTATGATAATTGTTAGAATCATAAAACATACTATTATCAAATAAAATATGTCATAACAATACCGAAACATGTTTTTCTCTGCATGTACCAGCTGTATAATAAGGTAACAAACGATATTTGCTTTATTTTTACTTGTCTGTACTTTTCGCTTAAATATTAAAAAAAAAAAACAGAAATGCCAGGTTGTTTTATCTCTAACATATCGTATCATGCTTTTTCATTTTACTCTTTAAGTGCAGTTTAAAAGAAATAAATTTAAATTAAAATTCTGTAATTTTGATGTAGGTAAGCATAGTTGAACTTTTTAGTTTTTTTCATATTTCTTTTACAAGTAGATCTTTAGATATTTTTTGGTCTTTTTTTAATTCAATGGGTATCCGTTATAAAATTTATTATAAATGACTTCACTATCTGTTTTTTAAGATATTTTTTATTATCCATTTTTTTTTTTTCTTTTTTTAGCTGAAAAACACAGAAAATGCATTTTGAAGCATGTGTTTTGTGCATGAAATAACCATTGATCAAGGTATATGGAAACAAATATACAAGAAAAAGCATAAAAAATACTATATAAAACCAAACAGCAACCAGTTGTTAAATGTTGTTTTTTGGTGGAGTTTCATGGCAGACAGCTTACAGTCGCTCACAATAGTATACCTTTAGAAAATGTTGTCATTTTTGTTGTTTTAATAATGACAAGAGTATTATATTTGTAGTGTGTAAGTATAATTATTTTACATAAAAAAAATATATTTGTTGTTTCAAAGTCAAAATAAATTTTATAATTTTATTTTGTTAATAGCTTAATTATACAGTGATACAAAAGTGAACGAAAAAAGTTTACAGGGGTACTTATGTAGCAATTCTGTTATGATGGATTCCGAAATACTTACGAAATACTTAGAGTTTTTCTCGATCACTTCGCGAAATTCGTGGTATCATTAAAGTAACTTCAAAACATCAAAATATGTCATTTTGAAACTAATTTTCAAAAATTGTGTTATTTTGAATCACCCAGTATTTCGGTAGCTGTCACTTTTGAAGCTTTTATTTGTTGACATTTGACAAGTAGAAACTACGCCATTACTAGGTTAGGTTCCATGGGCAGCCACATAAGTAGGTTCGTCCTGCTGCCATCATATACGGGCCAAGTAGACCTCGATATAACACAGGAAGACTCGTTGGTCCACCTGCTTTTTGCAGACTCATATAGTATCTGCTGTACAGCCAACTTGCATTTAACAAGGGAAATACCATTACTAAAAATGAAACTATACACGCTTCAACAACCCATTGAAATTATTAAAATTCACTACAAAAATGGTGAAAATCTTGCAGTCACAGTTCGAAAAACTAAAGCATTTTTGGGTCGTCGTGAAGCACCTTCTCGGACCGCAATACAGAAATTGGTGGAAAAATTCGAAATGTTGGGACAAGTTAGTGATGTGAAGAATAAAACCCGTCGCACGTCGCTCAAGAACAACGAAGAATATTGCTGCTGTAGCTCAAAGAGTTGAAGAAAACCCAGATTTGTCCATTCCTCGTCGTTCTTTGGACAGTGTTATCTCTCGAAGATATGATCACAATTGGCCATCGAGATCTTGTGATTTAACACCTTGCGACTTCTTCCTTTGGGGCCACGTGAAAGATAAGGTCTACGCCAACAGCCCAGCGTCGATTCAAGACCTTAAAGATAGAATTCGTGAGGCTGTCGAAGACAGCCACTTTGCAGTTTGGTTATGGAAATTTTCATGAAAAGGATATGGTCTAGTAAGCGTGGTCGTGATGGCCATTTGGCTAAAGTTTATTATGAAATAAACATCCGATCATTTATTACAAAAAATGCCATTTTTCTTTGAATACCAAAATAACACCTCTTGTTAGAAAACCCTGAATTTGAAAGATATGAGCTTTGCCTTTTAAGCAGAAAAATATTTGTAAAAATCGGTTGAAAAATGGCTGGGTTATGGTAGTTTAAATTCAGGATGCTACCCAATGTAAGCGAAATACTGCTAGTTATGTTTTTATATCCACCATCAACAAAAATTTAGTTTTCCCGCTTGTAACATATTTTAATATTCATTGCAGACCCACAAAAGTATATATATTATAGGTCATAATGAAATTCTAAGACGATCGAGCTATGTCCGCCCGTCTGTCCGTCTGTTGAAATCACATTAGGCCCCAAACGAAAGGAGCTAGCTGGCTGAAATTGTCCTCAAATAATCTCTGTTGACAAGGTTTGTTTAGTAATGAAAATGGGTAATATCGGTCTGTGATTCCATCTAGCCCTCATACCAATGTCCCGCAGGTATATTGTTTAAGCTGTCATAAATATGTAGAATGTGCGGCAATCCTGATAAAATTTTGCACAAATTAGTTCTAAGTACTTTAAAGTATGACGAAAATAGGGGAACATATGTCCCTAGTCCCTATACAAGGTCCTTCTCAGACCAACTTTTTTGAGAATCGGTCCATAATTGACCGTACCCCCATTTAACCCCTATATAAGAGAAATATTTTATTGTCTGACATTGATGATGCGTATACAAGATTTGGCACTCACAAGCATTTGTATGAAAGTATTCAAAAAGTCGAAAAAAACATATTATCACAAAAATAAACATAACTCATTAATTTTTAAATTGATTTTTATTTTAGTACGTTGTTATGAAAAGCTACTTTTGCATGATTTTTCTCAAAAATAAAGGAGATTTATTGTATTGCCTAAAACATGAAGCTTTTTTAACTTAAACGACTGTAACACAGCGATTTTCAACCGATTTTCAAAAGGTCGTTATTATTTGAAAGGTAAATTCTCTGTGAGATGGGAAGTTTTCCCTAATAAATTTGTGACGTAAAAAAAAGAAGGTAGACATGTTATATATCAATGGATAGGGAATATTATCTACTTTTCAGAAATATATATAACATTTGGCAATTTAAAAATTCATGAAATACTTTTTTGAAAAATATGAAAATGCTTTTATTGAGTTTTTGCGAAGATACAAATATTTCAAATTGAAATAAAATTTTTATTTATGAATAATTATTAATGAAATTTAACAGTTATATAAATTTTTCCATTGAAAATGGAAAAGTAAAAACAAATTTTGAAATATGTTATCGGGATTCCCACAATTTTCAAATAAGTGTTGAAAAATCCCAAAATTGAAATTTTTTAGTTTTTTGGCTATAATATCTATACCAAGGTCGGGGTTGTGAAAATTCTTTACCAAATAATAAAGAAAATATTGCGCCATCTAAAATAGGTTACCATATGTTGATATCGATTATCGGATTTGATAATTTTTGCCCTAAAATTAAATTTTACATAAAAAATTATTTATATTTTTTTTTTTTTGGATGGACCTGGTCTCCAGGTATCAACAATTTTCAAATTTTTTTCATTTAAAATATTTGATGTAATGCAGCATTTTTAAAAAATATATATTCTTTATACATCCCTTTAGAAATTTGCTAGATAACTTAAAAATAAAAATAATACTCCCCAAAAACTACCGAAAAATCGCTTTTTCTTAAATTTTTTAAAATTCAAATGCATATAACTTTGTACCCAGTTAGTCTAAGAAAGGAAAAAGGAAATATTTGGACCCGCTGTTTTTAAAGAACTGGAGAAGGGTGCACAGAGAAAACAGATTCATAGTAGCAACCGAATTTGTTGCCAATCGAATGATTCGGTTGCACACATAGAATTTTTCGGTTCTAAGGAGTGAGATCGTAAAATTCTTAACACACGTTTTTCATTAAAACCTTTAACCCAAGTATTAGTTGATTCTTTTTTTTATCAAGTTACCTTTGTAAAGCATGTCAGTTATTATGTTTAATATCAATTATGTTAATTTGTTGTTAATCTGATTAAAATTATTGACAAGAAAAAAGTGCGTACCAAAATTATTAAATATTTTCAACAAAACCCAACCTGGTCCTACAAAAAGTTGTCCAAGCATTCATAGCGCTACGTCTAACTATTTCTAATGTTATTAGATAGTACCGGGAGCACTTGTCCGTTGATAGAAAACCTGGTTCAGGTAGAAGAAATGGTCCACATGATGTTTCTAAAGCGAAAAGATATTGAAAGATATTGGGCTCTTGTTAAAAGAGAATTGAAGAGCACAAAAAGTTGTCCAATAGAGTGGTAGATTTTAAACGGAGATGGACTACCTGTTCCAGCAAAGTGAGAGAAAGTACTATAAAAACGTTAATGGAAGGTTTTCCGAAAAAGGTTCAAAATTTCATCACTATTGGTTAAAACTATAAAAATATATTTTTTATTTTTTTGTAAATTGTAATAATAATTTCAATCAAATAAAAAAAATTAAAACTGTAAGTTTAGTGGTTTCGTTTTTATTAACATATTTGTATGTTAAGAAGAATTTCGGTTGAAGCAACCAAACTTTGTTACCATTTCTAAAATTTCGTTGCCACAATCGTCAAAGTCGGTCATTAAGGCAGAATCATTTGATTGGCAACAAATTCGGTTGAAAATTTAATTTTCAATTGCGAATATCTTCTAAGGTATAACAAATAATTGATAGCTACGACGTATGTATTTTTTTGAAATCGGAACACTATCAAAGAAATAGGATCGTATTAAAAATGTAACATACTCGAGGTGTCCTAATTTGGGGACATTTTTTGTTACACACTGTAACGTCATTAACATTTGCATCTTTTTATGGAGATTTTTGCATTTAAATCGCACAAACTTCAACTTAATGGAATGCTTAGATAGTAATACAACAACAACTACAACAACAAAAATCAGATGACCGGCTTATGATATTAATATATACATATATGAAAGTCTGAAAACAGGTTTTTCACATTAACTTCCACTAAAAATTTATACAGATACACCAACACATTTATACACCACAGTAGGGTGTCCCGAGGAATAGTTTTTTTCGGAATCTGTTGTAGAAATACCTATCAAACAATACTTCTCGCACTAATGATTTTAATATGGAAAAGTTTGGTAAATCACTTTTGAATAAAGTCTTCAGTTCTTTACTAGTGTAAGATAATCATAAACTCTAAACAATTATTTCGAAATAATTTCCTGCAATAATTTAATTTAAGGGACACTCTAATATACACACACACACATCTATATATATAAATAAGTACACAGATATGTATTTGAACAAAGAATGGTATTTCTTGCGTTATGAATACACACTGATTTTATTTGTTATTTTTCTTTTAATTTATACTTTTTTGTTTGCATTTCTGAAATGAAACTTAATTTTGCACTTTAAACTTCCAAGAATAGAGCGAATATATGAATAGTAAATTAAAAAGTAAAACATGAAATATTTTCCCATAAAAATGGTTGATTTATATAAGCTGTGAAAACGCAAGAGGTGTGGGAATTTTGGCAAATCCCAAATAAAAAGCAAGTAAGATATAAAATAAAACAAGTAAGAGTGTTGTATAGCCACCATCAATATGTGACAATAAAATATTATTCTGAAATAAAGGTTATATGGTGGGTAGAGTCAATTTTGTACCGATTCTCTTAAAAGTTGGTAGAAAAATTAAGGTTCAACTTATTTATTTAACTTCATCATGATATTAATTATTATAAGACAATAATGAATGTTTTATGAGGACAAATGTTGCCCGGTTGTACTTTGTATTTTCACTTCAGACTACTTAGAACAAATTTGTGCAAAATTTTATCAGGATGAAAAATGTGAGCCAGCTGTCTCCTTTCGTTTGGGCCCTATCGTGTTTTAACCAAATAGACAGACGGACGGACAAAGTTAGATCGTCTTAGAGTTTCTTAAGGACCCAGAATATAAGTATATACTAATGTGGTTCTACGACAAAAATTTTGATGGCTTACAAAACATTTCTCACTTCGATTAAAATATGTTGCAAGTTTTTAAATTAAATTTCAACAATAGTTTTTTTTTTCTAAACAGTAGTTTGTTAAAACAGCTTCTTAAGAAAAATTTCTCAGCCTATTTTCTACTATTTATTTTTATGTTGATTTTTTTTTTATTTTTTTTTTTTTTGGAGTGCTAATGTACGATTTTGTAATTTTAAATTTCCAAGACATCAAAGACCTCTGCAGTAAAAAATATTAAAAATAACAATTATATGTGAGATTTATTTGTTAAGACTAATTTTTGCAATCTACTTTGACCCTAGATATAAAAGTGTTAAAAATGGCTAAGAAACTTAAAATTACAAAATAGTAAATTAGTAATCCAAGGAAGCAATCTGAAATAAAATATTAGAAAATAAGCTAAGAAAGAGTCCTTAAGAAGCTTTTTTGTGACTAAGAACTAAATTTCCTTGCAATCAGCCAACTTTAAATCGGTCCCCACACTAACTTATAATAAATACAACTGTTAAAATCATGAAGACATTTTTGTACATGAACTCATGGTAGCTATCTGAGTAGATAATGATTTTATACATTCAATTTATGTAAGGCTTTTTATGTATGTACAAATTTTAGTTTTACTGCCATCTATGCATTGCGATTCAGATTTTTCGGGTACAAATCAGAAGCATGAAATCATTCAATTTTTCAATAAAACAAAAGGAGGCAAAATTTTGTCTAAATACTCAACCAAAAGAGCAACAATACGTTGGACTGTGGCGATGTTTTTTAATTTATTCGATACTTCAGCCCTAACAGCTTACATTATGTATGACAAAAACAACACACAAAGTACAGTTAAAAAATCTGGACGTAGATTATTCGTGAACTCCTTGGGTACACATCTTTGTATCCAAAAATAAAATCTCGAGCCGAAAACCCGATGGTAGTTAGTAAGTTGTTTATCAAGAATTCAATGGAATGTATATTAGATAAGTGTTTGAAAAATTTTTGATGACAGTATAAACTAAAGCAAAAACTGTTATAAGGACTCAAGTTCGGAAAAATTCGGCTTACGCAGAAAATGCTTTAAGTAACATAACCAATATAAATTAACATGAAATTCGATGTATCTACCACGGTACATATTTATAAAGCCGTATACACAAAAACAAAAAATATAAAAAAACTAAGATAATCTTACTTTAAAATTGTTTATTTGTTTATTTTCTAAAAAGCGGGCAAATTTTGATAACTGAGCTGAAAGCAATTTTAAAGTTGATAAAAACTGTCTAAGTTATTAACAACTGAATATCAAAATATCTACCTCGGTAGATACTATGAAAGCGAAGGTTAAAGGGGTTATCAGGGTTTCATTGTCTATAATACAAAATCAAATTTATTGTCACAATGTAAGTATTTGAAAAAGTAAAATTTGGTTTTTGCCTTTTTACGTTAATTCTATAATTGAAACCAAGAAACGATAAAGTTGTAAAAACTAGGAATAGGTTCAAAGCATGATATTTTCAAATCAAAATGACTGGTGAAAGAACTAGTTCTCGGACGATGCCAAAGGAGTTGCGTTAGTTCCGTAAAACTTCTCTAGAATTAGTTCAGAGTTCATAAAAATCTATGTACTGGCTTAAAGAATATGTTCTCTAATTAGTTGTGGAACTAATATATATTTCCTGGGGTTTTTAGTGTTTTAGGAATTTTGCAACAACTTAAAACATTTATATATTTCTTTAGCATTTGTTTTATCACACTTATATTTACCACTTTATAGCTATTTTTTCAAAAAAACCTAGTTTTTTTTCCAACAAAAGTCCAATTTTTGTACATTTTATATTACTAGAAAATATTAGTGGTAAATTAAGCCACTAATATAGTATTTTTTCGTTTGTATAAGGAAAATAAGGCGTCGCTGTTCCCAACTAAAATTAAAGTTTAATTTGTTTGAGGAGACCATTTCTCAAAATTTTTTCCATGACGCCAGTATTTGATGAGCTGGATCAAAAAGGTCCTCTTTAGGTTTTTATGAGTTTTTGATATTTCGTGTATCATGTATCTTTGAAAGGTAGTATTTGAATTCCCGTGATATTTTTTTGTAGATCTTCTTAAGGACTATTTATATTTTAAATTTCAACTCATTCGGATGATACTTGGATTTCTAGCGATTTTTTTAATAAATGTGACACCTGATGTGTATTTTTGCTAATTAAGCGTAAAGACCTTTATTGTTGTACATTTGTATCTTCGTAGAATATATTAATCCTTAAATGTCCTTTTTGAATGGACTTTTTTGGATTTTCTCAAATTAATTCCTAAAGAGAGGAGATAGAGGGTTAAGATCTTTCACAAAAATGATCGTCATAAAATTCAGAAATATAACTCTGACAATAAGAATTCTCTCAGAAATAAACTTACAACATTTTTTATCAAAGGAAGAATTACTTCAATCAAAAAATTAAAATTTTGACCCACTGTAAAAAAAATTCAGACCAGGTGGACTATAAATTTATTCAACAAAAATAATCTACTAATCATTTCCTTTCAGAATTATAGGGTTGCTGTTCTGTTCCAATCAAAAAGTCTCAATTTGTTGGACAGTGTAATTAATTCACTCAACTTTTTGTGATACGATCTCTTTTAAACCCAACAAATATATTTTTCAATTTGTTATTGTTTCAAATACTTAGATATTCATTATAGTCTTAGTTATTTGAATTTTGTCTATCTCTTTTTATAATAACTATTTTTTTACATTTCTACAGTGACCAAAAATGGTGCTACAGCCCCACACACATGGAATAAAAAAGCCAAGGGGATGGTGCAGAATTGTGAGAAGTAAAATAGAATAAGAATGTGTTAATATATAAACACATTTTAGTTTTTTTATACTTTAGTTCATTAAAAAAGGTAGTTAATTTTAATTTTACATATGTATCGTGAGATATCAACATCAAATGAATATCTTGTAGCTGATCAGGACGTTCTTAGAGGATGACTAGTTTCGGTTATCATAATACAATTCCGAGCAAAACTATCCCAGTCGGCAACTGCGAATAAGCCCTAGGAGGAGTTGTGTGCATTAATATACATTTTTTTACACTTCCAATTAATAAATGAAAACAATGAGGGTCCCTTTTAGAAACTCTTTTCCTCCAAAAAATATCGTGATTAGCTGTTGAGATTAACTTGTAATATATAATTGTTAACTCTCGAAAAGCCGCGAAAATGTAAATAATTTTAACATTTTTGTAAACATATTAATTTTTACTGTTTTGTACAAACCTATATTAGCAGAATTTGTTACATATCGTCACCTAAAATGTAAAATGACGTAATGTCATATCAAAAATGTTTAAGGTGGATGGACAAAAAAACCATTGAAAAATGAAAAGTATCTCTAATATGAACTTAATTTCTCCTATTTAATGTTTAAAGAGAAAGACACATACATTTCCAAATTAAGATTTTGTTTTTTATTATTTTTTAAGTTATTCATCAATATCACACATTAGTTTTTGGTATTTTTCTTGTTACGATTTTTTTTTATTGCATTTTAGGTGACGATATGCTATAATCCTCGAATATAAAATAGAATAGAAATAAAAAATAATTTGCTTGTTGTTTCAACACTTTTTTATAGTTTTTGAACCTATGAGATCCAGCATGACAGCAATAACTGTGATTACTTAATAACATGCTGTTCAATGACAGGTACACGCAGAACAAAAATATAGTTGTGCATATTTACTGTAACCATTTGAAGATTTGTGAATGTTTACTGTAACCGTTTCAAAATTTTTAACTATTTGTATGATTGTGGTAACAATAATATGGTTAATTTACGATACACATGGTTGTATATATGGTTACAGTAAACAAGTATACGTTTGTGACAACCATTTTTATGATGAATAATTTTATTATAATATGTTATTCTCAGATTATGATTTCCATAAGCCGAGAGCAACATAATATGGTAAGTTCTTCATCATATAGATGGTTGTCACAAACATATGCTTGTTACTGTGACTATAATATTGTTAAAAATCTTATGAAAATGTTGAAATGGTTACAGTAAACATGCACAACTATATTTTTTTTCTGCGTGTATTTACCGTCTGAATTACTTGGATATAGTATAATAATGACTTATTTATAAACTGATATAAAAGTACTTATTTATTTGATTTTGATATAAGCTTTTAAATGCACACACGAAAATGTATGACATCACAAGCAAAATATTGATATAATTCTTACGCATAGGATGATTTGTTTTTGCTAATTAATTTTTCCCATCATTTTAAACTACACCAAATTTTAACCAGATCCATTAAAGTTACTAACCAGACATACTGTTAATACTAATAACCAAAGAAATCGGCATCATGCTAATACATGTTTTTTTCCTTTACCTCTTATGGAGTTAGAACAAATTATGCATTTGATATCATATTTTTGCATTTATTACTTAGTTGTTATAACATATATTTGCTATATATTTGGCTTTTTTAACATTTTTTTTTTTCATCAATTCATCAAATTGTTTCACTCAATAAATTATTTTTAATCTTAATTTTGGTAATTATTTGAACTTTTTATTTTATATAATTTGAAAGTAAATTTTAATTAGGCTTAAGTTCATTTATTACATATTAATTATAATAAATGAACTTAAGCCTAATTAAAATTTAATTTCAAATTATATTATTTTTAATCTTTATCGTAACTTAGGTGACGGGTACAAGTTTAAGATTCGCTACAGCCGACAATAAATTTCCATTCTTTCATGTTTTTTTTATTGAATCTGCCTAAACATATGTTTTAATAGGTAAAAAATCCCTACGAAAACTTCTAGAAAATATGGATATGGATATTAGTAGCTACTGGCAAATATATTGGAAAAAACTAATTATTTGAAAATTTCTAGAAAATTCGGCAATTCTTTAAAAATATTAAAGGTCCATTTTAACAATAACTTTTTTATTGACCGGTAACATTCTGTTTTTTACTGTTTCGAACGTTTTATATATTCCAATTATTCGACAGGTATAAGAAAAGGTTTTTTTAGTTTTGGTCAAAATATAATTTTTTTTTTTTAATTTTGGTACTTGTTTATCACCATTTTTTGGTTGGTTGACTATCTTCAAAAAAATGTTCTTGTTGCACTAGACAAAAAGTGCCAGAAAACTAGTATAACTTCCCAGGAATTTATACTTCATTATTTATTGTATCACTGTGTTAATTATGGAAAATAATGTTTTGGATTTAAAAATTTTATAGAATTTATTATCGCACTGGTTCCTCTAAAGAGAGTCAACTCAAATTTTTTAACCTTTCACTTTTTGCAAGAAATCGATGTACAGTGGTCATATCTACCCACCGTAAAAATGTTTAGATCATATTTCCTGTTTTCCTGCTAATAGCTGATGCTGTAAGTCCTATTACTTTGTAATAAAAGTTTCTGGTGTATTTTATTTAAAATGGATTCCTATATTTTCGCATACTCTAACATTAAAATCAACTAAATTTAAGTGAAAAACAAAATTTGTTGTCACAATAATGTTATTATTTTAAATAAATTTGCATATTGAAGATATGTTAAAACAAAAGCTTAGTAATTTGAGAAAAAAATTAACGAAAATATTATAAAACCTAAATTTTTAACAAACATTTGAAAACATTACTGATGCAGAAATTTCAAAACTGCAGCTTCAATAAACTATTATACATACATATGTATGTATTTATAGAGAAAGGTATTCAATGATGAAATTGTCTTAACTTTAGCAGCAAAAATATAACTCACATAACTAAGACTAAAAGCATTTTAAAGTTTATAAAGTTACACTATCTTTACCATTTTAAGGTCATTTTATTGCTACAAAATTTACCTTTAATTTATTTTTGTTAGCAAACTTTTAGCAGATTCTCAAATGATTAAACAATTTTCCAAATGTATTTCTTAGCTTTTTCACAACACTTTGATTTTATCTTCAAAACACTGCACAAAAGTGTTAATGCACTTTTACTGGTATTAATTTCAAACTATTTCCTTTACTTTTTCTCAAACATATGTATTTTTTTTACATTTAACTTTTTGATAATTTCTGGTTTGTTTTCATTTTATCATATATTTCTTTTTTTCCTCAAAACTATTTGTGGTTTGTTTTGTTATTTATTCTTATTTATTTTGTTTTCAAAAACCGACCATAAAGAACGCGAAACAATTTTATCATCACTTGCATTCCGCATAAACGTACCGTTCGTTTTGCAATATCCGCATAAACTGTTTGTTATTTCAGTTATCGTTTGTTAATCAAGTCCCTCTTTAGTTACATTTTGGCCGGCAAAAAGCAAGAAAACGCAAAAAAATATAAAAATAAACTACAAACTGGCACCTCCATTTGCCACTCAGCTTGTTTTGTGCAGGCATTTTAGTTCGTAGGGAGTCAAACTTGTTTTTTTTTTGCTTCGAAAGAAAAAGTCTTGAAACATGGAAGTAGTCTTGTACAGGGTTCGTATCTTGTTTTTTATGCATTCGCCTTGATTCAACGAATATTTCTTAGTCTTCGCATTTAAATTCGCACACAACTCACTTGCTAAGAGTACAATGCTCTGGTTTAAGTTACAGAACCGGTATTTTGAGAGGACAATTTGTACTAAAACGCTTAACATTTTCCGAATATGTTGGCAATGCTGTTGCCTTTGTGATGGGAACAGTTTAGCCGGCATATTTATTTGTTTTGATTGTTATGCGCAGGTTTGTATTAATGCAATTGGGTTGGGTGTGTAGCAGGTTGCCGCAAAATGTTAACAGTTAACATAATTGGAGCAATTTTATGTTAAGTATGTACTTGTGTAATATTTATAAAGTTTGTGCTAACTTTGCCAAAGGTATTTTAATGAAATAGAATACTGTATGGATTTAATGGAGTTTCTATAAATATGGTTTAATTAAAAGAGTTCACAGTACTTGAAAATTAATAAAATTTCCTTATTGATATTCTAATTTATATATTGATATGACAAGTAATTTTAAAACACATCTTATAAGCATAAAACTTAAATACGTACCAGAGTCACTGCTTACTTTGTCATTTGCTTTAATACTAAAACTATATTACTTGACATTTTAATTGATTTGGTAATATTTCCACAAGACAAAATCAGTATGTTGTCAACAGATCTTAAATATTTTTTTTCTTAACTTACAATTAAAAGCCTATTGAAAAGAAAACAAATGACAATTAACTATCTTCCCTTATAGGGAGGAAACAAAAAATCTGGACAACGCATAGGATCTTACCCATTCCTAATTTATCGTCATTCAAAATTTACAGTGGTTCAACATTTGTAAATTCGCTTTATTTGTATTTTACCGAGGTTCATTTATAAAACATTTTAACCGCTCTTCCAGTATGGTCTCATGAACCATAGTTCTACTGCCTTTTCCTGATTTGTTACCATTAGGAGCTCTCGAGATAAATAACATTAAGTAAAAATTTCCTAATATTTCAAAGTAAAATTAGTTGTTCGATTTTTATAAAGATAGGCCCATAATCACTACAAAGTCGTTTCTTTTTAATAACAACTTTAAAATAAAAACCTGCTTTTAATTATTTTGCAACTGTAGTTAAAATTAAAGTATGTTTTAAATTGAACCGACTTTAACTGGGTGCCACCACAAATGTAGAAAATGTTTTCATACTATATACAACAAAATATAGACAAGTGAACCCCTGAACAGCTGATATGGAAAATTAAAAAAAAAAACAAGTAAGAGAACTATATTCGGCTGTGCCGAATCTTATATACCCTTTACCAAATTATACTTTAAAATAAAAATTTTAAATATTTTTAGGTAAACAAAATTAATTTTTTTTTTTCAAAATTTAAAAAATGTTTTTTTTCAAAATTGTGTTCAAAATTTAAAAAATATTTTTTTTTTTTAATTTTTTTTCAAAAATTAATTTTTTTAATTTACTAATGAAAAAAAATTTATGACAAAAAATTTTTTTCCCGATTTTAACCCATTGTAGGTCCAACTTACTATAGAGTTATATAGATCGTTGCAATGGACTTTGAAATATCTATCATTAGATATCCATATTGTCTATATTAATGGCCCGTTTTTTTTCTTACATCTCAGCCATTTGTGGGCCGATTTTCTCGATTTTAAACAGCAACTGAGCCGGAAGAATTCCCGATATATTGATGTATGAATCAAATTATTTGGGATCTTCAGAAAATTGATATCAACAGACAGACAGACGGTCATGGCTTAATCGACTCCGCTATCTATAAGGATCCAGAATATATATACTTTATAGGGCGGAAAATTACATTGTGGAAATTACTAATGGAATGACAAACTTATATATACCCTTCTTAGGAAAGTGTAGGGTATAAAAACAAGAGGTGGTAAACACTAAAAGTAACTAAAGAAAAAAAAGCAGCTTTTGGTGGAAAAATCGAAAAGATAAGTTTAATATTATATTTAGGATATTCTGGTACTAATTTTATTGATAAATGTTCAATAATTGCAAAATCTCTGCCAACATCTTGCAACTGAAACATGTTTTACTTTTTGCCGAACTTTTTTACACGATGAAGAAAATCTGATGCTGTTGCTAAACGAGATAAAAACAGCTTCAGCTAGTTTTATATTTAGAGTCGACTTCAACGTTAGAAGCATACTTTAACTTGTCTATGATAGACCTAATGACCACTCCTAAGTAAAGGTGAGTTTAATTCTCTTAAAGTATACTTTATTTTTAGCTATGATTATGGTACATAGTCTTTATAAATCGTAAAGACTTAAATTTTCCAAAATGTAAAGATAAATATTACAAAAATTTCCTTAAAAAAAAATTTTATTATTTTCAATATCTATATGGATCTTTACTTATATTTATACTTACCCTTCAACACGAGTGGCAAGGGTATATCATTCCATTTGTAATTTCTATATTTCTCATTTATGTCCCCACAAAGTATATGTATTCTGGATCGTATAAATAGCGGAGTCGATATAACCATGTCCGTCTGTACTTCCATAGTCCCCAAATAACTTACATTCATGATTCATACATTACTATGTCCGCAATAGAAAATCGAGAAAATCGGCTAACAAATGGCTGCGATATAAGAAAAAAATTACTCAACCTCGATATTTGGCCTATTTATACCCTTCACCATGAGTGGCAAAGACATACAAAGGGTTTTTAAACAAGTGGTGTTATTTTGAATCACCCGGTATTTCGGTAGCTTTCACTTTTTAAATTCACTACAAAAATGGTAAAAAATCTTGCAGTCACAGTTCACAAAACTAAAGCATTTTTGGGTCGTCGTGAAACACCTTGCCGGACCGCAATACAGATGTGATGTGAAGAATAAAATCCGTGCACGTCGTTCAAGAACAACTGAGAATATTGCTGCTGTAGCCCAAAGTGTTGACGAAAACCTAGGTTTTCCCATTCCTCGTCGTTCTTTGGAATTGAGCATTCCACAAACATCTTTACACCGTATCTTATGGTCGGAGTTGGATGATATTGATCTGGACAATGTTTACTTTCAACAAGTCGGCGCTATGTGCCACACAAGCTCTTTTACGGGAAAAGTTTCCGGACCGTGTTATCTCTCGAAGAGGTGATCACAATTGGACACCGAGATCTTGTGATTTAACACCTTGCGACTTCTTCCTTTGGTGTCACGTGAAAGATAAGGTCTACGCCAACAGCCCAGCGTCGATTCAAGACCTCAAAGATAGAATTCGAGAGGCTATCGAGGACATAGGACAGCCACTTTGCGATTTGGTTATGGAAAATTTCATGAAAAGAATATGATCCTGAAAACGTGCTCGTGGTGGCAATTTGGCTGATGTTGTTTTTCATTATTAACGACATACCTTCCTCTTTATTATGAAATAAACATCCGATCATTTATCTCAAAAACTTAAATTTTTCTTTGAATACCAAAATAACACCTCTTGTTGGAAAACCCTTTATAAGTTTTTCATTCCGTTTGTAATTTCTACATTTTTACATTTGCGAGCCCACAAACTATATACAGTGTTGGAAAAAATAATAGAAACTAGAGCTTTTTTTTTCAAATTTTGTAATTATATTAGCCAAGTTTAGTTTTGTTAAAAAAAATTTATATGCAGTTTTGTTTATCAGACATAAAACATAAGAAAAAACATAATCATTCCTCTTTTCATTAATATTTTAATACACTATATGACTAAAAAAGTAAAGTGTCAATATTTTTGCTGGAAAAAATAATAGAAACGCGTAAAAGGATTCAATTTTTATAGGTACATCTTTTTATACCCTTCACCTTCGTGAGAAGGGTATATATAAATTTGTCATTCCGTTTGTAATTTCCACAATATAATTTTCCGACCCTATAAAGTATATATATTCTGGATCTTTATAGATAGCGGAGTCGATTTAGCCATGTCCGTCTGTCTGTCTGTCTGTCTGTCTGTCTGTCTGTCTGTCTGTCTGTCTGTCTGTCTGTCTGTCTGTCTGTCTGTCTGTCTGTCTGTCTGTCTGTCTGTCTGTCTGTCTGTCTGTCTGTCTGTCTGTCTGTCTGTCTGTCTGTCTGTCTGTCCGTCTGTCTGTCTGTTGAAATCAATTTTCTGAAGACCCCAGATATCTTCGGGATCCAAATCTTGAATAATTCTGTCAGACATGCTTTCGAGAAGTTTGCTATTTAAAATCAGCAAAATCGGTCCACAAATGGCTGAGATATAAGGAAAAACCAGGACAACCTCGATTTTTTACCTATTTTTATACCCTTCACCTTCGTGAGAAGGGTATATATAAATTTGTCATTCCGTTTGTAATTTCCACAATATAATTTTCCGACCCTATAAAGTATATATATTCTGGATCCTTATAGATAGCGGAGTCGATTTAGCCATGTCCGTCTGTCTGTCTGTCTGTCTGTCTGTCTGTCTGTCTGTCTGTCTGTCCGTCTGTCTGTCTGTTGAAATCAATTTTCTGAAGACCCCAGATATCTTCGGGATCCAAATCTTGAATAATTCTGTCAGACATGCTTTCGAGAAGTTTGCTATTTAAAATCAGCAAAATCGGTCCACAAATGGCTGAGATATAAGGAAAAAACCAGGACAACCTCGATTTTTTACCTATTTTTTTACCTATATCTGGATTACTAAGTCATTAATATAGACAATATGGATATCTAATGATAGATATTTCAAAGACCTTTGAACGACGTATATAAGACCATAGTAAGTTGGACCTACAATGGGTCAAAATCGGGAAAAAATTTTGAACCCGAATTTTTTTCACCAAAAGTTTTTTTGGCTAAATATTAAAAAAAAAAATTTTAAATTTAAAAAAAAAAGTTTTTTAAATTTAAAAAAAATAAAAAAAATTAAAAAAAAAAAAATCGAAAAATTTTTTTTTTTCAAAAAATTAAAAAAAAAACAACTGGAAAAAAAAAAATTTTGTTTACCTAAAAATATTTAAAATTTTTATTTTGAAGTATAGTTTGGTGAAGGGTATATAAGATTCGGCCCAGCCGAATATATCTCTCTTACTTGTTATTTTAAAAACTTGTTTTATTTTAATATTTTGAGGCTCTATCTTTGTTTTTCACAACTTCATTGCATTTGCGACACATGGAATAAACCAATTTTTTTGAAAAATTACTTGTCAATGGAAAACCACTCTTCCTGGTTTTTTTTCCCACAATTCGTCCTTATTTTTCCCCAAAGGTGTTATATTGGTTTAAGGTCCGGTGACTGTGAAGGCCAATCCTTTGCCAATTTTGAAGAGTGGTTCGGATCACTGTCCAGCTGAAACTCCCATCTCAAGGACATCTCTTCCTTAGCAAATGGATGGATTATGCTTTGCAATATATTTACGTAGTCTAGGGCGCATATTTTGTTCTTTTCCAAAAATATTGAACAGACACCAGTAGAAGAGAAACACCCCCATATCATGATGGATTCACCGCTGTGTTTGACGGTCTTCTTGAGCTGTGGTCAGACGAAACATAGATAAGATTGTTTGGATCCCATCGGAAACAATATGTTAGGCACCCCACACAATAATACACCAAGAAGAGCGTAAAACACGACGGTGGATAAGGAAAAAACCGGGACAACCTCGATTTTTGGCCAATTTTTTATCTATGATAGTATTACTGCGTCATTAATATAGACAATATGGATATCTATTGATAGATATTTCAAAGTGCATTGCAACTATGTATATAAGGCTAAGTTGTACCTGCAATGGGTCAAAATTGGGAAAAATATTTTTTAATCCGAATTTTTTTTTCACCAAAAAAATTTTTTCTGTCATAAAATTTTTTTGTCGTAAATATTTTTTTTTTTAAATTAAAAAAAAAAATTAAATTTTGTTAACCTAAAAATTTTTATTTTAAAATATAATTTGGTGAAGGGTATATAACATTTGGCTCAGCGGAATATAGCTATCTTACTTGTTTCTATCTAAATGGTCCAGATATTGATCGTAGCACAAAAAGTGCTACCACAACTGATTCAAGTCCCCATAGATGGCCAAACCTACATATTAATGGTGTGGGTATACTAGATGTGTCACAGCCGAATATAACACTTGTACGTTTTCTTATTGGGTGATATTTTAGATATAATTAAAAAAGATTATTAACAGTTTTATTTCAGGTATTTTCGCGCATCTAAAATGTATTTTTAAGCCCGATAGAACTTGCGAAATGGTTAAGTGTCAAACTACGCTTACATTCCGACATTTATGGTCAGTATACTCTGGCAAATCATCATGAATCTATTGATGCTTAAACAACGCTTCCAAATTATCTAAATTTACTTTAAAAATCTGCTCATCTTATAGACGACTGTTTATCGCAAAATTGTGTTTCTCGTTGAGTCTCCTTTTTGGCTTTACAGGTTTGTTAATAAATAAAATTACTGCATATGGAGTGAGACCAGTCCACAACAGACCCTACAGACTCCGTGCACCATTTTGGTGCGGCTTACACGCTGGTGGTATCATGGCACCTTATTTCTTCAAAAATTAAGCCGGAACTTGCGTTACTGTCGATGGAGATCGTTAGTGATCCATGTGACCCGTCAATTTACCTCCAATGTCGTGCGATTTTACACAGCACGATTATTTCTTCTGAAGTCACTGGTATATGCTGATATACCAGCAACAATTGGTGCCTTGGAGGCCAACATTGTTCATGTTATTTGTGACATACAGCCAGCAATGCTCAAAAAAGTGCCCCAAAATTGGACGTCCAGAATGCGCTTCGTCAAGAACTACCAGTAGCCATATGCCCGAAATTAATTTTAAATGTTATTGCCATGTATTGATCTTTGGAATAAATAAAATTTTGTGATTAAACTTTAATTTTTTGTGTTCTTTTTTACAATTATGATTATAAGTTCGATGGGGGTTAAAAAACTCTTTAATATAAAACATGAACTTAGAAGTTACATAAAAATCCAACTAAAGCTAATTTCTAAATTCTGTAGAACTACACAAAATCTTTAAAATCGGGTCGAAAATAAACTTGTTACATCATTATTAATTTATAACCAAGGTACCCCAATTTGGTGCCTTGAGATTACGCCTACCTACGGTATTTAAAGACTAAATTCAAAACATAAACTCAATTCTTTAACAAATAATGGTGGACTTTAGAGACCCCATGGGAACAAATGTATGTATATTGCACCCATTGATAAAGCAATCTACCATTTGATTGGATTAAACTTGCAAAAAAATTCAAAATGCATGTAGACTAATCAATTTCATTATTTTGTGATTAAGCAAAGATAAAAGGAAATTAATAAAATATTTAAAATCATGCTCAAATTACGGTTAAGCACGTGTCTCTCTTTTACCGTCAATTAATTACACATGCTAGTATGAATACTTACATACAAATGTACATGTAGACACAAATATACATGCTGTATACAAGGTATACTATGTATATAACTACACGTACGTTTCCCTCTATTTCCTTTTAAATATTCGTTAAATTAAAAAAAAAAAATACAAAATATTCGCATATCTCGATAGAGTATCCAAACGTTTTATATAGAAAGCATAAACGTTGCTATGTATGTATTGTATGTAGTTTTACCCATTACCAAGGTCAACATAAAATACAATAAATGAAATGACTTAAATAAGGAGAAAACGGAAGAAAATCGAAATGTTTAGGACAAAAAAATGAAAATATATTGAAAGGAGAGGTAAAGTGAAAAAATAGCAACAGCATCTTAATCGAAACCTATTTGGAAACGTACATAAAGGAAATACATACAAACAGTTATAGAATAACAAAAGATTTGGTAATGGAAATTGAAATAAAATACACAAATAATCAAGCCACCCTCACATACACACACCCAAGCTCTATTTGTACATAGGCACAAGCACATTCAGAAATACATAATATTTATATACATTAGGGAGGCCCTTATATTGCTTAAAGGTTGCACATATCGTGTGCAATTTCGAGTTTTGGATCAAAAGAGAAATATGGTAACAAATGACAAACAAATTAAAATTCAAAATAGTTTTTGTTTTTTATTTACACATACATTTCTTAATATAAACTATTATACATAATTTGATAACAAAAAAATAATAAAAAGTCTAGTCATAGATAAATACACATAGATCGGAAACTCTCCTGTCAAAGACCTAACTTAGTTGTCAAAAACCTAAGTGGTGAGAATGTATTAGTAATAAAAACTATGTGAAAACAAAAACAACACTCGTATGTGTGATTATTTTGAGTAATTTTTTTGTTTGAGTTTTTTTCTAGTTTCCGCTTTATGTTTCTGTATGAGTCTTTTTTTAAACTTATCATATCATGTACAGTGGTTCAAAGCCAAAGTCGTACACCTAACTTTTTATTTCTTAATACTAAAACGCAGCTTATTTAAAAATTATGCATGAAAACAATGTATGGAGGGTTTATTGGGTAAATTGTCCTCTATCGGATGGGTATTTAAACAAAGGAATTATGTTAGATGGTAAGAAATTATGGGCGGTTTAATTAAATATTTTATTAAAAGCCAATCTCGTCCAGAAAACCTTACTTTAGAAAAGAATATCTTTGATTTGTGCCTTTGGATGTAAAGTGAGCCATATTTAAAAACCATGAAATATTTTCATTAAATTATAAAGTTTTATCCAAAAAATATCCAATTGGAAGATAAAACAGACAAACAACTGAAGGAACCCGAAAGGTTTACAACAAGCTTTCGGGGAATGGAAAATCTCTTCGTGAAATTCCCAAAATTCTGCAAAGGAGACATTCTACTATCCAATACATTCTAAAGCGGTACAGGACTTCAAAGCAAATAAAACCGAAAAAGTACACAATAAAATATTTAGTGAAACTGAGGAGCGAAATATTGTCAGAGCGTCTAAAAAGGATTTATTTGCATGCTCTTCCAAACTTACGTCCATTGCAGAAGCCACAAAGCTTGCGTCCAAACCATCCAAAATAAACTCCATAGATCGAATTTGAATGGTAGATGCCTTTGCTTAGCAAGAGAAATAAAAAGGACTGCTTAAACTTTTTTGGAAAGATGTGTTGCTTACAGACGAGAAAAAGTTGAACATATTTGGCTCTAATGGCTCATAATTATGGAGAAATACTAATGAGGTGATCTTACCAAAACAGTGATGGATCGGTGATGGTTCTCTTCATTTCATCGAAGGCATAATGGACAAAAAAATGTATTTTGAAATTTTAAAACTGGAAGTGCCATTATCAAAGCAAAAACGGAGTCTTTCAAAGAACTACTACTTCTACCAGGATAACGACCATAAACTTAAAGCTTACAATGTCAGGTCGTGGTTGTTGTAAAACTGTCCTCATGTAATGGAGACACCTGCCCAGAGCTCTTACATCAACCCCATCGAAAATCTTTGGAGCTACCTCGATAATAAAGTGAGACAACACCACATTTCCTCTAAATAGGAATGGAAAAGAGTTCTTTCTGAGGAATGGGAAAATATTGATCCCACCGTTTGCCGCAAACTAGTGAAAAGTATGCCTATGAGACCATAAATGCTTATTCAAGCAAAAGGATTCCATGCAAAGTATTGTTACTTTTTTAGCATACCATGTTAAATGTACGAGTTAGGCTTTTAAAGGATTTTTTTGTTAATTCTTATTAACATTGTTATTTAAACGGTTTTACTTTTATTTTACATATGAATTAAATAAAGAATTACATAAGCCAAACACATTTTTTATACAACTGTAACAGGTAAGCCGAAATTAAGAGCTACAAGGTGGCGCAAAAGTAATCTTCCTATCAGAAAATGCTATAAATTTTGCGATTGGCCCCTAATGTCAGTTCTGTTTTGACATTTGTGTAGTAAACACATGCGAAATACACGTTAATAAACAATGTTACGCTACACTGCTCCAGAACGCGGAGGATTGCTGACTATTTATTTGACCAATAACCGGTCGGTGACTTTGGCACAACGTGAATTTCGTCCCAGATTTCCTAGCCGTCCAACGCCTACTGGTGAAACACTGCGACGTTTAGCCGCTCGCCTCGAAGAGACTGGCACAACACGAGATGCTGCCAGGCGTGGCAGACCCCGGAGTAGCCATTCTGCAGAAAATATTGCTGCTGTAGCCGAGGATGTCATGGAAGCGCCGTCGACATCGACCAGACGACGTGCCATGCAAATGGGTATCAGTCGACGGTCTTTACAGCGAATTTTGGTACAAGATTTGAAGATGTTTCCGTACAAAGTCAAGATGGTGCATCAGCTTTTAGCTGCTGACCGCCAATCGCGTCTAACATACGCTCAAGCCATCCTTAATCACCACCAAGAGGAAGATGATTTTTCCTCAAAAATAATCATGAGTGATGAGGCCCATTTACGCTTCTGGGGCTGGGGCACTGAAAATCCGCGTGTAACCCACGAAGAGCCATTACACCCGCTCAAAGTCACTGTATGGTGTGATGTTTTCGCTGGAGGAGTCATCGGACCTATTTTTTTCGAAGACGTCGCTGGCCAAACGGTTACTGGGAATGGTGAGCGCTACAGAGCAATGATCAACGAGTTCTTTTTGCCGCAACTTGATGAATTGGGATTGGAAAACATGTGGATCCAACAGGACGGTGTAACGGCACACACTGCACGTGCCACAACCGATATGCTGACGTATGCATTTCCCGGGCGCCTAATCTCCCGTTTCGGCGATTTGCACTGGCCAGCAAGATCGCCTGATTTGACCGCTCCAGACTTCTTTTTGTGGGGCTTTTTGAAGTCGCGGGTTTATGTCAACAAGCCTCAGACTCTTGCAGCTCTTAAAGACAATATCCGTCAAGAATGTGAGGACCTATCGCCGGAAGTTTTGGCCAAAGTAATGGAAAATGCCATAAAAAGGGCTCAAATGACAATCAACTGTGGCGGCGGCCATTTACATGATATGATATTCTCGACTTGATGTAAAAAAAATTAAAAGACCAAATAAAAATAATCCACAAGAAGAATCAAAGTTTTTCGTATTTTTTTTTAATTACAGCCAAAAAACATCGGTAGTTTACTTTTGCGCCACCTTGTATATACAAAATTTTCTAGTGTATCAGTTTGGCTTTGAGCCACTGTACATAATTACAAAATTTGCACCCAGTCTAGTAAACACTAAATGAAGATGAATAATGCAAACTTTAACAACTGTACCTATAACAGGTTAGCGCATGCACCGGTTTGAAATTGGCGAATTCCGAGGAAATTTTGTGCTTGGTTATAAAATTAGTTTTTAAGTCCATTATCTAATATTTTGTTTCAGATAGTTTTCTTGGATTCTTCGTAATTTTAAATTTGCTGGACATTGTTAAACCTTTTATATTTGGGGTTGGATTTGACAAATACATCAGACTTAGACTTCTACACTAAAAATAATTAAAAATATAAATAGACGGAATTTATTTGTTAATATACATAAATTTTTTTTACTCTACTGAACTGCGACTATTTCAAAAATAATATTAATTTGTTCCCCAAAATATATGAGAGTTGGAAACCATTATACAAGCACTTACTGAGAATATTTCCCCTCTTCATGTAATCCATGCAAAACACAATACAAGAGCTTCTGAGAGCATAGAACCAAATGATTCAAATTCTAGTAACGAGAAAATTAATTTTTATACCCTACACCACCATAGTGGGGAGGGTATAATGGATTTGTGCAGATGTTTGTAACGCCCAAAAATATTAGTCTAACACCCACCTTAAAGTATACCGATCGACTCAGAATCACTTTCTGAGTCGATTAAACGATGTCCGTCCGTCCGTCTGGCTGGCTGGCTGGCTGGTTGGCTGGCTGTCCATGTAAAGCTTGTGCGCAGAGTACAGGTCGCAATTTTAAAGATATTTCGATAAAATTTGGTACATATCATTTTTTCTGCCCAAGGACGATCCCTATTGAAACTGGCTGAAATCGGTCCACTATTTGACCTAGCCGCCATACAAATGTCCTCCCGAAAGTGGATTTTATCCGTCACAAATGTTTAATTTATATAGGTATCTACACAAGTTTTTGTCCAAATAAGTTTTATATATAGGGAATTCATGTCACCAAAATTTATTATGATCGGTCCATAATTAGTCATAGCTCCCATATAAGGCCTGCTTCCGATAATCACTTTAACGAGCATAAATCTCCTAGAAATGTTGGTATACACATAAAATTCAACATAAATAACTTTCATATAAACATTAATCACGTGACCAAATTTCGTGGTGATCGGTCCATAATTAGTCATAGCTCCCATATAAGGCCCACTTCCGAAAATCGCTCACGAACATAAATTATTGAAATTTTGAAAGAAAAATGTTTTTGCTCATTTACTTAGTGTAGGGTATTATCTGGTCGGGCTTGACCGACCATACTTTCTTACTTGTTTTAATATATGTTTCTGGAAGCCAGCACAAATCGGAAATTTTCCGAATTCAGAGACACATCTTACAAGCAGATATAACTTTTACATTACATAAACCATCCGGATGGTAAGGCACATGGCAGTACCTGTATTATAATTAGAAACCGATTGAGACACTGTGTTCTAGCTGAGTCTTCAAAGGATTATATGCAAGTAACATCTATTCGCCTTGAATACCCAGCTGGAGAATTATCTCTGAGATCTATATATTGCCCACCACGTCTTTCGATGACCAAGGAGAAATTTGAAGAATTTTTTATAACACTAGGAGATTATTTTTCTGGATTGTGGGGACTGCAACGCCATGCAAACATATTGGTGAATCCCAAAGGTAGACAGCTGTACAAAGCTCTAGTTGATAGATTTTGTGTCTCTGGACACCCAACTTATTGGCTAACTGATTCTAGAAAAAGTCTTGATTTCGCCATATGTAGAAATATTAGTCTTATGATCTATCTTCTGACCATTCTCCTGTAATTGTTACTTATTTCGAGAGCCCTAACATCCCAAGATTTCCTAAGAACTCTTTGTATTTTAAGACAAATTGGCTTAAATATAGGAAATATAACATAACACACAAATCCTAATTTACTGTGTGAGGAAGATTAATGACTTCACGTCATTGATAATTTCACTCTATATGCCAAATCCCTCTAATACCTAATGCGCTTATTTAAAATTCATATTGAAAGTCTTCATCTTGAAAAGATAAGACTCAGAAAATAATGGCAACATAATAGATCATCTGTTGCAAAGAAGAGGCTGTCCACAGCAGTACGAAAACTGAACAGAGCCCTTTATTTAGATCTTTGCATAAACGAAAAATATATTAAAAGTTTGACAAGTACAAAATACACAAATATCTCTCTGGAAAAGGCAACAAGGGACATCAAGCCACCGGAAGAGGTACAAAGCGCTCTAAGAAAAGCTGGTGCCTGGGAACGAAGTGCTATAGAAAAATCCACAGTAATTGCTGAACATTTAGTTAATTTATTTCAACCTAATTTCACGGCAAAGGAGTTCGAGCTTGAAGAATTGCCAGTTTCAGCAATGGCTAATGCAGCCCAATTCGCTATTATACCAGCGGATGTTAATAGTGTTATTAAAAATAAATTGAACTAGAAAAAGCCACCGGGATATGATTTAATAATACCATCTATGATTACAAACCTACCAATGGTGGCAATAAATGAGCAATCTGTATTGCTAAATGCGATTTTGAAAGAATTGTTATATAATTTGGAAAATTTCGAAAATAATAATGATACCAAAACCCTACTATCTTTTTATATACCTACTCCTTTGTTTGTCGAAGCTACTTGAGAAAATACTTTAAGAAAATGATTGAAACATGAATGATGGAAACATTATCCCAGTACACCAATTTGGTTTCCGTGAGCATCATCGCAATCGTTCAACTGCAAAGATTAAAAAATTTGTTGAATTAAAGAAATATTGTTCTGCTGTATTTTTAGACGTTGCTCAGGTTTTTGAAAAATCAATTTGGACGTATTTAATTCAATTATGGGAAATGGCTAGCAACACCAGTATTGATCTTATACAGAGGGCCCAGTTTAAAATTCTTAGGACCATGACGAGAGCAACATGGTATATAAGAACTTAAAACATCCACAGGGACTTGAAAGTGTCATTGGTTAAGGAAGAGTTCATGAAAATCCTAGAAAAATACATCGTAAAACTGCAAAACCATTACAACCCGCTTGTGCAGAGCAAAACCCTATAAAGGCTCCGTAGAGCAGCTCTACCGTACTTCTAAGACGCCATTTGCCCATGAATGCTCTCTTGTTAGAGAGCAACTAGTTTTAATTTTAGTTATAAGATTTAAATACTTATTGTTAGGCCTATAAAAGGCAGATTCAATATATAAGTAAAGCGTAAAAAAAGACATAATCGTAAATAACCAACTCAAAGAAATAATCAGAAACTAAATGTTAGGAAATAGGCTAGAAAAGCATTTTTATGAAAAAATTTAAAAAAAATTTGTGACCAAAAACTAAATTTCATCGAAATACATTTCCTCGAAATCCACCAACTCGAATCGGTCCTTAAGCTATCCTATAAGAAGCAAGACTTTTAAAATTTTTCTTTTTAATCCTCAATTTTCATACAACATTTATTATAATCGAATACATTACATTTTGAAATTTGGTTTAATTTAATTTTTAATAATTTGGGATTTGATATTAACAAGAAATTTGATGGTTTTAGTTTGTTATCAAATTATAATGGGTTATAAAAATCAGAAGAGCAAAATAAGGGCCACCCTAATATATATATATGTATAATACTACACAGTGATGTTGATTTTAAAATATTAATTATATGTAATTATCTGTAGTTGAAATGGACTTGTCGGTTTGTTAAATATGTTAACATATTTGAAGGCCTAATATATAAAAGCATCATGAGTATTTCCATAATACAAAAAGCGTAAAAATATATACAATCATTGATTTATATCCAAGCAATAATAAAATCGTCACAATACATTATCACCCTTTGTTGAAAACTTTTATATTTTTTAGTAGCACTTTTTTTCAGTTCAGATCTACTGTGCTAAATAATGTTAAAATTGGAAGGTATGTTTCATTTTGTTTGTGTAAGGAATATGTTTATAAGATTTACTGTTGAACACGTGAGACAAACAGCATTTACAGCAAAAATACTAACAAACGATATTTACCGCAAAAACACTAACAAAGGATATTTAACTCCTTTATTCAATAACTTTTTGGTATGAGTAACATTAAGCTTTTGTAGCATACATTATTGGGCAATAAGATTACTTAGATGAAAATTGCTAAGTTCCATACAAACATCAATCGTAACAAATAAATTTACTTGGTCAAGTGGGTATTGGCAGGTATTTCAGCTTGAACATCGACAAAAAGTAAAAATAAAATTGTAACTCATCATTTTGTATTGTTTGTAAGTGGTAGGTAGCGCCAACAATTGCACCTGAAGTTATAGATTTGCCATTGTATTGTATAGAGAATATAAGCTATTTTCTGGTTAAACATGAAGACGTAATAAATTTCCAATGATGCGGCATTTATCCATTGAAATGAGATTTTCTTTTTTTTTATACATATATCTTAATTTTTATTGGTATCTTTTAGGGTGGCTGCAAGTAATTTTATTTGAGTAGCAATTTTACAAAATGTTAGCAAAAACCAGAATAGTATTTACCTTTATTATTTACAAAACTTATAAAGTTAATGGTAATAATTACATGTGCTTAATCGAGACCTAAAGCGGATATAATTTAAAACTTGAAAAATGAAAACTTTAACCAAGAAAAACAAGTAAGAGTGTTACATTCGGCTGTTCCGAATCTTGTATAACCACCATCAGTATAATTTCAGAGTATTTAGAACTAATTTGTGCAAAATTTTATTAGGATTGCTGCACAGTGGGGCAGAATCAACATTTTTTGGAAATATTTCTGGCATTTCTAAAGGGCTGATCCGATCAGGATAAAATTTGACGCGAACGTAGACAAGGAGCATTCGAGTTTAAGTTGTTAAAATGGACCCTACAAATGTTCCAGGCGCGGCGCTATGGGGTCTCAAATTAGGGTACCTTTGACATGTAAAATTTTTAACTTTCAAAGATTTTTATATTTTTGGAAAGCGCTCAGCTAAACCTAAAATGCATGCTTACGGGTGCTATTTATCTTTTATAATTTCCGAGTTATATGCATTTCAAAATTAAAATTTTAAAATTTTTCCATTCCTTGATCCGTTTTTTTAAAAATATAGGGCGTACTTTTGAACCCAATGTACACAAATTTTTATCTTTAGTTAGAAAACTAAATTGCCAATAATACGTAAAAGATTTCAGAGCAATATCGATTACGGATTCAAAAATAAACGATTTTCAATTTAGAAATTCCAAAAATATTCGAATTTTGCAGTTTTTTGGGCGAAAAGGTGACTTAACCCTTTTTTATTAAAAAAAAAACTTTCTTGAAGAACATATAATAATTTTATGTTTTTCTGTAAGACTTCTTTATGAAGAACATCAGGTAGAAAAAATCCCTTCGGAATTTGACCTATTTTTTATCAAAATTTAAATTTTGGGCCACTTGTTCTAAAATTCTAAAGCTGGTAGCAGAAATCGTTAAGCAGCTGTGGAAACCTTGATGTAATCCTATTCACTTCTAGAGTATTTTTCCCAACCCCGATAAAAAAGTGGACCCTATGAACAAAATTGTAAAAAATACCATTTTTAAGATTTGTGCTAAAATTTGTGGGAATTGCGGGATTCCCTTTAACGTTTCTACAAGTTTTTTTTTTACATTTTGTTATTTTGAATGATAAATTTAAAAAACGTTGAAAACTTCATTTAATTTTGTATTTATTGAGTTTCTTTTACTAAAATTTGTATAAAAATGTTGATAGGATTGCAAAAATTAGGAATAATTTTTTTTGTAAATTTTCTTCAACAACCAGTCAATGACTCTAACTTAGTCATATTCACATATGAAAAAGTGCAATATTTTTGAAGGACGGAGTTTTAAAAAAAGAATTAAGTCAGCTTTTCGCCCAAAAAACAGCACAAATCTACTATTTTTTTAATTTTTAATTTGAAAATCGTTTATGTTTGGATCCGTAATCGATATTGCTCTGAAATCTTTTTTATATTATTGGCAATTTAGTTTTCTAACTAACGAAAATAAAATTGAGTACATGCGGTTCAAAAGTTCGCCATATATTTTTAAAAACGTGGACCAAGGTATGGCAAAATTTAAAAATTTCAATTTTGAAATGCCTATAATATAAAGAGATAACAGCAGAATCTAGTTGAGCGCTTTCCAAAAATATTAAAATCCTTGAAATCGGATGGGAAACAAAAAAATAGCACGAGTTTAAAAATTTTACATGTCGAAAGTACCCTACTTTGAGCCCCCAAAGCGCCGCGCCTGGACCACATGTAGGGTCCATTTTTATAAATGAAACTCGAATACTCCTTGGCAATGCCCACGTCAAATTTTGTCTCGATCGAACCAGGCGTTTAGAAATGCCAGATTTATTTCAAGAAAATTTTATTCTGCCCCACTATGCACTGTGTAGTATTTAATAGATTTTACTACTCCTAACTGAATAAACTTGAAGATAAAAAAATTCCCATGCGCTTCGGTTTAAAGATTTAGTATAAATAGCTAATGCACACGCGTTAAATTTCTGCCAACAGATACACACACTTACCTTCCTCCTAAATAATAGAATTTTAGTCATTACTGCGCATGCCCAAGAAAAAATGAATTTTAATCAACAACAACAACTGTCTTGTATGTGCTTAAGTAGTGCTTTGTCAACGAAAAAGTCACTACATGCGCATTATATTTCATGTTTTGTTGCAAACTATGTTTACAGTTTTAGTATAAATACAAGCTGTATGCATACAGCGATATTTATATTGGTTTGGTGCACCAAACTGTCAACAGTAAAAATGAAATTTGAAAATTAAAAAAAAATTTTTTTTTGTAAAAAAGGAAGTTACGAAATTGAATATAAAAATGAAAAATTTATTTGAATTTGCTTCAATCATCAAAATGATATTATTAATTAAATTAAATCTAATACATTTTATTGAAATAATTTTCAATAAAAATTTTATTTAAAAAAGTAATTGTAAGTTTCAACAAATTCAATTTCAAACAAAATTTTTATCAAATCAATCACTTTTATTATTGAAATCTATGTTCTATCTATAAAATTTTGATTGAAAATTATTTCAATAAAATGTTTTAGATTTAATTAATAATATCATTTTGATGATTGAAGCAAATTCAAATAAATGTTTAATTTTTATATTAAATTTCGTAACTTCCATTTTTTCAAAATTTTTTTTTTAATATTTAAAAAATTTAATTTTCACTGTTGACAATTTGGTGCATTAAACCAATATAAATATCGCTGTATGCATACAGCTTGTATTTATAGTAAAACTGTTAACGAAATTTGCAATAAAATTTAATGCGCATGTCCAAAAATGAGGTGAAGTTGTTGATAAAAATAATTTTTTGCTTGGACATGCGCAGTTAGCAGAAATTTTACGCGAGTGCATCAGCTATTTATACTAAAACTTTAAACCGAAGCGCATGGGAATTTTTTTAATAAAGTGATGAACGAAAATATTTTCAAGTTTATTCAGTTAGGAGCAAAATCTATTAAATTCATAAAATCTAATAAATGCATAGTGGGGCAGAATCAAAATTGTTTGGAAATAAATCTGACATTTCTATGCGAGTTTAAGTTGTTACAATGGAACCTACAAATGCTCCAGGCACGGCGCTTTGGGGGCTCAAAGTAGGGTACTTTCGACATGTAAAATATTTAAACACTTGCCATTTTTTTGATTCCCATCCGATTTCAAAGATTTTAATAGTTTTCGAAAGCGCTCAGCTAGATCTGCGAGTGTTTGCTATTTATCTCTTATAATTTCCGAGTTATAGGCATTTCAAAACTGAAATTTTAAAATTTTCCATACGTTGGTCCGCTTTTTTAAAAATATATTGCGTACTTTTGAACTGAGTGGACTCAAATTTTTTTCTGTAGTTAGACAACTAAATTACCAATAATATAAAAAAGATTTCAGAGCAATCGATTATAGGTTCAAAAATAAACGATTTTCAATTTAAATATTCAATAAATCGTAGATTTTTGCTGTTTTTTGGGCGAAAAGGTGACTTAATTCTTTTTTTATTAAAAAAAAACTTTCTTTAAGAACATATAACAATTTTATGTTTTTCTGTAAGGCATCTTTACGGAAAATATTTCGGTATAAAAAACATGTCCTTTTTTTCGAATATGTCACCCCTACGAACTTCGGAATTTTTAATAAAAATTTCAAATTTGGGCCATATGTTCTAAAATCCCAAAGCTGGGATGAGAAAACGTAATGCTTTGGAAACCTTGATGTAATCCCTATTCATTGCCAAAGTATTTTCCCAGTCCCAAAGAAAATGTGGACTATATGGGTAAAATTTAAAAATACTAATTTAGGATTTTCGCTGCAATTTTTAGGAATTGCGGGATTCCCTTTGATCTTTTGTGTTTTTTACACTTTTTTGTTTAGAATGATTGAGTTTTGTTAATAAATGAAGATTTTTTTACATATTACATAAGAAAAAAATTGTGTAAATTTTCTTAATGTTTTATTCAACAACAAGTCAATGGTTTTGACAATTTATACTAAAATATGACATTTTATATGAAACTAGCTGACCCGACAGACGTTGTCCTGTCCATATATTAGAAAAAATGTTTGTGTTCGATTTGTGAATTTGTGAGAAGCTGTTTGAATTATGAAAAAATAGTAAAAAGAGACAAACAACGTACTTTTAAATGATAATTTTTATTTATGTAGGTTTGAGGTGTGTTTAAATTACATTTGATTTGAAAATATGTACAATATATGGTGTTATATTTACATTTTGATTGAAAGATCGATGTTCAGGAACCAATTAAAATAAAGAAATACTTTTTTCTGTTGCTTTGCAGTGATATCGTAGTTTCCTTCATTGCAATGCTTTATGATACACGACATTTTTAGTTTTGTTGCCTGGCGCGTAAATAAATAATGCTGATGGTGTTCCGACACGGGAACAGGCGACATACAATTGACCATGCGAGAAGCATGGATTTTCAAGGTTAATGCCGCAAACACGCAATGACTGCCCTTGAGATTTATTAATTGTCATAGCGAATGCAAGCCGTACCGGAAACTGCAATCGTTTAAAATCGAATGGCATGTCGGTCAGAGCCATTGGGATCCGTGGTATCAAAACGTCTTCTCCTTTGTACTTTCCTTTAAGTATTGTTGCTTCGATGACGTTGTTCATCAGGTTTTTTACCGCAAGTCGGGTGCCATTACAAAGACGTGGTTGGTTTATGTTTCGTAACATTATGATTACCGATCCGACTTTCAGTTGGAGATTGTGAGGCGGTAATCCGGGTAATTCCAGCGAGTTTAAAAACTCGGTTGGATAGTTGACAACATCATTTTGGGAAGTAACGGAATCCACCGATTTGTACGTCATCAATTCGACAGCAATTTCACCTTGAATCTTAAAATTCAATTCGTCGACATCAATGTTTTTCGCAGCCAATATAGCACGTTCGCTCAACCAATCATGATTTTTGTAATTTTGTGCAATGTTTGGAAATACCTTTCGGATTAGCTCGGATTTTGATTCGGTGAACTGACAGAAACCGGGGGGAAATTGAATGCAACCGGTCGAAATGTCAACCGGGATTTTGCCGTTGCCAATGTCCAGCAATTGTTTGGAAAATGCTTCTCCAGATTGATCGTTCTGCAGCTCGACACGCATGTTCACAGTCAATTTGAGTTTCTTGAAGTGTTTCCACAAAACGGACGACTTCAAACATGCATTAAGTTCATCGGCTGGCGTTGACCGTGGAATCACTGGCAATGTTTGCCGAAAATCCCCTGCCAACAGAATCATTGCACCACCAAAACGGCTTTGATTGTTTCGTAAATCTTGCAAAGTTTTATCTAATGCCTCCAAAGACTTTTTATGCGCCATTGTACACTCATCCCAAACGATTAGTTTGCTTTGCTGCAAAACTTTGGCCATTGCACTGTTCTTGGAAATGTTGCATGTTGGATTTTCATTGATGTGCAACTTCAATGGCAACTTGAGTGCTGAATGGGCAGTACGACCGCCTTCCAACAACGTAGCTGCAATTCCTGATGAAGCAAGTGCAATATCATTCTGCGAGCGTATCGTGGCCAAAATCAACGCAATCAAAAAAGTTTTTCCAGTTCCACCGGGAGCATCCAAAAAAAAAATTCCTCCAGTTCCATCTTTCACAACTTTCATAAGAGTGTCGTATGCATATTTTTGTTGTCGATTCAACAGTGGAACGTTTGTTCGTACTAATTCCTTCAAGGCATCGCAATCATATTGTATTTCGCGTCGCAACTCTTGATTAAATACGTCGTGCATCGGTCGATTGGTAGCTGCCATGCCTAACTCAGACAATACCTTGTTCGCCATCATCAAGCACATGTCCTCAATTAAAATCAAAGCCTCGTTGTAAATTTCCTCATTCAGTTGCAAATTTGGATTTGATGTTCTAATACGCACCTGATGCAAAATATCATCACACATGGCATCTTTGTATTTGCTCCATAAATCAGTCGGTTTGGATGGGCAGCATGTTGAAACAATTATCGAAAACAGTGTTCGTATTTGATGAGCATTTGATGAAAGCACAGCATCTTCGAGGGTGCATTCCCAATGAGCGTCATTCTCCAACAATCGCAAGCGTTGACATGCTTCTCTATACGTGTCACACAATTCACCATTTATAGTTCTCAAATCTTGGAATGATGTTGGGCCACGAACGTTGACTAATAGCAAACGCAAATAGAAACACTCATCGTTTCTTGGATGAACTGTGTAAATACGACCTAATGCGTTGGTGGAAAATAAATTGGGGAAACCTGGAACAGGATTTCCTTGTTTCCGTCGTTGAAATTCTTTGTCGATTGATTCCAAGTATAATATCTTGGCATTTCGGAGTATAGTAACGTTCGGGCAAATTCATCGTTCCTGCACATTTCAAAAAATCTGGTCAATGTTGTAGGTGGCGGTCGATCAACTCGTTGTAATACATTCTCCTCAGTAAAGTACACTCTTTGACCATTTTCCAAATGTACGGCTAAATGAATAACAGAAGGATGTCTTTCATGAATGCTAAATGAAAAAATGCGCCAAATTGCTTCGTTACTACTAACATAGCGGCCCATTTGAAATTGAGTGACTTCATCGATGGAATTCTCCGCACTAACTCCAATCACAGCCATGTCACTACCTTTGCAGATGTATTTGATGGATTTCACGGAATGGCAAGATTCGACGTTGATATGTGCTTTGAATGTTTTGGAGAGTAGTGGCGAATACGGAACAATCCAACGGTTATCAATTTGAATGTCCTGCTGATTCACTTTCACCATTGTTGATCTTCCATTGTCAGCAATTGAACGGCGACGATACAGTGGGTAACCATCATTTCCGGTAATTGTTTCAGCTACTAATGGCCTTGGATAACGCTTCGAACATTTGCCGTCGACCATACACGGAGAAAGGATATTTAATGATCCACAGGGACCATGAATCATGTTTTTAGTAACAACCTCGTGCAAGCCTGGATCTTCTACTTCATCAGGAATTTCAGCTGATATCACATCATCGATTTCATTCGGTCTTATCTTCTCAATCAACCAAATGAGGATATGCGCGTGTGGTAGTCCGCGTTTTTGCCACTCTACTGAATACATCCAGCAGCGCGTCTCGCCGAACACGCGATACTTCACAATGAAATCCATCAGTGATTTTAATTTTTGTTTGAAGACTCTCGCGGTGACGTCATGGCGATCGATGGGTGATTGGCCAGGGAATAATTCTTGCCGAATTTCTATCCACTGTGGATTGCAAGTGAAAGTTATGAATAAATCTGCTGTACCGTAGTGTCGAACGTAGGTTATAGCATCCTGAGCATATTCATGCATATGGCGAGGACTTCCGACGTACGTTGCTGGGAGAATCGTCATCCGGCCGATATTGTGTGCGTTCCCGTCCACATTTATGGCATCTCGAAGGTGTATGTACTCTTCGGAACGCAGTTTTTTCTGGTTCAATCTAATGAATGTCAATCTTTCTGTTTCTATTTTTACATACATATCGACAGCATATTGGTGGAAAAGACGACGACATTTCAATATGTGATTGTCCTCATTTTCACGAACCATCAGTCGAAATGCATAATAGTTCATTGAACTTACTTTTTTGTTTGTTTCAGCGCCTGTACATTAATTTTCGCGTCAATAAAATTAATTGATCTTATAATAGAAAAAATATAGATTTGATATTCACCTGTAAGCGGATTTATCATTTTGATCGAGAAATGATAACCGTCTTCACCTTGCCAAAATATGATTGGATATTGTAACGCATCATATGATCGGTGAGTTTCGTACACACGCTGCTGCTGATTATTTCGTCGATGTAGAACGATATCACGTGATTCCAAATTTTCACCAACGACGACAATGGCGACATCATCAATTGTTGGTGCATTGAAACGTCTTGCGTGTTCTCCCGTAGGAGTCTTATCGGCTCTGATAACAATTTTGTGATTATCAGAGGGCATGCGGTCTAGTGCGGTTTTGAACAATGCAATCAATTGATTGTGTTGATGGAAAAAAGTTTGCAGTTGCTCAACAATTGGTCTTTTTACCGAACTGTTGTATGCACAACGCTGTTCTACTTCTTGTGGAGCATTGCCCATGAAGTAAATCTGCAGAAATTTATAGTCAGCACCCGGAACTGGCAAAAGCGAACCTGCTCGATGATATATTTGACCTTGAATCTGTAATGTTTAATTTACATAAGAAAACAAAATAAAATGCTGTAAGTGGTGAAATTACCTTGAAAGTAGGCATGAAATTATCCCGAATCACATTTGTTGCGCCAAATGAAGTCATTTGGAAACAATTGTTGTAGTTCTGGATTTGTGTTAGGAAATGCTTGGAATGAGCTCCTGTTCCAGAAACCAATGAGAGCAATGGCTCTGGTGGTGGAATCAACGGTGTCAATTTCACTTTGCCACTTGCGCAACACAATCCAGGAGTTTCATTTTTATATTTCAATGCCTTACAATGTGGGCACACAACGCTCATCGAACCAATAGCAACGGAATGGTCTGCACTGTAATCGACTGTCCTGTTGTAATGAAATGCAGCTCGATGAGTATTTAACGCAACATTTGTTTCTCTTCTTGCACGTACATTTGAATTAATTATCACTCGGTTGGATTCTATAGAACGATTGTGTCTCATTCGATGCATATCTACTTCGTTTGCATATTCTCTTTCTTCTTGTGTACGTGCAGAACGTGTTTGTGATAATCGATTTCGTTCAATTTCATTTCGCTCTTCGAGTTGTTCCGCAGTTTGATTAGATCGAAAATACGCTTGATTTGAAGCATTGCGAGTTCTGCGACCTAAATTGCTCCTTCTTATTGGCGGCATTACAATGCGATAGAATTTATTGACTTTGCTCTTACCTTTTAACCGTTTATAACTTCAAAACCCACAGTCTATAGTAGGTTAATCTATAAATTTGTTTGAGGTAACACGATTTAACTTATTTCAATTAATGAATTGATTGCAATGTACTTACAATGGAATCTTAATTCAAAAAAAAACTTATCACCGTTAGTTAACTTTTTTAGAAACACTTTAAACTTTTTTTAATTCACAATTAACAATTGCACTTATTTTATTTTTCGTCCACCGATTAATTTGATCAACAATTTGACAATAAGCAGTCAATCAACATTTGCACATTTACCAAAATAAATTGGAATGTAAATAAAAAAGTAACGGTATTTTCGGACAAATCGCGAAACAATACAAAAGTAATAACAAATGAGTTATTTACAACATAAGAATATCCCAGCAAAAACTTTACTTACAAATAAGCCGAAAAATAAGGAGAATTTGACAAATCGGTGCAGCCGTTTTCCGATTTTAGATAAATCGAAAAAAGTGGGCGTAAAAGTGGGCGTGGTAAATTTTTCTTTCAGTAAAAACTTAAATTAGATTACTACGATCATTTAAATAAAAGATTAGCCATATCGGTGCAGCCGTTTTCCGATTTTAGATAAATGGAAAAAAGTGGGCGTAAAAGTGGGCGTGGTCAATTTTTCTTTCCGTAAAAACCTAAGTTGGACTATGACGAACATTTCAGTAAAAAAATTGTCCAAATCGGTCTAGCCGTTCTCAACTGATGCAATTACCAACGAACGACAATTGATTTTTATTTTATGAAATATAACACTTGTTTAAAAATTTCACATGTCGAAGGTTCCCTACTTTGAGCCACCATAACGACGCCCCTGTGGCATTTGTAGTGCCGATCAAATTTTAATCTGATCGGAGCTGCCATTTAGAAATGGCAGATTTATTTCCAAAAAATTTTGATTCTGCCCCACTGTGTGTTGCATAATCAACATATTTATGACCGATATCGCCCATTTTCAGTACCAAATAAACCTTATCAACAGAGAGTATTTGTGTAAAATTCAGCCAGCTAGCTCCTTTCGTTTAAGCGAGACGGACGGACATAGCTAGACAGACAAACGGATGGACGGACATAGCTAGATCGTCTTAGAATTGCATAAGGATCCAGAATATATGATACTGTGGGTCTGCGACAAATATTTCAATGGATAATGTTAATGGTTATCGTGTTTGCATATACATGTACCTAAATTTCATTTTGCACAGTGGTACAGTGGTCCAAGTGCTCAATCTAGCCGGAAAAAAGTATTTTTTTTAAATGTTTCAGAAGCAAATTTTTTGTATAGTAATATGTTGACAAGTGTCTATAGTACATAACGGCATATTTTTTTCCATAAATAGCTAGACTAGCATTGATACATTGCTTCAAAAACAAGTAATTGCTTCTTTGTTAAAAAATTAATATCTCAAGTGACATTTAACGTTCAAGTGAAATTGTCGTCAAAAAATAATAAGAACAATTAAAAAAAAATTTGTTGGTGTAATTAATATAACAAAGGTAAGAGTAAAAAACAACTGTTTAAATTTTTCAGAAAATATTCTTCGCTTAGAAAAAATTCAATTATGTACATGTGTGTTTTAAATGTGAATTAAAGCTAGCCTTTAATTCTTTCCACACATACAGAAAGACGATGTGAAAATTTAAGGAAAATCGGTCTAGCCGTTTCGCCGTCTATAGGCTTCAAACAAACCTACAAAGAAAAAATTTACATACAAAAACACACATTCATGCAAAAAAAAAATTCTCAGATTGTTTATAATGATAAAATCTATCTCGTACCAAGTTTCATGTCGGTACGGCTTTTCAAAAGCAAGGTATGACATTTTTTCGCCTAAATTGAGCATTTGTACCACTGTGAGTGGTTTAGAAACTTTTTTTTTTAATAATTTGGGAACTCTTGGAGATATTGTTACGATATTGGTTTAGAAACGGTTTTTTTGGAAATAATTCAAGAACTATTGGAGACACTGTTACGAGGATTTTTCGTGCTGATTCATAGTTGTACAACTTCCTAGGCGTAATGGAGGCGAGTGTATGGTTCCTCAAAGTTGGTCACCTCAAGTCTCACATTTTAAAAAAAAAAAATCACTAATCACTTATCGCAAATTGATTTTCGTTTTGAAGTCAAAAGAAAACTATTGACATTCGACAAGGATAATGGCCTCTGAAAATGAGAACTTGAAATATCTCACGAACCTTCCTCGAGTTAATGAGAAAGTACATGCCGTATCCAAAAGTGCGTAGAATAAACATAGTCGGTATAAGCTATGCAAGAAGCACGCTCTATTTACATATAAGAAGTGCAATATTTATCTACACAGCAAATGTTTTGATGAATACCATAAAGTTTTTTAAATGTAACTTATTCATAAATAATATTTATTTTAAATAAAATCGCATTACTTTAATATTCTTCTTAAAACAAAAGATTTTCTCTTTTTAATTGCAAATATTTGTATTTCTTAAATTATATCGTTTTCGGACAATGGTTGATTTTTCGACCAATCCCTGGGGCAAAAATCTTTATTTTTTTCTTAATTGGAGCTTATAAATCTTGCCTTTAAAAGGAATTTAATAAACTCCGTTGGATTCCGGTAGTGGCCGATAATGGGTTAAATTTGTTGCAAAATCTCTTCTGCATTTGATTTATTGTAAATAATCGATATCCAGCCAGACGGACGGAAATACATTGTTGAATCGACTCGGAAAGTGATTTTGAGTCATAGGTATAAACCTTAAGGTTGGACTAATATGTTTGGGTGTTACAAACCCAGCATTAACGCAATATACTCTCACTACTATGTTGGTGGATGATTTTTAAAATCATCTGCATTGTATATATTGTGATCATTCATATTTTACACTAAACATCGATTTTTTAAATAAAAATCTTAAAATATCTAAAATAGTTTTTAACTTTGTAAAGCTATGTATATTTATGGATACGATTGTATATGAATTTGGAACCACATAGTACCAATATTTCTTATATAGATTTTTACTGAAAGTCTGGTCAGCTTATTTATTATTTTTATAGCATAACACTTAAACTGTTTTTTTTTAGTTTTAAGAAAATCTACACATCTGGTTGTCCTTCTTAATCTAGCATTTGCTTTGAACTCAATATTGATGATTTTTCTTCTTAAGTTTAGCTGTTATTGTGTTTTTGTTTGCCTATTGTTAGAATTTGGCAATATACACACGAGGTATATGTAAGAACGTATGTATGTCTTTATTTTTCTACTCCAACATGTTGTTAAATGTCTGCTGTTCTTTGCTGTTTATTTTACTCTAGATATTCTCATTTTTTTTTGGATTCTTGTGGATTTATTTTTGTTGGTAAGAAAGGAAAATGAAAAGTAAAAATATCCTGTGGCTATAAGTATAAACATTTAAAAGGAATCGTTTATAATTTGTACATAAAATTCAAAATATTTAAGTACGAGTAAGAAGTTGTATCTTTAGGTGTTGTAGTTGTTGATGGTTACCATAATGTTAGCTTTTGACCACATCAACACACAAACACATGCCATCATCAGACAGACCATTTTTATACATAGAAACTCATTTTTTTCTCTCTCTTTCTCTGATCCTGCAACAGACACAGCCATATGCAATAATAACATACTGTTGCTTGTACAAGTACTAGATGTTATTTTTCTGAGCATACATATGTTTGTATGTATTTATAGTATGTCTGATTATTTTGGAAAAATAACTTGTTTTTCTATTTTTTTATTCTGCTTTTAGCTTTCATTCAGTTTAGTTTAATTTTTTTGTTGGTATGCTTCATTTCTTGTTGATCCCTGAAGTTATTTACCCATTCAAGGGTTATGGCCTTAAGTACTTCTATATGGTATGTCTTTTAAAGTAAATACGGGTTGAGTATGAGAAGTATTTGGAATATTATCTATATAATATATAATTTGCTTATTACAATCCGAATTACCCATAGTATACAATAACAATTCCAAGTATACAATAACAATTCCAAATGTCGTATTCCATTAAACCAAATCAATAGAAGTTCACACAACCCTCGCATACATTACTTTACAACCATTTAAGTCTGCAGGAGTGCATATACAACTGCTCTTTGTCTCCTGTAAGCTATGAGTTGCCATTGGTATGTACTCTTAAACGTAAAGTCATTCTATTTTGGCGTATCATTTATTCGCTTATAAATTGGTATGAACAACAAAAACATAAGGAACAGGATGCAATTCATGTTTATGTTCGATATTAAAACTGTTTTTCTATATAATGCTCTTTGTACTTACATCATTTATTCAAAGGGGATCTTTGGTTATCAATGACTTTTATTATTATGTAATCTAAAGAAAAAACCAAGCATAGTTTCATATAAGGATATGTTTATTGTACACTACACCACAGTGGGGAGGGTATATTGAGTTTGTGCTGATGTTTATTACCCCAATAAATATTAGTCCAACTTCACAAAATCTTAACCAACTACAAACCGATTGACTCAGAATTAATTTCTCAGTCCATTTTACAAAAAATACAGATCGCAATTTTGAAGAAATTTCGGAATAAGAATCGACTCAGCACGTTTAGATTTTGAAATTAAATATTGATTGTTATTGATTGAAAATTAATGTCAAGTAACCCTTTAGGTAAATTTATATAGAATAGACAAACCTGGATTTTCTTTAACGCTTTGGGCTACATCAGCAATATTCTCAGTTGTTCTTGAGCGTCGTGCACGGGTTTGATTCTTAACATCACTAACTTGTCCCAACAGCTCGAATATTTCCACCAATTTCTGCTTTGCGGTCTGACAAGGTGCTTCACGACGACCCAAAAATGCTTTAGTTTTGCAATCATATATAGTTATTTATATATGATTAATATTGCATTGTATTATTGTCATTAACGCTGCAATGATAAATGCCTAGGTGAAAGCCGTTAATGTGATATGATCTTTTTGAGTTTTATATCCTATTCAAATCAATACAACAAATATATATACGTTCCAAACCTTTATTTGAATTGATTGAAATAATAAGAATTAACAAACGATAGACAGGTAAAATATAAAGCAGCCATGGCTACAATCTGCTTAATGGATTTGGGAGAATGAGTGAATAACCATTCACATTAATCAATTTTAAAAACCTTAGGAACTGATTTTACTACTAAAGAATGTTGTGATAGAATCTTGCTGAAAAATTTACAGAATCACCAGAATTTTCGAAATATTGCAAACTACAATACAACCTTCCAGATAGTTGTATATAGTCCTGAAACTTTCTAGAAATTAAAAAATAAATCTGGAAATGCGCACATAATCAGTGTGGTATAAATCTACTGCTGAAGGAACAACTAAGCTACGTTGGAGGTATATTTATGTTATGTTATGTCAAGTAAAGGTCGATAAATGGCCCATAGCCATTCCGGCAACTGCTTCTTTCGAAATAAGACGTTTTTTCAAAAGCAAAGATTGAAAAGCTTACCACTTGCCTAAGACAAGCTTTTTAAAGCAGTTAGTCGCGAGTTTTCGTTGCAACAAAACGTCTTGTATCGACAGAGGTTCTTTTAAAAAAACAAAAATTTAAAGAAATTATGTTTTATCTTAACACAAGTACTTTTAAAAAAAAGGAAAAAGAAGCTGTTGTGCTACTTAACACTAGAATAAATAACAATAAGTTAAAATTCGTGTAAATGAAACGAGGTAAAAATCTACCTGCTATAGAAAAAAGATCCCGCAACCCAATAAACCAGAAAACGATATGATAGCAAAATCGATATTACCTTATGGGGGCGATTATGATATCATATATTATTATTGAAAATGATATTATTATAATATAGTTTTCAAAAATTTTCCTTCCAATAAAATAAATAAATAAAACACAAACATTTGAAAAAAACTTCAAACAGAAAAATAATTTAATTTAAAAATTTTCAAACAACATGAGCAAGACGAAAACAAAATAAATATTAAATCATTTAAAACATTATTATAGATTTAATATTTAAAACATTCAAATGTTTGCAAAAATATGCATATGTGAGATGAAATTATGTATGATATGTTATGTTATTTTTCTTATTTCAGCAGATAAACAGATAAAAAATATAATTTTTAGTATTAAATAGCTTTCAGAATAAAATCTGTCGCATGGCGATTTTACTATCGTTTTTATTGGAAATTATGATAGCGAAAACGGTATCATAATTGCCTGGAAAAACGATATTATAAGGAACGGTACAATTTAGTCCGGAAAAACTATCGTTTATGACACGCAAACGATATCATATATGATAGTTTATATCATCTAGATGATATCGTTTTAATATCGTTTGGTTTATTGGGAAAGAACATAAAATAGAAAATTCTATGGCTATACATTTCTAGTTGTAGGTCATACGCATCTTGAATGTGACACAGAGCATGCGCAAATCATTCACAAATTAAACCAAATTGATTTTTTCGAATTTAATGCTCTGATGAAACATAAATACACATGGAGGACATGCAACATTTCACGTATTTCTAAAGTTAATTTTATTTATAGACTACTTTAAATATTAATTTGTATTAATTGTTTAATACTTATATGATTTTCAGGTGAAAAATTCGAGTTAACACAGGTTCGTTGGATGCGGTACGTGGAAAGTAAACCTGGAGTTTTGCAGTACAAATCATCACTAGATCCAGGATAGCCTTTTAAGCAACTACATATTAACACTCGTCGTCTAAAGATGCCGGCTCCACAATTGGTCGCAAGTTATAGGTCTTCATTAGCCATGTCACAGAACAAAAAATGTGATTTTTTGGATATGCTGCCACTAATTAGTACTCACCTACTCACTTTTTATCAAAGCATTAAAGCCGAAGGAGAAATTGAAATCGAAGTGGATCTTGACGAAGAAGAAACTCAATAAAAATAAGTTTCTGTCTACTTAAATCGCAAAATATGATTTTTAACATTTCTTGTAATTTTTGCAACTTTTTTTGCCTTTTTTCTCCACCCAAAGAAGAAAATTATCGTCAGCCAATAACCATCAGTAACTTAATGTTCACCACTTTTCTCAACACCTGATATGCCAGGCTGTAGTGATAAAGGCTCACCCAGATTTGGAGCAGATGGTTGTCTACACCGTATATTTTTGAAGGACACAAGTCCAGCAGCTACTTCCTCGCGGAAATCTGGTAGCAGTAAAAGCAATTCTTTATCGGACACATTGTTGGAAGCATTGGCCTCATCGGCGTGCACACGTTTGTACAAAATGAATGTATTTATAAAGAACATGTGCACAAAATGGTAGAACAACCTAATCATAATATTGCGAGTCTTAGTTCAAATATGGTATCGAACATCCAAGAGATCTACTCCACCCATGCGATCATTGTAATCACGAATAATTTGAGGGCAGTTGATTTCGATGAATTTCTTTAGCTTTCTATCATACCGAGGAACGTTTGATTTTTGTTCACCAGGATATGTTCTTCTGAAACGTTCAATACCTAGATATGTCGATGACGGGCGGACATAGTTGTTATCCTTCCATAATACTGTATTCACATCGACTCCATGAATTGGGGTCATGTATTCTGCGAAAAATTATCTCTGCTCTTTGTTCATTTCGCAGCTTATACAAAAACAAATAATGATCAACAAGAAATATGACAAAAAAAAAATAGTACCTCTCATTGTGCCAAAACCATAAATTCCTCTGGCTGGTAGTGGCATCGATTTGTAAAAGTTATCAAAATACAGGATTCTCCAAACATTTAAGGTAGCTCCAAAACACGATCAATTTGATCCCCCTTTTATGCGGATTATTGAGCATGTATTTTCGGAGATGGTGTTTCATGTTAGGAACATAATGGAATCAGCAACACTGTAATCGCTATCAATACTTTCATCTGTACTGTCTACAGAACTCTACAGAATCGATGAACTCGAGAGATTGTTTATCAGACATTTGCTCCAAATTTATTTTTTTCGTATAAGGACGTTTAATTATATCCATCTTTAACACAATAGTAAAACAATATAGATAAAAAATTTAACACAAATTTGTTTTAAGTACTTATGCATGTACAAGTATCTTACTACTGGGTTTTGGGACTATCGACATATAATTCCTCATAGCTCTTATATAAGGCCCACATCCAGTGTTCTGTTGTCCGTCCTGTTTACACGTACTTTGTTACGCAGTCCGTATAAAATTGTTTTAGTGTCAATCATTACTTAAAATAACGTCAGTGGCGTAGGTAAAATACTGGTTACAGTTAAGTTAGCAACAATTTTTGGATTTGGAATTTATTTTTTTTTTGATGTCATGTTGCTTCGCCTTACGTGAAACCCAGGTATCTGAGAATGCTGATCCACAGGAATTCATATACTAGGGTTTCACCTTCTATCGCTTTTCAATTTCCATTGGGGCATTGCAATGTATATACGCGATGAAGTTGTGTATTAGTTCCAGCAAGCCTTAGGCACATATGATGCAGAATTTAACTGTCTCTGGGTTAAATTCAAAATCAGGGCTCACTATTTGCACTCCGGTGCACTATCAAGCTTCGATGCCTTTTCCAATTCCATATTGAAGATTCTGGAGAGTTTTCCGAGCAGTGAAATTGTAGTTGCTGGTGATTTCAATGTTCACAACTCCTCTTGGATTCGCTATTCTGGCCACACGACTACAGGCCAATATATTTAGTTATTTGCGCAATTAGTGAATGATCCAACACTCATTTCATTTCATATTGAAGGGCACCAAAATAACACTGTTGAACTTTTTCTCACCTCACATCCTGAATAGTATGAAGTGGATGTTCTTGCACCTATCGGTAATTTGGTTATTGCACTATTTTCGCCTCCTTTTCACTCTCGGAACTTCAGAACTTTTCACATACTGCTACGAAACGTTCAATTTTTATGTACGAAAAGGCTCGTTGGGCTGAGCTCAACGATTTCTTTCGTCATTTCAATTGGATATTTGTTTCCTAGACAATAACTTCAATGCCATGTCGAAAATGGTTAAAAAAGAAAACAGGTTGGGAATGAAGACTTTCATCCCATCAAAGAAATCTTCGATTAGACCTAGACAAAAATCCTTGTTTAATCTGTTGTGCAAAATAGCAATCATAGATATTTTCTAGTTAAAGAAAGTATAAAACAAACCAAATCTGGAGAACTAAATGTATTTATAGAAAACACTTCACAATCGGTGCCCGCATTATATAGATTCACACAGCCGAATATAACACTCTTCCTAGTTAAAACTGTTTTTTTTTATAAACTTTTAATCATAATCTTGTGTTCAAAATTTTGTCAGAAAAACATTTTTTTAATCTACCCTACTATTAAAAATTTTTAATGCAGACTTTTTAAATATAATTTTTGAATTAAGAGACCCTTAGTTCATATATATAAAAAAGCCACTAAATGATGTTAAACTTTAGTTACAAAAACGTAATGAGTATTTATTTATTGTAACAATAAATAATTTATCTTAATACGTAGGCCTAGCAAAATGTAAACATCAATATAAATGTTTACCTATTTCGATTTTTCAACATGATTATCCTTTTTTTTTTTTTGCTGTAATTTACTTTAGTGTCAGTGTTTATTTTAAATTTCACAATACAAATTTTGCTGTAGAATGCTAATGGTGAGTTCTGAATATTGAATTCTCATACGCATATGAAACGAATCCAATCTAGCAAACAAAAACGTATCCTAAAAAAAGGAAAAAAAAAAAAAACATACACACTCATACACAAGGCAAAGTAATATATACAAGACATCAAATGAATACTAATCGTTTAGTTTAGCTTGTTGCTTAGTCGATGTGTTTACACACTCGTACCTAATGTCCTTATCCATAAATACACACACACAAACGCATAATCCGTTGCCGGTTTCTTAACAACAGGGATTGTTGGAAAATCCTGTTCGCAACACAGCACAGTAAGCAAAACACATTTCTCTAGGTGTAGCAGTCTTTTCTATATATAATTTCTTGTGCTGTTAGTCTGAGTGGGGTTCTCCTACAAATAATGTTGATTAAATGATTTGTAGAAATAGGCGTAATTATTTATTATTTCAAATCAATAAAATGTGAATGTTATTTTTTGGCCGTATTTGGATTTAGGTTTTTTGTAGTACAGCTTGTTTTGGAAAATGATGCGCACGATTTGTTACATTTGTGATGAGCCACCACATGACTATTTAGTGGGGATTATTGATAAATTACGTGGGTTTCTTTTTTTTCTTTTTTTTTTGTACAAAACAGTTAGTAAATTGATTTGTTGTTGGGATTCCATATAATTCATTATTGATGAGTATTGAGAAATATGTTTGATATTAAAATGCTTATATTGTAATACATCAATGATTGTGGTTGATGTACGGGTATTTTTGTGGTACTGATTTCGACATAAAATTTGTAGGAGTATAAATAACGTGAAGTAATTATTTTAGATATTTGTTTTTTTTTACAAATACATATGTATACTGAATATTGTAATTCTAGCAATGTAATTAAAAAAAGTTTATACTGACATATTGTAAATTGTATGGTTGTCAATTATTCGAGTTTAATTTTAATCGAATAAAATTTTACCACATTTTTTATTATTCGAGTGATTGAGTCATTTTTTAAATTTCCACGGTTATTCAATGGAATACCCAAACAAAAATTTTATTCCAATGAAAAAAAAAAAAAATACAAAATTAATAAAACATAAACCCAAATAATAAAAAACAAGTAAGAAAGTATAGCCGGTGAAGCCCAACCATATTATATCCTATGGAAGATATGTCCAATTAGGTCGTGTATGGAAGCTATGACCAATTATGGACGGAACGCCATGGATTTAGGTCAGGTAATTTATTTATATATGAAACGTATTTTTGTTGAACTTTATTTGGATATCAACACTTTTAAAGGGTTTGTGCTTGTTAAAGTGATTTTCGGAAGTGTACCTTATATGGGAGCTATAACCAATTATGGAGTGATCGTTATCAAAATTGCTCGTGTGAAATAGATACCGACATTTCTTAGGAATTTTTGCTTGATAAAGTAATTTTCAAAAGTGGGCGTTAAGTAGGAGCATGTACGAACTCAGACCATAAAATATTTTTGGGAAGTTTATGCTCAGCGCAATCAGTATCCCATAAACTTTTTGCCATCTTCACAGCCTTTTGGCGACTGGATAAGAAATGTCAAGTCAGTTAGCTCATAGCTGCGAAGTATGGCGCAGGTTTCATTTTATATTTAATTTGTTTTCCAATTTTGTTTCACTTTTGCTTTTTAATATTATTAATACGAACTCTTGTTTATTTTTAAATGGTCTGCCAATGATATCATTGTCAGATGCATAAAATTCGCATATCTGACAATAAAACGTGTCTGACAATTATCTTACAATAATCTGACAATGTCAACGTAATGTGTCCACACGATTGTCAGATATCTGACTTTCTTATTGTCTTACAATATACTGATAATGCTTTTTCTGACAACGTCGCAAGACAAAAATTGTAAACTAACACGGTTTACGTCACGGTTTGATAACCTTCAATACATAGCTTGTGTAACTTAGCACTGATAGATATCTATTTTTGGAAATTACGGGCATAATATGGAATGTTAGCAACGTTTTATACTGTTTCTCATATAAATTTGACAAGTAATATATTTTTGGAAGATACTTATACGTGTTGAATTCTATATCGATATTTATTTCGGAAGTTTTTTTAATGAACCTATTTAACAATATATTCATAAGATACTGACAGATTTGTGCCATTTTCAAGACGAAACAGTTTCGAAAGGAAGAAAATTTACAGCTAGGTAAATTAATGAGCCAATTTTAATAAGCTTCGTCCTTGGATCAAAACAGAAACTTCAATGTGTTTTTTTTTTTTTTTGGTTAAGTTTGATAATGTTATGATCAGGAGATCTTACTAAATTTTGAAATTTCCATTTCTGTTTATCATATAAATGATTGGTTTTGTTCATTAATATTTATTTTATGTAATTTATTTTTCATTACGTGTTGCTGCATTCTGGCCAGACCATCATAGGAAACTTTCACCAAACGCAACTGATACATTTGAAAAGTATTGTCCGAAAAACGCCCAGAATGCCGTAATATTCCATCATGACAACGCAAGGCTGCATGTTGTTTAAAAGTATTTAGAATGCACTGGTTGAGATCACCAGCCTTTTAGTCCAGACCATACCACGTCCGTATACTATTTGTTTCGAGAAGAATGCTCTCTCTGGGATACGATTTACTTTGGAACAAAGTATCTGATAATGGCTTGTTTGGTTCTTGGTCTCAAAAGATGAGCTCCTAATTCATATGTTGTCTGAAAGATGAGAAAAGGTCATAGTTAACAATGACCTATACTTTGAGCTAATAAATATAGTATAAATGTTTCAAAATAAAAGCTAAAAACTTGAAAAAATCCCGCATTTTAAGTCATACATCCAATAGTTCAAATATTTTTTTATACTAGCCCTATATTGGCCAATCTTTCAGGATGAATCAACAAAACCTGAAACAAAAAAAAAAAAAATCATAAAACATAATTAAAAATGCAGTCAAATTCGCGCATATCTTCCCATTTTGTAGCTGAAAATTATAAAAACATGTTTAAGGAAAATGTCAAACATTTTTGAGCAATAATAATCAGAGTTAAATTTATTTGTTACTAAATAATAACACAGTGCAACAGTGGAAAAAACACACGATCATGACAGTATAGGTGCGACTTTACTACCAAAGGGTAGTAAAACCCTATACTCAGTTTGTCTACTTTGTAGACCCCTTTTTTTTAAGTTCCCCCAAAGATTCTGAAAATCAGTGGGCCCTCAAAAATGGTGCAATCAATTTTTGGCCAATAGCAAATTCAGACTTGGTAATACCGCTTAATCCGCAAACAAATTATGTTAACATTTTTCCCAAAAAATAGATTTTTCGTGCACTTTTATTGAAAAAATATAGGAACAAAAAAAATTTAGTTTTTACTTTTTTTAGAATAAATTCCAAGGACTCCTAATTTTTCACTAACTACGGTAAAGCTGAACAACTCTTGTGAACATATCACTGCCGTTGGTACTTATATTCTCTTACAAATTGTACATGATTATTGAAATAGTTAAACATTCGAAACATATAGCTATAAATTAATCGAGTTATTAAGTGCTGATGTGGCAATATATATTAAAACAAAGTGAAGTTTCTTTATTATAAACTACATATTTGCCTAGTCTCTGAAAAATATTTTAATTAAAATCACATGTTTCAGCATTTTATTCATTCACAACAAAATTATGACAATAGAAAAATTAAAACAAATTTTGTGTAGCTTTTACAAAAATAATAAAGAACAAAATAAATGTTCAAGTACTCACTTACCAATTTACTTTAAGAAAAATTACAGTCATTTCGTATATACCCAGACATTTAGATGTTTTCTCCAAGAAAAAAAAAAACACACACAATTTGATGGCAGACATTCTGTTAAAAGAAACCAAATCAAAAAAAAAAAAAAAAAAAAAAAAAATACTGAATATCAAATGCAGGGAAAAAGTAAAATAAAAAAAAGTAACATTGTAATCTATTCAGACAAGTAACTCATTTTTAAATACAAATTTATGTTGTAACCTGGCAAATTTTTAATGAACAAAACTTTGTCATTCTTATGATGAATTGATAGGTACGTACATACAAACGCCAGCACAGTGGCAATTCCAGAGTATTAACTAGAACAATTGCTGCCACCATGTCAGCTAGCAGCAGAAGTTCATGCAACATTTATAACATATATTTGTTCATTTGTTAGTAGACGAGAGTAGAACAAAATTTGAAATATATAAAGAGGGGTAAGTAAATGAAGCGCGTAATATTACACTGGTTAAGGAAACTAAGGAGGAAGGTAAATGGAAAATGCTAAATTACAATTATATTTTAAGTTGTTTCGTTATTACCTACCTCATGTACAGACACTCTGGATTGTTTCATTTGATACTTAGTCATACAAATTTGATTAATTTCGTATGCTTAATGGCAGACAATAAATTTAAGTTAATAAAATATTAAACAACCAAAAATAATGTAAATGAAAATAATAAATATGTAGGCTAAACGAGTAAAGTATTTTGTTGCTCTAGACTTTGTTTAAAAGCACCCAATGGAGAAAAAAGAGTTATTTAAAGTTTGAAAGTTAAGGAATTTGTTTTGGAAATTAATTGAACATTACGCCATAAACCAGTCTATTCTATTTATTGCTTTAGATGTGGCTATCATAAAACTGCAGTTTTTAAAAAATTGACTTTTTATTATTTATTCTTAATGAGTGCACATCCTTAAAATACGATTATTAAATAATATGAAATCAAATGTTTTAATCATTTTTAATTAGTATTTTTCAACTTTAGGAAGCTAACTCATAAAAATATTGAACTTTTGAATCGATCGAAGTCTATTCTGGGATTAAGGTTTTATCGATCTTCATAGAGTTATGTGAGGGTAGGGTCAATTATGGACCGATCCTCACAAAAGATGGTAGAAGGTTCATATAAAACTAACTAGTTCATGTCAAATTTCATCACGATATTTATTATTATAAGACAATTATGAATGTTCAAGTAATTTTCTAAGGGGGACTGGGGACAAATTTCGCCATACTTTACAGTATAATTTCAGAGTACTTAGAAATAATTTGAGCAAAATTATATCAGGATTGCCGCATAATTAACAGTGAAATCATGCACTGATATTACTGAAATGAATGCGAATCTCTTGTACGTATGAGTAATAATTAATTCCCTATAGGGATTAACATCGAACAAAATATCACTCATACGTAACATTAGTATATATGGGGGATTTCATGTCAACTTTTGAAATCGATGTCTTCCGATCGGAATGAAATTTGCAACAAGGTTAGACCTATTAAATAGTAATTCAGACACAATCTTTCAACAAGATCGGACAAGAACTCTCTGAGTTAGAGGGGGTCAAAATTAGACATTTTGGCCAAACAGGTGTTTCTTCTCATCCATGTAACTTATTACCTATTGTTCTTAGCAAAATGTGTCCCAAATAGTGTAGATAGCTATTTATTCAATCTTTCGATAAAAAATTTAAAACAAAATAAAATGATTTTGATTTTTTTGCAAAGTCAAAAACCTTTTTGACTTTTTTTTAAATAGAATTTTTGACTTTTTTGCAAAATAAAAAACTTTGTTGATATTTTTTTTTTCAAAATGGACCCTTTTTTAATATTTTAAGAGCACCAAAAAGCTCTTCAAGGAAACGACCTAAGCTTTTTTTTGAGAGAAAAAAGGGGCCTATTTTAGAAAAAACGGGCATATTTTGGAAAAAAGTGAAAAAAGTTTTTTATTTTGCAAAAAAAAATCAAAATTTTTATATTTTTTTTAATTTTTTTTTTTTTGAAAGTTTGAATAAATAGCTATCTACACTATTTGGGACAGTTTGTTACAAACAATAGTTAAAAAGTTACATGGATCAGAAAAAAAAAACCTGTTTAGCCAAAATTTTTAATTTTGACTCCCTCTAACTCAGAGAGTTATTGATCGGTCAATAACTCTCTGAAATTATTTCTGAATTACTATCCAATAGGTCTAACCTTGGTGCAAATTTCATCCCCGATCGGAAGACATAGATTCCAAAATTTGGCGCACTTGACATGACATCCCCCATATACTTATATTCTGTGTTCTTAAAAGATTCTAACACAGGAATGCCCAAATCTATAACTGCATTCGTGAGCGAAAGAGAACTCCACTGAAAAAAAAGTTTAGTAAACTACAAAAGTAGATGTCAGTGTTTATCAGGCTTTATTTGATAACAATAATGAAGTCAAATATTTCAATCAAATTGTCTGCGCTATGTTATCATAGATCATTAATTAAGAGTTCGATATTAATCATTTTCGGCAAATTTATATTAAAATAATATTGTTTTGCTTATTTTATTACATTTTTTTGATTAAATTTATTTCAAATCTGAAAAACAAAACTTCAATGAATTCTTTTTTGTTCAATATATATTAAACAATGCAAATATGTCTTCAGTGGTGCCTTGAAAAAAAATGCAATACACCTGCTTAGCATGAGCATTCGCTGCTGTCTCAGTGACGACTAAACAAAAGAGAATAAAAATATGTGTGTGGTTAGATATCACAATTATGCTATGAAATGGACATCAATGTTCTAGCACGATGTAGCAATGTTCGCCTGTCTGTCTGTTTGTTGGAAAGACGATAGGGCATAAAGGAACCTGTCTGAAATTTTAAACAAATACTCTCAGTTACTAAAGTTTTTCTGGTGTCGAAAAAGGTCAATATAGGTTATTGATTTCACCTAGCCCCCCTAATACTGTTTGACCAGTCATAAATATATGCTGAAAAATTTTTGCAAAAATTAATTCTAAGTACACTGAAATGTAAATTATGGCGAAAATCGGACAACTTTTGCTCTTTGTAACCGTCATAAAATGACTTGAACATTCCCATTTGTCTTATAATATTTAATATCGTGATGAAATTGGACACAAACAAGTTTTATATGAACATAAATATTTTTACCAAACTTTGTCGGTCCATAACTATATAACCTCTATATCAGACAAATATTTTGTTGTCACATACTGATGGTGGGTAAACAGGATTCGGTACAGCCGATTATAACATTCTTACTTGTTAGTTTCTGCAATAAATAACAAAAACCTGTATCTCAAAAGTTCATTATATTTTTTATATTACTAGCTGAACCCTGTCCTCGTTGCTGGCCCTTACAAAACAACTGTTTTATATAGCATTTCGATCTCGATTTTTATATAAAATATCGGAGAAAACTAAAGCACGGAATCCCCCGACCTGACCAAACACTTATTATCTGTAGCCAGATGACGGCGGATGAGGTGGTCATATGACAAAGTTGTAGCAGATATCTAAGTACAGTGTCATGCTATGCCCTTTAAAAATAAAGTAATGTATTTAAGGCAAATGGTATATTATATCTATGAATGAACAATCTTTTTTGTTCTTTTATTTGGAGTAAAAATATGTAAATTATTTGGTGTACCAACTCAGGAGCATGCCACATACAATTTCATTGTTTCACCAGGCAGTTTCAATTACAGCTTGTTGACGGGAGCAATTGAAATAATAGCTTGGAAAAAGTTTGTTCATTGTTCCAATCAGTATGTCCTTGTTTTTACTTTAGTCATCATCTTTATAGTAATGAAATGCCGCCAACTTTAAATCGATTCTTTCTCTTGATCGAGCAGTTCTGGAGTGTTAGGCTTCTTTCGATATGCTTTTGGGGTATTTTTGCTGCTCTCAATAAAGATGCACTGCGACGCATTTGCTGAAGTCGTGATTCGCGATCTCATTCCGTTTCTGCGGCTCTAAACGTTGATGCCCTTTTGCGATTTTTTCTAGACGTAGATGCCCGTTCCCGATTTTCCTGAAGATGTGATTCGTATTCGCATTTGGTGGCAATTTTATTAAATTTCACTCAAAAAAAAAAAAAAAAAATTGTGAACCAATTTTATTCTTGCAAAAAATTTTAAAACTCTTGTTTATACTAATTTGATTTAAATTATAGCAGTATACTGGACATGTGCTGGAATGTATTCCTTTCTTCGCTTACACCAAATCATTCGCTTCAGAGTTCACCACTGTGAATTATAATTTTAAAATCACTGACATTGAAAGCCTTGTATGGGAAAATAAATTTTCTTTATAATTTTTTTTCGGAGATATTTCGGAAATTTTCTTGGGTATTCTTCTTGCTTGGCAGGATACTAGTCCGAATTGGTGCGAATCATCGCAATCGGTCGAGGCGTTCTTGAGTTATAAGCGTAGTAGCTAACGTAATTTTCTTTTATATATATTTAAGAAGATATGTTTTGATGCTCAGTATTTAAAAACTGAATGAAGACATGAAGCAAGTTAGAACCAAATTCATATATATAGGATTTCGGACAAATACAATAAGAGATTTGGAGATTGCTATATTCTCTTAAACCAAGTAGACATTGCTACGATGAATATAGTTTGATAACCTCTAAAATTAATAATACAAAAAATATTTTAATTTTAGTTAAATACATTTAATTCTAGGTTAGGTTCCTTGGGCAGCCACTCGTCAAGCAGCAGACTTGGTCCATTCAAAACTGATCCCATTATGATACCCAAGGTGTAAACAGCAGGGTATTTACATTACTTCCGTTGTCTCCAAGTTAAACCAACGAAATTCCCCGATGAAGGAGTAGATTCGTCTAAGATTTATACTTGAGAGCTCATCCAAGTATGATAGGATTTGGATTCTGAGGATGCGTTCCCTCTGGTTTTTCAGAGCCGGAAAAAAAGGTGGCACACAGTCTCCTTCTCTTCTTCATTATGACAGCTTTTACAGTAGTCGTTGTACCGTAGACCCAGTAGTCGTTGTACCATAGACCCAGTCGTCTAGCATTTGTCCAAATTATACAGTGTCCTGTAATAGAGGAGACAATTAGCCTTATTTGCTCACGATGGAATTTCATAAGTAGATTCGTCCTGCTGGCATCATATACGGGCCAAGTCGACCCCGTTGTAGCACAGGAGGGTCCATTAGTCCACCTGTTTTGTGCAGTATCATATAGTTTCTGCTAAATTTAACAAGGGAAATACCAGAAAACAGGTGGGTCGCCCTGATTACCCCGATTTCCATCGTGTCCATTGTCCCATATTAAAACTCATAAAATGTCACCCTATCTCATTTTGGAATACACGGCATTTCTCTGTTAACCTAAATGTCGTGAAGACACCCGCTATTCCGTTAACGCCAGCCTTGCTATCAGTAAATACACATACTTATATCAACAGATATTAGATAATATCTCAGGTAATTGGATGCACGTTTAATGACAGTAATTTCCGCCTGAAGAGCAGTACAGAAGTTAGGTAGCCTAAAATAGGATTTTATCCCAATGTTCTCAACATAGAAACCTCCACCTATCCTCCTAGCCTTATAACATGGTCAGGGAGGATGAGTCCGTTTTGCCATAAATCCATGTTCGGGATTAAAATATGGAAATGCCAATCGAAAAAAGGTTTTGCGATGCAATAGCCGACATTACTATATATGTGCCCATAGTATTCTAGAATGTCCAAGGTCCTTACTAGATCACGAAGAACCAGCATTCAGTCTCACAAACTTGTTTTAGTTATTAAATTTCAACCCATAAATAACAAATTTTTTAAGGAAATATTTGATCAATTTGAAATTTATTATCATTTGGAATACTGATATCAAAAACGTTGATCCTTCACCTGTTGATAACTACTGTAGTGACATAATAGATTTGAAGCGATAAAAATAAAGAATAAGTTCACAAAAAAATACAAAATAAGTAATAGAAAATGTGCCAAATCCCAAAAAAGGTATTATAAGTGACCAACTCATTTCTTCTAAACACTGCATTAAAAGATTTCAAAAATATTTTTAACCTAGGATTTTGATACGATTTATGATTCTTCCGTATAATTTGTAAAAATGCAATAATTACGTTTGCACACTAAGCTAACGATACAAGTCAAAATCTAAATTTATAAGGCCGTCTGTTTTACCTTTCTATAAAATAGAAAAAAGTTTTCAATTTAATCTTTCAACACTGTCTTTTATTAATACTTACTTATATACAATCTTAATTTATACTGACAATCCTTTAATATTTCCTATTGGGATTTAGCTGGCACATGCACGCATTACCTCCTTCCAGCTAATTCAGACGCAGCTTAATAACAAATTTGACAAATCTATTTTGACATTTGTATAACAGTCTCAAAAACAAAATACCACAAGCAAGTAAAACCACTTTATCTATTATGCTACTAATTTGTAAAGCATATTTTCGGGGCGTTTTTAACCCATTTCTTTTATTCTGTGTGGATTTATTTATTTTCATTTGTCTGTCCTCTCTCTCCACCCACTACCATAATCGCCACCACCAACCACTACCAGTTAGCATAGCAAACCGCACATTAGTAATAATAAAACATTACAAAAATATTATGGTTATTATAACGCCTTTTATGAAGGGGTTAACTAATTGTATTTATTTTTCTTTCTTCTTTCTTCTTTCTTCTTTCAGTTTTCCTTGAGAATATTAAAAAGAATTAAATTAAACTTTTCTTTGTCACTTAGTTTATACTTCCTATTGTCATTGCAGCCATCTACAATAATAGTAATTTGTATGCAATGCTAGTTAAACGAAAAATGTCAAGTTGAACAACACGAATTGAAAAAAAGACGGTGATTTTGATGTTGGTTGGGTGGTAAAGTTGGTTTTTTAATAAAATGGACAAAGGACAGTTGTTATTGGGCGTAGGACTTATAAATGCGGTATTTTTTTAAATGTTTACCTTTTTTTTGGAAACATAAATTTAATCAAGGTATTGGCCTTTGTTAGCTATGACATTTTTTCCGTCTTTATAGTAGTAGTCGGATGGGCCAAGGTTTGGACTAAAAAGCGGATGAGGCAAAACTTATCAATCATTTCTTTCTAAATAGTTTCTAACAGATATTGCAACATGTGGCCTACCATTGTCATGATGGATTATTATGGTTTCATGTCAGGCCGCAAACGTTTTTCGGCCAATTCTCGATTCAAACGAATCAGCAGCATTCGATACAAATTTCCTGTAATGGTCATTAGCTCATAATAAATAGCACCCTTTTGGTCCCACCAAATGCAGATCATTACCTAAGTGCCATGGATATTTAACTATAGTGTCGATTCGACTGGCAGGACATCACATACGTTCTCTTACGCTTCGGGTAATCGAATGGTTCCATTTTCCATCGCAAGTAATGATTCAGTGCAAAAATAATTTTCTTCCAAAGTCGTCTTTCAAGGTCTCACGGCTTCAATTCGTATAGTACCCAATTTCGCAGTTTTTGAATGAATCCAACTGCTTTCACACATTGCTAATTAAGTAGCTCCCAATGATTTTGCAGGCTCAAGTTGAGTTTGACAACATCCTTCATGGAGTAATGCCTCCAATTATTGGTCTTCAAACATATTGTGCTGGCCTAAGCAATCTTTGTCTTCCGTGTCAAAATCATCACTTCTGAACCGCTCAAACCATCTTTCGCAGGTTGAAACCGACGAAACACATGCACCATAAGCTTTGGTGAGCAATCGCTGTAATTCAGTTTCACTAAAATGTTCGTATATTTTTTATTGTCTTCCAGGAACTTCATATTTCTCACAGCTAATATTTTGAGCAATTTTTTTCCAGTTTCACCAACTACAGCTATTAATATTGCCAGTTGTTGTGGCACAGGCGAATTTCATCACTCTTTGGCCTAATAGTGTTGCAAGTTAGACATTGTATTTGCTATTGTTGTTGAAATATATTTTTGTGTGTAATTTTCTGTAGCTAAGGACAGTTAGTGGGAGTTATGAAGAGCTATTAAAATTGTCAAAAGTATTTCCTGACTTAAAGGACCTTGTGTTAAATGTATGCATTTGTTTGAGAATACTTTTAAGTATTCATTTAGCTTGTGTTAGTTTTCTAGTTCTACTTCTAAGTAGTTTGACATAGAAACTGCATTCATATGTCTGCATTATTTTATTGGTTTATTTTTCTAACCTTGTCCTTTGGCTAAAGGCAAACTAAAATCTGATAAATAATGAAATTATAATAAAAATTTCCGTTATTTAGTTGCTGCTTCTGTAAGGAATACTACTGAACCACTAATTAAATTGTAAAATTATAAATGAGGAATACAATATAAACAGTAAAAACTATTAGGAAATTAATTGTGTTTAATATTTAAGAGCATTGTTTTGTATAGAAATTTTTTGGTGCGTGTTTTTCCTATGATGACTTTATGCTAAAATATTATTTAGTGAAAAAGCTAAAATTTATGTAAAGATAACCCTTATAAAGTCATCAATGAATACAATTCTATATAAGGACTGAGATCGAAATATTCTTAACATACATATATGTTAATCAACATAAAACCACTAAACTTACAGTTATGATTTTCTTTTATTTGATTGAAATTGTTATTACAATTTACAAAAAAAAAAAAAATAAAATATTTTTAAAGTTCTAATCACTAGTGATGAAATTTTGAACTTTTTTCGGTTTATGGATATTATAGTGCTTTCTGTTACTTTGAACAGGAAGTCCATCTCCGTTTAAAATCGACCACACTTTTGGACACCGTTTTTGTGCTCTTCAATTCTCTTTCACAAGAGCCCAATATCTCTCGACTGGCCTTAGCTCCAGGCAGTTTGGAGAATTTACCACTCTTTGTACAAATAGTGACAGGGTGCCAAATCAGGCCAAAAATAAGAGAATACATAAAGAAGTCTTAGGAATGGAAGCATCCTTTTTTTTAAACATTCCTTGATGTAAATTTCGGTATTTATACAGCCCTTTGTAACAAATGTTTAGCTTTATTGGCGCAAAGGCATATTGCTTGCAATACCAAGAACTTTTCTTCAGCATTCTTTCGAGCATCAGAAACATCAAAATTATGACCCGGAAGCTGCGAAAATCTGCCAGAACATACGTTTCGGCATCCATTATGCAGTAGGAATATTTTTTTTTTTATAAAATTTGACTTCAATTTCCGTGCTCTGTTTTTGGCCTCTAAATTTTTAGCAGCATTCCTTTCAGGAACTTTTTGAGCCTTGTATGTTTTTGAACCTGCATTGATTTTAACTTTTCGTACCAAATAGTCCGAGTACTGAGCTAAGTGGGCTGCTACCTACCGGATGTGTTGAGAATGCTTTCTATTTTTTTGGCTTAATAAGCATCATGTGAACCATTCCTTCCACCTGAACCAGGGTTTCTATCAAGGTACAAGTTCTCTCGGTACTGTTGAATAATATTGGAAACAGTTTGACGGCAGACCTTTGATTGTTTGGCCAATTTTAGGACCAAGTTGGTTTTTGTTGAAAATATTTAATAATTTTAGAAAGCACTTTTTTCTGGTCACTCATTTTAATCAGATTAATAACAAATGAACATAAATGACATTAAACATAATAACTGACATGCTTTACAAAGGTAACTTGATCAAAAAAAAAAAAAATCAAATAATACTTGGGTTAAAAGTTTTACTGAAAAACGTGTGTTAAGAATTTTTCGATCTCAGTCCTTACAACAAATATTTTAAAAGAGGTCTTCGTATCTTATTTATATAATTTTAGCATTAATTGTGTGTATATGAACCCAAATTATTTTACCATTGCAACCTATTTTTGTCCTCATCATATCTGCATCTTCTTGAATTGAATAATTTGTTAAGAAACTATTTTATTCTGCATCCTTCCTTCAAGACTTAGGCTTATGCCTGCGTTAGTACTCCTTCTTAATCGACGGTAGCCACTATAATTTTAAATACTTCGGATTAGTGGAATTGGGAGGAACTCAAATTTCTATAAATAATATTTCATATATTTCGAAATATCTGTTTTAATCAAAGGCATACTAAGATCTATGTGTATATTCGAATTTTCAGTATACTAGGGCGCTGCAGTAATCAATCGTAGAATCTTATTTGGATGTCTTAAAATTTTCTACGTATTTAAAAAAAAATTCTTCATTGCATGGGTTCCATATCAGCCGGTACAAACCGACATTTCCGTATCGGTGCAGCATTGAATGACTGCTTTTGTTTCGAGAAGGAACTGAGAAAAACCCTGGACGATGGTTCTACACCATCTGCCACAACAACTTGCATCATTTTTGGGTAAGCAACTGTATATGTCTTTGGCATTCGCTATTGTTATAAAACTTGCTAAATTAAGCTCTCATGCTCTCATTTTTTGTACAAGTAGTTACAAAAAATAACCTTATATGTATCATTCCTCGGGCAAATCCAGGCAACGTAAGTTCTATACTACAGAAGACAAAAAACCTTTTCGCAACTTCACAAAAAATATGACTAAAAACAACACGAAATTTACATTTTAAATATTTAGTAAAATATTTTAAGTTTTTTTTAAAGTACACACCTACGGTATTGCTAAAAATCTTAGTATATCTAATCTTTAAAAAAAAAATAACTTTTTCCATAATACAATTGACATAGTGCATTATATACTTAGTCAATAAATCTAATCCAATGAAATCACAAAAGTAGCCACAATGATAACATGATCCATAGTATTCATCACAAGTGACTTCTCAGATAACGTTAAACAGACCTGACATGATTACCATTTTGCATCCAAAACTGAGGAACTGGGAAAAAACTCTGGACGATAGTTCTGCGCCATCTGCCACAACTACTTATATCATATGTCAACGTAGTTAAGGTACAATACTTGTTTTGCATGGTGTCATCTAAGGAACTGCTCAGCTAAGAGAGAATGGCCGTAGAGCTCTATTGTACCATTATGCAGATATAGTCAATATTACCCGTCTTCGTCTTCGTAATCGTTTACATCGTCACCATCCAATCCAATGAAATCACAAGATTAGCCACAATAATAACATCATCCATAGTATTCATCACCGGTGACTTCTCAAATAACGTTACATAGACCTTACATGATTAACATTTTGCAGTTAAGCTGCAATGGCATCCAAAACTAAAAATATAAAATAACTCGTTTAATTTATGACACACTATAACGTAGTGGTCTTCACGATCAAAGAAACACAGAATACATAACGGAGTACCACCTGGATAAGGCCTTATCATTATTATTATTAGCCTTGCTATTAAATGACCGCACTTGCGAGCTGAACTAGGAAAATATCGAGCTAAAGCTCCTCATACCCAGTGAAGTTGCAGCGATCATCAACTGTTTGGGAAATGAGGATATCTCACTTCTAGATCTAGGAAATTACGTAAGTCACGTTGCCGATATCTCATGTTACGAAAATCTTCGCACACTGATACCACATCTTACAGTATCACTTCAGCTTAAATCATCCTACTTTCTTAAGGGTTGAACAAACAAAAAACATTTTTGCACTGGGAAACCTTTCATAACGTAAGTCATGCTCGAGTGGTCAGTATACATTTCAACACTACCTCAAGCTTCACATGGTGTCTATGTCATTTCATAAAAGGAAAAATTAACTTATAGTTTTCCGAAATGTCTGTTTTGCTCATAAACTACAATTAACAGCAGATCAATTGTCCACAACACTTTTTACCAGATGTACAAGGCAGGTACATTATAAATATTCAAAGCTGTCAAGACTGTTATCAACTTAATAAGCAAACGACGCTGTTATGAGGTCAAAGAGTATAGCACAATGATCACATATCAACCAAACTTAAACATGACTGAGTTGGACTATACCTCGAGGAAACAGATTCGTGATAGCAACCGAATGTGTAGCCAATCGATTGATTCGGTTGCAAGCATAGAATTTTTCGGTTCTATCAACAGAAAGTCAGTTGATAAAGAAGAATTTCGGTTGACTTTTGTTACCCATTCTAAAATTTTTTAGCTACAACTGTAAAATTCTGTTACTAAGGTAGAATCATTCGATTGGCAACAAATTCGGTTGCTTCACGAATCTGTTTTCTCTGTGTAGGTTAGATCTTCGCATATATGAAAACTACATACATAGGTAGTAGAACGAGTAGTTACCGCCCATTGCAAAAGCCGAGCAAAAACTGCCGCGGAAAACAAGAGGCTTAATTCCAAACAGTCTTAAATCCAAATGCATAGCTCCGGCCATCTTCAAAATATGCCTAGCCTGAGGTGAAGGCCGCCATGATGGTTTCCACCTTTACCCTGAAGATCTATGGTTACATCCAGTTGAAGTGGCTTAACAGCTTTGGTCTCATTCGAAAACATAGTTTCACTCTTGTTATAATTTTCAAAATTTATTCAATTATAATTAAGTTTTTCTTTGAAATCAAGTTAAACTATCACTGCATTTTGGCTGTTTAATTCACTTCAATCATAAACATAATTAAGGTAATCATTGGTTTCTTAAGCGCATATAAACTCTAAACTATTTTTCTTGATAAGAATTTTCAATTGGTGTTATTTCTATCTTTTATAGGCCATATTACTTGATTAACGTCTGCTAAACACACAAATAAACCCACCGGCACACTTTCATGACCAAGTTTTTCCAACAAAATTTTGAACTCTTGTAAGTGCAAACAAAAAACGAAACGAAAAATAATGAAAAAAAAGTAAACCCCATTAACGTCAAGTATAATTACCATCTGTCCGTTGCAACGCTACAAGAAAATAAAATAATTTTTCATGAACTCATTTTCATTTTTCACCAAAAATTACTGAGAAAAAAAAGAAAAGAATAATAAGTGCAGCAACTAACTACAACTATAGGGGATGGGGGAAAAAAAAACTTAAGGATATAAAAGTTATTTACTAACCACTCAACCCTTTTAATTTCTCCTTTAGTGGTTGTAAAACACGACATGCAAGCGGACGTTAAGCGAGTGTGAGTCAGGGCTGGGGGAGCGAAAGATTGCATGCAGTTGCTTTTAGCCTAGTCAAAGTGGTTCAATTGGTTTACAATGCTAATATTGTTAAGTGGGAGTTTAATTGTAACCTTCACTGCAGTTAGCTTGTAATTCCCACTTTATCAGCATCTTGCCCATTTCTATGACGCTGCACCGTGGTACATTGACAGGCTTGCAGAACAAAAATATTACTAAAAATATAAAGAGTATTTCAGTAAGCGCTTCGTATATTTAAGTTTAAATAAAACAAAGTGTGTGTGAGATATTTTTATGCTGGATTCCGCTCATCCGAAATGTCAATCTTTCATGAATCTGTAGCATAAATCACGACATGGGTTATATTGGATCTTGGAAAGTCAATCGAAGAACAATTTCAGAACTTGGGAGCCTGGTATTTGCAGGTCCAAAATAAAGGCCACCGTAATGTACAAATACGCCACCTGTGACCATGAAATTTTGTATCGTATTTTTAAAAAGAAGAACTACAGTGCGGAATTTAATTGGTAAAATATTTTCATTCTTTGCATTTATATTTTTCTTGTCTAAGAATATGCGTGTGAGGATGCCTGTAAGTATATGCGTGCACATATCTGTATGTGTATGCAAGGCGTGAATACACGTAGTAGTTTTAACTGTCAGCACTGGCAACCCAGCTAGCAGAGTGTATAAACGCATAAAATGAAAAACTGGCAACAACTTCAAGATTTATTAGAATCAAGATTAACGTATTAATTTTTCTTCATCTTTCTTCAACTACGGAACTCAACAATGTTCTTTATTTTTCCCTGTGAAAATTGTGTGCTAGGAAAAAGTTGGAAAAATAAAATTAAAACCGACAAATTCTATGAGGAGGTGGTGGCAAAATTAAATCTTCTCAGTCTTGCCGACAGGATGTTGGAGATGTTCTGTAAAGTAGATATAATTTTTTAATGCATTAAGAGATGCCTTCTCGTGTGGTGGTTTGGAGAAGTGTTTGCAGTTGTTGTATTTATGTTTAACCATTATGATGTAGTCATGGGAATTTATTTAGTTATTTTCACACATTTTCATCAGTGTATACACTGGTCAACTCGCCACCATGTTTAGAACTTTTCCATTTACTAGTTAATTTAGTAATGTTGATAATTTAATAAACTCAAGGCGACTAATTTGTTGTTAAAACATACAACAGGAGAAAAGTTTTATTGCCAAGTATGATGTCGAGCAAAAAAAAAAACACAGCTATAATTGTGGCAGCAGTTTTAGGTTTATTTCTCTGTCTGTCTGCTTTTCTGTAAATGTTTCTTTATTTTTAAAGATACATCTACGTGTTGGTAATTTACTTTAAAGTTTATGTAATTTATATGACAAACAATAGTTATTTAATTTTAAATTTAAAAGTTAAGTTAAAGTTAAATTAAATAAATTTTTAAGTTTTCTTTTTGAAAATATCAAGAAAATACCGATCCTCCAATGACCATAACACTGTTACCAGTCTCGAAAGGTATCTCCGTTTATGATTCGTAGGTTTCATAAAGCATCTATCAGTATTCATTTATATGCGATATAGTGTTCTCGAGACCTTACATCTAATATGCTCCATTTATTTTCAGTTGTTTGAAAAAATTAACCTGCTGAATCTACTTTTAATTGCACCGATTAGATATAAAGGGGTTTCCAACAAGAAGTGTTATTTTGCATCACCCGGTATTTCGGTAGCTGTCACTTTTGAAGCTTTTATTCTTTGACATTTGACAAGTAGAAACTACCCCATTACTAAAATGGAACGATACACGCTTCAACAACGAATTGAAGTTATTGAAATTCACTACGAAAATGCTGAAAATCTTGCATTCATAGTTCGCAACACTAAAGCTGTTGGGACAAGGTAGTGATGTGAAGAATAACACCCGTGCACGTTGCCCAAGTACAACTGATAATATTGCTGCTGTAGCCCAAAGTGTTGAATACCAAAATAACACCTCTTGTTGGAAAACCCTGTACCTAAACCAGAGCACACTGGCCAATCTAGCGGGACAAAAATCTGATTTTATAGGTAAGTGTTGAAATGCAAAGAGCTCATGACATTTATTTTAATAATATAAACAGAGGGAGGGACTAAGTGCCTGCCACGTCATTTAGAGATATATCGTCTGCTTACTCACAAGGCCATATAAAAAATTTTCTTCGCGTGACCCCTGATGTTATCCAATATTATATTAAAGAGTAAGAGAAGGCGCTAAATTCTATCATTGACGAATCTTTCTGAGAAATGAGTCATCATGTGGAATTCGGCAGCTCGATTGTGTACGTAGGTTGCTGCTTAGAAAGCACTGAGAACTTTGTCGATGTTAGTAAATACAAGATATATAGGTTACGCACTTCAATAACATGTCCTCAGTAATCTTCAATAGCATGATACCAATTTTAAGACCATCTAGCTGTGTGCTTGTTGAAGATATGATAATTCCTCTAGGGAAGGATCTTGGGGGATGAAATTTTTTCAAATATTCCTTGTTTGATATTGAAAATCGGCAAAGATGAAAAGTAAGAAAGTATAGTCGGTCAAGCCCGGTCATATACCTGTATACATATATACTTGTTTTAGCTTCAAATATTATCAAATGAAAAAATTGTGCGCAAAGGCAGCAGCCATCTTGCGGAAAGTTTTCTCATAGCCAAGTGATAATTTAAAATTGAAACCACTGAGTCGTGTGAGATGCCTCTGGCTTCCACCGTCTCTCGCACTTTCAATCTCCGATTGGCCAACACCATATCTTGCTTTTTTCAATTTCTTCGGGTGTAGAGACCTCACCTGGGCGTCCAGACCGTTCGGCATCTTCCGTGCTTGTACGGCCACAACCACTTTTTAGTATTTATCAAGCTTAGCCTTTATTTGAATGATGTTTTTTTTTTCGCAAAAAAATAATGCTTAATGAGCAGACACACATTTTTCCAATGTCTCCTCAAGTCACTATGTAGTCTTCTATCAAAGACTGTCAAACACAAACTAAATGACGCAGCTTGTCAAAATTTTGACAGCAGCTGTGTTAACTTTTAAATTAAAGGCCAGAAAATTTAAAAAGTCATTACCATTTCTCGTATTAGTCTCCCCTAGTTTATTTCTATGAGATTTACTTAGCGATCTAGATTTGCATTGTACACATGAACAATTACTTTCGCGCTGAATGCTTTAAATAATTCTATATCCAAGTTTCGAGAGATAGCTAATCTCATAATAGCTCCCGACGAAGGCCCACTTCCGAAAATCACTTTATATACAAATATTGATATCGAGATAAAATGTTATGCACAGAAATCTTGCTAAACAATTTTTGGCCGATCGGTTCATTATGACAGACAACTGTTTTTGGTCATATATTCAGAGTAGTATATGCTCGGGCTTGACCGACTCAATTTTCCCACTTGCTTTACTTTTTTCCAGTATTTTTGGTCGTTGATAGATGTTAAGAACTATAAACTATAAAATATATTTCCTTGCGACGGCTTTTTCTTCCGAGGTTTTCTTTGACGTGATCTGGTTTGCAGGGGAATAGTGAAGTCCCAGTAACTTACATACATATTCACAAATTTATTTCCGCTTTATTTTTTTCGCCCTAATTTACGTGGATCTATTGTGCTCTCCAAACCAGCGGTATTGTTGTCCATTTAGGCATTGAATTTACCTAAAACTACATCTCATGCCTCCTAAGAGTTCCAAGCGCGGATTTTGTATAGCAAGTGGAGACCTCCAAGGGATACATATTGAAATTATACCTTCTGCTTTGGTGTAAGTGAAATACATTAAACATTTTAACAAAAAACTGAAAATCTGTTTTATAAAAAACAGCTTCCACTTACATATTTACACACAATATATTTTCCTCACAGAACAAATATAGAAATTTTGATTGAAGTCCTAAGAAAACAATCTCTCTTCAAAATAGTTAAAATGTAGTGTGTTTTTTCTATTAAGAAGCAAATATATATATATTTTTTTTATATTTTACACATATTGTCACTTGCTGATGTCATCGTCCTGCAAAAAAAAAATAAATATGCTGTATCCTTTTCATTTGATATATATTTCCTTCAATACCTAATCCCACACGCAACCCTTTTTTTCCACTTGAATATGATTTTATTTACCAACTTTACGTCCCCAAATATTTAATTTGTAAAATATTGTTGTGTTTCTTCGTTTTCTTTAAATCTTTTATCTAAACTTCTTATTTTGTTGTTACCGATGATGTTGTTATTGCTGTTTGCTTTGACTTGATTGTAAATTTTTGTGTTTCCTTTAAGTTTTTTTTTAAAAAGAAAGGACCTGTAAACATTTTTCGTTGGTAGGTTTGTATGCGGAAACACCTTATAGACATTAAAGTTTGACCAACTGGTAACTTTAACGCTCTTCTCCAGTTTGCCAAAATGTTTTATAGGGCGGTAGGGGGAAACATGACATCAGCTGTATTTGCGGAATGTTATTGTTGTTTTTTTATATGTATTACTTAATTCCGTTTTAAGATTATATTATAGTGTCCAGACGCATAGTTATTTTTAAATTTACATACAATTTGGGGGGAAAATACGTTTTTTTATGTGAGTAATACGAAAAAAATTAGAATTTGAAAATAGTTATTTTGCCAAGACTTTGATGAATGAGTTGTTGAGCATCCGAGGGCGAATGAGGGTGGTTTTTTATAAGTGAACATATTGAAATGACACATTTTTTTTTTTACTAAACAAGTGTATAAATGGAAATATAATTATATTTTGGTTCGACTTAAAGATGATTTTGTAAATTTGTTGTATGTCATATTGTAATATTATAGTATTTTCAATATTTGAAACTAAAACAAGTATGAAAGTGTACTCTGTGAAGCCCTACCATATAATACCCTACACTGTGCATATAAAATTTATGTGAGTTACATTTTATATCGATATTGTAAAAAATTGCTGCATGTTAAAGTGATTTCAGACCGATTAGCTTATTGCCTTGTATGTCTAAACTATTTGAGAAAATAATACAAAAAAAGATTTTAACATTCTTGGATAGTCAAATCATTATCTCAGATCATCATTTCTGTTTCCGTGAGCATCAGTTGATCGCCTAACTGGAGAGATACGAAAATCTTTCGAACTAAAAAAGTACTGATCGGCAATATAAGTATCTAGTTGTTGCCCAGGCTTTTGAAAAGGTTTGGCATTAAGGTCTAATACACTAGATAAAATGCCTACTACCGTCTAGCACACACAAAATACTAGAGTCTTACCTATCGGAGATCGCTTGTTTAGGATAAAGTGCGGCGATGATGTGACAAGCGATTATGCGATCAATGCTGGTGCAACTCAGGGAAGTGTTCTAGGACCAACCCTGTACCAATTATAAATGTTTGATTTGCCCAAGTGCGAAGAATTAACCATTTCCACCATTGCAGATGACACTAAAATTTTTAGTTCGCATGTGGACTCAAATGTAGCATCTAGAAACCAAGATAATAATGTCAGACGCGAGGAAACGTGGTTAAAATACTTGAAAATACAAGTAAATTTAATCAAAAGTAAGCACATAACGTTTTTACTTAGGAGAGGAAGATGTCCACCAGTGACACTAAACAGCGTGAACATTCCTCGATCTGATCACGTTACATACCTTGGTATTCACTGATAATTGGCGTCAGCATATAGAAACCAAGCGGCCCCACATGAAACTAATTTACACTGGCTAATCCACCATCAATAAAAATTAAGCCTTAACTGCAAAGTCAAGAAAGTCTTAAAACCAATTTGGACATACGGAATCCAATTATGGAAGTTTGGCTTATATGGAATTATGGACCGATCGTCATAAAATTTCGTATATATAAAACATAGCTTCACCTATATAAATTAAACATTTATAAACGATAAAGTCCTATTTCGGGTGGACATTTGTCCGGCGGCTACCAATAATGGACCGATTTTAAATGAATTTAACAATCCTTTTTGGAATATCTTCAAAATTCCATCCTGTACATTGCACACAAAGTTTCCATAGACAGCCAGACAGCGTCAAATGAACTCAGCGAGTAGTTCTAGGTCGACAGGAGTATTTTGAGTGGGTACTTTGGGTATAAACTCATTTTACTCTCCCACTATGGTGTTGTAGGGTATAGAAATGTGATTAATTTCAGACAACCGGAGGACGATGGGGTACAGGAGGTCGAACGAGCCGTACAGTCAGGGGCAGGTGGTGGGTTCAACACTGGCTGTGACATTTAACAACAGAGAGTGTCTACGGCAGAGTATCAACAGCAGAGAGTGTCAGCAGACACTAGATAAAGAAGGAAGTAGCCAAGAATACAACAAACACAATATCAACAAGCAATATAACACACACAAGCATCATAAATACAGTACCACAAACACAGATCAACAACACACAAACAGTGATGACGATCAAACAATTGAGATGATGTTAGCAACAACCGCTATCGGTTCGAACATTTTGTACTGCATTAGCTACAAAGCTACAATAGTTGTAGAAAACAATAATATATAAGCTAATGTAACAGAGCAATCGATCTCTTTTGTGTTGTGCAAGTGAACAAGTAAGACGTGTAAGATAAAAAAAAAATATATAAATTAAACAAGTTACAGAGCAGTGCTAGGGAGTAATTAAATTGGATTTGGTAACACCGATCCTTGTATAGTGAGAACAGGGCGCTGGTTTACAATCAGCTAACGAGGCGGATTACATCCTACCTTACCCAAAAGAGATTTACATCCGTGGAGGGAGGAGGGCACAGGGCACTGGCTCAGGGCAAGAGTGGTAGATATTTTTCTTGGCAGTAACACTCGGAAAAATTAGGGACAAGAGTAGATTCTAGGATTACATCCTAGAATATTATAAGAGCAGGAACTAGTGGGCAGGTGTGGTAGGGTACCGATACGTGTCACCCGATAGTTCACGGAGCAACAGCAAGTTGTTCTCAATAAAGAGGCATTCAATTTGCATTTGTGGCTCAATAAAGAGAGTTAAGCTAAAAGATACAAGAAAATAAACAGTGAAAAGTACCAAGATAAAGTGTTTTAAATTTTATGTTAGAGACCCTGGACTAGAATGAGCACTATCCCAGCTTCAACCCAGAGTAACCGGTGGTTCCTTACACGATCAGTCCTTTGATCTTCGAGTTTGCCTCCAGACTTAACAGTGCATCATATTATTATGTTATTTTGGTTGTTATTTTCTACTATTATAGTTGACCATAAGTTAATATCCAAACTGGCCACTCAAATTTTTATTTTTTTGTTTAATTTATGAAAAATGTGCTTTTTGGTCTTACTTATGACAGGTTTCTTGGCGGGTCATCTGGCAAACAAATTTAGCCTTTATGTCAACGGCAACATACCTGGGTATGTCTTGTATTTTCAAAACGCTGCAGCTCTGAATTGGATAATTGCATCTACCTAAAATTTCGTGAAACTGTTTTACGCAATTGTCCCAAGTTTGATTAGGATAGGATCATCCGTTTGGAAGATAAAGCCCATTTACAAAGTTGCACCCTTACGTCAACAGCATACTTATGTATTAGAGGGCTGCAAAAGCACATTCATTTTGTCGTCTTCACTGAATCACATGCTTCACTTCACCCGAGAATGCTGTAAAATTCCTTTGCTTTTACTCTATATCATATACACATTGAAAAGTGAATGAGTATTGTCATCGACTTTTTATATTTGTTTCAAAGGCCTGTCAATTTCATTATGTATGCGCACATCCGAAATGTCCAATTTTTAATGACTCTGGCGCATAAACCAGGCTGAATTGAACCGATGGCATTGGTTATGTTGGCTTTGAGGGCCCTTGGGGTTTGTGGCTTGTACATATAGACCTGGGTCTTAAGAAAATCCCACAAGAATAAGTCTAACGGGGTCAAATTGCACGATCTCAGTGGCCAGATAACATCACGGTCATGTAAGACATGCCTTCAAATCGATCGTGTAGAATGTCTAATGTTGGATGAGCTGTGTTGCGGCACGTAGCGCTGCCCTGTTGAAACCACATGTCGTTGGTATCCATATCATCTGTATCATTCAATTCAGGCCAAAAAAGAAGTTGGCAATCATCGACCTATTGCGCTCACTATTCTTGGTGATGATCTGGCCAACGTCGTTCTCAAAGTAATATGGACCGATGACGCCACCAGCCCAAAATACACACCAAACAGTGACTTTTTCGGGATGCTTTGGACAACCTTGATTCGCTTGGATCACTTGTAGATTGGAATCGTATCAAATTCTACAATTTTTTTTCCAGAATTGGATCTCACAGTTAAATGGGCTAATCGTACGGAAATTTTTCGGAACAGAAGACCCATTTAGATAAAAACAATTTTATCATATGCACGTGTTGTTGAACGCCATATACGTGTATGGTGATTTGGAAAAACAAACTGTATAAAATACAGCCAATACCACAGATGTAGATATCAACTATCAAAGTCCGGAGTTCCCTATTAGAATAACCTTTATAACCCTCATAACCTCATTTATGAGCAATACTATTTCTTTAATTTTGTATAATACTTTTGTTCATACCTTAAATATACATAAGTTTTTATCTTAACTAAACACTGGTATTAAAATTTTGATTTTACTTCTGTTTACATGAAAACCAAAGCCACTTTTAAACTTAAACCCTTCTAAATAAAGGCATAAAATAATATTTCAAAATAATCATCATTTATTTTACATGTAATTTCTCAACAAAATTTTACTTAGTTCATTTTTATAAGTATATAACAAATTGTGAATGCAAACAGCTTGATAGTAAAATTCTTACCGAAAAGGATATCCTACAAAAACTGCACGCAAATACCTTGTTTTAAAAAAATCACTTTTTGTGTTTCTTTTTTCACATTTTTTTTTGTCTGCTTACCAAAAAACTTATCAGATAAAAAAAACCCAAACGAAAAGTTAAAACATGGCAGTACAGCCAAGATGAGTTACATACTTACTTATTTTAAACACTTTTGCTAATCCCATCCACAAGCAGCAGCTACCAGCTTTCTTTACTCTTCCTCTGCTCTACAATTTTTAGTTGAATCTATTTTAAATAAGGATACTTGTTCTAAGAAAGTAAGATTTTTAACCAAAACCTCAAACATTTTGTTTCAGTTTTTTTTTCTCTTCTACGAATGAACTGCATCAGTATGTTGTACGTTTCAATATTGGTTGCAGCAGCATGTTGCAAAAAAGGAATTTGTAGCTGTAACTTGGCTGAAGTAAATTTTTTATGTTCAGCTGTGTAAAATTGTCTTCCTGTATAAATTTCATAATTTCCTTAGTTTTAGTCATGACAGCTACCAATTTCCTTTTTGGATAAAGACATCTTTGTGCATTTACATGTTAAAATTTAAATCGAAAAAAGTTTGACTTATTTATTTATATTCCTAGCAAAAGAAATTTGCAGCAGAAATGTATTTCTATTTGCTATTTTTTATTAATTACTAGCTTTTACAGTTAATAAAATATTCAATTAGAAGTAATTTCTTTAATATGTAGAAACTTTGTAGGTTCTCTTATCTAATGTACTCTTCAGAGGTAATCGATTGAAGATTCAATTTCCAGATAATGTTAAATTTTTATCTGGATTGTGTTCTCTTTTAAATAGACAGGCTCCTTGTAGCTGGTGAACGTTTTCTTAGACCGACTACCTAATGTCCAAGTAGCATTCTTCTAGGACGCGTACATCTTTGAATAAATTTTGTAAAAGTTATTCAAGCAACTAATTAAAGTCTACTCAGATAACTGCATTGCTCTAAATATTAATAGCTTTGGACCATATATTAGATACATGTTCAAATAACTACACTATTTCAAGTTGAAATTTTATAACAAGTAAAAAAGTATAGTTGTGAGTAAATGGACAAATCACTTTGGGATTTTTTGAAGCAGTTAATATTGTGAGATTTGTGACAGATTTATGCAATTTAAACCATATTAGCCCGAAGTCATAAGCACTGTTCAGAGCAATTTCGAATACGTACAAATTAGACTATAAATAATGTAAAATTTTTGGATTTTGGTCAGAGTCATTAAATTCCAAAACTATTTATATAACCTACACCACCTTAAAGTATACTGATTGACTCAGATTCACTTTGTCGATTAAACGATGTCCATGTAAACTTTGAAGATATTTCAATCACATTTGGCAAGACCATATTTTCCGGCCCAAGGACGAAGCCTACTGAAACTGGCTGAAATCATTATATTAATTTACCTAGTCCCCATACAATTGTACTTCCGAAATAGATAATAGGTATTTACACAAGTTTTACATATACGGAAATTATGTTACCTAACCTTTAACTGTCGAGGTGAAATTTTGGGACATAGTTAATGGTGTGGTGGTAAAGTTTACCCCTCTTAATTTTTTACTAAATTTTTTTTTTGTAATTATTTGCTTTTGAAAAATAAGCTACTACATTTTTAATTACAAAAAATAAAGAAAACCACAAATATTTTTATTTGTTTAAACAAAACAGGTATTTTACTTCACAAACCTTTTTTTAGTATAACAAAAACGAATGAATTTAAAGAAAATCAAAAACTTAGTAGACATTTTTTCACAGCCAAATGTTTAAATTTAATGATATAAAAGAGATCATAACAAAATAGTCAGGTGTAGAAACAAACAGGTCATCCTTTTTGGAGGTTTTTTACTCAACAAAATCTGTGTTCGCACAGTGTATGAATATACACTTGCTGCATACCATACACATTGGCTTACTACATTGCAGACAAAAGTGTGTAGTTTTTCGCTTTAGCCTAGTCGGGTATATGTAGCGTAACTTACGAGCAACAGAGATCGACTCTATCGGAGACGGAGGTACTGAGACCGGAACCAAATTGTTACCAATTGTCTCGTAATAATCAAGGGAGATATTGGTTGTGTTGACTTTTTTCAAATGTGTTAAAATCATTTGTCTTGTAAGCTTTTTTAAAAAGTCTGAAAAATAATGTAACACTTAACACCACAACTATTCAGTATAATAATTCTATGAAAATATTAAGTTAATTTTGATGTGGGGCAATTTTCTTTCCACTAAATACTTACGCTAACGCTAACGTGGTAGTAAAATATTTTCAATGACGATCGGTAATTTTAACACCAGCATGCGCGTAGCTTCGCTCCTGATATGTCAAGTTCTGCTAAAATACAACTGAGTAACAACGATCACTATATGAGAAGATACTAAGAAAATTAAATTGATAGAGCGCAATGGAAAAGAGTATTTTAAAAAAATGTAAAGAGAGGGTAAAATTTACCACCACCTCAATAGTTAAAGGCTAATATTATGATGATCAATCCATAATTACCTATAGCTCCAGTATGAGGTCCACTTCTTTAAATCACTTTAAGAGCATAAATTGATTAACAATTTTTGAATACAAGTAAAAATTAACAAAAATAAGTTTCATGTAGAAATAAATCACATGGCCTAACGGTCCTAATTGCTCATAGCTCCCATATACCAAAATCACTCAATTATTGAAATTTTAAAAGAAAACGGTTTTTGTTCATTAACACGTGGAATATTTCTTTGGTGATTAAAGTGTTAAAAATTAAATCTAATGCTCCTAAGTACTATAAAAATAGTCTGAACAGTTATTTTGGTTGTTAATTTCGTATTTTAACTTTATTAATAGTCTATTATTTATGAGCAATTGCTTTTAAAACAGCATTTTTACATCTATATAAATATATAAATGTCTTTGTAAGTTTGTTTGTTTATTTGTTTGTTTATTTGTTTATTTGTTTGTTTGTTTGTTTGAGCATCACGCCTAAACGGCTGAACCGATTTTATTGAAATTTGGAACGTAGATAGATCCTTACTTGGAAGCATCAATAGGCTATAACTTTTTTCAATACTTGGACCAGAAAGGGATAAAAAGGGGGAAAAACGGGTAAAATTGGTACCTTTAGTTTTTAAACAATAATTACTAAACGGATGAACCGATTTTTACATCGACAGGGGTAGCGAAGCGCACCGGGTCAAGCTAGTCTATATATATAAAAATGGATGTTTGTATGTATGTGGGTATGTATGTATGTATGTATGTATGTTTGTATGTTCCGAATGAACTCAAAAACGGCTGAACCGATTTTGATGAAATTTTCAGGGAATCTTCAGAATAGCCCAGCGGGTAACACTGTAAAGTCAGATTTTTGATTTTCGGTCTGTGGGCGGAGGGGCGTGGCAAAATTAAATTTTTACATTTTACCGCTAATGCCATCTATATATATATAAAAAACGGCTGGACCGATTTTGATGAAATTTTCAGGGAATCTTCAGAATAGCCCAGCGGATAACACTGTAAAGTCAGATTTTTGATTTTCAGTCTGCGGGCGGAGGGGTGTGTAAAAATCAAATTTTTACATTATTCCGTTAATGCCATATATATATAAAAACAGATTTGTGTATGTATGTTCCGCATGGACTCAAAAACGGCTAGACCGATATTGATAAAATGTTTACGGAATCTTCTGAAAAGCCTAGCGGGTAACACTGTAAAGTCAGATTTTTAATATTCGGTCTATGGACGCAATGGCGTGGCAGAATCAAATTTTTATACAATACCGCTAATGACATAAAAAAAAGATTATTGTATAATTGTTGATCTACCTTTTCTTCAATTCTTACAGATAGTTTATTTAGTTTCCTATATACAGGCTTACAAATTCAGTGATTGTTGTAAAAAAAATTTGGCAAAAAAAATTTTTTTCAATAAAAAATTAATTTTGTCGACCAAAAAATTTTTTTTCAATTGGAGAAATACATAAATACTTTTTTTTATTCCCAACGTTCAAACAATGACAATTTTCATTTCGTTGCTTAACATCATTCTATAAATTGTTTATCAATCGATGATAAACAATTTTGTTTACTCTTGCATATTAGGTGCATGAATAAGAAATTTCCATATGAAATCTATGAAATAAAATAATATTTTGAATAACTCTCCGCATTCCACTTTTAATAAAAATAGCGGTTTTATTCAAATAAAATTTGTTTTAGAAAGGGCATCTACGTCTAGAGCCGCAGAAGAGAACGAGAATCACGGCTTCAGCAAATGCGTCGCATTGCATCTTCATCGAGTACTGCAGGTACACCTCAACAGCATATCGAAAGACTAGAAGCCAATCGCTCACGAATGGCTCGATCAAGAGAAAGAATCGATTTAAAGTTGCCGGCATTTTATTACAATAAGTATGATGACTACAGGATTCACAAGGACGTACTGATTGCCGCAATGGACAAACATTGCTTACATTGCTGCGTTTTGAAGTTCCCTAAGGAATCCCCGGGAATGTGCTGTTCGAACGGTAATGTTATTTTGCCACCAGTTATTGAGCCGCCTAAGCTGCTTATAAGTTACATTTCCGGCGCCAATCCTATTTCCAAGCACTTCCTTCAAAATATCCAAAAGTGCAACTCATGATTTCAAATGACGTCGGCTTCATGCCCACCTTTAAAGTTCATCTACTGAATTTTTGAATTCATTGGAACCAGCCGGACTGCCACCGGTCGGATCACCGACTTTGTCCGACACTGTATATTAAAATCGAGATCGATATGCAATATAAAACAGATGTTTTCTAAGGGCCAGCAAAGCGGACCGGGTTCAGCTAGTCTGTTTTATAAATGTTGAACAGTTATGTTTCAATAGAATACAGAAATTGTTTTAATGAAAACAATTTCATGTATTTTATATTTTCAATAATTTTTTGTGTAGAGGTCTAACTTTGATGTCTTACCTCCTTTCCATACTTGACAAATATTTGTCATAACAATTAATGACGTTTGTTGTCAAGACAAAGTTGTCTAAGCAAAAGCACTAACAATTTTCTCATAACGAAGCAATAATACTAATAAATGGAGAATATACCTGATATTTTTTTATTTTGACAACCATTTTGACGTTTATCATGATAAAAATTTATCAGGTATAGACAGGGGGTTAGACAATTTTGATCCCAGAAATAAAAGGTTTAGGGCCGTTTTCTCATTAGGTGATTATCTTTTTTGCCAAATACTAAATATTAGAAAATGAACCTTGAAATGTATTTCGATGATTCTTTCTGAAGATGTAAGGACTGAACACACGTTTTTCATTAAAACTTTTATGATTTGATTTTTTGTATTCTTTTATTATTAAGTTATCTTTGTAAAGCATGTCAGTTATTATGTTTAATGTCAATTATGTTCATTTGTTGTTAATCTGATTAAAATGAGTGACGAGAAAGAAGTGCGTACTAAAATTTATAAATATTTTCAACAAATCCCAACTTGGTCCTAACAAAAGTTGGCCAAACAAACAAAAGTCTGCCGTCATACTGATTCAAATATTATTAAACAGTATCGAGAGAACTTGTCCGTTGATGGAAAACCTGGTTCATGTAGAAGGAATATTCCGCATGATGTTTCTAAAGCAAATAAATGGAAAGCATTTTTTAAATAGCTCCCAACACATCCAGTAGGAAAGCATTTCGGTTAGCGCAGTACTAGGACTATTTGGTACGAAAAGTTAAAGACAAGAACAATAATGTGGTATTTGTACCAAAAGAGACAAATCCTCCAAACTACTTGGTGGAGAGATATTGGGCTACTGTTAAAAGGGAATTGAAGAGCACAAAAAAGGAGCCCAAAAGTGTGGTAGATTTTAAACGGAGATGAACTATCTTTTCGAAAGTTGTGACAGAAAGCACTTTAAAAACCTTAAAGGTTCACAAATTCATCATAGTGATTAGAACTATAAAACTAATATTTTTTGTAAATTCAAATCAAAACTGTAAGTTTAGTGTTTTAATTTTTATCAACATATATGTATGTTAAGATTTTTTCGATCTCAGTCCTTCCATATATACCAATAAGCACACAAAAAATTTAAATTCAAGTGGTTGAATTATGACTGGAATTAAAATTTTTATCAATTATTTTTCAAGTAAAAAAAGTATGAACATTTTTTTTAAACATTCTTTTCAACGAATAAATTAGGCTGAAAAATTTGTATATTTAAATGAAATACAAAAACAATTTTTACTTTGTTTATTTAAATTTTTTTAATTATTTGAAAATATTGCTACTTTGATTCAAAACTTTAAACTTCATATAAAATGTGCAACCGCTAAACATTTTCCGATTTTGTTAAAATTTTTAGAATTTGATTTTTAGATGACGAAGTCCAAGCGTGATCTGTAAAAAATAGTAAAATAACTCCAATAGAATAACCCTATATTTACAACTTCTCTTTTTATTTCAATATCAGCATTATTTTTATACCCATCACCAAAAATATGGAGGGTACATTGAGTTTGTCATTCCGTTTGCAACATATCGAAATAATGGTCGTAGAACCAAATAGTGTATTCATTCTGGCTCCATATATAATGCTAAGGCGATGTAGCTATGTCCGTCTGTCTGTCTATCCTTCAGTTGTTGGTACAATAGGGCCTCAAGAAAAGAACATACGGGGATTTATTGGTCACTTTTCTAACCACCTCCTCTAGACTTTTTAAAAAAAAAAATTTAGTGACATCTATTGGCATTTTGCTAAACAGTTAAGTTTTTTTAAGTCATCGTTTAAGTTTTTTGGCAAAACTTTTTCGTCAGGTTGCTCTGGTTAGATTAATATATTAATTTGATAATATTGTAAACCGCAGATTTTCTTAGGGGTTTTCCCGTTTGTTTAGTGAACAATAAACACTCTGACGCAAAACAAAGGTTAGAGTATTTATTGTTCACCAAATCCAGTGTTACTTTGTTATTTAGTGTTTGTTTGGTTGGCTTGTGCTAACAAAGTAATAGTTTAACTATACCATACTCTCCGATAAATAACGCAAGTAATAAAGCGGTTAGATCACTAACCACTGTGAATATAATAGATTGTATATAATGTGCTTCTCTACATAATATTATATTATTTTGTGAGAATGCCGCGTTAAGTTGAAGATATTTTATTCGAAGTTATACCTTCGGATGGGAATGTGTCTGCAGTCTTGAACCCGACGAAGAAGAGAATTATTAGGAGCAAGTCGATCTAATGATGGGGCTCGGTGACATACCTTCGGGGCTCCAGTTAAAATATGATGGAGTTTTTGATATACCTCTATAAAATTTGGCTAATATTTCTTTTAGTGATTTATCTACATAAACTGCTGTGATGGAACCAAAATGGTGAAATAATATAAAAAAATTGGAGAATGTCTCACCAACACAGCCATTTCGTTTGTTTTGTTCAGAAAATTTAGTCAAAATGATAAGTTTTCAACAAATTTTCAACATAATTATTTTTAATGCCAACCGCCTTCTTCCATAAAAACTTTTAGCTGTATTTTTATTTTTTCTTACTTTTCATAATATTGACCCCTAATTAAGGTAAAAATGCAATTGTTTTGATTATAAACTTATACATATAAAACTGTGACCGAAAGAGTTAAAAATGTTAAGAACCGGTCCATGATATCTCCGAGACCCCATACAAATTTGTTCACGGAATATGGCTTTATGGTGCGAATAGAAAAATTCAGCAAAAATAAGTTCTCTGCATAAACAAATCACAAAACGTAATTTTGCTTGGTTCGGTCCATATATCCATATAGAATTATAATATAATCATAAAACGCCGCATCAAATTTTATGAAGATGGGCCTAGAAAAACATCTTAAATACATATAAGGATTTCATGAAATCGATGTCTTCCGATCGGGATTAACTTTGCACCAAGTTAGTCCTATTGAATAGTAATTCAGACACAATTTTTCTAAAAGAACTCTCTGAGTTAGAGGGGGTCAAAATTTTTAATTTTGATCAAACAGGTTTTTTTCTCATCCATGTAACTTATTACCTATTGTTCTAAGCAAAATGTCCTACAAACAATTTAGATAGCTATTTCTTCAAACTTTCGAAAAATAAAAATTAAAAATTTTTTCCATTTTTTTTCCAAAATCAAAAACTTTTTTGACTTTTTTCAAAATGAGCCGTTTTTAAATAAAGCTTAGGTCTTTTCCTTGAAGAGGTTTTTGGTAGCTTAATTGGATGCTACCCAGCAAAAATTATACTTGATTTGGAAGCAATAAAAATGACTACTGCATCTTTAACAGCTTCCTTTATTGCTTCTTCAATTATTGCCTTACGATACTGATTTTTGGAAGGCATACATTCTGCAAATATTGTATGTGGTGCAGAAATTAGAAAAAGGCAGCACTATTTGTCAAGCAATTACTACTTTTATTGCTGGATTTTTTACAAAATCAGCCTAAAGTATGCACCTCGGACGCATGATATTATCAATACTTCCATGTGCTCGTAAATGCACATTCCGGATTTCTTAAGCAGAGCTTCTACGCGAGGAATCCCATACAAAAATCATGTAATCTTTCATAACAAGTGGAAGCAGTAGCAACTGCTCTCTGCCTTACATTTCTGCTTCCGAGGAAGCACCATTTTTTGCTGGGTAGTTGGATATCTATCAAAATAATTGTTTTGTTACTCAAAACATAAAATTTTTGATTTTTTTGCAAAATCAAAAACTTTGTTGACTTTTTTTAATTTTTTTTTGCTCATAAGAAAGATTCGGATTTTTTCTTTAGGAAGTTTTTTGTCGCTGAGTGGGATGCAAGTGGGATATCTATCAACAAAATGTTTTGTAACTCATGACATACAATTTATTCCTTTTTTTTTTTTTTTGCAAAATCTAAAACTTTATTTTCAAAACTCAGAGAGTTCTTAACCGATCTTGTTGAAAAATTTTGACTGAATTACTATCCAATAGGACTAATCTCGGTGCAAGTTTCATCCCGATAGGAAGACATCGATTTTAAAAGTTGGTTCACTTGACATGAAATCTCCCATATGTGAATATGGATCCATTATTATACGCAGCTCCTATATAAGGCCCACATCTGGAAAACATATAATAATCTAGCAATGTGAAATTTACCACACATATTTGCTAGTTATAGAAAATATAAAACTAAATCGGGTAACCAGATAAATATTTTTATACTAAACGCCCAAGAATAGATGGCCGTATTATATTGATGGTGGGTATATAAGATTCGGAATAGCTGAATATAACATTTTTTTTACTTGTTTCAATTATTACCTTACTCGTATTTTTTTGAAAATATTTTTTAACAACTATAATGTTTGAAATTTTCAGAAATTTCAATGATACCATAAAGCTTAAATTGATTTTTTTTTGTAATTTTTAAACTTAGCCATAATCACAAATTCTAAGTACAATATAAAAATCACTTTATGTTCAAAACTACCATAAGAAATTTCACATAATCGTAAATTTGAATATAATACGCATAATATGGATATAATTTGACATTAAGTAAAGAATGTGCACGAACAAGATGTTACAAAATACGGATAAATCAAAAAAATAGCGTTGTATATATAAATACATTTTCATAATATAATATGGAATATGATTTAAAAAATATTTTGATGAAATAATGGAAGTTTGGAGGAATATATATTGTGGTAACAACTGGCATTTCTTACTAAAGATCAGTGGGTTTTAAATGATACAAAGTATGAAATTAATTTCTTCTTCTTTAACATACTTTAAATTTATTTAAATTCTTGTAAAGACCAAAATATAGACGTCAGATTGTTGGGAAAAAATCCTTTGGTTTCACTCAGACATTTACAAAAACACACTAAGTATGTTGTCTGTATGTCATATGTTGTCAAAAACTTATGTAAAATGAATAAAATAGAAACAAAAGTAAAAAAAAATAAAAAATAAAAATATTATAATAAAAACTAAAACATAACAACATGTCTGTTGTTGCTTTAGAGCTGTCTTTCTTAATGTCAAATTTATTTATGATTTTTAATGTTTTTAGTTTTTATTTAACTTTTTCTTTTTTCTCTCTGTCGTTTGCATTTAAAAGCCAAAAGGGTCATTTTGAAAAAAGAAAAAAATGTATTTGAATTCCACATAAAAAAAATCCAAAGGGGATATACTTACATACAGCTTGTGTTAAGTGTTGACGCTAATAAAGCACATATTTTATTTTAGTATCTTTTTCTTTGGCCTTAAAAACATTTAAGGGGTGCAAAAATGTTGTATTTTTTTTTTTTCTGTTAAAAAAAAAAGATGTACAAAATTTATTTGTTTTGTTAGCCAACTACCACAACATACTCGTAGACAGCAGCAGCTAGAAAAACTTTGCATATAAAAATGTTTTAGTGAAATTAATTTAGTGTAAGTAAGAGTACAATTTTTAAAAAATATGTCATGTTTTAGTCAGGCTTTTCAAGAGAAGTAGAAATATTAAGGCAAAATAAACACATTAAGAATGAAGAATGGCTCATAGAGTTTGTTGTGACGAGGGGTCAGAAGGGTTCCGCTAAGCTTTATTGCCTAATAGGAATATATTTTATTTGTGACATATTATTAAATTGAATATGAAAATAGTTGTAGTAATATATTTTATCACATAATACATTTTATCATCTTATCTTCTAAAAAATAAAATATCTATCCAAAAAAAAAGGAATAGTAAGGCATATTTTATAATCATTTAAACATGTTTTAATTTAATATTTTATTTAGATTTAAAACTCTTGAATACATGGGGATCACTGTTTTACACTTTATTTACTAAAAACTAATTTCGTTCAAATTTAAATACTTACTTTACTTTATATGGCTATTAAAACCGGGGGTCGGTTTGAGCCTGAAGCAAAATAGAACGCCAGCTATTCCTGTCTTATGCATGCTGGCGTCAATTGGAGATACCATGTGTTTTCAGATCTGGTCACTCCAACGGACATTGGGCCGACATTTTCTGCGTGAGTTCTTCTTTGTATATCTTAAGAGTAGGAGCGTCATTATCCATTCGCCAAAAGTCAGCGCGTTCGTTGGATTTTAATGCGCTTGACTACATCTACGTCGACGTATAGTTCGTACAGCACATGGTTCATTCTAAATCCATCATCAACGCGTATAGGGCCGTAAATCTTACGGAGAATTTTTCTCTTAAACACTGCCAATAATTATTCGTCTGATATTTTCTTAGTACATGTTTCAGCACCATATAGGAAGGCGGGTAAAATGAGCGATTTGCACAATGTTCTTCCTTCGAGAGAGGACTTTACTTCTCTACTGCTTGATTTCTAACCTGAGTTCGTTGTAGTTAGTAACACTAGCACCTAAATAAACGAAGTCTTTAACAACCTTAAAGTTGTAGTCTCCGAAAGTTTTGCGCTTTTCGATACGCTGCGACGTTTTACTACTCGAAATAGAGTACTTCGTTTTCGAATTCAGAAAAAGGCTCTGCTTACTGCTCATGTGTGTGGCTACCAATGATGTCGATGTCGTCAGCATATGCAAGCAGCATTATACTTTTGTTGTAGATCATATCCGTGGTTTTAATTTTTGTTTCTTGCAATATCTTCTCCATTAGCAAATTGAAGAAATCAGATTCCCTCCCTAAAACCTCTCATTGTTTTAAAGGGATCGGAGAGGTTTTCAGCGTAATTATGCAAAGCCCGACGATCTTTGGCGTAGTGTGAATATCTGGTCTATTTCAGAATCCAAGTTGTGGTTTCTTAAAATTATTGAAACTATCGTTTACTAGTAGCATTTTAAGTGAAGGTTTAATTGGGGAACACAAATTTGTTTCTTTTTTTTAAGTTTTGAACCACAAATTTCATTTCTGGATTATCGATATTGTATTCAAATTTTTAACATTCTCCAAAATGTTAGTTTTTTCTCATATATTTATACTTAACTTTGAAAACAGTCATTAACAAAACCAAATAAAAATAATTTCTGCAAACTCTAATGGATATTAAAACAAATTGTTAATAATTTAAATAATGTAAAATAATTTCTAAAATTACTTCTATAAATCATCGCATTAAAATATTAAGATGAAAATGTTAAATCCTAAAAATTACATAAGGGACTATGGGGTTTGACTCATTCTAGTTTCTTTTATTTTTTTTTTTTGTTCTGCATTGAACTCTCTAAAGTAACACAGTCATTTGGTGACGTTACACTTTGGTTCAGTTGTATTGTAACATTCATAGAATAAGAATAGTACGAGTACAAATATAAAATAGTGTTTTTGTTAGCTTCATATATTTTTCTTTAGCAATATTTAGGTAAAGCTGGATGTGACCTTACACCAAGATCCCAAAGCAATAACTTAACAATGTAGACAGCAGGCCAAATACAATAGGAAATGAAAATGGAATAACAACACAAAATATATCTATACGAATGTGTTACTGGAAAAAAAAACTATCTCAGAGTGGGCTTAACACTTCAAATAGGAATAAAAGACAATAGAAAGGAAAATGTTTAGTAAGATGTAACATTTTTAGGCGCTACAGTAAATATATCTGATATTAAAAGAAAATATTGTTTAATTACGAATACTTTAACAGATAAATCATTAATTGCTTTATTTCTAAATATTTTCAACAAAAATCACCTTGGTCCTACAAAAAGTTGGCCAAACAATCAAAGGTCTGCCAACAAACTGATTCCAATGTTATTAAACAGTATCGGGAGGACATGTCCGTTGATAGAAAATCTGATTCATGTAGAAGGAATGGTCCACATGATGTTTCTAAAGCCAATAAATAGCTTAGTACTTGGACCATTTTTTACGAAACGTTAAAGCCAATGCTGGTTTAAAAACATACAAGGTTCATACAAGTCGATGACAGGAATTCTGCTTAAAATTTAGAGGCCAAAGACAGAGCATGAAAATTGAAGTCAAATTAATAAAAAAATATATTTGCTGAATAATGGATGACGAAACGTAAGTATGGAAAATTGTTCGCAGTCTCCGGGTCAATATTTATATGTTGCTGATGCTCGAGGGAATGTTGTAGAAAAGTTTAGGATCCAAAAGCAGAAGGTTTTCCCAAAAAGTTCTTGTCTTGACAAGCATTATGCAGTTGCGGCGCTCTATAAATACTGAAATTTACATCAAGGAATGTTTACAAAAGAGGATGCTACCATTCATAAGACTTCTTTCTTAATGTGTCCACTAACTTTTGGCCTGATTTGGCATCCTGTTAATGGAAGGGTTTTCGGAAAAAGTTGATACATTCGTCAGTATTGATGAGAACTATAAAAATAATATTTTTTTTTTAATCAAATAAAAAATCAAAACTGTAAGTTTAAGATTTTTACGATTTCAGTCCTTATTATTTTGAAATTTCATTGTTATCCCTCTTCTAATTGTTACTTACGCTACCACGAACTAAAAACACAATTTTTATTTTTCTCTATCTGAGTCATCACAAAGAGGACAACTAATAAACACGGTTAAAAGAAATGGTAGAAATAGGGAATCTGTACATACGAAATGAAAAAGGAAGTGCTAACATGACAAGCATATTTTAACCTGGTGAACACTTTTGTGAACATTGGGGAAATCCCAGCTTGTTCTTCGGCACCTACTTGAAATCAAGCAAAAGAAGCTGAATACGACTAGTATTTGCAATAAATAATATTATTTGCTTGTTTGTATGTACATATGTACGTATGTGTGTGCGTATATATATTGTCATGTTGAGTATACTTATGCAGTGGTAACGGAAGTAGTAGTTATTGACATTATAATCAGACACATCTCTAGTAGCTGCAAAGGAAATGCTAGAGACACAAACACACATACTCCCAAATAAAACAAAAACAAAACAACAATATAGAATAATAATGAGAATAAACAAGAGTTGTGATAGAAAAGAAAATAAACAAAAAAAAAAAAAAATAATAATATTTAATACTTCATCGTTCCAAAGCAACAAATGAGACATGAGATATAAAAATGTGCCAGTTCACATTTTCCATTCATTATTTTATCGATGCTTTAACTTGGTAAAACAGATGAGTCTTGGGGCTTATGTTGTTATTACCAGAGTACAACAATGTTCTGCTATGATTTTTTGTTTGTGTTAGCAAAAAAAAAAAAAAAAAAAAAACTGTCACAACAAAATATATAATGAAAGCAACAATAATACAAAAAGTAATAAATTTATGACTATTTTTATGAAAATCACATTGTTGCAGGTTGTGTTATGTATGGCACAGAGAAAGTTTAAGAAACTTATTAAAATGTTTGTATTTTTTTTAAATTATTTGCTATTATGTACATAGTTTTAATAACAATGTATTATTTTAAATCTCATTGATATAAGTGAATAATATAATTTGCTTTGTAAAAGTTTATATGTATACTAGCTAACCCGGTGCTCTTCGCTATACCAATTCTAATAAAATAAATACAAAATTAATAACTTTTAAAAATTAGTTTTTAAAGTGATATAAATGCTTTTGTTATCGACAGTTATTTATGTAAAATGAGATGAAAAGTTCGCTTCAATATGATTCTGTATGTTATCACAATACTACGATCCTTAAAAGCCATTCCTAATTATAAGCGTTGAGCGTACGAATTAAGGGAAACATAAATTAAATTGTACAGTATTTAGTAATAGGCCAAAAAAGAAAATTTTATTCGTTTTAATGGATAGATGATGGATGACATCCGTCGAAGTGGGCGGATTACATCTGCCAATGTTTGACATTATTTGATTTCAGATATGCGGAGGATGATGGAGTACAGTAGGTCAAACTTGAAGTTCAGTCAGGGACTGGTGGTGGGTTCAACACTGGCTGCGAAAGTCAACAGCAGATTGTGTCAACAGCAGAGGGTTTTTTGAGCAGAGAAGTCAACACGGTGTCAGCAGTGGTGTTAAGAGCAGAGATCAGCAGTGAAGAGTCCACAGAGTATATCAGTATAGAGAGTGTCACGAGAGACGATATACAGCTGTAGTGAAGAGGATACAATACAAGGAAAGAAGTAGCCAAGACCACAACCTACACAATATCAACCAGCAGTACAACAGACACAACCATTCAGCATCACAAACACAGTACCACACATACAGATGAACAACAAACAAACAGTTGATGAGGATCAAAACAACTGAGATAATTTTAACAATAACCGCTATCGGTTCAAACATTTTTGTAATTCAGTAGCTAGGAAACTACGAAGCTACAATATTTGTAATATAAATACAGGAGTACTGCCTAGAGTTTCCAAAAAACCGAAAAATTTCAAAACCGAGGTTTCGGTTTTAAAAAATTTAAAAACGATCGGTTTTGGTTCGGTTTTGTGATAATTTATTAACTATTAAATCAGTTGATAATATAGGTAATGCTATACAAATTTAATATCCAAACTTCAGGGGTGTTCTAGAGGATAAAGGAAAATTGGTACTTTTTTAATGGTAACTTTTTAATATATTAAATTAGTTAACTTATATACAAGGTGGTGCAAAAGTAATCCTCCTATCAGAAAATGCTATAAATTTTGACGATTATTGGTCAAATAAATAGTCTGCAATATTCCGCGTTCAGGAGCAGTGTAGCATAACATTGTTTATAAACGTGTATTTCGCATGTGTTTACTACACAAATGTCAAAACAGAACTGACATTAGGGGCCTCGCAAAATTTATAGTATTTTCTGATAGGAGGATCACTTTTGCGCCACCTTGTAAATTCCACCAAATAGCTTAGAATTCAATTTCACACATTTTAAGATTGCTTGAAAAAAATTTAAATTTTAGATGTAATAAGATACTAAGAGTTTTTCGAAATTATATGAAATAAAAATGGAAACGTTTAAATAACTCTAAAGAATGTGTGTTTACCGAATATGATCAAAATCGTAAGAACCAAGTTCAATTTGTATATGATGTGCGGTGCTAAAATCGGTTTAACCAAAAAAAAAAAATAACACAAAATGTCAGTCCGAATCATAACTATTGAACCAAATAAGATAATCAAAAAAGTTAAAAAGTATGTGATAGATAATTGATCAGCCTATGAAATAAGTGTTCGAAATAAGTTCAACGCCTTTTGGTTTCCTTATGGGTTAGCAAAGTTGATATTTGTTGAAAACTCAATTTAATAGGAAGTAAAATTAAATATTTTCTAAAATTTTGGAATTTTTTATATTTATAGGCTTTTTTGATTTAAAATTATTCCAGAAAAAATTCAAAATTTTTTTATTTTTTTGAATTTTTTGTACGTTTGTGAGCAATATCACAAAACGTAAAAAGATGTATATCCAATGGGTTTAGCACGGCTATATGTCATGAATTGCAAAAAATGGGACAAGGACGAGCAATTTTTGCATTAGGTAAAAGAATAATCAAAGAACTTATTTGAAAAATATACCACATATAGAAATTTATAGTTTTTTTTTATTTTCCATCAAAGTTGAGAAATATTGAAAAAATTTATAGTTGGAAAATATCGATTTACCCGGACAAACACAAAGCAAACAATACAATATTTTTATTTGTTTCTTAATAAATAGATCTATTAACAGAATCAAATAGAATGACGATCCGTTACCTAGTTTTCGAGATACTGTATCTGAAAACGAACCAAATTACCTAAAAATGTTTTTTTTTTTTTTTTTTGAACACCGAAAATCAGTCAACTTTGTAATAAGAGTAGCATATTTGAAATCGTTGGAAAATTTTCTTTAAAATAAGTTTATTCATTATTTTTTAGGATCTTATGAAATTTTTGATTTTTGCAACCTCACATGTTTTACAGGCGCCACTGTGCGACGTTTAAAAACAACTAAAATATGAGGAGACTTAGAAAACCGAAACTTTCAACAAATATTTATTGCTAATAGGTAACTTACGTACCCAAAAATAGGTTGAATCGTTAAAAAGTTTTGGAGCTAAATATATGGAAAATGCGAAATTTACCATTGATATTTTCGACTGAATAAAAATAAAAAACTAACCTAAATGGCTAAACTAGATACATAAATGTTTTCAAACAAAATGCACAATTGGTGATGGATCTATACTTGTTAGTCATCATTTAGTTTTAATTCTAATCGAAAACAATACTTATAATTTTTTGAGATTTCGTTAAAGAAATGATTTGGTTATGGTATGGTATTTGGCCACCAAAATTTATTGTTGTAAGTTTCAAAGCATTTTATTTGTCTATAAGAGTTGAATGATCAGTAAACTAAAATTTTGCTTACACAGGTTTTTTTGGCGTTTTACAGACATGCGTCATGGATTTTTGCATTTCTAAACACAAAAGAAATTTAAGCCATCTGATTTCAGTTCCATCGATTTAAATTTTTTGTAATATACTCATGGCATGTTTAAATAATAAAAAGATTTGTTTTGTAGTGAACGCGACACACTTCGTGAATCAAAATAAAATATTTAAAATAATTTGTAGTAATTTTGTTTAAGATAAAGCCACTAAATTTTTAACTAAATTAAAATAGAAAGCCTCTTGTTTAGAACGATTACGGAGTACATATAAAAAAACGAAGATTTAGTTACAAGAACGCGACTTAAGAACATGGAAAAAATCAATTATTTTGTATTTATTTGTTGTTCCTTGAAAAATGTGCATTAGTCCCTGTAAAATGTCTCTCTTTCATCATAGACCAACACTTACTCTAAATATAAATTATTTAGCACACATAGTTGTTCCTTCTATTTCCATTTAAATACTATATACATACCAACAAAAGTGCAATAAATTTTACGAAAACAAAATATTTGAAATACATATTCAAAAGGGAATTTGTGATACGAAAATGGCAATGACCGTGTAAAACCAATCTGATAGTGTAACCTACAAAACCAGGATAACAGGAAAACCAATTCACACACATACAGATATTCACACAAACATACAAATCAAACAAATAAATAAATATATGAATGTGTATGGAAAATAACAAAAGAGAAAGAATCGAAATGTGATTTTTTTATATTTGGTGCGAGTATAAAAATAAGTAATTCAGCTGCAAACTACAATAGGAAATGCTTAAGCAACCAAATACATACAACAACTGGCAGTAGGGACAATTGCTATTGAAAGCAGCAGTAGCAATACAAACATCCAATACAACAACAACAGCAATAATACTATATAGTTGCCAGCAATAAATGTAACTATAGTAAATTATTGGCAAAGTTTAACTTTAGAGAAAATGTTTACATACTCAAAAACAACAACTGCAAACAGATTTGCATATACATATACATACACATACAACATTCACACAACAGAAATATGTATGTTGTTCGAGTCGTAGTGGGAACACCGGAAGTAAACATGTTAGTTTGCTTTATTTCTGTTATTCTTTCCTCTCTGTCAGACACAAATACATAAATACATGCACATACCCATTGTCGTATAGAAAACCCTGCTGGTGTGTATGAAAAAAAATCACAAGTTTTTCCCTGTTTTCTAACAATGAACACCAATGAATTGAAAAAAAAAAAACAAAAACTGGAAAATCGAAAAGTTTTCTCATTTCACAAGCGTAAATTTCATTTGACACAGGACTTAATTTTATAAGTTAAGGAATAGAAAATTGTTAAAGATATTTTTTTTTACTCCGCTTTCAATAAAAACAAAAATTTACATAGAAAAATTGAAAAAGTAAATTTGCAATAGTGAAATGTATTTTGGAATTGATTTAAAAGTCATTAAAGTAACAAAAACAAGAACTTTATTAAATTTACTATTTATTAACTTAGTAGTGCAGATGAGAACAAAATGTTAAGAAATTATGTTTAAGAAAAAGTTCTAGCAGTAGAAGTTCTAACAAAAAGCAAATAAGCTCACCTTGCAATTAGCATAATGGAACTAAAACAATAGATTGCATTTAATCTCGGTTTTACTTAAAGTGAAACTATATACAGATTAAAGTAATATGTTGGGTGCGGATTTTCATGTATTTACTATTGGAAAATATGCGCCTAAAAAATGCTTAAAAGAAACAAAATATGACCTAAAAATTTAAAAAAATATGCATTTATATTTTTGTGCAGAAATATAAAATAATTAACTATGGATCGCGCAATGTCCAAAAAATACACCACAGTTTTCCCAGCAGTTAGGATTTTTTAAATTAAACCATTTTTGAAATTATAATTGTTTTTCTAAGCATAAACAAATTTCTAGTGTTTATTGGAAATTTGTTGTTGCTGTTTGCTTTCAACGGGGTTGAAATACCAAAAAACCAAAGTTATTTATGCGTACGTTGTAGGTAAATAACTTTGGGAATTCAAATGCAGGATGCACTTACTTGCAATTAGAGATAAAGTTGATAAATAAAACAGGTATGTTTCATCATCGTTATAAACTTTTATATTATAAAAAGGATTTGGTTCGTTACTGCTGATCCTGCTGCGGTTTTTACAAACTGTAGTGGCGCTTAGGCAGATTGACAGGACTATAATTGTCAACTTTCAATCTTCCCAAGCGTCATTCACAATTCACATTTAAAGAAGAGATTCCATTTCGATATCGAGGAATTCGTCGTCCTCTTCCACATCATCGCGGACCTCAACAGAGCAAACGATGGATTAATTATAATATCATGCTATGAACACTTGTTTAAAGCCATAATCTTTACAGCATCTATCGTATGACTTGCCTTTTAAAATCGTAAATATTTTGATCGTGCTGTTATTTAGCATCCAACCTTAATTTCCATCTCCTAGTAACCCAGCAGTTAAGCAAGTAGTAAATGTATCCCTTATAGACAGTAAATGTTAATAACGTCTGACCCCATTTGACATGTATGTGCTATTTGTAATGCAGAGAGAAGTCATTTGGTTACTTTTTCCATCGCATGTAATCTAGCGTAAACAGTTGACACTTAAGTGTCTCTAAGTAAACTATAGTGCAGTCTCTTTAAACGTTGAATGTGTAGTGCATTTGTCTCTAAGTAATCTAAAAAGTTCAATTGATCCTCTGTTTTAGACATGCACGTGTTAAAATAACTACTCACGTAGCTAGTTACGTAATTATTTGTCACCCTTAATGATAGGTAAAATCTCGAATTCAGGACGGTCTCATAGAACTGCTGCGAAATGACTGTCAGGAGCGGTGAGTATGTATGTGAAGTTACACAGTCTTTCGATAAGGAAATCCCTTATAAATTGAAATTGAAATTAAAACAAATATGAATATTTTCGATACTCTAAACTTTTTTGAAGCAAAATGTTTTGAAATGATAATTTTCAATTTCTGATAGAGAAATGAAGAAGACTTAGGGCCTAATTCAGTAACACGAAAGAAAAACAATTTGAAAATCTTTGTATGAAAAATACTCATAAATTATTTAAAAACTGAGTGATTTTCGTACAAAAATTTGAAAATTGTTTTCCTTTCGTGTTTCTGAATTAGGCCGTTAATGTCGAAAGAAGTTATTGCTGTTTCTATAAAAAATTCGACAAAAAACTTTTTGTCTATATTGCCCATTGACGAAAAAAATATTAAAAACTTGGATAATATGCATATAAATATGGACTTTGAAGTTAAATATAACAACATATGCATTAACAATAAAATATGCAAAAATATGCCCTAGCAAGTCGATGCGATTTTACAGCAATATGTGCGATTCGGATAGTCTACATACCATTTGGACGTTCGAAAAAAAACATGAATTTACATATAACTCCGCTCCCTTGTAATATGTATAGAATGGTTCATTTAAAGCTTTTTTCATTTTTTTTTTTTCACAAATCACTCGTGACAATTCATTATGGAAAAACTCACACCGCAACAACTTCTCCAAATTATTAAGCTGTATTACACAGTGATACGAAAATAAAGAAACAAAATACCCAGGGCTTCTCATATAGCAGGAGTCCATACACAGAAAAAATTATCACTAAAATATTTTCAAACATGAGCATGTTTGAAATCAAATTTGTTTTTTATTATTTATTTTATTTGGTTTCATTAATGTTTTAATTGGTTTTAAATGTTCATTATATTCACATTTCCAGTAATTTTTCTGAATGGACCGGATATACGAATATTAATGAAAAGCGAATCTTTTACAAATATCCTTTGAACCATTATAACCACCTACTTATGTGTTGGGAGACATTGAAACAAGTTATCGAAGGCATTTTAGGAAAGAACCCTGTACAAAGAGATGACATACAGACACAAGTGGACAAGTTGCTGTAGTATTTTGAAAAAATCAATTCACCCATGGCGTCAAAATTACATTTCATGAATTTCCACCTTGATACGTTTTTGGCACAATAACCTTAGGAATCGGACGAACAAGGAGAGAGGTTCCACCAGGTGACCATGCCAATGGAAAAGCGAATCGAAGGTAAAAAATTATATGGATTGCTTGCGGAAGTTTGTTGGTGGAGTTCTAAAATTATGCAGTTTAAAGATGAAAGCAACGAAGATGACACAGAAATTTGTGGACACACAGAAGAAAACATGCCCTTGAATATTATAACTAACTCAGATGATCATGCATACTCAGAACATGAATATGAACAACCTACGAAGAAAACAAGATCATCACAACCACAAGCGTCCACTTCAACGAGGAAAATAATTGAAAATATGCTAAAAATCTAATATTTTCTGTATAAGAATAGCTGTGATCTGAATCAGAATTTTTATTTTCATGCAAAATAAAGTTTATAAAGTTTTATGGATAATAAATTTTATTTTCAGCCAAAGGATTTATTGCTAAAAAAAAAATCATAAAAATGTGTAATCAAACCGAACCGGGACTATAGCGGATATATCGATGTAAGTTATTTTGTGGCTACGGAAAGTTGATTTCAACATACAGATGGACTGACAGACATGGCTCATGACTCAGCTTTCTATAACAATCTATATAAATATATAAATGTCTTTGTAAGTTTGTTTGTTTATTTGTTTGTTTGAGCATCACGCCTAAACGGCTGAATCGATTTTATTGAAATTTGGAACGTAGATAGATCCTTACTTGGAAGCGTCAATAGGCTATAACTTTTTTCAATACTTGGACCAGAAAGGGGTAAACAGGGGGAAACCGGTAAAATTGGTACCTTTAGTTCTTAAACAATAAATACTAAACGCCCGAAACGATTTTATTGAAATTTCCAACATAGACTACGACAGAGGTAGCGAAGGGCACCGGGTCAAGCTAGTCCAGAATATATACGATATGGGGTCGCAAATGAAAAATATAGAAATTACAAACGGAATGACAAACATAATTATATGGAACATTTCATGTCAAGTGAACCAACTTTTGAAATCGATGTCTTCCGATTGGGATGAAATTTGCATCATGATTAGTTCTTTTGGATAATAATTCAGACACAATTTTTCAACAAGATCGGTTTAGATAGCTATTTCTTCAATCTTTCGGAAAAAAATATAAAAAATGTTTGTAATTTTTTTTCCAAAATCAAAAATTTGTTTGACTTTTTTTTTTTTTCAAAATGGCCCTTTTTTCTCAAAAGAAAGCTTATATATTTTCCTTCAAGACCTATTTGGTCAAAATCTAACATTTTTTCCAAAACGGGCCCATTTTTAATTTTTTTTTTTTTTGCTCAAAAGAAAGCTTATTTCTATTCCTTTAAGAGCTTTGTAGTCTCTTAGTGGGATGCGAGTGGGTATATATCAAAATAAATGTTTCAACACAAAAGTTGTATGTCTTGGGTTATAAAATAAATAAAACATGTCCTACTAAGAGACCAGATAGAAATAAACCTAAGCTTTCAATTGAGCAAAAATTAAAAAAGGGCCCATTTTGGAAAAAAAAAGTTTGATATTTTCTATAAAAAAAACTAGTGGTAGATATTTTCACCTAAAACGCTGTATATCACGTATTATCTAAATATTTCATTAAATTTTTATCTAATTTTTCATTTTAATTAAAAACTATTTTCGCTGTAATGCCTTGAATATGCAGTGTTCAATTTTTATTTCGAATTTTTGGAATACAACATTTTATTAAGGATAAAGCTAAAAGATTCAAATTTGAACATTCTTTAAAGATCAGCCAAACAAATATGCCACAACATCTACCAGAATTATTATACTCAAAAGAAACATATGTTTACGTAGACCAGTTTCATGCTAAAAAAAATTTCACAATCTAAGCATTACCCAAAATCTTTAAGAAAACCCCCAATTCAAATAAAAACCGCGATATTTCGAAAACGTGAGCTGAGTGGAAAAAAAAACAAGTATAACATAGTAATGAGGGTTAATCAACTTATACAAAACTTAGTTCAAATTTCAGGCACCAAAATGTCTGTTCCGCAGTGTAATTAAACGATGTTTTTATGAAATTTGTTTGTCAAAAATGTGTGGACGATAAACTAATTACATGACAAATTGGCAAATAATATAAAACTAAATATGCTGTTGATGATAAACCACGATTTTGAGAACAATCAAAATCATGTTGCATTTGCAAAATACGTAGAAGTACAGTATGTGTGAAAAACAACACACGAGGATAAATAACGTAAGTAAATTATGTACGCACTTCTCCCATTAAAATTGTTTTTTTTTTCATCATTAAAACATACGCTTTAACGTTGCCGTAAGGGTACACTTGGCCGATTTGGGTTAATTTTCCTGCGAAATGCTAACATGTGTCTGCAATGAAACTGAAAATATTTCAAAAGTTCATTTAAAAAAGGTATCCTTATGGGTAAATATTGCCAAACAAAATAAAATAGTAACACATAACTTCGAAAAGTTGGCCAATATTTATGTTTCACTTTTTCTTTTAACTTGTATGTCTTTTCTCAGCTTGTTGATGGTCTTATTAAACTTTTTCTTAAATTGTTTTGAAGTTTTTTCCTTCAGCTATGGGAAGTCTCTTAAGTGCTTGAATTGAATATCATCAAGGCCTAAGTAATGATGAATAAAATTCAAAGGTGGACAATTTTGTTATAAATACAAGATGTTGATGTCTACACTAAAGACTACAAGTGATATTTCCTTAGTTTCTAACATAATTTCATAACGCCATTAGGGTACAATAAATTGTTAAACAAATAATTGATTTTATTTGCAAACTAAATAAATAAAAAAAAACTTTAACATAAGGGATTTTTCATAAATTATTTTATTTTTTTCCCCCACAACTCGCAGCGTAAAAGCTTTAACTTCTTATTTATTGCAACATATAAAATAGGTGTCAAGTGGTATTTGTTGAACGAGTAAATTGTTGTTGTTTTCGTTGTTGCTGCTTTAGTTCTTGTTGCGGTTGAAGAACGCAATAAAAACCCATTGCCAACCATTTAAATGCCACATAATTTTCATGATTTTTATTTACATTTTATTTTAAGTACACACAACTCCAGCAGAAAAAAAAAAAAATAAAAAAAAATTGACAAGAAGAACAGCAAAAAAATATATGTAAACAAGAAAGAAAAAAAGTATCTTTTTACAAGTCCATGTACTCGTATGCTCAGAACTTGAATTGCACCGTTAAAGTGTCTGCTAACGAAGTAGAACACGCTTAAATTTGCCACACAAGAGCAACCAAATACAAGTAAATACCCGAAAGGATTGCATTACAAGCAGACATTTACGTGTGTATTATTCTGTTTTATGTTTATCTTTAGATTAACTCCTTAAGAGGGCACAAAATATTGGAAATATACAAAATGTATACACAGAACAAACAGGTTCGTGATAGAAACCGAATTTGTTGCAAATTGAATGATTCGTTTGCACACATGGAATTTTTCGGTTCTATCAACAGATAGTCAGTTGATAAAGAAGAATTTCTGTTTAAGCATCCAAACTTTTGTTACCTCTTCCAAAATTTTGTAGTCACAGCTGTAAAATTCGGTTACTAAGGTAGAATTATTCGATTGTCAACAAATTCGGTTGCTATTACGAATCTGTTTTCTCTGTGTATAATAATTGTGCTCGATAACGAACGCTTTGTAGCGTTCGAAATTTATTTCGATAACGAGTGCGAGAAGTTTTCCGTTCCATCTTGCCCCTTGGTGGCAAAGAAAACTCTCTCTCTTTCGAGTTACATATTCTTTTTATGAAGTATGCGAATTATGATTAGTTTTAAGTTCTGTATCCATGTTGCAAATTCTTTTCTGTGTGGTTATTTTGGTTGTAAATGGATATAATTCTAGTCTAATGTTTGATGTTACGCAACCATGACATCTGTTCAATACCTTGCCTCTATTGATTTTAGCTTGGTTAAAAATAAAATTTTGCTTCTCGTAAAATATGGACAAAACAAGATGTTTTAAAGCAATTTAAAGTTTTATATAATTCTCTTAGAAGACTTATGTAAATCTACATATCAAAATTCAATTGCTATACCCTAAATCGCCATATTGGGGATGTTATTACGCGTTTCTGCTGATGTTAGTAACGCCCTGGTTATTATAAGGTCGAACTTGACCGCTTCTACTTTCTAACTTGTTTCATAGTAGTTTCAACATTTTAAAATTCGAAGATGAATGCTGATTGTAATTTCTCATATTTTTGTATTGTAATAACCCGGTTCTGGTCACCTCTACCCTTTATTTAATTTCGTGATCCAAAGAGCTATCTTCAGTGAGCCAAGTGCATAAATATTTGAATCTGTTGACACAATTAATTGTGGTGTTGTCTATTCTCAAGTGGACAGCATTCGAAATTGTCATCTCTGTTTTAACGGAATTTTTTGAGCAGACCCAAAGCTTATGCTGGGTTGAAGTCCTTTAAAGTTCAGAAAATTCCAAATCGCAATACGTTAAAGAACTTAGAAGCAAAAGAACGAGCGAAAAAATTGAGGTCAAATTTTATAAAAAATATACACCTGTTGTGTAATGAATGGTGAAACTTATGTACTGTCAGACTTTTCACAACTTCCCGGTGAAGATTTTTATGTGGCTGATGGACGAGGTAATGTTCAAGAATAATACCGGACAAAAAAACAAACAAAAATCCCCAAGAAGTTTCTTGTGTGGCAACCCATTTGCAGTTGTGGCAAAAGAAAGCAATCATTTGTGATATCAGGCACAATAAACACAGAAATATATAATACGTGTCTACATAAATGGCTTTTACCTTTCTTAAAACAGCAAAGAGTGCCTTAATATTTCTGGCCCGATTTGGCTTTATGCCACTATGGAAAAAAGGTCCTTGAGTGGCATTCAAACAGTAGTGTCAATTTTGCACCACGGGAGCCAAATTCACCCAATTGTCCAGAACTTCGTCCTGTGGAAAGGCATTGGGCTCTTGTAAGAAAAGAATTAAAGAACACAGGAAAGGTAATCCAGGGCATGTCCAATTTTAAGCGTAAATGGACCACCTCCTCTAAAAAGGTAATGGAGTAGCTATAAAATCTTTAATGTGAGGATTTCCTGAAAAAGTGGATAAATTTATAAATACCGACTAATATCCCAATATTTTAATGTTTAATGAATTTGTACAATATTTGAATAAATTTACGTATTTTTTATATTTAACGGCTTAAATTTTATTTAACTTTGTGATGCAGTTTTTGTTTCCATCCGGGGTATGCTTTGTCTGTACAGGTTCCTCAAAGGTCTGCTTTCTTTGAAATCTTTTCCACAGAGCTGTCTTGGGTCTTTGGAATATGTTTGTTAATGGGCAAAGCTTGTAGTAGAGGATTTGATGAGATAAATGCTTCGGTTACGACTAATTATTCGTGAATACAGCTTATGGATGCAATCCGAAGAGATAAATGCCTCGGCTTTCGATCGGCTAACGACTAATTATTCGAAAATACTGCTTATGGATGCAATACGAAGAGAAAAATTCTTCAGCTCTCATCGGATAACTACAACTTATTGGCTATGACTAGCTAATGAGTACAATCCGACGAGATAAATGCTTCGGCTCTCGATCGGCTAACTACGGTATTAGTACGAAGTAACATTTTAGTCCTCTTCTAATTATGCTTTGTTACCCGGGCGCAAAGTATAAGTAGATCGGGACTTCGATTCTAGCTTGCCTTTTCATGTTTTTTTTAGATGAATTATATTAGAATTCACATAAACTGTTTGGGAATTATTAACAACAGTATACTAATATATAATATTAAAGTTGACACAAACCATTTGGGAATTATTAACAACAATATAAGTTAGTGGATTGACTTTTGTAACTGTACATTACAACTTAATAAATTTTTTTAGCTCAGTCTTTATGTTTGAAATGTTTAAATTTTTAAGACGTCATATTTTTGGTAAACACTTGCAATAAATTATAAATTGGAAATGAGAAAACAGAAAAGTTCGGTTTTCTGTCTGCTTTGGGAAGATGTCTTGTCAATTGACGAAGTCTTGTAATTCAACAAGCATCAAATTATTATTAGTTTTTTTTAAAACAATAGTTACATTATTGATTCCTATCATTCGATAAAATCACAGCTTTCAGTTTCCCTATGAACCTGTAAAATACGTATAACTGCGCATATAGCATTCAGGAAGCATTTTAATATCATTCCAAATATTATAGGAAACTAATAATTTGTGATGTTGGCATTTTCATTAATTATATGAAAATCATATTTGACATCGACGACTATACGGTCGACTAGGGACTCTGAACATCGGCGTAGACTCAATGAGCCACTGGAAAACCTTAGGATTCCGTACATAAGTTTACGGCGACGGCCTGGTCATAACTGTGAGTGGTTGGGAACACATGTATAGTAATGATTACAACATTCACTGAAGCTGACTCTAATTGGTGCGGAAAAAGAGAGCTGAATATCATCCAGACCAGGAGTAGAGTAGAGTTTCTATGCTCTCGATTGAAGCAAAATTTCTTGAGGTGTTTTCTTTACAGATAAAAAAAATTATAAATTGTCTACTGGTATTGGAGCATGTATTACCGTCTCTGATATTGTACAGCAATGAAGAAGTCTTACAACTGAAAGGGCTCGGTGCTCGAAAACGGTTTGGTGGAATGAGAATGTTAATCATCATCATCACCGAAGGTTCATACTAGGTCTATGATATTCTAGTTTATTATACTTTGTTTTGTGAATTAAGGAATGAAACAGTAAAATACTTTTATATTTTTGCAACTTTTTGTTTTATTTTACAAATGACAAATCTGCCCCATCGCTTTGGCATATTTACCTCATGGTTGGGGTGGTTACGTCGTTTTTGGTCAGTCTAGAAATGTTAAAAAATATGTCTGTTAAGATGAGATAGGCAAGATTGAAATGTGTAAGACTAAAGCCAACATATCTAAGTATCCGAAACAAGAAAAAATGCTAGAATCTGTATTGAGGTTTTAATTAGAGATCGCCTCAAAAAAAGTGGTGTGCATACACTACGCTTCTGACAAAAAACAATGGTCTCATGGTCTGTGTAACATCTATGATTTAACTGGGTGCTCGAAATGGTACCCCATTCAATTGGATACCTTATAACGATTGGCATCTTGGAGCCTGACATGTGCTTATACCACCGGAATGCTTCTTTGGTAGAGGATTTGTCCTGAATCAAAATTTGCTCCCCAAACGATTTATTACTCTGTCCAATGGTATAGTGCTAATATCGCTCTGTGAAAGCAATAAAAGAGTACCTTCCGGAATATTTACCAAACAGTGCAGATTTTGCGTGATACTTGTACTTTGTGATTGGCCCTACCCAGAGAAAAGTGACTCTGAAGGGCTTTAATGTCACCGATGTATGTTTTTGGTATTTTACCAAAAATTATTTAAAAAAAAAAAAATAAAAGTATCTCTGCTACCCCATAAAGGGTTAAAATTTAGAGAGCACACAAAAAAAAAATTGCATAACGCATACAGTGCACTATTGTGGTTTTTAGCTTGACACTGTTGCTTACGTTGGCTGGCATTAGACTGCGAGTATAGTGTCGGTAGTAAAATAATCCTCCCGCTAGACAAGTTAAATACGCCATAAAAATTTACCTCAACTACATGCAACATAAGGATACTTATTGTGGTCTTAAATATTTCACCAATAACAACAGCAACAAAGTTTTCAAAACGAAAGACAAATTTTTTAAATTGCAATAAACCAAATGAGAAAAACCCCAAAAATAACATAACAGAAAGGAAAACTTTGAAAAATTCAATAAAGATTTTGAATTTTTGTTACAAACACTTCTTAAACAAATAGTTAATTTGCATGTTTGGTACATTTTCCTTTAAGGTAGGAACAAAAAACAACAATAAATGAGAGTAGAAAACAAAGCATAAAATACCAGCCAACATTATTCATTTACATTAAATCTGCATATCCTTGACTTTCCTTTTACAATTTTAGTTGATTTTCGTTTGTTTCTCTCGTTTTTTTTTTTAACTGCAGCTCATAGATTTTAGTTTTTTGTTGGCAAAATAGACTAGACTGTATGACTAACTGTATGTGTAGAGGAATGTTAGTGTTAGTGTGTGTTTGTGTGTGTATGTATGCATTTGTTCTAAAGATTAGTTTAGTTATTTGTTACGCTCAAGTGCATTTTCATTTCGTTGACTTTGTCACATTTGTACGCTGTATGTGTAAACATCATTTCTACTTATTCACACATTGAGCAGACAGGCAGGATATACAGACAGACAGACACATTCAGTTGTTGTTTCATACAACTGAGTGTCTAGTATTCTCGCGTTAAACGTCAACGAAAACACGCTAAAACAAGAGCTAAATATAGCAAATATAAAGGAAAGTTATATTCAATCAAAGTCGACCAAATGTTGAGCTATTAAGACTTTATAATTTATATTTAGAATAACATCATTCTCAAACAATTCAAGAGCCATAGCTTTATGAAATGTATCTAACCCATAAAACCAGCAAGGATCTCCATATTAAATTAAATCACAATGAGAGAGAACTTGAAGCTGTATGTTGAAACCAAACTCTTCAGTATGAAACATGTTCCAACTTATTTGATATTGTTACAGTAATAGTGTTTTTGATTGTATCTTATCGCCACTCATTAACACTCAACTACTGGGTATAGCTCGCACCACACAGTGGGGTCGATCGTTAAAAAGTGTTAATAAATCGGAATCTTCAAAATAATGTCTGCACGAATCATAGAGTAGGACATACGCTTTAAGTAAATAAAATTGTTGACCAACCTGTTTGAATAAAGGTGAGATGCAGCTCCGATTAGGAAAACATTGTCCATCTTGTAACATGTACAAATATGGACAGCCTATCACCTCCTCTACGATTCATACATTATTTTTAATCGGACTAGTAGCTTAGAAGATTTAGATTTATTACCATTTTTTCCCATTCTATGCCACTGTGCAACAGTATAAAAATTCCTACAATAACAAAATAAAAATCTAGAATAGCAAATTAAAAATATACTGTAAAAAAGATAACATAGAGTAAATTTCAGTTAGTTGAAAACTTTAGCTGTGTGTTTTTTCTACTCAAATACTTACATATAATAATTTGGTCTGTGTAGTCGACATGAAGGCACAAAAGTCTGTTGGCATTGTAGTCTGCAAAGTTTTGTTTGTTGACATACGTAACACCTCATTTCAGTTTTTTATTGTGCAACAGAATCCAAAAAGACAACAATACCACACAGCCACTCATTTATGTTAAAATATTTGCTAAATGGAAAAATTGTTTAAATATATATTCTTTTATGTAGTGGTTTTTATGTAGATTTATATTAATTGTACTATTTGAAATTAAAATATTTTTGCATTGTAAATAATTTATTTGAATCTTTAAGAGAAGTAAATTCAAATTATGATACTTAAATATTCAATCAGTAGAATTAAAGAATCTGCAACAAGTTTTAATTTTATAAAACTAATATAGTTAAAAACAAAAATTAAAAACATTTGTCTGTTAAAAAAATATTTAACATTTTCCCCTTAGTTGGCCCATTGTAGATCCAAAGTTGTATGACTTGATATACATATATCGCTGGAAAGGTGTTTCATTTGTTATAAATATTGGGTATTGTAATGTTTCTTTACTTTTTTATCTAGAGAAGTTAAAATAAACGTTATAGAGGTAGCAGACAAATGTTTAACTATTTGCCAAATGACCAGACTGTCTAGGCTATAAACGTTTGGAACATTTTAATATTCTTCTAACCAAGGAATGTGGGAGCCTTTGAGCTGCTAGCTTCAGCCGGGCGGGGGGTTCGTTTTCCCTTTAGAAGAATCATTCCATTTACAGATATATTATAGACTCCCTTTACCAAAATCTAAATCCCCAAACTTGATGAATGCTAATTATATCTGACATTACCATAAAAAAAACTCTCAGATGTTGTTGAGTTTAGGCGCAATTTTTACCCTCCCAATCCAATGTTCTGAGCACGCCTTTATTTTCTCTCGGAACCCCTAACTAGTTTTACAATCTACCCATTATTAGCACATTTTAACAGAAAACACTTCTCTTTAGATTTAGCAATTCATTATAAAACAATTTTATTTATATATACCAAAATATTAGAATAAAAGATCGACAGAAGTCGAATTAAAAATATAGAAAACTTAAAATTTTAGTTTTACTAATGCATCATAAAAAAATAATTTTTAGTATAGGAATTTGTAATTCCAGAGAATTTAAAGTTGTGTTTTTGTGTTAATGCAAAATTCTATTAGTTAAATATAAAAATGATACTATTAGGAAAGCAATAACGAATATATTAAACGGATACGTTTACGGTGTGGACTTATTTTATATAGTTTTAATTCTGAGTGTTCATATAATCAGGTAATAATCAATTAACATTAAAATGAGTAAGAATAGAATGAAATTGAAATAGAGCTTTTTTGAGTAAACGCATTTATGAATGAATAACATTATCCATTCATAAATCTCGCTGCAACAATAATTTTGCAGAAATAAATATATTTTGTTGTTGTTCTACTATTTCTTTCTAAAATTAGTAAGATCAAATATAGATATAGAGCGCATTTATGAATGAATAACATCAAAAATCTCTCTGCAACAATAATTTTGCAGAAAACAATAAATTTTTTTTTTTTGTTTTACTATTTCTTTCTTTTCTTACTTACTGTTTTATTATTGCTTATTATGGAATTTTTTGTTATTTTTTTTATGCAAGAATAAAAATGAACTACGAACAATTTTTAAAAGTACACTCACCCAATATTCTCATCGTACGTTGAAGGCCTTCAGCTCCGATAGTGAGGATGATAATGATGATCATTTAGTATATGTTTTAAATTAGTTTTTGTTCTTGCATTTACATAAGGGGTTATTGTTAGATCAAATATAAATTAAATTAGATGATTATACGATGTTTGCTAAATTGATAAAAAAAAATTAAAGAATTATATGTATCACTTTACTCGTTAAATTAATTCAATAATTGATACCACATTAAAGTATGACCTAGTACTATTGATACACATATAGTTTGATGATTTCTCGTGGTTATAGGGTTGAAGAAATAGTTGTGCTTTTGCGTTCCTTAGCTCTATCGCAGGTCTGAAAATCCTTTAATTCTAGTGGCTCTACACAAAAATTCGGTCAGCAAGGAAAAGACGTATTTCGATCCAGAATATCTCGAATTGGTGTTGATTTGAGTATTAATGATTCCACTTCACTCTTTTGAATATATTACTTGGAAAAGTCTTAATGCTTGGGTGTGGATTTTTGATGTATATAGTAAAGTTATTGACTATATCCAATCTAAGACTACTCCAAAAAGAACCCTTAGGTCAACGTTATATAACCAATATTTGGGTTGATGGTTTTGCGTGTTCTAAAAAAAATTTAGGTTGACACATGTGACATCGATTTTGAGGGCACAGAAAAAAAATGTTGTGATATTACCTTTGATATATTTACTAGATTGAATGAAATACTGCGTTTTGGAAGAAACTTTTAGACATTTGGAGTTTTCCTTGGGAAATATCAAAAGTCTATTCGTCAATCAAATATCGTCGTTCGTGTTAATAATAATTAAAATAATTTCGTTTTACGAAACAATATTTTATTCACAAATTATATATGATTTGTATTATTTAAGAGTTTAAAAAGATTTTACTCAATATTATTTTTGAAAATTATGCACTTTGATGTTTAGGATTTTTCCGGATTATTATTTTCAATTATTTTTTTAACACAAGTATTTTAAATTAATGGACGTCTTCACTTGCTGACATTTATTGTTGAAAAGGAAGTATAAAGACCACATTGCTTTATTCGAGACCTTCTTTTTCTATTCCCTATCACACAGCCGATTTCATTTAAAAAAAAAAAAGCAAATAATGATGAATAAGCAAAATAAGCAATTATTCATATGCAACTATGTTATTATATGTTATATGCATTCAAATGTTAATTCGCCCCAATGTTAATATACATATACTGTTAAGAAGTACATTCATGTTATTAACATGTAAAATTATCACAATTGCCATCTCTAATTATGAGCCAACACACAAACCATTATTATACAGTTGTTTAGTGGTAAAAAGGCTGAGGTAGCATTTTTTTATATGAGAATAACCAAATTAAGTTTAAATAGAGAAAATAAAATAAAAATGGGGAAAAAAAATGTAAAATGTTCATTACAGTATACAAATATTTTCCCGAATTTCTAAGTTGCAAAGCAAGGGGTAAGGGTTATTTGAATATTATTTTTTATCATTTATCATGCATTCCAATAGTGACACATATATTTAGCTGTTTCTGCCATGTAGGACATGTGGCTCAAAATTTCAGCTGCAGATATTCAGTAGATGGAGCTGAAATTTTAACAAACAAATTACACCTTTATTTTTATCATCCTCAAATAGTATAATTCCTAAAACCAAAATTTTTAAACGAAGCCTGATATATGTATTCTAGCTGTAACCGGTCCGCGTTGCTGGTCCTTAAAAAACATCTGTTTTATATTGCATCTCCATCTCGATTTTAATATACAGTGTCGGACAAAGCTTCACAAAGTTGAAGCTGATATCTATAGTGTCATGCTATGCCCCTTAAGACCAGGGGATATACAATATTTTTTGTTTTTTTATTTGGAATAAAAATATATAAATTATTTGGTGTACCAACTCGAGAGCAAGCCACATATAATTGACCGTGTGAAAAACATGAATTTTCCAAATGTAAGCCAGCAATAGTCAACGATTGGTCTTGTGCTTTGTTAATGGTTATAGCAAAGCAAGATGAAACGGGTACTGGAGCCGCTTGAATTCAAATGGTCAAAGTCGTGGGGAATCATCGGTATGCGTGGAATCAGCACATCTTCGCCTTTGAATCTGCCAGCGATGATTGTTTCCCCAATTAACGCGTTTAAGTTGCGGAGATGCATTATCGGTAATCCAGCATTCTATGTTATTTCATCTGATGGCATTCCGGCTGGTTCCAATGAATTCAGAAATACAGTAGGACAATTGACGACTTGTTCTTCGTTCATTACTGTGTCAATCGAATTGTATTTCATTGTTTCGTCAGGCAGTTTCAATTGAATTTGCTCATTCAACTTGTTGGCGGGAGCAATTGAAAGAAGAGCTTGGAAAGACTTTGTTCATTGCACCAAACTTTACGTCGTGACATTCGCTAGCGATTGGCTTCAAGTCTTTCGATATGCTATTTGCGAGTCTCTGTAGCTCTTACGAAGCATTTTTTAAAGCCGTAATTCGCGTTCACTTTCCGTTTCTGCGGCTCTAGACGTTGATGCCCTTTCTCGATTTTTCTCAACACGTGATTCATGTTCACTTTTTGTTTCCGCGTCACTAGACGTAGATACCCGTTCCTGATATTTCTGATATTTGTAAAATTTTTACTCAAAAAAAAACTGTAAACCAATTTTATTCTTGCAAAAAATTCCGAAACCCTTGCTACTTACAAATTTGCTTTAACTTATAGCGTTTTAACTGATCAACACCAAACTACAATTAACGCACAGCAAATCAAATGAAGTCAGTGACTAAATGCAAATAAATTTTATTTGAACTCACTGTTATTTTTTATTAACCTAACACTCGCAAGTTTTTTCTAATGAGATTTTTGGTTAAAATATAAGTGATTTGGACCACTATATACCGACTAATAGTCAGATTTATGTTTTAGTTGATTTTCATATAAAAATCAATTTTTTGATAAGTTATCAAAAATAAGCCACTGTTATGTTTTACATGATTTTCATATGAAAATCATATGGATCACTTATTACCCACATATAGCCATTTTTATGTTTTACTGAATTTTTATACCCTTCACCTTATATAATTTCCACAATATAATTTTCCGACCCTATAAAGTATATATATTCTGGATCCTTATAGATAGCGGAGTTGATTAAGCCATGTCCATCTGTCCCAGATATCTTGGGCCTTATCTTCGGGATCCCAATCATCAATAATTCTGTCAGACATGCTTTCGAGAAGTCTCCTATTTAAAATCAGCAAAATCTGTCCATAAATAACGGAGATATGAGCAAAAATCCGAGACAACCTCTGAAAATTTCATAAAAAAAAGACAATTTATTGCATGCTTTGACAAAAAAGCAACAAAACGCATGTTTGGATGTGTTGTGGTTTCATTGCTTTGCGTATTTTGTGTTTTTTTGGTGTTTCGTTTCGTTTGGCCTTGTTGTTTTTATACCCTTCACCTTCGTGAGAAGGGTATATATAAGATTGTCATTTCGTTTGTAAATTCTGGAATATAATCTGTTCGTCAGCAATTAAATGCAACATTTTTAAAAGTTTTCTTAATATATTTAGGAAGTTATACGCTGAAAATGGGCAATTAATGCATTCACAACAAAGGTGAAGGCTATATAAGATTCTCCATAGCCGAATATAGCACTCTTTCTTGTTTATATAAAAATCGATTTTTGGTTATCACAGATGAACGGCCTTTTTGCATTTGGACCATTACTACCGACTTTTATCTGATTTTCATATAAAAAATTTCCTTTTTTCATTGGAACCACTATTTACAGACTTATTGCCATTTTTATATTTTTCTTCTTATACTTAATTGATTTTTAGTTACAAATCAAATCATCGCAGTAGATCGCACTTTTTACATTTGGACCATTATTTACCGACTTATAGACACTTTTATGTTTTACCAGATGATCGTCCCTTTTTCATTTGGACCTCTATTTACCGACTTATAGACACCTTTATGTTTTATCTCATTTTCGTATAAAAAATCAATTTATGGTTAAAAAAAGTGATCGCAGATTTAAGTGATTTAATGACTTATAGCCACTTTTATGTTTTACCTGATTATCATATAAAACATCGATTTTTGGTTGAAAGTATAAGTGATTGTCCTTTTTCCAGTTGGGACACTTATAGCCACTTTAATGTTTTACTTTATTTTCATATAAACAATCAATTTTTGGTGGAAAATATAAGTGATCTCATATGATCGTCCTTTTAACATTTGGAACACTACTACTAGCTACTTTAATGTTTTTCTTGATTTTCATATAAAATATAGATTTTTGGTTGAAAATATATGTGATCACAGATGATCGTCCATTTTCTTTTAGACCACTATTTACCGACTTACAGCCACTTTTATGTTTTACCTGATTTTCACATGAAAAATCAATTTCTTGTTGAAAATATAGGTGATTACGGAGGATCGTCCTTCTTCCATTTGGACTATTATTTACCGACTTATAGCCACTTTTGTGTTTTAATTGACTTACATATCACAGATTATCGTCATTATTCCCTTTGGGCCACTATTTAACGACTTACAGCCACTTTTATGTTTTACTTGATTTTCATATAAAAAAATGTTTTGCTTGAAATTATAAGTGGTCACAGATGATCGTCCTTTTTTCGACTTATAGCCACTTTTATGTTTTACTGAATTTTTATATAAAAAATCGATTTTTGTTTGAAAATACAGGTGTTCACAGATTACATCCTTTTTCCATTTGGACCACTATTTAACGACTTATAGCCACTTTAATATTTTACCTGATTTTCATATAAAAAATCGATTTTTGGTTGAAAATACAAGGCATCACAGATGATCGTTCTTTTTCCATTTGGACCACTCGACTTTTCTCTGATTTTCACATAAAAAATCAATTTTTGCTTGAAAATATAAGTGATCACAGATTATCGTCCTTTTTCCTTTTGGACTACTATTTACAGACTTATAGCCACTTTTATGTTTTATATGATATTTATATAAAAAATAGATTTTTGCTTTTTGTAGCATTATTTATCGACTTATAGCCACTTTTATGTTTTAATTGATTTTCATACAAAAAATCGATTTTTTTTAAAATATAAGTGATCACAGATGATCGTAGTTTTTTCTTTTGGACCATTAATTTTCATATGACTTTTACGTTTTACTTGACATTCATATAAAAAATCTATTTTTGGTTGAAAATATAGGTGATCACAGGTGATTTTTCCCTTTGGACCACTATATACATATATCCACTTGTATGTTTCACTAGAATTTCATATAACAAATCGATTTCTGGTTGAAAATGTAACTGACCACAGATAACTTATAGCCACGACTTATAGCCAATTTTTTGTTTTACTTGATTTTCATATAAAAAATCTATTTTTTCCTGAAAATATAAAATGTAAGTGATCACAGATGATCGTTTTTTTTCCTCTTGGACCACTATTTATCGACTTATGGACACTTTTATGTTTTGTATTGATTTTCATATAAAAAAAATCGATTTTTGTTTGAATATATAAGTGATCAAAGATGATCGTCCTTTTTCCTTTTGGACCACTATTTAACGACTTATAGCCACTTTTATGTTTTATCTGATTTTCGTATGAAAATCAACTTTTGGTTGAAAATATAGGCGATCACAGATCATCGTCCTTTTACCATTTGGACCACTATTTAACGACTTATAGCCACTTTTACGGTTTACTTGATTTTCTTATGAAAAAATATTATTTTTGGTTGCAACTAAAAGTGATCACAGATGATAACCACTTTTGTGTTTTTCTTGATTTTGATAATTATTTTTTATCAGCGGCCAAACATATTCGACGGATGTTCTAAAGAAATTTATTTATCGAATTTACTAGAAGCAACTAGTTTTTTCAAACAATTTCTACCCGTTTTCTATTGAGACATTTTTCAACCATTCGTTTTTTTTTTAACTTTTTAGCTAGTTCCTTACAGTTTTATATTGAATGGAAATATGTCGAATATGTAGCAGACGAATCTTCTACAAACGCCATATTATTTCTAATTTGAGTAATTATTTTCAATAATCCAGTGCAATGTAACATTTGTATGTACCTGTTCATTAATTTGACAGTTGTTTATTCATTTTTAAAAACTGAAATTAAAAATACTTTAATTTTGCATTTGCCATTAAAAATGTAGACAACCGCAAAAAAGTATACAAAATTTAAAAATAAAATAAAAAGTAAGAATCTCATATATATGTGTAAACAACCCTTTCACTCGAAATTGAAATTAAAGAAGCTTTTGTAATTTGTTTAGTAACACTTTGGGCTTTTTTTTGTTCGGAATTTTTGGACAATGAAACCTTATAAAGGTGTGAAGTTGTTTTTACGTTTTTTTTTTAGATTTTTTAATTTAACAGACACAGTCCATAGCAAACAACAACAGAAACCGTTCTAACATTGAGACACACACATAAATATAAAGAAATAAAAAATGTCAGATCCTTTTTTTTAAATAAGACGTGACAAAAGTTTTATTTTGCCTGTTCGTATTTTTATTGTCATTGTACATTGACACTTGTTTTGCGTTTTATATGGTTTTTTTTTTTTTTTTGGTTCTTATTGTTGTCTCAAATTGTATTTTATTAGGTGTAGCAGACTTATGTTTAAAATTTTTATGGCCATAAATTGAGTTGAGTTCTTTTTTAAATTTGTTTGTTGTTGTTTTTTATTTATTATTTCTTTGTTTGTGCGAAACGTGTCCAAAGGGGTCAAGGTGTTAAGTCATTGTTTTTTTGTCACTTTGTTGCTTGTTTTTGGTAATAAAAATGAAAACCTACAAGTTTCAATTAACATTAAGAAAGAAAAGAAGGCACGTGAATTATTTTTTTATATTCAAAATTGATATATGTATGACAATGTTAAGTTAACCCTTTTAAGACATGATTTGCAAGCGACAAAATTGTGATGTTGATAGTAGGAAGTTTAATTATGGGTTTAAATTACAAAAATATTTTCAACTTTTGTTCTTTAACAAATTGTGCGAAAAAACCAGAGAGTGGAAGTGTAAATTACAATTTGCATGACACTATACTATAATTATACTCACTTTAAAATTAAGAAGGAATAGTTTGCACAGAAAAACAACTGCTAAAGAAATTAACTTTTGGTAAGGTTTAAAATATTTGTGCATTATTTCGTCGCGGCAGCCTATATTGAACTGACAATGAATATATTTGTTTTTTTTATAATTTAATTTAATTTAATTTACCTGAATTTGAAGTTTATACACTTACCATCAAAAAAGATGGTGGCAATAATGATGTTGTAATTCCGTTTGAAACACATGGAAGCAGACCCCCAAAAGTATATATATTCTGGGTTCTTATGAAATTCTAAGGCGATCTAGCTATGCCAGTATGTCTTTTTTTCTCTATTGGAGCTGGTAACCTAACATAGGTCCCAGTTGGGTATGTCGGATTCATTCCGACTAAAACCACCTGCATCGTCAACATCCCACTCCGCGAGACTGCCAACAGGTAATAGTTCGCGGCGCGGTCAGCTGTTTTTGCTGCTTTCATTTTCCCATTGCGATTGTATTGCTGTAAGCTGCTTTCGAAGCTATTCCTCTTTCTTAAGTGATTCCAATACGTATCTTATAAACCCTTTTACACAATCCCAGTTTACCTTTGAATCCAACATAGCATGTACGATATTCTGGGGTGTTAAACTGCTACCAAGCTGTCTTTCAAGCCTTCCTCGTTCTTCTCTAAATCTTTGGCATACGAATATGACATGTTCCGCGTTTTCATCAGTCTCTATGCAGACTTGACACCTTGGTGAGTTATCATGTCAAAAACGGTATAAATAATTCCTAAATCATCCATGTCCTGTTAAGAACTGCGTCAGGTGGTAACTGACCTCTCCATGTCTTCGATTTACCCATCTCTCGACATTTAGGATCAATTTGTATGTTCATCGACCTGCGTTAGAATTATCCCACCTTCTCTGCCAAGTTTGCATAGACAATCTCCTTTCCGTTTGTCGAATATATCTGTACTACGTCTCAGGATTCTTGGATTTCTCGTAGTGTATTCATGAAAATTATCATGCTGTTATTTATATTAGGATTATGTCCGCCACTACACTTGCTGCATCAAGGGATATAGTGCGAAATCTGCAGCAGACTCGAAGACAATTTCTGTGGAAAATTGATATCATGTCTTTCCTGGAAGTACACCTGAGTGGTTTCTCCCATATGGGTGAACCATATAAGAGGATTGAGTTTGCAACTCGCGATTGCCTTTTGGCAGGAATATTCGGTGTGACGTTTAAAATTTAATCGGTTATCGATCATCACACCCAGGCATTTGATAGCCTCGGTGGATACAATTTCACTTCTTCCTACTTGTATGTTTAGAACCACTTTTGCTCTCCTGCTGCTTACCAACACCAGTTCGGTTTTATGTTCGGCTAGTTTCAGGTTCATGGAGTCTAACTATAACCTTATGGTTCTAATACCCTCATTTGCATAAAGCTGTATATCATCTATGTTCCGGGCTTGAACGACTACAGAGACATCATCCGCGAAGCCTACAATTTTGACCTCCTCTGGTGCATTGGGAACACCCGCCGTAATATATTGTTCACCGTTTTCATGGTATTCACAAATCTATCCGCCATGTGTCTGTCTGTCTGTCTGTCTGTCTGTCTGTCTGTCTGTCTGTCTGTCTGTCTGTCTGTCTGTCTGTCTGTCTGTCTGTCTGTCTGTCTGTCTGTCTGTCTGTCTGTCTGTCTGTCTGTCTGTCTGTCTGTCTGTCTGTCTGTCTGTCTGTCTGTCTGTCTGTCTGTCTGTCTGTCTGTCTGTCTGTCTGTCTGTCTGTCTGTCTGTCTGTCTGTCTGTCTGTCTGTCTGTCTGTCTGTCTGTCTGTCTGTCTGTCTGTCTGTCTGTCTGTCTGTCTGTCTGTCTGTCTGTCTGTCTGTCTGTCTGTCTGTCTGTCTGTCTGTCTGTCTGTCTGTCTGTCTGTCTGTCTGTCTGTCTGTCTGTCTGTCTGTCTGTCTGTCTGTCTGTCTGTCTGTCTGTCTGTCTGTCTGTCTATCTGTGTCTGTGTCAGTGTCTGTGTCTGTGTCTGTGTCTGTGTCTGTGTCTGTGTCTGTGTCTGTGTCTGTGTCTGTCTGTCTTTCTGTTGAAAACACGTTGGGGCCGAAGCAAATAAAGCTAGCTGACCGAAATTTTCAACAGATACTCTCCGTTTATAAGATTTGTTTGGTATTGAAAATGGACAATGTCGGTCGATGATTTCACCTAGCCCCCCATACAATTGTCCCCCTGCAATACTGTTGGAACAGCCATAAATATGATGATTATGCGCAAATTAGTTATAATTAATCTGAAATTATAGTGTAAAGTATGACTAAAATCGGGAATCATTTCTCCCTAGTCACCATACAAGGTCTACCTTTGAAAATTAATGTATGTCTGTATATTTTTTTGTTTTTTGCGACATATAGATGCCTAAACCACTGGACCGGTCCCTTTGAAGATTTTACTTTATGTTACCCTAGGTCTGGAAGGAATAAGAGGATAATTTTTATTTTTAAATTTCATTATGGTGAATCTGGTGAACTATAATTGTGAAAGCCGCGGAATTTACTTGAGAATTATTGGCCGCTTCTTGGCTTAAAATGGCCAGAATTAGCCATTTTAGTAGCATAAAATATATTATGTCCAAATATAGTCGTAATATCATTGTAATACATGATCATAATATGTTTTGCAGTAATAATTTGTGATCCAAATCGGTCATAATATCCCAAAATAATCATAACATAACCCAACGTAATCAAATTTATGATATAATGATCTAAATCGTATTATAATCCAATGAAATCATATATTTAAAAATTATTTTAGGAAATACAAAATTTAATTTTACTAGGTTTTAGTTTCAATTCAAATATTATTGATTAATACACAGAAATTTAGGAAAGCTGATGATATTATACAAATAAAACTACAGAGCGAATGAGAATTATAGCCCAGCAAAATATGCTGAAAAGAGGCCTTCCTATAGGCCTTATTTTGCAGACACAAGGACTTCTAGCCGCATTGCAAAATCATTTCAATTTTACACGGCGTACAGTGGGGTCAAATGTCCTATTTTCACGGCTTTATTAATATCTCAACCACAACAATAGCGATGCTCGCAAAATTTTACATGGGTAGCTCTCAGACCAATTCGGATATTTTAATAATATTTTAGGGATATAGAAGGAGGAAGTCAGATACCCCACATATAAAATAATTATAAACTCTGGTATATCTATATAACTACGATAGTTATATACACTGAATTTGCTGTGGATAACTCTAAAAATAAACTACACGTTCCACCAAAATTGGGAGCGTATACAAGGCGGAAGTGGGTACCCCCATACAAATGAATTATTAATTCTACTATATCTATAAAACTAAGTGAGATACAGTGAGATACACTAAATGTATGCATGTTATCGGTAAAAATAAACTACCATATTGTGTTACGATGATATCATTATATTAACTAGTGATAGGAGGGTGACTAAAAGAGATATTTCCCAACAACTACCACTAAAGAACTGATTTTCAAAGATTTTATAAACTCATATAGAAAAGTTCATTGAAAGTACAGATGTGCACGTGAGTGATATGATAATTGACTCCCGATATACAATTTTAAAATTCTCGCGATGGCGCTCGCTAACATAATTTGTTTTTTATTAAGCTGAATTGCCTGCTATCGGATAACTTCGTATTAACCACAAGAAAAAACTTCGAGTTAATCACAAAAAAACAAAAACATTTAAACAAGCATACACATGCGTGAGTGCGTGAGAATTAAATTATTAAAATCCCTCATGCTATTTATTCACGATTATAAACTCAACGGATGGAAAATCAAACTTAACTGAAATAAAGAAAAGTAATTGGTAAAAGTTTATTAATGTTTATCTCATTATAATTCATAAATCAAGGCGAATTTATAGAAGGTGACCTCACAAGAACAGCTGATTGTTTTTTATATTCAGTTGTTTAGACAAGTGAACTGTCAATTCACTTGTGGTTGTTGTGGCGAAAAATACAACAAACCCAAAAGCAAAAACAACAACAGGCAACTTTGACAGTTCACTTATCTTTTTACAAAAACAAAGTACCTGTTGTTTTTGTACATGTTGTATTTGTTGTAGTTCTGTCGTCACCTTCTATAAATTCGCCTTGACATAAATATAGCCACGTCCAGGCCTGACTGACTCGTGAATCCCGTGTAATTACTCACGGCATTTTCATCTCTTATAAAATCAAAAAAACAGTAAAAACAACGACAGCGATAAAACTTTTAGCAGAATCATAAAGGGCTTTTTGTTAGTAGACTTAGCGCTTGAAGCTGTTACTAATCTGCATATAACGTATGAGGCGCACCGATGAACAACGCTTAACGGCCCATGCTTTTAAATTATATTAAATTCTCTGCCCAACTGAGCCCAACTAATAACTTTATATCCATTTTAACTGATAAATCCAATTTTCTTTGCACTTCCAATACAAAAACTAAAAACAAATAATTCAAATTTAACCAAACATATCAATAAATACCTGAACTTGATGGTTGCATAATTGGATTTATAAATTTTTTAAAATTACTTATTATAAATAGTATTTTTTTTGTGCAATTTTTTAATTTTTTTTACCCCTTTTTTAGCATTTTTTTTCTCACAATGTGTTATTTCAACACGTGACTATAAAAATACCGTTTCTTATTTCACATTAAATTCTTGCCTGCTGATGTAAAATTTTGTGCTCTTTAACTAATCCGCAAAATGAGTATCTTTGGCCCCTCTGTGCTGCGTGTCATTGCGAGCCAATGCTTTGCATACTCACTGCTGTTAGTGGGCTGAGAGAAGGGCTACTTAAGAAGGTATATTAGAAGGTCTTCCGTTGAAGGTCTTTAAGGATTCCTGCCGTGTAATGCATTTTAACAGCATAAAACCTTAAGAATGAACACTAATGGACTTTAAGATAACACGTGTGTTTATACCCTACACCACTATAGTGGGGAGGGTATAATGGATTTGTGCAGATGTTTGTAACGCCCAAAAATATTAGTCTAACACCCACCTTAAAGTATACCGATCGACTCAGAATCACTTTCTGAGTCGATTAAACGATGTCCGTCCGTCCGTCTGGCTGGCTGGCTGGTTGGCTGGCTGTCCATGTAAAGCTTGTGCGCAGAGTACAGGTCGCAATTTTAAAGATGTTTCGATAAAATTTGGTACATATCATTTTTTCTGCCCAAGGACGATCCCTATTGAAACTGGCTGAAATCGGTCCATTATTTGACCTAGCCCCCATACAAATGTCCTCCCGAAAGTGGATTTTATCCGTCACAAATGTTTAATTTATATAGGTATCTACACAAGTTTTTGTCCAAATAAGTTTTATATATAGGGAATTCATGTCACCAAATTTTATTATGATCGGTCCATAATTAGCCATAGCTCCCATATAAGGCCTGCTTCCGATAATCACTTTAACGAGCATAAATCTTCTACAAATGTTGATATACACATAATATTCAACATAAATAACTTTCATATAAACATTAATCACGTGACCAAATTTCGTGGTGATCGGTCCATAATTTGTCATAGCTCCCATATAAGGCCCACTTCCGAAAATCGCTCACGAACATAAATTACTGAAATTTTGAAAGAAAAATGTTTTTGCTCATTTACTTAGTGTAGGGTATTATCTGGTCGGGCTTGACCGACCATACTTTCTTACTTGTTTTTTATATATAAAAGACTCCTTCTCGCGTACTTCACAACTTCAAATGTTATAAAAGACTAAATTATAGTATTATAGAGAGACAATAATTGCAAAACCAATCATGTTCGAATACTAAATAATGGTGTGTTCGACCTTATTTTGCAATGCAATTTTTATTTGTGTATGACAGTTTTTAGAAGAAGAAGCATAGCCCTTCTGGAAAGTCTTCTGCGAGAAGGGAGAGTAGAATTAGTATCGCATCTTTTAGAATATGTAACCAGGTCTTTTGGAAGTTCTACAAAGTGAAGACCTAGAATTTTTTCTCGCTGGGATAATATGAGTACACATGTAACCACATAACGGTTATTTATAAGATTAAATGGTTCTGCATAAATAATTGGGCAATTCACAAGGTCTCTTATCATGATGTCATAATGTCCTAATATTTCACATTGGTTTTTATTGCTTTTCAAACAAAAATTGTTCAAAAATAATACTACTTTCTATGCTGTTTATTGTGTTATCGTAACCAATCAGCAGAGACTATCGCCGAATGCCTAAGAGTCGGTTAAGCCGTGATATATTAGGACATTATGACTATATGACTGATAAGAGACCTTGTGAATTGACCAAATATGTTTGTCTATTTATCATTCTTTAGTAGTTTGAAAAATACATATGTTTCAGTGAATTATACTTAAATTTATAATTGCGATGAATGATTACAGTAACAAATTTTATAAATTGAAATAACAATTATTTGTGTACCACAGTATAGTTGTCGTAACTATGCCGAACCATGTTTTTTTTCTGCGTGCAGAACCGAAAAATATTATGTAGACTATCGATGTGTTAAATAGTTTACGTTGCTACAGTTTCCTCTGTGTTATTCCTGGCGTACAACATCTACACAACAGGGAATTATAATGTACAGAATTTTGACTGTTTTTAAATCCAGAAAATGTTTAGCTTGAATATCTCCTTTATTTTTTTCGATACCCTGTAATCATTTACATTTGTCACTCTTTTTTAAACACATTTTACGACTTTCACTTTACCTTAATTACTAAAGCTACCCTCGTTAACAACATCTTGTGTAATTTATGACACTAAAAATGTACACATTATATATTCCTGCATTTTAAATCCAAGTACGAGTACATAATATACGTTTAGTTTTCTTACGCTTAATGCGAAACACATTGAAACAATTAAAAATCTCACATCGAAATTTTTTACGTGTTTGTCTGTATTTTCGCTTAAAATAATTTAGTTTTGTTTTTTTTACTCACTTATTTTTACAACCCATAAACCACAAGTTATAAAAACCATCCACCAACAATATTTTTTCTGTCTGTTTTCTTGTTTGTTTCTAATGTGAAATTTGGAACTTTTTGTTTTGTCTTTCATCCTCATAGAGTTCATGTTGTAATTGCAATACGGTTAAAAGAATTCTTCATGAATATTTAAACATTTGTACACAGGTAGTAAACAGCAGACATGTTGAACATCGTGGATATGAACGACCATTCGATACCCTATAATTATTAAGAAAATCTTTCAAATAGAAATTGAGATAAACAGTTTACAAGTTACGCAAAAAAGAATTTAAAAACTGGATTTTCTTTTTATGAACAAAATTTGTGGAATGTTACAAACATATGCACACATCTTTTGTAGAATAGGGTATCTCTCGTATATGAGAAGAAAACATCAACCATCACACGTTTTTTTGAATTATGCATTAGTTGGTATAACTGTAGTATTTGTATGGTTATTAGGATGCTCCTTATGTTGGACTTTGTAAATTCTCGATGCTCTCAATGATTCAAATTGTTCTTTATCATATAAAAATCAAATGCTGGAAATTTTAGCAAAATCGAAAAATGTTAGCGGATGTACATTTTAATGAAAGTTTTGAGTTTTGTGTTATGAAAAAAATCAAGCAAATCCTTGGCAATAACTTGCAATTACTGAACAACTTACTTTTCAATTACTATCTCATACTATCTAATTTTGTTGGAAGTAATTGGTAAAAGCTGACATATCCAATATACTTACTAGTACTTGCTTATGAAATTCAGAATTAATTTATTATGGAATTCATTCAACTTTGTAGTTAATTTAAATCTAATCCAAATTGATTTAAAATATTTTTTCTGCATTTAATTTTTTTTCTTAATCTCTATCTTTTTCTAACTAACATCTTTAACCCATATTAACCAGAGGTCAACAATAATATTCTATGTAATTTTTAATGCATACATATTAGACTATTGATATTGTAATTATTATTAACAAATTGAATTCCAAAACTATCTGTAAGTAATATAGAATTTATATCAAGTTTTATAACATGAAATATGTTTTTTGAGCTTTAAAGGACAATAGGTCAATGTAGTCCAAGCCAAAAACATATTAGCTCTTTAATAGCCAAAGCTCAGCAGAATACCAACATTTCTTTTAACAAACAAATTTAATATACTTTACATTTTTACCAAAATGTGAGACAACCTCTCAAAAAAGTTGATGTTTTTTAAAATAAAATGGATCGGTCCATATTTTTACTATAACCAAACTCCACTTCCATAAATCACTGAAATATGTATAAATATCGCCAAAAGGTTAAAATTCGACATGAATAATCCTAATACGTATGAAAATCTACATACCAAATATTGTGAAGATCGGCCCATAATTGGCCCGCATACAAAGTCCGCTTTGTAAAATCACAGAAATCTCTAAATATCGTCAGGTTAAAATTCGAAATAGTCATACTATATGTATATAAAAATCGCAGAACCAAGTTTTATGAACCCTTAATTGCTCATAAGGACCACTTCCGAAAAACACCCCAGCAAAAACATTACATACAAAAAGCTGAAAAATAAGGGGAATTTGACGATTAGACTACTGGAAAAAGTACTAATTTTTGTTCGCGATCCACCGAGAAAACTTTTTCGCTTTCCACAGATATTGGCTTTATTGTTAATAAAACATTTTAAAGACAATCTAATCTTGTTGTCTAATTGCTACTTGCAATTTCGACATTTGATGTTTAGAGTTTTTTTTTTTTCAATATTGGTTGAATATTCTAAGTCGTTTTTAAAAATCTGCTCCATTTGTATTTCGGAAACATCATCATCATCGCGTTGAACTCTCTTTGTTATATTATAATTTAGCTCATTTTGTTGTGAAGTTTTTAACTTGGCTACAAAATAAAGCATTCAGGAAGTAGTTAAATTGTATTTTTTTAACTTAATATTTATTTATTAAAAACGCGGATTCGTTTCAGTATATAAGTATACATCAAGGACGTTTTTAAACACATCCATCACTAGTGGTTCTTTCAAGTCCTCCGTCATGGTCCTAAATAATGAGCTTATACATTGGGCCCTCAGTATAAGCTCAATACTGGAATTACTGGCCGTTCCAAATTGGTTTTAAAACACTTTTGAACAGGATGACTTTATAGGCTTAATTTTGATTGATCATTGATTAACCAGTAAAAGCTAGAGGTTCTTGACTTCAAGTGAAGTCTCTTGGCTTGTACATGACGACGCCAAGTAAGTCGTCTATCCAAGTAAATACCAATAGTATCTGTCTGTGGAATGTTTATGTTATTTAGTATGATCGGTGGACAGTCACTCATTCTGAGAGTAAATGTGATGTGTTTACTTTTGAGTTCATTTACTCATATTATCCAGTTATTCAAACATATCTCCACGAGTCCGGGATAATTGCCTAATTCCATAGAAGCTACCCACGGATCGGCGTGGGAGCTAAGTATTGCCGTATCATCAGCGAATGTCGATGTGGTAAGTCTATCGCACACAGGCAAGTCAGAAGTATATAACAAATAAAGTGTTGTTCAGATAACACTTCCCTATGGAATACCAGCATTAATTTCATAATTTCCTGTTACATAATCGCAATATTTCGCTCTAAAAACTCGGTCTGGTCTAGCAATCCATGCGTACTAGATGGCAGTAAATATTTAGTTTTGTGTATTAACCTCTTATGCCTTGCCCAAAAAGATACCACAGCAGTGTTTTTTATTTTCAAAAGATATCCTTAAATTGTAGTTATATTTAAAATTGTAAATGAAATATCTAGAAATATCGAACAAAAATTTTGCACTGATCATACTACTGGATTTTGTGATTTGCCCATAAATCCCACTTAATCGGATGAATCAGATAAATGTTTTTATACAAAATCCACAGAAATCGGTGCCCATGTTATATTAGTGGTGGGTATATAAGATTAGGCACATTCTTACTTATTAATCCTCGCATTAATTATAATTTATTAATTTTTTTAAATTTTCGTTAAACAAAATATTTTAAAAATTTATAATTTGTGATAATACTCTGAAAGTATACTGTAAAGTTTGGCGGAAATCGGGCAACATTTGCCCTTAGTCCCCATACAGGGTTCCCTCAGAAAATGACTTTAACATTCATAATCGTCTTATAATAATCAATATCGTGATGAAATTGGACATAAACAAGTTTTATATGAATCTAAATCATTCTACCAACTTTTTTGAGGTCCATAATTTATCATACCCACATATAACCCCTATATAACAGCCGAATATTACACTCTTACTTGTTATATTTTATATTGTAACATCTATTGGTTAATGAAATACAAAAACTATTTTTAATTTTGTTTGAAAGTATTGGTAATTTGACCCAAATCTTGAAATTTCAAATAAAATGTCCATAAATAGGGCCACCCTAATGTACATTTGTATGCAACATGACTGTTTTGGTTAATACATGTGTGTAAGTGCTTTTGTGTGAACAAATGTTCACATTAAGCACACATCCACAAAAAATACCGTTGACTTTTTTTGTTCCTCTCTATTTACCTACAATTCTGCAACAAAATATAGTCTATGTTGAGGGATATTTTTTTGACGAATTTGACGATTAGACTACTGGAAAAAGTACTAATTTTTGTTCGCGATCCACCGAGAAAACTTTTTCGCTTTCCACAGATATTGGCTTTATTGTTAATAAAACATTTTAAAGACAATCTAATCTTGTTGTCTAATTGCTACTTGCAATTTCGACATTTGATGTTTAGAGTTTTTTTTTTTTCAATATTGGTTGAATATTCTAAGTCGTTTTTAAAAATCTGCTCCATTTGTATTTCGGAAACATCATCATCATCGCGTTGAACTCTCTTTGTTATATTATAATTTAGCTCATTTTGTTGTGAAGTTTTTAACTTGGCTACAAAATAAAGCATTCAGGAAGTAGTTAAATTGTATTTTTTTAACTTAATATTTATTTATTAAAAACGCGGATTCGTTTCAGTATATAAGTATACATCAAGGACGTTTTTAAACACATCCATCACTAGTGGTTCTTTCAAGTCCTCCGTCATGGTCCTAAATAATGAGCTTATACATTGGGCCCTCAGTATAAGCTCAATACTGGAATTACTGGCCGTTCCAAATTGGTTTTAAAACACTTTTGAACAGGATGACTTTATAGGCTTAATTTTGATTGATCATTGATTAACCAGTAAAAGCTAGAGGTTCTTGACTTCAAGTGAAGTCTCTTGGCTTGTACATGACGACGCCAAGTAAGTCGTCTATCCAAGTAAATACCAATAGTATCTGTCTGTGGAATGTTTATGTTATTTAGTATGATCGGTGGACAGTCACTCATTCTGAGAGTAAATGTGATGTGTTTACTTTTGAGTTCATTTACTCATATTATCCAGTTATTCAAACATATCTCCACGAGTCCGGGATAATTGCCTAATTCCATAGAAGCTACCCACGGATCGGCGTGGGAGCTAAGTATTGCCGTATCATCAGCGAATGTCGATGTGGTAAGTCTATCGCACACAGGCAAGTCAGAAGTATATAACAAATAAAGTGTTGTTCAGATAACACTTCCCTATGGAATACCAGCATTAATTTCATAATTTCCTGTTACATAATCGCAATATTTCGCTCTAAAAACTCGGTCTGGTCTAGCAATCCATGCGTACTAGATGGCAGTAAATATTTAGTTTTGTGTATTAACCTCTTATGCCTTGCCCAAAAAGATACCACAGCAGTGTTTTTTATTTTCAAAAGATATCCTTAAATTGTAGTTATATTTAAAATTGTAAATGAAATATCTAGAAATATCGAACAAAAATTTTGCACTGATCATACTACTGGATTTTGTGATTTGCCCATAAATCCCACTTAATCGGATGAATCAGATAAATGTTTTTATACAAAATCCACAGAAATCGGTGCCCATGTTATATTAGTGGTGGGTATATAAGATTAGGCACATTCTTACTTATTAATCCTCGCATTAATTATAATTTATTAATTTTTTTAAATTTTCGTTAAACAAAATATTTTAAAAATTTATAATTTGTGATAATACTCTGAAAGTATACTGTAAAGTTTGGCGGAAATCGGGCAACATTTGCCCTTAGTCCCCATACAGGGTTCCCTCAGAAAATGACTTTAACATTCATAATCGTCTTATAATAATCAATATCGTGATGAAATTGGACATAAACAAGTTTTATATGAATCTAAATCATTCTACCAACTTTTTTGAGGTCCATAATTTATCATACCCACATATAACCCCTATATAACAGCCGAATATTACACTCTTACTTGTTATATTTTATATTGTAACATCTATTGGTTAATGAAATACAAAAACTATTTTTAATTTTGTTTGAAAGTATTGGTAATTTGACCCAAATCTTGAAATTTCAAATAAAATGTCCATAAATAGGGCCACCCTAATGTACATTTGTATGCAACATGACTGTTTTGGTTAATACATGTGTGTAAGTGCTTTTGTGTGAACAAATGTTCACATTAAGCACACATCCACAAAAAATACCGTTGACTTTTTTTGTTCCTCTCTATTTACCTACAATTCTGCAACAAAATATAGTCTATGTTGAGGGATATTTTTTTTGTAAATTGATGAGAGCGAAATGGAAAGAGCGTAGTGGGAGGATATTTTGTAGTGAATGCAATTGTGTCGGTGAGTATGTGTTTTATTTGCGTATGGATTTAATATTGTGTGTATGTGTGTTTAGTAAATTTGTGTGTTTGTTACCTTTTAAATGACATCAAACGCAGTCATTCACTCAATGTTTGGTAACGTTGTTACGTTTTTGTTATTTCCCCAGAGATGACATTTAGTAGCAGCAACAACATAAATGTGGCGAGGATGTTAACTTCGGCGTGGAGAATATCATCTTTAGGAAATACAATACTTTAGTGAAAAAACTTAACAGAAGGTAGAAAAATTCTGTATATATATATATATTTATGCAGTAATAGTGAAATACGGGTTTTGTTTATATCAAGATAAATATATTGCAACAAAATTCCATTTAAGTGTAATGGGGAGAAAAATTAGGCAGACATTTGGCAATGGAAATGCTTACAGGTGTTAAAGGGAAAGGGGTTTTTTTTAAATCTGATAATACCTTCGGGATTGTTACGAAAATAAAATGTTTTTCCAAAATTCAATTTTATTTAGCTTATAATTTTCTATAGTATCAAGATGAAACTGAATTTGGATGGATTTTCTTTTAAGTTTTGTACTATTGATAAAATTTGAAATAATATCCAAACAGTTATCTGGTCCTTATAAAAGTTATACGCATCCAATTTATATTATTTTTCTTATAGAAAAACAATTTCTTCTAACAAGTGCCGTTTGGATTGAACATGATTGCTTGTGCGAAGTGAACTACCACGATAACCAACCAAACAGCACATCTTAATTATTTATAATATGACTCCAACTAACTTCAAAAAGCAAGGGGCTTAAATTAGTACTAAATCGTACATGAGATTTTCATTATGATTTGCTTATACCAACATCATTGCTCTCGTCTGATGTTTGTCATAAAATCTTAAATTTTATGTTCTTCCCATAAGATACATACTAATCATAAGACCTATAAAATACACCTTTATTTAATATGAAGGGACAGCGTCTCTTTTTCAGCCATTTACTAATTAAATAAATTATTCAATAGTCTTTGCCAAAGAAAGTTTAGATTTTTTCAATTACATTTGTGGTTTAGTATTGATGTGATTTTTGTTTTTCTCAGACAGACAAACGGATAAAGGTTTATTGACAACACGCGTCTGACCAACGTAAAACTGACACCACACTCTCTTTCAGAAGAGGGTTAAACGTCAACCAAATAAAAGTTTTCCCCTGCAACAAAAAGTTTTGTATTTATTTATAGAAAATAAAATAGTGACATTGCAATTTATTTATTTATTTATATAGAATGTGTATGCAAGCAACCTCAATAAGGAAAAACAGACTAATGCATCCCAAGAGAAAATATTTACTAACGCACTCATCCACGCAGACATTTATGCTTCCATAAGGATAAATGAAATGGTTTGAAGGAAGCAAATCTGTCTGTATGTATGCTTGTATGCGTGTTGTTAGCAAATTCCCTTTGGCATAAAAGACGCAACCCTTAAAAGCCAATATAAGGTTAATTTTATAGTTTAGTGCTTTTTATTTGTTACATTTTCTTGCTTTGGATTTTACAAAGTTAAACCAAACAAACTCTCTAATACACCTTGGGTGAACTTTGCAATTTAATGTGTGTCGTATAGACAGAAATGTGTGTTGAAGACAACCAGTGTAAAAGACAGACAAAGCTGTATTTTAGCAAGTGTCGTTAATACCACCCAATCTATTAAAAATGTAAAATGTATTGCAAGCTCATTGAACGCACAATTGTTTGGGTGAATTTTGTACGAAGGGTTTCATGAACAGTTACCAAAAGCTGGGATAAACACCTTAAATGTTTTTACAATAAATATTTCTTAAAGTATATTTATTTATAAACTCTATAATTAACTAATTAAATAAGTATTCAACAAATTCATATATGTATATAGCCCAACATATCTTGGTCCAGGAATAGAAATGTCCATTAAAATATATAATGTACTTGCAGTTAATCATACACAGCATTAAATAATTCTCAATCGGATGCAATAGAAATATACGGAAGCAATCCAATGCTTCTATAGCTACTTGATGTAAAAGCTTACAGAAACGCAGCAAAGAAGTAGTAATGTAAGGGAGACTTATTTTTGGATTGTGACAAGCATACATATGTATCCAGCGGGAAAAAGATGCAGTAAAGAGGCCTTCCTAAAAGCCTTAGTTTGCAGACACAAGGACACCTAGCCTTTCAAAAATCCTTTCAATTTTACACAGCGTATCATTGTGAACCAAGGCCTTGCATACTCACTTCTGTTACAGCGCTAATACTTAAGAAGGCATATTAAAAGGTCCTCAGTAAGAGGTCTGTAAGGAAGCCTTCCTCGGAGCCTAATTGAAGGTCTGCCGAAGCATTAAGAAAAAAATTTCTTGATGAATTCAGCATAAAACCTAAATAATGGATATTAAAGTATCACGTGTGTAGTTTCATATATAAACAACTACTTCACGCGAACTTCAGAACATCAAATGTTATAAAATACTAAATATTTTAGAAGATTTTTTTCCTTCTTCTGCTTTCATGTAATGGTTTATAATGAATAGAGCAAAATACATTTTATTATATAGAGACAACATATAGTTAGGAATAATTGCAAAACCAAGAAGCAAAGTCCTTCTAGAACGTCTTCTGAGAGCAGGTGGAGTGCAATGTATATCGAATCTTATAGAATGTGTAAACAGGTATTTTAGAAGGCCAAGAAAGTGAAGCCCTAGCAATTTTTACCGATGGTTAGTAATAAAACACACACACAGTACGTATGAGATTAATACGTGGAAACTGGTTTTATACATATTATGTTAATATAATTCTCATACAGTTTGTTTTCTCTTAGCATAAGTAGTCTTATTTTGATAATGTGCTGATAAACTCCCTAATAAGTTTATTTTTATAATATTAGTCACAATTTCATGATAAAGTGGAGAAGTGCCTTCAAAAGTTAACCCGAATAGTAGTTTTGCCGATTGTAAGAATTTCCGAATATTTCTTACATTCCTACCTAACGTAGTTTAGAATTATTGTAGCCAATTGTAAGAACTCCCGAATTTTTTTCCCAGCCGCATTTTTAGTAGTCGTAGCCGAATTCAAGAACTTCCAAATTTTTTTTAACATCTTCCACTTGTATTTGGCATCGGTAGCCGAATTCAAGAGCAGATTTCGAATCTCTCTTGTTGTGATAAAGATTGTAAAACGAGTAGAAACTCTATCCTTTATTTCTGTGTAGTTAGAGGTAGTCGGCTGCTAAGCAAACCGAACTGGCGATTTTTTGTCTTTATTCTATAAATACAGTTACTGATATATTTTAGTATAATTTTCATTTATTTAACTCCAACAGAATACATTTTATGACGTTAATGATATTTTAATGAAATACAAATTTGTATATTGTTACGAATTTGCAATAGCGATTTGAATTTAACGGTCTGTAACGACCACCTGCCACATTCATCATGTTTATAAACAGGTCCATCAGTAGAAGCTTCTACTTATCAACAATGCTGATAGCATGCAATTATTATCATTGTTTGTAAGTATGGCAACACCAAATGTTTAGTCTGCTAATATTAACATCGAAAGCTCTAGATTTCGAACATACAAGTTTTGACTGTTAAGAACAATCTAGGCTACTCGTATGAAGATGGCAATGTGTATAAATGGTGACTGCGGTTGCAGTAGTCAGTGAGTTTATCACAGGCGCTCTTAGAGTTAACATCAACTGTCTTGTACATTTAAGTGTATGTGTATTTTAAAAACACATAGTATTGTAATGAGGCCAAAACACATCCAAACATATGTACGTTTTGTTGCTTTTTTGTCAAAGCATGCAATAAATTGTCTTTTTTGGATGAAATTTCCAGAGGTTGTCTCGGATTTTTGCTAATATCTCCTTTATTTATGGCTGATTTTAAATATGAAACTTCTCGAAACCATGTCAGACTGAATTATTGAAGATTTGGATCACGAAGATATCTGGGGTCTTCAGAAAATTGATTTCAACAGACAGACAAACGGACATGGCTTAATCGACTCCGCTATCTATAAGGATCCAGAATCTATATACTTTATAGGGTCGGAAAATGGTATTGTGGAAATTACAAACGGAATGACAAATTTATATATACACTTCTCACGAAGGTGAAGGGTATAAAAAAATTATATAAAATAAACATGTCAAATCAAAATTTATAAGTGTATTTTTTACACTACCGATTTTTCAAAATAAAAGTGGCGATTTTGCTTATATTTTTCGTAATTTTTGCCGATCTTTTAACGCATCTGAATTGCAGAATAACTTCGCAGATTTAAGTAGATTATAAATATATTATGATTTCTGTAATAAAAGCTTTGTTTTGAATATTTATGTATACAACTTAAAAAATATTCCTATTTTGATTTCAAAGTAAACAGACCTCTGAATAGAACCTGGGAAGCTTTACTCCATTATAGAATGCAAAACTTATAAGCCCATAATCATAGAGTATATTTTAAAAGAAATAGACCATAGACAAGATAAAGTATACTTTTGACGTTAAAGTCGACTGTAAATATAAAACTAGCTAAAGCTGTTTTTAACTCATTTAACAGCAGCATCAGCTGTTCTTCGCCATGTAAAAAACTTCGACAAAATGTCAAAAATGTTTATGTTACAAGATATTGGCAGCGATTTTGCAATTATTGAATACTGAATCAATAAAATTTGTTTTAAAATATCGTAAATTTTATATTAATCTTTCATTTTCTATTTTTCCACCATAAACTGTTTTTTTCTTTAGTTTCCCGGTTACATTTATTGTTTGTCACTTTTTTTTTTAATTTTCTAAGTCAGCTGTTCAGGGATGCCATTTGTATATATTTTGTTTTATATTGTATGAAAATATTTTCTACATTTGCGGTGACACCCAGTTAAAGTCGGTTCAATTTAAAACATACTTTAATTTTGACTATAGTTGGGAAATAATAAAAAGAGGGTTTTTATTTTAAAGTTGTTTTTTAAAAAGAATCGACTTTATTGTTTGACTATGAGTATGGGTCCATATCTTTAGTTCAAAGAATTATTTTTTAATTATGAATCGTACCATTTATAACTATTTCTTGGAAAACTGAAATTTTGTAGATTTTTTGGAAATTTGATAAAATCAAAATTTATATTTCCGAAAATTGTGGAAGTAAGAAAAGGTAAAGTAAAATTGATCGATTTTAATATATTTTTTTAAAAATTGCTTACAATATGAACTTATATAAATATCTACAAAGATTTTCTAATCAAAATAATAAAAAAAATTGTTTATAATATTTCATTAAGTTTTGAATTTTAGTAATAAATTGGAGTATATTGAGATAGTTACACACAGTAACCAGTTTTGTTTTCCTCAAATTTAAAAATCCATATCTTTATTACCAAGCATTATTTTTTAATTTTAGTTTTGATTATGAATCGTGTAGTTCGTAACTATTTTTTTTAAAAACTAAAATTTATAGATTTTTTTTTTTTTGGAATTTTATAAAATCAAAATTTATATTTCCCAAAAATTGAAAAGTAAGAAAAAGTAAAAATAAAATTTGTCGATTTGAATTATTTTTTTAAGAAATTGCTTACAATATGAACTAGTATAAACATCTAAAAAGATTTTCTATTCAAATATTCAAAATAATAAATAAAAATTTTAAAAATAGTTTTACCTTTTTAATATTGAATTGGAGTATATCAGCGCTGGCACTTGTCTTTATTTTGTTGTATATTTTATGAAAACATTTACTACATTTGAGGTGACACCAAGTTTCTGTCGATTCAATATAAAACATACTTTATTTTAAAAAAGCGGGTTTTTATTTTAAAGTTGTTTTTAAAAAGAACCGACTTTATTGTTTGACTATGATTATGGGCCATTGCTTTTAAGAGAATCATGTTTTACTGCTAGTAGCTATAATGTAAGCTAGAATGCACAGTTTTTGCTGTGTACATTAGATATGAGAAAATAGGCATGAAAACTGAAAATATATTTATTTTTTTGCTCTTAGCTACTTTTAATTTCTTCAAATATTAGTATTGATATAATGTATTAAACCATTTTCTTAATATAAAACTTTATTTTAGAAAACAGTAAAGTTATGAAAAAAGTAGAAAATCCAAAATTAGAGGAAGCGCCTCGGATGGTTAGATAAATATAAATTGCGGCATGGTATTCGTTATTTAAACATTTGTAGTGAAAAAGTTTCAAGCAATGACATCGATGTAAAGCCTTTTAAAAACTCGTTTGCCAACATTGTTGCTGAGATGGATTTGAGTGAGAAGCAATTTTACAATGCAGACTAATCTACTGCTTTCTGGAGAATAAATATATTTGCAATAAAAAAGTATGTTCATGCTTTAATTCACTTAGATTATTTAAGAATTTTCACTACTATATTCCGGACAACTCGATAATCCGACCGAGCCGAAAACTATAGGTGTCCGGATTATAGAAGCTACACTGTATATGTATTGCTATTTACTTTGAAAAAAACACGAAATTTTAAATCTATTTTGTCCAATTTTAATTTCACAAAAAATAGGTTTCATATTGCTCAACTTTGATTTATAGATATTGACAGCACGTGCTTGAAATAAGTTTTCATATAAAAATGCAAAATGTAGAACGAATTTTAATAATCGCCTGTATTCTAGACATCTGTACCGCAATTCTGTAACTTTCCTACCGATGTCGTTAAGTAACGAAATATATCGGTTGCTTTAACGAATTTAATATTCAGAGTTTGAAGTTAACGATTTCTCGTTATGGCTTAACTAGAACATTTTATTTGTCGTTAACCTACCGACAAATTTCGTTATCTACCGACTATTTTTAACGAAAATAATCGGTAAAATTTAATTCGGAATATCTCTTAACGATAAATATTGTTAACTAACGAATTTTGATTACTTAACGACAAAATTTTGTCGTTAAAATGTTACAGAATTGCGGTACTGAAAAAATAATTTACTTTGAAATTCTTGTACTATGTCTGTTAATGAAATACCTGATATAACAAGAAGATTCCAAGATGAAATAATTGAAATGTAACTCGTGTGCTAAATTTGATTTTCATTTAGTTAAAATTGAAAACTCTAGTTGATATATTACAAAGTTTTCTCGCATATAAAGGGTTTTTCAATAAGAGGTGTTATTTTGAATCACCCGGTATTTCGGTAGCTGTCACTTTTTAAGCTTTTATTCTTTGACATTTGACAAAGAAATTACGCCATTACTGAAAATGGAACGATACACGCTTCAACAACGCACTGAAATTATTGAAGTTCAGTACAAAAATGATGAAAATCTGGCAGTCAGAGTTCGCAAAACTGAAGCATTTTTGGGTCGTCGTGAAGCACCTTGTCGGACCGCAATACAGAAATTGGTGAAAAAATTCCAGCTGTTGGGACAAGTTAGTGGTGTGAAGAATAAAACCCGTGCACGTTGCTCAAGAACAACTGAGAAACAAGGTGTTGTAGAATATTGGTGAGAAAATAAGTGTTGAAGAACACCCAGGGTTTTCCATCCTCGTCGTTCTTTGGAATTGGGCATTCCACAAACTTTATTACAGCGGACCTTATGGTCGGAGTTGGATGATATTGATGTGGACAACGTTTACATTCTGCACTTTCTGCGCTGCATTCCACACAAGCAACGAAACCATTGCTCTTTTACGGGCAAATTTTCCGGACCGTGTTATCTCTTGAAGAGGTGATCACAATTGGCCACCGACATCTTGTGATTTAACACCTTGCTACTTCTTCCTTTGGGGCCACGTGAAAGATAAGGTCTACGCCAACAGCCCAGCATCGATTCAGCACGAATTCAAGATAAAATTCGTGAGGCTATCGAGGACATAGGGCACCCAATCTGCGATTTGGAAATTTTATGGAACATTTCATGAAAAGGATATGGTTCTGTAAGAGTGGTCGTAGTGGCCATTTGGCTGATGTTGTTTTTCATTATTAACGGCATACCTTCCTCTTTATTATGAAATAAACATCCGATCATTTATCTCAAAAATGCCATTTTTCTTTGAATACCAAAATAGCACATTTTTTTTGGAAAACCCTGTATTGTTACAAAAATCAATTTGTACAAATATATTAAAAATATTGATGTCATAATAAAATTCAACTAAACTTAAATTTATGTTAAGGATTTCCAAAATATTTAGAATTTCGCGATTGATATTAGGTTGCTTGAGCATTTCGGAAAACGTTTACATTTAGTTCACCCTGAATATTGTTTCTTATTCCTCCAGACAAGTCGATTAGTATGAAAAATCTGTTTCTATAAAAATTCAATACAAATTCAGTACTTGTCCATTTTCTTTTAATCAATCGATTGAAAGCTAAGAGTTATTTCGATAGAATGCTTCGACAAAAAACCCCTATGTCACTTAAATCAAATGTATAAGGAACTTCTTTTCAATAGTTATTACCGAAAGTCCTTAAGTTCTGCAACATTTCTATATCCGATTAAGGAATTCCATCAAGGAAATAGAAAGCAAACGAAACAAAGAAAACCTGTTAACATAAACAAATGCCAAATCTCTTTTGTCAATACACAAAAGTAAGAACAACAACCCCTTCTCTATGCTAGACACTAGACTCATACATACCCGGATTGAAGTATTGTTTTTATAGAAAACAAATTTCACAGACAGAAAATTTAAAAAGTAATGTAAAAACAATTTCATGGTAAATATGGAAGAAAATCGTATACAATATTTGAAAACTCATATCACATACTTATCCATAAAACAAAAATATGTATATAAAAAACGAATATTGTACATATGAAAACAAAAATCCTTTTTTTTTTTTTTTGTTTTGTTAAGACAATTTGAAAAACAGCAGACATTTTACTTAACGCATGCATGAGCACACTTCACTTACACATACTTATACCAGCACGAGTGTGTGTATTCATGCACGGACAGACGGACGGACAGGCATAAGTGTACATGTCATTGTAGGAATATACAATACATAAATATGTATGTGTGTAGAATTGTCATTCACTTAAAAACAAATCTAAATATGAATATGTTCACTAAAAATTGCTTACAGACACACAAACAGCAACAGCAAATGACATACACGCGTCAAACGGAAACGGAAGTAGAACATTTAACCGAAAGATGACAATATTCAAAAAAATATTGTTTTGCTTCCACACCTTAACACACACTCTAAGTGAATATTCAAATATGTGCACATCAGCGGCATCGTTGTCATCAGCAACATCATTTCAATAAAATTGACTGTAATAAACACTGTGACAAGGAGTTACTGCTACGATAAAAGCATCAAAAATGGTTAGAATGTTTCGAATTTCTTTAAGATTAGTTCGAATAAAGGAATAATTGATCGGGAAAATATTTGTGGTAGAAACTGGTCAATACTATCAACTTTGATAAAAGACAAGTAACTGCTAACTTATACTATTGTATTTCATATGGCAGAATATTTAGATTCTGGTCCACTATATTTAGCCATGAAGTGAAACAAAACATGGTACAATATTCGGAATGTTTTGAAGTTTATACGGATGGCTCAAAGAAGAATAATGATATTTAGACATAGATTCAGATTGATGAATGTATATATCATCTTTCAACATAAGTGAAAGTTCGATTTTCGCGACTAATTAAAAAACAGACCTGTAGCGAATATTTGAAAGATCTTCCTGAATTATATTTTGTAAAATATTTAAGGGCATGCATGTTATCCTCTTCACTCCATTTAGTACCGAATTCGAGTAGGGCATTCAAGGATTTTCGGATATTGGACACTGATATTTTATCCCAGGACGTAGATAGAATCTGAGCTGCATTATTGAGATTGAAGTTTTTTATTTTATCACTTTTAGCATAACTGCTTTTTGCTTATGAACAACTTACTAAGTTTTACTTATGAACAACTTACTTTTACTGATTGGTGAAAATTAACTAACGTATGGAACAAATTCGTGATGGAATCAGAGCTTGAATATAAATGATGTCATCCAGGCGTTATTACTGGAGTTGTATATTACAGGATTATTGAAAAAGCATTTAAAGGCACGTGGGTTTTTCGATTTTCCAACAACCAACATTTGAACAGGGCAAAAAATATATTTATATCTTTATATATTTTTCTTCCGGAAGTCGGAGAGTGTCATTTGGAAGCATCCTATAATATAAACCGGATTCATCGGCATTGTAGATTTGGTAAAAAGTCAACTCATGCTCATCAACTTAATCCTTAAACTCTTTTACAAATGGATCAATAAGATGAGGCCTTGAAGACAATTTCTCTCCCGTAATTTTTAAGAATCTAATTCCATGTCAACGCTTAAATTTCTTCAACCATCCTTCACTGGCATTAAAACCTGAAATGGTTTTATAGATTCTGGAACACAAATGCCTGACTTTTGATTGTTAAATCGCTGCTGATAATGAAACATTTTTCCCTGTGTTTTACAAACCACTTATAAAGCATTTTTTCCAATCTTTCGAACTCAGCTTTCTTTAAGGTGCAGCGTTTGCCGGGGCCACTTTCTGTATTACGTATGAACTTTTTTAATGAATTTTCTTGCTTTATCATGCGGTAAACCAGAGACTTCTGCAACTTTTAATTCATGCAAATTGAATTTATTGAATATCCACTTTTAAATTTTTATAAAATTTCTAATTTTTAAGAAATCGTTGACTTTAAAATATGTTGATGAAATTAATTTGTAATGATCAACTTTTGATCACCTGTTGTCAACAGAATTTAGAAAGTGCACAGATTTCAGAAAGTCCAAGAAAACCACTGGAAACATTTTCATCATCATGGATGTCTTTCCTCTTAACCCAATATGGGAATTTCGTAAAAAAATTGCAAATAAATCTTTGATTACTAAACGCTTAATAAAAGTTTATATGACTATAGTAGACATAGTTAAACTAATGTTTTGAATTTGGACTTTATAGACAAAGGGAAGACGGAATCTCAAGGCCCCAAAGTGGGATACCTCGAGCGTATAAAACATTTAAAACGATGTAAGTTTTTGGTGATTTTTGAAAAGTATTTTGGGAATTGTGCGATATTCAATAGCAAATCTTAATTTACATTTTAATCAAAAGTCTCTATATCGCGTTGGAGATATCTAAGGCATATCCCATTCTGGCTAGTTCGTCTGCCTGTTCATTACCGTAGTGATCTCCGTTCGCATGGACCTAAGCCAAAGTAATGTCAGATAGAGGAGAGAGAATTCTTACATTGCCGGACTAGTGAAGATGAAGTTTTGTAGGCCTTCAGTGAGAGAAGTGCCGCTTGACTGTGACTTGATTTGACATATATTGCCGGAGTATTATGATCATGTAGTGTATTACAAGCTACCATGATTGCAAAAATTTCCGACTATAAAACATTACACTCATTCGGTAGACGATATGAGATGACTACCCCAAGTTCGTCACAGAAGACGGCAGATCAAACACCGTCTGTATATATCCTAGTGTCATATTCGTACACGAGATTACCCCTACGCCATTCACTCCTGGAGGAAATTAATACCTTGAACATCATATGAGAAATTAGGGTCCAGTATAATACCTAGATATTTTGCATTATTTGAAAGGGGTATTTTGCAGTTTTTCAATCGTGGAAGTTTGAAGCTTGGTATCTTGGACATTGTTATGAAAAGTACAAGTTCTGTTTTGTTTGGATTCATCCCAAGACCACTTACCGTAGCCTAGTTGTCGAGCAACCCTAAAGCAGTGGACATAATATCACTGATCACATCCGAAAACAATCCTGATACAAGTTTCACCACATCACCACATGAGTTTTTTCACGTTTCCGTGAATTATTTCTCTATGGTTGGCCGCCTTTTTGAATGAAACACAGGTTTTTAAATCATTATTTGATTTTTCAACATAGTATCCTTTGAACTCTATGCTCTTTGTCCAACGTTTCTCTAAAGTTGTTATCCCTTCAGAAAAATAAGATTTGTGGATGTCTTCAAATTATATAATACTTGTGAGATGATTTCATCGATGGAGTCAAATATCTTCAGGTTTGGAAACAAGAAATAGTCACAACAGGCTGAATCCGAAGAATAGGGCGGAAGAGGAAGTCTTTCATAGCCTAATTCATGGATTTTTGCATTGGAAACAGCACATGTGTGTACCATTTTGTGCACCAGATTATGAGCAAACACGGCAGCCATCTTGCGGAAAGCTCTCTCATACCCAATTGATCATTTAAAATTGAAACCTCTGAGCGATGAAAAATCGGTATCTCTCGCACTTTCTATCTCCGCTCGGTCAACTCCACATTGTGATTTTTTTTTAATTGTCTCGGGTGTATAGACCTCAAGTGGACATCCAGCTTCTTCCGTGCTTGTACGGCCACAACAGTACATTAATTTATACCTTTAAAATTGATGGTGCAGAGTTCCCATAGTATTAACAAAGCATAGGCTTTATTTGAGTGATGGTTTTTTCCGAAAAAGAAAAAAAATTGCTTAATGCGCAAACGAAATTCACTTTTTTCAATTGCAACTGTAGTCACGAGGTAGTCTGATAGCAATGGCAGTCAAATACAAACTCAATGACGCAGCTTGTTTATATATTGACAGGAGACAATTGACAGATACCTGTTGACAGGAGCAGTATTACGATTTCAAATATACCACTGAAGAGTTTGGCCTTAAGAATCTAATTTTGGAAAAGCTGCAGATACAGTATCGGCCATAACTAAAGCACACCCTCAGTGATTTTTTTTCATATTATTTTTTTTTTTATAAAAACAAAGTTTTAAATTTCTATTGTGTATTATTTTCATTGGTTAATAATATATTTAGTATTGATAAACAAATACTTTTAAAGTTAATATTTCTATAAGAGGAAACTTTAAATCAAAAAGTATTTAAAGGTAGAAAATAAAATGGACAAAACTAAATCCCCTTCATGGATTTAATATAATTTTTTTTAATTTATATTTTGTAGCAAATCCTTTGTTTTGGATGACACAAGCACATCTCTTAGGCGTAGAGGATATTAAGTTTTTTATGGTGTCTTGCGATATTCCTTCCCAGGCTATAATAACGGCTTGAAATAAATCGTGAAAATGCTGATCCTTATTTGGACAATTTACACGAATTATTTTCATATTAACAATGTGCCACAAGTTCTGAATAGTATTGAGATCGGGAGATTGAACAGTCCACTATGGAGGTGTGCTTAGGATCTTTATCCTGTTGGAACCTCCCTAAAAGTGACATCTCTTCACTGGCATAAGGCAACATTACATATTTCAATATGAATAATAACTTAATGAATTGGCCCAATTCCTTGACCAGAAAGCAACCCCACACCATTACATTGTCCCCTCCATGTTTAATTGTCCCTTTGCAATATTTAGGATTCAATCTTTCTCCTTTTCGTTAGCGTACACGCCTTATTCCATCGGAACTTTTTAAATTGTATTTGGATTCGTCAGAGAACAGTACTGTCTTCCATTTTTGGACACTCCAGTTAATGTTGGCTTTGGCTTTGTTCTTAGCTGATATAAACTGTTTTTTTTTTTTTTGCTGGTCGTCGGCTGAATAATCCTGCTTCCACTGCTCTTCTACGGATTGTTCTTTCGCTAACGTGTAATCTTAAACTTATTCTTACTTGACTAGCTGATGCTGTAGGATCTTTTTGTATTGCTGCTTTGATCAAGGAATCATCATATCGTGTGGTTTTACGCGGGTGTCCTCCAGAATGCCCCGGTGATATGCAAAAACTTTGGAATCAGCATGGAAATAACTGATCTGTTAATTGAATATTTTTTACCCAGTTCATGCCGTGATAAGACCGCCTTCCAATCTTCAATAACTTTTATTTTTAATTCACTTTGTCCTTGTCATCCATTGTTTTTTCACAATAAACTGTATGAAACTTGAATTATGCAGATTACGCCTTCCTTAATTTTTATCTTCTGGAATTTTTAAATGCATACGTTGTGAGTCCTGTTCATTGACATTGTAAATATGAAGTAGCATAGTCAAATTTTTAAACATCTTATAAGGAGGGTGCTTTTGTTTTGTCCGTCGCGTTTTGTGTTTTTATCATTTTAAATTAATTGTTCATAAAATTATCCTTGACCAAATGAACCCAATATGAACATTAACAATATAAATTAATAAAATATATACAAAATACATACAAAAAAACCTTTTTAATCCCAAAAATTATGATATGAAAAAATCAATTGAGGGCGTGCTTAAGTTATGGCCGATACTGTAAATCTAATTAAGTGTTCCTCGATATTCATCATGTAAAAAGTCACATTTGAATTTTATTATTAGATCACGATCTCTAATATTTTAGACAGTTACCTTGTATGATTTGTTCCCCTGTAAATTTACTAACACTACTCAATCTAAATTTGATGTATTCTTTCAAAAAAAAAACCAAATCTTTTAACAAATATGACAACACGGTTATATATAGTCTTTCAATTTTCTTATATTTGACTGTTTCATATTATCGGTTACTTTTTTCCCCCCAGCCATTTATTTTATTATTTTTTTTTGTATGAATGTTCGCTGTTATAAAGAAATTTATCATTTTGACGGTCTATAAAAATTTCATCTATCTCGTAGAATGGAAGAAAAAGAAATGCAGTAATACATTATTTTTATCACAATTTGGTTGTATAAAAGAACATGATTTTATTTAAGGGTTACTTGTATTATTATTTTTTTTGTTCTTGATTATATTATAGTTATTAGATGTTATATTATATACAAACATATATGTATGCATGTACATTGTACATCTAATAAGTATTTGATAGTATATTGAAGTCTTATATTTATGAATAAAAAAGGGGTAGTTGTCGTACATATTTTACTTCATGTGTATAAGTACTTTACAAAATGTTTTTTTTTTTTTTTTTGTAAGAGAAAAACCAAACTGGGGCGTCTTCCTATAATGGGATGAAGTGTGTATTTGACGACATAATAAGCCGATAAAGGATATTTTTTCTAATATTGATACTACTTAAGTGGTTGATAATAAATTGATGTGTAATACAAAATGTTCTTTTTTCTGTAAGTTATAGACACCCTACAAAGGATTGTTCAATATTTCTTTGTAAATTTGATGTTGTTTTGTGGTACTATTTTTTCTGAAATGTGATTTGGCTTTTTCGGCTTATGAGTGCACAAAGATTGAGATCCTGTTTCCGATTTAACGCAAATACGTTTTCACCAGAAACTGATTTGTAAAGCTTATTCTCAGTTTTAAATAAATAAAATATACTAATGTACAGCTCTTTCAGTTCGACTTCTTTCCTCCAAAATGCTACAATTTTTCAAAAATCTTCTTCGAAATCCAAAAGGGTTGTACTAAGTTATTGCAATATATTTGCTGTATTTATACCATTAACAAATAGTTGCATGTTCAAATTTAATTTAATAATATCGAGTAAAACTAGTAAAATGTGACATTTACTATAAATTACAAATGACAAAAAAATGAAATTTACTACAACGCACCCTCTTAAAACGCAGATAAATTTCGACAAAATAGAAAAATGTTCGCATTTCCCCCTTTTTTTCGAGAAAAACCAAACTGATAAAACTACGATAAAAATAAAATTAATAAACTCCTACACAAACAGACACTCACATGCGACACTGAATTCAATTTAATCATGATCCACCCTTTTTTCAAAGTCAAAGTAAAAATCGAAATGAATTGCAAGTTAAATGTGTAAGAAATATATTTTTGAAAAAAAAATTATGAAGATTTTTTCTATACTTTAATTTTTCAATATTTACATCAATAATACACAGTATTCGTATAAATGCATAGAATGGTAATAGTTGTTATTTGAAAATTGTACTATTAAAACAGACATCTAAACTTCAAAAGTCAAAGAGTTGCTATTTATTGAATTTAAATATTTTATATTTGGGTGGCGCTTATTTTGCACTTTTTTGATTTAAGATAGTCTCAAGCTTCAAATATGTTCTCCGTTCTTATCTCTCTATAATAAAATTTATTTTGATTTATTTATTTTAAACGAGAAGAAGGTAAAAAATCTTCTAAAAAAAGTAGTCTTTTACAACATTTGACGTTAGCAAGTTCTTGTGAACTAGTTTTTTATGCAGAATTCATTAAGAATATTTTCCCTAATAACCCTATTTAAAAGCTTTTCGGACCTTTTAATAGAAGATCGTTTATATGAGGCATTATATGGCAGGTCTGCTTACAGGACTTCAACGGAAGAATTTGTAATATGCCTTGGTGTCATTTCTTCTCTCTTGGCTCTCTTATAGAAACGAATATGCAAGGTCTTGGCTCCCAATGACACGCCGCGGAGTCTAAAATTGAAATGATTCTGCAAAACGGCTGGATGTCCTAGTATCTGCAAAATAAGGCCTCTAGGAAGGCCTCATTACTTTAGCTTTTTCCCATTGGGAAATGACAACTAGAGAGGTAAATGATAACCAAACCATACTACATGATAATGTATTGCCATGTATTTTGTTTTTGTATTATTCAAATGTATGAAAAGAGAGTAATTTAATTGAATTTTTCATTGAAATTTCTCTCTTCTTTCCTTCTATGCTGAATAATAATAGAATAATATTTATCTATTTCGCTTACATTTTCAGTATCTGGTTTTTAGCTGACGGAGAAAAATTTAAGACCTTGGAAGCACCAAAAAAATGCAATATAAGGGGACCATCCTAATATACATGTATGTCAAAAATCCAATCAAATATGTATTCTATATGAACTTTTCACTTAAATGTATGGTACTTTATATTAGTAAGAATGACGATGAATCATTTATATAGGTGTTTCTGTGCGTATTTGACAAATGCTAATATTAAAATTTAATATATGTATGTGTGCGTGTATGTATAGATGTAAAGGTGTAAATATTTATAAGACAGTGTAGGAGATTAAAAAATAACCACCTTCTGACACGGGATTTTCTTGAAAATTTTTGTTTAAAAGTCACCAGTAGTGACAGTTCACATATGTTGTCTGGTATATTTAAGACCTCTTATAAAATAGGATTAATATCATGGGTGTCTAGCATAGAAATAACCTTCCTTAAATACAGTCATGCTGAATCGGAAACACCTTTTTCGTTTGTATTTATGAAACTCAATTGAACAAATTGCCTCCAAAATGGCTTACACCCGGCGAAAAAATTAAAACTTCCGTGTACGTTTTGACACGTTTTGGTTTCAATAGTGCACCAACCTCGTATGTGCACAAATCATACACGAATGGTGTCAACTAAGAAATGACACCGTCCGTTGCCGGTTTATACCACACCATTGTCAATTTGACACTGTTCGTTATCGTGGTACCCCTTCTTTTTCCAAATCAACCATATTTTTAATTATTTTACATTTGGTCAATTCACAAGGTCTCTTATCAGTCATATTGTCATAATGTCCTAATATATCACGACTCGGCGGCTCGGCTTAACCGACTCTTAGGCATTTGGCGTTGGTCTCTGCTGGTTCGTTACGATAACACAATAAACATAGCATAGAAAGTGGTATTATTTTAGGACATTTTTTTGCTTGAAAATCAATAAAAACCATTGTGAAATATTAGGATATTATGACAATATGACATGATAAGAGACTTTGTCAATTGACCAATTTATTTATTAAGAATGTGCTTTTATAATATGTCAAAATACTTTAATTGTGGTGTGCAGCATTAGCCCCTTAGGGCATGGTTATACATCATGGTGAAATCTCACAGCTTGATGTTATGCTTCAAAGGTAAATTTGGAGCGAAATCGGGGTTCCAAAGTGCACGGACCTCATTCCTAGTAAATTCGCAGCTGACTAGATTCTCATAGAGTGCCATGGGTTTTGTTCTGTTGGATAGTTGGTGAGTTCACTTCGGTGAACATGTAGTGGCTGTGGTTTAAAAACCAAAGCGGGTAGAAGATCGTTGGTTAAATATGAATGCTAGTAGCTCAACAGAGCCATTAAAAGTCGTAGATAGCAATTGGCTCAGTGCTCAGGAAATTTATTGTAGTGGTGGTGTTCGTGAAATAATGGTAGTTTAAAGGTTTATTGTGTGTGAAGTTAGAACCACACATACAGACTTTTAAGGTTGAGAGCTTTTAAAGTCAGAGAACATATGTCGAATTGGATGGTATAAATGAGATAGTCCGACCTCTCTAATAAAGTGCTTGCGCATTAATCTGAGATTCAAACTACTGCCCACCTTGGTATTTGCATTCTATAGGCATGGGAAATTTTGTTAAAAGTAGACTTCGCATAAATAAAAGCCAGTATCCGTTGTTGAGTATAAAAGGATTTGATCAGAACAGTATGAATATTGGCACCTGCAAAGTAAAGTAATCTTTGCATTAATTATTTTCTATAATTCTAAGTAGTTAAACTAATGGGCGAAATCGGAACAATGAGCATGACCCAGCAATACAAAATTAATAAATGTAGTTTTTATAGAGGTGGATAACTTTAAATTGAAACAAAGAAAAACGTTTTTAATATCCATCCAATTGGCTTTATTAATAGTAAAATTTTATGGCATTAATGTTTAAATATGATTTCCATGTTATATGGCGTACATGGTAAAATTTTTACAAACCCTTCACTTGAAAATGTTGTTCAGTGGTCAAGCACATTTCTGATTAAATGGTTATGTCAATAAACAGTACTGTCACATTTGGCGCGACGATTATCCTCAAAACATTGTCATAACGCCATTACATACAGAAAAACTCTCTGTTTGGTGTGCTTTGTGTTCCGGTGGAATCATTAGTCCACAATTAGCGATGGTCAAAATGTTACAGTCAATGGCTGACTAACTTGTTCGTACCTCAATTGGAAGACATTAGTATTGCAGACATGAAGTTTCAGCACGATGGTGTTACATGTCTCACAGGGCTCGATACAATCAATTTATTGAGAGAAACATTTGGCAAACGAATTATTTCAAGAAATTGACCTGTTAACTGGCCATCTCATTCATGCGATTTGACGCCATTAAATTATTTTCTCTGAGTCCCAGGTCCATGCATATAAACTAGAAACGATCGAGCACTTATTGCCGAAATACAGCCAGATTTACTGCTAAGGGTATGTGAATATTGGACCTCCAGGTTACCCCATACACCCGCTAGCCGTGGCAGCCACATGCCCGAAGTCATATTTAAACATTAATGCCATAAAATTATCTAATTAATATTGAAAATTGGATGGAAATTAAAAAGTTTTCTCAGTTTTATTTCTATAAAAAATAGCCTTTATTTGTAATCAAATGTCTGGAGATCTATTATTGTGAGAGTCTTCAAACTTCGCATTAATTACTTTTATTAAAATCAATTCGTCACCGGAGTATACTCTATATAATATCCATTTACCAGTCTGTTAGGACGTGTCACTCTGAAATCAATGAACACATAATCTTTCAAGCAAGAATTGATAGGTTTTCAACATATATATTACCAGGAACTGCTGATATCCTGCCAAGGTTTATAGAATATACTGCTCTTAAGTATGTTCCGGTCAGAAATCAGCAATGAGTAGTGAAAAAGTGAGTAGATGTGAATCATGACTCAAAATTTCTTGTACTTATACGCATTCATATTTATTGCAATGTTGTCGAGACTCATATCCACTCGTAAAGTTTGAGGTAATCATCATACTCATACTTAACAATATTTATGACGTTGTTGATTTCGACTCTGTTTGACTCAATTTGTATAGACGATGCAAAATAAGTATGATTCGAATACGAACATTAGAATGCTCATTATGAGGTTGTGTATTTTAGTGCTGCCGAATTCTGTATAATTACATAAACTAAAACATGCACGAGTCGAATGAGTTGAATCAATATCATGAGTATTTTCCTGAGGTTATTTATGAATCAAACAGATTTGAGTTCTTATAAGAATGATGTCGACGTCGGATTCATATTTATTGCTACAGATACTTATAAATCATTGTTATTGTGAGTATGAGTATGTCAGAGTAGTTTAATTTCAATGATGGCTACTCTCTTACACTTATAATTTCATAAGTGCGTACGAATAGCAAAAAAATGATTAATTGCTGATCTCTGGCTCCTGTTGGTTGGAGAATTATAAACTTTAATATTATTCCCATGAATGGCAAATAAGCCACAAATAAGACTATCTTGTTGAAAACCTTGGAAAGACTCATTGACTCATACATATGGCAGAAGTTTGAAGGCGGATACAACTACGAATGAGATTGTTAGGGCCATAGAGAGATAACATGACTTCAAAAAACTATACGATGGCAGCTTTTCTAGATTTTGAAGAGGGCACCAGACCAGATCTAGATGTTAAAATATACATCAGAAACTGGATAGTGAATACGCTGGTATTAAGAGTTATTACAGGATATATTGGAAATGAAAAGTAAGAACATGTTGTACCTAGAACACCTCAAAGTGCAGTCTCTAACTGTGACTGGATGTTGTTAACTCGATTCTTGTCAAATTGGAAAATAGGTAAACCCTTTCCAATGGTACCAAGGTTCCAATGGCATAGAATATTTCGAATATTTAAATAAACATTTTCCTTTAAAATTAACTAAGGATTGTTCCTTTATTCCAAATTATGCTCATACGTTCCACAGAATAAACTATTTTGGAAATAAACCTGCCATTTATAACAGGCTGATCCGATTGACATGAAAACTCACATAAGCGTAACAGAGGATTATTGAAGTTTAAGTATTCATTGAGGTTGTGAAGGAACATACATACTTAGGACCGGCGCTGTGGGATCTCAAAGTGGGCATATGTAACATTTTTAAATGTTTTCGAATATTTGGTGGTTTATCCAAAATCAAAGATTTTCATATCCATCATCAAAAAATAGGAGGGCTATAATGATTTTGTCATTTCGCTTGTATAAGTATATATATTCAAAGTCCTTATGAAATTCTAAGACGATCTGGCTATATCCGTCCGTCAATCTTTCTGTTGAAAACACGATAGGGCCCAAACGAAAGGACTTAGCTAGCTGAGTATTTTCAACAAATACTCTCCGTTGATAAGGTTTGCTTGGTATTGAAAATGGGAAATATCGGACCATTATTTCACTTAGACCCCATGTCCCCATGGGAATACTGCTTGAACAGACATAGTTATGTTGATTATGATGAAATCCTGATAAAATTTTTCACAAATTAGTTCTAAGTACTCTAAAATTATACTGTAGAGTATAGCGAAAATCGGTTAACATTTGTTACAAGATCCCCCTCACAAAATCACTTGAATCTTATAAATAGGCCACACGTTTTTTTGTGGTACACTTTTAAGTATGTTATTATCCACCAATATTGATGAAGCATATATGGTTTAAAAGGAACTTTTCTCTCGATATGCACAACATATAAAATTGTTTCAAAATGCTTTCCATAAAAGTGGTAAAAAGCGTTTTAGAAGTGGACGAGTTTTGACCACCAGGCAATCCTAGTATTCATAATTGTCTTATAATAATTAATATCGTGATGAAATTGTACATAAACAAGTGTTATATGAACCTACCTACATCTTCTTACTGACTTTTGTGAGGATCAATCAATAATTGGGTCTACCCCCTATACAACCCTATATCAGAAAAATATTTGATTGTCAAAATTCGGCACAGCCTAATATAACACTCCTACTTGTTATATGTTCATAAAGCGAAATTTCACCATACCTTTTCACAATATTGCACAATATATGAGGCCATCAGCGCAAAAATCGTGTAACCCAAAATTTTGTTTGGTTGCTGTTCTGGTGTTACATACAGTCCTTACATTTAATATATCAATAGAAAACTGGGGTAAGCTACCTTTTGGTATTCAAAAGCAGATGGAGCTGAAACAAACGTTTTTGCACAGAGCATTATATAACAAAGCAATGTATCAAAAGTGGTGTAAGTTGAATATACCTATAAATAAATAGTTTGGGGTGACTACTTTTGCACTGATAGCCTCATATGACATATTCCTTTATTCTATATATTTCCAAAGTATTTTAATTGGGATCCAAAATCTATATTTTGTTGGTTCGCCAGAAAAAAAATTGCTGCAGTTTTGTATTCACAATATTGTAGAGGTACATCATTTTTGAAAGAGTCGTAATTTTAACATGAAGTCTTTGTATATGTATAAGTATTTAGTGCATTTATTTGAATCATCCACAGTATACATAACAATGTCAACATTGAGATTGACAGTATAGTATGTACGCACGTTCATATGTTAAATATCATCAAATTTGCATGAATGTTTAAATCAAATGTCATGTGTTGCCACACTATTGTCAGGTAAATTATTTTTATGGATTCCTAAAGATCTGCTATCAAACATATTAAAACACACATACACACACACACACACACACACACAGAGAGACAAACAAAAACGGTAGAAAATCGATTCATTGAATTTAAATTAAATTCAATATTAAAAAATAAAATGTTTCAATATCAACAAATCAAATTCACTTGGCATTCCGTCTATTACAGCAATGCTAAAATAATTTCCCACAAAATGTGAAATTGAATAGAAAGGACTTTTCCAGCAATGTTAGCAACGAAATTTTCTATTATATTTGTGTGTTTGTATATGGGTAGGTGTGTTTGTGTCACTATTTAAAAATGCTGATGTGACGTGCGGCTCATTTTACACAATTCAAATGAGGAACAGTTCAAATGTCACTGATTTGCTTTGATGCTAACATTTCAAAATATTGTTTCGTTTCGTTTTGTTTTTTATTATTCATTGTTTAAACTTTATTTTAATGAATAGTAGATTTTGAGTTATGTAAAGAGCTTGTTGTAAATTTATTAAGAAAACAATAAAGTGCCAAACTCATTTCATTTCATTTAGCAAGCAAGATAACGTTAATTAAATAGGGAACAATAGTTGTAAAGTTGATGTTAAATATATCTTATCTTCTTCCTTCTACACCATTTCCAACTGTATTTCACAAGTTTCTAATTCTATTTCATAAATTTCTTTATTTTTTTCAGAAAATTATATTAGCAAGGCAATTAAAAATGTCTGAAATACAACTGAAAAATCCTGAAATACAAGTTGAAAATTTTCATTTAGAAATTTCTGAAATATATTGAGAGTATGACTTAAAACTGCGGAGTTTTACACTAGATGACGCATCTTTTGAACGCGGTTTTCGCTTTTAGTAACTTATATGTCATTTTTAAGGATACATATTTGTCATTTATTCCCACTTAGCTATTGAACATTATAGTGTAAACAACAAAGTCTTTTTTGCTTCGAAAAGTAGAATTTTGTACCAACATAGCGTCATATGCGAGAAGTTTTGCTTTACTGAGGCACAACGATTGCTCATCAAAACTTATGGTGAATGTGTTCCATCGATATCAACGTGCGAGAGATGGTTTGTGCGGTTCAGAAGTGGTGATTTTGACACGGAAGACAAAGATCGCCCAGGCCAGCTAAAAAAGTTTAAATACCAAGAATTGCAGATTTTACTCCATGAAGATTGTTGCAAACTCAAGCTCGAAAAATCATTAGAGCAACTCAAGCAGCAATTTCAAAACGTTTGCGAGTAGCAGGATTCATCCAAAAGCAGGAACATTAGGTACCATAAGAATTGAGGGACATTGAATTACGATTTTGCATGAAATGATACCTGAATGCAATAAAAGAAAATAATTTTTGCACCGAATCACTACTTGCGATGAAAATATCGTATGTAAAGCCCGGCGAACCACCGGAATCGATACCAAAGCCAAATACTTGATGGGAGCAAAAGAGTCCAGACCATCACAGGGAACCTGTACCACATGCAACTGATTCATTTGAAGCAAGAAATGCGAAGAATATGCGGCCAGACATGAAACCGTAATATTCCATCATAACAACGCTAGTACTTAGAATGATGTGGTTGGAACGTTTTTGCTCACCCTCTAATCCAGAACGTGCTTCGACCGTACTTTAGAACAGAGTATCCGATATTGGCTTGATTCGTTTTTGGAAATCGTGTAGTGAAACAAAAATATTTCATTTTATTTTTGCCTAGAATTTTTTAGGATCACATTTCTACTACTACGAATCTATTGTTCAATTACATTAGAAAAACAATAGAAATTTATTTTAACAAAAGTTTTTCTTCTTACTTATTCATATTCATTTGTATCTCTACATGAAGCTCGAAAACAAATCAACTCAACAGAAGAAAAAAAACAATCTTAATTTTAATAAGTATTTTATGTAGCACAATATTTTATGTTTTATTTTTAATGAGTAGAAAAAACAAGTTTTCTTAAGAAATCTTAACAAAGCTTAGTATTTCATAAGGCACATATTGTAAAATTAATACAACATATTTACTACAAATAATTTATTTATAATTGGACTAAATAATATGATTTAAACAATAGAGTTGCTTGAGGAAGTCTAAAAAATTTATATTAAATGAAGATGATATGTTTAGAATATCAAGTGAAGAATATATACAAAATATACATATATAAGGGTGTGTAAAAAGTCCGTGCCTTTTTGAAGGATAAAACATTTTTATTTAATTTTTCAACATAGTCTCCTTTTAGTTCTATGCACTTTGTCCAATGTTTCTCCAATTTTTGTATACTTCCAAAAAATAAGATTCGTCGAGGTCTTCAAAATAGGTATTTTTTGTGTGATAATTTCATTGTTGGAGTCAAATCTCTTTTCGCGGAGTCACTTCTTCAGGTTTGGAAAAAAGTAGTAGACACACGGGACTAAATGCTGATAATATTGCGGAAGAGGGAGCATTTCGTAGCCTAATTCATGGATTTTTCCCATGGAAACTGCACATGTGAGCATGGAAACTGCACATTGTGCCCCTTATTGCTAGCAAACGCGGCAGCCATCTTGCAAAAAGCTTTCTCATACCCAAATGATCATTCGTAATTGAAACCACTGAGCCATGTGAGATGCCTATTACTTCCACAATTTCTCGCACCATATCGTGATTTCTTTCAATTGTTTCGAGTGTAGAGACCTTAACCTAACTTGTACGGCCACAACGAAATTCACTTAACCACTTTTTTACCATTGAACTTAATGGTGCTGATTTCCCATAGTATTTATCAAGCTTGGCCTTTATTTGAGTGATGTTTTTTTTTCCACAAAAAATAATGAGCAGACGAAATTAACGCTCTAACCGGTAAGGTCACCTCAAGGCGGTCTTCGATTTTTGGGCCCCAGTGCTGTATTAAATATTTTTTCGCTTCAAAGTAGGGAAAACTGTCTTAAGACAACACTTTTTTTTAATTTTCTTTATACCTCCCAATATATTCTGACAAGTCGTTTGTCAGCCATGATTAATCAAGTGTAAAAAGTCATCAAATTAGCATCGAAAATTATTTCGCAAATTTAACTTTTAAAAAACAACATTTAGAATAAAATGATCGACATCAAAATTTTACGATAAGTAGATAACATTTTATATTTAAGTTTTAAAATGTATTTGAAGTGAAAAAAAAAAATAAAAAGTTTGATTTAAAAACGAAATAGCGAAGGCCTCCTCAAGGCGGTCTTGCCGGTTTGCCTGTACAAAAATTTCATCCTCTCTTACATTGTAGTTTTCACCTTTAGTTCATAAAACTCTATTGTTTGCTTATGGTTCTATTATTTCTCCTTTTATTTTACTATTGTGTTGAAGATGGATATTACTAAATGTCCTTACACGAAAAATATAAATTTGAAGCAAATGTCTGATGAACAATTTCTCGAGTTCATCGATTCTGTAGAGTTCTGTAGACAACACAGATGAAAGTATTGATAACGATGACAGTGTTGCTGATTCCACTTATGTTCCAAAAACGAAACACTATTTTCGAAAATACATGGCTTAAAAGAGGGATCAAATTGTTCGGCGAAGAACAATCAAAGGTTCCTCGATATGATAGAAAGCTGCCCTCAAATTATTCGAGAATACAATGATCGTAATTCTCATGGATGGTCTCCAGATTCGATACCTTATTTGAGCTAAGACTTGCAATATTATAATTAGGTTGTTCTACTATTTTGTGGGCACGGTCTTTACAAATGCATTATTTTTATACAAACGTCTGCAGGCCGATAAGGCCAATGCTTCCAACAATGTGTCCAATTAAAAAACTGCTTTTACAGCTTCCATATTTGCGGGAGGAAATAGCTGCTGGACATGTTTCCTTAAAAAATATATCTTCTGTAGGATGACTATATGTTCAAAATCTCGGTGAGCCTTTATCACTACAGCCTGACATATCAGGTGTTGGGAAAACAGCTGCTCATCAAGGAGCTGATGATCAGTTTGATGCTGACGATCTTTTTCTTGTTTGGGTGGAGAGAAAATCCAAAAAAGGTGCAACATTGCAAAAAATGTGAAACCCAAGTCGTTTGTTCCAAATGTGATAAATTTGATAAAAATTGTTTCTGGAACTACCACCATCGAATATAATGAGTATTTTAACTTTGTTTGTTCCCCTCTCTCAATACAATTTGTTTATATATAAAATTTACCTTTGGTGTAATATTACACGTAAACTGGCAAGACGGCTTACAGACAATTTTTTACCTAATTTTTTCTCCTGAAAATTAAAGGCCTGTTTCACGATGTCGAAAGAAAAATTCGAAAGAATTTTAAAAACTGAGTGTTTTTCATACAAATTTTTTCGACTCATTTTTCTTTCGACATCGTGGAACAGGCAGTAAAACTTACGGTTCTATTGACTACATCTACTTGAAAAAAAATTATTGGCTTCATCGGATAACTTTTACGGTCTTGCCAGTTAGAGGGTTAACTTTCAACGAGTCACAAGTCTGCTGTCAATGGCTGTAAAACACAAATTAAATGACTCAGCTTGTTAAAATTTTGTCAGTAGTCAACTATCAGATGCTTGTTGATGCTCGAAATGAGTACTAACATGTAAAAGTGTTATATTTGGCTGTGTCAAATCTGTAAAAATTATTAAAAACTAGCTGTCCAAAAAAGATTTGTGAATTTGTGAGAAGATGTTTAAAATGTGTAAAAATAGTTACCGGTACGGCATGCATTCACATGCCGTACTGCAAGTGTCTAAAATCGAATTGCATGTCGGTCGGAGCTTTGGTATCAAAACGTTTTCTCCTTTGTACTTTTCTTTAAGTATTGTTGTTTCAGGTTTTTTACCGCAAGTAAAGTGCCACTACAAATACGTGGTTTGTTTATGTTTCGTTACATCTCCGACGTTAATTTTGAGATTGTGAGATGGTATCCAACTCAGTTCGATAGTTGACGACATTATCTTTGGAAGTAGCAGAATTCACCGATTTGTACGTCATCAATTAACTTTGAATCTTAAAATTCAATTATCTACATCAATGTTTTTCGCATCACCGTTCGCTAAGCCAATTGTATTTTTGTGCAATGTTTGGAAAAACCGTTCAAATGAGTTCAAATTTAGATTCGGTAAACTGGCAGAAAGCTACTGGAAATTGAATGCAGCCGGTCGAAATGTCAGCCGGAAATTTTCCGTTGCCAATGTCCAGCAATTGTTTAGAAAATATTTCTCCAGATTAATCGTTCTGCAGCTCGACATGCATATTCACAGTCAGTTTGAGTTTCTTGTGGTCATCGAATCGAGCAAATTATTGATGACTTCGTGATTTTTATTCCGCACATAAAGCTTAGGTTCATTTTTGGCTTAACAGGTTTGTTAATAAACAAAATTGCCGCATATGGAATGAGATCAATCCACGATATGCACCGTTTGGAGAGTTTTGCACGCTGGTGTCATCATCGGACTTTATTTTTCTAAAATTGGATATTTAGAATGCGCTTTTTCAAAACTAGCACATACCATTAACAAATATAAATCTCATGTATTGACCTTACGAACAAAAACATTTTTTTTAATTAAAATTTACTACCCAGGCTATCTTCGTCAACAGAGAGCTCTATATGTCCATGATAACCAGTACAGATCCCCACATACCACATTGGACATTCTGCACGAGGTATTTGAGGGCATGGTCATCTAACGTGGAGGTGATGCGAACTGGCCACCAACATCGTTCGATTTGACCCCGTTAGACTTTTTCTTGTGGTGTTTTCTTATAATGCATGTATATACCACTAAACAACAAACCACAGGCACCATAACCATAAAAATACCATAGGTCAAATTTACACTGATTTATGCGCCAGAGTCATGTAAAATTGAACATTTCAGATGGGCGACACCCATGTTATATTTCATACAATGGCATCAATAGGCCTTGCAAACGAACAAAAATTTCGTTGATATCTAACAAACACTTTGTTTGGTTTAAATTTAAAGATAGAAAGTGCTTAATGAAACACTCTTTTCTACCAAGTTTCAGAATTTTATTGAAAACTTGTGCAAAATTTGGCAAATTTACCTTTCAGGATATATGTGTCTTTGAGAAAATTTTAAAAAAAATGATTTTTCTTTAATATTTTAATCTATAACAGTGTACTAAATATCACTATTTAGTCCATTCATTATATGAGAACAAATCACTGTGGTAAGGGTGAGTAATAAAAAGTCTTGAATTAGTTCTTTTTTTGTGTTTATTCTCTGCTACATATATCCTTTATAATATACCAAGGAGCAGCCCTTACATAGTTACAAATATTAGTTTTAAATATAGACAAAATATTGTTTTAACAAATAAAAAAGTATAGTCGGTCAAGCCTGATCATATGATACCCTACACTGAGTAAATGAGCAAAAACCACTTTCTCTTCCTTCCTATTTCGGGAGGATATTTGTATAAACCGATTCTTACTATTTAGTTTCAATATTTAAATTAAATTTAATAGAAATATCTTTGAAATTGCGGTCTATACTTTGCACACAATTTCACATGGATAGCCAGTCAGCCAGCCAGAAGGACAGACGGAGGGACATGCTTAAATCGACTTAGAAAGTGGCTGTTTGACTTATATTTTTAGGAGTTACAAACATCAGCAGAAACTCATAATACCGTCCCCATTATTATGGTGTAGGGTATACAAATGCTTTGCAAATTCCTATTTTTGGTCTGAGCAATTTCTAAGACATTTATATAGATATATAACTTAATATAATTATTTATCCAAAAAATATATATTTCTTCTTTTAATATAAAACTATTACATCTTTTGCAAACCCTAACCCTATTTTCTATTTTGACACATCAACTCTTCAGTTTGACAATAGCAATATCAAGTTAGCATTGATTTACCAAACTAAAATTGATTTTTTACACAAAATTACATTGATACTCCCTTGTGTATAGATAGTCAGTCATGCATAAATTGTTTGCAACTTTAAATTCAACCGAATTTAATTGAGTATAAATCATTTACAAGGGTTGTTTAGACACACAACACAGCTCATTGTTTAGACACATCAAAGTGTAAAAAATAATTGCCAAAAATTTTTGTACATAATTTAAAATTTTTGTAAAAGAAAAACCGCCTCTAGATATCATTTTGAAAATGTATACTACTAAACAAGTGTCGATGAAAAATATGAAAATTTTTGGTAACTAAAATTGACACATCTGTTATGATTTGTTCGTTAGTTTTCCTGTTGAAAAAAAAAACAAATAAACCCTCAAGCTTATTTTTGTTTCAGTATTCTCGTAGCAAGTAATACCGAAAGGAATCTCTAGATAATTCAAAGTCATAATTTTATAACACCACATGACGTCTGTAATTAGAATTTCTTTAAAGTTGGCTTTTTGCATATTTTTTGAGTTATAAATATGTTTAAAGAGTTTTTTAAATAAAACTTTTAGTGGTAAAAGTCTATCTTATTTAAATTAGAATTTAGGGTATAAATCTCTTTTTGGGTCATCTTAAATTAGTGTGACAACTGTCAAAATTTTATGGAACATTTGATAATGTGTTATGCGGCTGATTGAAATATAAATGTTAGTGAATATGTACAGCTCTATATTCACTAACATTTTTAGAGTATAATTCCAACTTATAATTTGAATAAGAAATAAATTAATTTGTTTAGCACACAAGTTTAGTTGTTTGGAATAATTGAAATAATATAATAAACTTAAAAAAAAAAAAATAAAATTTTTAAAACAAAAAATTCGAACATTAGCAATCTTCTTGTAAATATAATATGGATTTGAACTTTATCTAGCAAGCTTAGCCATAGAAAAGTATTATTCTAATAATTATTTGGACGAAGAATCACACCGAAACTTAATTTTGCAACCGATACCAAAGACTTTAACATATTCTAAAATCAATTTTCAATCGATTTAATTCGAAAAATTTCTTGCAACGGAAACAATTAAATAGTCATATATAAAGGGTTATCCAACAAGAGGTATTATTTCGAATCTCCCAGTATTTTGGTAGTTGTCACTTTTGAAGCTTTTATTCTTTGACGCCATTACTAAAAATGGAACGATACACGCTTCAACAACACAGTCACAGTTCGCAAAACTAAAGTATTTTTGGGTCGTCGTTAAGCAACTTGTCGGATCGCAATACAGAAATTGGTGGAAAAATTCGAACTGTTGGGACAAATTAGTGATTTGAAGAATAAAACCCGTGCACGTCGCTCAAGACCAACTGAGAGTATTGCTGCTGTAACACAAAGTGTTGAAGAAAACCCAGGTTTGTCCATTCCTCGTCGTTCTTTGGAATTGGGCATTCCGTATTTTATATGATATTGATCTGGAAATCGTTTACATTCAACAGGATGGCTCTGCGTGCCACACAAGCAACGAAACCATTGCTCTTTTACGGGAAAAGTTTCCGGACCGTGTTGTCTCTCGAAGAGGTGACCACAATTGGCCACCGAGATCTTGTGATTTAACACCTTGCGACTTCTTCCTTTGGGGCCACGTGAAAGATAAGGTCTACGCCAACAGCCGGCGTCGATTCAAGACCTCAAAGACAGAATTCGTGTGGCTACCGAGGACATAGGGCAGCCACTTTGCGATTTGGTTATGGAAAATTTCATGAAAAGGAGTGTGGTCGTGGTGGTCATTTGGCTGATGTTGTTTTCATTATAACCGGCATACCTTCCTCTTTGTTATGAAATAAACATCCAATAATTTATCTCAAAAAATGCATTTGTTTTTGAATACCAAAGTAACACCTCTTCTTGGAAAACTTTGTACTACACGGAAAAAACTATTTGCTAAACAGTTTCAATATAAATAAATAATAAATTCATAATGCTGTAAAGTCGAAGGTTTTTTCTTGTCATTTCAATATTTGAAATATGTGATGTTAACCAATCCACGTGGTTATTACGGAGTATTTGTCGATCGATCTGCTATGTTATTCTTAATACAAAAACCAAATTTCAAACATTTTTATGAAGAAATAAAGAAGTTATGGATTTTGACGCCGTGCACGGTTTTAAAATCGATTAAACAGTATAAGTAACAAGATTTGAACATTGAAAGAAGACCTAGATCAATAAGGAAAAAAGAAAAAAAAACAGACAGGCAAAAAAAGTCGAACAACTCTTTCGAAGAGCACCAAACACTTCTATCAGAAAAGCACTCCTAAAGTTTACTCTCTAAAGCCAGTTTGCAAAAAAAAAAAAGGCTAAAAACTTTGGTAAAATTTTTTATGGTAAATTTGAGCATCTGATTTTAAAGACAACATTTAAAAGTTTGCACAAACAATGGTTTACCTATCAGGTGGGAAAACCAAGTGAATGCCTTAAGGCACCCTTGGGACTTTAGAGATTGACACATAGTCGGGTCTTAGTTAGTAGTTTGCCAATTTTTAATGAAAACAATTTTTCTAATTGTGCATCACTTTAATCGGATAATTTGAAATGTTTGTTCCATTTCTTAAAATTTGATGTAAAAAATTGGAAATCACGCCAAAGAAAACCAAACAACATTTTGCTATATGAGGGAAAAACTGACGCAGCAAAACTAATCTGGATTGTGCCTTAAGGCACTTATTAAATAATCACGTCTCTAAAGAGTAGCTTACCTTTTTTACATAAATCTTGACTCCAAGATATAAAATTAAGTATACTTTTTAAGAAAACACTCTTTAATCAACGTTTGATAACACAACATGAACTTCCCATATTTTTTGATTGCTAATGCACTTAGTTAGTAAATAGTGCATTAATTAAGAAAGAGGATAGCTTTTAAGACGTTTCAAAGCTTATTAAAATATCTAAGTACGTTTTTTAGAAACAGTTACAAGGGTTTTTGAAGTAACAAATCAATTACATTTGCATTTATTGGCATTTTTGCGATGAGTGCCTTGAGGCATGCTTAAGAGGGTTAAATGCTCTGATTCGTTTTGCTGAGTCAAATCTGATGCTGCGTTTAAGTCGTATAAAGTTCAGAAAGTTCAATATCAGAATTCGGTAAATAACTTAGAAGCAAAAGAACGAGTGATAAAGTTGAGGAAAAATTTTATTTAAAAAAATACCCCTGTTTTGTGACTGGTGATGAAACTTATGTACTGGCAGACTTTTCACAACTGCCGCGTTAAGATTTTTATGTGGTTGATAGAAATAGTTATGTTCAAAAATAATACCGGACAAAGAAACTAAAAAAATTCTACAAGAAGTTGATTGTGTGCCAATCCAAGTGAAGTAGGGATATATGCAATTATTTATATATTTTTAAAGAAATAAAATAATAAGTTAGGAGTTTGTTTCACTTTGCAAAAATTTGATGTGGTTCCGGAATTGAATCTTATAGCAATACAAGTGATGAAGGATATACTTCCATTATGAAAACATGTTTTGTATGTATTTATGAGCGAAGCCAGATTTTGATACACCCCAGAGGAGAAAACCTTAGCGCCCGGCCGAAGGCTTGCAATTCAAAATAACTTTTCTGAGCGAAGCCAGTTTTTGATACACCCTAGAGGCCCGCAATGCAAAAAAATTTTGGTAAGCGAAGAATAATTCCGCTTTTGTAGTAATTTATTTCATTGGGAGTTCGATAACATAAATAAATTGCTTAGGATTGGGAATTATTTAATTTCTATTGGGAGCTATTTCGCTTTTTTGGGACTAATATTTTTAACATTATGAAACCACCAATTATTAGGAGTAATTTAATTTTACCCCTAGGTAGTTATTTAATTTTTTAAGTTTAAGAATTATTTCATTTTTGATGGGAGTTATTTTCGAAATAGGACTTTGTCGGTCATAACTGTTTATATTATATATATATATCTACACAAAATTCGTTCCAAATATGTTTTATATATACGGAAGTCATGTCCCACTTCCGGAAGTGGATAAATAAAATACTAAAGTTATTTTTAATTGGATTTTTTTCCAACATTTACTTTTTTTTAAATATTGCTACTTTGACCCATAACTCGTAACATCAAATAAAATGTGCAACATTATTCGATTTTGCTCAATACGAATTCTTAGGGTATAGAAAATCCAGAATGTGCAAAGTAATATTCATACAATGATGTATTTCAAAGCAAGAATATATGTTTTATAGCAATCCTAAATCATACAGGGAAAATTGGAGAAAATTTCTTTAAAATGCAACCCATTTTTAATCGAAAATTAGAATTTAAACTATCGGAAATGAATACCGAAACAAAATTTTAGATACCCTAATTTATTCTGAAAAAACTATTAAATAATATTATAAGGTTCTGAACAAATGTTAACTTATGCGAAATTCTTAAAATTAACGTTTATGGAATTTATATTTTTATGGAACATTTTTATTTGCTCTCACTCTTTTACATACTACATATACAAACATATTTTTTAATAAACCAATTTTATGTCTTCCACTCATAAAAAATATGAATATCCTTTGGTTATTATATTAATATTAATTTCTCAAGCAAAATATTCATATTTATGGTACTTGTTAAATGTAAAAAAATTATATTTTATTACTTTCCTTCGTTATATTATTTCATTCCTCTTGTCATAGTCAACTGCACTAGTATGCAATTTTAACAGCTTCATTACCACCTTCAGCCAGACCGGAGTGGAGTTGTCATAAATAGTTTGCCATTCAAATTAAAATGTGTTCATATTTGAGCAAATAAAAGGGAAGTGATAAATACAAAGAACGAACATGAAAATTAAATATTTACCTTAAAGTAAAAAAAGGACTCGACTGTAGTGCTGAGTACAGTAATATAGATATTTATAAAGTGGAAATATCATTTTCATTCGCAATATGCCAGTTGTAGGTAAAAGTAAAGAAAAAGAAATCGGAATAAAAGAGTGAATTCTTATGAACGTTTATAAAATTTCTTGTTTTATGGTTTTACAATTATTTGGAAATGGAAGTTTTCCCACTTGTAAATCTTGTAAACCAATTCATATAGCTTGTTTAGGGTGTTCACAGTATATGTAAATGAATATATATGTTAACCTTATATTGAGCCTAGAGTCAATTATCTCGACTCTAATGCGGAAACTTAATGTAATGCTAACACCAACAATAAACACTACCCAGCAGTTAACCAATTAGTCAATATATATATTTTGGGTCATTTGACATTTATGTGCTTTTGTTGTGCAGATAGAGGTCGATGGTTACTTTATACATCCCAGATAATCTAGTGTGGAGACAATTATCACTTAAGTGTCTCTAGGTAATCTAGAGTGTAGTCACTTTAAACGTTTATTTTGTACTGCTCTTGTTTATACGTAATTCGTACAAACTGGTTTTAGTTTGTAGAAATTGTATTGATACAATTCTAATACAGATTATTTTCTTTTTGCTTAAGTATACTGATATTCCATGTAACCTAGCGTGTAGTCAATTGTAACTTCAGTGTATCTAAGTAACCTAAACTGTAGTTTAAATGCTTATTTTATACTGCTTGTTAGTTTGCCCACTAGAAGTATTCCATTGGAGAGCTGCAAAGGAAGGCTTGTTAACAAGCAATCGGTTATTGAACTGTCTATGAAATTTTTTTTAACTGACTATCTGAGGTACATGTTAAAATAACTAGTTGTGTTGCTGATCAAGTAAACAGTTAGATAGCTAATAAGGTATCTGACTCTATGTAATCGGTATGTGAATCCTGTGACTACACTGGACAGTCTCATTGTAATCCAAAAGGGTAAAAGGACATGCACGTGGTAAAATTACTAGTCAATGATAGGTAGAATCACTAGTTCGGGATAGTCTCTTATAACTGTTGGGTAATGCAATATATGTGTATATGTTCCTTTCACTCCGCGAGCTCTGTGCAAAGTAAAAGGCACATTTGACGAAGTGTTTAGGCTCATAGTTTGTAGCTTGTAGCTTAGATGCCATATGGGAGCTTTTATGAGCGAAAAGATAAATGTCGTCCGCATAATCTAAGTCATCTAGCATTGCATAAAGACCCCATGTAATACCAGTGTTTTTTGGGATGGCGTTGATCAGTACGTTGTCCAATACAATATTGAAGGGTGAGAGGGCGAGAGGACAGATGCTTGTCTAACACCTTTTAACACGGTAACCCTATTGCTAAGGGTTCAATCGTAATTGATATAACAGATTGCACTTGCCCTGATTATCTTTATGAATATCTGCGGCACTCCCTTACACTCGAGTATGTTCCAAATAGCCTGGTGTTGCAACTTATCAAAAGGTTTTTCAAAATCTATAAAGGTAAGATAAAGCGGTGAACTCCATTCAACAGCGTACTGTGTTGACATGATCAATGCATGATCGATGGGGACGAAAACGAGCTTGTTTCCATCTTAGATGGGTGGTCAAGTTTATTTACAAGACGTTTGCTAATTATATGTGCACATAATTTATTGGTCATATAGAGAAGTGTAATCCCCGGCAATTTTTGCAATTGGATAAATCCCCTTTTTTGGGAAGATTAATAATAATGCCCCCTTTGATGTCTTCAAGAAGATATTCTTCAGCCCAAAATCGCTCGATAGTAGGATATAAAATGTTTGCGCTTGTTGGTGGGTCTGCTTTTAATAATTCTGGGGGAATGTTATCAGAACCAGGCGCCTTATGGTTCTTGAGTTCTCTGATTGCCGCTATTATTTCTTCCAGGTCTGGTGCGCAGGTGGGAATATCGTTCCTTTCCACATGGTGTTGACAACTACACTTTAACACTGGTGTGGTAGGACTGAGAGCATATTAACATAATGTTTTCCCAGACTGTAATTTTTCTAGCGTTGAAGAGGTTAGATTGCCATCTTCATTTTTCAAAGGCTTTGTGACGTTTAGGGTTTTGTTTGTCATCTTACACTCTAGTGCCTGGTGTTGCAACTTATCAAACGCTTTTTCAAAATCTATAAGGATAAGATAAAGCGATGAACTTCATTCAACAGATTGCGTACATGTCGTTTCTGCAGCCGCTTGAGTATCTTCAGATAGTTGATTGAACCATTGCCTCTTGTCACTTCGGGCACTTTTCTTGACCTTATGATCCATTTCAGAGTACTTCCTTTGTAAATCCATTTTGGCATATCTGGTTTTTGCCGTGTTGACATCACCCTTGGTTTCCTTTCTACACTGAATCAAATTCCAGGTGTGATCTGAAATCCACTCTTTTTTCGTGGTTACACTTAATCCAATAGTTCTTTCAGCCGTTGTCAGAAATAAATCTCTGACGGCATTCCACTATATGTTATTCGACTATTGTACGTTTCCGGCTGATGTTTCAAGGAAATTCTGGCACCTACGAGGTTGTTTTAGTTTCCTAATATCAAACTTTTTTGGTAAGTTCGATTTGTTTCTCCTAATGGGCGCGACTTTCAAACGTATCTTTGCGATAACTAAATGTTGGTCATTGTCAATATCTGCCCCATGCTTGTTCCGTACGTCCAGCAAAGATCCCCGCCAAGTCCTGCTTATGGCAATGTGGTCTAAGTTGTTTGTCGGGAGAAACCCACGTGACCTTGTGTACATTCCTGTGTAGAAACAAAGTTCCTCCTATTACCAGGTTGTTATTTAAACACAACTCTGTGAATAGATCGCCGTTCTCGTTCATGCTCCATTACGCGTTCGTAGCCATTACTATCACAGCCAAGTTGAGCATTGTAGTCACCCGATTATAATGTCTCCACGATTGATGAGAGATAAGCCACACGTAAGACTGCTATAAAATTTCTCCTTTCTGTCTTCTTTGTAGCAGAGTCAGAAACTTCGTTAGTTGCGTAACATTGGATGGTCGATATTTTCCTGACACATGATCTTAATATGATTGAGATTGTTCGATCAGAATGGGACTTCCATTCAATTAGTGGGTCCCTGAGAGCAAAAATCCTAAGCCGTTTTGGTGTTTTGAACCATTGGGTTTCCAGAAAACAGCAGTTTGATACCCTCAGTTGTTCTCATTTAGCCAGAGTCAAGCCAACTAATTTCAGCAATCCCAAGCACTAGAAGATTATAGTTTATAAATTCTTTGCACAGCTGAGTCAATTAAGAAGGTTGTAATAGTGTGCGCACGTTTCATGTTCCAATTCGTATACCGTATTTCATGCTAAATGTTGTCGACAATTTATACGTCCGTTTTATCTTTTCTGAGATTTCATTAGTCAAAGACATTTAAGAGGGGCGGATAATTATTCTACCGCATCCTGTCCTGGTTCTGAGGCTGCCAGATATAGCCTCCAGGATAGCTAACCTTAATCTTCAAAATGAAACCATGGTGATCATACACTTCCGATACACATTTATATAGCGAGCTGCTTAATGCAAGACCGCCGCCAGCTTCAGCCGCACCTTACATGGTATACAGACGCTAACAAATAGTACATTTTATTTATTATTTTCTTAATAAATATAACCAATCAAAAATATGATCCGTTACCTCGATTACGAGAAACTTTATCTGAAAGCGAACCAAATTACCTAAAAATTGTCTGTTTTTTTAACACTGATGATCAGTCAACTTTGAAGGGCTATATCTTCTGAACCAAAAATCTGATTGTGATAATTGAAATCGTAAATAAGGTTTATTCTTTATTATTTGATATTTGCAACATCACTTATTCCACAGGCGCCACTGAGCGTCGGCTCGATGCTTGACTTCGTTCCACTTCATCTGCAATCTCGAAGTGAGCTGGTCTCCTAACTCGGCTGCTTCCCTACGGGTTTTAGTCTATGCATTTCTTGGTAATGTTATCGTCTGGTTTTCGGAGGGTGTGACCTATCCAACTCCATTTCCCCTTTCTTATTTATGTTTTAATAGGTTGCTGGTTTGCCTCTATTCAAAGTTGGCATTTGTTGAGAACACTTGAAGATATTGTGTATAACATGATGCCATGTTCCAAGTATCGCATCCATACCATAGGGTCAATTTTATGTTTGAATTAAATAATTTGATTTTGGTTTGTTTTGAAATATCTGGCTGGATTCAACTGCGCAAATGGAATCCGTGCTATATTTATGCTGCTGTATCAATTGTGTTTCGCAAGTAGCAGCAGGACTTTACATCCTCAATATCTTGTTTGAATATGAAGAAACGCTGATCTGTGTTACAATTTCGACTGCATCTCTGAGAATGAGTGACTTAGTAGACATATGTCATCGGCATAATCTAATTCCTACAACCGTCTCTGTAAGAGCCACATAATTCCTCTCTTATGATGGCTTGCTGCGTCTACATCCATGTCTAACTCCAGTTTTTACCATGATCTTGTTGCTGAGCTATTTTGCATGTAACACACGGCAAGTGGCATTCTTGTTCTCAGAATGAAAAAAACACAAAATATCATATTTTGTTTGCATCTTAAACATACTATAAGTACACATAAAAAAACTTAAGATTAAATAACACCGTTTACAGTGACTAAAATATTGTCGAAATTAATTTGTATACGAGAACAATATATTGTAACAATGAACACAGTATAGTTGTCGTAAACATGTTTTTCTCTTAATGAAAATCAATGATATGACTACATCACGTTACAGTAACAGGTCAGTAGTAAACAAAAGCCCGCTTTTGTACTTTGATACTTCCATTCACTCTAAGATGAAAGCAAGGAGTTACAAAGAATAAGACAAAAAGGCAATAAGATATTAATAAATTTGTATGATCCTTCAGCCATTCATTCTTTTAAACAACTGGCTCTTTCCTTGTAACCAAGCAATTTGTTATATTGATATTAAAATTTACTTACAATTCATACAGAATTTTTACATAAAGAAATATTCAGTTACAACTCAAGTCTATTGCTTTAAAACGAATATAAAATGAGACGCGAGAAGGAAACATTTTAGCTTATAAATGATTTATGACAAATGTTTTGAAGATGACATTTTCGCTACAACAAAGCGTATTAAATTTGTGTGGTAGATTTTCGTTGAAAATACAAAATGTGAAACAACAACCCAATGTTAAAAATGTACTTAAAACTAGACAGGTGCCATAGCACGTAATCGTATTTTAACTAATTTAATTTACCATTTGAGAATTAAATAAATTTTTAGTCAAGTAGAGTTTTGTCTATCAAACAAAAAAGTATATGAATGTCCGGACTTGTCTATCAGACACTTGTGGTATTCCTGTTCTGTTTATTATAAATATTTAATGCACTTTTCTCAACATACATACGTATGAAAGTATATTCACTAGGTATCAGTTTTGCTGGTTTCGTCTACTTCGTTGAGCCACACAATGCAGCAGGTTTAAAGTGTAATTCACCCCAAACAACAACAACAAAAAAAATAATAATGGATAAGTGACAACTAAATTATGGTTTCTCCAAGAAAAGGAACACGTGCCAGTTAAGGATGGAGTATGAATGTCTGTATGAGTATAAGTATGAGTCTGTGTGCGTGAATATGTGCACAATCCTGAGAAATAAGCTGAATCCTGTGCATGTTAAATTACGCAATGTGGTAAACCTTGCAATTTAAAGTAAGAAACATTTTAACAGTTTTCAAAACCAAAGGGAACATTGAAAGTGTAACGCTTGTCTGCACAAGATTTCGTCTACTACGTTCATTCATTCATGGTCTCCTTCTTTTTCTTCGTTTAATTTTTCGCATATTTCTGTTTTTCTTTATTTTTTTTATTTTTGCCTGGCTCAGACATCTCCTGAGATTTGTAATGCTTCATGTGCACCATGCAAGAAAAAAAAAATACAGCATCAACAACCCAAATTATATGAAATGCCTTCATTTTTTGATTTTTAATTCTATCATTGTAGACCGCACTCTGATGTTTTAAAAGTACGAATATATATTTTTATTAAAGTCTGTGTATGTGAATTGCGTAGTACTTAAATTAACTCGTGCATAACGTGCTGTTTACTGGGGTATAGTTATTTCCGCAGTTTCTTATTATTTTCTTTTTTAGTTGCTTTTTATTTATTTCTTTTTCGACTAAAATATTTGTTGATTTTAATAATTTTCTTAGAAGGAAGCAACACAAAAGTGGACGTTAAAAGTTCAGAAACTGAAGTTTAATATTCTAACAACAGGTTGTACAAGGAGGAGGAAATAATGAAATGGAACCGTATTATTAAATAGCACAATAACAATTGTAAAGCATACTTTGTGGCATCTAAGCATGATGGACGGACTAATAAGCTGTAGAGCAAATAAAATTATTTGATTGTAAAAAGGAACTTTAAGATGAGAATGCTTTAAGTTTTTAATGTAGAATCATAGCTACGAACTAGGTTTTATAGTAGAATCACCATGGTCTGTCAAAACCAGCATTAACCGTAGCAGAGTAATATATTGCAACTCCGCAATCGTTGTATGTGCTGGAATTGAGATAAATCTTTTACTGTGGTTCTTTACAGTCTAATACTAACGATTAAGGAATATCTTTTGTTGGGGCTGGCATAACCTTGGGATCTGCTCCGGACTTAACCATGAAATGGAGTGGTCGACGCCATCAACATTATTATCCTGCTGGGATCGTCGGTGACGGCCTACCTGAATCATTATACAAGCAGATTAGTTTACAGCTTTGATTTCCTTTAACCCGATAAAGAGGAACGACAGGAATGTGGATAAGATTGCCGATACCAACGTATCTTTGAACTGTGCTCGCGTCAAATCTTTTCACTTTTTTGAACACTCAGGGAAAGACAAGGCGAAACGAAATATTGTTTGCAACCTTCACAACTTTCCAGTCTCGCATACACCACGGCTTTTCATGCAAACTAAAGTTGCAGATGCCGTCAATACAGCCATCTGAGACTATTATCAGCCACGCCATACTATTCCACAATATCATGCAGTCCACAATTGCCTATAACATAGAGATTTATAGTAAATTAGCCAAGTGGTCGCCATTTTTTCGTGGAGTTTAGAGACAAACACTAAAAACCTTGTAAACTTCTTCACAGTGGGGATCTATCTCTCTCAAATCCCTGCATCTCCACAGCGAGGTGAACTTGTATGCATACGAATATGCGGTCTGGCGTAAGTTATTTCGGAGAAATGCACAACTTCTTTACTCTGCGTAACCTACAGCTATCACCAGAGAACTCCTGGGCATCACTCTTCTCAGTAGAAAAATATTTAAAGCAACCAAAGTACTGGCTTATGGAATGGGGTGAATGCAAATAACCATATACACGATGATTATTCCAGTCATACAACAGAATACCATGCTGGCAAAACAAATCATCCAAGGATGTCATCAGGTGACTTATCCTAACTTCGACAACTGGAGATAAACCTGCTGTGTACAACAATAGTAGTTCTGGCAAAGCTATTTTAGACCCTCAAATTCTTCCATAGTATTTTTCTACAGACAATGGATTGAGTGTCAACCCAAGCAAAACCGTGCTTGTACTGTTCACAAGGAAGTACAAGATTCCTCATTACTCGCTTTCACGATTAAATGGTGTTGAACTAACACTATCGGACAATGCAAGATAATTGGGAGTCATTCTGGATAGTAAACTGTCCTGGAAACCCAATACCCTTTCAAGGATATCAAAAGCCTTAACGGCTATGCATGTCTGTAAGAAGGCCATAGGTACGCAATGGGGTATTAAACTCCAGTTTGTTAACTGGCTATGTTATGCGGTCATTAAGCCGACACTATTCAATGGAGTCTCTGTCTGGTGGAAGGCTCTGGACGAATGCTTAATTTGTATGCTATTCGAGAGGGTTTTAAGAAGAATGGCAAATCTGATAACAGGAGCTTTAGGAACGACCGCAACAAAGTCGCTATTTGCTATATTAAACTGGATCCCTGTATATCTAATGGCCAGAAAAATGGCATTCACCCCGGCCCTTAGGCCTGTATAATAGGTAGCATTCGGAATCTTCTAGATACTATCGATTACTGCATTTCCAGGCAATTCATGGTAAGAAATTTTGGTTTCTCATTTCCTCTTAACACGGAAGCAATGGACGGAACTTTACATGACACAACGGGTCTCTCAGTCTATGCGGATGGTTCTAGGAAGGGAGATCGAGTTGGTGTCTACATACAGGAATTCGAAACTAGGTTATCTCTTAGACTTCCAAATGAATGTAGCATTATTCAGGCTGAAACATCTGTACTGTCCGAAGTTATAATTTGTGCTCATAAGATGCTGGTTCAAATATTCAACAAAATTCTTCAAGGTTGTCTTCTAACTTTGTATTTTATTTTTTCAATACAATGTTAATCGAAACCCTCCTGTATTCCATTTTGTTACCACATTAAGTATAATTGTTACTATTGAAATACATTTATTCTTGCATAAAATATAAATGAATTTAATAGAGTTATCATAGTTAGTTAAATTCGTTGTTTATAGTATTATTTTATAAGAAAAGTAATAATTAAAAAGCTGTGATTAGTTGGCATTAAATTATCTTTCAGTTGATATACTTCAAACCGTTAAAAAAGAGGTCAACGCATAGGATCGCATAGAAACGCATATTAACGCAACATAACGCATGCTTGTTTCCACTCGATTATTCGGTAATCACTGTGTTTTCCAGGAATTTATTGAAGTTTTTTTGTCTAAAATATCTTCTTTAACTTAAAGAATGCCGTTGAGAAATTCTTTTACATATTACATTGCACGAGGAAAGTAGTGGCTTCAATTGTTCGGAAACGCACATCAAATTTATAGCGTTCTTTAACAACAATTTATTGTGTATTTAAGAACAATTCTTAATAATAATTGTTCTTAAATCAATCATATTATCAGAAAGCGAAATTATAAACACAACTTGCAGGTAAACTTGTTAAAATATTATAATTTACCCAAATTTTGCCAATCAATACGTTTTTCCTCACAGCTTATTTTCCAACTTTGGCTTAAAATCATCCTTGCTGGACCTCATAAATATATTTTTAAAATCTACGTGTAATTTTGTTAGCTTCGAGTAATTTACAATAAATTGATTTTTTTAGTTTTCCTAAATACACCATATTAACAATAAATTTCAAGGTAAGCCAGCTTAATGACCAATAAGTTAAATATCTTTCGTTTTACGAGCCTTTATATATAATTTTTTTAACATAGATTTTCATTCTGTCGACCAAACTTCAAAAATTTGCGTATAAAAGGGTGGACTCATTTAATGAGCCACCCCTGAACTTTTTCTCACGATATCATATTACAATCAGCAAACAAAATCTGTAATCTCGATTACTAAACTGGAAGAAAAAGAGGAGATAGAAGAACATAAAAAAATACATTACACATTGCACATTGCACATTTTACTTATTTAACATTGCGAATAACACATAAAGCGGAAAGTTTCTGAGCTAAACATCTAAATTATATATAGAAAAGAAAAATTAACTAGAAGAGATTCTCAAATCTCAAAATAACACAAAAAAAAAAAAAATATTTCTATATCACATCTCATCGAAGTCCAGCGGCCATAACCTTCTCCGGCTGCTACTGTCCAAAATTCCTAAGGTGCCAGAAGTCGTGTTACATACGAGCCACCAACATAAGCTATTCTCCTATTTTATATATTCTGGGTAAACGAAATCAATTTTTTTAAAATACATACCGTGCAAATTTACTTCGTAATTTAAAATTTAATATAAAAAAACATACAAATTTTATTGGCGTCTGGAAAAATAATAATCAAATGTACATGAAAAAATTCGTTCAGACAATATTGAAGTGAAGTATTGAAGTAAAATTGTAATTAAACTAAACTTAAACTATTAAACTATTCTAATTAAAATCTTACGAATGAATATCAAAGCAAAAATGTTTGAGTCTTAAAGCTAGTATTGCACTCAGTCTACATTGCACTGTCCAATGAAAAAATGTATTTTAAAACTATTGAAATTTAAACGAATTAGATTATATATTACCAAACAAATTCTAATAAACTTAAATTTTATATAGATTTATAAGCAAAAGTTAATTTATAAGGAAAAAGGCTATAATTGCAAAGCATATCTACATTTTTAACACCTTTTAATCAGCAACCTTCAGCAGTTTGAAAAGGCCTCTTCATCCAGCAGTTGCAGAAATGTTTATATAATTGGTGAGTTGAGTATTATCGTTTTATATATTTGCAATTATAACTAGTTTTGACATACATATCATTATTAAGTAATTCTAAAAATTTTCAGATAGTGGTGGAGAATTTATAACTTTAATGTAAAATTTATTTTTATTTTTTTTATTACACAAAATTTGCATACCCTGCTTATTGAGGGATGTCTGTTTGTTAAATTTCTTTTTTTTTTATTTTTTTTCTTCTTCTTGATCTTCTTTTTGTTAATTTTTTTTTCTTGTATCTGAACAACGATACCCACAAAAAAATATACACTTGTTCTATTTTTAGAATTTACTATGCTCATTCATAAATTTTTTCACTGAGAGAGCAAATTCATTGATCAACAAAGAAAGCTATTGTTGTTACAGTCTCTGTACTTTGTAAGTAGCTTTCTGTTAAAGTTATAAATTCGATACAACTCGCTACAAAAAATAATACATGAGGAATTTAAACATTTTATATTTACGAATTGTTAATATCATTTATGTAAAGTTTGTTTAATGATTTTTCCAAAATCATGAATATAGGTTAGAATGTAATATTTAGTTATTTTTTTACATGAATTTGTCATTGTTGCTTATTTTTTGAATAAATTTTGAAATCTTTATAATGGAACTCTAAAGTGTCCTCACTTCTTACATAACGTGATTGGTTTTGAATAAGATGCTTTAGGGATCTTAGACTTTAGGGATCTTAGACTTTAGAGGCGTCAAACCCCCAAACACAGCTAGGGGAATTTCTCAATACAATTTTGTAATCATGAATTGACCTATTTTCCGTTGTTTTCGTTGGTTAAACAGGGGTATATTTCAACATCAATTCTTAAATCAACATCCTAGTCCACTTCATAATTCAATTTATTAAGGGAGTCTAAAATAATATTTGTGTTTTGACATTCCCATCGGTAAGAGAGATTGGCAAGATAAGAACCACCCCAACCGGCTGATTGCTAGCTAATTAATGGCTCCCATTCATCTTGACAACTTCTGAATGCAAAAATAAAATCGCCGATGCAATCTCTGCAGAGGTACATTAATTTATACCTCATTCTTTAGAGAAAATAGTCTGGTTCATTACACATCGGCCACAAAAAGGGCGGCTAACTGGCTCAGTTATAACATGATATCAGGCAAGGATATTCGTATATATACTGACAGTCAGGCCGCAATAAAATCTCTAATAGGTGTATATACAACATCTAATTTCGATCAGGAATTCCGGGCATCCTTAAACAGGATGGCGAGACATTCAACAGTCGTACTCATGTGGGTACGTGGACACGGAGATACTACAGGCAACTGAGATGCCGATGATTTGGCAAAAAAAGGCTTCATGCTGCCTAACGGAGATATAGTCTTCCTATGTGGGATTGCGTTATCCAAATACAAGCTTCACATTAGTAACTTCTACTATGAGCAATGAACGTGCTCAGACACGATGGGGTTGTGAAAACATATGTACTATTACCAGAATAATATGGCTGCGACTGCATCGAGGACGAACAACATATCTTCTTGGCTTGGCACGCTCACAATTGAGTGGTGTGGTGGCGGTCATTACCGGTCACTGCACCTTTTCAACCACGCGAGGATACTTGGCTTACCTTACAATGACTACTGCAGAAGTTGTCAAAACAATTTTTCATCTTCTTTGTCACTGCCCGGCATTAGAGGATCTACGCTTATGATTTCTGGGACATCGTTCCCCAACTACTTAGTCTTTCTGAGCTCTCCAATTTGAGGCTTAAGTGCATTAATGCCTTTATAAGGTATAGTAATTGGCTAACCAGACCATATATGGGGAACTCCACGGAGTGACCAATTAATAATCTCCTCTCTGTTTCTCTCTTTCGTATCCCTTCCTCATCACTTTTCAATCTTTAATAACATCTTGACTGTCCCCTTCTCTTTTTCATATCTATTCTGTCCTTTTTTTTCTGTCTCTCTACTTTCAGGTAACACGGAGGGACCTATTGCATGGACCCACGTGAGCTGCTCTCCTTCTTCACTTCGCGGCTGCCTGGAAACCTAACCTAACGTCTGATGAATTAGTATGCTGCAAATTGTATGTGAGGCAAGGAACCTTCTAATTTATAATTGGAAACCCTCCAATAATTAATATTACGAACTAATTAATATGTATCATATTTCCTGACCAGTAAACTTCTAATTCAGTTATGACTGTCAGAAAATTTCAAACTAATATAGTTTGTCACCGAGCTTTCATCATATGAGCAATGTATTTTATATAATTTTTTATTACCAAATGATTATTGTGTGTATAATATCATAATATTTAAGAAACAAACTCAAAGCTGACAATAACCGAAACCAATAGGTTTTAAATTTTTTAAAACCGAAACTGCGGTTTTGAATATGTTTTCACTGGGACTAATTTTAATACATTTTCTTACGCATTCAAATAACATAAATTTCCCATAATAACTCTTTCACATTTTCATACTACACACAGTGGAAATGATCATAAAAAAGTGGAAATAAATTTGAATCTTCTAAACTACTGGCGAAATTGCAAATGACGTATAAACGAAATGAGGATGTCGCCTTTAAGAAAATTATATTTGTGACCACCCAGTTTGGAATACAACGTGAGATACAGGATGTCAAAGTTGACCATATCAGGTTAGAAAAACTTTGTACATCTACAAAGTACAAATATGGAAAATAATGGTGCCATTAAGAGTTAATTTCCATTTTTATACTGTTGTCATAAATACTAGACTACATGTTATATTTTTCTTAAGTTTTATCAAAATTGCCCCAAAAATAAATAAAACTTCGCTATCTTTAAATTAGAAATTCCAAATATTGAAAAATTTGACCTTTGACCTTCACGATTTTAGGTTTAACGTTTTCCAATTTAAGTAAAACTTTCAGAGTGTATTCAAAATCATCTGGACTATAATATTCTGAATAGGTTTTACTTAAAATTCATAACAGTAAGGAAATTCCAATCATTCGCCAAAATATGAGCAAAAAATTAGTTTATAGAGGGATGATTTTTTTAACAATGTTCACCAAACTAGGGGGGTTCACCAAAAAAGACAAAGATCCCAAAAGTCATCCAAAAAAGTTTGAAGACCAAGAATTGGAGACATTACTTGCGAGCGGCTTTCAAAGGCAGGGAAATTGGATATCATACAAACTGAAGCCGAGAAACCTTGAAAGACGATTTTGCATGTCCGAAATGATGCTTGAGCGCTATAAAAGAATATAATTTTTGTACCGAATCATTACTTGCGATGAAAAATGTATCCATTATGATAACCCGAAGTGTAAGAGATTGTAAGAGATTGTATGAGAAGCCCGGTAAACCAGCCGAATCGATACCAAAGCCAAATATCTATGGCGCTAAAGTAATGTTCAATATTTGGTGTTAGCTATAGAGTCCTATCTATTACAAGCTGCTGAAGTATGACCGGACCTTCACAAGGAACCTGCACCAAACGCTAACTTTACATTTAAAGCAAGCATTGGCCGAAAAACCCCCAGACAGGAAGCCGTAATATTTCATCATGACAACGCTAGCCTACATGTTGCAATACCTGTTACATACTATTTAGGATGAAGTAGTTGCGAAGTTTTGCCTCACCCACTTTATAGTCCAGACCTTTTCCAGTCCAACTACAATTTGTTTCGCAGAACGCTGTCTCTGGGATACTATTCACTTCAGAACAGAGTATTCGAAGTTGGCTTGATTCGTTCTTGAAATCACATATTTATTACCATTTCTTTCAGTGTTTTTAAAATTATAATGTCTATTATTAAATATCATGGTAATTAACTAATAACAAACAAATTTTTTTAAGGTTATTCTTTTACACCAATACTACGCCTCATTACTTTATGAAATTGAAGTAAAACTTTAAACACTTTTAAAAGTTTAACATTTATAAACTTTTTAAACTATTACGTGATGAACTTTAACAAAAACTTAATTATTTGATAAACTTATAAATTAATTTTAGAAATTTATTTTGCCCTCTAAACTAAAATAATATTAAAAAAATCAATTCCAATTTTTTAGTTAAGTGATGTTGCCAACAAAACTACTTACTTATATTTACAAACCAATTAATAGTTCTTTTCATATAAAAAGCCGAATAAATGTTAAAGGGGGCAAAAATAATAATAATAAAAATACAACTTAAATTAAAACTATTTTTCAACTTTGCAGACATCAAAATAAATCAAAAGTTCTTCAATATCAAATTTGAAAAAAAAACTTAAATAAACTCACCCCCTTTTTCAGCCTTTTCAGCCAACAAACAAATTTTCTTCTTTATAATATTTCAACAAACAATAAAAAACTTGTGGAAATTGTAATAAATTCTATTCTTCTATACATTTCAAAATACACAAGGAACACAGCACCAGTCCAGTCGTACGTACTTGCATTGCGTTTTCGCTTTGAAAGTTTCTTGGGTGGGAGAAACTAAACATTTAATTCCGTATAATAAAGTTTACTTCTGGATGATTTTTAATTTTTATTATAAAATTTATGTTGTTTCTTGATTTAACGCTAGTAGCCGTTTTGAAAAATGTCTGAGAGGATTTTCAGGATTTTCCAAACAGAGAAAAACTATTACTGATTAATGGCTTGGAAAAATAGTTGGCATGTTCGAATGTTGCAAATGAAATGACCTCTAAATATCAAAAGTTAAGTGGCTCATATTGATGGCATGCCATAAATATAATATTAGGAAAATAAAAACTAAAAACATTATTAACGGACTATAATGTATTTGTTTATTTAGATTAAAAAAATAAAAAGTTGTTTCCATTTAACCCTGTATAAAGGTTATACGAGTAAATAAAATATTAGGATATTTGGTTGTTGGAATATAAGAAGTTTGTATGTTAAAATATATATTTTAAATATTTGTAAGGGATTTATAGGAGGGTCATAATGATATTGTGTGTTAGGGCCGTTTTCTCATTAGGTGATTATTTTTTTCCCCAACGAAAAACTGCAGATTAAAGAAATTTGGATTTCTCAATGTCTCATTTGCTTCTATTCTGTCGCAAAGCTAACCCGATCTCATCTGCCAATTATTTATTTATCGTACAGATAAATTCAGTCAGTTGACTGCTGTTCATAATTTTTATGTGCTTGTGTTTTTGTAAACAAAATCAAATAAATTTTATAAAAAAAAATGTTTAATAGAGGAATTAACATTAATTTGATGGAGGATGAACTCGAAAAACATAAGTTCCAAGTGAATGTTGAAAGAGTTTATCATGTCAGGCCTAACTACCTGGCAGACATGGAGGATAATTAATTTTTTAAAGGATTAAGACTGTCAATGGCAACATTTAACAGCTGATTTATGTCAACATGTTGTCACTTGAAGGCAGGGTTCCCAACTTTCAAATCTATTTTGAGGGCTATTGCCAAACAGATGATTTCAATCTCTTTCCGCCGAGACATTTCTCCAGGCTTGGAAACAAGAAATAGTCACTCGGAGCTAAATCCGGTGAATAGCTAATTCATGGATTTGTGCCTTCGAAACTGCACATGTGTGTACGTTTGGTTTTGTGGTGTATTGTGAGCAAACTCGGCAGCCGTCTTGCGGAAAGCTTTCACATACACAAATTATCACTCAAAATTGAAACCACTGATTAATGTGGGATGCCTATGGCTTCCACAATCTGTCGCACTTTTAATATATTTTCAATTGTTTCGGGTCTAGAGACCTCAACTGGGGGTTTGGAACGTTCGGCATCTTCGGTACATTTATGGTCACAACGAAATTCAGTAAACCACCCTTTAACCATTTAAATTAATGGTGAAGATTTCCCATATTATTTATCAAGCTTACACAGAGAAAACAGATTCGTAGTAGCAACCGAATTTTTTATCAATCGAATGATTCGGTTGCACATATAGAACCCCCATATTATTTATATCAATTATGGTCAATTATGGACCGATGCACACAAAAGCTTGTGTCAAATTTCATCACGATATTAATTATAATGAAGCAATTATGAATATTCAACTCCTTTTGTGATGGGGGGACCTTGTGTGGGGACTAGGGACAAATGCGCTTGTATTCTATGGCATTTTTTGATAACAAGCGGATTTCTAGAAAAAAAAACTTTAAAAAGTACGAGTCATTGTCTTTAATATGATATCAAAATGATAAAATCTGACGTAATACCAAATATTATCGAAGTCAGAGGTGTAAAAACTCAAAAATTCATTTGTTCTTTCCTGAAGTTTTTAAAAATTTAACATTATAACTCCCATATTCATTATTAATTTTTAAATTTATAAAAAACATAATTTCCATACACAGAAAAAAGAAATTCATAATTGGAATGAATTTTGTAATAAATATTATTAATCGAACATGACTTTTTTTTCCCAAACTTTTTTCATTCAGAATAAGAACATGTTCATAAATATTATGAAAGTGTACATGACGGAAATTTTTGCTTTTTTTACATAAATTTGTTCATATTTTATGATAAATTGCATTAAAATTGTATTTGTAATTCTAGTTAAAGTATTTTTGTATAATATCCCTATATTGACAAATCATTCAAGATGTAGATTCATCTTCTGAAACTTAAAAATATCATTAAACATAATTAAACATGCATTAACATTAATGCATTTCATCTGCTTCAGAAAATACAGTCAAATTCGCGAACATTTTATCATTTTGTAGCTGAAAATCATAAAAAAATCTAAAATTTTCCAAGGAAAATTTCAAACATTTTTGAACAACATAAAAGTATAAATGAAATTGTAATAATATTTTCCAAGCATTCTAGATTTAATTTGAAAACATAAAATATGAAAAAAGTCATACAATTTAGGAAATTATTTATAAATGTTATGAATTGAAAACAATGAAATCAAATCATACTATTTATGTTGAAACTTTTTTCTGTGTATAATATTTGTTTTCTAAACATTTGATATACATATTTAAATAAAAAGTGATTATAAATTAATCCTAAATATTTTATTATTTTAAACGTAGCAAGTTTCAAATACTGCAGCTTATTGCTCATTAAATATTTTATAAACTGTCTGCGAGTACAAAACAAAAGATTACTCACTTGCTGGCAAGACATTTACAAAACATCACGCTAACTAAACTATCAAATTTCAATTGAAACAATTGATACCCTAAAACCGAAAATAATAAACTAAAGAGTACTTGTCAATAATGTCTAACCAACAAAGCCACAATACATGAACAAAGTTGTTGTGTACACCAGCCATGTCCCTATCTTTTGGCCATAACAAAATAAGTACGAGCAGACACTAACTCATGGTCAATTTTATGTTATTGATATAAAATGCCCAAAAGGCAAAGTGTTGAATTGAACATTTACTTTGGCAAAGCAAAAAAAAAAAAGAACAGTAAAGCGTCTAAATGTCTCAACAATTACCCCAATAGTATTTATGAGCACACTATAGATTTATCAATGTATAACTACACCATTTCCCATTGTACTTTAGAAATATTTTAATGTGTTTCAAATATATCCAATTATATTTCAAAAAATTCCAATCAAATTTCAGAAATTTTCAATTATACTGGGTGTATGACTTCAAAATGTGGGATTCAAAATAGGTGGCGTATCCTTTGAATGCGATTTTTGTCATCAATAACTGATATTTAATTTTGAAGGGTATATATATTCTGTCATATATTCTCACTTAGTTATTGAACATTATAGTGTAAACAACTAAGTTTTTTGCTTCGAAAATGTCGAATTTTGTGCCAACAAAGCGTCATATACGGGAAATTTTGCGGTTCAGAAGTGGTGATTTGTACACGGAAGACAAATATCGCCCAGGCCAGTAAAAAAGTTTGAAGACCAAGAATTAGAGTCATTACTCCATGAAGATTATTGTCAAACTCAGAAAAAGCTTGCTAAATTATTGGGAACTACTCAAGCAGCAGGATTCATGCCAAAGCAGAGAAATTGTGTACCATACGAATTGAAGACAAGAGACTATAAAAAACGATTTTGCACATCGAAAATGCTTGAACGTCAAAAATAATTTTTCCACCGAATCAGTATTTGCGAGTCATAATGAGATATCGTATGTAATTTAACAGTCTGTAACGACTGCCTGCAGCATTTATCATGTTTATAAACACATCCATCAGTAGAAGCTTCTACTTATCATCAATGTTGATAGCATGCGGTTATTAGCATTGTTTATAAGAATGGCAACACTAAATGTTTAAGCTGCTAACATTGATATCGAAAGCTCTAGAATTCGAACGTTTTAAAAAGCTTAAAACGTATGAATATGTTGCCAGAAAGTTGGGAAAAGTCAAGCTAACATTGAATGAATTTATATTATACAAATGTTTCAAAATAAAAGCTAAACATTTAAAAAAATCCCGCACTTTTATACAAGGTGGCGCAAAAGTAAACTTCCGATGTTTTTTGGCTGTAATTAAAAAAATGAAAAACTTTGATTCTTCTTGTGGATTATTTTTATTTGGTCTTTTATTTTTTTTTACATCAAGTCGAGAATAAATGGCCGCCGCCACAGTTGATTGTCATTTGAGCCCTTTTTATGGCACTTTCCATCACTTTGGCCAAAACTTCCGGCGATAGGTCCTCACATTCTTGACGGATATTGTCTTTAAGAGCTGCAAGAGTCTGAGGCTTGTTGACATAAACCCGCGACTTCAAAAAGCCCCACAAAAAGAAGTCTGGACCGGTCAAATCAGGCGATCTTGGTGGCCAGTGCAAATCGCCAAAACGGGAGATTAGGCTCCCGGGAAATGCATCCTTCAGCATATCGGTTGCGGCACGTGCAGTGTGTGCCTTTGCACCGTCCTGTTGGAACCACACGTTTTCCAATCCCAATTCATCAAGTTGCGGCAAAAAGAACTCGTTGATCATTGCTCTGTAGCGCTCACCATTCACAGTAACCGTTTGGCCCGCGACGTCTTCGAAGAAAAAAGGTCCGATGACTCCTCCAGCGAAAACAGCACACCATACAGTGATTTTGAGCGGGTGTAATGGCCCTTTGTGGGTTACACGCGGATTTTCAGTGCCCCAGAAGCGTAAATTTTGCTTATTTACGTACCCGCTAAGATGGAAATGGGCCTCATCGCTCATGATTATTTTTGATGAAAAATCATCTTCCTCTTGGTGGTGATTAAGGATGGTTTGAGCGTACGTTAGACGAGATTGGCGGTCAGCAGCTAACAGCTGATGCACCGTCTGGACTTTGTACGGAAACATCATCAAATCTTGTACCAAAATTCATTGTGAAGACCGTCGACTGATAAACATTTGCGTGGCACGTCGTCTGGTCGATGTCGACGTCGCTTCCATGACATCCTCGGCTTCAGCAGGAATATTCTCTGCATAACGGCTACTCCGGGGTCTGCCACGCCTGAGAGCATCTCGTGTTGTGCCAGTCTCTTCGAGGCGAGCGGCTAAACGTCGCAGTGTTCCACCAGTAGTGGTTGGACGGCCAGGAAATCTGCGACGAAATTCACGTTGTGCCAAAGTCACCTACCGATTATTCGTCAAATAAATAGTCAGCAATATTCCGCGTTCTGGAGCAGTGTAGCGTAACATTGTTTATTAACATGTATTTCGTATGTGTTATTGTGTTGACATTAGAGGCCAATCGCAAAATTTATAGCATTTTCTGATAGGAGAATTACTTTTGCGCCACCTTGTATTATACACCCAATATTTCAGAATTTTCTAATTGTATATCAGAATATTTCAATTACAGAAGTTTCTATCTGTATTTCAGGAATTTCTAATTGTATTTCAGAATTTTTAAATTATACGTGAACATTTTCTACCTCTATTTCAGAATTCTGCAATTGTATTTCAGAAATTTAAATTTGTATTTCTGAATTTGATATTTCTATTTCAGAAATCTCCATTTGTATTGCTATTAGAATTTTCTGAAATACAATTGGAAATGGTGTAGTGTCTAGAACAAAAGCTGCTCAAGTAACGTCCATAATTTATAGACAATCAAATGTTTAAGTAAATGATGTATTTACAAAAGAAATACACAAAATACTAAAAACTATCAGCAAATATTGTCAAATATTATTTACACACGATAGCTTTAGGTTAGGTTTACAAATATATAGATTGGCATGGTTAGTAAAGTTTATACTAAAGTTTCGCACACGTTATAGAATTTATAACCAAATTTATTGTGAACGACCTGAAGAACATGATAGACAAGACAAACAATCATTGGAAAAATTACAAAGAAAATATAACTAAATTTCATAAAATATAAATGATTGTCACTTGAATAGAGTTTAGCACACAATAACTGAAATGAATAGCAATCAATTTTGAAAAGTAAATAACGCTAAAATAACTGAAAAAATTTATAATATTTACATGCAATCAAGAAATTACAGGTGAAATTTGAAACGAATTATGACTTTAATATGACACGGCCAATAGCTGAGTCCTTCGCACAGGTATGTCGTAGAGTGTAAGTTATTGTATAAATAAAGGAATCTTAATTCCTAGTCGTTAGTTATTGAATTAATAAAATAAAGTGATCCAACAAAAATGTACACAAAAATGAAGAATTTGAAAAAAACTATTTTTATGTATTCTAAATCTGGTCGCCTTTATAACACTACTAGTGTTTGCAAAAATTGTTATAACCGAAAACCCGGTTTTTCATCGAACTTTCGGTTTTTTCCGAATCGGTTAATTTAAAATACTGATTTTCGGTTAACCAGATTATATTACTCGGTTAACCGGTTTTTAAAATTTGGGACTAAAATGAATAAATATCATGTTTTTGGTTATTTTTTTGCTACATTGTGTACATATTATATCAAATATTTGGTCTGATTTGAAACCTAAACTGCTGATGTACAATATAAACCTCTTTTGATACAAATTTTTAAGAATTACAATGATTCTAAATAGTAAAGTGCGATCAATTTACTTAACAACTTTTTCAGAATCAATTGCACATAATGAAACTATTAAACGTTAAAATTAAATTCCTCATAATTTTATAAGAAATTAGTGATGATTTTACCAAACGTTAAATTGAATTTTATGTACATTCCTTGTTTCAACACATTTGACCACATTAGTGTATTTTGTTCTTAAAGTAGGGAATAAGTAGGGATCACATCAAAGTTTCCAAAACTGCTTTCCGTATTCTGATCCCAGCTTTGGGATTTTAGAACATGTGGCCAAAATTGAAATTTTGATAAAAAATAGGTCAAATTCCGAATGGCGTAGGGCCAACAGAATCGAAAAACAAGACATGTTTTTATACCAAAATATTCTCCGTAAAGATACCTTACGGAAACACATAAAATTTTCATATGTTTTTAAATAAAGTTTTTTTTTAATAAAAAAAGAATTAAGTACAAAAAACTGACAAATTTTACTATTTTTTGAATTTTTAAATTGAAAATCGTTTAGTTTTGAATCCAAATCGATATTGCCTTGAAATCTTTTGTATGTTATTGGTAATTTAGTTGTCTAACTAACAAAAGAAATTCGAGTCCATTCGGTCCAAAAGTAAACTCTATATTTTTTAAAAAGCCGACCAAGATATGGCAAAATTTTAAATGTTCAATTTTGAGTTGCCTATAACTCGAAAATTATAAGAGATAAATAGCACACGCAAGCATGTTTTTGCAGGACCTTGCCAAGCGCTTTCCAAAAATATACAAATCTTTGAAATCGGATGGGAAAAAAAAATGGCACGTGCTTAAAAATGTTACATGTCGAAGGTACCCTAATTTGAGCCCCCATATCGCCGCCCCTGGAGCGTTTGTAGAGTTCATTTTAATATTTTAAACTCAAATACTCCTTGGCTACGCTCGTGTTAAATTCTATTTTGATCGGACCAGCCCTTTAGAAATGCCAGATTTATTTCCAAAAAATGTTGATTCTGCCCACTGTGGCCTGACAGAAAAAAAGTGTAAAATACGAGTACGTATGATTATTTAAAACCATAAAAATATCACTTATACGCCCCAGCTTACTTACTAGTTAACTCTAAAACATTGCACAGTGTGGGAAATGAAAAAAAAAAAATGGAAATAAATCTGGAACTTCTAAACCAATCGCGCGATTTTAATAAAAAATTTCCATGGCTATAGAGGAGGTGATGATATGTTTATTTTTTGAATTTGGGCTTATAACACTAAGGAGGGGCGGAGCCACAGTGCCCCAAAAAAGGGCACCTCGGGTATAACAAAAATTAAAAATGATGCCAAATTTTTGTTCGCGATTCGATTTGAAAGATTTTTATATATATGCAATTTACTCGACGAGATCTACAAAAAAGATTGCTTTAGCCATATATTATATCCTATAGTTTACGAGTTATTCGCATTTGAAAAGTAAAATTTTATTTTTTTTACCCTTCCTTTGTCTACTTTTTTGCTAATAACGGACGGACTCAATTCTTTCTCGATTTTCTTTAAGTATCTTTTTTTGAATTAACAACAAATTTATTAATAACAGTGAGGAAAAATTATTTAAAAACGTGTACTGAGTTAAAAGTTATGTGCATTCAAACTTAAAAAAATAAAAAAGTTATATTTTCGCAATTTTTTTTCGAAAACAATACTTACAATAATTTTAATTATGCAGAAAATAAGAAGAAGTAATTAATGTGTTATAGTTTTGTGAAAGACAACATTACGGGAAGTATTATAAGAGGAACGTAATATCAGAATTCATATTATTGGGTGGTCCAGAGCCTTCCCAAATAGACCTATTTTATATGTAATTTTCAAATTTAGACAAGATTTTCTCAAATTGCATAGCTGCTTTCAAAAAATTAATAGCTGCCTTGTATGTCCTACTATGTTCTTAAATATTGTGCAAAGGGATTTCGTAGCCCCGAGCTTGGTGTCTTTTATAGATCCAAAAATCAAAAAAATCACAATTTTGGGATTTTTTAAAAGGTTTTTGGGAATTGTGGGATTGTCAAAAACAATTAACTAATTTCTTTTTCACTTTTGTATTGATTGTTTATGAATTGTTTTGAATGAAATTTTAAACTTATATAGAAACTTTTGATCGAAATACAAAAGTGAAAAAGAAATTAGAGAATTGTTTTTGACAATCCCACAATTCCCAAATAATTTTTAAAAAATCCCAAAATTGAGATTTTTTGGATTTTTGGATATATTGAAAGCATCAATCTTGGGGCTATGAAATCTCTTTGCGTAATATTGAATAACATATTGGGACATACAAAGCAGGTCTTAATTTTTTGAAAGCAGCTATGCGATTTGAGAAAATCATGTCTAAAATTTAAAATTACATACAAAATAGGTCTACATCGGAAGGCTCTGGACCACCCAATAATATGAATTTTGATATTATTTTGCTTTTATAATACTTCCCGTAATGTTGTCTTTCATTTCCCCAACTGTGCATTGGTAGGCGTTCATATTGTTCAGGTTGCGAAGATTTGCGTCAATTTACACGTACACAACCCGAATGTAAACAATAGAGAGTAATAGAGCGTAAAAATACAAATATTTCATTCAGTTGCTTTATGTTGTAGCGGATATTTTATTTTTTACCCATACATGCACACAAATTAAATGCCTCAATTTGCCTGCCAATGCATTGCAATGCTCTATAATCACAGTTTGCACATCTCTGTCTTCATATTTAAACTGCAAAAATTAAATGAAAAAAAAACTACTAAAATTTTTATTAAGTTTAGTTGTTTTTTTCCTTTTACATATATCATTTTGCAATATTTATGATGGAAAATGACTGCATGATGATGACAATAGTGATTTTTTGTTAAAATTTTATGCCACCTATTAAATGACCATTACAATTGAAGGATATCAAGCCATGAAATTGATATTCTTTATTTGACTTGTCATCATTCAGTCTTTATGTTCGACTATGACCCCTTTTAGTAACAAAACATACATATACTCACACACAATTGCATGTAGACATTTACACAGGACATTAAATAAAATTCCTTGTTTGCTATACATACATATGTATGTTTGCATGTATGCGTATGGTTTATTTCTCGGTATTTGGTGCGATTCAGTAATGAAATAAATTTGATAAAAAAAAAACAACGTGTAAGTATAAAAATGAAGTAAGTAACCTATGAAATGTGTATTTATTGTTTGTCAATATATATTTTACCAATTACAGTCACGACATACAATGAAATTGTTTTCGTACAAAACAATCACTGGTTAGGAGAGACTGCATATAAGTCATTGTATGTAGTACTTATATGCAGTAACTCAAAGAATTACTGACAGTCATTTTTTAAATAAAAATGTAGAGAAAGTTTTTGAGGTATATTTTAGTAGATTAAGATCGAATTTAAAGTGCTTTACATTTGAAATAATGAAAATATAAAGAAAAATAATAATAGGATTAATGTGACAAGAACATTTCTGCATTACATCAGTTAATATATTATTTAAAATAATCGAATTTTGTTTCAATGATAGTAAAGTTTGTGATTTCGAAAAAAATTGAAAATAAAATTAATTTTTAAAAATTAATTTAAATGACAACATCGTACAGCGCCATTTTTAACATATGAACCGCACCATATACGTATGAAAATACAGGCTTTATATAGTGGGACTGCTGACTTAATTTTCTTATTACGTGATCGTTGGTGTTTTTTAAAGGACTTAAAATTTTAGTTATAGTCTGTTTGTATATCTTTCATTATAACATTTTTACTGGACCCACTATACCGTTATGGATATCAAGTTAAAGACGAGTATATAGCTATAATTTGGTATTTGTTTCAAGAGAGGCAAATCCTCCAAACTACCTGGATCTAAGAACAGTGGAGACATGGTAGGTTCTTGTCAAAAGAGAAAGTGGTTCAAAAATGTGGTAAATTTGAAACGGAGATGGACTACCTGTTCGAACAAAGTGACAAAAAGCTCTATAAAAACCTTAATGGAAGGGTTTCCGGAAAAGGTTCATAAACTCATCACTAGTGATTAAAACTATAAAAATAATATTTTTTGTAAATTGTAGTAATAATTTCAATCAAATAAAAAAAATCAAAACTGTAGGTTTAGTGCTTTTTTTATAAATATTTTTCTATGTTAAAATTTTTTGATCACACTACTTAATAAACAAAAATAATTATTGATATGTACACTAAACACTGTTAAATACATGAATTATTATTCTGTAATCTCCTATATCTTATTTGAAATTTGCAAGGATATTAATATTTAAAATATATGTATAACGCAGAGGAACAAAATTAACATTTTGGTTTGGTGCAGCGAAAAATGTAATTGCTAAAACGTATATGGGACATTTTATTTTCAGAACTAAACTAGAAAAAACTCAAACAAAACAAGTAAGAGAGATATATTCGGCTGGGCCGAATCTTATATACCCTTCACCAAACTATACTTCAAAATAAAAATTTTTAGGTAATTTTAGGTAAACAAATTTTTTTTCCAGTTGTTTTTTTTAATTTTTTGGAAAAAAAACATTTTTCGAATTTTTTTTTTTAAAGTTTTTATGTAAAATTTTTTTTAAATTTTAATTTTTTTTTTTTTTTAAATTTTAATTTATTTTTTTTTTAATATTTAGCGAAAAAAACTTTTGGTGAAAAAAAAAATCTGGTTCAAAATTTTTCCCGATTTTGACCCATTGTAGGTCCAACTTACTATGGTCTTATATACGTCGTTGCAAAGGTCTTTGAAATATCTATCATTTGATATCCATATTGTCTATATTAATGACTTAGTAATCAAGATATAGGTCAAAAAATAGGTAAAAAATCGAGGTTGTCCTGGCTTTTTCCTTATATCTCAGCCATTTGTGGACCGATTTTGCTGATTTTAAATAGCAAACTTCTCGAAAGCATGTCTGACAGAATTATTGAAGATTTGGATCCCGAAGATATCTGGGGTCTTCAGAAAATTGATTTCAACAGACAGACAGACAGACAGACAGACAGACAGACAGACAGACAGACAGACAGACAGATGGACAGACAGACAGACAGATAGACAGACAGACAGACAGACAGACAGACAGACAGACAGACAGACAGACAGACAGACAGACAGACAGACAGACAGACAGACAGACAGACAGACAGACAGACAGACAGACAGACAGACAGACAGACAGACAGACAGACAGACAGACAGACAGACAGACAGACAGACAGACAGACAGACAGACAGACAGACAGACAGACAGACAGACAGACAGACAGACAGACGGACATGGCTTAATCGACTCCGCTATCTATAAGGATCCAGAATATATATACTTTATAGGGTCGGAAAATTATATTGTGGAAATTACAAACGGAATGACAAATTTATATATACCCTTCTCACGAAGGTGAAGGGTATAAAAAGCATTTTTGTACTGGTATTTTACATAAAATTATCTTTTCCTTGACATCAAATTTGTTTATCTTAATTCCAGGATATATTGGTGATATCGTAAACTTTCAGTTTCATCCTTAGAAGTTTGACCTTTGCTAAAAGGATTTAAAATTTTCACGATATACGCCTCAAAAATAAAAATTTGTTTTAATTTCCTGATTTTTTTTTACAAATATAATTTCTCTTGTTGTATTATTTCATTATGGCTAGTAAGGTGAGTTGTTGTGTTAATGATCCTAATATGTTTTGTTACATTTGTGGTGAATATATGTTAAAAGCTCAGCAAAAATCAATTATATACCCTGTTCTGCAATTTTATTTTGCTTACTTTAGTAGTCAAATTCGCAACTTAGACAACTCTTGGATATATATTTAATGAAGAACTATATCTATGTTTTTTCTATAAAGTAATAGTTTTTTATATTTTGACTAAAGTTTCAAGACATTGTTACGAATGTGCAATAACGATTTGAATTTAACGGTCTGTAACGACTGCCTGCAGTATCCATCATGTTTATAAACACGTCCATCAGTAGCATGCGGTTATTGGCATTGTTTGTGAGTGTGGCAAACGCTGAGTGTTTGGGCAGCTAACATTAACATCGAAGGCTCTAGAATTCGAACATATGGGTTTCGACCGTTAGGAACAATCTAGACTACTCAAATGAGGATGGCGGTGTGTATAAGTAGTGATTGCGGTTGCAGTTGTCAGTGAGTTAATCATTGTCGCTATTAGAGTTAACATCAACTGTCTTGTACGTGTATACTTGTACATTATAAATTGTGTGTGTGTATTTCTTCGAATTGATAAACGTGTATAAAGACAATGAGTGACTATTTGATTCTGTTGTTGTTGTACATTCTAAATAAATAAAGAGTTGTTACAATTTAAACTACTAAAACTGCTTTTATTTGCAATCAAAAGTATCCGATTTATTTAAAGGAGATAAACCCCAATTTTAAAAGTTAAAAACGTAGCAATATTGTCATCAAAAAATCTGTATTAGACGTAGCTAAAACCGCAAATGAAAAAATTTCGATTGATGTGTATTAAGAAATAAAATTTACTTAATTACATTAAAAATTAAATTAATAAAAAAAAAACTTTTTTTTAAGATGTGAAATTTTGGGAAATTTTTCATTCTAACTATTAGTTGTGATCAGTGTATTGCCCTGAATGTGCAATTTTTGTTTTTAAAGTTTTTGGAATACAACATTTTATTGCGAATAAAGCTAAAAGAGTCAAATTTCAACATTCTTAAAAGATCAAACAAATATTCCAAAACATCCACTAGAATTATTATACTCAAAAGAAACACATATTTACGTACACCAGTTTCATGCTAAACAACCCAGCAGTTAAGCATGTAGTTAATGTATCACTTATAGGCAGTAATCGTCACAAATGTCTTATCACTTGGATGTCTCCAATTTATATAGTTTGGTCATTTGACACGTATGTGCTCTTTGTAGTGCAGAGATAAGACAATTGGTTACTTTATACATCCCAGATATTCTAGCGTGAAGACAATTGTCACTTAAGTGTCTCTAAGTAATCTGAAGTCTAGTCGCTTTAAAGGTGTTATGTGATAATTCGTTCAAACTGTTTTTATACAAATTGTGTTGATATAGTTCTCATACAGTTAATTTTTGCTTAATTATACTGATATAATATAGCATGAAGTCAGTAGTCACTTTAGTGTCTCTTAGTAACCTATAGTGAAGTCACCTTAAACGTTTGTTTTGTACTGCACTTTAGAAATTAGTTATTTAACCCACCAGAAGCAATCCATTGGAGAGTTGTCAAAGAAAGGTTTGTTTACAAGCTATCGTTTATTGGACTGCCTATGATATGTCCTTAAGCTGACTATTTGAGGTCAGTTAGCACTCGTACATTTTAAAATAATTTTTGTCTTCCGTGTCTGAACCGAAAGAACCATCTCTCGCACGATGAAACCAATGGAACACATTCACCATAGGCTTTGGTGAGCAAAAGTAAAGCATCGTAAGTCATACATTCCAAAGCTAAAATAAAATTTGCAATCACTAAGCGTTATACGATATTGCTCAAATTTTCTGCACTGGTTTTAAGATGACAGAGAACATTTAAGATCTTGGGAGGATCTAAAATCCATAAAGTGCAAAATAAGGACCATCCTAATCCATATTTTACCATTTAACTCTTATTTGCTACGACTGTCATTATTAAAATATTAATATCTTGCTTATCTTGAATACCAAATCTCGCAAACAACTAAATATTATATTTGTAGAGTGCTCTACAAGTTTGAAACAAATAAACAATAGCTGTTGTAAATTCCAATATTTGTATTATGATGACGTGTCAAAAATTAACCACAAAATGTAAAAATAAGGCAATAACTGCATAAATACAAAGAAAAGCAAAAAACCAAAAACATTTCACATATTTATAAATATTTTGAGGTGAGTAAATATGTTATATTTAAATATGTGTGTGTGTGTGTGTGATTGAGCATAAAGGACTTGTTCATAAAAAATTCTAAGAAATTGCAATTTGTACAGGTCTTTCTTTTATTAAACAAAACCGAATATTAAATCAATTTAGAAATAAAATAAAAACATGCTACATCTTAATATGTAATATTTATTTTCTTGTATTTCTGTAATTTTGACAAAACAATAATTTAATTAATTAAAATTCAAATGGAAATGCAATACAAAACCTACAATTGAGTCATAAAAACAATGTCATGTTAGCAAACACAGAAATATGCCTATTTTCTCTCACATATGAGAGGCAAGGGTATATATAAGTTTGTCAAGCCGTTTGTAATTTCTACATTTTTCATTTGTGATAGCATAAAGTATATAAGTATATTCTAGATCTTTATAAAGATATATATATAGATAGCAGAGTCGATATAGCCATGTCTGTCTGTCCGTATATCAGTCTGTATGTTAAATTTAACTTTCCGTAACCCTCAAATAACTTACATACATCACTCATACATTTATATGTCCGCTATAATCAATTAGATTTTTGATCTATACCTGGATTACTAAATCATTAATAAATACAACATGGATATCTGATGACATATCGCACTGGTGCACTGTAAAAACTTACATAATTTTCTCTACTCTTTCGTCAAAAATACAGTAGTATCCGTCTTCAACTTTCAATGTAATGTATGTATTGAAAAACAGTTTTTTGCCTTTGCTGAAATTTTTTAAATTATGAGCTGTGACTCCACAGTTTTTTTCACCAAACACCAACAAAATATTTTTAATTTTTATTTTAAAGTTATAGTTTGGTGAAGGGTATATAAGTTTAGGCACAGCTGAATATAGCTCTCTTACTTATTTTTAGTTCATATGTATGTATGCATGTGTGTTTTACTATATTTCTTTATTTCCTATTCATTATTTATTTAAAAATCCAATAAATTTTTCTTAGAATTTATTTATTGTATCATGTTTTAAATTGTAGTAGCATTGGTAGTTGAAATGTTTTTATTTTTAATTAACTCCTGTTAAATTCTAAAACAATTTTCTATTTTATTTGTCCTAATGTATAGTGTAAAACTGCCTAATCATTTTCAGCCGCAGTAGAGAAGTTTGTTAGTTTATACTGTACTACATGTTTAGCAGATAAAAATGTTTTAACACGCACTAGTTATTATTGCCTTATAATACATACTAAATTCTAAAACTGTAGTTTTGTAACAGTTGTGGATACAGGGCAAACATACATATGTATTTATAACTAGCATATTCGCCATGAGTTGTAGGGGTATATAATAGTTTGCCATACCGTTTGTGATTTCAAAATTTTTCATTTGCATAAAGCGGTGTCGAAATCATGTCCATCTGTGTGTTAAAATCAACTTTCTGAAGCCAATTATTGATACATCAGTGTATCCGTTATAGTCCCTGCTCAGTTGCAATTTAAGTTCTGCATAGTCTCAGATATAAGCAAACTACTACGTCATATGTATAATGACTGACATTTCAAAGACCTTTCTAACGATGTCTTAACGCCGCGGCTGTGGCTCAAAATTTTGAAAAATATTTCTTAACTCGAATGCGTCATATGAGGGAAATTTTGCGTTATTCCTTTAATTTGAAAAAAAGTGTCGCTGAAGCACACTGATTGGTTACCGATGCTTATGGTGAATGTGTTCCATCGGTTTCAACTTGCGAGAGATTGTTTGTTCGGTTCAGAAGCAGTGATTTGAACAAGAAAGACAAAGATCGCTCATACCAGCCAAAAAAATTTACAGATCATGAATTGAAGCCACTACTTTATGCAGATTGTTGTAATACTCAACAAGAGCTTGCGAAATCATTGGGAGCTGCTCAAGAAGCAAACGTTTGCGAGCAGCGGGATTCATTCAAAAGCAAGAAAATGGGGTATTTTGCATGTCCCAAATGAAGTTTCAACGATATAAATGAAAATCATTTTTGCACCGACTCATTGCTTGCGATGAAAAATTGATCCATTGCTATAAGAGCAAGAGATTGTACGTGAAGCATGGCAAATCAGCCGAATCGACACCAAATCCAAATATACATGGCTCTAAGGTAATTCTCTGTATTTGGTGGGAGCAAAATGGTCATATCTATTATGAGCTACTGAAGTCAGACCACACCATCACAGAGAACCTGTAACGAACGTAACTGATTCGTTTGAAGCGAGCACTGGCCGACAATGCCCAGAATATGCGGTCACACAAGAAACTGTAATATTCCATCATGACAATGCCTTGGCCACATTATGCAATAACTGTTAAAAAATACTTAGAATGAAGTGGTTAGGAAGTTTAGCCTCACCCGCTTTATAGTCCAGACCGTACCCCGTCTGACTTCTATTTGTTTCGATCGATGCAGAACGTTATATTTGAGATACTCTTCACTTTGGAGTAGAGTGTGCGATATTTGATTGATTCGTTTTTGGCCTCAAAAGATGAGCAGCTATTTTGGCTCGGAATCCATATGTTGACAGAAAGATGGGAAAAGGTCATAGCTAACAATTACCAAAACTTTGAATCAATTTATTACAACAGCTTTTAAGTGCTGTTGTCAAAATTTTGTTCAATTAAGACATACATACGGTCTATTAAAAAAACACTTTAAAATTCATTAACATTTAGTTTCATTTATTGTAACATAAACAAAATAATAATACAAGGTGGCACAAAAGTAATCCTCCTATCAGAAAATGCTATAAATTTTGACGATTATTGGTCAAATAAATAGTCAGCAATATTCCGCGTTCTGGAGCAGTGTAGCGTAAATTGTTTATTAACGTGTATTTCGCATGTGTTTACTACACAAATGTTAAAACAGAACTGACATTAGGGGCCAATCGCAAAATTTAAAGCATTTTCTGATAGGAAGATTACTTTTGCGCCACCTGTTAGTACATTGAAGGAGTTCTGATAAAAATATGTATACATATAGAATATGAGCATCTTAATTTGAAACACTGCTACCTTTGTCGCCACAATTAAATACAGTTGTACATGAAACGTTTAATGATATGGTAAAAAACTGTTGAAAACCTGAATAGTAATTTGTAATAGAAAATGGCTTACGCTTCCTTTCAGCCGTTGTAAAGTTCATTGTTGCAATTGTAGTTTAATTATTATTAAATTAATTGAAACTGCAAACATGTAATATACTTTTCAAATAGGGCAAAAAATGCCATCAATGTAATATTTTAAAAATTTACATAATTTAACTAGAGACTAGAGAAGAAAAAATTAATAAACTGTGAAGTTTGAACATTCTTTAGCTATTTTGTAATGTTAAAATTTGGAAATTGAATGATGGAAACATTAAAGGACGTACACGGATTTTAGCATAATAGTATTTAACTGATCTATTGAAAAATCCATAGTTTACACTAAAATAATTACCCCCTTATTCATTATTATATTCTTACCCTACACCACCATAGGGAGGAGAGAATTACGCACTAGTGCTGATATTTATAACACCCAATAATATTGGTCTAACAACCACTTTAAAATAACTCTGAATCGATTTCATGACGTCCGTCCGTTTGTCAGTCTGGTTGGATGTCCATCTATATTTATGCTCATGGTACAGGTAACAATATCGAAGATATTTGAATAAAATTCATCACATATGTTATTGATTTATATAGATATCTATACAAATGTTTCCACAAATAAGTTTTATGTACAAAAAAGCACACCAATAACTTTTGAGCAGATCGATTCATAAGTGATCATAAGACCGACTTCCGAAAATTACTTTAACGAGCATAAAAATCTTAAAAATTTTGGCATCCAGAAAAAATTTAATGCAATTCAACGCAGCTCATAATAGATAAGACCCTTTTGGTCTCACCAAATACTGAGCATTACCTTAGCGCCATGGATATTTGGTTTTGGTGTCAATTCGGCTGGTTTGCCGAGCTTCACATACGATCTCATACGCTTCGGGTTATCGTAATGGATGCAGTTTCACCATTTTTATAGCGTTCAAGCAGCACTTTAGTCATACAAAATCGTCTTTCAACATTAAGACTGAATATGATTTATCTTGGTCTTTAAGAGGTATTAAACTTATGAAAATTATGAATCTACGCGAGAATAGTTGTGGTAATTATATATTTGTTTTCAAACGCTATTAGTTCTATGAATTTAAGCCCCTTACATATATTGCTGCCTACATTTACCCGCTAATAAATATATAGACAATACTGCAAAAAATCCTTCAAATAAATATTTACTATTTTTAAATTCTACTTAAATACAAACAAATTACTGCTGACAACAAACATCATACCTACAATATGTACAACTTTATATAATTTAATTTTCAACAAATACATAATTCGTCATTGTATTTTACTTATTTGCATGTTTGTCTGTGAACATGTGGAAATACAAATATGATTTACTGCATTTAAAATGCATTCCAAAAATAGTTGTGTGACATAAATTGATGTTTGAATAAATGCCACAATTGAATTGTTTATGAAAAGATTATTTGTGAGCACATTCAACTGTATGTATGTAGTACTAAGTAGACACATAAATATACACAAAAAAAAAAAATAATACAACATACAATTACATGTACTTAGAATAAATAAAATGCAACTGTTTATGTTTTTACAGTGGTAGTCGAAAGTTATTGATATGAGAATAATGTTTCTGATTTTCTCTAAAAATTTGTTCGTTTAAAATTTCCTACATATTTATAACCTAAACCAGTGGGTGTCTCCTTAAATACGTCCCTATAAACCTTATAATCAAACTACAGGTTGCAATTTCAAAGATAATTCGAAAAAATTGGTCTCAAACTTTTTTATTTCCCCAAGGCCGATGCTAATTTAATTGGGATAGATCGGTTTATTCCCTATAATCGTTTCTACTGGAATTCAAGTTGAAATCGAGTGTAATTCAAGCCTTGGATTATAGTCAAGCAATTGAATTACAATTGTATTACACTTTATTTCAATAGCATTCTCCAGTAAAACAGGAAACACACAGAGAAAACAGATTCGTAATAGCAACCGAATTTGTCGCTAATCGAATGATTCTACTTTATTGACCGAATTTTACAATTGTGGCCACAATATTTTAGAAGGAGTAACAAAAGTTTGGATGCTTCAAACGAAATTCTCCTTTATCAACAGACTTTCTGTTGATAGATCCGAAAAATTCTGTGTGTGCAACCAAATCATTCGATTGTCATCAAATTCGATTGCTACTACGAATCAGTTTTCTCTGTTCATAAATTCAAGTCATTGGTTTTTTGTTTGAAAAATATTAAATTTTTTCAAGTTTAAAATAACTACATTCGCATTCAAGTCAAATTCCAACAAAATGTTCAAGTGCTTCAATATTGGTGCTTATTAGGTTATTTCTCCTATACCCCATAATAATAGTAAAGCTCTTACACATATCTTAATTACATAGATATCCAAACAAATTTCAGCACAAATAGAATTTCTATAAGCTAAACTCGCAATACCAAATTGAGTGACTATCGGTCAATAATTGACCAAAGCTTCCATATAAGGTCCACTCTCGGATATGTCAAACACTATTGAACAATCCATAATACTTGGTAGTTATTCTGGATAGTAAACTATTCTGGAAACCCAATATCCTTTCAAGGACATCAAAAACCTTAAAGGCTATATATGTCTGTAAGAAGGCCATAGGTACGCAATGGGGTATTAAACACCAGTTTGTTAACTGGCTATGTGATATGGTCATTAAGCCGTGACTATTCTGTGGAGTTTCTGTCTAGTGAAAGGCACTAGACAAAGGCTCAATTTGTATTTGAGCCTTTAACAGGAGCTATAAGAACGACCGCAACAAAGTCGCTCTTTACTATATTAACCTGGATCCCAGTGGATCTAATGGCCAGAGAAATGGCATTCACCTCAGCTTTTAGGCTTAACGCGATTGGGGCGTGGAAACACGGTCACGCCAGTATAATAGGGAGCATTCGGAATCTTCCGGATAATATCGATTACAGCATTTCTAGTCCCTTCATGATGAGAAATATTGGTTTCTCAATTCCTCATAACACGGAGGCAATGGACAGAACTTTACATGAAACAACAGGTCTCTCAGTCTATACGGACGGTTCTAGGAAGGGAGATCAAGTTGGCGTAGGTGCCTACATTCAAGAATTCGAAACTAGGTTATCTTTTAGACTTCCAAATGAGTGTAACATTATTCAAACTGAAATATCAGCCATAAAAAGGGCGGCTAACTGGCTCAGTTATAACAAGATATCAGGCAGGGATATTCGTATATATACTGACAATCAGGCCGCAATATACTCTGTAATAGGTGTATATATAACATCTAATTTGGGCATCCATAAAAAGGATGACGAGACATTCAAAGTCGTAATCAAGTAGGTACGTGGACACGGAGATACTACGGGCAACTGTGTTGCTGATGATTTGGCGAAAAATGGCGCCATGCTGCCTGACGGAGACATAGACTTGCTATGTGGGATTCCGTTATCCAAATGCAAGCTTCAGATTAGTAATTTCTACTATGAGCTCACTCAGACAAGATAGGGTTGTAGTATAACCAGAACGATATGGCACCGACTGAATCGCGAACGAACAACATATCTTCTTGGCTTGACACTCTCACAATTGAGTGGTGTAGTGGCTGTCATTACCAGACACTGCACTTTTGGCAACCACGCGAGGAGACTTGGTTTGTCCTACAACGAGTTCTGCAGAAGTTGTCAAAACGAGGAGAAGGATGAGACAATTGTTCAACTTCTTTGTTACTGTCCGGCATTAGGAGATCTACGCTTAAGGTTTATGGGACATCGTTCCCTAATTAGTCTATCTGAAATCTCAAATTTGAGGCTTGAGTGCATTAATGCCTTTATAAGGAATAGTAATTGGCTAACCAGACCAGATATGGGGATCTCCACAGAGTGACTAATAATTAATCTCCTCTCTCTTTTTGTACCCTTCACCTTCGTGAGAAGGGAATATATAAGTTTGTCATTCCGTTTGTAATTTCCACAATATATTTTTCCGATCCTATAAAGTATATATATTCTGGATCCTTATAGATAGCGGATTCGATTTAGCCATGTCCGTCTGTCTGTTGAAATCAATTTTCTGAAGACCCGAGATATCTTCGTCCTGCTGCCTGCGAGTTCGTGTTTGAGCTAAGTATTACTTTATCATAACCGAATTTTGAGACCATAAGTCTATCACACACAGACAAATCAGAATAATGGATTAAATAAAAAGTTGGTTCCCTGTAGAATACCATATTTTATTCCATAATTTTCTGTTACATAACCATCATGTTTCACCCTTATTACTCGGTCTAATTTGAGAGACTCTAGCAATTCATGCATACTTGTTGGAAGTAGACTTTTAATTTTGTATATTAACGCTTTGTACCATACCTTGTTGAGAGATAGAGCGATATCCAAGAAGATAGCAGAGCAGTTTCTATTTATTTGCAAAATTCATTTGTCGATTATAGTCAAAATTATTTTTAAAATATCAGCTATATTGGTAATAAAATTCTAAATAAAAGTTTCTTGTCCCTATAAAAAGTCACACTCATCCAAAGTTGGAACATGTAAAAAAGACCGCATATTTTTTCTTCTGTTGAAACAAATTTTCTTCGGGACTATATACAATTTTGATATGATCCAAAAATAAAACTTAATGCAAAAGCGTGTAAATAAAATTTGGTTCACTTAAGCAGACATAACACATTCCAGATCTATCCAAACTTTCGTTTCGGTCAAGGACTATTTATATGTTAAATTTCAGCTCATTCGGATCATAAATGGATTTTTGGCGATTTTTTTTCTAATTTGAGACCCAAGGTGACCAACTTTAAGGGGCCGTGCACTGGCCCCCATTAGGGCTAGAAAGCTTAGCAAGTTTAAATCAAGTCTAAAACACCTCAGTATTTTGTAATAATATTTCTAATAGTTCCCGAGTTTCTAAGCTGAGTTGTCTGCAAAGCATGAGAATTTAGTTTATTATAAAAAGTAAGAAAAAATTAATCAAAACATAAAAAACCACCCCATTCCAAGATTTTTTTGTGGAGATGGGTGTTTAGTTTACTAAACACCGTGACGGTTGGCATTAAAAATAATTATGATACAAATTTTCGTACCGTATAAGTCTTTTGAAAATCGAATCATTTTGACTAACTTTTCTGACCAAACAAACGAAATAGCAGAGTAACACTGAATTCGATGAACAATAAACGAACTGTGCTTTTTTATTGAATGTGTGAAAGTCTCTTAAAATTAATATATTTATCTAACCAGAGCACAGACGGCAAAGTTTTGCAAAAAAACATAAACAATGACTTCAAAAAATATAATTGTTTAGAAAAATGTCAATAGACTATGCTTCAAAAACTATAGAAAAGGTGGTTAGTAAAGAGACCACTAAACCGCATAGGTATTTGGAAAAAATCAATGCTTAATACTTAGCACTTGTTGATGAATTATTATCAGCCCTTCTCAACTGTATTTTTTCCTCTGCCGGTGGTTTAATGTTTCGCGTAGCTCTCCAAAGAGAAAAGTTAGTATTTTTAGTATTCGTCAAATTCACGATATGGCTTATTTTTCTGTGATCATTCTTAATGTCATCTATAATACAGTCTACCTCTAGGATTCATTAACTGCGAACCCCAGTATGTATGTTTCTGATTGTAGTCACCACAAACGAGGCTCTGATCTCCGATCTGCTTCAAAGCACTCTTCAAACGTTTCCTTAGTCATCGAAAGTTGCGGGGGTATAATATAAGAGCTCAATGTAAAATCTTCAATGGAAGTTGCCTGCATTTATTGCTTGGAGTAAGGCATAATGTCTTAAACAGCTTCTAATTAATATGCCAGTGCTACCATGAGCCTTTCCGACAGGTTGATTTGTATTGTGAAATTTAAGATCTGCAATATATAAGTTGTATCTATGTGTAAGTGAATCTCAGAAATTAATATCACATCGATTCATCGATGCACTTATTCATAATGTATGTGACAAACATTCAAGAATATTTCGATAGAATATTTTAGAACTAATGGAAAACATAAACCAATATTTTCAAAACAAAGCATACATGATTTTGCCCCTCACTATATGCACTAGTTTATTATTATTTTTTTTTCTCATTTTTGAAAATTTTACCGCATTGCATGCGAAAATGGGGCGCAAATATACAGTTGGATGTAGACATCAAATAGGCGCCTTACATTTTAAAATACAACAACAACAACTACATACATGTATACAACAACATAAACAACAACTAAAATGGAATTAAAATGAATAAAAACACTTGTTTGAGCTTTATGCATGTTTCAGAGAGCAGCGAGCGATGTTATTAAATACATTACGAGAAACGAGTACATTTGAAAGAGGAAGAAACCAAAAAAAAAAAAAAAAAAGAATATACAGCCTGAGCAAATAATATTTTTGAAATTGTAACATAAAATATAGGGAATAAGAACTGTAATCATATTTAAAAAATTCTACGAAAAAAGCCTTCATGTTGATATGTGGCAGTTGAATATGTAGTGAAATTAAATGGAAATAAATTAAGCAAATGATATAAAATCATAATAAATACAAATGTTGCCGAAAATGTAGAGAACACATTTATGAAATTTAAAAAAAAGTATTTAGTTTTCTTAGATATTTTGCATATAGAAGCACTTTCCTTTAAAAGTAACCAGCAAAAACTTTGAAATGAATTGCAATTACTGAACAACATAGGTACTTTTCAATGACTACTTCATAAAGTCTGCATTACTTAGAAGTAGTTTGGTAATGACTGACAGTTAATCTCATATGTAGTACTTTTTTAACAAATTCATAATAAAATCATTATAAACCTTTGAATGATTATTTCTTTGTTAATTCAAAATGATTTAAAATATGGTTTCTTCATTAAATTTCTTTTTTTAGTCTCTTACGTATTGTAAGCGAAAATGGTAACGACTTATTTTATTCCCTATTTGTAAACGTTTGTGCTAGATATTTGCCTACAATGACCTCGCAGCGTTAAAATAACCCAGCAGTTCTAGGACAGAGTCCCGAACTAGTGATTTTGTCCATCATTTACGGTGGGAACTAGTCACTTCAATAGCTACGTGACTAGTTATTTTAACACGTGCATGTCCTAAGCAGGCCCTTTTTTACTACAAAGAGACAGTCTAATAGCTGGTCCAAAGTAGTCAATGCAGTGAATTCTCATACTGGTTAAATTGCGTCAGCTACGTTACTAGCTACCTAACTGTTAACTTGATTAGCAACATAACTAGTTATTTTAACATAAACGGGTGCTAATTGACCTCAAATAGTCAGCTAAAAACACATTTCATAGGCGGTCCAATAAACGATTCTGGTGGGTAAAATTACTACTTTCTAAACTGCAGACTTCACTATAGGTTACTAAGAGAGACTAAAGTGACTATTGACTTCATGTTATGGTACGTGAGATATCAGTATAATTAAGCACACATAAACATTTATGAGAATTATATCAATACAATTTGTATTAAACCAGTTTGAATGAATTACTTACAAAACTTTTAAAGTGTCTTCACTCCAGATTACTTAGAGACACTTAAGTGACAATTGTCTTCACCCTAGATTACCTGGGGTGTATGAAGTAACCAATTGTCTTCTCTCTGCACTACAAAGAGCACATACATGTCAAATGACCAAAATATAAAAATTGGACTCAGCCACGTGATAAGACATTTGTGACGATTACTGTCTATAAGGGATACATTGACTACTGCTGGGTTTTAACATGTACGGGTGCTAATTGACCTCAAATAGTCAGCTAAAAAGATATATCATAGGCAGTTCAGTAAACGATAGCCTGTAATCAAAGCTTTCTTCGACAAGTCTCCAATGGATTGCATTTGGTGGGTAAAATAACTACTTTCTAAAGCGCAGTACAAAACGTTTAAAGTGGCTTCACTATAGGTTACTAGGAGACAGTAAAGTGACTATTGACTTCATGATATGTTACATGCGATATCAGTATACTTAAGCAAAAATAACAAGTAAGAAAGTATGGTCGGTCAAGCCCGACCAGATAATACCCTACACTAAGTAAATGAGCAAAAACATTTTTCTTTCAAAATTTCAATAATTTATGTTCGTGAGCGATTTTCGGAAGTGGGCCTTATATGGGAGCTATGACAAATTATGGACCGATCACCACGAAATTTGGTCACGTGATTAATGTTTATATGAAAGTTATTTATGTTGAATTTTATGTGTATACCGACATTTGTAGGAGATTTATGCTCGTTAAAGTGATTATCGGAAGCAGGCCTTATATGGGAGCTATGACTAATTATGGACCGATCATAATAAAATTTGGTGACATGAATTCCCTATATATAAAACTTATTTGGACAAAAACTTGTGTAGATACCTATATAAATTAAACATTTGTGACGGATAAAATCCACTTTCGGGAGGACATTTGTATGGGGGCTAGGTCAAATAATGAACCGATTTCAGCCAGTTTCAATAGGGATCGTCCTTGCGCAGAAAAAATGATATGCACCAAATTTTATCGAAATATCTTTAAAATTGCGACCTGTACTCTGCGCACAAGCTTTACATGGACAGCCAGCCAGCCAGCCAGCCAGCCAGCCAGACGGACGGATGGACGGACGGACGGACATCGTTTAATCGACTCAGAAAGTGATTCTGAGTCGATCGGTATACTTTAAGGTGGGTGTTAGACTAATATTTTTGGGCGTTACAAACATCTGCACAAATCCATTATACCCTCCCCACTATGGTGGTGTAGGGTATAAAAATTAATTGTATGAGAATTATATGAACACAATTTGTATAAACCCAGTTTGAACGAATTACACATAAAACGTTTAAAGTGACTACACTCCAGATTACTGAGAGACATTTAAGTGACAATTGTCTTCTTGCTACATTACCTGGGATGTATAAACCAATTGTCTTATCTTATCAAAATATATAAATTGGAGTCAGCCAAGTGATATCACATTTGTGGCGATTACTGTCTATAAGGGATACATTAAGATATCTTTGTATAAGTAGTGAAGAGTAATCTGGGTCTTTATGGTAAAAGCTGTACAACAAGCCGTTTCAATGACTAAAACAAATTTTAAATTTACAAAATTGTTTTCCTGTTAGGATCGATCATTTCAACAAACAGAATAACATAATTTAAACAACATTTTCCACTGCAATTTTCATAACAGCAAGTCTCATTTGATGTCATGTGAAATTGTCCATTTTCTAGAATTTAGTTTATTTTATTTTTGTTCTGGTTCGTTTTCATTTTTGTATGTCGAATATATAATTTACACTTGCCAGCCTAAAAGAAAACATCCAATCATAAAAATGGAAAGAAAAGCTGCAAACTGGGTGTTGTTTAAAGATAACCTACGGCTTGGCATAGTGATTATCCCAGGATTTTATTGCTGTTGTACTAATATTGTATGTATGGATGTATGTATGTGGCATTTGTTTGTGTGTGTAATAAATTTAAGCATAAATGACACACAAAAATTCTAGGAATTTCTTCAATTTTTGCTTTTAAAATGAAATGTACTTTTTTTTCTCCAAAATTCTCTTTTCTTTTTTTCTTTTCCAGTAATACGGCCACATTTATTGCATGCCATACATTAGCATTTCCAACAGTTGTTCTGTTTCTGTTCTGACTGCTTACAGTCTATATTTATTTTTCGTGGCATTTAATTGTAAATACTGTTTGTAGTAGCAGTGCAGTTTTCCTGGATTTCAGATGCAATTTATTGTTAATGCCTTTTTGTTGTTTGACGAAATACTTATACTCATGCCAAGGCTTTTTGTTTGTACAACAATTAGCTGGCTAATTAGCGAGTTATGAAGCCGTTTTATTTATAGCATTTCTTTGGCGGTAATTAAAATCTTACGGTTTCGTTTCTGAAGTTTTGCAATAGTAGAGAAAACCGGAAGAATTTAACATTAAAATGATTTAAAGTAATAATGTCTTGCTGAAGTAATTGGTTAACAATGACTACTGCATTAAAACGATTTAGAAAAATGTCTTCGATTTACTGGCTAGATAAACTATGCATGCATATATTCACTAAATAGGTTTATTCTTCGGTTTTTGTTGAATTATCCTGCATTGTGATTGGAACGATTTTAGCAGTGATTGTCTTCTACATTTGGTCAGTACAGATAAAGAACGGATTATCCTTGAAGTATGACCACTATCCCATCGATCACGAATGTATGAGTGTTGTTGAAGAACATGTACAATGAACGTAAAACAGCAGGAGTAAGTTCCCTAATTTATCAGGAATAAGTTCCCTAATTTATGCAGAACATCTTCCACTATGGTATCAGTAGATATAATCCATATTGTCACGATGCTCCAGAAAACGAATAGTGTTGTCACCTTTGACCTCTCCTGTATGCAATATGATCTGTTGGGCGTTTCTGTGTTAGCATATAGAATTAAAACTTAGGTGTATTAAAATCACACAACTCCATTCAGAGATTGACACAAGATTTATATTAAGCGTAGCATTCATGTTATTTCCCAAAGTTCCAATCTCGAACAGGTTCTTCCCATAGTTGAATTAATACGAATGTCGAATAGTGTTATCATCTGGAAAATAATAAATTAAATTGAAAGTTTCAGTTAGAAGGTCATTCACAAAAATAAGAAAAAATTTACAAAAAAAAAATGCCAAAATCCATTTGAAATTTTTTAGAAGGACTACAATTCCATTTAAATTTAATTTCTGAGATGGGATACAAAAAAACACCAAAACTTCCTTATCGCCTGATTTATCCAATTAAAAGTACCAAAATGAAAAAGTACCAAACTGTCCACTAAGTTGTTATATCTTTCACCAAGAGTGACAGGGGTATAAATAAGCTCGTCATTCCGTTTGTTTCTTCTACATTTTTCATTTGCGATCCTACAAAGAATATATATATTCTGCATTGTTATAGATACCGAAGTCGACATGTATCAAAAGTTTGAACATGTAAAAATAGCCCTATTTCTTGTTTTTTCAAAATACAGGGTTCTCCAACAAGAGGTGTTATTTTGTTATTGAAAGAAAACTCTAATATTTTGAGATAAATGATCGGATGTTTATTTCATAATAAAAAAAAAGGTATGTCGTTAATAATGAACAACAACAACAACTTTCATGCAACTTTTTCATGCAACCAAATCGAAAAGTGGCTGCCTTATATTCTCGATACCCTCACGAATTCTTTGAGGTCCCAAGAGGCAGAAGTCGCAAGGTGTTAAATCACAATATCTCGGTGGCCAATTGTGATCACCTCTTCGGGAGATAACACGGTCCGAAAACTTTTCCCGTAAAAGAGCAATGGTTTCGTTGCATGTGTGGCACGTAGCGCCGTCTTGTTGAAACTAAACGTTGTCCAGATCAATATCATCCAAAATACGTGTACTGACGTTTGTGGAATGCCCAATTTTAAAGAACGACATAAAACCCACTTCGTAAATACTGAGTTTATCGACAAAATTAAGTTAATCTGTGATCACTTATATTTCTGACCAAAATTTGAATTTTAATAGAGAAATTCTATAGAAAGCTAAAACCTAAATAAGCTAAAAATAAGGTTAATCTGTGGTCACTTATATTTCTGACTGAAAATTGAGTTTTAATAGAGAAATTCTATAAAAAACTAAAACCCTATGTAACTTTGCAAATACTGAGTTTATCGCGAAAATAAGGTTAATCTGTGATCACTTATACATCTGACCAAAAACTGAATTTTAATAGAGAAATTCTATAAAAACTAAAACCCTCTGTATCTTTGTAAATACTAAGTTTATCGAGAAAATAAGGTTAATCTGTGATCACTTATATTTCTCACTAAAAATTGAATTTTAATAGAGAAATTCTATAAAAAGGTAAAACCCTCTGTATGTTTTTAAATACTGCGTTTATCGAGAAAATACGGTAAATCTGTGATCACTTATATTTCTGACTGAAAATTGAATTTTAATAGAGAAATTCTATAAAAAGCTAAAACCCTCTGTAACTTTGTAAATACTGCGTTTATCAAGGAAATAAGGTTAATCTGTGATCACTTATATTTCTGACTAAAAACTAAATTTTAGAATAGAAATTCTGTAAAAAACTATAACCCTCTGTATCTTTGTAAATACTGCGTTTATCGAGAAAATAAGGTTAATCTGTGATCACTTGTATTTCTGACTAAAAATTTAATTTTAGAAGAGAAATTCTATAAAAAACTAAAACCCTCTGTAACTTTGTTAATACTGCGATTATCGAGAAAATAAGGTTAATCTGTGATCACTTATATTTTTTATTAAACATTGAATTTTAGAAGAGAAATTCTATAAGACACTAAAACCCTCTGTAACTTTGTAAATACTGCGTTTATCGAGAAAATAAAGCTAATCTGTGATCACTTATACGTCTGACCAAAAATTGAGTTTTAATAGAGAAATTCTACAAAAAACTAAAACCCTCTGTATCTTTGCAAATACTGCGTTTATCGAGTAAATAAGGTTAATGTGTGATCACTTAAATTTCTTATTAAAAATTTAATTTTTGTAGAGAAATTCCATAAAAAACTAAAACCCTCTATAATTTTGTAAATACTGCGTTTATCGAGAAAATAAGGTTAATCTATGATCACTTATATTTCTGACTAAAAATTTAATTTTAATAGAGAAATTCTATAAAAAATTAAAACCCTCTGTAACTTTGTAATTACTGCGATTATCGAGAAAATAAGGTTAATCTGTGATCACTTATATTTCTCACTAAAAATTGAATTTTAATAGAGAAATTCTATTATCGAGAAAATAAAGTTAATCTGTGAACACTTATATTTCTGACTAAAAATTTAATTTTAATATAGAAATTCTATAAAAAACTAAAACCCTCTGTAACTTTGTAAATACTGCGTTTATCGAGAAAACAAGGTTAATCTGTGATCACTTATATTTCTGACCAAAAATTGAAGTTTTAAAGAGAAATTCTATAAAAAGCTAAAACCCTCCGTAACTTTGTAAATACTTCGTTTATAATCGAGAAAATAAGGTTAATCTGTAATCACTTATATTTCTTATTAAAAATAGAATTTTAATAGAGAAATTCTATAAAAAGCTAAAACCCTCTGTATCTTTGTAAATACTGCGTTTATCGAGAAAATAAGGTTAATCTGTGATCACTTATATTTCTGACTGAAAATTGAATTTTAATATAGAAATTCTATAAAAAACTAAAACCCTCTGTAACTTTGTAAATACTGCGTTTATCGAGAAAACAAGGTTAATCTGTGATCACTTATATTTCTGACTAAAAATTTAATTTTAATATAGAAATTCTATAAAAAACTAAAACCCTCTGTATCTTTGCAAATACTGCGTTTATCGAGTAAATAAGGTTAATGTGTGATCACTTAAATTTCTTATTAAAAATTTAATTTTTGTAGAGAAATTCCATAAAAAACTAAAACCCTCTATAATTTTGTAAATACTGCGTTTATCGAGAAAATAAGGTTAATCTATGATCACTTATATTTCTGACTAAAAATTTAATTTTAATAGAGAAATTCTATAAAAAATTAAAACCCTCTGTAACTTTGTAATTACTGCGATTATCGAGAAAATAAGGTTAATCTGTGATCACTTATATTTCTCACTAAAAATTGAATTTTAATAGAGAAATTCTATTATCGAGAAAATAAAGTTAATCTGTGAACACTTATATTTCTGACTAAAAATTTAATTTTAATATAGAAATTCTATAAAAAACTAAAACCCTCTGTAACTTTGTAAATACTGCGTTTATCGAGAAAACAAGGTTAATCTGTGATCACTTATATTTCTGACTAAAAATTTAATTTTAATATAGAAATTCTATAAAAAACTAAAACCCTCTGTAACTTTGTAAATACTGCGTTTATCGAGAAAACAAGGTTAATCTGTGATCACTTATATTTCTGACCAAAAATTGAAGTTTTAAAGAGAAATTCTATAAAAAGCTAAAACCCTCCGTAACTTTGTAAATACTTCGTTTATAATCGAGAAAATAAGGTTAATCTGTAATCACTTATATTTCTTATTAAAAATAGAATTTTAATAGAGAAATTCTATAAAAAGCTAAAACCCTCTGTATCTTTGTAAATACTGCGTTTATCGAGAAAATAAGGTTAATCTGTGATCACTTATATTTCTGACTGAAAATTGAATTTTAATATAGAAATTCTATAAAAAACTAAAACCCTCTGTAACTTTGTAAATACTGCGTTTATCGAGAAAACAAGGTTAATCTGTGATCACTTATATTTCTGACTAAAAATTTAATTTTAATATAGAAATTCTATAAAAAACTAAAACCCTCTGTAACTTTGTAAATACTGCGTTTATCGAGAAAACAAGGTTAATCTGTGATCACTTATATTTCTGACCAAAAATTGAAGTTTTAAAGAGAAATTCTATAAAAAGCTAAAACCCTCCGTAACTTTGTAAATACTTCGTTTATAATCGAGAAAATAAGGTTAATCTGTAATCACTTATATTTCTTATTAAAAATAGAATTTTAATAGAGAAATTCTGTAAAAAGCTAAAACCCTCTGTATCTTTGTAAATACTGCGTTTATCGAGAAAATAAGGTTAATCTGTGATCACTTATATTTCTGACTGAAAATTGAATTTTAATATAGAAATTCTATAAAAAACTAAAACCCTCTGTAACTTTGTAAATACTGCGTTTATCGAGAAAACAAGGTTAATCTGTGATCACTTATATTTCTGACTAAAAATTTAATTTTAATATAGAAATTCTATAAAAAACTAAAACCCTCTGTAACTTTGTAAATACTGCGTTTATCGAGAAAACAAGGTTAATCTGTGATCACTTATATTTCTGACCAAAAATTGAAGTTTTAAAGAGAAATTCTATAAAAAGCTAAAACCCTCCGTAACTTTGTAAATACTTCGTTTATAATCGAGAAAATAAGGTTAATCTGTAATCACTTATATTTCTTATTAAAAATAGAATTTTAATAGAGAAATTCTATAAAAAGCTAAAACCCTCTGTATCTTTGTAAATACTGCGTTTATCGAGAAAATAAGGTAAATCTGTGATCACTTATATTTCTGACTGAAAATTGATTTTTATATGAGAAATTCTATAAAAAACTAAAATCCTCTTTATCTTTTTAAATACTGCGTTTATCGAGAAAATAAGGTTAATCTGTGATCACTTATATATCTGACTGAAAATTGAATTTCAATAGAGAAATTCTATAAAAAGCTAAAACCCTCTGTATCTTCGTAAATACTGCGTTTATCGAGAAAATAAGGTTAATCTGTGATCACTTATATTTCTGACCAAAAATTAAATTTTAATAGAGAAATTCTATAAAAAGCTAAAGCCCTCTGTATCTTTGTAAATACTTCGTATATCGAGAAAATAAGGTTAATCTGTGATCACTTATATTTCTGACCAAAAATTAAATTTTAATAGAGAAATTCTGTAAAAAGCTAAAACCCTCTGTATCTTTTTAAATACTGCGTTTATCGAGCAAATAAGGTAAATCTGTGATCACTTATATTTCTGACTGAAAATTGAATTTTAATAGAGAAATTCTATAAAAAGCTAAAACCTGTATCTTTGTAAATACTGCGTTTATCGAGAAAATAAGGTTAATCTGTGACCACTTATATTTCTGACCAAAAATTTAATTTTAATAGAGAAATTCTGTAAAAAGCTAAAACCCTCTGTATCTTTTTAAATACTGCGTTTATCGAGCAAATAAGGTAAATCTGTGATCACTTATATTTCTGACTGAAAATTGAATTTTAATAGAGAAATTCTATAAAAAGCTAAAACCCTCTGTATCTTTTTAAATACTGCGTTTATCGAGAAAATAAGGTAAATCTGTGATCACTTATATTTCTGACTGAAAATTGAAATTTAATAGAGAAATTCTATAAAAAGCTAAAACCTGTATCTTTGTAAATACTGCGTTTATCGAGAAAATAAGGTTAATCTGTGACCACTTATATTTCTGACCAAAAATTTAATTTTAATAGAGAAATTCTGTAAAAATCTAAAACCCTCTGTATCTTTTTAAATACTGCGTTTATCGAGCAAATAAGGTAAATCTGTGATCACTTATATTTCTGAGTGAAAATTGAATTTTAATAGAGAAATTCTATAAAAAGCTAAAACCCTCTGTATCTTTGTAAATACTGCGTTTATCGAGAAAATAAGGTTAATCTGTGATCACTTATATTTCTGACTGAAAATTGAATTTTAATAGAGAAATTCTATAAAAAGCTAAAACCTGTATCTTTGTAAATACTGCGTTTATCGAGAAAATAAGGTTAATCTGTGACCACTTATATTTCTGACCAAAAATTTAATTTTAATAGAGAAATTCTGTAAAAATCTAAAACCCTCTGTATCTTTTTAAATACTGCGTTTATCGAGCAAATAAGGTAAATCTGTGATCACTTATATTTCTGAGTGAAAATTGAATTTTAATAGAGAAATTCTATAAAAAGCTAAAACCCTCTGTATCTTTGTAAATACTGCGTTTATCGAGAAAATAAGGTTAATCTGTGATCACTTATATTTCTGACTGAAAATTGAATTTTTATAGAGAAATTCTATAAAAAGCTAAAACCCTCTGTATCTTTGTAAATACTGCGTTTATCGAGAAAATAAGGTTAATCTGTGACCACTTATATTTCTGACTGAAAATTGAATTTTAATAGAGAAATTCTATAAAAAGCTAAAACCCTCTGTATCTTTTTAAATACTGCGTTTATCGAGAAAATAAGGTTAATGTGTGATCACTTATATTTCTGACTGAAAATTGAATTTTATTAGAGAAATTCTATAAAAAGCTAAAACCCTCTGTATCTTTTTAAATACTGCGTTTATCGAGAAAATAAGGTTAATCTGTGATCACTTATATTTCTGACCAAAAATTTAATTTTTATACGAGAAATTCTATAAAAAACTAAAACCCTCTTTATCTTTTTAAATACTGCGTTTATCGAGAAAATAAGGTTAATCTGTGATCACTTATATTTCTTACTGAGAATTTAATTTTAATAGAGAAATTCTATAAAAAACTAAAACCCTCTGTATCTTTTTAAATACTGCGTTTATCAAGAAAATTAGGTTAATCTGTGATCACTTATATTTCTGACCAAAAATTTAATTTTAATAGAGAAATTCTATAAAAAGCTAAAACCCTCTGTAACTTTGTAAATAGTGCGTTTATCGAGAAAATAAGGTTAATCTGTGATCACTTATATTTCTGATTGAAAATTGATTTTTATACGAGAAATTCTATAAAAACCTAAAACCCTCTGTATCTTTTTAAATACTGCGTTTATCGAGAAAATAAGGTTAATCTGTGATCACTTATATTTCTGACTGAAAATTGAATTTTAATAGAGAATTTCTATAAAAAGCTAAAACCCTCTGTATCTTTGTAAATACTGCGTTTATCGAGAAAATAAGGTTAATCTGTGATCACTTATATTTCTGACCAAAAATTTAATTTTTATAGAAAAATTCTATAAAAACCTAAAACCCTCTGTATCTTCGTAAATACTGCGTTTATCGAGAAAATAAGGTAAATCTGTGATCACTTATATTTCTGACCAAAAATTTAATTTTAATAGAGAAATTCTATAAAAAGCTAAAACCCTCTGTATCTTTGTAAATACTGCGTTTATCGAGAAAATAAGGTTAATCTGTGATCACTTATATTTCTGACTGAAAATTGAATTTTAATAGAGAAATTCTATAAAAAGCTAAAAGCCTCTGTATCTTTGTAAATACTGCGTTTATCGAGAAAATAAGGTTAATCTGTGATCACTTATATTTCTGACCAAAAATTTAATTTTTATACGAGAAATTCTATAAAAAACTAAAACCCTCTGTATCTTTTTAAATACTGCGTTTATCGAGAAAATAAGGTTAATCTGTGATCACTTATATTTCTCACTAAAAATTGAATTTTAATAGAGAAATTCTATTATCGAGAAAATAAAGTTAATCTGTGAACACTTATATTTCTGACTAAAAATTTAATTTTAATATAGAAATTCTATAAAAAACTAAAACCCTCTGTAACTTTGTAAATACTGCGTTTATCGAGAAAACAAGGTTAATCTGTGATCACTTATATTTCTGACCAAAAATTGAAGTTTTAAAGAGAAATTCTATAAAAAGCTAAAACCTGTATCTTTGTAAATACTGCGTTTATCGAGAAAATAAGGTTAATCTGTGATCACTTATATTTCTTACTGAGAATTTAATTTTAATAGAGAAATTCTATAAAAAACTAAAACCCTCTGTATCTTTTTAAATACTGCGTTTATCAAGAAAATTAGGTTAATCTGTGATCACTTATATTTCTGACCAAAAATTTAATTTTAATAGAGAAATTCTATAAAAAGCTAAAACCCTCTGTAACTTTGTAAATAGTGCGTTTATCGAGAAAATAAGGTTAATCTGTGATCACTTATATTTCTGATTGAAAATTGATTTTTATACGAGAAATTCTATAAAAACCTAAAACCCTCTGTATCTTTTTAAATACTGCGTTTATCGAGAAAATAAGGTTAATCTGTGATCACTTATATTTCTGACTGAAAATTGAATTTTAATAGAGAAATTCTATAAAAAGCTAAAACCCTCTGTATCTTTGTAAATACTGCGTTTATCGAGAAAATAAGGTTAATCTGTGATCACTTATATTTCTGACCAAAAATTTAATTTTTATAGAAAAATTCTATAAAAACCTAAAACCCTCTGTGTCTTCGTAAATACTGCGTTTATCGAGAAAATAAGGTAAATCTGTGATCACTTATATTTCTGACCAAAAATTTAATTTTAATAGAGAAATTCTATAAAAAGCTAAAACCCTCTGTATCTTTGTAAATACTGCGTTTATCGAGAAAATAAGGTTAATCTGTGATCACTTATATTTCTGACTGAAAATTGAATTTTAATAGAGAAATTCTATAAAAAGCTAAAAGCCTCTGTATCTTTGTAAATACTGCGTTTATCGAGAAAATAAGGTTAATCTGTGATCACTTATATTTCTCACTAAAAATTGAATTTTAATAGAGAAATTCTATTATCGAGAAAATAAAGTTAATCTGTGAACACTTATATTTCTGACTAAAAATTTAATTTTAATATAGAAATTCTATAAAAAACTAAAACCCTCTGTAACTTTGTAAATACTGCGTTTATCGAGAAAACAAGGTTAATCTGTGATCACTTATATTTCTGACCAAAAATTGAAGTTTTAAAGAGAAATTCTATAAAAAGCTAAAACCTGTATCTTTGTAAATACTGCGTTTATCGAGAATATAAGGTAAATCTGTGACCACTTATATTTCTGACCAAAAATTTAATTTTAATAGAGAAATTCTGTAAAAAGCTAAAACCCTCTGTATCTTTTTAAATACTGCGTTTATCGAGCAAATAAGGTAAATCTGTGATCACTTATATTTCTGACTGAAAATTGAATTTTAATAGAGAAATTCTATAAAAAGCTAAAACCCTCTGTATCTTTGTAAATACTGCGTTTATCGAGAAAATAAGGTTAATCTGTGATCACTTATATTTCTGACTGAAAATTGAATTTTAATAGAGAAATTCTATAAAAAGCTAAAACCCTCTGTATCTTTGTAAATACTGCGTTTATCGAGAAAATAAGGTTAATCTGTGACCACTTATATTTCTGACTGAAAATTGAATTTTAATAGAGAAATTCTATAAAAACCTAAAACCCTCTGTATCTTTGTAAATACTGCGTTTATCGAGAAAATAAGGTTTATCTGTGATCACTTATATTTCTGACTGAAAATTGAATTTTAATAGAGAAATTCTATAAAAAGCTAAAACCCTCTGTATCTTTGTAAATACTGCGTTTATCGAGAAAATAAGGTTAATCTGTGATCACTTATATTTCTGACTGAAAATTGAATTTTAATAGAGAAATTCTATAAAAAGCTAAAACCCTCTGTATCTTTGTAAATACTGCGTTTATCGAGAAAATAAGGTTAATCTGTGATCACTTATATTTCTGACTGAAAATTGAATTTTAATAGGGAAATTCTATAAAAAACTAAAACCCTCTGTATCTTTTTAAATACTGCGTTTATCGAGAAAATAAGGTTAATCTGTGATCACTTATATTTCTGACTGAAAATTGAATTTTAATAGAGAAATTCTATAAAAAGCTAAAACTTATATATTTCTGACTAAAAATTGAATTTTAATAGAGAAATTCTATAAAAAGCTAAAACCCTCTGTATCTTTTTAAATACTGCGTTTATCAAGAAAATTAGGTTAATCTGTGATCACTTATATTTCTGACCAAAAATTTAATTTTAATAGAGAAATTCTATAAAAAGCTAAAACCCTCTGTAACTTTGTAAATACTGCTGTTGATGATCCGAATGAAAGAAGTTTTTGGGTTGAACAAACGGTATTAAATTGTTTATTCACTAAAATAGCGAGATATTAATAATTATGGTACATAAATATAGAAAGAAAAACTTACATTTGTTGAGAGACTTCTTTCTAATTCAACAATTATACAAATATAAAGTAAAATTTTTAAAAACTCAAAAAACATAAAAATTATAGGCTACTTGATTTGATATAAAAATATTTAAACAATTAAACAAGTAAAAAATCCACAATATCACACCCCCGTGAATTGACTTAGGGAAATTCACCATTAGGCATCGTCCAAGTCTAAAAGTGCTAGTTTTGATGCAGGTCTTTTGAAAATACCATCGATAGTTTTAATATCTGCTGATCGCACAGTGCCATCACTACCGCAATATGCTTTTAGGATTCGCCCACGCCTCCATTTTGATCTTGGTTGATCTATATCGCATACAAGAACTATTTCCCCAACTTTTAATGACCTTGTAGGCAAACACCACTTTACACGGCGAGTTAGGTCAGGCAAGTACTCTTTTATCCAACGGACCCAAAAACCGTTCTTTAAATTCTGAAGTATTCGCCATTGTTTTCGCATATTTAGCAATCTTTTTTCGAATTCGCTTGGAGTTTGAGTAGAATTTGTTGTTCCTAACAAAAAATGGTTTGGTGTCAACGGTTCCGGATCTTGAGGACTTGTATGTATGTGAGTTAACGGTCTCGAATTAACTATATTTTCTGCTTCGATCAATAGGCTTTGGAAGATATCCAATTTAGGTGCTACCTCATTCATTAATACAGCCAATGTCTTTTTTATCGATTGTACCAATCGTTCCCATGCTCCACTGGAACTGGGGTCACAAGGGGTATTAAAAATCCATTTTATTCCTAAGGGTGTTAACAATCGCGTGATTTCATCGTGATCCAAAAAATTTGTTTCATTTCTTAGTTCTTTTCTTAAACCCACGAAATTTCTTCCATTATCGCTACGAATTTGCAATGGAACACCACGTCGATTAATAAAATTTCTAAGGCAGAGAACAAATGAATCTGAAGATAAGCTATTCACCACTTCTAAATGAACAGCTCTTACTGTCAAACAAGTAAACAAGGCCACCCATCGCTTTTCTGTACATCTACGTATTTTGATATCGAATGGTCCGAAGAGGTCTACTCCGGTATATGAAAATGGACGAACGAAAGGTGTTATTCGATCTTTAGGTAGTGTACTCATTTGAGGTTGTTGAGGTCTTGCCTTTCTTAATTTACATAGAGAGCATTTTGCTTCAACATTCTTCACTAGTCTTCGAATTGATGGTATCCAAAACCTTTCTCTAACATCACATATGACCTTTGAAAAGTTTTGATGACAATTTTTTTGATGATAATGATCAACGATCAGACGAGAAAAACGATGAGATTTCGGAAGTAAAATAGGTCTTCTGGTATATTCGGGAAGAAATGTAGCGTTGTCAAGTCGACCACCAACTCTAATGATGCCATCGTTATCTAGGTATGGATTCAGGGTCAAGGGCTCACTTGACTTCGGGATTGCTACAGATGATTTCAAGCATGCATATTCTTCGGAAAAGTATTTCATCTGAATATGTCGAATAATTATTAATTCCGCACGCGATTCTTCATCGACTGTTAATTCTCCATTTCTTTTAAGGTGTTTTCGGTGAATGTTGTCAAAAAATCTTAGTATCCAAGCAATATGTCTTCGAACCTTTAAATATTTTGAAGAACGATTAATAACGTTATCAATTACGTCTACATACATATTTGAGACCATAGCGAAATATTTTGTCTTTAATTCGTCATTTGATTTATCTTCTTTAGTTGACGTGTCGGAATGGAGTGGCCACCTTTCCTCTCCATCCAAAAGAAATTTTGGCCCGTTTTTCCACCTACCTTCCGGATTGTAATTAATTGGAAATATAAATCGAGTACCTTTATCTGCAGGATTATTCAAGGTTGAACACCAATGCCATTGAGTTTCATCGGAACTTTCTAAAATTTCAGATACCCTGTTTGCAACATATTGTTTATATTTTCGATGATCTGAATATATCCATCGAATTACAGTATGTGAGTCGGTCCAAAATATAATTTTGTTTACATATAGTTCATGATAATTGATAATATTTTCCTTTAGACGAACTGCCATCACTGCAGCTTGTAACTCCAATTTTGGTATTGAATGAAAACGGAGGGGAGCACATGATGGTTTTCCAATAATGAATGAAATTTTAACACCATTTGGATATTTAATTCTCCAATATGCTACGACCGCCATTGCTTGCTCACTAGCATCACAAAAGATGTGTAGTTGTACTGTTTTCCCAATACAATCTTCAAAGTAGAATCTTGAAATTTTAAATTCCCTTAAGTTATTCAAATTATCCATCCAATTTTTAAATTTCACATAAATTTCTTCAGGTAATTTCTCATCCCAGCCAGTACCGCATTTCCAAACTTCTTGCATTAATAATTTTACAAAAATCATAAAATCTGCAACAAATCCAAATGGATCAAATACAGACATTGCGATACAAAGTAATTCCCGTTTTGTAGGAATCCTTCTCATCTCTAAAACATCTTGTGGGACTTTATGAAACTTTAGCACAAATATAAATGTATCCGAATTTGGCATCCAGTGCATACCCAGAATTCGTTCGACAGTTTTATCGATGTCTACGGTGCCATTGTTATTTTGAATGTTTAATTCTTTGGCTACGACACTTGAATTTGTTAACATATTATGCATTTCAAAGCCCCCAGATTTGTGAATTTGTTTTACAGTTCGTACGACTTCTATAGCTTCTTCCTCGGTGTCAAAACAATCTACATAGTCGTCGACGTAATGCTTTTCTATTATACCTTTTACAGCTCGCGGGTACTTTTCAATAAATGCTTGAGCATTTATATTTTTTACATACTGAGCCATAGTTGGTGAGCAAGTAGCTCCGAATGTCATTCTTTGCATTATATATGTTTTAATCGGTTTTGAAGGATCTCCATATCTCCATAAGAATCTTTGAGCGTCTTGATCTTCTTTAATTACAATGACCTGATGAAACATTTCTTTCAAATCTCCGCAAACGGCAACTCTTGATTGCATGAATTTCAGTAGTACGGATAGAAGAGGTTGATTAATATCTGGGCCGGATAAAAGAGCTTTATTTAAAGAAACTTTATCTACTTCGGCTGCTGCATCAAAAACGAGTCTAAGCTTATTCTTGTTGGGATTCATTACACCAAAGTGGGGCAAGTAAAATGTTTTATTGGACCGTATCATAGCATCCTCGTCCGACATAATTTTAGCATATCCCTTTTCTACATATTCATTTATTTTCGCACAATATTCTTTCGCAAAGGTTGTGTTTCTAGCCATCTTCCTCTCCACGGTTGTTAAACGTTTTAGAGCCATTTGATAAGAGTCTGGGAATGTTAAAAAATCTTCTCGCCATAATAAACCAGATTCAAATCTTTCTCCACATCGTTTTGTTGTTTTATTTAAAATATCCAACGCTTTTTGATCTTCCTTTGAAATTAACGTCTTTACTGGAGTTCGAATGCCTAAAGTTTCTATTCCAAAATAACCTTTCATAAGATTTTCTATCTCTATATACGATTCACATTCTTTTTCGGATTTAAATACATGACAAGATACAAATCTATGTTGGGGCTGTTTTACTGTTCCGTATATTATACTTCCTAACCTTGTCTTAGTTAAGATAGGTCCAGTTGGTGATAACATAGTGGGCGATTCGATACCAACCGTTAAAAATGCATGAGCTAAGCTTATGATCATTTTAGGCTTTACGTTCTCATAATTACGGAGAGATGTATTTAAGAAATTCAAATCATTATTTTCCTGAGGAACCATGGACCAATTGAAACTTTGTCGAGGCAAATCCAATTTAGATGTTACATAGACGTTGCTCATATTATATTTTTTCAAGTTATCTTCCATACTACTTATAGTAACATTTACAATTCGCGATTGTTCACGAGTGATTTGATTATTTATCCATTGAAGTTCTAAAATATCACTATTACCCGTTATTCCCAATTCTTGAACTACATTTTCGTCAATCATTGAAACATTTGCTCCGTCATCAATAAACGCATAAATAACTACGTTATTCTTAGGGCCGTATAGCCTTACTGGTATGATTTGAAAAATAATAGTATTTTTGTCACTATTAATATCGGTAAGACAACTTCGAGCTCGGGTACCGTTATTTTGTAATGAGCTACTTAGAGCATTGTTTTCAGAAGCTACGGTTATAATTGGCGGGGAGGGGAGATCTTTATGCAAGAGTTTATGATGGGTACTAGTACAGGAATTTTGACCGCATAATTTTTTTGAAAAACATTTAGCGGCTTGATGACCCTCTTTGAGACACCTAAAACAAGCTTTTAGATTTCTCACTTTTTCCCATCTCGATGCCAAAGGAAGTTTACAAAATAGTTCACAAAAGGCTAGTGATTTACAATCTTTATTGCATACTTTGCATTTTCTTACTTCAAGTGATATACATGCATAATTTATACTTCCATTACTAATAGGAAGGGAATCGGTTACCATATTCACGATTTTTCTTATACCACCAAGCCAATTTGAAAAATCAATAATTGTAGGCATTTGTCCCATGTTTAAACATTTATCAGCCCATTGAAGACGTCTTGACATGGGCAACTTTAAAACAAGTTCGCTTAATAGCATTGGGTTTATCAAGTGATAATTTCCTCCTACTGATTCTAAAAACGTAGTCATATTTGTAACTTTATTAGCGAATACGATCAGAGAATTAAGATCCGTCTCTTCTACCGGATTCAAGGAACGAATTTTGTGTATTTGTGACTTAATTAATTGTTCTGGACGTCCGTACGTTTCTGCCAGAATATCAATAATGGAGTTAACATTTTTTGAATTTGCTAGAAGTGACTCAACTGTGTCACGAGCATCTCCTTCTAAAGATTCTCTAAGTCGGATTATATTATGGAGATCGGAATATTCAAATTCAGAAGTTGAACTTTTGAAAGATTCGTAGAATGTTTGCCAATCTTCAGGTAGACCCGAAAACTTTGGCAATGCATATATTTTCTTTTGACGATTTTGAACAACTGTATTTACTGGATATAGAGAAGTAGCATTAACAAAGGGGATATTAGTAGTGGGAGGTTGTGGCACAATTGGAGGTTCAGTTTCAAAGGTTACATTTGAAGTCGATAATACGTTTGCCGAAGTAGAAGGTTGGAATGTAATGGGTGGGCTATTTCTAACGTTAATGTTTGGATCTGATATAAAATTATTCGGCCTTGACGTTTGAGCATTTAGTGGAGAAATGTGTTGGTCATTGTTGTTATGCGTAGAAGTATTTCTAATTTCGTTTGTTAACGATAAGATGGACTTTTGGGTTTCTAAATTATTTGACAATACCATAGTTTGTATGGCCGAAATTTGACGCTGCATCATTTCCACACTTTTGTTTAAATTTAATGTTACCTGTTCTAAGCATTCGGGTAAATTTAGTGATGGGTTTGGTTGAGAAGGTGTTAGTGGGTTTGCCTGGGGAAGTGTTGGTGGGTTCGAATGGGGAAATTCGGCAGACACAACGTTACTAGTTTCAGATGTACTATCTTCTGGAATATTGACTATAGAGCTGCTGGCATCGTTTGTTTGATCGTTGTGTGGTCGCTGGGGGGAGCGTGTTAGTGGCATAATGAGTCGATTTCGCAGTTGCATTCGATTATCAGCTATATTTAAATCAATGGACCTTGCGAACAAGAGTGAACAAAATTTCTTCAAAATATCCCACGTCCTCACAGAAAGCCAAAAGAGGACTTAGCAAACAGATCGGGACCACAAATATGGATTTGACAGTTTTCAAGCAAATTGAATAAAATTGTTGATGATCCGAATGAAAGAAGTTTTTGGGTTGAACAAACGGTATTAAATTGTTTATTCACTAAAATAGCGAGATATTAATAATTATGGTACATAAATATAGAAAGAAAAACTTACATTTGTTGAGAGACTTCTTTCTAATTCAACAATTATACAAATATAAAGTAAAATTTTTAAAAACTCAAAAAACATAAAAATTATAGGCTACTTGATTTGATATAAAAATATTTAAACAATTAAACAAGTAAAAAATCCACAATATCACACCCCCGTGAATTGACTTAGGGAAATTCACCATTAGGCATCGTCCAAGTCTAAAAGTGCTAGTTTTGATGCAGGTCTTTTGAAAATACCATCGATAGTTTTAATATCTGCTGATCGCACAGTGCCATCACTACCGCAATATGCTTTTAGGATTCGCCCACGCCTCCATTTTGATCTTGGTTGATCTATATCGCATACAAGAACTATTTCCCCAACTTTTAATGACCTTGTAGGCAAACACCACTTTACACGGCGAGTTAGGTCAGGCAAGTACTCTTTTATCCAACGGACCCAAAAACCGTTCTTTAAATTCTGAAGTATTCGCCATTGTTTTCGCATATTTAGCAATCTTTTTTCGAATTCGCTTGGAGTTTGAGTAGAATTTGTTGTTCCTAACAAAAAATGGTTTGGTGTCAACGGTTCCGGATCTTGAGGACTTGTATGTATGTGAGTTAACGGTCTCGAATTAACTATATTTTCTGCTTCGATCAATAGGCTTTGGAAGATATCCAATTTAGGTGCTACCTCATTCATTAATACAGCCAATGTCTTTTTTATCGATTGTACCAATCGTTCCCATGCTCCACTGGAACTGGGGTCACAAGGGGTATTAAAAATCCATTTTATTCCTAAGGGTGTTAACAATCGCGTGATTTCATCGTGATCCAAAAAATTTGTTTCATTTCTTAGTTCTTTTCTTAAACCCACGAAATTTCTTCCATTATCGCTACGAATTTGCAATGGAACACCACGTCGATTAATAAAATTTCTAAGGCAGAGAACAAATGAATCTGAAGATAAGCTATTCACCACTTCTAAATGAACAGCTCTTACTGTCAAACAAGTAAACAAGGCCACCCATCGCTTTTCTGTACATCTACGTATTTTGATATCGAATGGTCCGAAGAGGTCTACTCCGGTATATGAAAATGGACGAACGAAAGGTGTTATTCGATCTTTAGGTAGTGTACTCATTTGAGGTTGTTGAGGTCTTGCCTTTCTTAATTTACATAGAGAGCATTTTGCTTCAACATTCTTCACTAGTCTTCGAATTGATGGTATCCAAAACCTTTCTCTAACATCACATATGACCTTTGAAAAGTTTTGATGACAATTTTTTTGATGATAATGATCAACGATCAGACGAGAAAAACGATGAGATTTCGGAAGTAAAATAGGTCTTCTGGTATATTCGGGAAGAAATGTAGCGTTGTCAAGTCGACCACCAACTCTAATGATGCCATCGTTATCTAGGTATGGATTCAGGGTCAAGGGCTCACTTGACTTCGGGATTGCTACAGATGATTTCAAGCATGCATATTCTTCGGAAAAGTATTTCATCTGAATATGTCGAATAATTATTAATTCCGCACGCGATTCTTCATCGACTGTTAATTCTCCATTTCTTTTAAGGTGTTTTCGGTGAATGTTGTCAAAAAATCTTAGTATCCAAGCAATATGTCTTCGAACCTTTAAATATTTTGAAGAACGATTAATAACGTTATCAATTACGTCTACATACATATTTGAGACCATAGCGAAATATTTTGTCTTTAATTCGTCATTTGATTTATCTTCTTTAGTTGACGTGTCGGAATGGAGTGGCCACCTTTCCTCTCCATCCAAAAGAAATTTTGGCCCGTTTTTCCACCTACCTTCCGGATTGTAATTAATTGGAAATATAAATCGAGTACCTTTATCTGCAGGATTATTCAAGGTTGAACACCAATGCCATTGAGTTTCATCGGAACTTTCTAAAATTTCAGATACCCTGTTTGCAACATATTGTTTATATTTTCGATGATCTGAATATATCCATCGAATTACAGTATGTGAGTCGGTCCAAAATATAATTTTGTTTACATATAGTTCATGATAATTGATAATATTTTCCTTTAGACGAACTGCCATCACTGCAGCTTGTAACTCCAATTTTGGTATTGAATGAAAACGGAGGGGAGCACATGATGGTTTTCCAATAATGAATGAAATTTTAACACCATTTGGATATTTAATTCTCCAATATGCTACGACCGCCATTGCTTGCTCACTAGCATCACAAAAGATGTGTAGTTGTACTGTTTTCCCAATACAATCTTCAAAGTAGAATCTTGAAATTTTAAATTCCCTTAAGTTATTCAAATTATCCATCCAATTTTTAAATTTCACATAAATTTCTTCAGGTAATTTCTCATCCCAGCCAGTACCGCATTTCCAAACTTCTTGCATTAATAATTTTACAAAAATCATAAAATCTGCAACAAATCCAAATGGATCAAATACAGACATTGCGATACAAAGTAATTCCCGTTTTGTAGGAATCCTTCTCATCTCTAAAACATCTTGTGGGACTTTATGAAACTTTAGCACAAATATAAATGTATCCGAATTTGGCATCCAGTGCATACCCAGAATTCGTTCGACAGTTTTATCGATGTCTACGGTGCCATTGTTATTTTGAATGTTTAATTCTTTGGCTACGACACTTGAATTTGTTAACATATTATGCATTTCAAAGCCCCCAGATTTGTGAATTTGTTTTACAGTTCGTACGACTTCTATAGCTTCTTCCTCGGTGTCAAAACAATCTACATAGTCGTCGACGTAATGCTTTTCTATTATACCTTTTACAGCTCGCGGGTACTTTTCAATAAATGCTTGAGCATTTATATTTTTTACATACTGAGCCATAGTTGGTGAGCAAGTAGCTCCGAATGTCATTCTTTGCATTATATATGTTTTAATCGGTTTTGAAGGATCTCCATATCTCCATAAGAATCTTTGAGCGTCTTGATCTTCTTTAATTACAATGACCTGATGAAACATTTCTTTCAAATCTCCGCAAACGGCAACTCTTGATTGCATGAATTTCAGTAGTACGGATAGAAGAGGTTGATTAATATCTGGGCCGGATAAAAGAGCTTTATTTAAAGAAACTTTATCTACTTCGGCTGCTGCATCAAAAACGAGTCTAAGCTTATTCTTGTTGGGATTCATTACACCAAAGTGGGGCAAGTAAAATGTTTTATTGGACCGTATCATAGCATCCTCGTCCGACATAATTTTAGCATATCCCTTTTCTACATATTCATTTATTTTCGCACAATATTCTTTCGCAAAGGTTGTGTTTCTAGCCATCTTCCTCTCCACGGTTGTTAAACGTTTTAGAGCCATTTGATAAGAGTCTGGGAATGTTAAAAAATCTTCTCGCCATAATAAACCAGATTCAAATCTTTCTCCACATCGTTTTGTTGTTTTATTTAAAATATCCAACGCTTTTTGATCTTCCTTTGAAATTAACGTCTTTACTGGAGTTCGAATGCCTAAAGTTTCTATTCCAAAATAACCTTTCATAAGATTTTCTATCTCTATATACGATTCACATTCTTTTTCGGATTTAAATACATGACAAGATACAAATCTATGTTGTGGCTGTTTTACTGTTCCGTATATTATACTTCCTAACCTTGTCTTAGTTAAGATAGGTCCAGTTGGTGATAACATAGTGGGCGATTCGATACCAACCGTTAAAAATGCATGAGCTAAGCTTATGATCATTTTAGGCTTTACGTTCTCATAATTACGGAGAGATGTATTTAAGAAATTCAAATCATTATTTTCCTGAGGAACCATGGACCAATTGAAACTTTGTCGAGGCAAATCCAATTTAGATGTTACATAGACGTTGCTCATATTATATTTTTTCAAGTTATCTTCCATACTACTTATAGTAACATTTACAATTCGCGATTGTTCACGAGTGATTTGATTATTTATCCATTGAAGTTCTAAAATATCACTATTACCCGTTATTCCCAATTCTTGAACTACATTTTCGTCAATCATTGAAACATTTGCTCCGTCATCAATAAACGCATAAATAACTACGTTATTCTTAGGGCCGTATAGCCTTACTGGTATGATTTGAAAAATAATAGTATTTTTGTCACTATTAATATCGGTAAGACAACTTCGAGCTCGGGTACCGTTATTTTGTAATGAGCTACTTAGAGCATTGTTTTCAGAAGCTACGGTTATAATTGGCGGGGAGGGGAGATCTTTATGCAAGAGTTTATGATGGGTACTAGTACAGGAATTTTGACCGCATAATTTTTTTGAAAAACATTTAGCGGCTTGATGACCCTCTTTGAGACACCTAAAACAAGCTTTTAGATTTCTCACTTTTTCCCATCTCGATGCCAAAGGAAGTTTACAAAATAGTTCACAAAAGGCTAGTGATTTACAATCTTTATTGCATACTTTGCATTTTCTTACTTCAAGTGATATACATGCATAATTTATACTTCCATTACTAATAGGAAGGGAATCGGTTACCATATTCACGATTTTTCTTATACCACCAAGCCAATTTGAAAAATCAATAATTGTAGGCATTTGTCCCATGTTTAAACATTTATCAGCCCATTGAAGACGTCTTGACATGGGCAACTTTAAAACAAGTTCGCTTAATAGCATTGGGTTTATCAAGTGATAATTTCCTCCTACTGATTCTAAAAACGTAGTCATATTTGTAACTTTATTAGCGAATACGATCAGAGAATTAAGATCCGTCTCTTCTACCGGATTCAAGGAACGAATTTTGTGTATTTGTGACTTAATTAATTGTTCTGGACGTCCGTACGTTTCTGCCAGAATATCAATAATGGAGTTAACATTTTTTGAATTTGCTAGAAGTGACTCAACTGTGTCACGAGCATCTCCTTCTAAAGATTCTCTAAGTCGGATTATATTATGGAGATCGGAATATTCAAATTCAGAAGTTGAACTTTTGAAAGATTCGTAGAATGTTTGCCAATCTTCAGGTAGACCCGAAAACTTTGGCAATGCATATATTTTCTTTTGACGATTTTGAACAACTGTATTTACTGGATATAGAGAAGTAGCATTAACAAAGGGGATATTAGTAGTGGGAGGTTGTGGCACAATTGGAGGTTCAGTTTCAAAGGTTACATTTGAAGTCGATAATACGTTTGCCGAAGTAGAAGGTTGGAATGTAATGGGTGGGCTATTTCTAACGTTAATGTTTGGATCTGATATAAAATTATTCGGCCTTGACGTTTGAGCATTTAGTGGAGAAATGTGTTGGTCATTGTTGTTATGCGTAGAAGTATTTCTAATTTCGTTTGTTAACGATAAGATGGACTTTTGGGTTTCTAAATTATTTGACAATACCATAGTTTGTATGGCCGAAATTTGACGCTGCATCATTTCCACACTTTTGTTTAAATTTAATGTTACCTGTTCTAAGCATTCGGGTAAATTTAGTGATGGGTTTGGTTGAGAAGGTGTTAGTGGGTTTGCCTGGGGAAGTGTTGGTGGGTTCGAATGGGGAAATTCGGCAGACACAACGTTACTAGTTTCAGATGTACTATCTTCTGGAATATTGACTATAGAGCTGCTGGCATCGTTTGTTTGATCGTTGTGTGGTCGCTGGGGGGAGCGTGTTAGTGGCATAATGAGTCGATTTCGCAGTTGCATTCGATTATCAGCTATATTTAAATCAATGGACCTTGCGAACAAGAGTGAACAAAATTTCTTCAAAATATCCCACGTCCTCACAGAAAGCCAAAAGAGGACTTAGCAAACAGATCGAGACCACAAATATGGATTTGACAGTTTTCAAGCAAATTGAATAAAATTGTTGATGATCCGAATGAAAGAAGTTTTTGGGTTGAACAAACGGTATTAAATTGTTTATTCACTAAAATAGCGAGATATTAATAATTATGGTACATAAATATAGAAAGAAAAACTTACATTTGTTGAGAGACTTCTTTCTAATTCAACAATTATACAAATATAAAGTAAAATTTTTAAAAACTCAAAAAACATAAAAATTATAGGCTACTTGATTTGATATAAAAATATTTAAACAATTAAACAAGTAAAAAATCCACAACTGCGTTTATCGAGAAAACAAGGTTAATCTGTGATCACTTATATTTCTGACTAAAAATTTAATTTTAATATAGAAATTCTATAAAAAACTAAAACCCTCTGTAACTTTGTAAATACTGCGTTTATCGAGAAAATAAGGTTAATCTGTGATCACTTATATTTCTGACTGAAAATTGAATTTTAATAGAGAAATTCTATAAAAAGCTAAAACCCTCTGTATCTTTGTAAATACTGCGTTTATCGAGAAAATAAGGTTAATCTGTGATCACTTATATTTCTGACCAAAAATTTAATTTTTATAGAAAAATTCTATAAAAACCTAAAACCCTCTGTATCTTCGTAAATACTGCGTCTATCGAGAAAATAAGGTTAATCTGTGATCACTTATATTTCTGACTGAAAATTGAATTCTAATAGAGAAATTCTATAAAAAGCTAAAACCCTCTGTATCTTTGTAAATACTGCGTTTATCGAGAAAATAAGGTTTATCTGTGATCACTTATATTTCTGACTGAAAATTGAATTTTAATAGAGAAATTCTATAAAAAGCTAAAACCCTCTGTATCTTTGTAAATACTGCGTTTATCGAGAAAATAAGGTTAATCTGTGATCACTTATATTTCTGACTGAAAATTGAATTTTAATAGAGAAATTCTATAAAAAGCTAAAACCCTCTGTATCTTTGTAAATACTGCGTTTATCGAGAAAATAAGGTTTATCTGTGATCACTTATATTTCTGACTGAAAATTGAATTTTAATAGAGAAATTCTATAAAAAGCTAAAACCCTCTGTATCTTTGTAAATACTGCGTTTATCGAGAAAATAAGGTTAATCTGTGATCACTTATATTTCTGACTGAAAATTGAATTTTAATAGGGAAATTCTATAAAAAACTAAAACCCTCTGTATCTTTTTAAATACTGCGTTTATCGAGAAAATAAGGTTAATCTGTGATCACTTATATTTCTGACTGAAAATTGAATTTTAATAGAGAAATTCTATAAAAAGCTAAAACTTATATATTTCTGACTAAAAATTGAATTTTAATAGAGAAATTCTATAAAAAGCTAAAACCCTCTGTATCTTTTTAAATACTGCGTTTATCAAGAAAATTAGGTTAATCTGTGATCACTTATATTTCTGACCAAAAATTTAATTTTAATAGAGAAATTCTATAAAAAGCTAAAACCCTCTGTAACTTTGTAAATACTGCGTTTATCGAGAAAACAAGGTTAATCTGTGATCACTTATATTTCTGACTAAAAATTTAATTTTAATATAGAAATTCTATAAAAAACTAAAACCCTCTGTAACTTTGTAAATACTGCGTTTATCGAGAAAATAAGGTTAATCTGTGATCACTTATATTTCTGACTGAAAATTGAATTTTAATAGAGAAATTCTATAAAAAGCTAAAACCCTCTGTATCTTTGTAAATACTGCGTTTATCGAGAAAATAAGGTTAATCTGTGATCACTTATATTTCTGACCAAAAATTTAATTTTTATAGAAAAATTCTATAAAAACCTAAAACCCTCTGTATCTTCGTAAATACTGCGTCTATCGAGAAAATAAGGTTAATCTGTGATCACTTATATTTCTGACTGAAAATTGAATTCTAATAGAGAAATTCTATAAAAAGCTAAAACCCTCTGTATCTTTGTAAATACTGCGTTTATCGAGAAAATAAGGTTTATCTGTGATCACTTATATTTCTGACTGAAAATTGAATTTTAATAGAGAAATTCTATAAAAAGCTAAAACCCTCTGTATCTTTGTAAATACTGCGTTTATCGAGAAAATAAGGTTAATCTGTGATCACTTATATTTCTGACTGAAAATTGAATTTTAATAGAGAAATTCTATAAAAAGCTAAAACCCTCTGTATCTTTGTAAATACTGCGTTTATCGAGAAAATAAGGTTTATCTGTGATCACTTATATTTCTGACTGAAAATTGAATTTTAATAGAGAAATTCTATAAAAAGCTAAAACCCTCTGTATCTTTGTAAATACTGCGTTTATCGAGAAAATAAGGTTTATCTGTGATCACTTATATTTCTGACTGAAAATTGAATTTTAATAGAGAAATTCTATAAAAAACTAAAACCCTCTGTATCTTTTTAAATACTGCGTTTATCAAGAAAATTAGGTTAATCTGTGATCACTTATATTTCTGACCAAAAATTTAATTTTAATAGAGAAATTCTATAAAAAGCTAAAACCCTCTGTAACTTTGTAAATACTGCGTTTATCGAGAAAATAAGGTTAATCTGTGATCACTTATATTTCTGATTGAAAATTGATTTTTATACGAGAAATTCTATAAAAACCTAAAACCCTCTGTATCTTTTTTAATACTGCGTTTATCGAGAAAATAAGGTTAATCTGTGATCACTTATATTTCTGACTGAAAATTGAATTTTAATAGAGAAATTCTATAAAAAGCTAAAACCCTCTGTATCTTTGTAAATACTGCGTTTATCGAGAAAATAAGGTTAATCTGTGATCACTTATATTTCTGACTGAAAATTGAATTTTAATAGAGAAATTCTATAAAAAACTAAAACCCTCTGTATCTTTTTAAATACTGCGTTTATCGAGAAAATAAGGTTTATCTGTGATCACTTATATTTCTGACCAAAAATTTAATTTTTATACGAGAAATTCTATAAAAAACTAAAACCCTCTGTATCTTTTTAAATACTGTGTTTATCGAGAAAATAAGGTTAATCTGTGATCACTTATATTTCTGACAGAAAATTGAATTTTATATGAGAAATTCTATAAAAAACTAAAACCCTCTGTATCTTTGTAAATACTGCGTTTATCGAGAAAATAAGGTTAATCTGTGATCACTTATATTTCTGATTGAAAATTGATTTTTATACGAGAAATTGTATAAAAACCTAAAACCCTCTGTATCTTTTTAAATACTGCGTTTATCGAGAAAATAAGGTTAATCTGTGATCACTTATATTTCTGACTGAAAATTGAATTTTAATAGAGAAATTCTATAAAAAGCTAAAACTTATATATTTCTGACTAAAAGTTGAATTTTAATAGAGAAATTCTATAAAAAGCTAAAACCCTCTGTATCTTTTAAAATACTGCGTTTATCAAGAAAATTAGGTTAATCTGTGATCACTTATATTTCTGACCAAAAATTTAATTTTAATAGAGAAATTCTATAAAAAGCTAAAACCCTCTGTAACTTTGTAAATACTGCGTTTATCGAGAAAATAAGGTTAATCTGTGATCACTTATATTTCTGATTGAAAATTGATTTTTATACGAGAAATTTTATAAAAACCTAAAACCCTCTGTATCTTTTTAAATACTGCGTTTATCGAGAAAATAAGGTTAATCTGTGATCACTTATATTTCTGACTGAAAATTGAATTTTAATAGAGAAATTCTATAAAAAGCTAAAACCCTCTGTATCTTTGTAAATACTGCGTTTATCGAGAAAATAAGGTTAATCTGTGATCACTTATATTTCTGACCAATAATTTAATTTTTATAGAAAAATTCTATAAAAACCTAAAACCCTCTGTATCTTCGTAAATACTGCGTTTATCGAGAAAATAAGGTTAATCTGTGATCACTTATATTTCTGACTGAAAATTGAATTCTAATAGAGAAATTCTATAAAAAGCTAAAACCCTCTGTATCTTTGTAAATACTGCGTTTATCGAGAAAATAAGGTTAATCTGTGATCACTTATATTTCTGACTGAAAATTGAATTTTAATAGAGAAATTCTATAAAAAGCTAAAACCCTCTGTATCTTCGTAAATACTGCGTTTATCGAGAAAATAAGGTTAATCTGTGATCACTTATATTTCTGACTGAAAATTGAATTCTAATAGAGAAATTCTATAAAAAGCTAAAACCCTCTGTATCTTTGTAAATACTGCGTTTATCGAGAAAATAAGGTTAATCTGTGATCACTTATATTTCTGACTGAAAATTGAATTTTAATAGAGAAATTCTATAAAAAGCTAAAACCCTCTGTATCTTTGTAAATACTGCGTTTATCGAGAAAATAAGGTTTATCTGTGATCACTTATATTTCTGACTGAAAATTGAATTTTAATAGAGAAATTCTATAAAAAGCTAAAACCCTCTGTATCTTTGTAAATACTGCGTTTATCGAGAAAATAAGGTTTATCTGTGATCACTTATATTTCTGACTGAAAATTGATTTTTATATGAGAAATTCTATAAAAAACTAAAACCCTCTGTATCTTTGTAAATACTGCGTTTATCACTTATATTTCTGACTGAAAATTGATTTTTATATGAGAAATTCTATAAAAAACTAAAACCCTCTATATCTTTGTAAATACTGCGTTTATCGAGAAAATAAGGTTAATCTGTGATCACTTATATTTCTGACCAAAAATTTAATTTTAATAGAGAAATTCTATAAAAAGCCTAAACCCTCTGTATCTTTGTAAATACTGCATTTATCGAGAAAATAAAGTTAATCTATGATCACTTATATTTCTGATTGAAAATTGATTTTTATATGAGAAATTCTATAAAAAACTAAAACCCTCTGTATCTTTGTAAATACTGCGTTTATCGAGAGAATACGGTGAATCTGTTATCACTTATTTATTTCTGACTGAAAATTGAATTTTAATAGAGAAATTCTATAAAAAGCTAAAACCCTCTGTATCTTTGTAAATACTGCGTTTATCGAGGAAATAAAGTTAATCTGTGATCACTTATATTTCTGATTGAAAATTGATTTTTATATGAGAAATTCTATAAAAAACTAAAACCCTCTGTATCTTTGTAAATACTGCGTTTATCGAGGAAATAAAGTTAATCTGTGATCACTTATATTTCTGATTGAAAATTGATTTTTATATGAGAAATTCTATAAAAAGCTTAAACCCTCTGTATCTTTTTAAATACTGCGTTTATCGAGAAAATAAGGTAAATAATCACTTATATTTCTGCCTGAAAATTGATTTTTATATGAGAAATTCTATAAAAAGCTAAAACCCTCTGTATCTTTGTAAATACTGCGTTTATCGAGAAAATAAGGTTAACCTGTGATCACTTATATTTCTGACCAAAAATTTAATTTAAATAGAGAAATTCTATAAAAAGCTAAAACCCTCTGTATCTTTGTAAATACTGCGTTTATCGAGAAAATAAGGTTAATCTGTGATCACTTATATTTCTGACTGAAAATTGTATTTTAATAGAGAAATTCTATAAAAAGCTAAAACCCTCTGTATCTTTGTAAATACTGCATTTATCGAGAAAATAAAGTTAATCTGTGATCACTTATATTTCTGATTAAAAATTGATTTTTAATAGAAAAATTCTATAAAAAGCTAAAACCCTCTGTATCTTTGTAAATTCTGCATTTATGGAGAAAATAAAGTTAATCTGTGATCACTTATATTTCTGACTGAAAATTGTATTTTAATAGAGAAATTCAATAAAAAGCTAAAACCCTCTGTATCTTTGTAAATACTGCATTTATCGAGAAAATAAAGTTAATCTGTGATCACTTATATTTCTGATTAAAAATTGATTTTTATATGAGAAATTCTATAAAAAACTAAAACCCTCTGTATCTTTGTAAATACTGCGTTTATCGAGAAAATAAGGTTAATCTGTGATCACTTATATTTCTGACTGAAAATTGTATTTTAATAGAGAAATTCAATAAAAAGCTAAAACCCTCTGTATCTTTGTAAATACTGCATTTATCGAGAAAATAAAGTTAATCTGTGATCACTTATATTTCTGATTAAAAATTGATTTTTATATGAGAAATTCTATAAAAAACTAAAACCCTCTGTATCTTTGTAAATACTGCGTTTATCGAGAAAATAAGGTTAATCTGTGATCACTTATATTTCTGACTGAAAATTGAATTTTAATAGAGAAACTCTATAAAAAGCTAAAACCCTCTGTATCTTTGTAAATACTGCGTTTATCGAGAAAATAAGGTTAATCTGTGATCACTTATATTTCTGACTGAAAATTTAATTTTAATAGAGAAATTCTATAAAAAGCTAAAACCCTCTGTATCTTTGTAAATACTGCGTTTATCGAGAAAATAAGGTTAATCTGTGATCACTTATATTTCTGATTGAAAATTGATTTTTATATGAGAAATTCTATAAAAAGCTAAAGCCCTCTGTATCTTTGTAAATACTGCGTTTATCGAGAAAATAAGGTTAATCTGTGATCACTTATATTTCTGACCAAAAATTTAATTTTAATAGAGAAATTCTATAAAAAGCTAAAACCCTCTGTATCTTTGTAAATACTGCGTTTATCGAGAAAATAAGGTTAATCTGTGATCACTTATATTTCTGACTGAAAATTGAATTTTAATAGAGAAATTCTATAAAAAGCTAAAACCCTCTGTATCTTTGTAAATACTGCGTTTAGCGAGAAAATAAGGTTAATCTGTGATCACTTATATTTCTGACTGAAAATTTAATTTTAATAGAGAAATTCTATAAAAAGCTAAAACCCTCTGTATCTTTGTAAATACTGCGTTTATCGAGAAAATAAGGTTAATCTGTGATCACTTATATTTCTGATTGAAAATTGATTTTTATATGAGAAATTCTATAAAAAGCTAAAGCCCTCTGTATCTTTGTAAATACTGCGTTTATCGAGAAAATAAGGTTAATCTGTGATCACTTATATTTCTGACCAAAAATTTAATTTTAATAGAGAAATTCTATAAAAAGCTAAAACCCTCTGTATCTTTGTAAATACTGCGTTTATCGAGAAAATAAGGTTAATCTGTGATCACTTATATTTCTGACTGAAAATTGAATTTTAATAGAGAAATTCTATAAAAAGCTAAAACCCTCTGTATCTTTGTAAATACTGCGTTTAGCGAGAAAATAAGGTTAATCTGTGATCACTTATATTTCTGACTGAAAATTGTATTTTAATAGAGAAATTCTATAAAAAGCTTAAACCCTCTGTATCTTTGTAAATACTGCGTTTATCGAGAAAATAAGGTTAATCTGTGATCACTTATATTTCTGACTGAAAATTGTATTTTAATAGAGAAATTCTATAAAAAGCTAAAACCCTCTGTATCTTTGTAAATACTGCATTTATGGAGAAAATAAAGTTAATCTGTGATCACTTATATTTCTGATTGAAAATTCATTTTTATATGAGAAATTTTATAAAAAGCTAAAACCCTCTGTATCTTTTTAAATACTGCGTTTATCGAGAAAATACGGTAAATCTGTGATCACTAATATTTCTCACTAAAAATTGAATTTTAATAGAGAAATTCTATAAAAAGCTAAAACCCTCTGTATCTTTGTAAATACTGCGTATATCGAGAAAATAAGGTTAATCTGTGATCACTTATATTTCTGACCAAAAATTGTATTTTAATAGAGAAATTCTATAAGAAGCTAAAACCCTCTGTATCTTTGTAAATACTGCGTTTATCGAGAAAATAAGGTTAATCTGTGATCACTTATATTTCTCACAAAAAACCGAATTTTAAAAGAGAAATTCTGTAAAAAGCTAAAACCCTCTGTAACTTTGTAAATACTGCGTTAATCGGGCAAATAAGGTTAATCTGTGATCACTTATATTTCTGACTGAAAATTGTATTTTAATAGAGAAATTCAATAAAAAGCTAAAACCCTCTGTATCTTTGTAAATACTGCATTTATCGAGAAAATAAAGTTAATCTGTGATCACTTATATTTCTGATTAAAAATTGATTTTTATATGAGAAATTCTATAAAAAACTAAAACCCTCTGTATCTTTATAAATACTGCGTTTATCAAGAAAATAAGGTTAATCTGTGATCACTTATATTTCTGTCTGAAAATTGAAGTTTAATAGAGAAATTCTATAAAAAGCTAAAACCCTCTGTATCTTTGTAAATACTGCGTTTATCGAGAAAATAAGGTTAATCTGTGATCACTTATATTTCTGACCAAAAATTTAATTTTAATAGAGAAATTCTATAAAAAGCTTAAACCCTCTGTATCTTTGTAAATACTGCGTTTATCGAGAAAATAAGGTTAATCTGTTATCACTTATATTTCTGACTAAAAATTAAATTTTAAAAAAATAATTCCATATGTCTAAGGTTCTTTTAGACACATACATTTTATTTAAATTTTTCTACTGGATTTATTTGCAAACTGAATTGTATATTATAATAGAATTCTTATAAAGTAATCAATACCAATTGTTATTTTAAGACTACTGAAATGTCAATCCTCAAGTTTAGTACTCGCTAAAATTTGCATAAAACCATTTTTTACAAAAACCGAGGTTTCGTGCAAACTAAGCATACATAAAATACTTACTTCCTTTTTTATCGTTCAAGCATAAACTTCAATTTTTAGAATTCAAGCTTAAACCTATTTATAACTTGCATACAAAATCTTTAAATCTTTGAATTATAAATTAGAAATTTATATAAGTTAAAATCTTATATTACTTAAAATCGAATTCCTTTAAACCTACAATTGTAAACCAGAATTATCAACAATAAATAAAACCGGTGAGCTACACCATTTAAACATTGAATTAAACCCACTCGTTTCTTTTCATTTATCTCAACCCTATAATTATAATTACGACCGAAATTATAATTATAATCTCTGTTATAGATTGGTCTTCATTATTAACTCAACTCCCCTCTAGCCATTCTTCTCAATATAGTTTATAAATTAGTTACTCTAACTATTTTCACTATAAAAAACTAAAACCATCTGTAACTTTGTAAATACTGCGTTTATCGAGAAAATAAGGTTAATCTGTGATCACTTATATTTCTGACTAAAAATTGATATTTAATAGAGAAATTCTATAGAAAACTTAAACCCTCTGTAACTTTGTAAAAACTGCGTTTATTGAGAAAATAAGATTAATCTGTGATCAGTTGTATTTCTCACTAAAAATTGAACTTGAGAAGAGAAATTCTATAAAAAACTAAAACCCTCTATAACTTTGTAAATACTGCGTTTATCGAGAAAATAAGGTTAATCTGTGATCACTTATATTTCTTATTAAAAACTTAATTTTAGAAGAGAAAATCTATAAAAAACTAAAACCCTCTGTAACTTTGTAAATACTGCGTTTATCGAGAAAATAGGGTTTATCTGTGATCACTTGTATTTCTGGCTAAAAATTGATGTTTATAAAAAAAATTCTATAAAAAACTAAAACCTTCTGTAACTTTGTAAATACTGCGTTTATCGTATTAAAAATCGAATTTTAATAGAGAAATTCTACAAAAAGCTAAAACCCTCTGTAACTTTGTAAATACTGCGTTTATCGAGCAAATAAGGTTAATCTGTGATCACTGCGTTTATCGAGAATCACTTATATTTCTTCAATATAAAAGTGATTTTTAGCTTCGCAAAATTTCGTATTTTACATTTTTCGTATGGTTTAGCAGTCTACATTTAGCATCTTCCATATTTCCATTGTTTGAATTTTTTACTGCGCATATCGTTTGCAGTTTATGGTTTTCACGCTGCAATTTGATGTTTTTGTAGTAATTTTTTTGTATATTATACACAAGCAATATATTTGTTTTTGCTAACCAGAAATATTAATATATTTGGGCAGCAAATGTTTTAAAAATTAAAAATGTTCATTTTGTCTTCTAACTGCAACGTAAAATATTTTGTAAGGCAAAATATTTTTGGAAAAACTGCTACAAATATTTTTACTATGAAGCTTGAGAATATATGGAATTCATAAATAGTATTTATATTTTTAATATGTATATAAGGAAATATTATTTTGTTAAACATTTTTTGCAGTTTTCATTTAAAATTATGAAATATTTACCTATTTTTTGACTAATATATTAGTCATTTTAAACTCTGGTTAGATGTGTGTATGTGTGTGTGTGTGTTTGTTATTTTTTTAAGATTCCCTTTAAATTTTTAAATCATTGCCTGCTAAAATATACTTAGTTTATACTAACTATGTATGTTCATTTCACTTACTTAAGAGATTTATCTTCAACTTGTTTTCGAAAATCTCTTAAGTAGTTGTTGCATCGTTATACATTTCATTTAGTAAATTCTTTATGCCACAAATGTCTCATTCAGGATGTAACACATTTCTGGCTTTTCATAAATATTCTTTTAACTTGTTGTCCTTTCTGGTAGTCGAACAGTTGGTGTGCATGTTTTTCTCTTTTTTTTCTCATTTTTGGCTGACATTATGGCAACCAAAAAGTGCTAATTGCTTTGTATACTTACACACAAAAATATAGAGAGTACACAGCCAGGAATAACAAACATTTTGCTCTCCAACTGCAATTCTTAATATGTATGTAAACCAAGAATATGTATATATTTTTGTATTTGGAAGTGTTGGTAGGAAAACGGACATTTTATTTTCCACCACTCAGTGTCAGTTGTTGACATTGTGTATATGGGTCTGTGTATAAATATATATATGTATGTATTTGTATCTATATGAACATACAATTCGTGAAACTGTGGTTCTTGCTCTTATGACAGCACACTTCACACAGCGTTGTAAAACCGCCATCAGTTAAGGTACGTTTTTTCTCAGTTTTGCGGTCTTTTCCTCTGGCAGGCAGCCATTTCAGCTTTTCTGTGCTGTTTTGTTTTTTCATCATTTATTCACAAACACACTCACATACACACATACATATAATATATATATTTTATGTGAAAGTTAAGTTTTGTCACTTTACTAAATACCTACAAATTCATGAATGTGTGAGTGTATGAATGTGAGAATGCAGGATCTGTCGAGTATGTCTTAGAAGATTTTAATGCTTAATTAAAACAAAATGCATTTCAACAGGGTGACCCAAAAATACTCAACGGAAACCATTTAGTTATATCTTTGAAATAATTTGTCTATACGATTAAATAAGTGGTTTTTTAAAATCTTTGAAACCAAACTTTTTTCTTCATTATTCCTTACTTGTTTACGATTTTGACAAAATAGCAAAAATAGAAAAATTTTTGTCAATGAAGCAACTCTAGCTACTTCATTTGACCAGTCTAACTGATTCAATATTGGCCAGCCCAAACGCAAAAACATTGATATATGAAATCTGGACTATAGGATCCTCTCTCCATATGTAGATCTACACTACACTATTTAGATCTGTCGATTACAAAGTGATTCTTGAAAATTCGAAGGTTTAGATGATAAAATAGGTATCATCATGAATCATTAATAATAGTCTCGTAATAATAAATATCGTGATGAAATTGAACATAAACTAGTTTTGTATGTACCTAAATATTTCTACCAACTTTTGTGAGGATTGGTCCATAATTGAACCCCTACCCCCATAAAACCACTCTATCAGAAAATATTATATTGTGGGTACAGCAGAGCCTAATATAATACTCTTACTTGTTAACTGGTCGTTTGGTTTTAAAGAGAAAAGCGCGAGAAGTTAGCAAATCTACGCTTATATTTAATTTTCTATCAAATGTATGGTTCATTGGTTTTAGCCAAGGATGGCTACAAAAATATTTTATAGTCAACTAGTTGACCCGGCAAACGTTGTTTTTCCTTCAAGGTGGTCGATTAGTACGTTGTTTTGCCTTTAACTTTTTTGTTTTCTCACCTATAAAACAAAATTTTTCACTATAAACATAAGTTGGATCTAAAAGTCCTAGAATTTTTTAATATGAAATTTTCAAGAATTGCTTTAATTTATGAGGTCTTATTTTAATTATTAATGTAATACATTTGGATACACTACATTTTTCAATTTTCTATCTGGAGCAAGAATAATCCTCCAAATTGAATCCGCATACTTGAAATGTTTTTCCTTGCGACTTGTTGATGGTCATGGCTAATATGGCTATTGGTTTCAGTGGAATACACTGTATAAGCACAATTTCGCTTTTCCAATCAATATTGTGGCTTCAGTCAAATTCGGCATATTTTTTTTAGCGCAAATCTTATGCCATTACACTGTTTATGCGCATTTTAATTCCACAATAAAATAATAGATGAGCAGACCTTTAAATTCATACAATGGCATACCAGACGGTTCCAATGAATTCAAATATACAACTATATAATTGACTGTGTCATCTTGATTCATTGCGGTATCAACAGATTTGTATAATGTCACTGGATTGGTAACTTTCCTTGAAAATGATAATTGGTTACGTTACATTTTTTGGTGCGAATATTAAGCGTTCTCTCAACCAATCGTGATTTCTGTAATTTTGAATAATATTTGGGAAAGCGCGTTGTATAATTATACAAAAATTGTCAGACAAAGTAATCAATCCATTTGTATTATCGATTCGAATTTGCCATTTCTGATTTCAATTGCTTTGGGAAGCGATCTTCGGATTGATTACTGTGCAACTGAGCACTTATATTTATGTTCAATATCAATTATTGGATATGTCGCCACAGAAAAGAAGATCTCATCCGCTGGTGTCGATCATGGAATCACGGGAAATATTTGACGAAAATCACCTGACAATAAAATCAATGCACTACCAAAAATTTGTTGATTACAACGTAGGTCTTCCATTGTACCGTGTAATTCTTCCAATGATTTTTTATGGGTCATTGTACATTCATCCAATAGTAAAATAGCTTCTTGATGCAAAACTTTTGCCATATAATTTGCATAAAAGTACCTTTCTTACAGCAACAATCACACATACCTATGATACAATGCAGGTGCATAGGAAGTGAAAACTCGAATGGTCAGCGCACAAATAAAATAACGATCGAAACAACGACTGAAAACATTCAGCTAAACATTCCAATTAGAAACACCGAATGTCATTGTACACATAAGACATTACGATACATGGATTGATAACTTTTCAAGTGACAATAAAAAATCATAATATGGAGAATGGAGGGCATTTTTTTGATATTTTTATGGGAATATATAGGAAAATCTAAACCATCCCCAACATACCTGAAATTTTTATTAATATCGATCGACTCGTATCCGCAGTTAGTGGTGACATCACTTTATATATATATATATAGATTTAGGATAAAATTTCCGTTCCTTTTCGAAAAAACTAAAACTAATAAACTGGAACCATCAGACTGGCCATCGTTAAATTAACTTACATTATTAAAACTTCTTCTTTAATAACTCAACGTAACTACTGCCACTCTCCTTAATATTTCCTAGCATTACTTATTTACATTAAGACAAACTTTAATTCCATATATAAATATTCTACTCCAAATAAATGTCTAGTCATTTTCTGTTATAAATATTTAATATTATCTTATTACAAACTAAACCACATTTCATAAAAATAATAGTTCAAGAGAGTGAAGAGAAAACTAAATCTTCAACTATTAAACTAATTAATCAATCGACAATTTACTTATAAGTTTCTTCAAAACTTTTACTTTTTTTTCAAATGTTGTTGTTTTTTTCTTTTTTCTAAATTGCTCTCTTTTGACCACATACAACCACTTAAAAATAACCACAAACAAATCAATTATTAATAAAAACAAGTAGAAATATACGGAAAAAAAAAACTAAACTTAAATAAAAGTAAAAAGTAGACACATGTATACTTATGAAGTACACACATACAAACTCACTTAAATGCTAACATACACATACATAAGTACATACCCCAGCAGTATTAAGAGGCTGTCCTGAACTAGTGACTTTGATTATCATTTAGGATGGCAACTAGTTGCATAACTTGCTACGTGTCTAGTTATTGTAACAAGAGCATATCCCAAGCTGGGGTCAATTGACGTTTTTGGATTACAATAAGGCTTTCTAGTAGCTGGTCGAAAGTAGTCAAGGCATTGAATTCACATACCGGTTACATAGAGTCAGTTATCTTACTAGCTACCTAACTGGTTACTTGATCAGCTGCTTAAGTAGTTATGTTAACATATAAGGGTGCTAAATGACCTCAAAATCAATATTAAAAAGGATATTTCATAGAGAGTCCAAAACCGATTGCTTGTCAACAAACCTTCCTCCAGCAGTTATCCAATACATAACTTCTGGTGAATAAAATATTTACTTTCTAAAGTACAGTACAAAATAAACGTTTCAAGTATATGGGCAGCCACTCGTCCAGCAGCTCACTTGGGTCAATTCAAAACTGATCTCATTGTGATACCCAAGGGGTAAACAGCAGGGTATTTATAATACGTCCGTTGTTTCCGAGTTAAACCAACAAGATTCTCTGATGATTCGTCCTGTTGGCTTCATAAACAGGCCAAGTCTACCTCGTTGTAACACAGTAAGGTTCATTGGTTCACCTGTTTAGTGCAGTTTCATATAGCTTCTGGTGTACAGCCATCTTGTATTTAACAAGGGAAATACCAGTAAAGGAGTCGATCGCCTCCTCATTCATCATCGCACCCCTTTCAGCCAATTCAACTGCTATAAAATTACCCTGATTTCCATAGTGTCCAGGGACCCAAAGTGTCCAGGGACCCATAGTGTCCAGGGACCCATATTATGTTTCGCTACTTCATTCAAGGATACCCAGCACTCCTCGTTTAAGCTAGATATCGTGAATACACCCGCTATTCCACTAACGACAGCCTTCCTATCAGTAAACTTCATAATACCTCAGCCAATTGTATGCACGTTTAATAGCAATAATTTCCGCCTGAAGAACAGTACAGAAGTTAGGTAGCCTAAAGTTGGATTTTATACCAAAGGTCTCAATAAGGAAACTTTCACCGACCCTATTGCTCCTTTTTGAGCCGTCGGTATATACACTTATGATATCGTCAGGGGCGAAGTCATAAATCCATGTTCAGGATTTTAATACGGAAATGCCTATCGAAAAAATTTTAAGATGCAGTAACAAACATTAGTATGAACGAATCACAGAAAAGAGCAGTACGAAATAAACGTTTAAAGTGACTATACTCTAGATTACTCAGAGACACTTAAAAGACTATTAATTGTCTTCACACTAGATTACCTGGAATGTTTAAAGTAACCAACTGACTTCTCTGTGACTGATCAAATATTAGTGAAAATTACTGTATATAAAGCATATATTGACTACTTGCTTGACTCATGAGACATTTTGGGTGTATGACTTAAAAATGCGCGTTTTGTGTTTGGCTTTTTTGGGCTGGAGGGTACAGGTTTCCTTTTCAAATTAAAGAAGTAAAGCAATAAAATAACTTTCATTGATTACCCCGTAACTTTAATTTTAGCAAGTTTTTCAAGGGCTACAAATGATATCCTTTGCAAGGACATTTACTAGTGAATTTCAAGTACATAATTCCTTGAATAAATCATTTAGTTACTATTTGTTATGGATAACTTCCACCTTCACAGCTGCAGGGTAAAAATGTTTTTTCAAGCACTGTAACATATAAGCGTATTAGAGCAGAATATTGCTTAAAAGCTGCAAAACAAAAAGAGCAACTAACCACTTTTTAAAATAACAGTATATGTACAACCCAGCATAATTTTATATTGCCTGTAAACATTTTTAATATAAATGTATTTGTAAAACATATCGCTGGGTATTGCTTTTCTATAGACCTAAGAACAAACACACACATAGCACTTCAAACTGAAAAAAGTCTAAAGTAAAAAACATACAACATTTAAGTGTAGTTTTTATACCAACCATCAGAAAAGATGTGGGTATATATTGAATTTGTTATTCCGTTTGTAACAAATCAAAATATATATTGCAGAGCTACATTGGTATATATATTCTGGGTGCTCATAAGATTCAAAGACGTACTAGCTATGTCTGTTGAAAACACGATAAGACCCAAACGAGAGTATCTAACTGGCTGAAATTTTCATAAAATACTCTCCGTTGATAAACCTTATTTGACATTGAAAATGGAAAATATCGGCTTGAGCAATCAGGAATATGTTGATTATGCGGCAATCCTGATTAAATTTTGCACGAGTTACTTAGTTATTAGTGCTTTGAAATTATACTATGAAGTATGGCGAAAATCTGGCAGCATTTGTATCTAGTCACCATACAAGGTCCCCCTCAGTAAATGACTTGAACATTCATAATTGTCTTACAATAGTTAATACTTAACGTGAAGAAATTGGACCCAAGCTAGATTTATATGAATCTATCTATATCTTTCAACCAACTTTTGTGAGGAGCGGTTCATAATTGACTCTACCCCCCATATAAGCCCTATATCAGAAAACCATTTAATATGGGACATTGAGGGTGGGTATACAAGATTCGGCGTGGCCGAACATAACACACTTACATGTTTTTCTTTATATTTTGTTTCCCCCTAAAACATATTTTAGAGAAGTTGTAAAACATATAAATCTTTAAAGGCAGACCATAAATCTTTGAATCTATATGAACATAAACGACTAGTAGGTGATTTCTCTTTTCCTATGAGTGTGTGTTGTTTTTTTTTCTATTTTTGGTATAGTTTGAAATAAATAGACAAATATTTTGCAACTATGTTTATGGTACATATAAACGGAAAATGTTCGAAAAAAAAAAACAAATTTGTGTTCAAAAACTTTTTTTCTTGTCTATAAAGTAAAAAACTAGTGTTAAATGTAACATTGGCAATATGTTCAATTGAATGTGGGTTGCCAAATGTTGTTGCTGGATTTTTTGTTATATTTTATAAGTAATAGAAATTGAAATATATATTTTTTAACAGATTTTAAAATGGGAAATAAATTTAAAATATTTTTATTTATGTGAATAAAATATTTAAGTTTAATTGAATGCAGCTGCAGTAGAGAATGATTTATAGAAAATTTTCCACGAAAGTGAATTTGATATGTTAGTAGAAAGAAAAATTTAAGACATGAAAACAGCTTACATGCACTTTGTCAATGTACAGTGTCAATAAATGTACATAAATTATTTAAATATGTATCAATACATTAAGGTGGCTTTGCGTGTGCCTCCACTTGTTCGGTTAGAGTTCAGTAGTCGAAACCTTAACCAAAATGTTAATTTTCATTCCTAAAATACAAATTTTATTTTCAAATATAGTTTTCACTCAATTCACTCTTACATGGATAAGCAAAAATACCTGTTTCGCCAAAATGTCAAACTTTGACCCCCTCTAATTCAGAAAGTTCTCGACCGATCCAGAGTGGGGAAAATTAAAAAAAAGTGGAAATAAATCTGTAACTTATAAAGGAATAGCCTGATTTTATTATTTTTTGAATATGGGCTTACAAGACCAAGGGGGGGCTGAGCCACAATGCCCCAGAGTAGGGAACTTCGTGTATATCAAAAATTTAAAAAAATGTTTTTCTCTAGTTCCAGTATATTTAGCAAAATATTTAATTGTTCTCTTACAATATTTAAGCAAAAAACTAAATTAGTTCAACAGCAAAAAAAAAAAACAGTAACAACAAAAACAAAAATACTCAGAAAAAAGTGTACACATTTAGAATTGCAATCAGATTTTTCTAGTTACATAAAAAAATATATTGTTATTCTTTATTTTTGCCTTGATTTCTTGTGGTTCTTGCTGTTAGCCTCATGAGATTTCAAGATATTAGCTTTTCTCATTTGACCGTGAGAACTATAAAACCAAAATAGGAAAACAAACTGCATTGAAAAGAAGAGAGTAAGCTATAGAATTTGAAAATGAAGGCAAATAGTTACGTGAAATCGCCTTTATAATAGGAATAATAAGCCACAATACTGTAAAAAAAATTATAGACAAACAAAGAAAGTAGATGTTTAGAAGACTAGCCACGTGGCGGAAGACCAAAACGCCTTAACAACCTTGAAGTACGATCAATTGTAAGAGCATTAAGGTGGCTCAAAAGTAAACATCCTATAAGAAAATGCTATAAATTTTGCGATTGGCCCCTAATGTCAGTTCTGTTTTGACAGTTGTGTAGTAAACACATGCGAAATACACGCTAATAAACAATGATACGCTACTGCTGAAACACTGCGACGTTTAGCCGCTCGCCTCGAAGAGACTGGCACAACACGAGAAGCTGCCAGGCGTGGCAGACCCCGGAGGAGCCGTTCTGCAGAGAATATTGCTGCTGTAGCCGAGGATTTCATGGAAGCGTCGTCGACATCTACCAGACGACGTGCCACGCAAATGGGTATCAGTCGACGGTCTTTACAGCGAATTTTGGAACAAGATTTGAAGATGTTTCCGTACAAAGTCCAGACGGTGCATCAGCTATTAGCTGCTGACCGCCAATCGCATCTAACATACGCTCAAGCCATCCTTAATCACCAACAAGAGGAAGATGATTTTTCATAAAAAAAAATCATGAGTGAAGAGGCCCATTTCCATCTTAGCGGGTACGTAAATAAGCAAAATTTACGCTTCCGGGGCACTGAAAATCCGCGTGTAACCCACGAGGAGCCATTACACCCACTCAAAGTCACTGTATGGTGTGCTGTTTTCGCTGAAGGAGGCATCGGACCTTTTTTCTTCGAAGACGTCGCGGGCCAAACGGTTACTGTGAATGGTTCCAACAGGACGGTGCAACGGCACACATTGCACGTGCCACAACCGATATGCTGAAGGATGCATTTCCCGGGCGCTGAAGGAGTCATCGGACCTTTTTTCTTCGAAGACGTCGCGGGCCAAACGGTTACTGTGAATGGTGAGTGCTACAGAGCAATGATCAACGAGTTCTTTTTGCCGCAACTTGATGAATTGGGATTGGAAAACATGTGGTTCCAACAGGACGGTGCAACGGCACACATTGCACGTGCCACAACCGATATGCTGAAGGATGCATTTCCCGGGCGCTCTCCCGTTTTGGCGATTTGCACTGACCAGCAAGATCGCCTGATTTAACCGCTCCAGAATTCTTTTTGTGGAACTTTTTGAAGTCGCGGGTTTATGTAAACAAGCCTCAGACTCTTGCAGCTCTTAAAGACAATATCCGTCAAGAATGTGAGGACCTATCGCCGGAAGTTTTGGCCAAAGTCATGGAAAATGCCATAAAAAGGGCTCAAATGACAATCAACTGTGGCGGCGGCCATTTACATGACATCATATTCTCGACTTGATGTAAAAAAAATTAAAAGACCAAATAAAAATAATCCACAAGAAGAATCAAAGCTTTTAATTTTTTTTTTTAATTACAGCCAAAAAACATCGGAAGTTTACTTTTGCGCCACCTTGTATATTGTAAGATAACAACTAAATATTTTGTTAAATATAAGTACCTACGACAAATAAGTTTTACACTTTCTTTTGACGCTGACTGTATGTGGAATTTACAAGAAGAGATCTACAAAAAACATTCTTTTAGCAATATATACATTATATATCAGCGTGTAGGAAATTATGTCCTCTTTTCAAAAATGTACAAAATTTTATAAAATTATAAAAGCCTTTTTTCAAAAGTACGGGAATAAAAAATGGTAGATAATTTTTAGGAATATTTTAATTTTTGAAATGCAATAAAAGTTCTGTTTATTAATCGCTTTCAATAAAATTCTACATTGATATAGAAACTTTTGATCGAAATACAAAAGTGAAAAAGAATTTTTTTTTTTATTTTTTTTTTTTTTTTTTTTGGATCTATTGAAGGCACCAAGCTCAAGGCTATGAAATCCCTTTTCACAGCATTGAACAACATATTGGGACATACAAAACAGGTCTTCATTTTTTTAAAAGGAGTTATGGGATTTGCGAAAATGTTATCTAAATTTGAAATGTATATAAAAAATATGTCTAATTCGAATTTTGATATTATTTTCCTTTTATAATACTTTCCGTAATGTTATCTTTAAGAAAAATATAAATACATTAATTATATTTTTCTTATTTTCTGTATAGTTTAATAAATTTGTTGTTAATTCAAAAAAAGATATTTCAAGAAAATCGGTAAAGAATTGGATCCGTTTTAGCAAAAAAGCAGTCAAAGGTAGGTAAAAAATATAAAATTTTAATTTCATCAAATGTAAATAACTTGTAAACTATAAGAGATAATATATGGCTAAAGTATTGTTTTCTGTAGATATCGTCTAGTAGATTCAGTATATATAAAAATCTTTCAAATCGGATCGCAACAAAAATTTGGCATTTACGTATACTTAATATTAAATTCATTATGAATTAAAAAAAGCTCATACGCTGTGTAAGACTCACTGCATTAACTGATAGTATAAACAAGCATTAAATCTAGCTCTAAATGTATTGCTTAGCAATTTTTCATTTCATTTACATTTACCTATATATCTATTCTGCACATTTTTTATTTTTTGGCTTCTTCAACATTTTACTTCCTAAAATTTATTACAAAATTTACACAAAAAATTGCACTTTAAACGAAATGAAACGCTCAGTGAAGCATATTATTTGTGTTGTAGATTTTTTGCTCACCAGGTTATATTTTATGCTGCTTATATCTCGTTGCAACAATTGTATACTGTTGCTACATTGTTACATGAGCACTAACTACAAGTATTATTTTCATTCATACCAACTTGTCAACACCAAAAAAAATATATACAACAGAAAAATACTTATTCTGGTAAAATACCAAAAAAAAATACTCTTGGCATTATGCCTTAGGAAATTGAAAAACATTTACAAAAATAAAATGTAGAGTACCAAGAGACGAATTTTGAGTATACTACATAAAGCATTTCGGTAAAGCAAAGTTTCTAAAAAAAAACACCAGTATTTTGAGTTACACTAGAAGACTCTATTAATTATAAGATAAAAAAGTCATGAAACAACTTTAGAGTAAATAAGGACTGAGATCGAAAAATTTTTGACATATGTACATATATGTTAATAAAAATGAAACCACTAAACATACAGTTTTGTACTTTTTTTCTTATTGAAATTATTATCACAATTAACAAAAAAAAAAAATAAAAAATATTTTAATAGTTCTAATCACTAGTGATGAAATTTTTTACCTTTTTCGAAAACCATTCCAGTATGGTTTTTATAGTGCTTTATGTCACTTTATTCGAACAGGTTCTCCATCTCTTTTTAAAACCTACCACAGTTTTGGGTACCATTTTTGTGCTCTTCAATTCTCTTTTAATAAGAACCCAATATCTATCCACTGGACTCAGCTCCAGGCAGTTTGGAGGAATTGCCTCCCTTGGTACAAATACCACATTATTGTTTTTGTACCACTCAATACCTTTCTTACCATAGCAACAGATACCAGATCAGGCCAAAAATTAATGGAAACATTAAGAAGTCTTATGAATGGAAGCATCATCTTTTGTAAACATTCCTTGATGTAAATTTCGGTATTTATAGAGTCCTTTGCAACAAATGTTTGGCTTCTTTTGCCGCAACTGAATATTGCTTTCCATGCCAAAACTTTTCGGAAAATTTTCTGCTTTTGGGTCCTAAACTTTTCTTCAACATTCCGTCGAGCATCAGCAACATAAAAACCTTGACCCAGAAGCTGCGAGAAATTTTCCATGCGTACATTTCGTCATCCATTATGCAGCAGGAATATTTTCTGTTATAAAATTTAACTTCAATTTCCGTGCTCTGTCTTTGGCCTCTAAGTTTTTAACAGAGTTCCTGTAGGGAACTTTTTTAGCCTTGTATGCTTTTGAAACTGCATTAACTTTAACTTTTCATACCAAATAGTACGAGTGCTGACCTAACCGGGCAGCTTTCCTACCGGATGTGTTGGGAGCTCTTTTGAAAATGCTTTAAATTTTTTTGGCTTTAGAAACATCATGTGCACAATTCCCTTTACCTGAACTAGGTTTTATAACAACGGACAAGTTCTCCCGGTGCTGTTTAATAATATTGGAAACAGTTTGACGGCAGACCTTTGATTGTTTGGCCAACTTTTTGTGGGACCAAGTTGGATTTTGTTGAAAATATTTAATAATTTTAGTACGCAGCTTTTTCTGGTCACTCATTTTAATCAAATTAACAACAAATGAACATAATTGACATTAAACATAATAACTGACATGCTTTACAAAGGTAACTTGATCAAAACAAAAAAAAAATCAAATAATACTTGGGGTAAAAGTTTTATTGAAAAACGTATGTTAAGATTTTTACGATCTCAGTTCTTATTAGCATTAACTGAACCTGTTTTGGCATTAAAAATCATTTTGGGCCACATCCTCAATAGCATTACTGAGACCTTCGGTCATATACATATACTTACATCCAAGGGAAAATAACTTAGAACAACATTCATGCAGTAAAATTATATTGTGATCTACGAAAAGACAACACAAGAAACTCTTGACGTTAGTGAATGCATAACCAGATAAATGGATGTAGACCTCTATAAAGCACTGTAGCGCTGTATTGTCTAATCGAGATCAGAAATTTTGGATTATGATACACGATTGCTGCCAGGGGACTTTAGTATTTATAGATTCGCCCTTCTGATAAAAATCAGCAGATTGTAAAAAAATACAAAGGACATGTGAAATATACTGGAAACGATTTTTAATAAGTCATTAAGGAACCAATCGCTAGAAAAATAATATAGATATCCAGTTACAGAATTTTGGGAAATCGCGACTAAAAGAAAAACTCTTGCACATACTCACCTCATCCGACAATTAACGTACCCGCTTTAGCTTTTGTCGAAAACATTGGATAATTCTAAACATTCCAAGATAATAGGCAGTCTTCAATGCCCATCATAATGTTAAATTGTTAAATTCCCATCGAGTTAAAAATTGCAGGACCTTGGCCGCGCTCAAATGTTTTCTCCTAAGGATGTATCCACAAACGGCTTCGCTCAGTAAAAATTTCTTCATTCGCAAAGGTTTGTCCTCGGGGGTGTATCATATACCGGCTTCTGATAGTGAAGATTTATTTTAATGCTGATATGTTTTGAAATACTTCAGAAAACCTTTTCGACCGGCAATGCAAGAAATCTTTACTGAAATAATGAAATAACTCCCAAAAAAATAATGAAATAAGTGCCATCGCATTGGGAATAATGAATATAAATTTGTATGGAAAATAGTGTTTCATTTTTTTCTGGAGAGTTATTTCATTTGGAAGTTATATCACGGTAGACCTCTCTAAGCGTATGTATAGAAGTTCCTCGGACTTCCATTGAACCATAGGGCGATAATAACACTCACACCCTCGCTCGATTTCGAGAAGTAGATTTTAGTTTGTTGTATAATACGCCTAAGACGTTCATTCTGAGGAACGTCGCCATGTTGTACGTGGGCTGCCAGTTTGTCGGCCAAACTGATGAAAGAGGATCAATCTCAAAGCTTACTTACCTGCGATGTCAGAATTTCTAAGCATATTGTCTACTGGCACTTTCGTTTACGTATTTCTATTGCAAGCCATATAATGCGATGTCTTCTAATGATGCAACTGAATATTGTACACCAATAAACAAATGCGTAATTGAAGTTTATTTTGAAAACTCATAGTTTAGTACTGATACTGATTTTGTTTTTTGGACCACACTGGGCTTTCTTCCATCACATTCCAAATCAAAGCCTACAGCCGCATCGATATCTCAACACAGGTAGCAAAAATTATTGTATAATCTCATTCACCACTTTCGGTGATGGAGGGTATAAAAACGGCTTTTAACAAAGAATATCTTAGTCCAATATCATAGAAAAACAGTAGCATTTAAGCAATTAAATACCAATACAAAGCCATAACAACTTTATTTTTAGCATGATACAAATAACAAGTAAATTTTTTACACCATATTCCCCTCAACAGCCCAAGATGGCATATAGATATTTGAAACAAAACAAAAACATACTCTACTCAATTTACGTTTAACGTACTGTTAGACAAACTACCAGCCATGAAACAAAACTTTTAGCCAACCATCCAGCCAACTAAGGCATTTATTGTATAAAGTTATTTTCCATATTTTTTTTTACCAAATACTACTAATGTTTGATGTTTGTGTTTCTTGTGTTAAACAGACATCATGTGGAGTTCCCTGCTATGAGTTTTTTCTTATGTTGCTTACTGAAAAACAACCAACAGTGCAACAAACAATAGCAAAATATAATGTACAAGTTATGAAGCCAATTGTTGCCACCATTAAGTACAACTTCTTTCTACCTCCAACAAAATGCAAACGTGCTGGCAGACAAGAAAATACAAAGTTTGAATCTTTGGTGTACAATAATGAAGGAAATAATAGAAATATTATGTTTGTTTTTACTATTGTCACTAGATTTGTACTTACTCCTCATGCACTAAAGACAGAAGTACAAAAAACTACATTATTTTTTTTTGTATAAATGATGATGCCGTTCAAAAAAGAATTTACAATGTAAAAATAGAGTAGAAAAGTACATTGGTGGTAATGATGATGATGATGACGTTGACACAAATTGTTCATGTCCCTGTGGAAACAACTTTGCAGACATTTTTTGTGATAAATATTTGTTTTTGTGTATGAGATAGATGTTGTGTTTGTTTGGCTGAATAAGATGAGTCTGGGAGTGAATGAGTGTAGTAAAACCATGATGTCGTTGTTGTGTTAATGTTAATGATAATGATGTTGACGACAGTTGAAATTATATTGTTGTTTCATTTTCGTTTCGTTTTTTGTTTGTTGCTTGTATGTGTACTTTTAGTCCAAAAGGCTTAAAAAAAAACTGTAACACAACTACTTTGAATACTTTGATGTTATAGTCTAACCAGAGCAGCAATGTGATATCAGAAATGAGACCAACTATATTATATACTTATTTCGACACACGACATAGCTGTTATGTTTGCTACTTCCATGTCTCTAAAGTAATGGTTGGCACATATCACATTAGTAAATATATTATAATTTTACGTACTAAAAGGAATTTTAAAATTGTGTTTCTGATACACAATCTCCAATTTGTGTACACAGCGAAAACATTTTTGGATTTTATAACTGAATTTGTAGCTAATCGAATCATAGAATTTTTCTGTTGTGACTGACGCATTTTAGTTCGAATTTTTAAATCGTAATTCTTCTTTCTCAACCGACCTGATTTTGCTAGAACCGAAAAAAAAAACTGTGAATATAATCGAGTCATTTGTTTGGTTACCAAATTGGTCATCACAACAAATCTGTTTTCTATGTGAACATTTTGATAATTGAGCTGTGCTTACATTCGTGTTGTGTACATCTGAATTTTTGTTCAGACCATGAGTTATATGAATGCCGACCATTGCTCTGTAGAAGCAACAGCTTAGCTGCTCTATATAAATTATGTTTAGATGTTGCTGATGCAACAAGATCCGTGGTGATATGGTTTGTAATCATCAACGATGAAGTATTTTGGAGAAAATTAATGTTTGTCCTTATTATAAAAAGACATTGGTATATATATAATTGCGGCTAGGTTATAATAAATTTATGGCTCATTTATTTAGTCAAATTTAGGGAATTGACAAGTAAAGCTCATCAGTCCCAATCCATACTGTGAAATATTTGCTGCAAAATATTTGAGTTTGTCGATGAAAGGCGAAAGAGGAATTGGAATGTGTACTCTGTTTCATATACATGAAGTTTTTGTTGAGTATGTCATCCACATTTATTCGTTCATATTCGTCCTGTACAGAAATGTCAAAAACTGAAAAGCAAAAACTTCACTGTGTGGACACGAATGCAGTTTCAAAAGAGAATTTAAAAATGTTTTGCAGCAAATGTTTAACAGTGTGGACCGGGACTCACGGAGAACATCAACGAAATTTAAGCATCGTAATATTTGGAGATAATTATATATTCACTATTAGGAAAACGGCTGCTATTGAAGTGATTTTTAGGAATTTCAAGCGTACCTGACATAAATCAGCTTAAACACTTTCAAATGTTTTTTGGTTTGTGCAATTTCAAAGATTTTAATATATTCTTAAAGCTTGTTATACGCATTTAAAAATTCAAATTTTAAAATCGAAAATATCGTACAATATTTATGACCGATTTAGCTTAAATTATTCTTGTTACACGCAGAAAAAAAATATAGTTGTGCATGTTTACTGAAACCATTTCAACACTTTTACAAGTTTTTTAACAATATTATAGTCACAGTAACTATTTATATGATTGTGCTAACTATAATATGGTTAGTTTACGATACACATGATTGTATCAACCATATATATGGTTACAGTAAACAAGTATATGTTTTCAAGTTCCTCCAAAAAATGTCTCTTATTAAGAAAAGTAAAAAGTCAAAAGGAGGCAATATATTAAAAATTAGAATGTTCGAAAAACCTGAAAATTTCGAATCGATTAAAAAAAAAATCAGCCGTTCTCTCGTTTTTATGACATTCTACATTGATGTAATCCATTATAAATATATCATAAGAAATTAGATACACACTATTGTCGCCACGAATGGGATCTAGAAATGGATTGAAGTTTTGTTTTTACTGGTTCAAAAACATATATAAATTTGAGTAAATTACGACTTTAAAACTTGCAGAAGAATATCGGTAGCTATATATTTAAAATACTATGGCCCATAATCATAGTCAAACAATAAAGTCGGTTCTTTTTAAAAACAACTTTAAAATAAGAACCCGCTTTTTATTATTCTCTAACTATAGTCAAAATTAGAGTATGTTTTAAATTGAACCGACTTTAACTGGGTGTCACCTCAAATGTAGAAAATGTTTTCATACAATATAAAACAAAATATTGACAAATGGCATCGCTGAACAGCTGACTTAGAAAATTAAAAAAAAAAAAAAACAAAAAGTGACAAACAATATATGTAACCGGGAAACTAAAGAAAAAAACTGTTTGTGGTGGAAAAATAGAAAAGGAAAGATTAATAACAAATTTATTCTATTTTGGTACTAATTTTATTGATTCAATATTCAATAATTGCAAAATCTCTGCCAATATCTTGTAACTTAAAAATTTTTGACTTTTTGTCGAACGTTTTTACTTGTCGAAGAACAGCTGATGCTGTTGTTAAATGAGTTAAAAACAACTTCAGCTAGTTTTATATTTACAGAAGTATACTTTAACTTGTCTATGGTAAACCTAAAATCCACTCTTAAGTAGAGACGACTTTATTTCTCTTAAATTATACTTTATTTTTGACTATGATTATGGGGCTATATTTTTAAAAGCATGGTGTTGGAACTAGGAAAATAGGTTATGGGATATGAACTTTCCTACATTGAAACTGACAGCGGGAAGTTTGTTCCACAGTACGAATTTTCTCTGTACAGTGCGGTTCACTTGACAAAAAACGTGTATTACGTAAAAATCTGCGGCTATCAGGTATAAGTTCCCTAATTCCATCAGAACACATTCGATTGTAGTACCCAAGGAATAGTGAAACGCAGCCTATATTGCGTTGGTGCTCCAGCGAATCAATAGAGTTGGAAACCCTATTGTCATCAATAATCACCTTCGCCTTCTCCTGTACGCAGTCGAGAAGCTCCAAAATAGGCTTCGAAGCACAGACCCATACATGGAAATAGTGAGGAGATCAGATGGAAAGAAGTAATTTCTAAACCTTTTCAGAAAACTAAGTGTCTCAGTGCTTCATGCAACACTTGAAAAATGTGTTTAGACCAGAGGACATCACATTGTATTATCATGCCCAGAACATTAAGCACGTCTGATTCCACAATATTAACACCACCCATAAATACAGATGAAGGAACATGATCTGTTGTTCGTTTTTGTGCCAACACTGAGTCTTGCGAGCGTTGAAAGCGAGCCTATTTGCACGACTCCATTCAGGGGTTTTCCCAAAGTCCCGATTAAGCAAATAATTCATTGTTTTGCCTCATTTTTTCAAAATCATGCTAGTTCTTACCGAAATCTCCTCTCTTCATAATAGAAGAACAGCTGGTTACATCATCCACCTTCTAGTTGTCCATCGTTATAATGAAACTTGCAACATTTTGTAGTTTACTTACAATATTATTATTTTTCAAGACTAAATACCACACAACTTCTGACTATAGTGAAATGTGTTTGTGTAGGTTTTAGTGTTTGAATATTCCAGCAGTTGTACAAGTAGTCAATGTAGCCCTTATAGAAAATAAGTTTCACTAAAGTTTGATAAATTGGCCGACTTCAATTTATATATATTGAGCCATATTATGGCTCTTTGTAGTGTAGAGGTAATTTACATTATATATCGCAGGAAATTTAGCGTGGAGCCAATTGTCACATTAACGTCTCTAAATAATCTAGAGTGTAGTCCCATTAAATGCTTATCCTGTACGGAACTTTAGAATGTAGTTAGGTATGGTATCTGAATCTATGTAACCGGTATGTGCGTTGATTACTTTGGACAAGCTATCAGACAGTCTATTTGTAATCTATATTGAGCCAACTGAACCCTGCCTAGGACACCTATATAACCAGTGGTGATAATAAATGACAGGCAAAATCACTAGTACGGGCCAGTTACCCAGAACTGCTGGGACATGTTGTTGCACATACATACCTAGAACTGTATTTTTGCGTTTATATTCATGTTGTTGTTAGTGTTTGTGTTGATTTTTTGTTTTGCTGCCAACATCTATCAAAGTGTTTTGTACAAAGTGTGTTTGTGTTTTATGCATAATTTTCAGCTGTAATGAGAGGTGATATTTATGTCTCCAAGCTGTTGTCACCAAAAATAAAAAAGTTCAGCTGTTGCAGCAACAAAATATTATTTTGTTTTCTACTGTAACAATACTCTTTATTTAAGTTCTTATCAGTTTAATGTCCATGTTTTCATTTTAAAATAGAAACATATTACTTTGTTGTAGCCTCAAAAATTCTTAGCTTGGTATAAAAGTCACAATCATCTGAATTTCTTATCTAGATTAGAGTAAATGATACAATTTTTTCAGAAAAAGCCGTATTTAAGTATAAAATTCATTCCAGCAATAATATAACCTGTTTAGATTGATATTAAGTAATACAAGCACATAACAAAAATCTAAGACATAAGATTAATGAGTTAAACAATTTTGTTCCATGACTTTTTTCCCCATCTAATATTAAAATATGAAATTTCTAAGCTTTAAAGTCTCATTGCGTTAAGAGAAAAAGTAAAACACAAATTTATTAACAAAATTTGTCTACTATGCTGTATATTTTTCTGTTAATATTTTCATTACAACACTCAGAATGTATTTACTTTATTTGCTGTGTGTTAGTAAATGTTATATGCAAATTTTGGTACTTTAACTGCAATTCATTATTTGTGAAAGCGTTTGCAGAATGAAGTATGAGTAAGTAGTTAGTATATTTTCAGCAGTCTAGTGTTAAGTGAGTATTTACTTAAGTATGTATGTATATTAGGGTGACACTCTGATTCGATTTTCCATGATCCCATAAGGTCTAATAGCTATCCACTACCTAAACCCCAAATGCCAAAAATTTTGAGTAAAATCGGATTACTTTTAGAGTTTGAAATATTAAAAAAAAAAATGTTAAGTATAACCAACTGTCACCAACTGTCAGCAATAATTTTAATGCAAAAGTGGGGAAGGATATTAACACAGAACAATATGATCTAGAAAAAGAAATGATAGAGACGACAGACTGATCCAGTTCTGTCAGAAGTACAACATGAAAATAACCAATACTGCCTTTCCTCTACAGCTGGAAATACCGCCAGGACATAAGAACAAATATAGTTAGGAATCAAAGAGATTACATACTGATTAATAAGTGGTACTCTTAGTTTATAACAAAAAGCTCAACATATCTAGGAGCGGCTGCCGATCGGACCACAATATAATGATGACGCGGTTACAAACGAAGCTAAGGAAAAATTTAAAGGGAAAAAACACGTTAGAAACTCAAAATATTTGAAATAATGAAAGAACGCAGCAAGCATAAGAGCTCAAACAATGAGTTATACCACGAGTTAAACAAAGAAACTCAAACGGCAATTTGCATCGCAACAAATATCACGTTATTAATCAATGTAATAACAACAACAACGAAGCTACTTTGGATACTTAATTGCCAAGAGTTCGGTCACACCAGAACATTCTGCAGATTACCTTCTGTCTGTGTAAGATATGAAGAATGTCCCCACTCAAAAACAGATGATACTTAATATAAGAAAATGTGGTAATTGTGGTCAAAATCAAACCGCAAACTACCGGGGATGCCCAGTATTCCTACACATTCAGGAATCAACGAAGGCAAGAAGACGTTGATATTCTCAATATAGGGCTTCTAACTTTCCAAGCCTTCCTGATGCTTCTAGTGCTCAATATAGAAGTATGATCAAAACTAATTACCGAATTACCCAAAATGAAAGCAAACAATGGCGCTTCTAGTGCTCAATATAGAAGTAACATAAATGACAACTATCAAGACAAATCGTATACCCATACGAAAAATGAGAGTCCACTTATCCAAATGAAGACAAACAATGCAAATAATGCTCTCCACCCGACACTAACTGTCAAAACTCTATTGAGAATCTAATTCAAACCATGAACAGTTTCATGGCGAACATGCAAAATATGTTTCAACAATTGATACAAAATCAAAGCATGCTCATGCAGATCCTGCTAAATAAAAAACTAATTCTCTAAGAATTTGTTTTTGGCCTTAGCCAACATAAGAATGAAGTACAACAATTTCTTCAGCTTCAGGAAATAGATGTACTACTCGTCTCTGAAACACACTTTACCCTAAAGAACTGTTTCGGAATTAGAGCATGTGGCGGAACAGCTATATTAGTGGGAAATAATATAAAAAGGGCCACATCTAGGCCATAACAATAAATATACCTGATGGCAGAGTTACAACATCTTCAATATATTGTCCTCCTAGGTATAATGTTAATCGAGAGCAGTTTCTCGAATATTTTAAAACTCTAGGTCCAAGATTTATAGCAGCTGGTGATTACAATGCAAAACATACATTTTGGGGCTCTCGTCTTATTACTCCTAGATGGAGGCAACTGTTAGAAACGAGAATTTATTTCAGTGATCCCTTCGCTGGATCTCTCACCAGACCACTCGCCTACAGTTTTTACGTTATTAGAAGTTCCAAACAAATTGGAAAACTACTGCTCTTGTTTCGCTAACAAGAAGACGAACTGGTTAAAGTATAAAATGTATGTTAGCTCACACTTGACACAGAACATCTCATTGAAAAATGAATATGAAATACAATCCGCGGTCGATATATTTACAGATATTTTAACAAACGCTGTTAAAGTGTCTACGCCCGCAGTCACCTTTGGGAATTACAAACATTCTAAATGCCCTAGAAACATTGAGTTTCTTATCAATGTGCCAAAGAAGACTACACGTAGCCTTAAAGATTAATAAAGAGTCTAACCTTAGACCCTACTAAGAAAACAGAATATAGTCTCTTGAAAGCTATGAAAAATATGCAATGCCCATTCTCCGTTCTAAAGTCGCCCATACGCCTTTAGAACGGAGAATGTACAAAAAAACTAATACACAAAATCATTATATTACTACCTGCGAATGTACATAAACTGCTTAAAATTACATACAAGAAAGATCTATCCAAATCAGATCAAAAGATGTGATCTCTTCACGTCGAAAAATATCCGCTGGTGTACCACAGGGAAGTATTTTAGGGCCGTTCCTATATATTTTATATACTGCAGATATGCCAACTCCAACTCCAGAGCCATGTGAGATATCTCGGTATCCATCTAGATTGCCGTTTAACATGGACCTACCATATTGAAGCTAAGGCTACACACATAAAATTGAAATCAGTTCAATTGCACTGGCTAATTGGCCCACGGTCTGCTCTAGACTTGGAATACAAGCTGCTTTTGTACGAAACAGTTATAAAACCGATATAGCTATAAGGCATTAAGCTACGGGGAACAGCCTCCTCATCCAACGTTGAAAAATTGCAAAGAAAGCAGTCGGCACTGTTAAGGACAATAACAGGTGCCCCATGGTACATTCGCAATAGTAATATTTATATGGATCTCAATGTCCCCATAATACGCAAGGAGATCAAACTCTCCAGTTTAAAGTACATATCAAAACTATTGGATCATCCAAATCCTCTTGCCAGGGAGTTGCTGTCGTTTGAGGGTCATAGACGACTGAGGTGATTGGAAACACTGAATCTGGCCAGATAATCATTTTAATGAGAACTCATGTTGGACATTGCAGCGGCAATAACAACTTTAGTTTTAGTTTAGATTAAGATTTTAATAATTATTGTCAATTTTTAAAAGAAAGATTCAATAAAGCAAATAGATAAAAAAAAAAATACTTCGGAGAAGAAAACTATATGGAAGGATTATATAAAACTACTGTTCTTCGATAACAGCCGATCGAACTATGAGATACTAATGCATCGATCGCACATAGGAATCCCAATCAATAAGGGAGAAATTGAAACTGCAGTATAAAGTCTCTAAAAGTTAGAAAAACTTGTGACGAATTTCCTTCAGAAGTACTCAAATTAATAGACGGCGACAATATCAATCTTCTAGAAAAATTATTTAATTTCATATATAAGACCGGTGAATATGCACTGTTTGAACCTGTAAGCTTTTCTACAGTCTATTAGTTGAAATAAAACAAAACTATTTATTTCTTTTCAAACTTATTTATTATACTGATTATATGCAACTAAAAAATATAAAAACCAAAAATTCTTGTTTAAAGTAGAAACCAAAAGCGATAAAACAACTTCAAAATTAAGATTATTAACATCATTATCAAGCTTGCAAATTGGCTTCAAAAGTGCGTAGAAGAATGTACATATCAATATATACATCAACAAACATATTGATAAGCAGTCGAAAACTAAGTGCGTAGAAGAATGTACATATAAATATACACATCGACAAACATATTAAAAAACGCAGTCGAAAACAACATTTGCTCTGATGCTTCTGTCGCTCCGTTTGGCACAGTGGTTACAACGAACATCCACAATACTGGATATGAGCCATGCTCTAACAATATTCCACAAAATAATTCACGCTATAATCTATGAGAAATGCGAAAAGTTAATGGGTACATCCCAATTTATTTTTAAGGAAGCCATAGGTACACGCGTGCTGTTAATCCAAAAATGCTAAATATTTACAAAAAGATGTTTATATGTATGCTTCATTGATTATGAAATAGCATTCGATACAGTTCAAAATGATAAATTAATAGAAATTCTTACTTCAATTGGCGTTGAAGAAAAGGAAATTCTCCGCATCAAAAGCCTGTACTGGCATCAAACAGCACAAGTTGATGTTAATAGAGAACTGACGGATGATATTGTATTATCCAGAAGCGTTAGGCAAGGGTGCATATTGTCCTCCAAAAGAATATTTCAGGAATAGATTAAACATGCTAAAAAGGGAATATATTGTTACGTTTTTACCTTTTAAAAACGGGGTTTATTTCCTTTAAATAAACCGGATACTTTTGATTGCAAATAAAAAGCAGTTTTTTATTTATTTAAATGTACACCAACAACAGTTCAAATATTCACTCAGTGTCTCTATACACGTCTATCAATTCGTTTAAATCACACACACACTCTATAATGTACAAGTATACACGTACAAGACAGTTGATGTTAACTATAATGGCGACAATGATCAACTCAACTCACAACTGCAGCCTCTGCCACTATTTATACACGCACTGTCATCTTCATCCGAGTAGTCGAGATTGTTCTTAACGGTCAACTAGCATGTTCGATTTCTATAACTTTCGATGTCATTGCCAGCAGCCCATTCGTAACAATATATATAAATGGTTCTTTTCAGAATCACGACTCCTAGAGCTGATAAATAGATTGAAAATTAGCAGCAAGACTTATGGTTTGAAGATAAATATTAAAAAACCTGAATATATGGTTAAGATATTTAACATAACACCATTAAAAATAAAGAACATATACGAGGAAAGAGTATGACAAATGGGATATTTCGAGCAAATTATAATGGCAAGAGATGCATTTATCAAGTACAAACAATTATTATCAATCATGATATAAATCTAAAAACAAAATTGCGATACTTGAAACATACGCATGTTCAGTTTTGTTATATATCGTGGAAAGTCGAAGCTTTTGAAACGCATACTGGAAATACCGTCGGCGTACTTTGTATCAAACAATGAAGTACTACGACGAATATACTGCGGATGAGAACTCATGAGTGAGGTAAAAAAGGAAAATAGCTTATCTTGGCCATATAAAAAGAAATCAAAAATATAAACTTCTTCAAAACATCATCAAGAGCAAAAACTCAAGGAAGATCTACCAGACAAAGAAGAGTAATAATATGGATTAATAATATCCAGTATCAATTACTGGTGTCAATGACGTTGTAAATCTCCAAAGCGAATCGAGAAACACCGAAACGTTTGTAGAAATACACAATTTACACAATACACAATTTATCTTATATTTTAATATTAATAAGATATCATGTATTTGCGTTGGTTCCTAAAATTCGAAAAACTAATAGGCAAATAAAGATGATGGATGTTTAAGTATGAAATATAAGATATGTTCTTTATCTTACCTATTGTAACTTGATACTATACAAATCATAAAATTGCATGAATATCCCAAATCCATTATTTTACATTTTCAACATATTTTTAAACGAAATTTAAAAAAATTCCAAAAATTATATAAAATAAACCGCCAATTTTAACAATTGTACCTGGTATGCGATAGCATTGAAGGATTTTTAGGATCCCACATAAAGCATCAGTGCCAATTAAGGACCACCCTAATATATAGTATATTAAAGTGCGTTAACTATTATTCTTGTTGTTGCTGTCGTTATTATTGTTCTAATATAAAATTGCATCATTGTTGCTAAAATGTTAATGTTTATTTTTGTATATATAAAAGGGGGCTCACCTCTCCAGAGAAGAAGAACATTTACTTAGTGTATTCATTCAGTATGTATGGGAGTTTTTGTATGTGATAATGAAGTTAACACTTTGTTGCCTCAAAGGCATCAGGATATGTATTTACTTGGTATCAAAATTTGTTCTTTTATTTTTCTCACAAATGCAACACAGTTGCTGTTTAGTATAGTTTTAAGTATGATGAACTTATTACTGTAATTGTAATGTTGATGAAGATGAAGATGGGTATAAGTGATTTTAATGTTAGTTGTTTATAATTATTATTTGCTACTTTGTACATTTTTATGTTGTGATTAAAATTGTAAGGAAATATTAGCATAAGTGCATAGAACATTGTAAATGTTAAATTAATGAATATATATAAGTTTATGTGGTAAATTATATTGTAAAATGTATTATAAATCTAGAAAAAAATAAAAATTCCCTATTTCAGCAATATTCTTGCAATATTGCGTATACTTTATATGAATACTCTAATAAATAAATAAATATTACGTATACGTAAGAGTTCACTTCATACATTTTTTTGCAAAAATTATAAGGAGTGGTCGTAGAGCGCTGAAATTTGGCAGCGAGAATTATATGGACCAAACTAAGAAAAAAAAAAAAAAATTTTATCAAAATCGACCACGGCCAACGCCCACTGCCCAAACAATCCAAATAGGTTTTTTCGCATAAATTTTTTCCTTTCCAAGAAAAAGTCTAGAAATTTGGTACATAGATTTTCTGAAGAACGTACGCCGAGTTTCAATCAAATCGGCCATGCCCACAGCATACCGCCCATGCAATCCAAATTGATTTTTTCGCATAAAATTGTTCCTATCCAAGCAAAGGTCTTGAAATTTGGTAAATATATTTTCTGAAACAAACGAAAAACTCATGCCGTGTTTCAATAAAATCGACCATGCCCAGCGCATACCGCCCATGTAATTCAAATCGACTTTTTTTGCATTAAACTTATTCTATCCAAAGAAAGTTTTAAAATTTGGTACATACTTTTTCCCATGAAACCTATTTTTTTGATACTTCGTTTAGCATTCGACAAAAAACTTTATTTTTCTTAATCTATTATTTCTTCGACTACATAGTCATACTCCAAGTCCTGCTTGGATGACTCATGTCTTAAGCTAGTTACAAAAGGGTCTGTTATATCAGTAAGCGGCGAAAAATATTAGTGTTTGTCAAAACTCTATTGAATTTTCTAGAAAACATTAACCTGTATTTAGAATACCAATAGGAAGAACCGCTGCATCAATGATTTATTTTCCATGTATTAGTATTTTATGTACAGTAACCGGCATAAAATACCATCCATACTTTTCAACGAAGAGCTTAGCCGCGTCCCAAGTGTAGTTTTTGAACTATTCCGAATTGGTTTTCTGACCATACGTTATTATTTGTAATATTATACGGAAACGATCTATCAAATCTTGGTCTACACCGGTGATATTAGCAACGAGCGCAGGTTTGGAGAAAAAACGTCGGGACGTATTCTTCAATTTTGTAACTATACAATGGTCAAATAATCACTTGCCAATCCAAAAAATTATACGGTTATGTTTTTTTCAATTTTTCCCGCCAATTTTTAATAGATTGTTATAAACAATTGCTCAATTCACAAGGTCTCTTATCAGTCATAATGTCCTAATGGGGCATTGTAGCTCGGCACCCTCTTGGTGATTTTAGCTCAAACATCATACTTATCAACATCATCTTTAAATCGGGCTATCTGTTTAGAAGTTTATTTTATGTAATATATTTAAGAATTGTGTAAACTACATAATACACAGTTGGTAGAACTGTAATTGCGAAATTTTAAGTTACTTATATAGTACCAAAACCGAAATCTGGTCAACCGGTTTTTTCATCTATATAAACTTGACCAGTTTCAGCGTACTTTATTTTTTTTTTTTGGTTTCTTGACGAACCGTTTTTTTTAAGACGGTTCAAGAAATATTTCGTAATAGACATAAAATAATTGCAAAAAATCGAGTCTTAAAAATTCAAAAAATTTAAAATTTCTGAGGATTTAGTACACAATTCTTAAATTAGACACCATAATAATGGTTTTTATTAGAGCTTCGTGTTCGGTTTTAACCGAAACCATTGTTTTTCAAGGCCTAAAACCGACAATTATACTTCGGTTTTTACTTTTAATCTATTTTCAGTTCAAATTAATTTTCAACTTTAGAAACAAACTTTTCCATCCAAGGATTCATCCAAAAACAAATCGATGTAAATGTATCTTAAGATTTATTTAAATTGTTTAAATTACATTTCAATAATTCCTTCAGTTGATGTAGCAGACTTCCTTTCGAAGTCTGGGCAAGAAAACCTGGTAATAAATAATGACACAAACTTATTTAAAAATATTGATCATACGAGTAGTTCCTGACAATTAAAATTCAAATGACTGTTTATTTATTTAATTTTTAAAAAAATAATGTAAAAGTTTTGTAACAAAGACAGTTATTTTCAAATATCCGCAAAAGTATGGAGTACTAGCTGACGTGGTGTGCTACTCCACCCAATCAGAAAAACAAATAGTACTATTAAGTCTCCCTTTGTGAATTAACAATAATTTAGTATAATATGTCTCTAGTTTCATGTTTATTGGTTCATTATAATGTGGATTCCAGAATATTCGAAACGTATTATAAGAGTTGAAAAAGTACCATAAAAACCCACATTTTGTATTCCCACTCAGAGTGATGATTCTGGGTCCATTATTATAGAAAATTCTTAAGAAAAGTACCACTAAATTCACCTTTTGTGAATTCTAACACATTCATAATCATGTATGCCTAATTTTTAATATGTAGGTTTATTATTATAAAATATTCAAAAAGTACCATTACAATAAAAAAAATAGTACCATAGATTATTCGTTTTCAATTCGCATTCACTAAACCATAATCGTGTTTCTAAGTCCATCCTTATAAAATATTCAAAATGTATTATTAGTTGGAAAAAAGTACCTGCGAGTAATTTTTTTAGATTTTAAGTTGGTCAGGATCATATGTGTTTAGTTTTCAGCTTATGTGTTCAATATTAGTTACAGAAATTTCAAAAAATAGTTTTTGTTTGCTCAATATCATTAAGCCATCTATTCTTCATTCTTTATATACTCAGAAGCATACAACTAAAATAATTTAATGTAATAAAATGTAGAAAAAGTACCAATTTTACACACTGAACCCCCGTCAAGTTTGATATCAAAATAATTTCCTGATTCTGGGTTCAGTATTATAAAAAAATTAAAAAGTACCATTTTAGTTCTCCGCCGAAATCGCGGTTTTGAAAATCTTTGATTTTTTGGTAACTGTAGTATGTTGTATATAAAAATCTATTTACTTTGCATTTTGAACATGACTTAATCCATGTAATTGTTTTTTCTTCAGCAAAGATGTCTATAAAAATGAATTTAAGTAGACCTTTTTCATATTGAATAATATAAATCGCTTAACCGGTTTTTTTAGAATGACAAAAACTGAAACTGGTCAACCGGATTTTTTAAAGGACACAATCCGAAACCAGTTTTTTCAAAATCACAATTTTTCTGTTAAACTGGAAACCGGTTTTTTTAATTTTTCGGATTTTTGGACACTCTAATCAATATTCTTGCTATGTTGCGTATACTTTATATTAATACTTTAATCAATAAATATTACGTATACGTAATAATTCAATATAAATGCGACAGGAAACGAATTTTAAAATAAAGAAAATACCATGTATCATATTTAAGAATTATATGAACTAGCATGTATTCCTTTGGTATTTCGCAATGAAAGAAAATAAGTGACACATATTGTATATTGGCTAATAGACAACCGGTTTTTTCGTTTTTATAAACTCAATTTTTAAAGACAGTTAGCCGATTTTAATGAAATATATCTTCTAAAGCTTATTTAAAAATATTTTTGTAAAACCAAACATATTTGTTCAATACTCAGTGTCTCCTATCATGTCATAATGTTGTAATATTTCGCAATGGTTTAAAAATATTGTTCTTGCCTTTCAAGCAAAACATTTCCTAAAATAATAACACTCTGTATGCTATGTTTTTTGTGTTATCGTAATCACCCAGCAGAGACCAACACCGAATGACTAAGAGTCGGTAAAGCCGAGCCGCCTAGTCGTGATATATTAAGACATTATTACAATATGACTTATAAGAGACTTTGTGAATTGATCAATTGATTAATTTTATTCACAATTTTTTAATAAAATTTAATATTTTTTAAAATATATGTGCTAGCTGTTTGCCATTTTATATAACAAATAAAGATTATTTCATTTTGAAAACTAGAAATATACTTGATTATATTTTACAACCATATTTTATATTACAAATAAATTAGTTTCAACTTTCAACTTTTAATTTTGATTTTTTTCTATGTACAACGATGTTTTTTTCTGCAAAATTGTGTGTAGATTTTCTAGTTTTCATCTATCTAAGTGGCTGTAAATTTTCAGTCTGTTTTGCCAAATGATCATAGATGGACATAGTGTTCAACAACACGTGCAAATGATAAAATAGTTTTATCAGAATTAATGTTCTGTTCTGGAAACGTATCGCGCGCTCCACCCATCTTCTGCGACTAGGACCATTTCTGAACTTTGACAGTTGATAGCGACTATATTGTTGAAGCTACTCCTATTTAATTGTCATTTATTCAGTTTGTTTATAAATTAAATGATAAAATTATTTTAACAAAATGGGTATTCTGTTCAGGTAAAGTTCCGGGCGCTTCACTCATTTTACAGCGAGACTCATTTCTAAATGAATGGTTACGTCAACAAACAAAATTGTTGAATATGGGACGAGATTCAAGAGCATTCCATGCATCCCGAAAAAGTCACTGTTTTGGTGTGAATTTTGGGCAGGCAGCGTCATCTGTCCACACTTCTTTGATGACGACGTTGGTCAGGCCATCATCGTCAACTGCGAGTGCTCTACGTCGGTAATTGCCAACTACTTTTGGCCCGAATTTGATGTTAAGTACTGCAGCGACATGTGCTTTCAACAGGACGGCGCTTTGTGATATACAGCTCATTTCTCATCGGACATTTTGCACAAGCGATTTGACGTTATGGTCATCTCACACGAAGGTGGTGTGAACTGGCCACCGAGATCGTGCGATTTGTCCAAGTTAGTCTTTTTTTGGATATCTTAAGTCGTAGGTCTATGTGAATAAGTCACAAACCACAGCTACCTTTAAAAAAAATTTACCATTTCGAATGCACGCCACCAAGTGAAACCGCGGCAGATATTTGCACCATAATATATTTCACACATAGGCCTTCCAAACTAATAGAAATTGTCACACACATATTTTTTATTTAAATTGGAAGCGCTTAATAAAAGACAAAATGCAAAAGTTTTAGACACTTTTTTAAAATTTTTTAAAATTTATATTTTTTTATTATTTATTATTTTTTCTGCAAAGCATTGCAAATTACATCTCTAACATTTTATGGAATTTTTATCTATTTAACATTTCTTGCTTTTAACGAATTCATGCAAATACTTAAGAAAACTAAATTGTTGTTTTCTTTTAATGTATTTATGCTCTTTTAGACACGGTTTTATGTGTGTAAGTTTAAAATCAAAACAATTACATTTTTACTTTAACTAAGGTTAGTTTAAGTATTACAAAAATGAGGAAAAAATAAATTAATTAAAAAACACCCCATTCCAAGATTTTTATGGGGTGGTTAGTTTATTAACCACCATGTCGGTAGGCATTAAAAATAATTATGATACAAATTTTCGTAGCGTATAAATTAGTTTGAAAGCTAATGATTTTGACAAAATTTTCTGACCCAAACAAACGAAATATCAAAGTAACACTGAATTCGATGACCAAAAAAACACTCTGTGCGTTTTTTATTGAATTCGTGAAAGTCTCTTAGAAAAACTGCGTTTTACAATATTTGACGTCTGAAATTTAATTGTTTAGCAAAATGTCAATAGATGCCAATAAACTATGTTTTAAAGACTACTGGTTAAAAAAGTGACCACTAAACCGCAAAGAGTTACAAATTATTAAATTTGGCATAAATATTTATATGTTTGTAATTCACAATAATATATAGCTTTTAAAATTCCTTATTTAATTTATTTTGTATGAAAAAAATTCAAGTTCCTTTTTCCCAGTATTCTTCATACAAATTGCTTACGTTTCTGAACGCTTCGTTTTATAAAATTAGGCTCTTAATGTATCATTATTAAATGAACTTAATGGAATTTGGCAGCCAAAAAAATTAAATTCTCATGCAAACACTATATTTCTTTTATCTACCTTTGTGGATAAATGGAATTAATTTCATAAAACCCGCACAACATCAAACAATACTTAATTCACATTTTACACATCTAATATAAAATTTCAAAAACCTATTACAGCAATTATTTTCGCACAATAACCCTCTCCCACTACATAAAATCAAGCAACAAACCTATGATCTTAAGGACACTGTAGTTTGAATAAGAAAAGGAAACTATGACAATAAATGACACAGAAAACCACATGACAAGTTATTAAAGTATAAACACATGTCACACACATATGCATGTATCTATAGGATACACCCACATCTTAACACAAATTCATGGAACATCAGTAGACCCACACGCTTTGTATTTGCAATATAAATGAATGAAACAGAGAATAACTTAAAAGTCAATATGTCAGTGTAAACATCAATATACTTAATCACTTGATGATAAATGACGACTATAAAACTAATAGATAAAGATACAAAGTTGTGAAAAACAAAAGGAGATATATTATTAAAATATTATGTGTCGGTAGTAGGTGACAGCAGGGTGGTCACTATATGAAGAGTTGGTCGATATAAAGACATGTCGTTTTTTTTTCAGAATACGTCCCATTAAATTGCATTGCAACTTGAAAAAGCATTTAGATTAATAGCAGGTCAATTCAAAAGTTTTAACCTGCATCTGATATTCAAAGTATCAACTTTTAGTGTCACAATCTTAGCAAGTTTTCTAACAAAAAGCTTGAAAATCATGTCCTGGTTATAGGTATAACAAAACATCTTTTAAAACATTGTAACCACCAACCATTTTCTCCATCATAATAACTTATTGTAGCATACACTCTAAATAATAGAACACAAAACTTATCACATAATGTTAAGGGGTGCGACCAACACATTCAGCAGGTTAATATTAACTGTTTCATGACATTTTCATCAACAATAACGACAACAGCATCACTGAACGAGATAAACAACAAAAAGGGAAAATAATACTTAAAAAGTTATAAAAGTTCCAAAGAAGCAACAAACTTTTTTGTTTACATCTTACAGATAAACATCGCTAAATCATGAAAACAAAACTAAGAAAGCAATGGAAAAGAGTGGAGGTGACAGTAGCCAGCAAGTGCGTATGGTACGTCATCATATAAAGCACATACATCCATAGATATAATCGTAAAAGTGTTCGTATACGAATAATTGTAAATAAGTGTGAGTAATGTCCAGTCTGTATAACTTTGTGTTGTATTTGTAAGTGGTTGGCCCCAACTACAGTTGGGCATTTCCGACACATGACATTTGTACTCATAAAGCTTTGACAAGCTAAATTGTTATTTTTCTTAGCCATGATAAGAAAACAAACAACAACAACATTAACTTATTCATGTTCTTAATATTGAAAAAAATAAATTAAAAAAAAAAATCAGCAACAAAAACTTGTTTGGAGAAACTAAATATGTTTGTATGCTACGAGCTCAGGGTTTTTTTCTTATTCTTTTCCACTTTAAATGAAACTTATTTCAATTTACCAGCATATTTAGCTTAAAAATAATTTTCTTCTTTAAGTCTTGTATGTTGGAGGGGAAGTAATGCTAAGGGATGTTGTTAGTTATATATAGCATTAGAGCCGTCCTGTTGGTATTATATATCATCTAGCCCGAATTAGTTTTTGGAAATCAAAATTCACCAGTCGCTAGGTACCAGGTAGATTAGGGCCGATGAAAACTCCGTTTCAAATAAATTTATACTGAATTAACAAATTTGTGAACATAATAAAAATTTCCTCTAGATTTCCTTGAAATCGGTCCCCACGTTATTCCATAATATGTACAAAGCCATGTCCGTCTGTATGTTGAAATTAACTTTCCGTAGCCCCTAAATAACTTCCAAACATAATTGTTACAGCAATATATCGAGAATTCTTCCGGCTCGATCGCTATTTAAAATCGAGAAATAGGCCCACAAATGGCTGAGATATAAGGAAAAAAACCTGGACAACCTCGAGTTTTGGCCTATTTTTGATATATATCTGGATTACTAAGTCATTAATTTAGACCTTTGCAACGGCATATATAAAGCCAAAGTAAGTCGGACCAACAATTGCTCAAAATCGCAACAAAGACTTTTTACCTCGAATGAACATTTTTTATTTTTTTAAATTAAAAAAAAAAAATCAAGAAATAAATTTTAAAAAAAATTTTTTCGTTAAAAAATTAAAAATAAAAATTAATTTTGTTTATTTAAGAAAACATTTAATTTTTTTTTTAAATATAATTTAGGGAAAGGTATATAAGATTCGGCTCTGTTTTTTTTTTTTTTTAATATTGCTCAATTTGTACAATAACACAGTGATACAAAAGTGAACGAAAACAGATAAGTGTGTTATGTTCGGCTATGCCGAATCACGATTTGGTTAGTTTTATATTTCAAATTGCTAGAGAATAATGTATTTTCCAGATTTGAGCCTTATATAGGAGCTACATATAATTAATCCATAATTATTTTCACATGTGTATTTATTGTCTTTCGGGAGCTATGACCAATTATGGGCCGACCTTCACGAAATTCGGTACGATGATTTCCATATATATTACAATTATTTTTGTGAAATTTTAACCTGATATCGATATTTATAAGAAATGTTTGCCTATTTAAGAAGTGGACTTTATATGGGGGCTATGGTCAAATATTAATTTGCAACATTTTTTATGGATACTGCTGTTCTATTGGCATTTATGTACCATAAAGTCATATATCGGAAAGAAATTTGTATGGGGGCTGGAAGAAATCGTCGACCGATTCTTACCATTTTCAACAGAGCAACATATCAACTATTTTGGAGTTGTCCCACATTTTGGTGCATAACTCTGGTTCTACTGGATCGATTTTGTCCATTTTTAACACCATTTTTAAGACTCAGGCCAACTACAGACGTACAGATTTACAGACATAGCTAGATTTCCTTAGAATTTGACCCAGAATATAAGAACTTTTTGTTCTACGACCAATATATCGATATGTTACAAAAG